>CM060946.1:98628070-101054737 GCA_030765085.1 Allium cepa | reverse complement strand
TGCCACCATTCCTCTATGTCCATACACAGAGGGTATTCTGATCCCTATTGTGATAACCCGGATTTTGGAATACCCGTTAATTGATAATTAATGGGACTAATTAATTTGATCCCGAAAATTTAGGCAATATTTATTTAATAATTTCCATTAATAATTATTTTAAAATGTGTAATATTGATTTAATAATCTAATTTAACAGGATTTATCTTTAATAATTATTTAATTTGATAAATGTTATCTTTTCAAAATTTATAATAATGATAATGATAATTTAATTTGGGAATTTTATTCTTTTCAAAGTTAAAAATATTAGATGATAAAATTTATCTTTCTAAGCTAATTAAAAAGATATTCTATTTATAGTGTATATATATATGTGTATACATTTTAAATAGGGAGTATGGCTTTAGTTTAAATTTAAATTTAATAAGAATGTTTTCAAATTTATAATATATATATATATATATATATATATATATATATGAATATATATTGTGAATTGGAGAATTTGAATTGAATTTAATATAGAAACTTTTCAATAGCTTAATTAAAAATCTATCTTATATTTTCAAAATTAATTAAACTAAATGTTTATTTTGCTTAAAAATATAATAGCCTTAAATTGTATATTATAATAAAAGTTTATTTTGTTTTTCTTTTTGAAAGCAATGGGCTAAGGGAGCCCTGCCCATTACATTTAACACACAGAAATGTTCACATACATTTTTACAGCTTATATCAGTAAGCATATTCTCATAATATAACATAAAGACAAAAACTCAAATACATCAATACATCTCTTCTTTCACTTCAACCTACTTAATCTTTTTCGAATTCTCTTGTCAATTATACTATATACTGTAGATGCAGCTTCAATTTTCAGATTAAAGATTCTCCTATTTCTTTTATTCCATATCTCATATGCAAAAGTCTTCAAAATAATCATGAGAATTACTGTCTTTGGTGACTTCCACCTTGTTGCCTTGAATATATTAAACCATTCAATCCTCGAGCTTTTAACAGGTTTGTGAAAATTTCCATTAGCAAGCAACCTGCACCAAATTTCATAAGTGTAATTGCACTCAAAAAATAAATGGGTATTAGTTTCAGGATGTTTTTGACATAGCACACAATCTTCATTGCTTAATACACCCAGACATGTTCACTTCTGTTTTGTGTTTAGTGCATTTGCCATAAATTTCCATAACAATAAATTTTCTTTTGCAGGAGATTTTTCCATCCAAATTCTTGTAGGAAGTTTTCTGAAATAGCATTGTTTAATAGAGCTTTATACACCAGAGATATAGTATGTTTCCTTCCACTACTTGTCCAAAGAACTTTAAGATGTGAAGATGGAAGAGGCAGAGATGATATAGATTGCCATAATCTCTTGACTTGAGTAAAACTACAAATAGGTAAGACAACTGAACCATCAGCAATAAAGGGTGATACTTTAGCATTTAAAGGAATGCCAGACTGCATTTGTAAAGAATATGGAATAAGTTCTTGGATAATTAAACCATTTCTAGACCAAGGTGATGACCAGAATAGTAGATCATTGTTTTCAAGTGGA
Organism: Allium cepa; assembly: GCA_030765085.1. NCBI lineage: Eukaryota > Viridiplantae > Streptophyta > Magnoliopsida > Asparagales > Amaryllidaceae > Allium > Allium cepa. Next base: position 101,053,164 of record CM060946.1, on the reverse strand, counting down.
TTGCACTGAATGATTGGCAGAAAGGTAGCTCTTAATTTTAGAATATTACGCCAACTCCAGCTGCTTAAATTGGAAATATTAATCGACCAAAAATCTTTTCCTTTTATAAGATTCTTTAATATCCACTGTGTCCAGAGATCTTCTTTTCTTGAGAGTATCTTCTCGTAATAAACTGAGATGGCTACAATATTCCATAACTTTATATTTGTTATTCCTAGACCCCCTCTCTCCTTTGGCAATTGAATCTTCATAAAAGATATTGGAATTAACATTTTAGAAAATGGATCACCATGCCATAGAAATCTATTAAATGCACTATTAATCATTGAAACTAGTTTGATAGGAAGAATATAGTGTCTCATCCAATAATTAGCCATAGCACTTGCAATACTCTGTATAATGACTAATCTTCCTACTTGCGATAACTTTGTATTAGGCCAGATGGTTAATCTATCAGTAATCTTTTCATATAGTGGTAAACAGTCAGATTTAGTGATTCTTCAGAAATAAGAGGTAATCCAAGATATTTGGCATTGTGTTGCATCTCTTTAAGTCCTGAATGTGCAATAATACCTGCTTTCATACTATCACTAAGACCAGCTATTAGAATGTTTGATTTTTTTAAATTTTATCTTCAAACAAGTTATTGCATAGAATTGTTCCAATACCTCAAGTATAGTGGTAATATTTGAAATAGTTGGGTTTGTAAAATAACTAGATCATCAGCAAATAGCAGATGGGTTATGAGTGGATCCTTGCATTTTGGATGCAACTCTAACTTCTTAGATTGCACTTGTTTAATTAACAATGAATTCAGAACTTCCATTACTATAATGAATAGATAAGGTGATATTGGATATTGGATCACCTTGACGTACCCCTTGTGTTCCTTTAAAGAATCCTTTTGAACATCCATTCCTTAATATGGAGAAGTGAGTGGTTGATATACAAGTATATATCTAAGCTAGCATTGGTTTAGGAAAATTCATCCTGGAAAGAATGGCTATAATAGAACTCCATGCATTAGAATCAAAAGCTTTTTGTATGTCAAGTTTCAACATACATCTAGGTGATATATTCCCAATTCCATGTCCTTTTATAAGCTCTTGTGTTAGTAATATGTTATCGCTGATATTTCTGTGAGGCATGAATGTAACTTGATTGCTTGATATGGTTGAAGGCAAAACATTTTGAAGTCTATTAGCTATTATCTTGGATATAATTTTGTATAGAACATTGCAATATGAAATTGGTCTAAACTCAGAAACTTTCACGACCCGTCTTCCACTAACTAGAAAGACGTATCATGAATTAAGAAAGAAAGAGATAGAAAGAGAAAGAAAGAGAAGAAAGAAGAAACAACAACAGAATCTCAATAGCGGAACGAATAAATTATCTTTACTACTAATAATGATACTTCGTTGAATAAGCATCAACCGTGTCTTTCTGAGATGACCAAAATACCCTTTTGTTTTACGTTCTTTTCAACGCGATGCTCCCTCTCACTTCTACAGGGGAAAAAAACTAAATCCGCGCTCTAATGTTAATGGCGATTATTGCTGATTTTCAACAACTTCTTTCGAGTATGTTCCGCGCTCTAATCTCTTCTACTTTCTGCCTTTACGTATTCATCCAAATATAGTACTAATACCATTTCTCTTTTGGTTATTCAGCATCCTAGATCTTAGACCGACGATTATCGAAAACCCTAGATCGGTGATTATTGCAAACCCTAGATCGGCGATTATCGAGCACCATGTAAACAGTTAAGCTCAAACATCCCCAACCGATATCCATCAAACTTCAGACTCAGGTAATAATTTGTTGATTTTCATTAACTGCTTAAATTTTCATTACTGCGATTATCGATTAGAATCTGCAATGGCGATTTGCCTAGGATTTGGGAGAAGGAAATAGTTCGTTTGTGCTGCGGGTTCGACAGTTGATTCGAATTAGGTTTTTGTTTTCACGAATTCTGTTTGGAATGGAGTGGCCACGAAGTTTAATGGCGAAGAGGATGGCCGCGAGTGGTGGTGGTTGACTTCTATGAAGCTTCAGTCCTCTCTCACAAGGGATGTCGTCGATTTCATCTTTGAATGGTTGATTACTAATGTTGCAATTCATTCTTATATCAAAGAGTTAATTATGACTTTGCTACACAATTGTATTGTGAGACGCAGTTAAAATAAGATATTCGTTTATAATTTGTATGCTAGGTTATTCTTTTAAAAAGTTAATTAATACTCAGCTACATAGTTTGTTGCTTTTGGTAAAGTCTGAACTATGTGATGCAGTTGGATTACGTCCATGTTAATACTTTATTAGTAAATGGTTTTCCCTTTTTGGACAGTTTTAATTCATTTCTATTACTTCTCTCTACCCCATGGTTGATTCTATATCATGTCATTGTCATGAGTCGTCAATGTTACAATTCTATTCTAATTTTTTTTTCTTTATATACAAATAATTCATATTCTGGATTATCATATCTTTATTTGTCATGACAATTTTCCATGATTTCCAATCATATGTTAACCTTTGGCCTGTTTGTTTTTACTCCCTCATGGCCCTCATTTTATAATATACCATGTCCACTTATTTATAGAAAAGTATGTTGTGAAATGATTATCAGAAAATGAAGTGCTTGACAGTTCTTTGCCAATCATATTATGGTTACGTTGTTATGCATACATTATGTAAACAAAAGATCAACCTACTATCTTCGCTTAATGTTTTGTTTGAACAAAGTTGCTTAATCTAAACTGTTAAAGGTATTTACATGTTATTAATATGCCATTTCAATTTTTTAGATGGCAAAACATATTACTTGGAAAAAAGATAACGCATAGCTACTACATTCGGCATTAGGATGTGTTCCTATATACCGTTCATAGATAATGACCTAAACGCTATATGACATTTACATGGGCCTTTACAGAGTCATTGACAGTCAACATTTAGCTTTGCTTCCCTGTAAGGCAATGCAAAAATTGTCAAGTTCCCACTTGAATGGGAAGGTGCAAAAAATATATTCTAATTGTTTGAGTGTGATGCAACATCCTTTCAAGTGGCTGTGGAAATGGTTATAGAGAATTGGCGCATCTATTTATTGTTTGTGAAGTAGAGAATTATATAATCATTGATTTTTTTTTTAAATATTTGATGCAAGTAAAGAAGAACACAACGAATTGGGAAGTATAATTTGTTCATTTCTAACAAATAACATGACATGTAAAATATTAATAAATAGGAAAACATACTTAAATATTTAACGGACTTGAAAGCTCTATCTTAGTGCTACAAGTAAACTTCTAATTCAAATTGGCTTCATAATAATCTGCACCGGCTTTTAAATCCACAGTCCTTGCTTCCTTCTTTCAATTCAAACAGGTTTCAAGTATTATATTCATTTAGTGATATAATTTTCATGCTATGCCATTTGATCATGGTATGAGTGGCTAATTTTTAAAATTTAAAGGATGAATTTAATTTCTTCTCTAGCTCATCACGACTACTTAAATTTTCATGTAGTTTATTATCATGCAGGCATTCATTTGTCCGAGATTATGTTTAATTAGTATGCTTTCTTAAAAAATCTCCTTGAGACTTTGTAGTGATGTTAATTTTTTACATTAAAATGTGACCAGAACATTTAATTTAGTAGAAAAATACATAGAAGTGTTTTAAAAACACATAGAGGTATTTTAAAATCGTTTCAAGTTTTTAAGTTACCATATGTGGTGATTGAATACCGTTCAGAATAAAAAGGAATGGTATAAAGGTTGTTGCATTATTTTGAACATATTTAAACTGCAAAAGATCTTAGAAAATTCAAAATAGTGTTCAATCATTATAACTACAACATCTTAACTCTAAAGGTGAACTCTAACTTTGCAGAATTTTAGAGTACAAGTAATTAGCTTTATAAATACAACAGAATAACAGTACAAATCTAATGCAACTCCAATGCTTCAATTATAATTTAATTATATTTTTGTACATTATTCAAGTGCAGATGAATGAAAAAAATAGTGATATTTTTGAACTTTTTTTGAACATGGTCATTGATCACAAAGAGGATATGATCCCAAGCATTACTTATGTATCAGATATGGTTTTGAAAAAGACACAACTTTCTTTATTTCCTCTTTTTATGTAATAGATTTAAGTTTAGTTTCTCTTTTTATGTTTCCAGTTTTATTTTCGAATATGATAGAACTACTGGAAGTGAATTTATAAATATCTGTTCCAATTGAACCACAACCCTTTCATAGTACTTTAAAGAGGAACATAGTTAGTTGAATCTGAGAAGAATTTAAAACATAATCACAATATAATTTTATGTTAAAAATGAATAAAACCAAAAAAAAAAATCAAACTTGATGTCCACATGAGTTGTTCCTTTTCTCATTTTCGTAGCACTGTTAACAAAAATAATTTGATCTTTGTGGATAACAACATATAAAGCAGGTAGTTTAAGGGTGGTCTATAGAATATCCATTAAGAAAGAAATATAACAAGTGCTGTTTTCTTTTTGCACTTACTGTTTTCTCCTTTTACTTTTCATAACATAAATAATTTATAGTTTGACATGGTTATCATCATTTGTTTATAAGTTTTCTTTGAGGTTTTATGAAAATAATATTTTTATGTCTACGTCTATTGGTAAAAAAAATTATGTATGTGACTTTGGAAGGTAATCAATGACAACAAATAGTTTTTTTTTTGCAAAGAATATAGTAGTTCCTACATTATGGTAGAAGTTTGAATAAGGTGGGTGATATGCAATAGCATGAGGGGTTTATAGAATATACGTAATAAAAGATTAAATAAACTAGAAACGTAGTAAGTATAGTTTCCCATTTCACAAATAGATATTACTTTTTCCTTCGACTTCTCATTCCATAGGTTATTTAACTTTGGCGTTGTTACTGTAATTTGATTATATATTATGAGAGGTTATATTGAAAATGAACAATATATATCTAAGTTATGGATATATTTTTTGAAGTTGGAAACAAGTGTAGAAATTATGCAATCACTGTTCATTCTTTACATCCGAATACCAAATACGAGAAGAAAACAAATATATATGGTATTGTTTTATTAGTTTCTCAAAACTTTGAGATATGTTTAATGTTTTCAGATTTTTCTTCAAACTTTATTTCGAATATAATATATATTGCTATTTATATATTTGATTGGGAATTTTAATTTTCTGCGAGAATTTATGAGGTCACAAATGTAAAGAAGTAAATATTAAGGAGAAGTATAAGATGTATTTTCTAAAGTTGGAAACAAGAACTGCAAACGAATTTGTATAAGAAACTGCAAAGAACACAGAAAAATGCATTTGGTTAAATTAAGAAATAAATATAATTTTTATTTGAAAATAAACTTAAAATACTATATTAAGAAATACAACAAAAAATTAAAGTCTATAGTCCTAAAAGACTTTAATTTATTTTAGAAAATACAACGACAACATACCCCTTGGATGCAAAGTTATGCGTACAAGAGAAAGAAGTGAAGTGCTGTCGAAATTAAAGCATTTAGTCCCAAAATGCTTTAATTTGTTTTAGACAGAAGTGAGGTGTTGTACACATTTTTACAAAGGTGTTTGGACATCAACAAACAAGGCAACCAAATATCTTTCATTCATTGAAAACAACTATAATTATTTTAATGTACATCCTTTTTTACTCTCGACTATATAATACATGAGTTGGGATTAAAAACTCTAGGATAGTACTTACATTTGATACATCTATTGATACATGCACTAAAAAGGATATTTATTTGTAACTGAAAAAAAAAATCTACAAACTTACGCATGGATTATTACCTTAAAAAAATTACACATAAATATATAATCACAACAATACTTTAGAAATACTTTATATAAAAATACAACATTTTGTTCAGTAACGCACTAATTGGAATAAAAACTTTTGAACTGAACATAAGTGGTATTATTTGTAGAATAGGTTGAAATTTGAGAGATTATTAAAGATATCTTTCTACGTCGATTTTAACTCCTACTGTATGCTAAAAATTTGAAAATACTTTGAAGCGGTATTTATAAACATTATATAAATATATAATTTCTTACCAGGAATAGTTATGTTATTATCGCAAATTAAGTAAACAACATAATTTACTTAACAATTAATTTTTTGTTTTGTATGTACCTTAGTTCTTACACAATAATAGTTTATAATCTTTACTTCTTCCTAAATCCTAAATTAATTAAACATGGTAAATGTTCTATTTTTAGGGTCAAATAATTTCAATCTTGAATCTGTGCATTTCACTACCAAATTATGGGCGTTAATCAACTTTCCGAACCAAAATCACATAGAAGTCCTAGAATAATCGAAAAAACTCAACTTCAAGCAATGGAAGCCAACGAAGTTATTCACTTACAAAGGACAACAAATACCGATAGAATTCAACACAACCCAATGGAATCAAACTGCAGTTCTCAGTTACCACCCCGTAGAAGTCCAAGAATCCTTGAAAGAAACCAACATCATGCAGGAACATCTAATCAATCACCATCTTTGATACCTGTAGAAGCCCTAGAATCATTGAGAAAGATAAAAAAACAAGCATTATTAGATGCACAAATCAAGGCAGAAAGAAAAAGACAACGTCGATATGAATTAAATACAGAACAAAGGGCTCAACGGTTAGAGCGTCGTAACATTTATGAGAGAACGAAAAGAAATTCAATGACAGAAGATGAAAAAGAAGCAAAAAAAAGCAAGTTCGCTCTAATTATCATAATAGAAAATACAGAAGATGTGAAGAAAATATCAATGATTACGAATCACAAACAAGCACATATAGTTCCTTTTCTTTACCTTGCACTCAAAATATTGAAGGTATTACGAAGAAAACCATTTACTATAATTCTTTATTATATATATATATTATATATAATATATATAGTATATATATTAAATATAATAAAAAATATATTTAATTTCATGTTAACAAATACTTATAAATTTTATTTATCAATAATTTGTGTAGATCAACATATGTATGGGTCAGTGAACAATGAAGATGAACAAAACACTAATACACCATCTTTTGAACGAAGAAACATCAATAGAAACACAATACATAGAGTTACTCAACCATGTCGAAGTGCTACAACAAGACCTAATTATGCAAGAAACTTTATAGATCATTCTGGTTTTCAAAGATTCTATTTGCCACAATCAAGAATATGCAGACATTGTCAAGCAAAACTCTTTCACCGAGAATCAAATAAATTCTGCTGTCTAAATGAAAAAATCATTTTACAATCAATTTCTTCACCCGATGAGATCTTCAATTTGCACAATGACCAATCAAATGAAGGAAAAGAATTCAGAAAAAACATACGAGCTTATAACCACATGTTTGCATTTACATCGATGGGAGTTTATGTTGATGAGAACTTGGCTACCGGTAAAGATGGAGTATACACATTTCGAGCTCAAGGAAGTATCTATCATAAAATAGGCAATTTGGTACCTATATCTAATAATCGTTCAAGATTTCTACAACTTTATATTTACGGTACAGAGAACGAAATTGATAACCGATTGGTTGAAAATAATACTTTGAGTTGAGATATCGTAGAGAAATTACAAAAAACTCTTAGTACACGTAATAGATTTGCAGTTGTATTTCGACAACTTGGACAAAAACCAAATATCCAACATTGTAAATTGGTCATAAAAGAACAATCTTCAAATCAAAAACAATATACTCTCCCAACTTCTTCAAAAGTTGCTGGAATTTGGGTAGAAGGAGCTGAAAATGAAGAAATCCATGAAAGAGATATTGTGGTTGAGACAAACTATGGACAACTCATAACTGTTCCTGAAACAGCTGGTTATTATGATCCATTGCAATACCCACTTTTATTAACATATGGAAGTTACAGATGGGATATAAATAGTCAGGATGAAAGTGGCAATAAATTTTCATGTCGTGAGTATTATGCTAATATTCTACAGGTATATACAATTTACTATATAACACATTTTATATATTTATATTTTTTACTTCTTAATATTCATCAATATGTAATGTTCTTTTATAGATTCGAGAAAATGATAAATCGCTTTTTCTTAGAGGTGGACGATTGTTTCAACAATACGTGGTTGATAACTATGTTAAGATATATACCAGCAGGCTAAGATGGTATAAGAGTAATCAAAAAACCATCATAGCTGAAATATATCAAGGATTACAAGATGCTTTAAACGCTGGGGAAAATGATGCAAGTGCGTAGTTTGTGAATTTGAAAACCCGCTCTTATATTAAGTACATTTTTATACCTTTACGTAATTAAATTTCATATTTATGAAGTTTTTAACAAATTCTCTTATTTAGGTAATGTTGGAACACGAACAATATTACCTTCTTCTTATATTGGTTGTCCACGTGATATGTATCAACGATATCAAGATGCAATGGCTTTAGTAAATAAGTAAGGCAAACCTGATTTATTCATTACAATGACATGCAATCCACTTTGGGATGAAATTGTTAGTGAATTGCTACCCGCTCAAGACCCTAAGACAGACCAGATTTGACGGCAAGGATATTTCATGCAAAATACGAGGAATTAAAAAAAGATATTTTTACTGAAGTAGCTGCTCATGTCCATGTAACTGAATTTCAAAAAAGAGGTTTACCACATGTTCATATGCTAATTATCTTCAAAGATGAAGACAAATTGACTAACCCAGATGAATAGATGAAATTGTTAGAGCAGAAATACCCGATTCTAACGAAGAATCAGAATTACATGTGGCAGTAATGAAGTGGATGATTCATGGACCATGTGGTACTCAAAATCGAAATTGTCCTTGCATGAAAAATGGTAGTTGCAAAAGAGAATATCCAAAACAATTTTCAAATGTGACTATTCAAGGCACAGATTCATACCCAATTTACAGAAGGCGCGATACTGGAAAATCTATTCCTATTGATAGAAATGAAAAGTTGATGGTTGATAACAGATGGGTTGTACCTTACAATCCTTGGTTACTACGCAAATATAACTGTCACATTAATTTAGAGATATGTAGTAGTATAAAAAGCGTTAAATATCTTTACAAATATGTTTACAAAGGTCCAGACCGTGTTTCAATGCAAGTTCGATCTGGACCTAACTATGATGAGAAACAACAATTTATAGATGCAAGGTGGATTTCTGCTCCAGAAGCATTATGGAAGATTTTTAGGTTCTCTCTTAGCAAGATATATCCATCAGTTGAACATCTTCAAATACATCTTCCAAATAAACAAAGTGTTATGTTTTCCAATGATCAAACCATCAATGAAGTTTTGGCTGATGAAAGCAACCTACACACAATGCTGATAGAGTTTTTCTATACAAATTCAATTGATGAACAAGCAAGACAACTTTTATATTATGAATTTCCAGAGCACTATCGTTGGATTAAAAATGAAAAAAAATGGAAAAGAAGAGTATCTAATGTAAGGGTGATTGGTAGAATATACACCGTCCTACCTATGGAAGGAGAACGTTTTTTCTTGAGAATACTTTTGAATCATATTAGAGGATCGACTTCTTTTAATGATTTACTTACAGATGACGAAGTTAAAAGTCGAACATTTAAAGAAGCTGCTGAGAAAAAAGGGCTTTTAGAAAACGAAGATAGCATTAAAGAATGTTTGACTGAAGCCTCAACTACAAAGATGCCAGTTTCTTTAAGAGCATTATTTGTTACTATCTTGGTTTTCTGCAATCCATCAGGTGTGCGAAGGTTATGTGATGAGTTTTTTGATCATATGGTAGAAGATTATCGAAATTCAAGTATTACTAACCAAATGCTTCTAATAAATCGTCTTTTGAAAGATTTAGACATGTTACTTCTCCAACACAATAAAAGCATAACGGATTATGATTTTCCAAGTATCTCAAGAACATATGATTGTGATGAATGTGATAAAATTTCGAAGCTAATAGAAGAAGAGTTAGCAATTCCTATTTCCAAGGATGATTTATAGCTATTGAAAAATTAAACGAGGAACAATTGAAGGCCTACAATACAATTATGAATGCAATTGTAAAAAAAGAAAAATGTTTATTTTTTATAGATGGTCCTGGAGGGACGGGAAAAACATATTTATACCATGCCATTCTGTCAACGGTTAGAAAAGATGGTGGGATTGCAATTGCAACAGCTACATCTGGTATCACTGCAACTATACTACCTGGTGGAAGAAATGCACATTCAAGATTTAAACTTCTACTACAACCAAAACCGACATCAACATGCTCAATAAGCAAACAGTCAAAATTAGCAAAACTTTTAAAACAATCCACTGTTCTTATATGGGATGAAGCTACAATGGTACATCGTTATGCTTTTGAGGCATTTGATAGAACTATGAGAGATATAATGGATGTAGATGAACCATTTGGAGGTAAAATCCTTATTATGGGAGATATTTTCGACAAGTATTGCCAGTTGTGCCTAAAGCTACAAGAAATGAAGCGATTAATGCATGCATCATTAAATCACTTTTATGGGAAAATTTTAAAATTTTGCATTTAAAGAAAAACATGCGAGCAGCAAATGATATCGCATATTCAAAATTTCTAATTCAAATTGGAGATGGTACCGAACCTTCAACCAATGAAGAAATGATTCAACTACCAACAAATATGGTCATAACATCAAAAAATGATGCTCATCCACAGTCAAAGTTGATAGATGCAATTTTTCCCAACTTATCAAAAAATGCATTCGACAAAGAGTACATAGTTAATAGAGCATTAATTACACCAGTAAATGAATATGTCGACAAACTCAATGAACATGTACTCAATATATTTCCTGGAAATGAAATCATTTACTATTCATATGATGCAGTAGAAGACGATGCTCGTAATTTATACCAACAAGAATTTCTAAACTCAATCACTCCTGGCGGGTTACCTCCACATTGTTTAAAATTGAAGCTTGGAGCGCCGATAATGTTGTTAAGAAATTTGAATCCGAAAATTGGATTATGCAATGGAACGAGGCTTATATGTAAACAACTTAATAAAAATTGCATTGATGCTGAAATCATCACCGGACATTATGTTGGTACTAGAGTTTTCATTCCAAGAATCCCACTAAATCCACCTAAAAATTTGAATTTACCATTTGTGTTACTACGAAAACTATTTCTAATTCGTTTGTGTTTTGCCTTCACTATAAACAAGGCACAAGGGCAAACGATAAAAAATACCGGTATTTTTCTACCTGAGCATGTATTTGGTCATGGACAACTATATATGGCACTTTCACGAGGAGTTTCAAGTGCTAATACCAAGGTGTTGGTAGAAAATGGACATATTGTTGGACGAACCGGAACTTTCACTAAAAATGTTGTCTACAAAGATGTTCTACTGACTGGATAGGAATAAAGGTACTTAATTTGATCTTCATCTACATACATCGTCAATTTTTCAAGGTACATCCTCGCTATATTTACCTCTTCTTTTACGCTACCTACAGGTGAATCTATAATATATGGAATAAAGAAATTTTGTTAAAACATTTCCACGGCTTCTAGGATTTTCTGTGCCTTTTGTATCTATAGTATATGCAATGGACAAATTCTAGACATGTCATCAACCATTGCGGTATGCGTCTGTTAATCCATTACTTACAGTAAATACTGTTAGTCTGCTTTTCATAATTGATATGATTTTATTCTTACTTACTTTTTTAAATTAGGTTAAAGAAGTTAATGGAATCTAGAAAATGAAATAATCTATAAATCAATTTAGGAATTACTGTAAAATGATTGTAACAAATAAACTGTTGGTGAGATATTTTCTTAAAATTAGTAATCCAATAAACGACAAGGTGTTTAGATGAAACCACAACACTCAATCTATGGACATATATATATTTCATGCCATTTGGCACTCTTTGATGCGACTGTGAACAAATGATGGCATAGGCATTGATGCGTGGGAAAAATGTGGCACCGTTTTCGTTGCAAACATCAAGTTCTCTGTATATACATATATATTGTACTTCGTTTAATTCTGTATCATTATCGATTTCTTTCCATTTCCTACCGCCAACTCCCTTGGCCGTTGTGATGGAATATGTACAACGAAGGGCTGACTTTGTGTACTGGCAGGGATAAGGTATTACTTCTTTTTTCTTTTATTATCTACACATTTTTCATTACAAGATTATTGCTAATGGTATCGGAATGTGTTTACGTGGGTATCATTTTGAGAAAGAAAGATGCAGAATGCACTATGATTAATAACAATCATTTGAATATGCATATTTACAGTATATGCTTATCAAACACGTAAAAATACTCTAAAAAGTAGAAAAAGGCAACTTTATATGGTCAAGCCTATTTAGGTCACCTAATACTTTGGAAAGTATACCAATTCTGTTTGTACTGCTGCTTGGTTCAGGCTTAATAGATCTTGCTCCATTCCTGATTAACATGTAGATAGGCTAGCTGCTGCAATGAAAGTTGACCTCCAAAAAGTTCAAATTATGAAAGAACTAACTGAAGAACTTGATTATAGGATGAAAGTCTCTCAAAAACCAATTTGCAGCGCAAGTAAACAATTTGCAGATGAGATTGGTATCCCTTTCTTGGAGACCAGTGCCAAAAGCTCTGCCAATGTTGAAGAGGCTTTCATGACAATGACCGTTGAGATTAAGAAACGGTACAGCTTCTTTTATGACTACTTCTAATACTGTAAAAAAAATATAAATAAAACATGATAGGATTGGGTGTTCTACACTTCTAGTTCAATTAATTAGTGCCATGAAGCTTAAAATAAGAGTACATAACAAATCTGCTAGTGTCCGTTTCTTCTAAAACTCTAAATGTATTTCATTCTGATGACAAGTCGATGTTAATGGTTTTAATAACTATATTATTAATCTATTATAATGTTTTGTCACTTTTGGGTATAGCATGACAAGTCAACTAGCTACAAATACAACGAGACCAACAACTGTGCAGATGAGGGGTCAGCCAGTAGCACAAAAGACCAGCTGCTGCTCTTAATAATTGTGATTAGGGCATCAGATAAAGCAAAACATGTGGTTTCGGGAAACTATAATTTCATGGCATTTTCATGTGACTTGAGATCTTTGTTCCAGATTTTAAACAAAGAAATTTTGATTCAAAATGCCAGGCGTTAATAACACATTATAGATATAGGTCATCACAAGTGACATATTAGGTTAGAGGATCACACACCGGGGAGAATTTTGGTGAATAAATGATGTCATGGCAAGGAACAGAGTAAACATTTATTATATTCAAGAAGTTGTGAGTTGGAAGATTAGGAAAAGAACTATGCTAGGTGGCTGGAAACGTACAAACAGAGACCAAAATTAAGGAGAAAAAATGCAATTCCTGGATTTGTATGTTTTATTTTAACGCCTGGCATTTTTGAATCAAAATAATTTTTCTTTCTTCTTTGAATACTAAACTAAATAATATTGTATTTATTTGGTGATGCGGTAGTTTGGGTTTGAAGGTAGCAGCAACTATAGTAGTTAATAGTGAAGTTGGCAGTGAAGTTGAGGTGGTTCGAGTTGCTGAGTCGCTTAGGTGGTCGATGCTGATGTGGTGCTTGATGGCTTTGGTGACAGTGATGTACGTAGAAAATGATACGGTGGAATATTTTGAAATTTGACATGAATCATATTAAACTGCAATCATGTTATTGCCCGTTCTATTGAATATTTTAAAAAAATTCTTTTGTTAAGCTTTTTATTGTAAACTATTACATTGAATATATTTTCTCTTGGTAACTTCTGTTTTAGACACTATTTATGGTGCCTTGATGTATGATTTATTTCCCATGGAACAGATTGTTTCATGCTGATACAAAGTTTCCGTAACAGCACATCTCTATACTGGCGATGGAGGTACACAACAGAATGGAAACATACCTTTGAGAATGGAAGCCACAAACAGAATTTGATTAATATTTTTTCCATTTGAAGAAGTGCCATTTGAATTTCGTCTTTTGAATTTCACCTGAGTGTTGTTTCAATTGTTTAATTAGTCTAACATTTTCTTTCCATTATGATTGGTTATTGACGTTGTATTTTAATGTCCAACAAATTTCATATAAGATAATGCAACGCCTGCTTCTATTCACTTGATTTCCTTCTACGTGCAAGTTTAGTCTCCAAATAGTGAAAAATGATATATGCGTGTGGTTGTAAACAAATAAATAAAAATATATACATACACATATCTTAATTCACAGGTTGAAATATACGTACAAATACGAGATTAATAAGAAAAAGACGCAAGAGATTGCTCATTAAAATTGAGCATAGATTTTGTCACCGATACACACGATCGTGCCAGGAATAGAGCAAGAGCTTTTAGTCTTTGTAATTTTAAAGTTTCTTATCGAGATTTTTTTTAGGATGACATAACTTTTATTTCTCATAGAAAAGTCCAATACAAGAGTTCATTATACAAGTTCAAACCATGCTCTAATTGTAAGCATGTTAAAATATTATAGGATATACAAAGTATATGATTAAACAAATTAAAAAAATGACAGGCATACTAAAAAAAAAATTCTGTAGCTAAAAACATGCAAAAATATTAAGCAAAATAGCTTATTCAACAGTAAAAGTTTCCATAGAATTTTAGTTCTATAAGTAAAAAACTGCTAAAACGCTGCCCTTAGAATACAACTACATGGTTAATGGAACAATCGAAGTCACAAATGGACGTGTCGGACCTACCATCAATAAATAAACAATATTTAATAATATAAAATCATTGCAAAATGCAATACTTGCCCCCGCTACAAAAAATCAACAAAACCAACACTACAATAAAATATCAAACAAATTAAAAAAAATTAAATATAAAATATTGAGTCGCCTTCTAGACCCAATGATTCATATGCAAGCCATAACATTTTAAATTTAGCAGGCTAGGATTATTTGTTAGTCATCATGACTTAGACCTTTGAGTCATGTTCTATTTAGTCACGTCTTTTTGGTTGCATTTTCTCAATAATATTCTTTTTGATAATAAATTTTCATATTGATCAGCATACATCGTAATAGTAACTTCATAGTTTTTAACCAAATAATAAAGTTTGTTTATATGCCACCGACACCAGCTCCATTAAGATAGATATTACTTTTAAGCAAACAGAAATGCAGCATCATCCGAGTCCATACCAACAAATATATAGTAATCATCAAGTATGTTATAGTGAAGTGAAGGAAACAATTTTCTTAATGGAAATGATAATATAGATCAATAAGTTCAAAATAACAAGATGAATGATGGATCTTGAGAAAGAATTTAGGTGCACCCTTAAAAGAATAGAACTAAGAAAAGTGAGTGAAACATTAATTCCAACAAAAAAAATTAAGGCAAGAAAGAAAAAATAATTGACATTTGGACCAATAGTAATAAGCATAATAACCATCAAATAAGTTATAATGAAGGGAATAAAACATGCTATTTGAAAATGATAGAATAAATGTTAAGACATATAAAGTGACTAAATGCAGGTCTATATGGATGTGCATATATACTCTACACCTCATACAAATATGTTGTTGAATTAACGCATGACATTGTGATTAGAGCAGGCACATCTGGGCGTGCATATACACTCGTATTAATAACAAAAGTATTACATAGTATAGAACAACTATCAGAGTTACACAGCTTATACAACACATACTAGACAGTTATAAACACCTGTCGAGTTATTACAACACAGTACAAAACAACTCAAACAAATGACTCAGAGATACCAACACAGCGGTATACTAGATAACTACAACGCAGAAGCCCCCTCCTCCATACTTCATCAAAGCTAACCTGAATCCCATGGCTACTCGTAAAAATTTGAGTACCCAAGAGTTTAAGAAACACAGAAATAAACTCCGGTCCAGACATGGGTCTGGTGTGAGTAACAGGTTAAAGTTGCTTAACTTTTGAAAAATCTTTGAAAAGAAAAGTATCACGTAAGACTTCCCACACATAAACATGGAAAAGTTTTTACTTTACGCTAACCAAAACATTTGATAGGAAATCTGGTGATATTATAATATTGTCTAGGGTTTTCAAATAAAATACAGAAATAGATGGAATGCTTACATCTCACGTTCCAACATAGTTGGGCACAATCAATACGTACGACACTTATTGGATTTTGGATTCCATACAATGGCAGGGCTACCGGGGTACCGCCCGTCACAGTACGGGGCCTAGATCGCCGTACCGAGGATCATTCCCAATCCCCTGCAACACAAGACCGAAACCATCCCTTACTGGACAGTCCCGAACAAGACAACCCCGCAGTTGGTCGCGACCCAACCGCCCACACAGCCGAATAAAAAGGGACTTCTAGACAGGGAAAATTCTCGTCCTACTTGGGCATGACCCATTTAGCCTTGCTACACCTCCCATGTTTTAGCCATTCTCGGTTGATGAGGCTTGAGGCTAAGATTACCTTTAGAGAACACATCTCTTAGAATGCTCATCGTCCACCTGACGAAGTTCTGAAAGCATTCAATCCATACAAGTTCGTTATGGGTTCGAGCGAAACCAAAGGCATTATCTCGTTACACTCATTTTGGAATCACCCTTAGAGTTAACGACGATAACCCTTGCACTCTGAATCTTCATCTTCACTTGAGATTCACGACCTATCGTTACTTTGGATCAATGTGGTTTTTGGATATCCAAATATGGAAACCCAATCCTGGTCTCATCGAATCCAAAACGCCATTTTTTAGGTCCAAGTTGTTTTAAGTTTAAAACAATCTGTAACATCCATTTGTTCAATTTTAAATTTACATCGTCTAAATTGACATCTAAAAATAGCCTTCCAAGGCATAGTCTCGGATTTCGACGAAACCAGTTCCATTGGGTCCGTAATATTGAATTATTACTGGATTTCAAATTTCGTAGCATTCGGAGCTATTGTGTGATCGTACGAGATATAAACGCTTCGAAAATAATTTATCGTTTTAAATTTAAATATCTTTCGTCGTTTCATCTGTCAAATCCTTTTTCCATCAGCCGACCTTCTCTGAAAATAAGCCACCCTAGATATTGATCTTGTCCCCTTTGCCTTCTGAAGTACGCAACACTTTCTGTTAAAATCAAACCGAGCTTCTTCTTTCAAAATCAGAATTCGTAGAGAAAAGAAAAAAATATTCATGGCCGCCTTCCCTTCTTTATAATCGCGGAACCATTCCCTCCCATATTTTAATTTAACAAGTCTTCTTCGTTTCCCCTTTCCTCCTTTCAAACCGAATTCAACGGCTTAAAAAAAAGGGAAAATATAAAAAAATTTACCTGTTAAGTAGTTTTATATTTTAAGATTGATATTAATTTAATTTAAATATATATGCGTACAAACAAGATAATCAATTTCATTTCGTTTGTTCCTGTTTTGAAAATAAATACATATACATATTTTAAAATTGCTAGATTTATTTTAATACTAATAATGGTCTGGTGAAAAAAAAAATTGTTTAATTAACTTATTTTAATTATTTCAGCTAATAAAAAGATTTTTAGAAGAAAATGTTTTCAGTTTAAAACTAAGTAATTAGTAAATTAAATTTATTAAAAGAAAATAATTGTTCAATTTGTTCCAAATATTTAAAAAATTCAATTTTTGAAGTATCAGTTCATTAAATTATAAAATGGAAATTTATCGATCGATTATTTCGAATATTTATAAAATTCATATATAATTGTTATATAAGGTTTAAAGTCGGGAAATAAATAGCCTAAATAAATTGTAAGTTAATTAAAATATTAACCGATAAATTTATATGTATCAGCTCAAATATTAATAAAAATCGTCTAATATTTATTCAAGGTCAAAAGTATGGAAAAACAAGTCGAGATTGGACAGGATTGCAACTTAAAAGCAAAGGTGAGACTTCCTCACTCATTTGGATGCCGTAAATAAAATTTAAACGTGAAATTTAAATTATTGGATGTGTTTGGTTGATTGATAATAATTTATTCACTGGTTAATATCATAACCCATATACTGTAATATCCATTTGAAAGTGGAATTAATATGTTATTGTGCTAACATTTGTGGATGTAGGGAAACAGGTTGGATGGATCCAACAGGATTCCTCAAAGATATTATTTATTATATATATATTGTTGCCATATGACAAGATGAATGATATTGATATGGATTTGCATGCGAATTTAATTTATATGGAAATTGGAATTTACTAATTTTTAAAATGCTATAAATAATTTAATTGAAGGAAGTTAAATGAAATTTTAAATTAAAAGAATATTTTTTTAGGATTTGAATTTACTTCTATTGAGACTAAAGTAAAATGAAAAGAATATTTATTACTTTGATTAAACTTAAAATTTGTTAAAGTTGAGTTTGGAAAAAATTAAATTATGTACAAAGACTTAAAGAAAATATTGTAATCGAAGAATGGATTTGAAGTAAAGCAAAACTATATTAAAAAATAAAAAATAAAATAAGAAAAATATATTAAGAAATAAAATAAGGGAATTTTATTAAGAAATGAAATGGAAATTTAATAAGGAACAATATGGAATTGAATTGAAAAATAAAATTATAAAACAGGATTTTTGAATAAATTATTTTCATAAATAAATGAAAAAGAAAGACTCAGGGAGTTATAAATTTATAAACGGAGTTTATAAATGGGAAAGGAAGATATCAGTGGATACAAAAAGGAATAAGTCATGAACTTATATTGAGTTATAAATTTGTTTGAAACGGAAATAGTAGAATATTTCCGAAAGTAAGGAGTGCGAATATGGACAAGAGGCATTATAGATGGATATTGGTTTTTCTAAAATTATAAACTTATTTTATAAAGGAGTATTTAAATTACTACACTATAAATTCTTGTAAACTATTATTTGAATTTAAAATGTTTTCGATTTAGTTATTTTTGAAGGATATTTCTAATAAACTTTAATTTTCTAAAACCAGTTTTACAATTTATCATTAACTGGATATGAACTCTAATTTTTACGTTAAATATTTCTTTTAAACCGTAAATTGTATAAAACTATACTTCTTATTTTATAAATCTAAATGCTTTCAAATGTTTTTAAAATCCAATTAATAATCCTCTTGTGATGATAAGTGAGTTATTAAATGAGATAAGATTTAGGAGAAATCTTATTAAGCAAAGGAATTGAGTTTGAAGATTTATAAGCAAAGTATAAATTGATTTTTGAGGAAGGAATGAGAAAATAAGAAATATTTTCAAAGGTTAAATCAAATTGAGTGTGTATGAGAAATCAGTTAAGTGATTTCATGGAAATAAAGGACTTAGAAATTTATTTCAAATGAATTAAAATGGGAATAATATCTGAATGATATTTGAGATAAATAATTTGTGAAAATTATTTGATGGTTGCTTGTGTATGATTAATTGATAGTTAAATAACCGACTATCAATATTGGACAATGCGCTGATCGTTTCGAAGAGTCCGGGATCGGATTTAATTATCCGAAAACCACTTCGATCCGGTTTGTACGATTACGAATGAAGACCGTGAAGAGTTGAAGACGGTGATTCAGTTTGTTCAGACCCAGGGTAACTTGTATGGATTGAATGCTTTCAAAACATCGTCAGGTGGACGATAAGCATTCTAATTGATGCGTTCTTGAAAGGTAACGCTTAACCTCAAGCCTCATCAACCGAGAATGGCTAAAACAGGGGAGGTGCAGCAAGGTTAGGTGGGTCATGCCCAAGCAGGACAAGATTTTCCCCTGTCTAGATGTCCCTTTATATTCGGCTTAGTGGGTGGTTGGTCGCGCCAACCACGGGGTTATCTTATTAGGGACTGTTCAGTAAGGAATGGTTCCGGCCTTGTGTTGCAGGGGAGCGGGCGTACTTCTCGGTACTCTGATCTAGGCCAGGTACTGTGACGGGCGGTACCCCAGTAGCCCAGCCATTGATGGAAATCCATTCTCCCTACGAGCCTTGTACAAGATAATATCAGAGGATTTCTATAAAAAGTGTTTTAGCTCTCGTAAAGTAAAAACCCGACATGTTTATTTGTGGCGTGGTCTTACGAGATGCTTTTGTTTTCAAAAGATTTTGGAAACTTTAATAATCCAATTGAGTGTGAATTTCTCACGCTGGTTTTCGAGACTGACTCGGGTGTTGTTTTATATGATGCTCGGGTCAGACCGAGTTAATCGGGTTCATGTTATATTATGGGAGCTCAGGAGACGAGCTGGTGACAGAGCGTATT
Source organism: Allium cepa (assembly GCA_030765085.1). NCBI lineage: Eukaryota > Viridiplantae > Streptophyta > Magnoliopsida > Asparagales > Amaryllidaceae > Allium > Allium cepa. The sequence goes on along the minus strand of CM060946.1, from coordinate 101,032,854 downwards.
TCTGTATTTGTCTATTATTTCCGCTGTGTATGATCATATAGTAGTTGTCTCTGTATGACTGATTGATGTACTCAGATGATGGTGTGTATGTATATGTATACAGTACAGATTTCTTGTATTTAAAACTGTATTTTATATATTATATTTTATTCCGCTGCGATGTGAGATTCTGATGTTGTTTTTGTTCTTCTTCTTCTACCTCTTTCTTCTTTAACCCGAAGACTCGTATTTTTGTTCCACTTTCAGCTGAAGAGTGGTGGTTTTGGCCAGCTTAAGGGGTACGGATTAGCAGGCCTTTACACTTGGTATCAGAGCTGAAAGGTTAAGCGAGAACCTTGGCTCTGGTGGGGAATTATTCATTAGAAATAGAGTCAATGGTACTCTAGAATGAGTTTGAGCGTATTAATAGATATGAGCGCGTATTTGTTAGTGAATATAAAGTGGTTTATATTGCGTTGATTGATTTATTGAGTGGTATATGAACCTTCGTCGGCACAGCCTCGAAAACTGTATCGAAGGGGTTTCTAAACACTTAAATAGAGCAATTCGACACAATATTGATTTTCAAAAGTGGGTGAATGAAATAATTTCATCCAAAATATATTTTGATATAAAAGGAATATTTTCTGAAATTATTATAACTTGGATGTTTAGATGCTATATTTAGACAAATGAGATTATAAAAGTAGAAATAGTTATCTAATCAAGGAAAACATTGAATGTTGAATTTTGGAATTTAAAATTTAAAGTGAAAAGTTAAAGAGGGAAATTTAACTTGGATTAAAATTTAATTAATGATTTGGAAGGAATAAATTAGTAGATTTTAAATGAAGTTGAAATGAGAAATAAAACTTTAAATGGATTGAAATTAATTTAAGTTATGTGAATGGAAGTAAATTGAATTAAACTGAAAATAAAATTCAGTTGTATTTGAATTAAATTGGAATTTGAATTAAAAAAAATGGGATTAGGTGATGAAACCCGAGTTATAAATAGAAATTCCATTGAAATGGTAAGTAAAATTTAACATGAATCACAATTAGTATGAATTGGATTAAAGTAAAGATAGTTTGAATTTACAAATAAAATCCAAATTTAGTATGGATGGAATAAATTGGCCTTGGATATTATCTTGAAAAATTTGGAATGGTTAATTTAGTCACATGGAATTTGATCTAGATGAGTATCAAATAAATTGGAAATGAATTTAAGTACGAAGTTGCAATAAATAAATTAACTTAAGATTTAAAATTTATGGAAAGGTGATTTCGATGAAAGTGAAAGTTCATTGAATAAAATAGATTGGTAAAGTACCTTAAACTTTGGATGTGATCGGATAGAAATAGAAAATTTAATTGGATTGAGAACTTTGATTGAACTGGAATTATCCTAAGCCAAGTTAATATTTGAATTTGAATGAAGATGAATTAAATTGAGATATATATGGTATTGTAATAAAACTCTCACTTGGGTAAAATTCATAATAATGAAATGAAGTTGAATTTAATGTAAGCCTAGTTAAGTAAAAATTTGAATTTGAATAAATAAGACTTCGATAGCTTATAAAAGAATTGAGAAGCGTTGAAATAAAAATATATACTTGGCTAAGTAAAAATGTATAAACCCGTATTAAAATAAAATGGGAATGGGGGTTAACTGTAAATAAATGGAAGTATGAAGATAAATAAGAAGTGGACTTATAAAATTAAGATGGAATAAATAAGTCAAATAGAATTGTTTGAATCTGGAAAATGAATAGAAATACAAACCTGAATTACAAAATAGAATTGAATCAAAGAAATTTAAATGAAGAGATTTTTGAAGCTAAAAATCAAGTATTAAATTATGGATTGGGAGTAAACTAATTTGGGATAAATTAGTAACTTGAATATGTGGATAAACTTTGAATTGGTTAAATAAAGGTTAAATGGTAAATTAACAAAAGTGGAAAGTGAATTAAAGTAAATGGGAGGAAAAGAACTTGAATTATAAATATAAAATTCAACTTGGATTGGTTAGCAAATAAAATGAAATTGGATTAAATATAAATGGTTAGAAGTGCAAACAAAATCCAATTGTGTATAAATAAAGTGAAAATGGTCTTGTAAAAAGTTAAATAAGTTCGAGAATGAATCGAACATGGGAATTGAAATTTTTTAAAGAAATAATTAATTGAGTTAAGAAGTAAATGAAAGAGATTTAATTTAAATGGAATCAAATTAAATTGGAAAAGAATTTTTGGGAAAATGAAATAAACTTAAGTTATGAAAGTTAAATAATTTGAAGTAAATTAACTTAAGTCTGAAATTCAATGAAGCATGGCTTAAATAAATTTGGGACATGATTGTTAAATTTTAAGCATTGAAGTTGTCGAGCTTAATAGAAATGGTTTTGAATAAAATCAATGCAAAGATATAGTTTAAAAATAAATTAGAATGGAATGAAATTTCATATAACTTGAATTGGAATCCATTTTAAAACAGTTGTAAAACTAAAGAAATTGGTTGTTTGAATGAATATTGTCGAATTTGCATGAAATAATTGTTGTTGTCGTAAACAAGATTAAATAAAGTTCTATGGATTAATAGAAGTAAATAAACTTGATTTTTGAATAAATTGCCATGAATACAAAATAGTTCGGATTAAGAATGAATTAAATAAAAGAATGATGTGAAAATCATTCTGAATCGAATATGATGTTATAAATTGAGTAAAAGCAATTGGATTTAATTGGAACCTTATCAATTGTTTATACGAACTGCTTGTACACATTGTTTATAAAATATGGTTTCGAATTGTTAAGAAGCAGAAATTGATTTTTGAAATCAATTAAATGGAAAATGGGTTTGTTTGGGCATAATTATGAATTGGAGTTGAGTAGATGTGTGTAACTCACTTAAAGTTGAATGCAAACGGTATTTGTGTCAGTTATAAACAAGTGGAACTAGTTTGGAAACTATATAAATTTGTTATGAAGTTATTTATATTGCATTGCTTATGATTTTGATTGTTGTAGCTGTTTAAATGAATGAAATATTATAAATTTCATAAGTATGTTGCTTATTTGTTTAAATTGAGTAAGTACAGGTACCAGAAGACCGTTTAGCGAGATTTTGGTCGCGCATATGCTAAATTAAATAAGCCGCTTGCTTAAAATGCTAAATAAGGTACGCCTACGCAATACAAACTAGGAAATATGAACTGTTTTTGGTTTTTCCGACCGTGTGGGTCGATGTATATATATTTATATCTATTGTCAAATTGCAAAATCTCCTCCATACAAGGGGGACTCTGCCAAAAATTTTCAAAAATTTTGGGTATAGAAATTTTTTGGAAGTTTTTGAAAATTTTGTTAACGACAAATGTTTTCAAATTGGAAATGAATAAATTAGTGAATGAAACTTATTTAAAATAATGACATGAATTTTTTTATAAATGAAAAATAGAATTTAAATATTCAGAGTTAAAGATAAATTGAATTCATATGGAAATAGAAGAATCAATTGAATAAGAATGAATACAAACTAAAGTGGTAAGATGAAAATAAATAATAAGAAACACATAAATGCTTATACTAACTTAAGTAAGGAATGATGCATTCTCAATTGGGAATTGATATTGCATAAACAATCTAAAATAATATTTGAATGAATAGATATTGACATTTGTACGAATGCCGATAAAATGTTTTTGAATATTGTGATTGGACATATTGCTGTGTAAGATATGCAGGTAATATAAAGGTAAAGAGAATTGATTTTGATTTCAGAAGATGAATAAGAAATGCTCGACAAAAAGGTATGTGATTAAATTGCTATATGGAAATTGATTGGGATTTTGATCGAGCCACTTGGCCTTTTGTTTTCTTTTGGATTTTTGGGAGGCCGTAGAGCCATTTTATAGTTGTATCGAGCTAGCCGCGCAAAGGAGACGCTGGCAAAAAATTTCGGGAATTTAGGGTGTTAGAAAAAATTTGAGAAAATTTTGATAATTTAAAATTTGGTTTTAAATTTAAACTTGAATGGTTAAACAAATAGTATAGTCTGAAACTAGGGAAAAGTTTGGAAAGTTAATAAGAAGGGTAATGCGTCTTTTATTAAAAAGATAGTTTGGTAGGATGTTGAATGGTGGGTTTTGGAAAAAAAAATAGTAACGGGTATTGGACCATTCTTCCTAATTAGTAATTTCGGAGACGAAATTCTTTTAAGGGGGGAGGAATGTAACGACCCAGATTTTTCAACAGTTAATTTGCGATATTTAAAATGAATTTAAATAGTAAATTTGAATTATAATTTGATTTTGAATATAGAAAGCTGTTTTATTTAATAAAAAGAATTCAAAAATTAAAATATAACGACCTATTGAATTAATTAATTATTAAAGTGATACTTAGATATTGGGTAAAATATAAAAATTTGGAATTATAAGTTTGTTAAAAATATTTTAATGGCTTATAAAATTTATATTAATAATACTGAAAATAACAGATGAGTTAAAAGTAAATTTAACATCCATTTGTTCAATTTTAAATTTACATCGTCTAAATTGACATCTAAAAATAGCCTTCCAAGGCATAGTCTCGGATTTCGACGAAACCAGTTCCATTGGGTCCGTAATATTGAATTATTGCTGGATTTCAAATTTCGTAGCATTCGGAGCTATTGTGTGATCGTACGAGATATAAACGCTTCGAAAATAATTTATCATTTTAAATTTAAATATCTTTCGTCGTTTCATCTGTCAAATTCTTTTTCCATCAGCCGACCTTCTCTGAAAATAAGCCACCCTAGATATTTATCTTGTCCCCTTTGCGTTCTGAAGTACGCAACACTTTCTATTAAAATCAAACCGAGCTTCTTCTTTCAAAATCAAAATTCGCAGAGAAAAGAAAAAAATATTCATGGCCGCCTTCCCTTCTTTATAATCGCGAAACCATTCCCTCCTATATTTTAATTTAACAAGTCTTCTTCGTTTCCCCTTTCCTCCTTTGAAACCGAATTCAACGGCTTAAAAAAAAGGGAAAATATAAGAAATTTACCTGTTAAGTAGTTTTATATTTTAGGATTGATATTAATTTAATTTAAATATATGTGCATACAAAGAAGATAATCTATTTCATTTCGTTTGTTCCTATTTGGAAAATAAATACATATACATATTTTAAAATTGCTAGATTTATTTTAATACTAATAATGGTCTGGTGAAAAAAATTGTTTAATTAACTTATTTTAATTATTTCAGCTAATAAAAAGATTTTTAGAAGAAAATGTTTTCAGTTTAAAATTAAGTAATTAGTAAATTAAATTTATTAAAAGAAAATAATTGTTCAATTTGTTCCAAATATTTATAAAATTCAAATTTTGAAGTATCAGTTCATTAAATTATAAAATGGAAATTTATCGATCGATTATTTCGAATATTTATAAAATTCATATATAATTGTTATATAAGGTTTAAAGTCGGGAAATGAATAGCCTAAATAAATTGTAAGTCAATTAAAATATTAACCGATAAATTTATCATGGATCAGTTCAAATATTAATAAAAATCGTCTAATATTTATTCAAGGTCAAAAGTATGGAAAAACAAGTCGAGATTGGACAGGATTGCAACTTAAAAGCAAATGTGAGACTTTCTCACTCATTTGGATGCCGTAAATAAAATTTAAACGTGAAATTTAAATTATTGGATGTGTTTGGTTGATTGATAATAATTTATTCACTGGTTAATATCATAACCCATATACTGTAATATCCATTTGAAAGTGGAATTAATATGTTATTGTGCTAACATTTATGGATGCACGGAAACAGGTTGGATGGATCCAACAGGATTCCTCAAAGATATTATTTATTATATATATATTGTTGCCATATGACAGGATGAATGATATTGATATGGATTTGCATGCGAATTTAAGTTATATGGAAATTGGAATTTACTAATTTTTAAAATGCTATAAATAATTTAATTGAAGGAAGTTAAATGAAATTTTAAATTAAAAGAATATTTTTTTTAGGATTTGAATTTACTTCTATTGAGACTAAAGTAAAATGAAAAGAATATTTATTACTTTGATTAAACTTAAAATTTGTTAAAGTTGAGTTTGGAAAAAATTAAATTATATACAAAGACTTAAAGAAAATATTGTAATCGAAGAATGGATTTGAAGTAAAGCAAAACTATATTAAAAAATAAAAAAATAAAATAAGAAAACTATATTAAGAAATAAAATAAGGGAATTTTATTAAGAAATGAAATGGAAATTTAATAAGGAACAATATGGAATTGAATTGAAAAATAAAATTATAAAATAGGATTTTTGAATAAATTGTTTTCATAAATAAATGAAAAAGAAAGACTCAGGGAGTTATAAATTTATAAACGGAGTTTATAAATGGGAAAGGAAGATATCAGTGGATACAAAAAGGAATAAGTCATGAACTTATATTGAGTTATAAATTTGTTTGAAACGGAAATAGTAGAATATTTACGAAAGTAAGGAGTGCGAATTTGGACAAGAGGCATTATAGATGGATATTGGTTTTTCTAAAATTATAAACTTATTTTATAAAGGAGTATTTAAATTACTACACTATAAATTCTTGTAAACTATTATTTGAATTTAAAATGTTTTCGAATTAGTTATTTTTGAAGGATATTTCTAATAAACTTTAATTTTCTAAAACCAGTTTTACAATTTATCATTAACTGGATATGAACTCTAATTTTTACGTTAAATATTTCTTTTAAACCGTAAATTGTATAAAACTATACTTCTTATTTTATAAATCTAAATGCTTTCAAATGTTTTTAAAATCCAATTAATAATCCTCTTGTGATGATAAGTGAGTTATTAAATGAGATAAGATTTAGGAGAAATCTTATTAAGCAAAGGAATTGAGTTTGAAGATTTATACGCAAAGTATAAATTGATTTTTGAGGAAGGAATGAGAAAATAAGAAATATTTTCAAAGGTTAAATCAAATTGGGTGTGTATGAGAAATCAGTTAAGTGATTTCATGGAAATAAAGGACTTAGAAATTTATTTCAAATGGGAATAATACCTGAATGATATTTGAGATAAATAATTTATGAAAATTATTTGATGGTTGCTTGTGTATGATTAATTGATAGTTAAATAACCGACTATCAATATTGGACAATGCGCTGATCATTTCGAAGAGTCCGGGATCGGATTTAATTATCCAAAAACCACTTCGATCCGGTTTGTACGATTACGAATGAAGACCGTAAAGAGTTGAAGACGGTGATTCGGTTTGTCCAGACCCAGGGCAACTTGTATGGATTGAATGCTTTCAAAACATCGTCAGGCGGACGATGAGCATTCTAAGTGATGCGTTCTTGGAAGGTAACGCTTAACCTCAAGCCTCATCAACCGGGAATGGCTAAAACAGGGGAGGTGCAGCAAGGTTAGGTGGGTCATGCCCAAGCAGGACAAGATTTTCCCCTATCTATACGTCCCTTTATATTCGGCTTAGTGGGTGGTTGGTCGCGCCAACCACGGGGTTATCTTGTTCGGGACTGTTCAGTAAGGAATGGTTCCGGCCTTGTGTTGCAGGGGAGCGGGCGTACTTCTCGGTACTCTGATCTAGGTCAGGTACTGTGACGGGCGGTACCCCAGTAGCCCAGCCATTGATGGAAATCCATTCTCCCTACGAGCCTTGTACGAGTTTTGTTTGTATTACCCACTCTGTGGCTAGTAGCTGGAATTTAATCATGTAACAATTTTGGCTATTTTATAAGTATTTGTAAATAGACCCTATTATAATATCAGAGGATTCCTATAAAAAGTGTTTTAGCTATCGTAAGGTAAAAACCCGACATGTTTATTTGTGGCGTGGTCTTACGAGATGCTTTTGTTTTCAAAAGATTTTCGAAACTTTAGTAATCCAATTGAGTGTGAATTTCTCACGCTGGTTTTCCAGACTGACTCGGGTGTTGTTTTATATGATGCTCGGGTCAGACCGAGTTAATCAGGTTCAGGTTATATTGCAGGAGCTCAGGAGACGAGCTGGTGACAGAGCGTATTTCCGTATTTGTCTATTATTTCCGCCGTGTATGATCATATAGTAGTTGTCTCTGTATGACTGATTGATGTACTCAGATGATGGTATGTATGTATATGTATACAATACAGATTTCTTGTATTTAAAACTGTATTCTATATATTATATTTTATTCCGCTGCGATGTGAGATTCTGATGTTGTTTTTGTTCTTCTTCTTCTACCTCTTTCTTCTTTAACCCGAAGACTTGTATTTTTGTTCCACTTTGAGCTGAAGAGTGGTGGTTTTGGCCAGCTCAAGGGGTACGGATTTGCGGGCCTTTACACAATCCAATTAAATTATCTATATACACACAGATAGATAATTCACATCATCACAATAGATAATCATCACCATAGATAATCCATATTATCATTATCAGAAGAAAATCCAAATCATCATCACAATGCAACCAATGCATCCATATCACACATCATTACTAATCTCATATCTGAGATTCAAACCATTCAAGGAAATCTATATCATCCATATATAAAAAAGGATTAATAATCACACCATATATAATTAATTTAAAATGAATTAAATTACATACATCATCTCTAATTAATTTAAAGTAAATTAAATTAATTACCTCAATCTATAAATCCTGCTTATATAACCATTAATTACAAACCAATCAACTAATTAATTAACCACTAATTAATTCCCTTGATTTATTACCCTTGATTAATCATCCTTTAATTACATTCAAGTAATTAATTTCACAAATTATTTATTCTTAATCAAATACAGTAATTAACCTTTAATTACTTCATTAATTAATTAATTATAATTAATTACATTAATCCTTAATTAATTACATTAATTAATTACTTTAATCACTTATCATTGATTAATTAATCTCAATTAATTAATTCTTAATTACATCATTAATTATATTAATTAATGATTCCTAATTACATTTAAATTAATTAACTTCATTAAGTAATTAACCATAATTATTAATCATTTTTTATTAAATAACTTTAGTAATTAACTACTCTTAATTACTTCATTGAGTAAATTGATTACCCCTAAATTAATTATATTTAATGATTAATTATATTTATTAATCATCCTTGATCAATTTTATTAGTAATTAATTACCCTTAATTAATTACATTACTTAATTATTTTCCAAATGACTTAATCAATCAATGCTTAAATTAATTACACCAAGTAATTAATTACTAATTACTTTCACAAAGTATTTATCCTCCATAATAATTACATAAGTAATTAACCCCAAACTCTTCCATACTTCAATAAGTTACATTCAGTAATTACTCATCTTAATTACTTCTCTAAGTAATTATCCTTCATTAATTACTTATCAACCCATCAAATGATTATTTCTAAATTAATTAAACTTAATTAATTAATTTAAACTAATTAAATTAATTAATTAATTAATTTCAATCAGTAATTAATACCTTTAATTACTTTCATAAAGTAGTCATACTTAACCAAATACCATAATGATTATCTAATTTAATTAATCTAACTAATTATCAAAATTAATCACTTTAATTAATTAATAAATAATCCCAAGTTAATGACCTTCATTAACTTATCAACAATTCCTTAATTACCTTTCTTAAGTAATTAACTTAAATTAATCGTTATTAATCACAAATTTATTAATCTTTAATAATCATTTAATTAATCACTAATTTTTAATTAATTAAGTTTTTAACTTAATTAGTCTTAATCTCTTGATAAATTAATTTCTAATCACTAATTAAAATCTTAACTTATTTAATTAATGATCTTATTTCCAAATTAATTAATCTTAATTAATTAACTTCAACCTTAATTAATTAATTCAAAATCCTTATTCAATTAATTAAATTAATTCATTAATTATCCATCTAATTACCTTACTAATTTATTAAATCAAAATCATTAAATCTTTGATTTATTTTAAATAAAACATTTCTTATTAATGATTACATTATCATTAACAAAGAAATTTAAAACAACTTTCTTTAAAATTTGTTTTCAAATTACATTTTAAATTTAAAATTTAAAATGAAATCAAACTTAACTTTAGCAAAGTTTTAAAAACAATTTAAAACCCTTTAAAACTTATGCTAAAGAATTACTCATTTTATAAAGAAGTTCAAGGAATTTAAATCCAAATCCATTTAAAATATAAATCATATTTAAAATATATTACAACATCCAATGTTGTTTAAACATTTAAATTTTTTAAAACTTCCTTTATTTTCCAAACATTGATTTAAATTGGATTTTGATTCCAGATTTAAACTTAGGTTTAAATCTCTACGTTTTATTTTAAACCTATACCTCTAAATTCAATTTATTTAAACACTTTTAAAGTTGTTTAAACATTTTAGTTTAAATTAAATTTTGAAAACTAGGATTCAAACTTAATTTTGAATCCATACTTTAAATTTAAGTTTAAATTCTGTTTAAAACCTGCTTCAGATTTTAAAACCAAATTTGAATAGGAAATAAACAGGTTTCTTTGGAAACCTGTAATCCATTAAAATTAACCGAGCCTCCCCTTCTTTGACTTCGAGTAAAACCCTGAACAACTTCGAGCAAAAACTCGAATTACTCGAGTATAACTCGAGTCCAAAATTCTGCAAATTCCCAAACCTTCCTGACACCATTCCTTGCACCATGCATATGCACGGTGGTTCTGGCCGCCTCTAGTCACCACCAAGACAACGAGCATGTCGACGCTCATCACTGAAACACATCCCGATCATCCAAAAACTCAACATCTACTCGAAATCAAATTCGAGTCCCCAAACCAAAACCTGGAAAAATACTGGAACCACTATCACCCTCTGATCCAAAACCTGTAAAACCCACATCCCCTCTCCTCCGGCCATCGGTGGCTTTGGAACTCCGTCCAACACTTCTTCAACACCCAAGCAACCATCTCCCCAAATATTGAAGCACTCGATCCCCTATAGTCACCATGCCGATCAAAACACTGCACTGCCCGAAAACTAGGTTTAGAAATCTAATCCAACAAGCACCATCACCACGGTGATCTTCCACAACCTCCACCATTTTTCCTTAAATCATTAACCACTTCCCTTCTTCCAGAAAGAATTACGACCCTTAAGTCCATCAAGTTCATCAGAATTTCTTCAAATTACACTTTCCAGTAAAAACAGCAATGTTCTTAAATCCCAATACTCAAAATCGAAATTTTTGTTTCAAAAATCAAATTTAAGCTTTAGCTTTTGATTCATGCACCTGAAACTAAGAAACAATTAAATTGAATTTTACCTTTTTTTAGTTTACCTTGTTGTTTCTTTATTTTCCAGTAAAACTTCAAGTTCTTTTTAACTTAAACAAAATTTTAAACGAAAATTTATGATAAATTAAACATACTTTGTTCAAGACTCACGTGCTATTAAAGAATGATTCAAGAGCACTTGAGTTTTACTAAATTATGGACCTGGAACTTAGAAAAAAAACTGCAATAACATAAAACAGTAATCTATTCTTAAAAATCAATTCATATATAGAAGACACATATACACAATACAATTTTTATCACAGGAAACAAGCATGCAATCATAACCATACTTAAGTTTTAAATTTGTGAGGTTACTCACCTGATATAGCATGAAACAGAGCACAAGATTTTATGAAAAGCTTTTACTTCTTTGATTATAAACTGAGTTGCAGTTGTTTTGAAGGTGAGTTGCAGGCTTGAACATATTCCATATTGCAGAAGACAAACCCAGATTCATTTTATTTAAACTTGAATTACAGATTTCTCTTTATATACCCAGGTTGAAAGATGCATGCAGGCAAGCTTTGCTTTGCATTTGAAAATGATTTTACAGAGTTTACTTGCTTGCTTTAAAACTCGGGTTGAAAAGAAAAAGCTTGCATGCTTTAGTTTTTGAAAAGAAGAATGCACAGGCTTTTGGAACAGATTGAAGAAAATGATTTTGCAGAGGATGTTGATTATAGATTTGAGAATTAACTATAGGTTTTTATTTGAACTTTGAAAATGCTAATTACAGGGAAATGAGTTGCTTTGGTTTCTAGCTTGAGGAGTTTTATTATAGATTTGATTTTCAGGTTTGTGAGGTGTTTTGATTTACTGATTAACAGATTTTGTTTTGAATAAATTATCAGCTGAAACTTTTGTCTTAGCTTTTGAAAAAAAATGAAGATTAGAAAAGAAGAACGAGGGAATGAAGAAAACATGTTTTATAAGTGTTATCGATTTATTTAAAAATTGAAAGAAAAATTAAAAATAAAAGGACACATGTAAAAAAAACTAACATTTGTCATCTTTTCAATTAATTAATTAACACATGTCATTATACCACTTACTATATTAACATATGTCTTAAGAATAATTTTATTTGTTTTTTTATTTAATTTAAAAGTGATGAAACCCTTTTCTTTATTTATTAAATACATATATATATATATATATATATATATATAAATTATTTTCATAAGTAAATGTATATGCATTTCTTTTTAAAAAAAATGAAATGAAACAAATTATAAAAAAAATGAAAGCTTACTTATATAATTTAGATATTTTTGTTCTTTTGAAATTTCAAAATTAAATTCAAATTCAAATTCTATTCATATATTTAAAAATCTAATTTAAAACTAATTTATATTAGCATATTTAATTTAAAAATAATAATAATATTGTCCTTTAAAATTTATCTATATTTTTACATTTATTATTATTTGAAAATAACATATTTATTAATTAAATAATTTATAAAAGAAATTATGAATTACTTAACACTAATCTAACTTATTTAAATGCATAAATGTTTTAATATAAGTGGTATTTTAAATTTCCATATATAATTCCAAATTATATTTATTAAGCTATATTCAAAAAGGAAATAAAATAAACTTTTGTTTATCTTATTTAAAATTTAAACTATGCTTTAAAATATATTTAAACAATTTAAAACATTTTCTTTAAGTATCTTAAAACCATATAGTTATTTATTAAATAAAATAATAATTCCTAAATTATCAAAAATGAATATTAGAATTTAAAAACAAGATTTTATTTGTTTATTAAACTTTAAATTAAAACTTATCTATCTACAATATATAAATATAGATATATATACATTATAAATAGAAAGCATTTTATTAGCTTTTAAAAGATAAAATTCACCAATTAAACATTTATTTAATTGGATTATTAAATCAAGTTAATTTTTATTAACAGAATTTATCGAATCCATTTAATTTGAAATACAGATTATTAAATTGGTACTGCCAAAATTTCTGGGATATCACATTCCTCTCCCCTTAAAAGAATTTCATCCCCGAACTTTAAAAGCAAAGGTAATTTAATAATCCCATTAAAGATTTTAAATTTAAACACAAGCATATATCAATCATATGCTAACAATCAAAGCAACCAATTTATCCAATCAAACAAATTTAATTATCTAAACAAAATTCTGGATAAAATTTCCTCGAGTTTCCCCAAGTATATATATACCGAGATACTCGCTCTACAGAATCCAAACAATCAAAACACGAAGATACATAGCTCCTTCTCATCTAGATCTACAAAACTAGATAAGATATCAGACTACAAACAAGTCTGACTCAACAACCAAACCTTCCTGAACAGCTAGTTCCACGACCAGAGATAGCTCATACACGTACTCCCTCAGAGATACGTGAATCTCATTGAATCCAATTATCCAACTGGCAATTCAACTCTTGCAAAACCAAAACACCAATCCAACCAAAACACAGAAGAGATCCAAAGCACATCAGAGCTAGCTTTGCAGTCTTACCAAAACTTATAGCTCCATGGATCGGAGAAAAGCTTATCCAAATCAAATCTCCGACTCCGGAATCCAAATTCCTTCGTCTCTTAACCATAAAACTCTACTGACAATCCTGAGCTGCCTACAAACTTCCTGATCAGCTCAATCTTACCCGATGCCTCTAAAAACAAGGTGGACCAAATCCAACAAAACGATCTCCTCAGGATCAACCAAGACCAAGATCACCAACTCAACTCTTCAAACATCAGAAGAACAAAACACTCCCAAACTGCTTCTGCTGCACAACTCTGATTTGGAAAAGAAGAAAAATGCTGATGATGAACGCGAGCACAATCTGGACAACACATCCTAGATTATGATTCAACATATCCATAAAAGAAAACTCAGAAGTTTCACCAAAACCCGAGCTGCTTCACCAAACTTTAACTCGAGAAACCGTCCTTCTACTAGCTGATCCACCGGTAGCACTCGTGGAATCTGGTCGATAAGAAAACTCAATCTCCAGATACAGGCAAACCTCTAACTTCTCAGAAGTCATCCAAAAAAAATCTTCAATAACTCAAAAGAACAATCAAATAATCACAAGTCACTATTGCGATCAATCCAGACCAATTCCCAAAGAAAACTGTTCTCTCTTTACCAAACAGAACAACTTACACTTAACTAGCCAATCCACCGAAGAAACGGGTCCACTTTGCTGCTTCTGAACTCCTCCTTCAGAAACTGCTAAGCCAGAAGACTCCCTGCCGACACAGAACACTCCGAGCTGCACTGCTGACACTAAAGCCAAAGACTTGCTAATCCAATGCTCTTCGAGAAACTCGGACCTCAAAGCCAAACACAAACAACCAGTTGAACTCTGCCACATCACCGAAGCAGACACACTTCTTAAAACTTGTTCCAAATAAAACTTCTTCGAAAACCTCCATAGTCACTGCATCTCATCACGTAGCTACTACTTCCTGTGGTATCAAAATACCATCACACACTTCTGCTAAACCGACAGATCCGAACTCAACTCATCCAACTTCAAAGATAGACTCCGAACCTTAACAGATTACCTTCAGAGATCGATGAAATCCTTACACCAAGCTACAAAACTCACTCGAGACGGTATTAGGTCTACAGTCTCGACAGATACACTTCCAACCTCAAATATTCAAGCTCCAACCAATGGTAATAGTCGTGTTACGCACACCACTACCTTATTTACCATTATAACCTATATTGGAAAACCTGAACTGGTAACCCAACAAATAGGTAGAAATATATATATATATATATATATATATATATATATATATATATATATATATATATATATATTTAAAAATTACAAATACGCTCTCTCAAGAAAAACACCACTCCAGAGCCTAGGTATTCACTCAACCTAACGCTCTGATACCAACTGTCACGATCTAGGCTTTTCAACCATCGACAGCGGCTCACTCGACAGCTAGGCTTTTCAACCATCCGAGCCCCGCCGTGGCTCACAGTGATACCTTGGGTTTTCTTTTACGGCCAGCCTCTCGACTCGCAACCAACACCAAAAGGCCTTATACTACCCCCCGGGGACATGTAGGGGTAAGTGTCTCCTGTTCGCCACCTAACGCAAAGCGAGAACCCCCTATCACGCTGTAATGCAGCAAACCTGATCCCGGTCTCATCGAATCCAAAACGCCATCTTTTATGTCCAAGTTGCTTTAAGTTTAAGACAATCCAATTAAATTATCTATATACACACAGATAGATAATTCACATAATCACAATAGATAATCATCACCACAGATAATCCATATTATCATTATCAGAAGAAAATCCAAATCATCATCACAATGCAACCAATGCATCCATATCACACATCATTACTAATCACATATCTGAGATTCAAACCATTCAAGGAAATCTATATCATCCATATAAAAACAAGGATTAATAATCACACCATATATAATTAAATTAAAATGAATTAAATTAATTACATCATCTCTAATTAATTTAAAGTAAATTAAATTAATTACCTCAATCTATAAATCCTTCTTATATAACCATTAATTACAAACCAATCAACTAATTAATTAACCACTAATTAATTCCCTTGATTTATTACCCTTGATTAATCATCCTTTAATTACATTCAAGTAATTAATTTCATAAATTAATCATTCTTAATCAAATACAGTAATTAACCTTTAATTACTTCATCAATTAATTAATTATAATTAATTACATTAATCCTTAATTAGTTACATTAATTAATTACTTTAATCACTTATCATTGATTGATTAATCTCAATTAATTAATTCTTAATTAGATCATTAATTATATTAATTAATGATTCCTAATTACATTTAAATTAATTAACTTCATTAAGTAATTAACCATAATTATTAATCACTTTTGATTAAATAACTTCAGTAATTAACTACTATTAATTACTTCATTGAGTAAATTGATTACCCCTAAATTAATTATATTTAATAATTAATTATATTTATTAATCATCCTTGATCAATTTTATTAGTATTAATTACCCTTAATTAATTATATTACTTAATTATTTTCCAAATGACTTAATCAATCAATGCTTAAATTAATTACACCAAGTAATTAATTATTAATTACTTTCATAGAGTATTTATCCTCCATAATAATTACACAAGTAATTAACCCCAAACTCTTCCATACTTTAATAAGTTACATTCAGTAATTACTCATCCTAATTACTTCTCTAAGTAATTATCCATCATTGGTTACTTATCAACCCATCAAATGATTATTTATAAATTAATTAAACTTAATTAATTAATTTAAACTAATCAAATTAATTAATTAATTTCAATAAGAAATTAATACCTTTAATTACTTTCATAAAGTAATCATACTTAACCAAATACCATAATGATTATCTAATTTAATTAATCTAATTAATTATCAAAATTAATCACTTTAATTAATTAATAAATAATCCTAAGTTAATGACCTTCATTAACTTATCAAGAATTCCTTAATTACCTTTCTTAAGTAATTAACTTAAATTAATCATTATTAATCACAAATTTATTAATCTTTAATAATCATTTAATTAATCACTAATTGTTTAATTAATTAAGTTTTTAACTTAATTAGTCTCAATCTCTTGATAAATTAATTTCTAATCATTAATTAAAATCTTAACTTATTTAATTAATGATCTTATTTCCAAATTAATTAATCTTAATTAATTAACTTCTTCAACCTTAATTAATTAATTCAAATCCTTACCTAATTAATAAATAAATTATCCATCTAATTACCTTACTAATTTATTAAATCAAAATCATTAAATCTTTGATTTATTTTAAATAAAACATTTCTTATTAATGATTACATTATCATTAATAAAGAAATTTAAGACAACTTTCTTCAAAAAAAAAATTCAAATTACATTTTAAATTTTAATTTTAAAATAAATCATACTTGACTTTAACAAAGTTTTAAAAACATTTTAAAACCCTTTAAAACTTATGCAAAAGAATTACTCATTTTATAAAGAAGTTCAAAGGAATTTAAATCCAAATCCATTTAAAATACAAATCATATTTAAAATATATTTCAACATCCAAAGTTGTTTAAACATTTAAAAATTTATAAACTTGCTTTATTTTCAAAACATTGATTTAAATTGGATTTTGATTCCAGATTTAAGCTTAGGTTTAAATCTCTACTTTTTATTTGAAACCTATACCTCTAAATTCAATTTATTTAAACTCTTTTAAAGTTGTTTAAACATTTTAATTTAAATTAGATTTTTAAAACTAGGATTCAAACTTAATTTTGAATCCATACTTTAAATTTAAGTTTAAAGCATGATTAAAACCTGCTACAGATTTTAAAACCAAATTTGAATAGGAAATAAACAGGTTTCTTTGGAAACCTGTAATCCATTAAAAATACCCGGGCTTCCCCTTCTTTGACTTCGAGTAAAACCCTGAACAACTTCGAGCAAAAACTCGAATTACTCGAGTATAACTCGAGTCCAAAATTCTGCAAATTCCCAAACCTTCCTGACACCATTCCTTGCACCGTGCATATGCACGGTGGTTCTGGCCGCCTCCAGGCACCACTAAGACAACGAGCATGTCGACTCTCATCACTGAAACACATCCCAATCATCCAAAAACTCAACATCTACTCGAAATCAAATTCGAGTCCCTAAACCAAAACCTAGAAAAATACTGGAACCACTATCACCCTCTGATCCAAAACCTGTAAAACCCCCATCCCCTCTCCTCCGGCCATCAGTGGTTTTGGAACTCCGTCCAACACTTCTTCAACACCCAAGCAACCATCTCCCTAAATATTGAAGCACTCGATCCCCTATAGCCACCATGCCGATCAAAACACTGCACTGCCCAGAAACTAGGTTTAAAAGTCTAATCCAACAATCACCATCACCACGGTGATATTCCACCACCTCCACCATTTTTCCCTAAATCACTGACCGCTTCCCTTCTTCCAAAAAGAATTACGACCCTTAAGTCCATCAAGTTCATCAGAATTTCCTCAAATTACACTTTCCAGTAAAAACATCAATGTTCTTAAATCCCAATACTAAAAATCGAAATTTTTGTTTCAAAAATCAAGTTTAAGCTTTAGCTTTTGATCCATGCACCTGAAACTAAGAAACAATTAAATTGAATTTTACCTGGTTTTAGTTTACTTTGTTGTTTCTTTATTTTCCAGTAAAACTACTGGTTCTTTTTAACTTAAACAAAATTTTAAACTAAAATTTATGATAAATTAAACATACTTTGTTCAAGACTCATGTGCTATTAAAGATTGATTCAAGAGCACTTGAGTTTTACTAAATTATGGACCTGGAACTTAGAAAAAAAACTGTAATAACATAAAACAGTAATCTATGCTCAAAATCAATTCATTTACAGAAGACACATATACACAATACAATTTTTATCACAGGAAACAAGCACGCAATCATAACCATACTTAAGTTTTAAATTTGTGAGGTTACTCACCTGATATAGCATGAAACAGAGCACAAGATTTTCTGAAAAGCTTTTACTTCTTTGATTATAAACCGAGTTACAGATTGTTTTGAAGGTGTGTTGCAGGCTTGAACAGATTCCATATTGCAGAAGACAAACCCAGATTCATTTTAGTTAAACTTGAATTACAGATTTCTCTTTATATACCCAGGATGAAAGATGCATGCAGGCAAGCTTTGCTTTTGCATTTGAAAATGATTTTACAGAGTTTATTTACTTGCTTTAAAACTCAGGTTGAAAAGAAAAAGCTTGCATGCTTTAGTTTTTGAAAAGAAGAATGCACAGGCTTTTAGAACAGATTGAAGAAAATGATTTTGCAAAGGATGTTGATTATAGATTTGAGAATGAACTATAGGTTTTTATTTGAACTTCGAAAATGCTAATTATAGGGAAATGATTTGCTTTGGTTTCTGGCTTGAGGAGTTTGATTATAGATTTGATTTTCAGGTTTGTGAGGTGTTTTGATTTGCTGATTAACAGAATTTGTTTTGAATAAATTATCAGCTGAAACTTTTGTCTTAGCTTTTGAAAAAAAATGAAGATTAGAAAAGAAGAATGAGGGAATGAAGAAAACATGTTTTATAAGTGTACTTGATTTATTTAAAAATTAAAAGAAAAAATAAAAATAAAAGGACACATGTAAAAAAACTAACATTCGTCATCTTTTCAATTAATTAGTTAACACATGTCATTATACCACTTACTATATTAACACGTGTCTTAAGAATAATTTTATTTGTTTTTTTATTTAATCTAAAAGTAAATGAAACACTTTTCTTTATTTATTAAATACATACATATATATAAATTATTTTCATAAGTAAATGTATATGCATTTTTTTTAAAAGAAAAATGAAATGAAACAAATTATAAAAAAATGAAAGCTTACTTATATAATTTATATATATTTATTCTTTTGAAATTTCAAAATTAAATTCAAATTCAAATTCTATTCATACATTTAAAAATCTAATTTAAAACTAATTTATATTAACATATTTAATTTCAAAATAA
The DNA here is from genome assembly GCA_030765085.1 of Allium cepa. Lineage (NCBI taxonomy): Eukaryota > Viridiplantae > Streptophyta > Magnoliopsida > Asparagales > Amaryllidaceae > Allium > Allium cepa. The sequence goes on along the minus strand of CM060946.1, from coordinate 101,012,934 downwards.
TAATAAAATTGTCCTTTAAAATTTATCTATATTTATACATTTATTATTGTTTGAAAATAACATATTTATTAATTAAATTAATTTATAAAAGAAATTATGAATTACTTATCACCAATCTAACTTATTTAAATGCATAAATGTTTTAATATATAAATGGTATTTTAAATTATATATATAATTCCAAATTATGTTTATTAAGCTATATTCAAAAAGGAAATAAAATAAACTTTTTTTTATCTTATTTAAAATTTAAATTATGCTTTAAAATATATTTAAACAATTTAAAACATTTTCTTTAAGTATCTTAAAACCATATAGTTATTTATTAAATAGTTTTGAATAGTTATTTATTAAATAAAATAATAATTCCCAAATTATCAAAAATGAATATTAGAATTTAAAAACAAGATTTTATTTGTTTATTAAACTTCAAATCAAAACTTATCTATCTACAATATATATATATATATATATATATACACACATTATAAATAGAAAGCATTTTATTAGCTTTTAAAAGATTTAGATTATTAAATCAAGTTATTTTTTATTAACAGAATTTATCAAATCCATTTAATTTTAAATACAGATTATTAAATTGGTATTGCCAAAAAAATTGGGATATCACAGAAACATCGACTAGATTAGAACATTTTGGCACTGGGGTTATATTTGTTGCATCTACACCATTAGGCAATTTGTTATGAGAGAAGAAATATTGAATTGCTTTGATTACATCAAGTTTAATTATTTTCCATGTATTTTGATAGAAGAAAGCATTGAAACCATCTGGACCACCACTACTATCAGATTTTGATGAAATAACCGCCCTTTCAATCTCCTCTGATGATAACTGTGACGCCCCACCTCTATACCCACGCTAGCCAAGGACACTACAAGGTAATGCCGTCAACTAACACGGAGAATAAGGCTGGTTGGGAGCGACCATCTAAAGCCTTGCTCTAACTATCTATTGAATACATCGACAATAATCATACAAAGCAGATCGACATATCCAATGAATACTTAAAACAAAACCATAGGTGGTTGGAGGATCTATCAGAACAGAATATAACAACTCAAATGTAATATACATCACAGAACAGTAAATCATCATATACACATATACAGATACATAACAGAGTTTACAAAATAATACACATCAAGTGGTATAGCAAACCACAATATACAGACGAATCAAAAGAATACATATGTCAGAGTTACAAATAAGGACTACACAAAAAGCTTTAACAAAAAGGAACAAGCTGAATAGTCCATGCGGAAGCAAAATAGGCTAAGTCCAAAAGCACCTAACCTGAAACATCTCGGTCTGACCCGAGTATAAAATACATGGGTCAGTCTAGCTAAACAAATCAGTTAGATAAACTGAACAACAATAAACCTGCAAGGTTACAAGGCATAACAAATATCTCTAAAGGAGATAACACAATCATCTAACAAAATATGAATCATATGATAACAAGCCTCATATCATCGACAACATATAGAAACAAAGGATAAGAATATCCCAAAGCAAGCCAAAAGGCAAATAACAAATACCAATAAGGTGTACAAGTTCCACAAGGTAATCGCTACATATCATGCGGCTCAAAAAGACCAACACCGAAGGGCGATACCTAGGGAATATACATATGAATGAAACATCAGAAAATTGCTCGAGCTCAGTACTGTACAAACAAGGATCCATGAGCCCGAAGACTCCAAACCCAATATCACCCACGCGGCTCATAACGACCAACATCGGAAGCGATACTAAAGGGCAACCCAATATCACCCATGCGGCTCATAATGACCAACATCGGAAGCAATACTATAGGGCAACAAACCCGAAGGCACATACGCGAAGGCAACAAACCGTAGTGGTGAAGGTCAAAGACCCAGTACTGGACACCACTAACTGGCGGAATGTGTCATAACTCTCAAAAAGGAATCCGAAAAGTGGTAACGTGAGTCCCATAACCACTCGTTCGCACTAAACGGTTTACTATCCGTTAGTTAATTTCACACTCAAAGCAGTACAAAGTTCACCTCATCTCAGCGGTAAACCAGACCAAAAGGTCAAAACGATCAATCGAATAGGTCGGGGACTAATCGGAAAGATAAACGCACAGATTCATGGTCCGTGTTTTGCCCAACCGTTTAATCACCCTTCCACTTCGCTCGAAGTGCGAAATTGTGTGTGCTTTAAATAGAATTTATAAATTGGAGAAGCGAGCTTTTAATACGATTTGAAGAAATCATTTATAAAACCCGTGAATGAAGTCAAAAGGAATTATCAAGGTCAAATATGCATAAATAACTAATCGGAAATCAATATGCATTTATCAAATTTGGAAAACTAAACGAACAAGGCAATTTAGGCAAAAACAGCATATTCAGACGTCTGAAAGAAGGGATTCAGACGTCTGAGTCTTGAATTCAATTTCTTTTTCAAAAGAGAATTCAGACGTCTGAACCCAAATTTTCAGACGTCTGAAATAGGCAATATTCGGCCTATTTCCTTTCTGGTTGAAAATTAGCCAATTCAGACGTCTGGAATATAAATTCAGACGTTTGAATCTGGGGGTGAAAATATTCCCCAGAACAATATTCAGACGTCTGAAGTTGGGGTTTCAGACGTCTGAAACCCCAATGGTCAGGCATTTCCTGAACCTAGGCCATTATGGCCAAACAAATCGAAAGCAATCGGATGCGTGTTGATTATGGGCTGACGTCAAACGACTACCCAAGCTTAACGACACACCCAAATACTCCGAACTACATAAACATCAACCATGTAAGGTTTTACATAGATTTGGCTTCAAAAATCATAATTTGGCAATTTCACCTATTCAACCCAAATCAAAAGCAAATGAACATATGAACAATTGTTAGGAATTTATACCTAACATCAATGATATCAAAAGAAGTAGATGTGAGTTCAAAACTCACCTTTTAATCCAAAACAAGGATAGAGAAGCTCAATAGCAAAGAAAACAAGCAACCACTCTCCACTTCAACTCTACTAGCTTCAATCTAAGATCAAAACAAGTATTTTTCTAAGTTTAGGTTTAGGAATTTCTGAGATTGAAGAGAGAAAGAGATAGAGAAGATGAAGAAGAGGCTTACCACAAGATTCACTTTGATTTCGGAGCAAGAATCAAGTTTGCAAGTAAACTAGGGCTTGCAATTTCTATTTCCTCTTCCCCTCCACCATTTTCAGTTTTCTTAAGCTTAAGAAATGAAATGTGGGTGAATGGATGAAGAGTTAATGAGCTAGGGGGTTTAGTTAGCTAGTGGGCTGAACCCAAACCCAAAACCCAAAACCCAATAGAAAAAGAGTCAAAATTTCACAAACTCCAAACATATCAAAGCTTATACTCAAAAAGTTCGCAAACGCCATTTTGGAACCAATGGAAATGGTTTCGAGTTCCAATTCGGCCATTTGCAAAAAGTAACATTTTGGTCCTAAATCCGACTAACGACGCTATATTTAAATAAAACATTTAAATATATAATCATTAAATATGCGGGTTGTTACAGATCTCCCCTCCTTACAAAATTGTGTCCCCGCAATTCCTAGAGACGATATTTATAACAACTACATACATACAACTTTCAAAAGAGAAGAAATAAGCTTGAGATGAAAAGATATACTCACCGTTCCCAAGCAAAGATAGAAAATCCAGATAAGATCGCTTAATAAACTCTATGGTTTCCCAAGTACACTCATTTGGATTAGCGGACCATTGAACTTTAACGAGCGGCACGTCCTTGTTCCGAAGGTGTCACATCTCCATGTCAAGAACGCGAATAGGCTGTTGTACAATAGATAAGTCCGGTGAGACCTCAAGCTCAAGCAAATCAGGAGAATCAATAACAGAATCTGATTCTCGAAGACACTTCCGAAGTTGCGAGACATGAAACACGTCATGAATGCCAGATAAATGAGCAGGAAGTGAAACTTTATAAGCCACAGGGCCAATACGTTCAGTAATAGAAAATGGTCCTATAAAGCGAGGAGCCAATTTCCCAGTCGTAATGAAATGCATAACCCTTTTCAAAGGAGAAACATGAATAAAAACAAGATCACCAATCGAGAACTCGAGAGGCTTTCTATGGTTGTCAGCGTAGGATTTCTGGCGACTTTGTGCCTCTTTCGTTCTCAACCGGATAAGATCAATCTTCTCAGAAGAATCACGAAAAAAATCTGGACCAAGAATAAGCTTCTCCCCAGATTCCAACCAACAAGAAGGTGATCGACGTGGCCTTCCGTACAAGGCTTCGAAAGGAGCCATACCGATACTAGACTGAAAACTATTATTGTAGGAGAACTCTACAAGAGGTAGGTGATCCTCCCAACAACCACCAAAATCAAAAATACAAATACGGAGAAGATCTTCCAAGATACGATTCACCCGTTCAGTCTGTCCGTCAGACTGCGGATGATAAGCTGTACTAAAATTAAGCTTTGTTCCCAAAGCTTGCTGAAGACTCCGCCAAAAATGACTCGTGAATAAAGGATCACGGTCACTCACAATAGAACTAGGAACACTGCGAAGTCTCACGATTTCCTTGACATACAACTTATCCAAATGCAAAGCTGTTCTATTAGACTTAATATAGACAAAATGAGCAGACTTGGTGAGGCGATCAACAATAACCCAAATGCTAGAATGGCCCGATCTCGAACGAGGTAGGCCGTCAATGAAATCCATAGAGATCTGATCCCATTTCCACAATGGAATCTCTAAAGGCTGAAGAAGACCAGAAGGACGCTGATGTTTGGCCTTAAAGCGCTGACAAGTTATGCAATTACTCACATAACTCGCCACATCGCGCTTCATGCCCTTCCAATTATAACGACGATGCATATCGGCATACATCTTACTACTACCAGGATGAATGGTATACTTAGAACGATGACAGTCATCAAGAATGTCATGCCTAAGTGCAAAATCAGAAGGCACAAAAAGACGGTTCTTCTTGCGAAGACACCCATGAGAATCAATGCTGAAATCTCGTAACGCCTCATCACAGGATCCAGACTCACAAAGCTGAATAAGATGCAACAAATCAGGATCATGCCGCTGAGCATCGACAATACGATCCAATAAAATAGGTCGAGCTCCCAAACTAAATAATAGAATATGAGAATCAAAAGATGAATCTCGATCACGAATTTCACAAAAAGATAGAGTCTCAAGAATATTCCATTCGGCAAGCATCATAGAAATAACAGCCGAATGTTTGTGACTAAGAGCATCAGCAACACGATTACCCTTACCAGGGGTATACTGGATATCAAAGTCATAGGAGGCAAGAAACTTGAGCCAGCGATGTTGTCTCATATTGAGTTCCTTTTGAGTGAACAAGTACTTCAAGGATTTATGATCGGTATAAAGAATGAAGCGCTCACCCAATAAGTAGTGTCGCCAAATCTTCAAGGCAAAGACAATGGCGGCTAACTCAAGATCATGAGTGGCATAACGAACTTCATTCGGACGCAGTTGCCTAGAAGCATAAGCAACTAACCGATCCTTCTACATAAGAACAACACCGAGACCACTACCACAAGCATCGGTGTAGACAACAAGATCATGATTCCCCTCGGGAACCATAAGAATAGGAGCATTAGTGAGAAGTTCCTTCAATGTCTGAAAGGAAACTTCACACTTGTCGGACCAAATAAAACGAATGCCTTTCCGAGTGTTTGCACAAAAAATGGACAAACACCTCCAAGTCGTATGAATTAGTTGATTTTATGTTGTTTCTAGTGATTTGGGTGATTTACGCAAATATATGAAAAGCAGGGACTAAACTGTAAAAGACATACATATTTATAGTGGTTCGGCCAGAACGTGCCTACGTCCACTTTATATGTTATTCTCCTTTTTCTTTCAGATCACAAGTACAAAGCTTTGTATACAGGTCTATGAAAGTTGTTTGAAAGTTCCTTCCGTGCTTGAGCTCTCAAACTTGTCTGCCATTGTTGTACCCCTGCCCCTCTATTTATAGAGTGAGGCTGGAGGCAGGGGTCTTGGACGTATATAGCTGCTGGTGGGCCTGGGATGAAACAATCTGGCCTGACAGAATTGGTCCGGTCGTGTCCTCCCTCGTTTCTGGTCCGGCAGTGGATGGAGGTAGGTTGGTTCGGTAGAGCTTGGCTCGGTGGGGCATGGTCCGGTGGTGAGTGGGTGGAGCTTGGTTCGGCTCTGCAGGGAGAGGTGTTGGACCTGTAGATGTTGGTTCGGTGATGGAGGTTGGCAATGCATGGGAATGGAGATGGATCAGTGGAGGTTGGTTCGGCAGGGAGATGGTTTTGGACCGGTGTTACTTTGGTTCGGCGGATAGGTGGTTCGGCGAGCATGAAAGAGAGGTTGGTCCGGTAGCGAAGGGATGTGGTTCGGTAGTGGCCTGTGTACCGGATGAGCTTAGGTACCGGATGGAATGGAACGAATGGAGTAGGCAAACCCAGATGGAACTGATGTTTCTTGGTCTCGAGATCTCCTGGGTGAGAATTCACCCAACATTTGCCCCCCAAAGTGGGGCATATGCCCGCATATGTCGCGCTTTGTTTTAGATTATTCAGCTTAGGCACTTTCATTTGGCCCCAAGTGTCGAACCTGTTGGTCCGGTCGTATCTATGCTCGCCTATAAGTAGGGGCCTAGGGCTTCCGTTATTCCCTACCGAACGAGATAACCGGATAAGGAATTCCTACCGAATCAACCACTGTGCCGAACCAACTCCTGCTGCCGAATTAGGTAACTGCAGAATGGCTTCTTCATTTTACTTCGTTTTACCGAATGGAACCGAGGGGTTCTAAGCACCGAACGAGTTTTTTCTTTTTTTTGTTCTTTTTTTTTGAACTACCGGACGAATTATTGGGACCCCGAATACCGAATGAACCTTATACTGATAATGCCGAATGAACCCTTGTATTGGGGAATGCCGAATGAGATATGACAAATGAACTTTTGTACTTGAATCATGAGTGAGATCCCCGATTTATACATGCTCGCTTGCTTTATACACTCGCTTGCTTATGTCTATATACTTCTTGTTCTAACAATATGTCTCTCGCTTTTGTGTATGCAGATAAATGTCTCAAAGAGTGGAAACTCGATCAGATAAAAGGAAGTCCAAGGGCGAAGGGGAGTCCTCCTTAGTGCCCCCAGCTCAGCCAAGACTGGAACGTCCTGGACCTGCCCCGAGGTCACTAGTAGATGGGTACGGTCCTCGGGAGCTTCTGAACTCTCCGCCCGACTGTTTTCCTAGCTCCCTCAGAGAGGAGCAGCTTGATGCCATCTCTCGTTCCTTCGGGATTGACAGGGCGCGCATGATGTTGCCGGGAGAAGGAGTTATGCCATATGACCCTCCTGAAGGATATTTCGCTTACAGCAGATACCACTGTATGTGTGGGGCCATTCCTCCTATCAATGCCTGGATAATCAGCTTTATCACCTATCTGAAGGTGGCCCCTTTCCAGCTCCAGCCCAATTCCTACGCTATCTTGGTGTGCTTATTTGTTATCTTCTAGAGAAAGTACGGGCGCCCCCTTCCAACCGGGATATTCAATATTTATATAACTTAAGAGGTTATAAGAAGGGGTCTCCGTACATTAGCTTGGAAGCGGTCGTTCCCTTTAAACCGGTCCTAGACCTGTATTCGAAGCTCAGTATGTTTAAGAAAGAATAGTTTTTTATCAAGGATGACTCCGTTTCCTTCCGCCTTTTCACTTCTGGCTGTAAGTTGAACTCCATTTGTAGTTTCTTTGTCTCGGCTGCAATGCTCCTTCTTATATGCTTTTATTTCTTGCTAGCGACAGGTGGCTTTGCAGTCGTGGAGAATGATTCCTTGGTTCGGATAGCTGCGGAAATAAGGGCTATTCCGGGACGGGATCGGTCGGCTTCTTACCTGATCAGGAACGCTACTTTCCTGGAGCACAACTTGATCCTGCCACACTAGTCCGTGGTTAAGCAGAGAGATACGGCTGAGGAGAAGGCCACCAAAGCTAAGGAAGGGGCCATGGTGAAAAGCGGCAAGAGGGAACCTTTCACAAGGCCTCCAGCTGTCGGAGGGAAGAAGCTCAAGAAGTCCGACGGCCCTTCTCCTAGCACTTGCCTAATTGCTCCGAGGGAGGAAGATGTGGAGGAGGATAGAGGTGAGGGTGAAGGAGGTGATGGACAGAGCGGTAGTGGCGTTGGTGCCTTAACCTCCAAGTAAGCGGAAGAGATTCATGAGTGGACGGATGATGCTTTTCGTCAAGCTTTTGGGGAGTCGGAGGGAGGATCGGCTTTGGTTGAGAAGGCAAAGGAGGTTGACAAGGCTGGGGCTGGTGCCGATCCATTCTCTAAGAGTTCTTCGGCTAAGGCGACTCCAGCGATTCAAGGTGAACTTTTGACTTCTGCAGACTCCATTTACGATAGGGACTTAGGAATATTTTATGGTTCGCTTCCGTCCTGGAATGAGATTCAGGACTTATTGCAGTATCCTACTCCTACGCAGGGTTTGTATAATAGATGTGCCTTCTCACTCTTTTTAACTTAACATATTTCTTGAATTATGGATCATTGTATGTTCGTAACACTTGTTCTTTATTCCAGGGGCAGGCGAGGTGGCCAAGACTTCAGACGTTCGACACCGCCTTGAACAATACAAGTTACTCAGAGCCTCTGCCAAGCCTAAGCCGCCTACTAACCGTCCTAGAGACGTAGTTGACTATCGCCCCCTTCTCGGAGTTATCGAAGAAGACATTCAGAAGAGGAAGAGGAGACGTTCTTTGCTTGGTTCTCCACCTGGTCCTCAGCCCCCAGTCCAGCCTATTCACGATATTAATGAGGAAGATACTGGGTTTCTACCTTCCCCACGTCCGTCGAAAAATCCAACAGTCACCACGATAGATCGCCCTGGTTTGGCACACAACCCATTTGCCAGTCACCCTGATCTGGACCCGAGTTCTCAGGATATTTCATTTGATGAGGCCACGGGTGAGCACCTTCTTCCCCGCAACCCCATGGTACGAGTGCTTGATGAGGCCAAGTCCCTAGACCTTGATTTGCTTACTACTCAGATAGTTACCATGGGGGATGAAGCCAAGGCTAATATTGACCGGGTTGCGGAGGAAACCAGGAAGTTGATGGATCATCATGCCCAACTGGTCAAGGCTGGAGAGGAGATTGGGAGTGCCAACATCCGACTACGGTTAATGGTTTCTGATCAAGCCAAGCAGCTCGCTGATCAGGCCATTCATATTTCTCAGCACGAGGCAGCCTCCAGGCGGTTGAAGGAGACTATGGAAGAGGCTAGTAGGGCAGAACTACGAAAGATGGAGGCCGCCTGCAAGGAGCGGATTGACATAGCCATTGCTACGGTGGCGAGGTCCGGAGGGAGGATCTCGAGCAGGTAGAGGAGTTATCTGGGAGGCTTGAGGCCGCAGAGCTTGCTCAGGCCAGGCTAAAGGAAGAGATGGAAGAAATGAGGAGGTCTCTCCAGGCCGACCGCTTGAGATATTGATCGAAGAGGGATGTTGCCATCGCTAAGTTGCTGTCTTCCGAGGCCCGGGTGAGGGAGTTTGAGGAGAATGAGGGGATGATGGATGAGATGTTGCAGGATATGTACTTCCGTACTTGGAAGCAGGGTAATCTATCCTGGATGGATGACTATCCCCGGATCATGGCTAGGATATATCTCCAGGCTTTGGAGGAGGCCAAGGCTGGTGCGGATAAGGAAGGTGGAGCGGCATTCAGGATGGACGTGGTTACCACACAGTTCTCAAAGGAGGAGAAGGTAGCGGTGAAGGAGGGGATGCAGCTACTTGCTGCGGAGGAAGTCGGTGTGCAGTTGGGGGATGAGGACCAAGAAGCGGGTGTTGGTGAGTTTTCCCTTTTTAGCTTTTCATAACTTGATCGTTCGTTGTTGGTTTAATGGACTCTTTTCCTGAATTGGACAAGTGGGGCCTCTGGTCATCATGCTGGGAGCTCCGATCCTGCAGTCAAGTATATTCGAAGAGCTGGTAGGACGAGGGTGGAGCACTGGTGCAGTTGGTTATTTCATTTAGCCTGCTTGACATTCCTGTACATGCTAGTTCAAAACATTATGTACTCTCAAGTTGTAATTATGCTATTAAACGTCTCTATGTAAGCTTATAACGTAAGCTAATTCTGTTATATTTTGAATGCTGTTATTATTTTGAAGTGCTATATAAAAAACATAGTTATGCATAGGCCTGTGATTTAATTGTGTTCGATGTTAAGCTTTTGCTTGAAATATAATCTCATGTTTTGCAATGTTACGAATAAGTCATAGCTACATGATTATGTACAAGAAAAAAGAGTACCGCCCTTCATGTTCTGGTTGCAGGGGGTAGCTTTGGACATCTTGTGTAATTGACCATGGATGCGGCTGAGTGCCTTATCACCCAGTTTGCGGGCTCAGATTCTCGTGAGCGAATGCCTCCTATTTAGTGTCATGTACTTTGGGGACCGTAATGCAGGATACAAGAAAAGTATTTAAATGGAATGGAAATATAGGAAAAGTAAAACTTCCAGTCATGGAAGGCCGTCGATATGCTTAAGTTCGTGGAAAACGGGTTTTGTAGTCACTTTCCCTAGCTGTGGGTCTTGGAGACATTTGTCACCCATCTTACGCCTCCGCGGGGAGTTTATCTTTTTTACCACAGCCGCACTTAAGACATATCGGAGCCGAGATCGTGCACAGTGAATACCCGAGCCATTATGGCCCGTAATCGTGGGTATTATTCGATTTACTGTGGCCGGCTAGCGTGGGTGCCGATCGTCAACCGTGAACTACCCCTGGCTGGCCACACCTTATGTTGGGGCTTAAAGTAGGTTCACAGTTGCCGGCGAGCCGAACGCCGTAATGAGCTGCCATCGGCTATAGTCGGCCTTCGTGATGGCTTATAATCGGCTCATTACAGTTGGCTTTGAGGGCAGTCGCGAGCAATGAGTTAACCCGCAGCAGAGGGATGCTGGAGCAAAAGTGTCTAATTGGCGAGTGCATAGAATCGCATAGTACCTGTTGAGTCTTGTCCAGGTGAAGTTGCGCCATGAAGCTCCAGTATGGAAATGTCGTTATACATGATTTTGTTCAACAGAAAAGGATAAAGCTTAACAAGAAGCCAAGATATAAAGGAACAAGTTAAAAAGAGACAAGATTTTTAAAGTGGTTCGGCACGAAAATGCCTACGTCCACTGATCCTCTTTGTTAATTCACTTCATATGGGCAGTACAAGTTAAGAAAAGTATCGACAGAGGTGTTGGATGTTCCATGCCCTCTGCAACACCTCTCCGTCCACTGTTGACAAAATATAGGCTCTGTTGCGGAGATCTTTATGAATTACGTAGGGTCCGTCCCAGATTGGGTCTAGTGCTCCGGGGCGCGGGAAAATCCGGTTGAGGACAAGATCTCCTTCTTGTAAGCTGCGGTGCTTGACTTTGGAGTTGTATTGTGCTACAACCTTTTGCTTATGAGCTGCTGCTTTGAGTGCTGCATCGTTTCTTCTCTCCTCAATTAGATCCAAAGACATGAGGAGGAGTTCTTCGTTCTCTTCCGGGTTGTAGTGGATTCTACGGTGAGAGGGCACTATAGTTTCAACTAGGAGCATGGCCTCCGATCCGTATGCCAAAGAGAAAGGAGTATGCCCTGTTGAAGTTCTGTAAGATGTGCGATAGGCCTAAAGTGCGGTAGGAAGTTCGTCCACCCAAGCGCCTTTCGACTTTTCAACTTTCTTCTTGATTAAGGTTTTCAGAATCTTGTTGACAGCTTCGACTTGTCCGTTTTCTTGAGGATAAGCTACAGATGAGTTGCTTTTGTGAATTCCGTGCTCTTGGCACCAATCGGCGAATTCTTCGCTGTCAAATTGAAGTCCGTTGTCTGATATGATCTTGAGTGGGACTCCGTACCTGCACAGAATATTTTTGATCAAGAAGTTGATAACTTTTGCCGAAAATATTTTATATAGAGGTTCCGCCTCCACCCATTTGGTGAAATAGTCAACCGCCACTATAGCATATTTGGCTCCGCCTCGGCCCGTTGGCAGTTCGCCAATCAAGTCAATTCCCCATACTGCAAAGGGCCAAGGGCTGGTCATTTGAGTAATCTCATTTGTGGGTAGTCGAGGAATCTTGGCAAATTTCTGACATCTGTCGCATCTCTTGACGAAGTCCAAGACATCTTTGTTTAAAGTGGGCCAGTAATATCCATATCGGAGTATCTTCTTTGCCAGAGTCTGCCCTCCGGTGTGATCTCCGCAACTTCCTTGATGGATGTTGGATAAGACTTCCCTGGCTTCCCTTCCAGCGATACACCTTAATAAGGGATTAGAGAAGCCGCGCCGATAGAGGATGCCTTCTTGTAATGTATAGCGGGAAGCTTTCCTTAAGATTTTCTTGATTTCGTTATGCCTGTCGGGCAGTGTTCCATCTTGTAAATATTTCCGGATAGGAGTCATCCAAGTTCCTTCGTCAATCGCAGCTATCAGATTCACTTGCTCGAAACTTGGTGCCGGTTGTTTTGAGATGGTTAATGCTCCGAAGATAGTGATGTTCTTCATACTAGCTTGTTTTGCTAGTTCGTCGGCCTCTTGGTTTTCTTCTCGAGGAATGTGTTTGATTAGATAGTGATCCAATTGATTGCAGCTTGGTGTTTTTTAGATATGCTGTGAGTCGTTCTCCTCGAGTCTGGAAGTCTCCCAGTATTTGATTTACAATGAGTTGAGAATCACTATGGAGACATAAAGAGCCGACTCCAATCTCCAAGGCCAGTTCTAATCCAGCTATCACCACTTCGTATTCTGCGTCATTGTTGGTGGCAGCGAATTCCAACCTTAGGGAGTAGTGTAGCTTCCTTCCCCTGGGGATGATTATCACAACACCTGCCCCCAAGCCTTGTTCGTTTGACGCTCCATCTACGAAGAGATTCCACTTGATATCTTCTGCTATTTCAGATTGCTCCTTACCTTCGTTAGTAGTGAATTTGGCAATGAAATCAGCTATGGCTTGCCCCTTGATAGAGGTGCGAGGATGGTAAGTGATATCATATTGACTTAGTTCAATGCACCACCTAAGTAATTGCCCAGAAGTGTCGGGGCGATGGAGCACTTGCCTTAGCGGTTGATCGGTTAAAACTCTGATGGAATGAGACTGGAAATAGTGTCGCAGTTTCTGTGACGTGATTAGCAGACGGGATGCTAGCTTCTCAAGTTTAGGGTACTTGGCTCCTGCCCCTATAAATCTCTTGCTTACAAAGTATACGGGCCGCTGTGCGCGGTTGTTTTCTCTCACCAAAGCGGCGCTCAAAGCGTGGGACGATACAACAAGGTATAAGTACAGTTCCTCGCCTTCATTTGGAGTTGAGAATACCGGTGGTCTCTGGAGGTGTCCGATTAAGTTAAGGAAGGCTGTCGAGCATTCGTCAGTCCATTCGAACTTTCCTTTGTCTTTCTTTAGAGCTTCGAAGAAAGGGATGCATTTGTCGATTGCTTTAGAGATGAACCTGCTTAGGGCGGCCACTTTCCCATTTAGGCTTTGCATCTCTCTTCGAGTGGATGGTATCTTGATATCTTGTAAAGCTCGAACTTGTTCGGGGTTTGCTTCAATCCCCCTGGCATGAACGATGAATCCCAAGAACTTTCCCGATGATACTCCGAAGGAGCACTTTAGAGGGTTCAGCTTCATTCCATATTGGCGAAGTACTTGAAACATCTCGTCCAGGTGGTTTATATGATCGTTGGCCTTCCTCGATTTTACCAGCATGTCATCCACATAAACTTCCATAGTGTGTCCTATTAGTTCCGCAAACATCTTGTTGACAAGGCGCTGATAAGTAGCTCCGGCGTTTTTAAGTCCAAAAGGCATTACTTTGTAGCAGTACAATCCCCGGTCAGTGATGAAACTAGTGTGGTCTTGATCGGAGGCGTGCATAGGGATCTGGTTATATCCTGAGTATGCGTCCATAAAGGATAAAAGTTCATGTCCGTCAGTGCTGTCCACGAGTTGGTCGATTCGGGGGAGTGGGAAGCAGTCTTTCGGGCAAGCGTCATTTAAGTTGGAGAAATCGATGCATGTTCGCCACTTCTCGTTAGCTTTCTTTACCAGTACCGGGTTGGCGATCCATTCTGTGTAGATGGCTTCTCGTATGAAGTCATTGGCAAGTAGGTTCTTCACTTCTTCCTCGAGGGCTGCTGATCGTTCTGCCCCCATGCTCCTCTTTTTTTGCTTTACTGGCACCTTGGTGGGATCGATGTTCAGCATGTGGCATGCTACGTCTGGGGAGATTCCTGTCATGTCAGCGTGCGTCCATGCAAATACATCCATGTCGTGGCGAAGAAAATCAATGAATTGATTCTTTAATTCTTTTTTTAACTGAGACCTAACTCTCAGCAGTCTACTTGGGTCGTGTTTGTCTACAGATACGAATTCCATAGCCTCTGCAGGCTCGGCGGTGGCCTCCTTCTCTTTGTCCCTGGGGTCTAATTCATTGAAAGGATCACTGGTATATCGAAGAGGAGAGCTTTCTTTAGTTGCTATGCTTCCAAGCTTTTCATGCAGAGAGTAGTCTCTGCATTTTTCCCTTTATCTTTTCTGCGGTTATTGCGAAGTTCAGTTACATAGCAGTCTCGAGCAGCGTCTTGATCTCCCTCTATTTCTCCTATTCCGTTATCGGTTGGAAATTCATCTTCAGGCACCACGGGGCTAGGACAATTTGAAAGTCCGACAAGGCTGGTCTTCTCAAAAAGGCGTTGTAGGCCGAGTGGTTCTCTATTAGCACAAATGTTTGTTTCCTCACAGCGGAGCGGGGATGACTTCCTATTTCAACAAAAAGGTCCAGTTGCCCGAGGGGCATCTTCGCATCTCTAGTGAAACCATGTAGTGGTTTGTTGCATGGAGACACATCCTTCATTGATAGCTTCATTTTGTCGAAAGCATGCTTGAATGGGATATTCACCGAGCTTCCAGTGTCTATTAAAATTCGGAAAACTTTGGTTGGTCCGAACCAGGCAGAGATGACCATAGGATCCATGTGTGGGTACTGTCTTCCCTCTAGGTCACGCTTACTGAATGTGATGTCGTCATTCTCTTTCCGTTTCGGGTGGCGTTCTTCCATAACAGATTAACGCAGCCTTCAGCGTTCCTCAGTGACTTACCGTATCTTTCCATCTCCGCCCAGCTTCTGTCGGCGATGTGCGGTCCTTCTGATATGGTGTGGACCACTATCTTCTCTTGACTAGAGCTGCTGGTGTTGCGATTTCCCCCGCCTGCTTCTGGGGGGGGAGGGGGTAGTCCAGGATTCTCATTGGCAGGAGTTGAAGTCCTGTTCTGGCCTTTTACATAGCGCTCCAGTCTCCTCCTTCTGATGTGTTCTTCAATCAAGTCCCGGAGATGGTGGCATTCATTGGTGTCATGTCCGTGGGATTCGTGGAAGCGGCAGAACTTTCCCGATTTGAGTGCGCTATCTGACTCCTTCTTGTGCGGGGGGCGCTTGTATCTAACTTCGTCTTGAGTGGCTAGGAAGATGTTTTCGATCGTTTCATTCAAAGGAGTGTAAGAGTCAAATCTTAGTCCCGGTCGATATAAGCGCTTTTCTCCCTTTTTGCCCCCAGCATTGTCTCTAGAGTCATTTCTTCGAACATCCTTTGCTGCAGCGGGGACTCTGTCTGTAGCCGGCTTAGCCTGTTGCCCTGATTGCCTCTCAGTGGCAGCGTCCTCAAGTCTCATATACTTTCCAGCTTCATGGAAGAAATCAGGTACAGTAGCTGGTTTTTTCTTGGTTAGTCTTCTAGCAAATTTAGTATCTAGATGTACACCGCTGCAGAGGGCCATTAGGATAAGTTTCTCGTCGGCATCTTGGACTGCGGTTGCCGCAGGGTTGAATCGGGTTAGATATTGTTGCAATGTCTCTCCGGGTTTCTGTTTGATATTAGATAAGGAATAAGCGTCCTTGGGTTGTTCCACATGAATGCGGAACTGGCTGATAAACTTTTCCTTCAACATTTCCCATGAGCTGATGGACCCTTGGGGTAGGTGGCAGAATCAGGAGGTAGCTAGATCTGCCAAGAATAGTGGGAAGCATTTACACAACACTCCCTCTGTTTCTCCACTCATGAGCATATGCTGGGTGTACCTCTGTGGGTGTACGATGGGGTCAGAGGTTCCCTTGTAAGGTTCCATCGTTGGAATTTTCCATTCCCGGGGGGTGATGGCAGTTTCGATATTGCGGGTGAAGGGGCTGGTTACCCAGCACCTATTCCCCGATCCCTTTGCTCCCGTTGGACGCACTCTCTGAACAATCGCGCCATCCTTTCATCAGAACTTGGAGCGGATAGAAATGAGTTTGGTTCTTCTCTGCGGGATTGAGTCCGTCCAGACGACTTGTAGGGATGGTATCGTCTGTCGCTCCTAACATTCTCCAAAGGCTGCCTCTGGTCTTCTGGGGGCATGCTGGGGTCAGCCATAGTTGGCCCTTGCCTTGATCTTCCCCTACTGGGTTCCGTTCTCAGCACTTCCTCGGGTCCAACTTCGGGCTGGACTCCAGCTCGGCCCCGTCTACTGGTGTTTTCATGGTTAGGTAGCATGACAGGCTCAGCTACATCCAACCCTTGCCTGGCACCTCCCCCGTTCGGTTCGATTCCTAGTAATTCCTCGGGTTGGAATTCGGGCTGATTCCGGGCTCGGCTCCTACCATGGCTGTTTCTGTTGTTAACCTCTTTGAAGAGGAAAGGTCTTTGTCGCCTTCCAGATCCTCCAGATCAGGACTCACCCCATGATTCGGTGTTGCGGTTGGATTCTTCAGCATCCCTTAGGCGTGACATGAGTTGGTCTACCAAGGCTTCTTAATGAGATGCGAAGCGGTTAGTTATTTCAGCCACAACCCTGTCCAGGTCCGCCCTGGTAATTGGTTGTTCCGCGGCGGGGGCTGTTGGATTTGCCTAATTTTCATCTAGTACTGCTGTTAAAACGGGATGATTCTCTTGATTTGGGGCCACTGGATCTGGGATATTGCTAGCTGCGACGTTCTTTCCTTTGTTAACATCTCTCCTCTGCCTAGAAGTCATGTTGTCGGAGCAAGGAACGATGCTGTGAGGAAGAAGGTTGAGCAGGAGAAGCTGTAGCTTCTAGCTCGACCTTCTCAGTGAAAGCACCTAAAATGTTTACACAAAAAATGGGCAAACACCTCCAAATCGTATGAATTAGTTGATTTTATGTTGTTTCTAGTGATTTGGGTGATTTACGCAAATATATGAAAAGCAGGGACTAAACTGTAAAAGACACACAGATTTATAGTGGTTCGGCCAGAACGTGCCTACGTCCACTTTATATGTTATTCTCCTTTTTCTTTCAGATTACAAGTACAAAGCTTTGTATACAGGTATATGAAAGTTGTTTGAAAGTTCCTTCCGTGCTTGAGCTCTCAAACTTGTCTGCCATTGTTGTACCCCTGCCCCTCTATTTATAGAGTGAGGCTGGAGGCAGGGGTCTTGGACGTATATAGCTGCTGGTGGGCCTGGGCTGAAGTAATCTGGCCTGACAGAATTGGTCCGGTCGTGTCCTCCCTCGTTTCTGGTCCGGCAGTGGATGGAGGTAGGTTGGTTCGGTGGAGCTCGGCTCGGTGGGGCATGGTCCGGTGGTGAGTGGGTGGAGCTTGGTTCGGCTCTGCAGGGAGAGGTGTTGGACCGGTAGATGTTGGTTCGGTGATGGAGGTTGGCAATGCATGGGAATGGAGATGGACCGGTGGAGGTTGGTTCGGCAGGGAGATGGTTTTGGACCGGCGTTACTTTGGTTCGGCGGATAGGTGGTTCGGCGAGCATGAAAGAGAGGTTGGTCCGGTAGCGAAGGGATGTGGTTCGGTAGTGGCCTGTGTACCGGATGAGCTTAGGTACCGGATGGAACGGAACGAATGGAGTGGGCAAACCCAGATGGAACTGATGCTTCTTGGTCTCGAGATCTCCTGGGTGAGAATTCACCCAATACCGAGTAAGGCAGGTGAGTGGAAGCACAACACGGGAAAAATCCTTAATGAAACGATGGTAATAACCCGCCAATCCAAGGAAACTACGAATCTCATGCACATTCTCAGGCCTCTTCCAATTCTGGATGGCCTCGATCTTTGGGGGATTGACAGAAATGCCATCGGAAGATACAACATGGCCTAAGAACTTAACCCATTCTCCCAAAAATGGCACTTGGAGAATTTGGCTCTAAGATGATGATGACGGAGGGTACTCAAGACAATTCTCAAGTGATTAGCATGCTCGGCTTCAGACTTAGAATACATAAGGATATCATCAATGAACACAAGGATGAACTTATCGAGATATTCCTGAAATACTCGATTCATGAGATCAACAAAGAAAGCAGGAGCGTTCGTCAAACCGAACGGCATAACGAGCCACTCAAAAGAACCATAACGAGTGCGGAAAGCGGTAAGAGGTATGCTATCCTCCGTGACTCGTAACTGATGAAAACCTGTGGCAAGGTCTAGCTGAGAAAAGACCTTAGCACCACTCAATAGATCGAACATATCATCGATCCTAAGCAATGGATACCTATTCCTGATGGTTAACTCGTTAAGTTTGCGATAGTCAATGCCAAGCCTAAGAGTTCCATCGGACTTCTTCACGAAGACGACCGCGGATCCCCATGGAGAAAAACTGGACTGAATCAACTGCTTGGACTCAAGCTCTAAAAGCTGCTTCTTGAGTTCCTCATTTTCCCTTGTAGACATCCTCGTGGGAGGACGACTAACTGGTTGCGCGCCTGAAATGAGATCAATGCGGAACTCAATTGCCCGCTTGGGTGGCAAACCCGAGACAGGCACAAAAACATCAGAAAAGTCACAAGCAATAGGAATACGAGATATATCATCATCATCTCGCGAGTCAAGAGAATATAAAGCCATTTCGGAATTATCCACATCCCGAAGAATAAGAGATAGCTGAGTAGGCGAATTCGGATGTCGAAGATAAATAATTCTCTCCGAACAAATAATCGTGGCATCATATCTTACTAGCCAGTCCATGCCCAAAATCAAATCAAATCCCAGACAAGAAATAACGTGCAGACTCGCATGAAAAGAAAAGCCACATAAAACAATCTCAACATCATCACAAAGCAAACTAAGGGTCGCAGATCCCCCAATAGGATTCGCAATCCTTAAAGAAGTAACCAAACAAGAAACTTCCAAAGATAAATCATCAACGAGCTTCTTCGATACGAAAGAATGTAAAGCACCCGTATCGAAAAGAACTCGTATACTATGATCATGAAATAAAATAGAACCTTCCAAAATAGATGGAGATATACCTTTGGGCTGAGAGGGGCCTTTAGAAGCCTTAGCAGCATAAAGCTTGCTAGACTTGGCACCAACCGGAATAGTAGGGCAAGCTGAAACATGATGACCTTCCTTCTTGCAATAACGGCAGAAGAGAGGCTTAGGACAAGCTCGAATAATATGATCTAGAGAACCACAATTGAAACACTTCCGAATGAAAGGTGTTCCAACAGACTGAGGCTGAGAACTAGAACCACCAGCCTTCTTCTTCTTAGAAGGAAAAGGCTTCTTCTGAAGTGGAAACGGCCTCTTGTTGGGGTTCTTGTAAACCTCAACATCAACATCACTATCACACTCCTTCTCGACAGTCTCGAGATGAAGCGTCGAATCAACCAACTCCTCAAAAGAAAGCTTAAGCTGGAGCAACAAAGACTTCTTAAGATATTTCTTAAGACAGAAACAAACTTCAAATTCTTCTTATAAGAAGTGCTAATGAATTCAAGACCATACTTAGATAAAGCCTCGAATGATGCAACATACTCAGAAACAGAAGATTTCCCTTGCTTCAACTCAAGGAAGCGACGGGTCAATAAAACTTTTTCGGATTCAGGAACGAACTTGAGTTCAAATCGCCCCCGAAACTGAGTCCAAGAAAGAGTAGACTCATCAATCTCGGCTACAAGAAGCTCATACCAATCAAGAGCATGCTCTTGTAATAAGCTAGAAGTTACAAGAACTCTATCATGGTCAGAAAGATCCATACGAGAGAAGATACGCTCGTACGTGCGAAACCAAGCTCGGACTCGGAGCCCTTAAACGGCTTTCCTCCAAGATGAGCAAAATCACTGCACTAGCGTGCAAAGGCATACTTGCGAGGTGGAGACACTCGAGGAGGAACTGGAGGCTGAGTGCTCCTAAACAACTCCATAAACTGATCGGCGGACATATAAACACCATCCGGATGTGAGCCACTAGATCGCCCAGCATTCGAACGTCCTCCCCTGCCTCTTCCAGCCATACGCTGAAAGCAAGATAAGAACAAGATTATCCACAAGGTAGATAATCAATACAGAATACTACGGAATAAAGTGCATTCCTAGACGTATTCCCCAAATTCTATCTAACCTTTGATAAAAGAAGGAATAAAAGGCACGATAATTCAAAGATTTGTATCACTTATACACTTTGATGTACCGAAATATGTGCATCTATTATGTGTTTATCATATTTTGTTCTGAACTCAGCTCTGATACCACGCTGTGACGCCCCACCTCTATACCCATGCTAGCCAAGGACACTACAAGGTAATGCCGTCAACTAACACGGAGAATAAGGCTGGTTGGGAGCGACCATCTATAGCCTTGCTCTAACTATCTATTGAATACATCGACAATAATCATACAAAGCAGATCGACATATCCAATGAATACTTAAAACAAAACCATAGGTGGTTGGAGGATCTATCAGAACAGAATATAACAACTCAAATGTAATATACATCACAGAACAGTAAATCATCATATACACATATACAGATACATAACAGAGTTTACAAAATAATACACATCAAGTGGTATAGTAAACCACAATATACAGACGAATCAAAAGAATACATATATCAGAGTTACAAATAAGGACTACACAAAAAGCTTTAACAAAAAGGAACAAGCTGAATAGTCCATGCGGAAGCAAAATAGGCTAAGTCCAAAAGCACCTAACCTGAAACATCTCGGTCTGACCCGAGTATAAAATACATGGGTCAGTCTAGCTAAACAAATCAGTTAGATAAACTGAACAACAATAAACCTGCAAGGTTACAAGGCATAACAAATATCTCTAAAGGAGATAACACAATCATCTAACAAAATATGAATCATATGATAACAAGCCTCATATCATCGACAACATATAGAAACAAAGGATAAGAATATCCCAAAGCAAGCCAAAAGGCAAATAACAAATACCAATAAGGTGTACAAGTTCCACAAGGTAATCGCTACATATCATGCGGCTCAAAAAGACCAACACCGAAGGGCGATACCTAGGAATATACATATGAATGAAACATCAGAAAATTGCTCGAGCTCAGTACTGTACAAACAAGGATCCATGAGCCCAAAGACTCCAAACCCAATATCACCCATGCGGCTCATAACGACCAACATCGGAAGCGATACTAAAGGGCAACCCAATATCACCCATGCGGCTCATAATGACCAACATCAGAAGCGATACTATAGGGCAACAAACCCGAAGGCACATACCCGTAGGCAACAAACCGTAGTGGTGAAGGTCAAAGACCCAGTACTGGACACCACTAACTGGCGGAATGTGTCATAACTCTCAAAAAGGAATCCGAAAAGTGGTAACGTGAGTCCCATAACCACTCGTTCGCACTAAACAGTTTACTATCCGTTTGTTAATTTCACACTCAAAGCAGTACAAAGTTCACCTCATCTCAGCGGTAAACCAGACCAAAAGGCCAAAATGATCAATCGAATAGGTCGGGGACTAATCGGAAAGATAAACGCACAGATTCATGGTCCGTGTTTTGCCCAACCGTTTAATCACCCTTCCACTTCGCTCGAAGTGCGAAATTGTGTGTGCTTTAAATAGAATTTATAAATTGGAGAAACGAGCTTTTAATACGATTTGAAGAAATCATTTATAAAACCCGTGAATGAAGTCAAAAGGAATTATCAAGGTCAAATATGCATAAATAACTAATCGGAAATCAATATGCATTTATCAAATTTGGAAAACTAAACGAACAAGGCAATTTAGGCAAAAACAGCAAATTCAAACGTCTGAAAGAAGGGATTCAGACGTCTGAGTCTGGAATTCAATTTCTTTTTCAGAAGAGAATTCAGACGTCTGAACCCAAATTTTCAGACATTCTAAATAGGCAATATTCGGCCTATTTCCTTTCTGGTTGAAAATTAGCTAATTCAGACGTCTGGAATATAAATTCAGACGTTTGAATCTGGGGGTGAAAATGTTCCCCAGAACAATATTCAGACGTCTGAAATTGGGGTTTCAGACGTCTGAAACCCCAATGGTCAGGCATTTCCAGAACCTAGGCCATTATGGCCAAACAAATCGAAAGCAATCGGATGCTGTTGATTATGGGCTTACGTCAAACGACTACCCAAGCTTAACGACACACCCAAACACTCCGAACAACATAAACATCAACCATGTAAGGTTTTACATAGATTTGGCTTCAAAAATCATAATTTGGCAATTTCACCTATTCAACCCAAATCGAAAGCAAATGAACATATGATCAATTGTTAGGAATTTATACCTAACATCAATGATATCAAAAGAAGTATATGTGAGTTCAAAACTCACCTTTTAATCCAAAACAAGGATAGAGAAGCTCAATAGCAAAGAAAACAACCAACCACTCTCCACTTCAACTCTACTAGCTTCAATCTAAGATCAAAACAAGTATTTTCCTAAGTTTAGGTTTAGGAATTTCTGAGATTGAAGAGAGAAAGAGATAGAGAAGATAAAGAAGAGGCTTACCACAAGATTCGCTTTGATTTTGGAGCAAGAATCAAGTTTGCAAGTAAACTAGGGCTTGCAATTTCTATTTCCTCTTCCCCTCCACCATTTTCAGCTTTCTTAAGCTTAAGAAATGAAAAGAGGGTGAATGGATGAAGAGTTAATGAGCTAGGCGATTTAGTTAGCTAGTGGGCTGAACCCAAAACCCAATAGAAAAAGAGTCAAAATTTCACAAACTCCAAACATATCAAAGCTTATACTCAAAAAGATCGCAAACGCCATTTTGGAACAATGGAAATGGTTTCGAGTTCCAATTCGGCCATTTGCAAAAAGTAACATTTCGGACCTAAATCCGACTAACGACGCTGTATTTAAATAAAACATTTAAATATATAATCGTTAAATATGCGGGTTGTTACAATACCCCTTGTATCAGATTACTAGCCTGCTTAATATCTAAGAAGGGAATTTGCATTTTGAAGAGTGGGAGTAGATTTGGAATCATTGGAGTTGGATTAGCAAGTATAGAAGAGAAATAATCAATGAAACCCTTTGAAATGGATTCATCATTATCTTGCGTTACTCCATTCATGTCAGTTATACTCAAAATCCTTTCTCTGGCCTGTTTTATTTTGATTGAGTTATGATAATATCTTGTATTCCTATCTCTTTGCTTATCTATAATATCATGCAGCACTCTTTACTCATCACAGCTTCAAATTCCAAAGCCTCATGTAATTCTTTTGATAATTCTAATTCTTAGCAGCCTAATATTGTGTTTATTGGATCATGCTGAAGTTGTTGTTGTATGTGATATAGTTTCTTTCTTATTCCAACAGAAATTTTTGATCCTTCACCAAAATTTTCTTTTGCCCAGATTTTTAGTTTTGCCTTCAACCTTTACAGCTTTGCTTTTAAAATATACAATGGATTTCCAATAATTATTTCCTGGCAAACTTGTACAATAATGCTATGGAAATTTTTGTGATTAGCCCAAGATTTATAGAATTTAAAAGATGGGTTTCTCCTAGTAACATTCTCTCCCTATAATAAAATAATAGGAGAATGATCTGACATAGAGAGATTTAAGAATTTACAAAGAAGATTAGGCCATAAGTTGATAGAGTGGATGTTTTGAAAAGCATGATCAAGCTTACAAAATGTTCCTGGACCATTTTTACTTTTATTATTCCACGTAAATTCTGCTCCAACATATGAAATATGACTAGAGATGAATTGATAAGAGTCTGCTTCAAAGGGGATATATCTTTTAAAGACAGAGGAATTCCTCCAACTTTTTGATCAGAAGAAAACATGCAATTAAAGTCTCCTAGAATTAACTAAGGTAAATTTGGTTGATCAAGAGAAGAGATATTGGAAAGAAATGAGAGTCTTCTATCTAAACTATTTTGAGCATAAACAAACAAAATCAAAAAGGAAGTATTTGAAAGCAAGAATATAGCATTAAAATGAATAATTTGATCACATTCCATTATTTTAGTCAGGTTGAAGATAGCAGAATTCCAAAGCACTAATAATCTTCCATAAGGAGCACTTTGCAGATTATCATCATATAACCAATTTGGTGCAATAAACTTGCAAGCCCTTTCAAACATTGACTTATCTAACTTTGTTTCACTTAAAGCAATAAGTTGTATTTGTTCATCCTTTATCAATTTTTTCACTTCAGTTTGCTTTGAGGATAAATTCCCTCCTCTAATATTCCAATATGCAATGTTGTTTTTCATCATCATAACATATTAAAAGTTACTAATTGGGTATGATGCTTTCTTGTATGCCTATTTCTACTTGCCTGAATTGAAGATCTTTTGATTGATAATGGGGACTTCTCATTATTAATCGGTTGTATTTCATCAATATTATAGCTAGCACCATTATTGAGATCATCGGCAGAATCAATGAAAGAAACTTTCTTTTTCCCTCTTTTTCCTTTTTTAATAATAGATGAGGTCTGTTCAACATTTGCTTCCTTTGATATACAAGGAGGTGGTGGTAATATTAGTTGTGCAGGTGGAACTATATTGATATATGGAGAAGTTTGCACAGGGTTATCATCAATTTTCTTTTCTTCAGAAGAGTCTGGATTTAGTCTTCTCTGAGATATAGAGATTGAGCCTTCATCATTTCCACTAATCAATTTAATGATTGTATAATTTTCCTGTTCCAACTGTTTATTCATATCTCCCATGTTTTCTAAAGCTTTGCTATTTTGTAATTTTTCTTGCACCCTACAAGATCCATATTTCTCCTTTTCATTTGATTTCTCTCCTACAATTTCATTTTGCAAATGTATCTCAAATGCATCTACAGTTTCTTGAGTATCTGAGCTATTATTAGTCATATTAACTTCATCAGAGCCTTGAATTTTATTTAAAATTATGTCCTCCAGAGTATTTCCAGCCTTGATAATAGAGGCCTCATTTTCTTTTCTTCACATAAGTCTGATAATGCCATAAAAGCATTTGTAGTAGTAATATTTTCTGCATAGCCCTTACCATCTTTACTTCTTTGCTGAAAACTCAAACCTGTTGTAACATTATCTACACGTGAATCTGTTGATTTGTTAATTTTATTTTTTTGATCTAAATTCTTCTTCCCATTTTCTAGTGGAGTACTATCATTATTAATAGTTGCTTGCTCTGTTTCCTTCTTTCTCCAGACTTTCTTGATTTTTATATTGAATTTTCCTGAATTGTGAGTTTCATTTCCTTATCCTGTGACATTTAATGATCAATATATTCACTACAATCTGTATCTCCAATATCACTTTCAAAACTGCTTCCAAGACTCCCAACGTTACAATTTCTTGAACAGTCCTTAGTTTCATGCCCAGACACTTTGCATTTACAACAATTTTTTGGTTTCCAGTCATAGAAAACCTTAACATGAGGATAGCTATCACCTAAATCATCAATTGCAATATAATCAGGAAGTTCTTGCTCAAGAGATACCTCTATCAAGGCTTTACCATACTTGAATCTTGTTAATTTTTCTGTACTTTCATCAAGGCATATCAACTTTCCAACATAACATGATAACCAATTGATTCCAATTAATGTCCAAGCCATCAGTGGAATTCCAAAAAAATGAACCAAAATTGGAACTTTTTTAGTTTGCTCTTGAACATATCCATATGAAGGATTCCATGTTGCTATGATGAACATTTTTCCTTTTATAAAGATAGGATCAGATTGTAAAATCGTCATTCTGTCATGATCATTTGAGAAACTAAAAAAGAAATTTTCATTATCAGATTTAATATCAACTTCACCTTTCAATCTCCAAACACTTCTCAATTGCTTAGCTACAGTCATATAAGAGAGAGATCCATCCAAGAAAAAACCAAATAAATGATCTCTCCAATATTTAATACCTTCTCTTTTAACTTCTTCAGGTAAAGGTTTAGGTTTACCATCTTTTTAATATCAAACTGTATAGGCACAAACATTCCAACATTACTCGGCTTTTTCTTGAAAAGCGATGACCAATTATTGCCAATTTCAAAAATCTTTGTAATCTGAACGGAATTATTAATCAGCTTTCGATTCGAATTATCAGATAGTGAAGGAAAATTCATATCTGATAACAATGAGGATTGATTCAAGGTTTTTAGACATGATTGAGGATTTGAAGGATTAGAATGAGGAGGAAAAGATATCGGAGATGAGGGAGGAGGAGGAATATCTGATGAAGAAGGTATCGGGGAAGAGGACTGAGAAGGTAACGGAGATGAGGTAGAAGGAGGTGATGAGGGAGGAGTAGATATCAAAGAAGATGGAGGAGGAGGTATCAGAGATGAGGAAGAAGGAAGTAAAGATGGAGGAGGAGATAGGGAAGAGGAAGGAGGAGATAACGGAGATAAGGAAGGAGGAAGAATCAGAGATGAGGAAGGAGGAGGAATCAGAGAAGAGGGAGGAGAGACGCCATTTTCTTGATTCAAAACATTAATTTGTTTTAGAAATTACCATAAAATACTTCCGAACCCATGCCCGTACCCGGCCCGGTTCGGTTCGGTCGGACGGACGGACGGCGGTGGCGCGCGTGTGGTGTTGCATGACTTCTCTCCTCACAATAAAGCACACATGTGGGAGCATTTAATCTAAGCTTTGGTACTTAGAAATTGATGTGTGATTTAAATAATGTCTATAACGACTTGTGAAGATGTAGTTTATATATTTTAGCACAATAATTATGTTTGAAACTTTAAAATAAGATTTAGTTCAATATCCTTTTCTTTTTAAATTTTCTTTCTTTAAAATTTAGCTTTGAAATTATATTTTAAAAATATACAAATAAACATTAAAGAATGTAAATTCTAAAGGTAATTTATATATATAAACATTAAAAGCTAAATTAATATAAACATTAAAACATGATAATATAAATAAGAAATCGATTTAAAAACATTTATGAAAATGAGTAATTATTTTAATATTGAAATGTAACATGTGTAAGGCAATTAACTCTTAAGGAAGACACTTGTAAAACAATCTACATCTTAAAGCAACAAGTGTCATTTGTTTTGTTTATTTTTGAAAACATTTATTAAACATGTACTAAGTAAAAACTTAGCAAAATCATTTTTAGTTCAAACAACATTTTTCTTTCTCAAGAAACCGAAAATCAGATTTTAAGAAAAATGAAGATCATTAATAAATTCAAGCAAAAGACAAATTGAATGTTTACTACAACAATGATCAATTACAAATTGAAAATCAACAAGTGCAGTTCTCTGGATCAAACAACAACATTTTTTTAAGCTTCAGTTCAAATTGGAATCAGTTTCAAGGCATTTCAGTTTCAATTCATCTTAAGGCAAGGAAATTGAACTCAAACAACAATAATCAACTGCATGCAAAATTAAAATCAAAACAGCAAAATGCAGATCAAAACTGTTCCAGAAAACAAATCTTGTCCTCTGCTCTTCAATCTTGGTGAGTAAACCAAACCTTAATCTATATTAACCTGGATGCATGAAATAAAATCCTTGAAAATCAGATGTAATAATTATTGCATGATATAAAATGAAGGGGTATATTTATATATGAACTGAATAGATAGGCATGTCTTTTTACAAGATGATGTTCTGTTCTTGCTATTCAGATTTTAAATCTGATCAAAATCATGTTCTTCCTCTCTAATCTTCCTTAGGACATGTTGTATAAACAAATTTTGGATGTTATAACATGACATAAAATTTAAAAATAATTTCAAGATAATCTGAAGCCAGTTTCTAAACGAAAAAGGAAAAAGAAAAGTAGGAATTTAATACTCATCAAATCTCAACATTTTTAATTTGTTGTTTCAGGGTTATAATTAGATTAGTGATCAAATTTTAGGATTTTTAAAACTAAAACATTGATTTTTAAGTTGGTATATTGAGAGTTGTTGTGGGTTGGTTGGAATTTGGATTTTTGGAAATTACTGATGATCGGGTTGATATGGATGATCGTAATTTGGTCTGAAGGAGGTTTGTGTGATATAGATCATGGGAAAAATAGGGTTTTATTTTTCAGATCATCGTTGGTGTCGATGCGATGATAATTAGGGTTTTAGACCCAGATATATCGAGGTGGTTTGGGCGGTTATCGCAATGGTTCGTGAGCATCGAGTTGGTCAAGGATAGGGGAAAAGGAAGTTTGGGAAGGGTGGTAGCTCCAGGCGAGGCGGCAAGTGTTTCTGAGATCATCGGCGGCGGTGCGTGATAGATGTAGGGTAGGCCTGTTTTTCGGATAAGTGGGCGAATTAGTCGATTTTGAGTTCCCGTGGTTTTCGAGCACTTTTATGAAGCCGTGAGGGATGAGGAAGGCTTAGGTGGTTCGCGGAGAAGGACGGTGGCGGTGGACGATGATCTGACGGTCTGTGCACTTGCACAAGTTCAAGCAGTGTGCACGTTCTAGAAAGGAAGAAGAAGATGGAGGTAAAGGTTAGAGGGGAAGTAAGGGAGGATGAGTTACTCGGCGTGCTTGATAAAATGAAAGGAGAACGCGAGGGTGGCTTCGGGTAAATTCGAGTGGTTTGGTATGTTATCGGTTTTAAAGGAAAATAAATGATGATCAGTTTTTGGAAGCAAGATAATTTGAGTTGTCCTGATTGGAAACAAAATTTCTATAACAGTTTCAAGGAAATTTTTAAAAAAAGTTTCCAAAATTAATTTAAAATAAAATATTTTGAGTTAATTGTTTGGTTTTGTCTATTTAGATCGGGATAATCAGTTAAGTTTAAAATCCCTAGGTATTTTCAAATGAAGTTTATGATGGGATTAAGTAAATAGTTAATATCAGTATATTTAACCTTAAATCAACTAAAAGTTATCTAATGTTTGTTTCAAGCATTTAATTTAAACAAGATATAGGTGATGATTAAATAATCAATTAAGGTAAATAGTCTATCTTGTTTAATTAAATGTTGATTCATATAGATATTTTAAGGAATAATGAATGTGATTAATCATTGGTTATTTTGTTAATGTGATTAATTAATTAATTAAGGTTAATTAATCAGTATAATTAATTAAGATTAATAAATAATTAAAAGATGATTAATTAATAATTAAGGTTAATTAAGATGATTAATTAATAATTTGAAGTTTGAATTGTGTTTCACGTGAATAATTTGGGACAAGATGGTATTGAATTCGAGGAGACCGGAGTCGGGTATTTGTAAATACCCAAAACCACTTCGATTCTTTATAAATTGACATGTGAAATCAATAGGCTGAAATGGAATGATTTATGTAAATTGGACCATTTAATCAAAGTTTTGGTACTTAGAAATTGATGTGTGATTTAATTGATGTCTATAACGACTTGTGAAGATGTAAATTGATACAAGTTACCCGGGTTTATATAAGTTGTATGCTTTTCTGTTTCTTGTTAGATGGGTTTACTCATGCTGGTTTCCAACCTGACCCGGGTGTTACTTTGATGTAATGCTCGGGTCAGACCGAGTATTACAGACTTTCAGGTAAGGACGTTCTGGAGCTCAGGAGGCGAGTTGGATGGCAGGAACGTATGGAGTGCTTCCGTTGTGATATATTGTTGTATATCTAGGAGATGTTGATTGTATATGTCTAGTATTTGTATATATGTTGTAACTCTGATATTAAAGTGAAATTTGACAAGTATAGTTTCCTTTGTATAACTGTTATTATTTGTTGGTATATTTTATTCGCCGCGAATGTGAGATGTTGGTGTTTCTGTTCTTCTTTTTCTTCTTTCTTCTTTTCCCTAACTATCTGGAATTTTCGAGATCGAAATTTCCGGTTCATTACATTTGGTATCAGAGTGAGGTTAAGCGAGAACCTTGGCTCTGGTGGGATTACTCCTTAAGTATAGGGTCAGTGGTACCCAAAGATAAGTTGAGTGCATATATATACGAGAGCGTACTTGTTATTTTCTTATATAAATTTTTAAAAATGATTTTACTGAATGATTCTTACACAAGCTTAATTTTTGATATAAAAAGCAAATCATTTTCCAATTATTGTATATAAATAAAATTGGTTGTAAAATTAATAAAATTAAATTAAGTGGTAACAGAAATACAACCAAATTGAAATTAAATAAAGATAAGTTTGAAATGTATTCAAACTGAAATTAAAATCTTGAATTTGGGGGAAAAGTTTCAGAATAAGATATGATAAACTTGGTTATTATCATAAATGGTTGTTGTATTTAATAATGAAATGTTTTAAGGAAGTAAAACATTTGGGTAAGTATGACTTATAAGTTGGAATTGAAGATGATCTGAATTGTGAAGTCTTAAATCTGGGTCCAGAATTTGAAAATTGTTTCAAAATGATAAAGAAACAATTAATAAGTATTATTTGAATGAAGGGACTTGTTGCATAAGAGTTGTTTGAAAATTTAAAGGAATTTTTTTGAATTAAAAACCAAAGGTGGTTTAAAATTTAAGGATAACTTGGTGTGCAAAGGAAATAATATGTATATATGAGGAATATACATAATATCAAAGATGGTTTGAAATAAAACTCTAAACGTTGGGTTTTAAATTTGGAATGAGAGGTGATACCCAAAAGTGATAAGTTTTTGAACTTATAAGTGGGAAAGAATTTTGAAATTTGAAATGGAGAATTCAAATTTTAGAAAGGTTAACGGGATCAATTGAATTTAACTCGGAGGAAGTTAAATGAGTTTGAATGAACAACTTGATTTGGAAATTTCAAGATGAAATTGGGATTTAATTTGGGAAGTTAAATGGTTAATTTGAATTGGGAGTTTGTGTGATCTCAAAATGGGTTTGAGATCTAGAAATTGGAAATGGATGGATGTCTCAAAATAATGATACCATCCTGTTGTTATTAATAATCTTTAAGCTGAAATTGGATTTGCTTAAATAAATGAAGAAATGGGGTATGGTGATATATCCATTATTAAGATAAAATGGAATTTGGATTCAGAATTAAATGGTTTAAAGATATAAGTTGATTTGATTTGATTTAAAGGATTAAATCAACATTTAAAAATTTAACTCGAATTTATATAATTTGGGATGGTTTGAATTTGGAATTTGAATTGAATTAGTTCAAATTGAATTTGATTTGAATTAATTGGAATTGTGATTGAAGATGGATAAGTTTAAAAATTCAAATTGAAAATTTGAGTTAGATTAATTGAAATGAAATTGAAGTTGAATAGTTCAAATTCAAATGGGAATTGGGATTAATTCAAACTGGAATTGATATGATTTGAAATGGAAGTGGATTCAATTTGAAATTAGTCCAAATTGATTTGATTAATTTAGAGTTGTAATTAAAGTTTATCGGTTTAAAATTCAACCGGAGTTTGATATAAAATTGGAAAGAAATTGAGGTTAATTCAACTTGAAGTGGGGTTAAATCAATTTTAATGGAAATTGAAGTTATTTAAATTGGAATTGAGTCAATTTAAATGGAAGTGGAAATTTAAATTGCATTGATTGAAAATGGAGTTTTGGAATTGAACAGTTTGGCTCTGGACTATTTTCAATATAAATTGTTTTAATATAAACCTATTTTTTTCCAAGTTATTTATATATGCAACCTTTCTTTTTAAATTCAAACCATTTATACTTATTTTATAATTATTTTTGAATCATTTAACTATTTTACAACTGTTTTATAAACTAATTACTAATTTTTTCAACTGTTTTATAACTAATTACTATTTTAAACTATTTTGTAATTATCTAACTATTTTATAACTATTTAACTATTTAACTATTTTACAACAATTTTATCAGTACTTAACTATTTTACAGCTATTTTACAAACCAATAATTGTTTTTAACTACTTATCTATTTTATTTCAAGCTATTTTCTAATTTGAAAATGGTCAGAGTTCAAACTGTTTATGATTGAATATCCATTTGAGATAAGAATTGAGGTGATAATCAAAATGAGTATTTAAGCAATTGTGAGTAAGTGAATGGAAATCAAAGTAAAGGTGAGTAGAAAGAGATTGATTTGGCTAATAATAAATAAAGATAAATACGTAGGGTGTACGTATATTATTCTATTCGTATAGTGATTTGATCCGGATTCGAGCACAGAATTTCGAGATAGTATATGGATCCTAGTTGGGATTTTTCATCCGATTTTCGACCGCGAACCTGGATATGGATTGTTGATTGGTTCTGGATATTCTCTATCATAGTTATGGCTATGCAAGGAGAATGACGGTTTCTAATCAAGAAACCAGATCGAGTCCGCACTAGGAAGTCGGGTGGGCGATACTAGTTCGGAAGTGAAATTGTGTGATCGAGTGAGCGATCAGATTGGTATAGCGTACGGATGATATGTGTACATCGTACGGGTTTGAATAAAATTGATACTGGGAGTTTATGGATGAGAAATATGAAATGGTTTTTGAAATGAAAGGTAAATTTTGTGAAATATATGTAGAAGTAAAGTGGAAATTGGAGATTTCTATGGTAAAAAATTACTTTATGGAGGTAATAATTTGGTAAGTACTGTATAATGTAATCAAGTTTGAATATTTGATTTAGAATAAACAAAGTTATATATGTCTTTGTAATGTAAGATAAATCTCTCGTTGTTGAATATTTTGCTGGAAGGAAAGGATTTTTGAAAGTATTTGAAGTATAAGAAGGGAATTTATACAAGTTTGAAGTGATCCAAAGATTTTAAAAGTTATATATATATATATATATGTATGTATGTATGTATGTATGTATGTATGTATGTATGTATGTAAAGGATCTTGTGAGAATGATTTTGAAAAGGTTTTGGGAACCTTTGGATTTGGAAAGGCTTTGGATTTTTGGAGAAAAATCTTTTTTGGAAATTTGGAAAGCCTAGTTAAGAATTATCGATATTCGGTTAATCGATTTTGAGAAAGGAGATTTATAGAGATTCATACTAGGTGTATGATTTGGAAGATACTATATGTAACGACCCGCAAATCCGTACCCCTTGAGTCAACACTATTCTACATCAATCAACTCAAGTTGCACAGAAATACGAACCATTTGGGTTAAAGAAGAAGAGGTAGAAGAAGAGAAACAGAAAACAACATCAGAATCTTACCATCGCAGCGGAATAAAATATAATAGGTAATCATAGATCTTTACACAAAAAAAAATACTATATTTGTTATATACATACATCATCAGAGTACATCATCGGAGTTCCACATCAATAATATACAGCTGAACACACAGAGGAATAATAATCAAGTACAAAAGTACGTATCACCATCCAGCTCGTCTCCTGAACTCCACAGCATCATATCATGTATCCTATAATACTCGGTCCGACCCGAGCATTATAGTTAAATAATACCCGAGTCAGTCTGGAATACCAGCGTGAGAAATCACACTCAAATTGATTATTAAAGTTTTGAAAATTCTTTTGAAAACAAAAGCATCTCGTAAGACCACGCCACAAATAAACATGTTGGGTTTTTACCTTACGATAGCTAAATCATTTTTATATTAAAATCCTTTGATATTATAATAGGGTCTATATACAAATACTTATTAAAATAGCCGAAATTGTTACATCTATTAAATTCAAGCTACTAGCCATAGAGTGGGTAACACAAACAAAACTCGTAAAATGCACGTGGGGAGAATGGATTTCCAACTAATGACTAGGCACTGGGGTACCACCTGTCATGGTACGTGGCCTAGATCACTGTACCGAGGGTCATTTCCAACCCCCTGCAACACAAGACGGGGACTACCCCTTACTGGATAATTTCGAGTAAGATCACGCCACGGTTGGGATCAGCAACCGCACCACTAAGCCAAAATAAAAGGGACATCTAGACAGGGATGACCTCACCCTGAATGGGTGCTACCCACCTAGCCTTGCTGCATAACCCCTGATTTTCAGTCATTCCTGTTTGATGAGGCTTGAGGCTAAGCGTTACCTTTTAGATCATTTCACTTAGAATTCCCATTGTCCACCTAACGATGTTCCGAAAGCATTCATCCATACAAGTCCATCCCCGGTTCGAACGGAACTGAAGGCACTACTCCTACTACATTCATTTTGGAAATATCCTCAGGATTAGTAGCGACGAGCCCTTGCACTTCACTGCTCCATCTTCGAATCCAAACTCGTTTTTCCACGAAAACGTACAAACCGGATCGAAGTGGTTTTCGAGAAATAAATCTCGATCCCGGCCTCTTCGAAACGATCAGCGCATTGTCCAATATTGATAGTCGGTTATTTAACTATCAATTAATATTCACAACATCCATCAACCATAAATAATTTCTCCAAATTATTTATTATCCTCGAAATATCTTCGCAAGATATATTTTCACTTTTCAATTCCTTTTGAAAACAGTTTCAAATTACCTTCCTTTTACAGAATAATCTTTCCCAAATATTTTCTATTTCCACTGAAATCGCCAAACACAAAACTTTAGATCTTTAAAATACTTTGAAACACTTTATTGTAAAATATACTTTAACGTTTAAATTTAGAAAAACTACTTTAATACTTTATTAAAAATAATACTTTAGAAATAATTAAAATAAGGTTACTTTATAAAATATAAACCTAGATTTTTTTTTCATTTAAAACAAAATACTAAGTCACCTTAAAATAATTACTACGATAATAGATTTGAAAAATACTTACTTTAGAATTTAACATTTAGCCATAATAAATTTTCTAAAACATGCTTCTTCTTTTTTTAAAAGAACATTAAAACTTTTATTTTATATTTAAAAGTTTACCTTGAAAATGTACTTGGCTATCCAGGGAAATATACTTCTCTTCACATTCTTTAAAAATGAATCACTGTTTATTTTTAAACATATATTCCCATTCCCTTAATAAATTCTCATCGTGAATTTATTTTCTTCCAAATCTCCACTATTATTTTACTTTGCTTTTATAAACCGAGTTTATAAATTTCATAGCCAGATTCTCCTTTAAAAATCCCGGTTTTACACACTTAAATCAATTCCCAAATTGATTTCCAGTTTACTCCATTTATTCCAAAATCCATTAATTTTAGATTTTATTCCTTAATTAGGATTTAAAATACTTTTAACTGGAAATACCAATTTTAGATCACCCAAATTATTTCTTTATCCTTTAAAATAAATTTAAACTTTGAATTTTAAAATAATTCTTTATTCCTTTAATTGATATCACTTAAGTTTAAAATTCATTAATTACTGTTTATTCAAAATCATTTTTTCTATACTCGAAATTTATTTATTAGAATTTTAAAATCACTTTTATTCTTTTTCAATTCATTCATAAATTCATTTAAATTTTCTATAATTATTTCGCTTACAAATTCACTTCTTTTATTTTCTTTCCAAGATCTAATTTATATATTTTGGTAACTCATTATACCCAATTATATTCAATCAAACCATAGCATTCAATATTCCAATATAATTCATCATAGAATATCAAATAATCACAACAGAGAATTTTATATAATTTAAATAAATGTTGAGGAATCCAGTTGGATCCCTCCAACCTGTTTTCATTACATCCACAGACGTTAGCACAATATAAAATACCAATTCCACTTCGAGGTGGAATATCGTGGTATATGGGATAAATTATAGTATCATCCGCTATTATGCGACGTATAGTGTCTCATCCGCTATATAATGCGGGAAATTAATCATTCCAAGATGTATTATATACTACTATATATAATATGACACACCAAATCAAATCAATCAATCAATTATTTAAATTTAACCATTTAAATTAAAATTAAAATTCAGCTGAATGAGATTAACTCACCTTATTACGTTTGCAACTCATTTCCAAACCAGCTTGTTTCGTCACAATTCTTTACAATTTACCTCACAACGATCAGGAAACCCAAATCGACGAGCTTCAGCTCGAAATCCCAAATCGAACCCTAGCCGGAAACATCGCCACCCCGATTGCTGACCACTACCATCTCTCCAATCGGCTGCCATCCAATCGAAGACCGCGACCCAAACGCATCCTTGACTTGAAGCTACTAACATGAATGAAGAGACCCTAACCAACGTAAGCATCGCGGGCCTTCCA
The DNA here is from genome assembly GCA_030765085.1 of Allium cepa. Taxonomy (NCBI): domain Eukaryota; kingdom Viridiplantae; phylum Streptophyta; class Magnoliopsida; order Asparagales; family Amaryllidaceae; genus Allium; species Allium cepa. Next base: position 100,976,586 of record CM060946.1, on the reverse strand, counting down.
GATCGACAACGGCCATCAACCCAGACTCGCAACCCATCCACCACCTTACCCACGTGCTGCCTCAAGCTCGAGATCAAGCTACCCAAACCTTCGGTCGACCATCACCAAAGAATCACGCGCGCTAGGGCTTCGATCCAGAATGGCAACCACGAACTCAACTCGCCCTCCCTACCCTCACGCGCCCGGTTGCGACACCCACCCACAACTCCTCGTCGCCGCCTTATTCGAGCCTCTCGATTCGATTTAAATGAAATTTAAAAGAGGGAAGACGAGCCTCTCGATTCGATTTAAATGAAATTTAAAAGAGGGAAGAACGTCTCGGTTTAGATTTTAACTTTAATGAAGATAACGGAAGTCTCTTGTTTTCCCCCTTTTTATTTCAATTTCTACTTGATTTTGAACATGAAGGCTTCAGCCATTTTTTTGAACTTTATCTTTTTTTCTCTCGTCTGAAGGAAGATAAGGATGAACGAATTAAGGTGGAGGGGAGTGGCGTATAAGAGAAGGTTGACTATTAATTTAAATTCAGTTGGATTATCCTAGGCATTTACCAATCGAACGACCAAACGGTAGCTCCAAACACTGCGAAAATTGAAATCCGATAATAATATAATATTACGGATCTAATAGATCTAGTTTCGTTGAAATACGAGACTGTGCCTCGGAAGGCTATTTTTAATTATCAATTTAAACGATATATTATTAAAACCGAACCAAACACTTCCAAATTCAATTTTAAAACTTCTATCATCCTCAGCAGTATTAATATAAATTTTACAAGCCTTCAAATTATTTTAAACATGCTTAAAATTCCAGATTCAACATTATACCCAGCTTCAAATTGTTTAATTTAAAAATTTAATTATCAACTAAATAGTGATATTTGAATTCAAGTTAAAAATCAACTTTTAAATATTTAAAATCAATTAAATATTCCAATTTAAATGTTCAAAAATTCCGAGTCATCACATTCCTCCCCCTTAAAAGAATTTCGTCCTCGAAATTACTAGTTAGGAAGAATGGTCCAATACCCGTTTACCTTTTTCCCAAAACCAAATAGTTTTTATCAACTTTCCAAAATAATCTTTTTATTAAGAACATCCTATCACAATTCCTAACTTTCCAAACTTCTTTCATTAGGTTCCCACTAAATATCATATACGCAACCATTAAAATTTCAATTGAAAACCCAATTAAATTTTCAAAATTTCTCAAAAAATTTCTAACTCCCTAAATTTTCGAAATTTTTTGCCAGCGTCTCCTTTGCACGGCTGGCTCGGTACAACTACAAAATGCATGCCCGTGCTCCCAACTTTCAAAAGAAAACAAAAGCCAAGTGGCTAGATCAAAAATCCAATCAAATTTCATATAGAAATTCAAACACATGCCTTTTTGTCGAGCAATTCAAGTTTATCTTCTGAAATCAAAATAATTTTCCTTTTCCTTTATAATTCCTGTATATCCTACATAGCAATAATATCCAATCACAACATTCAAAAACATTTTATCGATTTCCTTACAAAATGTCAATATTTATTCATTCAAATATTAACTAAGGATATATTTGTAGTAACAATTTCCAATTAAGAATTCAGCATTCCTTTCTTAAGTTTAGTATAAGCATTTAATATGCTTCTTTATTTATTTTCACTTCACAACTTTAGTTTATATCTACTTCAATTCAAATTGGTTCTTCCATTTCCATATGAATTCAGTTTATCTTCAACTCTGAATATCAAATTTTATCTTCCATTTATACTGACTCATATTATTATTTTAAATTAGTTTCATTCCCTAATTTATTTCAATTTTCAATTTAAAATCATTTTATCGCTAACAAAAAATTTCCCAAAAGTTTTCAAAAATTTCTAACTCCCAAAACTTTCAAAAAAAATTGGCAGAGTCTCATTTGTACGGAGGAGCCTTTGCAATTTGACAAAAGATATAAATATATATACATCGACCCACACGGTCGGAGAACCCAAAAAAAGTTCATATTTCCTATTTATATTGCGTAGGTGTATCTTTATTTAGCATTTTTAAGCAAGCGACTTATTATTTTAGCATTTAGCGCGTCCAAATACAACGAAACGGCTTCCCGGTTCCTGTACTTACACAATTTAAACATATAAGTACTAAATATATAACATTTCACTTACTTTCAATAGATAACACATAAATTTCACATATAATGCACGTTGTATAATTTCCATAAGCGCATACAAGGTTCCAACACTTATTACAATTGCTTACCACCAATTCTCAAACCATTCCATTCAGTTTAAGTGATTTAAAATTTACACGCTTATATTTAGTTCATTCTAAGCAAAACAAACTCATATTCATTCTAATTGATTTAAAAATCATCCTATTTCACTTCTAATAACTCATAGAATTTTATCTAGTCCCATTTACATCGAACGATCCATTTTCTTATGAAATTCTACAATATTAATGTGAATAAATAATTACTTAAGCTTTTTAACCATTTAAATTGATTCAACTCAAGTTACACTTGATTCCATCCCATTTTAATTTATTCACCATCTTTTCATTGCATTTTCTTTCATATCCAAAACGTTTAATTCCAAACCATTTTATTAAACTTGACAACCAATATATTAAGTAACCATCTCTCTATTTACTTAAGTTATTTATTTTCTTCAAACTATTCCACCCAAAACTTAAATTTATTTTATTCCACCAACATCTATTTAAATCTTTGATTTGATTTTTCTTTGATCAAATCCCAACCATTTTGCTAATTTAGTCGATTAGTTTATTCTTTTATCCATTTTTAAATTTTAATTTACATTAACCATTCATTATTGAATTTATTAATAATAAGGTCATTCAATGTATGCTTGAATTGGATTTGTTTACAACTCACGCCAAATCTATTTTAATCCAATTCAACACTTAATTAGTTTACATTTATTTATTTAAGTAAGAATTTTATTCCATTCAATATTATCTATAACTCAACTGAATTCATTTCAATTCAATTCTATTTAGCTTAACTCCAGTTAAATCTAGCTACAAACCATTCTTTTGAATTTTGTTAAGCAAGGACTTAATTCCATTTAATATCATTCCAATATACAAATTTTCAACTCATGTGCCTACTCACCTGAATCAATTAGTACTTACAAATCTTAATTCCAATACTTTGTTTAATTTAGTACAACCTGACTAATTTTCCCATTTCACATAATTTAACACAATTCAAATTTAAATTCCAGTATTCGGTTTTCATTTTTCTTACTTACAGATTTGAATAAATTTGTCCTCCCACAAATTCACTTCCAAATTTTTTTTACTTTTATTTACTAGGTTCAATTACATTCTATTTCCATTCAAATTTTTACACTTCTTTAAGTTTCCAACTTACCTATATTCCATTCCCATTTTAATTTAATTCAGTACATTGTATTGGTTTACTGTCTTATTTTGTTTCCTACTTCCTTTAATTTAACTCTTTCAAGTTGAATTTTAATTCAACAAATTCCAAATTTACAAGTTATCAAAATTTTTATATGCCATAAACATTCTTAGTTAAGATTCTAGAGTTTAAACGGTCTTTTAACATTTCAAAATTCCCTTTGAAATCACCTATATCCAAAATTCCTTGCATTTTCAAAATCAAACCCAATTTCGCAAACAAACATTAATCCAAAACATCCAGGTAGCAATCCCCTTTTTGGAAACTCGAAAATGAACACCGATGATGTCGCAATCACCATCGGAATTATTTTCCAGTGACCGAAAGAGTTCAATGCTTTTATCACTTTAAAATCCCTTCAAATATTTTTAATTTCCAAATCTCTCTAGATTTCAAATCCGATTCAACATATTTCTCAAATATATATTATTTTTCCCAACCCTTTGAGAATCATTTTCAAATTCAAAGGAATTCAAATTTCCAAATTTTCAAATTCCAAATCCTTTAAATTTATGTTCAAACTTTACTTTGGAATTTTATCTTATTTTAATTATCAATCACACTATAATTCACATTTATAGTTTTCATTTCCAAATCTCATTTGTATATGAATTTGTTTCTAGTTTTTAATTATGGTTTCAATTTCGTATTCAATTATGAATCACATTTACAAATTCCATTTATTTTATTAATTTATTCCTTAATCTTTGGTTATTATTTCAATTTCTTATTCAATTCTCATATAATAATGATAATAATTTAATATTATCATTTTCTAATAACCAAGCATCCATATATAACTATAACAATTTATGAAAAATTATTCCCTTTATATATGAAAATAATGTGGGTAAAATTATTTCATTTACCCTATTTAAAGCAATATTGTATCGTTTTATCTTGTTTAAGAGTTTAGAAATCCCTATCAATGACATGGCATCCCACACATCGACTAGAATTCATAAACACTCAACCGATAAGTCAACACAATATAAAAACAATTTTATATTCACTAACAAATACACGCTCATATCTATTAATACGCTCAAGCTCATTCTAGAGTACTATGGACTCTATTTTATGAGTAATTCCCACCAGAGCCAAGGTTATCACCAACCTCGCTCTGATACTAACTGTAACGACCCGCAAATCCGTACCCCTTGAGTCAACACTATTCTACATCAATCAACTCAAGTTGCACAGAAATACGAACCATTTGGGTTAAAGAAGAAGAGGTAGAAGAAGAGAAACAGAAAACAACATCAGAATCTTACCATCGCGGCGGAATAAAATATAATAGGTAATCACGGATCTTTACACACAAAAAATACTATATCTGTTATATATATATATCATCAGAGTGCATCATCAGAGTTCCACATCAATAACATACAACTGAATACACAGCGGAATAATAATCAAGTATGAAAGTACGTATCGCCACCCAGCCCGTCTCCTGATCTCCACAGCATCATATCATGTATCCTATAATACTCGGTCTGACCCGAGCATTATAGTTAAATAACACCCGGGTCAGTCTGGAATACCAGCGTGGGAAATCACACTCAAATTGATTATTAAAGTTTCAAAAATTCTTTTGAAAACAAAAGCATCTCGTAAGACCTCGCCACAAATAAACATGTCGGGTTTTTACCTTACGATAGCTAAAACATTTTTATATTAAAATCCTCTGATATTATAATAGGGTCTATATACAAATACTTATTAAAATAGCCGAAATTGTTCCATCTATTAGATTCCAACTACTATCCACAGAGTGGGTAATACAAACAAAACTCGTAAAAAGCGCGTAGGGAGAATGGATTTCCAACTAACGACTAAGCACTGGGGTACCACCTATCACGGTATGTGGCCTAGATCACTATACCGAGGATCACTGTCGACCCCCAACAACACAAGACCGGGACTACCCCTTACTGGATAATCCCGAGTAAGGTCACCCCATGGTTGGGATCAGCAACCGCACCGCTCCGAAATAAAAGGGACATCTAGACAGAGATGACCTCACCCTGAATGGGTGCTACCCACCTAGACTTGTTGCATAACCCCTGATTTTCAGTCATTCGCGGTTGATGAGACTTGAGGCTAAGCGTTACCTTTTAGATCGTTTCACTTAGAATGCCCATCTTCCACCTGACGATGTTCCGAAAGCATTCATCCATACAAGTCCGTCCCGGGTTCGAACGGAACCGAAGGCACTACTCCTACTACATCCATTTTGGAAATATCCTCAGGATTAGTAGCGACTAGCTCTTGCACTTTACTGCTCCATCTTCGAATCCAAACTCGTTTTTCCATGAAAACGTACAAACCGGATCGAAGTGGTTTTCGAGAAATAAATCTCGATCCCAGCCTCTTCGAAACGATCAGCGCATTGTCCAATATTGATAGTCGTTTACTTAACTATCAATTAATATTCACAACATCCATCAACCATAAATAATTTCTCCAAATTATTTATTATTCTCAAAATATCATCGCAAGATATATTTCCACTTTTCAATTCCTTTTGAAAACAGTTTCAACTTACCTTCCTTTTACAGAATAAACTTTCCCAAATATTTTCTATTTCCATTGAAATCACCAAGCACAAAACTTTAGATTTTTAAAATAATTTAAAACACTTTATTGTAAAATATGCTTTAACGTTTAAATTTAGAAAAACTACTTTAATACTTTACTGAAAATAATACTTTAGAAATAATTAAAATAAGGTTACTTTATAAAATATAAACCTAGATTTTTTTCATTTAAAACAAAATACTAAGTCACCTTTAAATAATTACTACGATAATAGTTTTGAAAAATACTTACTTTAGAATTTAAACATTTAGCCATAATAAATTTTCTAAAACATGCTTCTTCTTTTTTTAACAACATTAAAACTTTTATTTTATATTTAAAAATTTGCCTTGAAAACATACTTGGCTATCCAGGGAAATATACTTCTCTTCACGTTCTTTAAAAATAAATCAATGTTTATTTTTAAAAAATATTCCGCTTCCTTTAATAAATTCTCATCGTGAATTTATTTTCTTCCAAATCTCCACTAATATTTTACTTTGCTTTTATAAACCCAGTTTATAAATTTCATAGCCAAATTCTCCTTTAAAAATCCCGGTTTTACACACTTAAATCAATTCCCAAATTGATTTCCAATTTACTCCATTTATTCCAAAATCCATTAATTTCAAATTTTATTCCTTAATTAGGATTTAAAATACTTTTAACTGGAAATACCAATTTTAGATTTCCCAAATTATTTCTTTATCCTTTAAAATAAATTTAAACTTTGAATTTCAAAATAATCCTTTATTCCTTTTATTGATATCACTTAAGTTTACAATTCATTAATTATTGTTTATTCAAAATCCTTTTTTCCATACTCGAAATTTATTTATTAGAATTTTAAAATCACTTTTATTCTTTTTCAATTCATTCATAAATTCATTTAAATTTTCTATAATTATTTATCTTACAAATTCACTTCTTTTATTTTCTTTCCAAGATCCAATTTATATATTTAGGTAACTCATTATACCCAAATATATTCAATCAAACCATAGCATTCAATATTCCAATATAATTCATCATAGAATATCAAATAATCACAACAGAGAATATTAAATAATTTAAATAAATTTTGAGGAATCCAGTTGGATCCCTCCAACCTATTTTGCCTACATCCATAGACGTTAGCACAACATAAAATACCAATTCCACTTCGAGGTGGAATATCGCGGTATATGGGATTAAATATAGTATCATCCGCTATTATGCGGCGTATAGGGTCTCATCCGCTATATAATGCATGAAATCAATCATTCCAAGATGTATTATGTACTACAATATATAATATGACACACCAAATCAAATCAATCAATCAATTATTTAAATTTAACCATTTAAATTAAAATTAAAATTCAGCTGGGTGAGATTAACTCACCTTATTACGTTTGCAACCCATTTCCAAACCAGCTTGTTTCGTCATAATTCTTCACAATTTACCTCACAACGATCAGGAAACCCAAATCGACGAGCTTCAGCTCGAAATCCCAAATCAAACCCTAGCCGGAAACATCGCCACCCCGATTGCTGACCACTACCATCTCTCCAATCGGCTGCCATCCAATCGAAGACCGCGACCCAAACACGTCCTTGACCTGAAGCTACTGACATGAATGAAGCGACCCTAACCAACCTAAGCATCGTCGACCTTCCATAACGACAATGGCCATCAACCCAGACTCGCAACCCATCCACCACCTTACCCACGTGCTGCCTCAAGCTTGAGATCGAGCTACCGAAACCTTCGGTCGACCATCACCAAAGAATCATGCGCGCTAGGGCTTCGATCCAGAATGGCAACCACAAACTCAGCTCACCCTCCCTACCCTCGCGCGCCCGGTTACGACACCCACCCACAACTCCTCGTCGCCGCCTTATTCGAGCCTCTCGATTCGATTTAAATGAAATTTGAAAGAGGGATGAACATCTCGATTTAGATTTTTACTTTAATGAAGATAACGGAAGTCTCATGTTTTCCCCTTTTTTATTTCGATTTCTACTTGATTTTGAACATGAAGGCTTCGGCCATTTTTTCTGAACTTTGATCTTTTTTGTTTTATTTTCTCGTCTAAAGGAAAATAAGGATGAACGAATTTAAGTGGAGGGGAGTGGCGTATAAGAGAAGGTTTGACTATTAATTTAAATTCAATTGGATCATTCTAGGCATTTACCAATCGTACGACCAAACGGTAGCTCCAAACACTGCGAAAATTGAAATCCGTTAATAATATAATATTACGGATCCAATAGAATTGGTTTCGTTGAAATCCGAGACTGCGCCTTGAAAGGCTATTTTTAATTATCAATTTAAACGATATATTATTAAAACGGAACCAAACACTTCCAAATTCAATTTTAAAACTTCTATGATCCTCAGCACTATCAATATAAGTTTTACAAGCCTTCAAATTATTTAACCGGCTTAAAATTCCAGATTCAACATTATACCCAACTTCAAATTATTTAATTTAAAATTTTAATTATCAAATAAATAGTGATATTTGTATTCAAGTTAAAAATTAACTTTTAAATATTTAAAATCAATTATGTATTCCAATTTTAAATGCTCGAAAATTCTGGGTCGTCACACTATATGTGTATAGTATAAAATGTTCTGAAATGGGCTCTGGAGAAAAAGGCGCTCCCTTGAAATGAACTTCTCAGCAGTGCCACAGGGTGGTACTGCCCTGAACCCTAAGGGGGGTTCTAAAGTTGATCCTGTGAGGAGTCCGGATAAAACTAGTTCCTGAGGATTTTGTGTAGTGTGTAGCGAAAGTCGAGGGCGATGATGCCTACAGAGGCATTTTGGTTATGCTGTGACGACAGTGTAACTCGATGTCACTGCGATCTACTGCAGACCATAGCGAAAGTTGTGCGTGCTGCTGAGAGCCAATAGTCTACGTTTGATTTTATATCGGTAGGCTGTGACCTATGGTGACAGAGCGAAAGTCGTGTGCAGCGCTGAGAGCCAACAGTCTACGTTTGATTTTACATCAGTAGACTGCGACCTATGTGGGAATGGAGAAGTTTCATTCATTTGGCAGAGAAATTCGAGGGCGCCGAGGCCCATAGTTACATGGACTTTTGCTGCGATGGCAACGTAACTTTGGATGTAACTGCAATCTGTAGCAGGTTCCATGGCGCAATCGAGGGGCGCGGAGGCCTACAGTTATCTATGGATTTTGCAGGGGCGGCAACGTAACCTTCGGGTTAATTGTGACCATGGATGGGGGTGATGATTTCCAAAGCATTCTCACCAAAGATATTTCCACTACTTTCAAAAATGTTTTCTATATTTTCAGTAAATTATTTTCCAAGTATTTTCACTGGGTGTTATAAACGGGTTTACCAAGTGCTTGTAGATGTTCAGTCTTACAACTGATCAAAGTATGACCAAATTTCTGTGAGAATGAGGAAGGACTTGTTGAAACATCGAGTTATAAAAAGTATTTTTATAAAACTATTTTGGTAATATTATATAAATTTTAAAGAAGTGTTTTAAAAATGATCAAAGCGAATTTATCTGATTTTAAGAATTTTAACAAATTCTGGCTTCGTTCCTTTTCGGGGACGAAAAGATTTAAAGGGGGAAGGAATGTGATACCTCGGATTTTGGAATATCCGTTAATTGATAATTAACGGGACTAATTAATTTGATCCCGAAAATTTAGGCAATATTTATTTAATAATTTCCATTAATAATTATTTTAAAATGTGTAATATTGATTTAATAATCTAATTTAACAGGATTTATCTTTAATAATTATTTAATTTGATAAATGTTATCTTTTCAAAATTTAAAATAATGATAATGATAATTTAATTTGGGAATATTATTCTTTTCAAATTTAAAAATATTTAAATGATAAAATTTATCTTTATAAGCTAACTAAAAAGATATTCTATTTATAATGTATATCTATGTGTATACATTGTAAATAGGGAGTATGGTTTTAATTTAAATTTAAATTTAATAAGAATGTTTTCAAATTTATAATATATATATTGTGAATTGGAGAATTTGAATTGAATTTAATATAGAAACTTTTCAATAGCTTAATTAAAAATCTAGAATAAATATTTATTTTGTTTTAAAATATAATAGCCTTAAATTGTATATTATAATAAAAGTTTATTTTGTTTTATTTTAAAGATGGGTTTTTGAAATAAATTTGGTTTATATGTTTTAGTACAATAATTTAGTTTGAAACTTTAAAGTAAGATTTAGTTCAATATCCTTTTCTTTTTAAATTTTCTTTCTTTAAAATTTAGCTTCGACATTATATTTTAAAAATATACAAATAAACATTAAAGAATGTAAATTTTAAAGGTAACTTATATATATAAACATTAAAAGCTAAATTAATATAAACATTAAAGCATGATAATATAAATAAGAAATCAATTTAAAAACCATTATAAAAATGAGTATTTATTTTAATATTGAAATGTAACATGTGTAAGGCATTTAACTCTTAAGGAAGACACTTGTAAAACAATCTACATCTTAAAGCAACAAGTGTCATTTGTTTTGTTTATTTTTGAAAACATTTATTAAAAATGTATTAGGTAAAAACTTAGCAAAATCATTTTTAGTTCAAACAACATTTTTCTTTCTCAAGAAACAGAAAATCAGATTTTAAGAAAAATAAAGATCATTAATAAATTCAAGCAGACAAATTGAAAGTTTACTACGACAATGATCAATTAGAAACTGAAAATCAACAAGTGCAGTTCTCTGGATCAAACAGCAACATTTGTTTTAAGCTTCAGTTCAACTTGGAATCAATTTCAAGGCATTTCAGTTTCAATTCATCTTAAGGCAAGGAAATTGAACTCAAACAACAATAATTAACTGCATGCAAAATTCAAATCAAAACAGCAAAATGCATATCAAAACTGTTCCAAAAAACAAATCCTATCCTCTGCTCTTCAATCTTGGTGAGTAAACCAAACCTTAATCTATATTAACCTGGATGCATGAAATAAAATCCATGAAAATAAGATGTAATAATTAATGCATGATATAAAATGAATGGGTAATAAACTGAATAGATAGGCATTTCTGTTTACAAGATGATGTTCTGTTCTTGCTATTCAGATTTTAAATCTGATCAAAATCATGTTCTTCCTCTCTAATCTTCCTTAGGACATGTTGTATAAACAAATTTTGGATGTTATAACATGATATAAAATTTAAAAATAATTTCAAGATAATCTGAAGCCAGTTTTTAAATGAAAAAGAAAAAAAGAACAGTAGGAATATAATACTCATCAAATATCAACATTTTTGTAACAGCCCTAGTTTTTAGCTATTTATTTCTTTTAATTTTTTTGTTTTTAGGAATATAATTTATATAAATTGTGTTTACCAATATTGTTTAAATATTTAATTTAGAGAATTAAACTCGTTAATTTAATATGATTTTTGTAACTAAATTTAAGAAGAAGAAAAAAAAAAGGAAATTTTTATAATGTATAATGAAGTGTGTGGTAACTAAATGTTTTGGATATTATCATAATATCTGTTGTTATACCCATTCCCTAAAAATAATGAAAAGGAGAAAATTTGTAACATATTAAAGTAGTTAATTAATTATGTTAATTTGGTAGGTTATGACATGCAAATCATGTTGGTGGAATATTCTCAATTTTGACATATTAATTATGTTAGCAGTGAACATTGTTAAGCAATTTAAAACAATGAAACTTACAATCAATTTATTTGATAAATCTACCTTATTCCTAGTTAGCAATTCAAAACTTGAATAAAGGCACATACGGATATTTTAAAATGGAGTTAATGACAATTAATAGATATTTCAAAAAGAAATTTATGACAATTAATAGAGAAATTAATTGTAAAATTTCAGTAGTTGACCAGAATTAATTTATTGAATAATTAATGCAAATTAATAAAATTGATGAAAGATAAATAAGTTAATTCTTTTGGTTAATGGCATGAGGACACGAGGTTAATCCCCATTTTGTAGGAGAAATCTGCCCGTGTAACCAGTCCGGCTACCAGTGCCTACAAAGCGGACGGATTAATGTGAGACGTCGCAGGATTGATAATTAACAAAAAGGGTTAATTAACTAATTAAGTTAGTAACCAAATTTGAGTATGTAATTAAAGGAGGATAATTAATTGGTAATATGGTAATTAATTGAAATCAATTAAGGAGGGTAATTAAAAGGGATAAGGTAATCAATTGAAATCAATTAAAGGCAATTAAAGGGGAATTAATTGATTAGAAGAATATGGAAATCAAATTTGCCTTCCTTTGCGCGTGACACAAAATTTTATTCTTTTAACATTTTGACATTTGCCTCTTACCATTTGTTTCTTGAGCATGTCACTGTATTCATTTATTCACGCAGCCTTATCCACAAAAATATCAACTCTTCCAATTGCCATTTTTCCTCTCACCTAAATTAAATGCATTCAAAATTTAATCTTGCCTATCTTTGCAAATTTTCGCATACCCATTATATCTCTCTGTTTCCACTGCGTTTGTTTTGCAATAAATAAATTTTTCGAACCATTGATCAAGTAAATATTTATGTAAGCATTTATTACTTTTGCCTTTTCAGTTAAAAGCTTTTTCATTGCTTACCATAAATCACGCAAGAGCTCAAGTTTTGCTTCCTCAATCAAATCTGTTCAAATTTGCAGTAACGCATGCTTTAAATTTAGATTATAACTGGTATAAATCACGCAAGCTATCTAAAAAAAAAAAAAAAATCCAAAAGAGTGATATAGTTCAAACATAAAACTGGAAAGAGAAATCAACGCATGCATTTATCACAATTTTCGTGTAGCGTTCAAACAAGAAGAACTGGAAATAAATCTCTTGCCTAAACGCATGCACTCAAAAATCAACGCTTGCATTTATTTCTTACGTTTTCAAACCTGCCTATTTATCTCCCCTTTTTATTTCGCAAGTTTATCTATAAATACTTTGCCTCATTCACATAAGTTTTCATATCTCCTTGTTTGTCCCTCTCTGGTACAAGCTTCTATCAGGTAAATAATTTGCATTGTTTATTTCTTTGCTTCTTCCAATTTTCCTTCCTCCTTCTTGTGTTCTCTGATTTCCTTGCTCGGCTACTTCCCCATCATGCCGTGCCATTTATAAATACATATAGAACTTTGTTAGTAGTAGGCTGGAAGAAATGATATAAATTGATTGTAGGAAGCTAGACTATGGAATTAGTGTAGTTATGATGTAGTTAGTGGTATTGTGGATTTGGATAAGTGCAGTTTGAAGAGGAAGGCATAGAAAGAAAAAAAAAAAGAATTACAATTTAATAATGGAGAAGATAAATTGATAAGGAGAAAATGATATGAAATGTTGTTTAATTCAAATAAACAATATTGTATGAATAAATCTTGGGTGAATATAATAAAATGACATTTATTTCAATTTTTAATGGTTGAAATAAATTTAAGATGGTTAAAAATAAATTTAACTACTTATTTGAGAATTTGGGTGGATAAATATCAATGGATTGTATTTATTATGGTTAATAAAAGGATATTGGTGATGTATACCAATAATCACCTTTTAATGTTTAATAATAAAAGTAAAAGAAGAAATAATTTGCCTAAACATGATGAACATGTATGTGAAATAAAGTATTATTTAATGAATTCGAATGTAGTTGGTGGCTACATTTGATTAAATCGAATAATTTGAACAGTATTGTGTTTGTTGCCAATATTGTCATTTTATTTAAATAAATATATATGAGAATGAAAATAATTGATCATGATAAATATGATTAAAAATGTGAGAAATAATTTAATAATGTCTAAACATGTATTTGTTTTATTTGGGTGCATAACATCTTTTTATTCAATCAATTGTATTAAATTTGCAATTTATTTTGCAATTTATTCAATTTATTTTATGCATGCGTACGGTTGAAGTATGGGCCTAGGATATGTTGAGACGGTTAGCGGGTTGTAGTAGTCGAGCAAGTTGAACTAAATTTCTTTTATTCTATTCGTTCCAGTTGTTCTGAAATTTTGCTTTGACCGTAATTTTTAAATTCGCATACTTGGTATTTGGATCTTATAGATTTAAGTCAAGGCTTTGCATCCGCCGAAGTTTGATCGTGCTTTCCGTTTTTTTTTTTCCGAAGTAGATACCGTGTTTGATTTAGATCCACTGCAGCGTTTAAGGTGAGTATTTCTCACCAGACATATGTACATATATTTTGTGAATTATCGCAAGTGTATGTGTAAAAATTTTATTTAAATATTATCTGTCTGTAGTATAACGTAGAATGATGAATCCCATTTAAATTGACACCTCATCAGTTATTATCTGTTGTATTATTTCTGCAGTTATATTATATTATTGTTTATTTACTGCTTAAATCACCACTGCAAGTTCCCTGTTAAATTTAGATTGTTGTGGGCTGAAATGATAGGCCTAAATGATGATTACTGTGCTATTATTATGTTAACTGTTTAACTGTTAACTTGGGATTGCGGGTTTGAAATGATAGAACCCGGGGTTTGTTATAAATCCGTATCACTTGACCTAGGCTAGAAAACTATATACAGGCCCGTGGTCCTTATAATATTTTCTGAAATATTTAAAATTATTTTGGAAGTTAAATATTTGATTTAATATCTTTAAAGGATTTTATATTGATTTTGAATGAGTTATAAATGTTAATAAATAAATAAATAAATATTTGAATAAAATTTTGGAATATAACTTATTTTGGAAATTCTGGATTTTTGAAAGGATAAGATTTCAGTTAAGAAATATATATATAAGTTATATTTGGAAATATTTATTAAGTTAAACAATCTACTAAAGCATTTAAATGCTGTCTTTTGAAATTGGACTAGTTTTACCCGTAACTTTAGGTAGCATTTCCTAAGTGCTATAGAATCTGGAATTTGATTGTTTTGAAATTTAAGGAATTTGATAAATTATATTTGTGTTTAAGTTTTGGAGACCTTTAAGATATGAGATTTATAACTGGATTTTTCTTAATAAATTTAAGATGAACATTCTAGTGTTAAGTAAATTTTGAAATTATTTAATGGCATAATTTTGGAGTTTTATCTATGGAATTTATGGGAATATTCAAGACGAAATAATAAACACTAATTTGTTGAAAGAAAAAATATCCAACCTTAGTTTTGAATATTAATACTCCAATTGGATATATATATAGGAATTGAAATGGTCTTGGGAACATGAAGTGATATTTAAATTATGGTTTAAAATAAAGAAATATATTTGTAAAGCTATGTAAATTATCTTCTTTACAAAGTAACCATAAAGTTAAACCATTTATATCCAAACCATTTGTGTTTTGGGAGTTATGTTTTTTTTAAAAGAAAAATTTCCAATATATTATGGTTTAAAGGTATAATTCAAATATTTGGTTTCCACATATTATAAATTTTAAGCAGTATGGTTTTGGAAAAGAATTATATTTGAATATAACGATATCATGTTGTTTTGGGTTTTAAATGATATCGTATTTATAGTTTTGAAATGGAAATGTTTATACTGGTTTTAAAGTATAAATTGTTTTTAAATGACCACGGGTTATAATAACGATGGGTTGGCAAAGAGACCGGGATCGGATATGGACATACTCTCTGTCGATACCGAAAACCACTTTGACCAACCGTGTACGCGGTGGAGATTCCAGAATGAAGTAGGTCGGTGGTGGCGTTTCCTGTAAGGTAAATACGTGGACCCGACTCCCGTGAGTTGGCATAAGGTGGCTAAAACAGGAGCAATTCCAGGCCAATGAGATCATTCCTCTGATCGGACGCTCCTCTTCGATATTATACTATGATCTTGGATTGATTCAGTGGCCACTTCTATATTTTGATTTTGGGGAGTTAGTTCGAGGTGGGCGGCAGCTGCGCGCTGCGCGTTACCATCAGCCTGGATAGCAATTGGTATATCTACCCTGGCATTGCCTAGTTGTGCCGTGTCACCTACCCTATCGCGCCTTGTACGAGTTTGGTTTTCTCCCGTAGCCCGTGTGGTATCCTCTAGTGGCTTCCCGATCAGGAGGGACTATGATATTGGATGGACTACTGGGACTATTACGTGTTAAGGGCTATATGGGTAACCCCTTAACGCTATTAAAAAGTAAGTTTATTTTATAAATAGACACTAGTATAATAGCGCAATATACTACATAGTAAATAGTTTGACGGATCCTTAGAGGATGGGCGGTCCCAAGCATCCTTTAAGTTACTTGCTCTATATTACAGTACACTTGAATTAGCTTACATTATATAAGTATGTATGTCCTGACTCGAGTGTTATGTTTTATTTTTACGCTCGGGTCAGCCTGAGTTGCAGCTTCAATTTCTTCTCCGTAGCTAGAACACTCAGTAGATCATTCGCGCTGCTGGAAGTTGTTTCAGCCTTTATCTTTTCTGGAATTCAAGACTTTGAAGACTCTATCTCTATTTATGTCTTAAAATTTGTATTGAGGATTATAGACAATGTAAGTTCTGTTTTGTTGAAGTTATATCAGTGGCTTCATGAACCACTAAATTTCTAATTTCCGCTGCGAGATTCTGATATCTGTGTATGTGATTCTGTGATCTATTTATTGTATATTCTGAGTTTTGCCAAATTTATTCTACAACGCAGTATTTTGAACAATTCAAGTCCGACAATGTGCGGATGCGAATGGTTGAAAATATTGGGTCGTTACATTTGGTATCAAAGCTTTGGTTCTAGGCAAAACTTAGAATGTATGGTAAATTTGATTTACAGAATCACGTTCATTCGAGATTGAACCACTCTCTTTTCGAATTTTGGAACATTCCCTACGGTTCCAAAGCTCATTCGTATCCCTCACTTTTTCATCTGCTTTAGATTCTGGAGTATCTCATAACTCCACTTCGGATGATCTTTATTGTAAATTGGCGGTCTCGCCATTATTCTAATAAAGGGGTGAAACTCCTTTACCATTAGCATTGATTCACCGGAGATTTATATTTATCCTCGGTTTATATGCTAGTATCTTTGGTTATTCCAAATTCTATCTCTTCGGATCAAATGTAGATTTACCCCAACCACATCGATATGGCTCTTTAAGTCACGGATGACTAGGTCAAGGTTGTCCGCGACTTATATAGACTTACCCAGTTTCCTTATTCTGATCTTCTGATTTCAATTTATCTTGAATTCTATTTGATTTGAGTTCATCAAATTTGAGTCTCTATCCTGGTTTGAGAAGTTTATTCCTATATTTGAAATTAAAATCTAATATTATATATATGAGTATAATTTTCAAAATTTTATAATTAATTTAACTAGTTGTCAAGAGATAATAGTTTTGATTTTATTTATGGTGTTGTAAGCCATGTGTTTGTCTAATAAATAAGTGAATATAAAACAATGGTTATAAATTAATTTGGAAACAGAAATGAATTTAAAACTAAAACTTGAGAATTAAATTTCTGATGATTTCAAACCTTGTGTTTAAATTTTAAAAGGATGTAATAAGTATTTTTGTATAGAAATTTGTTTCCAAAGAAATTTTAAAATTAGTGCTTTTCTCTTTGTCGCTGGAAAATAATTTCGGTGATGACTGCAGCATCATCGACATTCATTTTCGAGTTTCGAAGTGAAAAGACCATTCTGTAGTCTGGCTACAGTGTTTCCTTGAGATTTTAATTGATTTGAATTTCTAAAGTATGACTTAATATATATAGATATATAATTTAAATTTGATTTGACATATTAGGTATATATATTTAGTTATCTCTAAATGGTTTGAAGGGAATCAGGAATTTAATTCTTAAAGTTTATCTTGAGGAAGGAAAATAAATATAATAACAAAAATTTGAATAAAAAGGTTCCAATTGGAGATAATTAAATTGAAAGTTTTATTTGTATAACACCCAATTTCATTTAATATAACTTACCTTGATTTTCAAAAGTTAACATGTAATTGGATAATATACAATATAAAAGGATTTTATGAATAAAATTTGAGTGGTTATAATAAATATTATACACTTAAATTTTAGTTATAAAAGATTAATGGGGATAAATAAGGAAAAGGAATTTAAGGAATTTTATTCAAATGTCTTAATAATCAAATTAATTTAATATGGAGCCGTAAATCTAACCAAGAGATTTTAATAAAAGGTTATTTCCTGAAATGAATATGTTTGTGTAATAAACAAGGTATCTTTGAATAAGGAAAATATATTTGAAAGGGATATTTTTGGAGTAAGGATTATATATCTTCAAATCATAGTTTAATTGATGTCTAAATAAATAGTTAAGACGTATTCTAATATCACTAAATTTTGATAATTGAGAATTGGTTTTCAAATGGAAATTCAAGGGTAACTTATTGAAGGAATATCTTATTTATAAGATAAGTATTTTTAATAAAGTGTTAGGTTATTTGTTAAAATTCAGAGTTAAGTACATAATAAACTGATTAGGAATACTATTATATCTACTATAGCATATTATGAGTGCCGCTGTTTCTAAAAATAAAATGTTTTGGAAATTTTTTTTTTTATAAATGAACTTAGGAATATTTCAACCTTGAAATGAATATTGTTTGGCATTGAATTTAAAAGGTATAAATGAAGATTATTTTAAAGGTATTATGATTTTAGTAGCATGATTTCCAAATGATAATATTTATAAATTTAATGATTTCAAAGCATTATGATTGCAAATTTATTATCTTATTTGTTTTCAAACTATCTTTAAGTGTCCTTGGTTTCCCTATCTGCTACAGAATGAGGAGGCTATTGCTTATACCAGTCTATTTAGAAATCTTTTCTATAATCTTTAAAAATCTTTGTTACTCATCGGGGCCTGAGCACCGCTTACCACCCATAGACCGACGGTCGAACTGAAAAGAGTAAAACCGATTCTAGAAGATCTTCTTCGTGCTTCAAATCCGGAACTATTCGTTTAAAGTTCTTGTTTATCTAGCTTATCTTCCTTTGTTTCTTTTCTTTTGTTCCTTTTCGAGGACGAAAAGTTCTTAAGTGGGGGAGAGTGTAACAGCCCTAGTTTTTAGCTATTTATTTCTTTTAATTTTTTTGTTTTTAGGAATATAATTTATATAAATTGTGTTTACCAATATTGTTTAAATATTTAATTTAGAGAATTAAACTCGTTAATTTAATATGATTTTTGTAACTAAATTTAAGAAGAAGAAAAAAAAAAGGAAATTTTTATAATGTATAATGAAGTGTGTGGTAACTAAATGTTTTGGATATTATCATAATATCTGTTGTTATACCCATTCCCTAAAAATAATGAAAAGGAGAAAATTTGTAACATATTAAAGTAGTTAATTAATTATGTTAATTTGGTAGGTTATGACATGCAAATCATGTTGGTGGAATATTCTCAATTTTGACATATTAATTATGTTAGCAGTGAACATTGTTAAGCAATTTAAAACAATGAAACTTACAATCAATTTATTTGATAAATCTACCTTATTCCTAGTTAGCAATTCAAAACTTGAATAAAGGCACATACGGATATTTTAAAATGGAGTTAATGACAATTAATAGATATTTCAAAAAGAAATTTATGACAATTAATAGAGAAATTAATTGTAAAATTTCAGTAGTTGACCAGAATTAATTTATTGAATAATTAATGCAAATTAATAAAATTGATGAAAGATAAATAAGTTAATTCTTTTGGTTAATGGCATGAGGACACGAGGTTAATCCCCATTTTGTAGGAGAAATCTGCCCGTGTAACCAGTCCGGCTACCAGTGCCTACAAAGCGGACGGATTAATGTGAGACGTCGCAGGATTGATAATTAACAAAAAGGGTTAATTAACTAATTAAGTTAGTAACCAAATTTGAGTATGTAATTAAAGGAGGATAATTAATTGGTAATATGGTAATTAATTGAAATCAATTAAGGAGGGTAATTAAAAGGGATAAGGTAATCAATTGAAATCAATTAAAGGCAATTAAAGGGGAATTAATTGATTAGAAGAATATGGAAATCAAATTTGCCTTCCTTTGCGCGTGACACAAAATTTTATTCTTTTAACATTTTGACATTTGCCTCTTACCATTTGTTTCTTGAGCATGTCACTGTATTCATTTATTCACGCAGCCTTATCCACAAAAATATCAACTCTTCCAATTGCCATTTTTCCTCTCACCTAAATTAAATGCATTCAAAATTTAATCTTGCCTATCTTTGCAAATTTTCGCATACCCATTATATCTCTCTGTTTCCACTGCGTTTGTTTTGCAATAAATAAATTTTTCGAACCATTGATCAAGTAAATATTTATGTAAGCATTTATTACTTTTGCCTTTTCAGTTAAAAGCTTTTTCATTGCTTACCATAAATCACGCAAGAGCTCAAGTTTTGCTTCCTCAATCAAATCTGTTCAAATTTGCAGTAACGCATGCTTTAAATTTAGATTATAACTGGTATAAATCACGCAAGCTATCTAAAAAAAAAAAAAAAAAATCCAAAAGAGTGATATAGTTCAAACATAAAACTGGAAAGAGAAATCAACGCATGCATTTATCACAATTTTCGTGTAGCGTTCAAACAAGAAGAACTGGAAATAAATCTCTTGCCTAAACGCATGCACTCAAAAATCAACGCTTGCATTTATTTCTTACGTTTTCAAACCTGCCTATTTATCTCCCCTTTTTATTTCGCAAGTTTATCTATAAATACTTTGCCTCATTCACATAAGTTTTCATATCTCCTTGTTTGTCCCTCTCTGGTACAAGCTTCTATCAGGTAAATAATTTGCATTGTTTATTTCTTTGCTTCTTCCAATTTTCCTTCCTCCTTCTTGTGTTCTCTGATTTCCTTGCTCGGCTACTTCCCCATCATGCCGTGCCATTTATAAATACATATAGAACTTTGTTAGTAGTAGGCTGGAAGAAATGATATAAATTGATTGTAGGAAGCTAGACTATGGAATTAGTGTAGTTATGATGTAGTTAGTGGTATTGTGGATTTGGATAAGTGCAGTTTGAAGAGGAAGGCATAGAAAGAAAAAAAAAAAGAATTACAATTTAATAATGGAGAAGATAAATTGATAAGGAGAAAATGATATGAAATGTTGTTTAATTCAAATAAACAATATTGTATGAATAAATCTTGGGTGAATATAATAAAATGACATTTATTTCAATTTTTAATGGTTGAAATAAATTTAAGATGGTTAAAAATAAATTTAACTACTTATTTGAGAATTTGGGTGGATAAATATCAATGGATTGTATTTATTATGGTTAATAAAAGGATATTGGTGATGTATACCAATAATCACCTTTTAATGTTTAATAATAAAAGTAAAAGAAGAAATAATTTGCCTAAACATGATGAACATGTATGTGAAATAAAGTATTATTTAATGAATTCGAATGTAGTTGGTGGCTACATTTGATTAAATCGAATAATTTGAACAGTATTGTGTTTGTTGCCAATATTGTCATTTTATTTAAATAAATATATATGAGAATGAAAATAATTGATCATGATAAATATGATTAAAAATGTGAGAAATAATTTAATAATGTCTAAACATGTATTTGTTTTATTTGGGTGCATAACATCTTTTTATTCAATCAATTGTATTAAATTTGCAATTTATTTTGCAATTTATTCAATTTATTTTATGCATGCGTACGGTTGAAGTATGGGCCTAGGATATGTTGAGACGGTTAGCGGGTTGTAGTAGTCGAGCAAGTTGAACTAAATTTCTTTTATTCTATTCGTTCCAGTTGTTCTGAAATTTTGCTTTGACCGTAATTTTTAAATTCGCATACTTGGTATTTGGATCTTATAGATTTAAGTCAAGGCTTTGCATCCGCCGAAGTTTGATCGTGCTTTCCGTTTTTTTTTTCCGAAGTAGATACCGTGTTTGATTTAGATCCACTGCAGCGTTTAAGGTGAGTATTTCTCACCAGACATATGTACATATATTTTGTGAATTATCGCAAGTGTATGTGTAAAAATTTTATTTAAATATTATCTGTCTGTAGTATAACGTAGAATGATGAATCCCATTTAAATTGACACCTCATCAGTTATTATCTGTTGTATTATTTCTGCAGTTATATTATATTATTGTTTATTTACTGCTTAAATCACCACTGCAAGTTCCCTGTTAAATTTAGATTGTTGTGGGCTGAAATGATAGGCCTAAATGATGATTACTGTGCTATTATTATGTTAACCGTTTAACTGTTAACTTGGGATTGCGGGTTTGAAATGATAGAACCCGGGGTTTGTAAATTACGGATTGAAATGATATAAATCCGTATCACTTGACCTAGGCTAGAAAACTATATACAGGCCCGTGGTCCTTATAATATTTTCTGAAATATTTAAAATTATTTTGGAAGTTAAATATTTGATTTAATATCTTTAAAGGATTTTATATTGATTTTGAATGAGTTATAAATGTTAATAAATAAATAAATAAATATTTGAATAAAATTTTGGAATATAACTTATTTTGGAAATTCTGGATTTTTGAAAGGATAAGATTTCAGTTAAGAAATATATATATAAGTTATATTTGGAAATATTTATTAAGTTAAACAATCTACTAAAGCATTTAAATGCTGTCTTTTGAAATTGGACTAGTTTTACCCGTAACTTTAGGTAGCATTTCCTAAGTGCTATAGAATCTGGAATTTGATTGTTTTGAAATTTAAGGAATTTGATAAATTATATTTGTGTTTAAGTTTTGGAGACCTTTAAGATATGAGATTTATAACTGGATTTTTCTTAATAAATTTAAGATGAACATTCTAGTGTTAAGTAAATTTTGAAATTATTTAATGGCATAATTTTGGAGTTTTATCTATGGAATTTATGGGAATATTCAAGACGAAATAATAAACACTAATTTGTTGAAAGAAAAAATATCCAACCTTAGTTTTGAATATTAATACTCCAATTGGATATATATATATATAGGAATTGAAATGGTCTTGGGAACATGAAGTGATATTTAAATTATGGTTTAAAATAAAGAAATATATTTGTAAAGCTATGTAAATTATCTTCTTTACAAAGTAACCATAAAGTTAAACCATTTATATCCAAACCATTTGTGTTTTGGGAGTTATGTTTTTTTTAAAAGAAAAATTTCCAATATATTATGGTTTAAAGGTATAATTCAAATATTTGGTTTCCAGATATTATAAATTTTAAGCAGTATGGTTTTGGAAAAGAATTATATTTGAATATAACGATATCATGTTGTTTTGGGTTTTAAATGATATCGTATTTATAGTTTTGAAATGGAAATGTTTATACTGGTTTTAAAGTATAAATTGTTTTTAAATGACCACGGGTTATAATAACGATGGGTTGGCAAAGAGACCGGGATCGGATATGGACATACTCTCTGTCGATACCGAAAACCACTTTGACCAACCGTGTACGCGGTGGAGATTCCAGAATGAAGTAGGTCGGTGGTGGCGTTTCCTGTAAGGTAAATACGTGGACCCGACTCCCGTGAGTTGGCATAAGGTGGCTAAAACAGGAGCAATTCCAGGCCAATGAGGTCATTCCTCTGATCGGACGCTCCTCTTCGATATTATACTATGATCTTGGATTGATTCAGTGGCCACTTCTATATTTTGATTTTGGGGAGTTAGTTCGAGGTGGGCGGCAGCTGCGCGCTGCGCGTTACCATCAGCCTGGATAGCAATTGGTATATCTACCCTGGCATTGCCTAGTTGTGCCGTGTCACCTACCCTATCGTGCCTTGTACGAGTTTGGTTTTCTCCCGTAGCCCGTGTGGTATCCTCTAGTGGCTTCCCGATCAGGAGGGACTATGATATTGGATGGACTACTGGGACTATTACGTGTTAAGGGCTATATGGGTAACCCCTTAACGCTATTAAAAAGTAAGTTTATTTTATAAATAGACACTAGTATAATAGCGCAATATACTACATAGTAAATAGTTTGACGGATCCTTAGAGGATGGGCGGTCCCAAGCATCCTTTAAGTTACTTGCTCTATATTACAGTACACTTGAATTAGCTTACATTATATAAGTATGTATGTCCTGACTCGAGTGTTATGTTTTATTTTTACGCTCGGGTCAGCCTGAGTTGCAGCTTCAATTTCTTCTCCGTAGCTAGGACACTCAGTAGATCATTCGCGCTGCTGGAAGTTGTTTCAGCCTTTATCTTTTCTGGAATTCAAGACTTTGAAGACTCTATCTCTATTTATGTCTTAAAATTTGTATTGAGGATTATAGACAATGTAAGTTCTGTTTTGTTGAAGTTATATCAGTGGCTTCATGAACCACTAAATTTCTAATTTCCGCTGCGAGATTCTGATATCTGTGTATGTGATTCTGTGATCTATTTATTGTATATTCTGAGTTTTGCCAAATTTATTCTACAACGCAGTATTTTGAACAATTCAAGTCCGACAATGTGCGGATGCGAATGGTTGAAAATATTGGGTCGTTACAATTTTTAATTTGTTTCAGGGTTATAATCAGATTAGTGATCAAATTTTAGGATTTTTAAAACTAAAATATTGATTTTTAAGTTGGTATATTAAGAGTTGTCGTGGGTTGGTCAGAATTTGGATTTTTGGCAATTATTGATGATCGGGTTGATGTCGATGATCGGGTTGATGTCGATGATCTTAATTTAGTCTAAAGGAGGTTTGTGTGATGTAGATCATGGGAAAAATAGGTTTTTATTTTTCAGATCACCATTGGTGTCGATGCGATGATAATTTGGGTTTCAGACCCAGATATATCGAGGTTGTTTGGGCGATTATTGCGATGGCCAGGGAGCATCGAGTTGGTCAAGAATAGGGGAAAAGGAAGTTTGGGAAGGGTGGTAGCTCCAGGAAAGGCGGCAAGTGTTCCTGAGATCATCGGCGGTAGTGCGTGATAGATTTAGGGTAGGCCTTTTTTTCCGATAAGTGGCGAATTAGTCGATTTTGAGTTCCTGTGGTTTTCGAGCGCTTTTATGAAGCTATAAGGGACGAGGAAGGCTTAGGTGGTTTGCGGAGAAGGATGGTGGCGGTGGATGATGATCTGAGGGTCTGTGCACTTGCACAAGTTCAGGCAGTGTGCACGTTTTAGAAAGGAAGAAGAAGATGGATGTAAAGGTTAGAGGGGAAGTACGGGAGGATGAGTTACTCGGCGTGCTTGAGAAAATGAGAGGAGAACGCAAGGGTGGCTTCGGGTAAATTCGAGTGGTTTGGTATGTTATCGGTTTTAAAGGAAAAATAAATGATTATCAGTTTTTGGAAGCAATATAATATGAGTTGTCCTGATTGGAAACAAAATTTCTATAACAGTTTCAAGGAAATTTAAAAAAAAGTTTCCAAATTTAATTTAATTTAAAATAAAATGTTTTAAGTTAATTGTTTGGTTTTGTCTAATTAGATCGGGATAATCAGTTAAGTTTAAAATCCCTAGGTATTTTCAAATGAAATTTATGATGCGATTAAGTAAGTAGTTAATATCAGTATATTTAAACTTAAATCAACTAAAAGTTCTCTAGTGTTTGTTTCAAGCATTTAATTTTAACAAGATATAGGTGATGATTAAATAATCAATTAAGGTAAATAGTCTATCTTGTTTAATTATATGTTGATTCATATAGGTTTTTTAAGGAATAATGAATGTGATTAATCATTGGTCATTTTGTTAATGTGATTAATTAATTAAGGTTAACTAATCAGTGTGATTAATTAATAATTAAGGTTAATTAATTAATTTTAAAAGTAATTAAGGATTGATTACTTTTATTGAAGGAGATTAATTGATAATTATGGTTTATTAATTAATAATTAAAGAATAATTAATCTATAATTAAAGATTAATTAATTGGTTTACAGGGTAATTAGGGGATGAATTACCCAGTTGTATTTAAGAAATGAATATGATTAGTTAATTTGTTAATTAATTAAAGATAGTCACTTGGTAATTGATTAAGTATAATTACTTAATGAGATTTATAAGTGTAATTACTTAGTGAAGTAATTGATGGATAAATTACTGGATGTAATTACTATAAGGAAATTACTTAATGGAATGTAATTAAGGGTTAATTACTTAGGAGAAGTAATTAAGGATTAATTACTTGGTGTATTAATTAAAGGATTTATATATTAATTAAGGAGTTAATTAATTAAGGTAAGTAATTACAGAATGGTTAATTGTTGTTTATGATTAATTAATGTAATTAATGGAAGTAATTAAAGATTAATTACTGTAAGTGGTAAATGATAATTAATTTGTGTAATTAACTAAAGGATAATTACTTTATGAAATTGAAGATAATTAATCAAAGATGATTAATTAAAATAGATAATTAAAGGATGATTAATTAATTTGTTGTAATTAATCAATGTTAAGTAAGCAGGATTAAGGGTGATTAAAGTAATTAATTTAATTTGTTTAAATTAATTAGGAATGGTATGACTAATTTATCTCGCTTATGAATGATTGAATAATATTGCATGCCTTAGATTGATTGATATCTCGGTTATGTGATTTGGGATGCTATGTGATATGATATATTGGGTTTAAACTGAGATAATTTAGTCATCTATCGATGATGAATTAATGTGGGTGACACTTTGTATTTGAAGTTTGAATTGTGTTTCACGTGAATAATTTTGGATAAGATGGTATTGAATTCGAGGAGACCGGAGTCGGGTATTAGTAAATACTCGAAACCACTTCGATTCTTTATAAATTTACATGTGAAATCAATAGGCTGAAATGGAATGATTTATGTAAATTGGACCATTTAATCTAAGTTTTGGTACTTAGAAATTGATGTGTGATTTAAATGATGTCTATAATGACTTGTGAAGACGTAAATTGATACAGGTTACCCTGGTTTATATAAGTTGTATGCTTTTGTGTTTCTTGTTAGATAGGTTTACTCATGCTGGTTTCCAGCCTGACCCGGGTGTTACTTTGATGTAATGCTCGAGTCAGACCGAGTGTTATAGATTTTCAAGTAAGGACGTTCTAGAGATCAGGAGGCGAGCTAGATGGTAGGAACGTATGGAGTGTTTCCGTTGTGATATATTGTTGTATATCTAGGACATGTTGATTGTATATGTCCAATGTTTGTATATATGTTGTAACTCTGATATTAAAGTGAAATTTGACAAGTAAAGTTTCCTTTAACTGTTATTATTTGTTAGTATATTTTATCCGCCGCAAATGTGAGATGTTGGTGTTTCTGTTCTTCTTTTTCTTCTATCTCTTTCTTTTTTTCCCTAACTATTTGGAATTTTCGGAATCGAAATTTCCGAGTCGTTACACCCCTAAGTTTCAATGAGGAGGCTGCTCCGATTCCCTGGCTAAAGACAAACTAGTTGGCATAGGCCGGGGAGGCAAGGGCTCGAGAGACATCCGAGCGGTAGTACAAGCAGGTCTATACCGAAGAAAAAGTAAAAGTAAAAGGTGTAGACTTGCTCTTTTGTTTCGTTTTTTTGGTAGATAGCTTAGATTGAGATTTCCTTTTGCTCTCGTAGACCGTGTATAGATGCGGGTCCGGCCCCTACTTATAGAAATTCATTGATAGATTTATATGCTTGATTTTTTTTCGAAGAATAGTATAAATAAGACTTCATTTTGATTTTTCTATCATAACTCTGTGTTTATTTGTTTAAGCATTTCAGCATGTGCGTTTCCATTAAATGTACCTGTGAGGCTTTAGTTTCTAAGCCGAACTTGAGTCCGGTAGCTAAGTCTTGAAGTCATGGCTTCGAGTCACAATCACACGTCAAATCGAGTCTCAATGTCGTGCCATTTCAGCTAGCAGCTAATACTTGAGTTATTCCCCTAGTTTCGGGGAAATTGAAGTGGTCGGTCTACAGTCGTTTTCTGCCTTCACTAACTTTTATTTAACTTAGTCGGAACAAAGTTAAAGTAAAATGAGTTTGAGTGGTCGGATCACACTCGCTCATTTGTTGGTGTTTTGATCCACGCTTTGGGGACTAAATTTGTATGCATGTGGTCAGTCACTCTTGCTTAATGTTTGAAGTCATATCTGCGCTCCGGGGACTTAAGTTATTTTAAGGGCAGCCAGTCACACCAGTCTAATACTTAGAATTATATCTGCACTCTAGAGACTAAGATCATTTTACGAGTGGTCAACTATACCCATTTAAGGTTCAGAACTATACCCGCACTGTGGGGACTTAAGTTAATTTTACAGGTTGTCTGTCACACTCGTTTGGCTTTTATACTCCAGTCCACGCTCTCAGGACTAGAGCTAGTTGATGGGTGGTGAATCACACCCATTTGGTTCTTATACTTTGGCCACGCTGTCAGGACCAGAGTTACTTGGTGGGTGGTCGATCACACCTGTCAATGTTTATACTCCAGTTCACACTCTGAGAATTTAGAGTCGATTGAAAGATGGTCAATCACATCTGTCTAAGCATTAGGATCTCATTCGCACTTTGGGAATGAGGAGTTGATTAGGGTTGTGGACGGTCGGATCACATCCATCCTAAGTTGGAAAGTGAATTCGTAGATGGACAGGTCCATCCTCTTCGACCTTGGATTGAATTAGGCCGAAGTTGTGGGAGGACAAATCCACCCTCTTCGAGCCCATGTTTTGGAGTTTGTACTCCAGCTTGCATTCCGTGAGCTGGAGTTTGTTAGAGGATTGTTGAGTTTCAATCTTTCTTTACTTTATTGTTACTTTCCCCCGAGCTTGGGGTTTCACTTAGCGAGTGACCTGTCGAATCACAGTCACTCCTTATTTGAATAAGTCCCACTTTGAGATGGAACTTAGCTCTTCGTACATCATGACTGTCGCACGATGCATTTCATAAATTATTTATCTAGATTGATGAGTTTGCATTGCATTGCTGAAACAAGAAAGTATGGCAAAGTCAGTTGCCTTATCACAAGTTTGAATTCAAAAATGCATAAATATATTTCAAGGGAAAAGCGAACTAAAATGAGAAAAAGCCAGTTATGTGTAATAGCAACAGAGACTCTCGCTGTTCCACGCTCTTGGGAAGGTGAGACCATCAATAGTTGAAGTTTGAATGTGTCGTCTCCAAGTCTCTGCTCAATGACATACGGTCCTTCCCATGTTGGTTTCATGTGTGAAGGGACTAGATAAATTCTATTAAGTACGAGATCGCTAACTTCGAAGGTTCTAGGTCGGACCTTAGCGTTGTATAATCGGGCGACTCGACTACGATGTGCGGCTATCCTCAAATCAGCCTCTTCATGCTTCTCATCCAATACGTCGAGTGATTCTGCAAGCAAGATGGCATTCGTCTTTGGATCGTAGTAAGTCATACGGTGAGAAGCTACGTCTAATTCAACTGGAATAACTACTTTAGAGCTATAGGAAAGTGTAAATGGAGTATGGTCGGTCACGGACTTGTGGGTTGTTCGATATGCTATAAGGCCATCGAAAGTTCATCAACCCACTTGCTCTTAGCCTTCTCCAGCCATTTCTTCAGAATGGATTTGATAACCTTGTTGATAACTTCGACTTACCCATTCTCTTGAGGGTGAGGTACTGCTAAGAACTTCTTCTGGATGCGGTAGCATTAACCGAAATCTTTAAACTCAATACTATCGAATTGGATCCTATTATCAGTTATAATTGCGTGTGGAATGCCAAAACGACAGATGATGTTGCAGATAAAAAAGTTGATTACTTCCATCGTCGTGATAGTAGTGAGGGGCTCGGCTTTTGTCCATTTGATAAAGTAATCGACTGTAATGATGGCATACTTCGCACTACCCTTGGCTAAAGGTAAAGATCCTATTATATCAATGCCCCATGTGTCAAACGGCCATGGACTGACCATCTACGTGATTTCAGTAGATGGAGCTTTTGGAATCCTGGCATGCTTCTGGCATTTATCGCATCTCTTGGAATAAGACAATGTGTCTTGATTCACGGTTGCCCAGTAATATCCATATATGAGTATTTTTTTGCAAGGGCTTGCCCCCAGTGTGGTCGCCACACTCCCTCATGCACATCGTGTAACACTTGTTTGATTTCATCGTGGATGATACACCGGAGTAAATGAACATAATACCCTCTCCTGTACAGGACTCCATTTTGGATAATAAATCGTGAAGCTTTTTAAAGAACCTGTCCTTTCTCGCTTCTATGCTCGGGTAAAGCTCCATGCTCAAGATAGTTTTTGAATGGAGTCATCCATGACTCCTTCTCGGGCGTTGCCTCTTGTACCCGATCTATCTCTAATTGATCGATATTCGGAGCGGTAAGTGTCTCGATGGGGACAACTTCCATTTGTTGTGCTTTGCCAGCGCAACCTAATTTTGCCAAAGAATCGGCTTATTGATTTTGCTCTCAGGGTATACAATGGATAGCATATTAGTCGAACTGATTCAGCACTTCTTGGACCCAAGTGAGGTAATTGGCCAATCTCCAATCTATGACCTAATATTCTCTCCGAACTTGGCATGCAAACAATTGTGAACCACAATGACGACAATAATTCCCAAGTCCCTGGCAAGTTTGATCCCAATAAGCAAAGCTTCATAATCGGCCTCATTGTTAGTTGCTCGGAAGTCAAACTTCAAGGCATAGCCTATGGATCGACCCTCTGGGGTTTCGAGTACTACTCCAGCGCCTAAGAAACGGTAATTTGATGTGCCATCGGTGTATAGCTTCTACACACGCTTAGGAGATTCGCTGGCATCAGGCAAGTCTTCTGGTATGGTGAATTTGGCTGTGAAGTTCGCCAGAACTTGTCCTTGGATGGGTCGCCTTGGTGTATAAGCAATACCTAATTGACTCAACTCGATCTTCCACTTGATCAATCTACCAGACGTCACAGGTCGCGTTAGGATCTATCGTAATAGTTGATAGGCGTAGACTGTGGTCGAATGTGCCTAGAAATAAGGATGGAGATTTCTTGAGGCAATAACAAGGTAATAAGCTAGCTTTTCCAACTTTGGGTAGTTTCTTTCTGCCACTATCAATCGCTTGCTGATATAATAGACCGGTCGCTAGATTCGATCCTCCTCTCGAATCAACGCTGTAATGACCTGTAATTTCCGATGTTTAAATTTGTTAATTTAATTAGATTTTGGTGATTAAATTTGAAAGAATTTTTTTTATGAATTAATAATGGGGATGAAAGGTAATAATGTTAATGCAAGTTAATAAATAACTAAATTAGTGCAATCCCAATTAATTGAAACAATTATAAGGTTATAATTGATTGTAAATAGTAAATTAGGAAATAAATTCAAAGTTATATTAATTGATTACGTAATCAACTATAATTTGATAAAATCAATGATAGGTAAGTGATTATAATATTTGTTGGTTGATAATAAGTATGAATGTGATTGTTGATGTTGACTGAATGAAATTGACAGTTGTTAATATTATTTCAATCAATTGTAATGGTAGAGCTAACTAGGAATGTAATTGTAGAGCTTAAATTGGAAATAATTATAA
This sequence comes from Allium cepa, assembly GCA_030765085.1. Taxonomy (NCBI): domain Eukaryota; kingdom Viridiplantae; phylum Streptophyta; class Magnoliopsida; order Asparagales; family Amaryllidaceae; genus Allium; species Allium cepa. Next base: position 100,945,082 of record CM060946.1, on the reverse strand, counting down.
AGTTTGATATGGAAGAAAATAACTGACCGTATGAATGTAAATTCCAATTGATTGGAATAATAAATGTCAAAAAAAAGAATAATATATGTGTCTTTACTAAATAAAAAATCATATGTTTATTTATTTGAAATGTTGGTAGTAGAAAAATTTACTACAGAAATAACAAATTAATAACATATGGTTTGTATACAATATTTCCGTAAATACGTTAAATTACTATAAAAAGAATTGAATTATCTCATTCAGTTTTAACTTAGAAATCAATGAGAATTAATGTGATTAGAATCACTTAATTAAAAAGTGGGAAGATGTTAATTGTAAACATATATTGAAATAAATTGATTTATTTATTTCCAATTAGTTCGGTTCATGTTTCAAAATTTAATTCTAGTTTACTGCATATATGTTTATACCTAAATTTAAACTTATGTTTTAGATCCAATTAGATCACTAAAAATAGACTATTTAGGTTTGAAATCTCATACGTTATTAAATTAAATGTTAATAGGAGATCACAAAGGGGGTAAAATAGATTGACTATTTCTTTCTCAATTAGACTTCATTATATCTTAACTGCAACATAACTTACCTTTCCATCTTCACTTTTCTAATTTACTCACATTCACTGCCTTCTTATATGGATTATCTTCATACCTTATTTTATGAACTTAAACTATAAGTGGCGATAAAGATGTACATATATATATTACACACCTGTATATATTACCTTGTTTATGTTATCTAAATGTTAACATGTTTGTTTAATTCCCAATCTAATCACAAAGAAGGAGAAATGAAAGTTTCTTAATACTGTATATTCTTTTAATTTATGACACAAATTTGTGTAGAGAATTTATTTTCCTTTATTGTGTGTTAATTAAATCTTCAAAGGATGTTGATTTTGGTATGTTTAGGGTTAACAAAAATAATAAAGTGAACGATTGTTTTTAAAATTTGAATTCTAAAAGTTTGTTTATGGTATAGGTTACATTTGCATTATTTCTTCCTTTTATTTATCTATCTATTTAATTATCTACCATAGCCGTGTATATTTTTTTTCTAGCTATGATAAATCATTCCACAAATCACGTACAAGAAGAATTATTTCTCATTTCAAACTCCTCATTTTCATTTGAAATTAAGAATAAATATATACGTTCCTTTCTCCTTAATTATGCCTTTTCCGTTTCCTAGCATTTACTTCTTTTCTTGCCTTCCAAACCACTCCATCTATTAGCCGTGAGAAACTTTATCTATTCACGTACAAAAATTTATTTCCCACTTCTCATATTCATTTGCATTTAAGAATAAAATATATGCAAGTTTATTTCTCCTTAGCATATGCCTTTTTGTTTCCTATCATTTACTCCTCCTTGGCCATTTCTTTTTTCCTTCCATCTTTAGCCGTGTATTTGTTTTGATAACTCGCACACAAAAAATTCTCAAAACTCCTCATTATCATTTGCGTGAAAAAAAAATACAGCAAACTCTAATTATTCCATGGCTTCCTCTTCTTCTTTTTCTATTTTCTTTTCTCTTTTCTTTTGTTCTTCTTCAAGCATGACTTGGTCTCCACCTATTGCCGACCACACCACCTCCTCCTCACCACCAAAGCCTAGTCGTGACCACCGTGTAAGCATACATCACCAAAGTTGATAACAAACCTTAACCAAGCTATGTAGTGATCACCTTGCTTTGCTTTATCAAGGTTAGGTCATTTTATTTTCTATCTTTTCATTATTTTTATCTATATTCTTTTGTATAGAATCATTGCTTATGTATGTTATGTATTGTGTTGTTTATAAGTTCGGATCTGACTCTTCATCCACTCAAAAAATATAGTCGTGCTTTGTCATTCCTTTTCGTGCTTTGCGAAGTTTGGATGTGTGTTTGATTTTGATTCTAGCTTTCAAAAAGGTGATATTTTTCACTCTAGACATCATACTTTTATAATTGCGAAATGATGACAAGTGAATTGTAGAAATTATTATGCTATGTTCATACATGCCTGTGATTGATTATATGATGTTAAATGCTGTTTATATATTTATTACATCATCTATTATGACATTTATGCTATATTGTTATATTTATTTCTTATTTATCGTACTGCAAGTTTCCTATTACTATGGGTTGAAATGATACATACCCGAACGGACTTTAGGATAAGGAAAATCACAATGGGCTGAAATGATAGGCTCGAGTGATTTTTATTTGATTTTTGTTGCATTTATTTTTCTTGGGATTGCAGGTTTGAAATGATAGAAGTTGGATTTTTCTTTTTAAATTACGGATTGAAATGATACATATCCATATCACTTGACCTAGGTTAGAAAATATTATACAGGCCCATGGTTAATATTTTTAAAGTAATATTTTCCTAAAAATTTATTAAGTATTTTGAAATTTTGGAATATATGGAATTTTAACTAAAAATTTGATTTAAAGATTTGATATTTTAGAGGGTATGATTTTTATAACTTGGTTTTGGTTTAGGATGAATTAAATGAATATTTCTAAATAATTGAAGGAAATATTTAGTTATTTGAAATTTGGATTTTATTTAAATGATAATGGATTTATTAAGCAAAATATTTCAAAACTAAATAATAGGAAATTGAATTTGACATATATATATAATTACCAAACTTAATTTTGAAACTGTTGAATGCTTAAAGTTTGAAATATATTGAATCTGAAATGGTTTATTTTGTGGACCAAATCTTTTTGAAATCGATATAATTTGGAATAGTTTATTTGGAAACTGAATTGTATTGAAATTTATGATTTAGGTTTTGGTTAAATTTAAAATTTAGAAATGCGAGTTGTTTTGGAATTGATTTGTGAAATTGAAGAAGCTATTTTATTATATAAAGTATTTAAAATATTTAAACCATTTAAGTGGTGGAAGTTATGCTTCAAAGTTATGAGTTTCAAGGTATTATAATTTGAAAGTGTTATATTTAAGTGTTTTGATTTCGAAATGTTATAATTTTGAAAGTGTTATGATTGTAGAAAAGGATATATTTGGAATGAAAATGATATCGTATTGATTTAGTTTTTGAAAAGGCAATGATATTTGGTTTTAAAGCATAAACTATTTTGAAAATGACCGCGGTGTTATGATAACGATTGGTTGTTAAAGAGACCGGGATCTGAAGTTGTCATGCTCTCTGCCAACTCCGAAAACCACTTTAACAATTGTGTACGCGGTGGAGACTCCAGAATGAGTAGGATGGTGGCGGCGTTCCTTTGAGGTATATACGTGGACCCGACCCCCATGAGTTGGCATAAGGTGGCTAAAACTGGAGCGACTAACGGGGTAACGAGGTAGCTTCTTTGATCGGACACATCCCTTCGATATTATACTCTGACTTTTGGATTGATTCGATGGCCACTTTTGATTTTTTTTATTTGAGGGTGTGGCTCGAGGTGGGAGGTAGTTGCGCGCTACGCGTTACCACCGGTCCGAAAGCGTAATTGGTATATCTACCCTGGCATTGCTTAGTTGTGCCGTGTCACCTACCCTAGTGCGCCTTGTACGAGTTTGGCTTTCTCCCGTAGCCCGTGTGGTATCCTCTGGTGGCTTCCCGATCAGGAGAAACTATGATACTGGATGGACTACTGGGACTATTACGTGTTATGGTGGAAAATGTAAAGCCTTAACGCTATTTGAAAGTAAGTTTATTTTACTATAGACATTATTATAATAGCGAAATATTACTACATAGTAAATAGTTTAACGGACCCTTAGGAGATGTGAATCTTGAGCATCTCTTAAGTTACTGCACTCATGTTTGACACTGGATAGGAGATGTCAAATCCCGTAAACATCTCTGACGCCGTTCCAATCTTATTTTACCGTTGATTTAACTTACATAAGATCTTTTAGTTCTGACTTGAGTGCTTTGTCTTTTCAATTCGCTCGGGTCAGCCTGAGCATTTCAGGATTTGAAGACTTTATTTCTGCAGGACGAAGACGAAGATTATGTTACTATTATCTATTATATTATTCCACTGCATTCATACTTTTTCGCTGCATTATTTATTTATTATCTGGTATGTGTAACTCTGATATGTGTTGTATAAGTATAATCAAATGTTTTGTAAAACAGCTTCATGAACTGTTATTTGATTATTACATTTTGTTATTCCACTATGAGATTCTATTTTGTTTATTTCTTTCTCCGTTTTTCTTATTTACCCCAATAACAATCCTCTCTTTTGTATGATTTGAGTTGGCACATGTGTCTGCTTAAGCGTACAAAAAGGCAGGATGTTACATTTGGTATTAGAGCTTTGGTTTAGCAATAGACCTTAGCCTTGTGGGGTCTGGCTCTTTATTAATAGGGCAGTAATTCCCTATGATGAGTCACTGAGTGTATATATATGAGAGAGCGTATTTGTTAGTGTTATAAAAATGTTTTGATATTGTGTTAATTGGTTCTGTTTTGTATTTATAAATTCTGGTTGGTGCATAGGACGCTATGACATCAATAGAGATTTCTAAACACTTAATAGGACAGACCGACACAATATTTGTTTTGAATACAGGTGAATGAAATAATTTTGCCTATTATATTTTCTATATATAAAATAAAATTTTTATAAAGATTATATTTGGTTGTAATAGATTGATTGTTAGGTAGTGGAATTTATAAATATTGATTGGAAATAAGATCTAAAATAAAATAAATGAAATTTGGAAATTTTAGAACTTGCATCCGGGACATTGAAAACTGCTTTCAAAGGATTTGGAATATAATAATATTGTTTATAAGTATTTTCTGATATAAATATTCCAATATAATTTGAAAGAATTGTTTTGAAGAAACTTTGGAAAGAAATAAGTATTTGTACTCCCCTCTCTGTCGCTGGAAAATAATTCCGATGATGAGTGAACGCATTATCGATGTTCATTTTCGAGTTTCAAAGTGGGAAGGCCACTGTAGTAGTTTTACTGCAGATTTATTTTGATAAACAAACATAAATTTTAAATTGTTTTAAATATAATTGGATATGTAAGTTGCAAGTATATACGTTTATCTATTATTTTTAAAATAATTTGAAATTAAACCCGGCATTTAGTTCTTAAGTTCTATTAATTAGTAGTTTCAATTGTTGTAGTGAAATGCAATGTAACTAATTAATAATTGGAACCACTAAATGAAATAAGAGATCTAATGCTAGGCTGTAAATGAAATTACAAGAAAGTTGAAATTAGTAACCTATAGAACAAAAGACATGATTATTGAACATTAAGGCTATTAAAAGAAACGAGATAAACTTGTATAAATTTCAGTTGCATTCTTAAAAAGCATATATAACTTACCAAAAGATTTAAAAGTTGAAATGTCTAATAAGAAAATGTAATGCAATTTTATACAAGTAAAACTTGAAGTAATGAAGGTGTCCAATGAAATTCTTTAATAAGTAAGTATTGATGTTATAGAGTTATAACTTAAGTTACAATTGAAAGGTTACTATAATAAAATATGATAGAAGGTAAATGTTATAAGTAGATGATTTTAAACTTAAGAAATTAAATTGATGTGCCAAGTAACTGAATTGAACATGAATACTATGGACAAATGAATGAGAATAAATGAAATTGAGAAATGAATGAATGTAATGAAAAAAAGGGTAAATCAAACAACAAATGTATAAAATGAAATTATTAAGAATGAACTTGATCTATTGTTTGGAATTGTTGTTTGTTTGGTTTATGGTTGTTTGGGCAAGGATACTTTAAATTTGTTTGGATGTATGAATAATCTATTTAGTTTCATCTAAGACCGTTGAGTAAATGGTGCACGTAGTAGTTTACTTTTCATTCTGTACAATTTAAAATTTTTGAACCCGAAAAATTATTTGTTTTGTTTGATATGAATGGATAATTTATTTATGTTGATCTTATGTGATGGTTGTATGCTCTGTTGCTAGTGATTGTTGTTTATATTGTTTTTCCCGTTGTTGGGATATATTGTTTTGAGATATTTTGATATATATTGTTATATTTGTTATTTTATTTTCTTCCGAGCCTCTTTATACAAAGGATACACTGTCAAAAAATTTCAAAAATTTTGAGACTTAGAAAAATTTTGAAAAATGTTTTCCCAACTTTATTAATTTGTGTATAAAAAGATTTAATGGTTATAAATTGGTATATTTTATTCAAATTAATTAATTTTGTAAATTTATTTGTTTGTAAAGTTAATATTTTTGAATAAATGTATTGTTCACTTAATTCTTTCTTTTCCCTTCTTTTTCCTTTTCGGGTGAGACGACCCGACTTTCTACCACCAAAAAATCGCATCATCTTTTAAGAAAGAAAGGGATAGAAAAGAGAATAGAAAGAAGAGAAGAAAGAAACAACATCATAATCTAACAACGGAAAGAATAAATTATATTATAAACATAAATCTTACATAGTTTACACCCATTATCAGAGTACACAGTTATACAACACATACTAGACAGTTATAAACACCTGTCTAGTTATACAACTCAATACAACAATTCAGAGAACACACAGCGGAATACTAGATATATCTACACGCAGAAGCCTCCTGCTCCATTGCTCCTCCACAATTCGTCAAAGCTAACCTGAATCCTAACCAGAATTCCCTTGACTACTCATAAAAATTGGAGTACCCAAGAGTTAAAGAAAAACAGAAATAACTCCGGGTCAGACATGGGTCTGGTGTGAGTAACAGGTTAAAGTTGCTTAACTTTTAAAAATCCTTTGAAAAGAAAGGTATCACGTAAGACTTTCCACACATAAACATGGAAAAGTTTTTACCTTACGCTAACCAAAACATTTGATAGGAAATCCGATGATATTATAATAGTGTCTAGGGCTTTCAAATAAATAAGAAATAGCCGAAATTGTTACATGATTAAATTCCAGCTACTAGCCACAAAAGTGGGTAATACAATCAAAACCGTTGGCACTTATTGGATTTTGGATTCCATACAATGGTAGGGCTACTGGGGTACCGCCCGTCACAGTACGTGGCCTAGATCAACGTACCGAGGATCACTCCCTACCCCCTGCAATACAAAGCCGGACCCATTCCTTACTGAACAGTTCCGAACAAGACAACCCCGTGGTTGTAGCTAGCAACCACCCACACAGCTGAATATAAAGGGACTTCTAGACAGGGATCAATCTTGCTCTCCAGTGGGTGCGACCCACGAAGCCTTGCTGCACCTCCCCTGTTTTAGCCATTCCCGGTTGACGAGGCTTGAGGCTACGATTACCTTTATAGGACATATCACTTAGAATGCCCATCGTCCACCTGACGATGTTCTGAAAGCATTCAATCCATACAAGTTCGTTCCGAGTTCGAACGAAACCGAAGGCATTATCTCGTTACACTCATTTTGGAATCACTCTCAAAGTTAACGACAATAACCCTTGCACTCTGAACCACCATCTCGAATCTATAAGTACTATTCCGTCAAACTCATTACGGAATCACCCACAGAGTTATATTGACTTATAGTCCTTACACCTCGAGTCTTCACAAAACTCCACTTTGATTCACGACCTAACGTTATTTGGAATCGATGTGGTTTTCGGATATCCAAATATGGAAACCCGATCCCGGTCTCATCGAAATCCAAAGCGTGTCTTTTAAGGTCCAAGTTGTTTTAAAGTTTTTAAAACAATTTAATACAATATCTATATACACACAGATAAATAACTTATAAATCATAACTGATAATCAACATTATCACATAACAGGTATTCCACACATCAATATCAAATAGATATTCCATATATCACCATCACAATAGATAATCTAAGTTATCATCACAATGCAAACCAACATTCCATACCACACAATATCATTTATCTCATTACTGAGATCACAAAGCATCCAAGACAATCAAGTTCAACCATTCATCCATAAGCAATGATTTACTCATCATCATACAATTAATTTAAAATGAATTAAATTAATTATCTCTATTACTAATTAATTTAAAATGAATTAAATTAATTACCCCATCTTTAATTAATTTAAAATAAATTAAATTAATTACTTCATCAATACAAATCTTGCTTACTTAATCATTTAATTGATTACAACCAATTAATTAATTACCTTAATTACTTACCTTAATTAATCACCCATGATTAATTACCTTAATTACATTTATGTAATTATTCTTAATTTATTTCACAAAATTAATTACTCTCAACCAAACAGTAATTAACCTCTAATTACTTCAATTAATTAATTAATCATAATTAATTATCCTAATCCTTAATTAATTACATTAATTAATTTCCTTTAATTACCTATTATTGATTAATTAATCAAAATTAATCAACTTAATTACATCATTAATTATAATAATTAATGATCTCCTTTTATTAATTACCTTATGTAATTATCTTACAATTATTAATCATCCCAGATTAACTACATTTAGTAATTAACTAACTTAATTACTATATTAAACAAATTAATTATCGTCTAATTAATTGCTTAATTAATCCCTTGATTAATTATTAAGTAATTAAACCAATTTACCTCATACTTAAACATTTCCACTTAATTACAATCCTGTAATTATTAATCAATTACTTAACTGAGTAATTTCCAAACCATTAATTACATAAAGTAATTATTTATAAAACCCAAATGTTTAAAATTAATTAAACTTAATTAATTAAAATAAACAATCTCATTAAACTAAATTAATTACATTAAGTAATTAATTTCTTAATTACTTTACCAAGTTATTATACTCAAACCATTCATAATTGCTTATTATTAAATTAATTAATCTAATTAATTATAAAAATTAACCATATTAATTAATTAATTATTAAATAATCCTGGTTAATGACCTTCATTAACCATCCTCAAATTATTTTATAAGGTAATTAACTTAAATTAATTACCATTTAAATTATCTTTAATCATTCATTAATTAAAGTTAATTATTAAATTAATTAACCTTAATTTAAAAATTAATTACATAATTAAAAATTCATTCATCATTAATTAATAATCTAATTAATGATCTTAATTATAAATTGATTAATCATTAATCAATTATTAATTCCAAATTCAATTAATGAATTAAATTAATTAATAAATCTTAATTACCTTATTAATTAAATAAATCCTGAAATATTAATCCTAATTTAAATTTCAAGATAAAACATAACTTATTATGTTTAAAACAATTTAATTCAAAACTAAGTACTTATGAAATTACCTTTAAATTTCAATTTAAATTCAAGTTTAAAATAGAATAATTTCAAAACTTATCAAAGTTTTTAAATAATTTAAAACTTTTTAAATTTCAGGACAAATCATAATTTTATTAATGAAATCATAAAATTTGAAGTTGAATTCATTTCAATGTTTTAGAAATTTCCAACTCATTCATAGTTTAAACTTCCAATTTAAATCTTTTATTTAAAACTAAACTTTATTTTTAAATTTAGATTTCCAAATTTCAAATTAATCTTTAAAATCTTACTCACATTTTAAAAATCTCATTATTAAAAAGTTTAAACTATTATATCAACACAAATAGTTAATTAAGTTAAATTTCTGAAAAAATTTTATTCTATTTAAAAAAAACTGGGATTTAAATTTGAATCTGAAATTCAAACTTGCATTTGAATTTACACTTAATCCTTACTTTAACTAAAAACTACAGATTTTAAAAGTTTTAAAACCCATATTTTTTGAAAACAAACACAGTTTTACTGTGAACCCTGTAAACTACAAATCAACCGAGAAAACAAATTCTACTTCGAGTTTCCCTCCCATTTACTCCGAGTTTTCTCCGCACTGACTTTGAGCCAATCACTGACCTACCCTGCAACACCAAAAACCAGAACACTCGATCACCCCAACACTACACACTGACCCAATCTTAACCACTGTTCAAAACTAGGGTTCAAACCAAAAATTTTCAAACTGCTACCAATCTAATAATCATTATACATTTCTCTGATTTTTCCAAGGATCTATGATCCTTACTTAATAACTCAAAAGAAATTTGAGTTTCCACACATCACAGATTGTAAGAATTTGCACAAATTCATATTCTTGTTCAAGAACAACTTATAAATGAAACATACCCCTAAAAATTCAAATACTTGATTTAAAAATCAAGTTTCAGTTTATATTTTGATTTATATACTAACTTACCATATTAATTTGACTGGGTTTGGAAAAAATTAAACATACATGATGATTCTGCAGTTTCCAGAGTTCAAAAAAAAAAGTTTATTATCCTATATAAAATCTAACACTTTAATTAGGATATACTACATGTTTGTTTGAAAATTTGCATCTAAACATGGTTTAGACCTTGAGTTCATAAATTTTGAATTATATCTTTAGTCTGGAATCTAGATCAGGAAAATAAATCATCAATAGCAAGTAGGCATTCAACTCATCATATATGCAGACATTTTCTTCATACTCATCAACAAACAATTCAAGCAACTATATAAATTTAAATTAGTTTTTAAAATAAATTGTTACTCACCATTAGAATGCAGAGCTCAGTTGAGTTTTGCAGAAAACACCAAAAATGCAGGCTTTATAAAAATGCAGGTGTGCTTTCTCTGATTTTTAAATCTGAGTTGAACTTTGATGAAATGCTCATGATCCATTCCTAGTTACTTGCATGTAGATGTAGATGATGCAGTTGTTAATTTCCGAATGCATGCTAATGCTTTCACTACTCCTAGGTTTACACAGAATGCAGAGAATAGAAAATAGTGCAGGCTTCATTTTGATTTTGAGATGAAGCATAGATTTTATTTTTAGGAAGTGAATATGCAGATGTGCTTGAATTTTGTACAGGTTTCTGAATTTTGGAAATGCAGACTTGTGGATTCTTTTAGGAAATGCAGATTTACTTGATTTGAGGGGTTGCAGATTTGAATATGGTTTTGGGATATGCAGACTTGATCTTTGATTTAGATTTTGCAGATTTTTAAAGAGAATGTATGTATGAAGAAAATGAGTTTGATCTTTGTTTTGATTAGGGAAGAATGAAAATGTAATATGAAATGAAGATGCATACTAAACTCAATGTATTTTCAGATTTTAATGAAAGCAAAGAAAAGAAAAACTAAAATTTACACTTGTCAATTTAACAACACTTGTCAAATTGAATGCATATGAATTTAACACTTGTTTTCTCTTTAAGATAATTAGTATTTAAATTTACAAATTAGTGTGTGTGTAATCCTAAGTTAATATGTTAGTTTATATTTAAACATGTGTATGTATTCACAAAAGAAATAAGAACAAACAATGTTTTACAAATTAACTTATACATATTAAAAATTAAAATAATTAAACAATTAAAAATTTACACTTGGGAATTTAAATTCAAAATAAATTTCAAAATCAAATATTTCCAAATCAAGTTATAAATATAAATTCAATAAAAATTACAAATTCTTATACAAAATTTATTTAGAAAGACAATACAATATTAATGTTGCTTTCAAATATCTTTTTATTAAATAAAAATCATTTATCAAGAAATTATATTTTTATCAATAAAATATCCATTTTATTAAACCATAAAACATTTTATTGAATTTATTCTAAATTTAAAACTAAATCCAATTTAATTTAAAAACATTCCAATATTTTTCTTATCAATTTTAAAATCATATTTTTATTTATGAAATAGTTTTAAAACTCAATACTAATTTAAAACAAGATTCCCAAATTAAAATGTAAATATTAGAATTTTAAAACATGATTCGATATCAAATTTAAACCAAAACCATTTATTTAACTTTGAAAAACTTAAATATTAAATAAAACAAATTTTCCAAATTACTATAAATAATAAAACTAGAAAATATGTTTTACTTGTTAAAATTAAAACAATACCAATCTATTTAAAATATAAACCATATATTTAAAAAGGAAATCAATTTATTATTTAAAAGATAAAATAACCAATTTAAATATTTATTGAAGAAGATTATTAAATTTATTTGAATAATTATTATCAGAATATCAATATCAATTTAATTTTTAACACAGATTATTAAATTGATATTGCTAAAAATTCCGGGATATTACAATCCTTCCCTCTTAAAAGAATTTCGTCCTCGAAATTTAAAACCAAGATAATTTAATAATCTCATTAAATTTCAATTTAAAAACACGAGCATATATCAAACCTATGCTAACAATCAAACACAACCAATTCAACCAATCAAACAATTCTAATTATCCAGACAAATTCTGGATACAATTTTATCGAGTTTCCCCGGGTGTATATATATACCGGGATACTCGCCCTAGAGAATCCAAACAAACAATACTATGAAGCTATAAAAGCTCCTATACAACTATATCTATAACATTAGACAAAATATCAGACTACAAACGAGTCTGACTCAACAACCAAAACTACAGAGCTGCTGGTTCCACATCCAGAAATAGATCATACACGTACTCCCTCAGAGATACGTGAAACTCATCGAATCCCAGTTATCCAAACTGGCAATCCAATCCTGTAGATCAATCACTTATTCTCCAAGATCATAGAAAAGATCCAAAACACTTCAGAGCAACTTACCCAATCTTATAGCTCACTTTTGATCGAAGAAAACTTATCCAAAATTAAATCTCCGACTCAGAATCCAAAATCTCTCCGACTCTTATCCACAAAACTCTTCAGACGATCCTAGCTACCTACAGCCTACCAATCAGCTCAACCTTTGTTGAAGCTTCTAGAAACAAACTAGACCAATCAACTCAACAAAATGATCTCCTCAAGATCAACCAAAACCAAGAACTCAACTTCTCAACATCAGAAGACAACAACTTCTTCTGTCCAGAAAAGAAAAGCAGATACACTTCCAAACTACTTCCGCTGCTCAACTCTGATCCGAAGAAGAGAATGCTGAAGAAGAACATGAGCACAACTCCACAACATACCCTAGAGATATGATTCAACGGATCCATAAGAAAACTCAGAAGTTCCTTCAAAACTTCGAGATGCTACACCAATTCAAACTCTTGGAACCATCCTACTATAAAGCTGAATCACCGGTACCACTCCTGGAATTCCAGTCGATAAGGAAGCTCAATCTCCAGATGCGAACCAAACTTTGACTTCCTGAAGACATCCAGAAAAACTCAGATAACCCAAGAGAACACTCAAACAATCGCAAGTCACTTTTGCGAACTACCCAAACCAATGAGGAATACTGTTCTTCCTAAACCAAACAGAACAGCTTATACTTAACTAGTCAACCCATCGAAGAAACGGGTTCACTCAACTGCTTCTGAACTCCACTTCAGAAAAACTGCTAAGCCAAAAGATCTCTTGCCAACAGCGAGAACATTCCAAACTGCACTGCTGCCACAGATGCCAAAGAATTCCAAAACAAAGCTCTCCGAGAAACTCGGACTTCAAAGCAAACAGAAACTCAAGCTAACCACAGCCACATCACTGAAGCAGACTCACTTCCTTAACTTGTTCCAAAGAAAACATCTTCGGGAACATCCATATTCATTGCATCTCATCACGCAGCTACTACTCCCTGAGGTATTCAAAATACCATCACTCGCTTCTGCCAACCAACATATCCAAACACTACTCATCCAATCTCAAAAATAAACTCCGAACCTTCGCAGGTTTCTTTCAGAGATAAATAAAGTTCTTCATTACAACAGAACCTACTCGAGACGGTATTAGGTCTACAGTCTCGAAAAAACACCTCCAACCTCAAACGTTCAAACTCCAACTAATGGTAGTAATCGTGTTACACACCCTACTACCCCATCTACCTTTATAACTTATATTGGAAAACCTGAACAGGTAACCCAACAGATAGGTAGAAATAAATAAATATATATATATATATATAATAAAAATTACAAATACGCTCTCTCAAGAAAGACACTACTACAGAGCCTAGGTATTCACTCAACCTAACGCTCTGATACCAACTATGACGACCCGACTTTCTACCACTAGAAAATTGCATCATCTTTTAAGAAAGAAAGGGATAGAAAAGAGAATAGAAAGAAGAGAAGAAAGAAACAACATCAGAATCTAACAGTGGAACGAATAAATTATATTATAAACATAAATTTTACATAGTTTACACCCATTATCAGAGTACACAGATATACAACACATACTAGACAGTTATAAACACTTGTCTAGTTATACAACTCAATACAACAATTCAGAGAACACACAGGGGAATACTAGATATATCTACACGCAGAAGCCTCCTGCTCCATTGCTCCTCCACAATTCGTCAAAGATAACCTGAATTCTAACCTGAATTCCCTTGACTACTCATAAAAATTTAAGTACCCAAGAGTTAAAGAAAAATAGAAATAACTCCGGGTCAGACATGGGTCTGGTGTGAGTAACAGGTTAAAGTTGCTTAACTTTCAAAAAATCCTTTGAAAAGAAAGGTATCACGTAAGACTTCCCACACATAAACATGGAAAAAAATTTACCTTACGCTAACCAAAACATTTGATAGGAAATCCGATGATATTATAATAGTGTCTAGGGCTTTCAAATAAATAAGAAATAGCCGAAATTGTTACATGATTAAATTCCAGCTACTAGCCACAAAAGTGGGTAATACAATCAAAACCGTTGGCACTTATTGGATTTTGGATTCCATACAATGGCAGGGCTACTGGGGTACCGCCCGTCACAGTACGTGGCCTAGATCAACATACCGAGGATCACTCCGAATCCCCTGCAATACAAAGCCAGACCTATTCCTTACTGAACAGTTCCGAACAAGACAACCCCGTGGTTGTAGCTAGCAACCACCCACACAGCCGAATATAAAGGGACTTCTAGATAGGGATCAATCTTGCTCTCCAGTGGGTGCGACCCACGAAGCCTTGCTGCACCTCCCCTGTTTTAGCCATTCCCGGTTGATGAGGCTTGAGGCTACGATTACCTTTATAAGACATATCACTTAGAATGCTCATCGTCCACCTGACGATGTTCTGAAAGCATTCAATCCATACAAGTTCGTTCCGGGTTCGAACGAAACCGAAGGCATTATCTCGTTACACTCATTTTGGAATCACCCTCAAAGTTAACGACAATAACCCTTGCACTCTGAACCACCATCTCGAATCTATAAGTACTATTCCGTCAAACTCATTACGGAATCACCCACAGAGTTATATTGACTTATAGTCCTTACACCTCGAGTCTTCACAAAACTCCACTTTGGTTCACGACCTAACATTATTTGGAATCGATGTGGTTTTCGGATATCCAAATATGGAAACCCGATCCCGATCTCATCGAAATCCCAAGCGTTTCTTTTAAGGTCCAAGTTGTTTTAAAGTTTTTAAAACAATTTAATACAATATCTATATACACACAGATAAATAACTTATAAATCATAACTGATAATCAACATTATCACATAACAGGTAATCCACACATCAATATCAAATAGATATTCCATATATCACAATCACAATAGATAATCTAAGTTATCATCACAATGCAAACCAACATTCCATACCACACAATATCATTTATCTCATTACTGAGATCACAAAGCATCCAAGACAATCAAGTTCAACCATTCATCCATAAGCAATGATTTACTCATCATCATATAATTAATTTAAATGAATTAAATTAATTATCTCTATTACTAATTAATTTAAAATGAATTAAATTAATTACCCCACCTTTAATTAATTTAAAATAAATTAAATTAATTACTTCATCAATACAAATCTTGCTTACTTAATCATTTAATTGATTACAATCAATTAATTAATTACCTTAATTAATCACCCATGATTAATTACCCTTAATTACATTCATGTAATTATTCTTAATTTATTTCACAAAATTAATTACTCTCAACCAAACAGTAATTAACCTCTAATTACTTCAATTAATTAATTAATCATAATTAATTATCCTAATCCTTAATTAATTACATTAATTAATTTCCTTTAATTACCTATTATTGATTAATTAATCAAAATTAATCAACTTAATTACATCATTAATTATAATAATTAATGATCTCCTTTTATTATTTACCTTAAGTAATTATCTTATAATTATTAATCATCCCAGATTAACAACATTTAGTAATTAACTAACTTAATTACTATATTAAACAAATTAATTATCCTCTAATTAATTGCTTAATTAATCCCTTGATTAATTATTAAGTAATTAAACCAATTTACCTCATACTTAAACATTTCCACTTAATTACAATCCTATAATTATTAATCAATTACTTAACTGAGTAATTTCCAAACCATTAATTACATAAAGTAATTATTTATAAAACCCAAATGTTTAAAATTAATTAAACTTAATTAATTAAAATAAACAATCTCATTAAACTAAATTAATTACATTAAGTAATTAATTTCTTAATTACTTTACCAAGTAATTATACTCAAACCATTCATAATTGATTATTATTAAATTAATTAATCTAATTAATTATAAAAATTAACCATATTAATTAATTATTAAATAATCCTGGTTAATAACCTTCATTAACCATCCTTAAATTATTTTATAAGGTAATTAACTTAAATTAATTACCATTTGAATTATCTTTAATCATTCATTAATTAAAGTTAATTATTAAATTAATTAACCTTAATTTAAAACTTAATTACATAATTAAAAATTCATTCATCATTAATTAATAATCTAATTAATGATCTTAATTATAAATTGATTAATCATTTATCAATTATTAATTCCAAATTCAATTAATGAATTAAATTAATTAATAAATCTTAATTACCTTATTAATTAAATAAATCCTGAAATATTAATCCTAATTTAAATTTCAAGATAAAACAAAACTAATTATGTTTAAAACAATTTAATTCAAAACTAAGTGCTTATGAAATTACCTTTAAATTCCAATTTAAATTCTAGTTTAAAATAGAATAATTTCAAAACTTATCAAAGTTTTTAAATAATTTAAAACTTTTTAAATTTCAGGACAAATCAAAAGTTTATTAATGAAATCATAAAATTTGAAGTTGAATTCATTTCAATGTTTTAGAAATTTCCAACACATTCATAGTTTAAACTTCCAATTTAAATCTTCTATTTAAAACTGAACTTTATTTTTAAATTTAGATTTCCAGATTTCAAATTAATCTTTAAAATCTTACTCACATTTTAAAAATCTCATTATTAAAAAGTTTAAACTATTATATCAACACAAATAGTTAATTAAGTTAAATTTCTGAAAACTTTTTATTCTATTTAAAAAAAACAGGGATATAAATTTGAATCTGAAATTCAAACTTGCATTTGAATTTACACTTAATCCTTACTTTAACTAAAAACTACAGATTTTAAAAGTTTTGAAACCCATATTTTTAAAAACAAACACAGTTTTACTGTGAACCCTGTAAACTACAAATCAACCGAGAAAACAAATTCTACTTCGAGTTTCCCTCCCATTTACTCCGAGTTTTCTCCGTACTGACTTTGAGCCAATCACTGACCTACCCTGCAACACCAAAAACTTCAATACCACCAAAATCTTCATCGCCAGAATCTCATCGCTGTCTCTGATCATCAGTGACGATCAAATCTCAACCAATAACTCACCCATGCCCTACCACAATCACCAGATCGAACAATAAACAAGCATTCAAAAATTAGCTCAAATAACCCAAACCTGAAAACATTTTCCTGGTTTTTGCCCCTACCTGTCAACGGCAAGTTCATGTCGTTCCGACCATCAGGAAGTCCACCTCTTCGGCCATGAAACAACCCACACATCTACTACACCTCCACCAAAAACCAGAACACTCGATCACCCCAACACACTGACCCAATCTTAACCCCTGTTCACAACTAGGGTTCAAACCAAAAATTTTCAAACTGCTACCAATCCAATAATCATTATACACTTCTCTGATTTTTCCAAGGATCTATGATCCTTACTTAATAACTCAAAGGAAATTTGAGTTTCCACACATCACTGATTGTAAGAATTTGCACAAATTCATATTCTTGTTCAAGAACAACTTATAAATGAAACATACCCCTAAAAATTCCAATACTTGATTTAAAAATCAAGTTTCAGTTTATTTTTTGATTTGTATTACTAATTTACCATATTAATTTGACTGGGTTTGGAAAAAATTAAACATACATGATGATTCTGCAGTTTCCAGAGTTCAAAAAAATAAGTTTATTATCCTAAATAAAATCTAACACTTTAATTAGGATATACTACATGTTTGTTTGAAAATTTGCATCTAAACATGGTTTAGATCTTGAGTTCATAAATTTTGAATTATGTCTTTAGTCTGGAATCTAGATCAGGAAAATGAATCATCAATAGCAAGCAGGCATTCAACTCATCATATATGCAGATATTTTCTTCATACTCATCAACTAACAATTCAAGCAACTATATAAATTTAAATTAGTTTTTAAAATAAATTGTTACTCACCATTAGAATGCAGAGCTCAGTTGAGTTTTGCAGAAAACACCAAAAATGCAGGCTTTATAAAAATGCAGGTGTGCTTTCTCTGATTTTTAAATCTGAGTTGAACTTTGATGAAATTCTCATGATCCCTTCCCAGTTACTTGCATGTAGATGTAGATGATGCAGTTATTAATTTCCAAATGCATGCTAATGCTTTCACTACTCCCAGGTTTACACAGAATGCAGAGAACAGAAAATAGTGCAGGCTTCATTTTGATTTTGAGATGAAGCGTAGATTTTATTTTTAGGAAGTGAATATGCAGATTTGCTTCAATTTTGTACAAGTTTCTGAATTTTGGAAATGCAGATTTGTGGATTCTTTTAGGAAATGCATATTTACTTGATTTGAGGGGTTGCAGATTTGAATATGCTTTTGGGATATGCAGACTTGATCTTTGATTTAGATTTTGCAGATTTTTAAAGAGAATGTATGTATGAAGAAAATGAGTTTGATCTTTGTTTTGATTAGGAAAGAATGAAAATGTAATATGAAATGAAGATGCATACTAAACTCAATGTATTTTCAGATTTTAATGAAAGCAAAGGAAAAAAAATAAAAAATAAAATTTACACTTGTCAATTTAACAACACTTGTCAAATTTAATGCATATGAATTTAACACTTGTTTTCTCTTTAAGATAATTAGTATTTAAATTTACAAATTAGTGTGTGTGTAATCCTAAGTTAATATTTTAGTTTATATTTAAACATGTGTATGTATTCACAAAAGAAATAAAAACAAACAATGTTTTACAAATTAACTTATACATATTAAAAATTAAAATAATTAAACAATTAAAAATTTATACTTGGGAATTTAAATTCAAAATAAATTTCAAAATCAAATATTTCCAAATCAAGTTATAAATATAAATTCAATAAAAATTACAAATTCTTATTCAAAATTTATTTAGAAAGACAATACAATATTAATGTTGCTTTCAAATATCTTTTTATTAAATAAAAATCATTTATCAAGAAATTATATTTTTATCAATAAAATATCCATTTTATTAAACCATAAAACATTTTATTGAATTTATTCTAAATTTAAAACTAAATCCAATTTAATTTAAAAACATTCTAATATTTTTCTTATCAATTTTAAAATCATATTTTTATTTATGAAATAGTTTTAAAACTCAATACTAATTTAAAACAAGATTCCCAAATTAAAATGTAAATATTAGAATTTTAAAACATGATTCAATATTAAATTTAAACCAAAACCATTTATTTAACTTTGAAAAACTTAAATATTAAATAAAACAAATTTTCCAAATTACTATAAATGATAAAACTAGAAAATATGTTTTACTTGTTAAAATTAAAACAATACCAATCTATTTAAAATATAAACCATATATTTAAAATGGTAATCAATTTATTATTTAAAAGATAAAATAACCAATTTAAATATTTATTGAAGAAGATTATTAAATTTATTTGAATAATTGTTATCAGAATATCAATATCAATTTAATTTTTAAAACAGATTATTAAATCGATATTGCTAAAAATTCCGGGATATTACATCGGGGACGAAAAGTTTCGAGTGGGGGAGAGTGTAATAACCCGTAATTTCCGATGTTTAAATTTGTTAATTGAATAATATTTTGGTAATTAAAGTTGAAAGAAAAAGAATTTATTAATTAATAATGGGAATGAAAGGTAATAATGTTAATGCAAGTTAATAAATAACTAATTTAGTGCAATCCCAATTAATTGAAACAATTGTAAGGTTATAATTGATTATAAATAGTAAATTAGGAAATAAATTCAAAGTTATATTAATTGATGAAATAATATGTAATAAACTATAATTTGATAAAATCAATGATAGGTAAGTAATTATAATATTTGTTGGTTGATAATAAGTATGTATGTGATTGTCGATGTTGATTGAATGAAATTGACAATTGTTAATGTTATTTCAATCAATTGTAATGGTAAATCTAACTAGGAATATAATTGTAGAGCTTAAATTGGAAATAATTGTAAAGTTTAATAAGGAAGATAAATGTCCATATGAATGTAAATTCCAGTAGATTGGAAAAATAAATGTCAAAAAAAAAAGAATAATATATGTGTCTTTACTAAATAAAAAAATCATATGTTTATTTATTTGAAATGTTGGTAGCAGAAAAATTTATTACAGAAATAAGAAATTAATAACATTTGGTTTGTTTACAATATTTCCGTAAATACGTTAGATTACTATAAAAAGGAATTGAATTCTCTCATTCGGTTTTACCTTAGAAATCAATGACAATTAATGCGATTGGGATCTTTTAATTAAAAAGTGGGAAGACATTAGTTGTAAACATATATTGAAATAAATTGATTTATTTATTTCCAATTAATTCAGCTCATGTTTCAAAATTTAATGCTAGTTTACTACATATATGTTTATACTTAAATTTAAACTTATGTTTATATCCAATTAGATCGCAAAAATGGGATATTTGGGTTTGAAATCTCATACGTTATTAAAGTAAATGTTAATATGAGATGATAAAGGGGGTAAAATAGATTGACTATTTCCTTTTCAATTAGACTTTATTATATCTTAATTGCAACATAACTTACCTTTCCATCTTCACTTTTCTAATTTACTCTTACAATCACCGCCTCCTTATGTGGATTATTTTCATACCTTTTATTTATGAACTTAAACTATAAGTGGCGATAAAGATGTGTGTATATATATATTACACACCTGTTTATATTACCTTGTTTATGTTATCATATTTTTGAATGTATGTTAATACATTCCTTGTAAAACATTCAATCGAAATGTTAACATGTTCGTTTAATTTCCAATCTAATCACAAAGAGGGAGAAATGAAAATTTCTTAATGTTGTATATTCTTTTAATTTATGATACAGATTTGTGTAGAGAATTTATTTTCATTTATTGTGTGTTAATTAAATTTTCAAAGGATGTTAATTTTGGTATGTTTAGGGTTAACAAAATTAATCAAGTGAACGATTGTTTTTGAAATTGAATACTAAAAGTTTGTTTACAGTATAGAGTTGGTCCATTAATTCCCTTTCTAATTAATAACTGCCGCATTCTTTTCATTATTTCTCCACTTGTTCCATTACTCCATTCCATTTACATTGTCCGAAGCTTTCAATTTTGCAAACATGAACTACTTTTCATATTTTTAATTCTTTCTTTTACCAATTTTTAATACCTGCTGCTTTTGAAAAGGCTATTCATATTTACTATATTTCAATACCAAGTTTGTTCATATTTACTTTATTTTTTTCTCTTTTTTTCGTTCATTTTCCAACTTCATTTTCTGAAAAATCATTTCATTTATTTCTAATTAATAGCGGCCTCTCTTTTCAAATCTCTTTGGCCCTAAACCTAACTCTAACCTTATAAATAAGATATGATACAAATGAAACCCCAACCTCCATTCTAATCTTCTTCTTTTTTCTTCAAATCTTCTTATTATATCTCATTTTAATTTTTCCTTCCTCTTCAAATATCCTTCTTCTCAAATTTTATTCTATTTCAATCTTTCTTCTTCCTTTTCAAATCTTGATCTTCTTTTCCAATTTCAGTTCTTCTTATTTCAATCCTTTTCTTTTTCAACTCTTCTTTTTCAAATCTTCTGTTTTTTTCAAACCTTTTAATACATACATATATACATTAATATAATAAGGAGTAAAATTAAAGTAAATCAAAATAAATGAAAAATTACGGAACAAAGCTAGCAATCAAGAAGGAGACTAAGGAAACATAGAGCGGAGCTATTGATTTGAAATCTATTATTTTCAGATTCGTGTAAAGGTAAGTGTTTTAACCCACTCACAACTTTTAAATTTTCTTATGTTTGTTAAATTGATTTATGATGTGATTAGAAATTTATTTATGTCTGTTTGGTATATTTTGAATCGTCATCTCAGTTTATTTGAATTTATTTGGGTAAACAGTTATTTAATTTATTATTGAATATAAACTGCCAGTAAATACCTGTTATTTATTATCTGTTCTATATTGATGTTATTGATTGAATTGGATGACGATTGTAATAAATGTTTGATGATTGATATTGGATGAATGGATGTTGTATTTTATATTGTTATAAATTGCAAGTTGTTATGGATTTTTATTTCATTCGGGATTGCGGTTTGAAATGATATATAACCTTATTTATATTTTAAATTACGAATTGAAATGATAAATATCCGTATCACTTGACCATAGAATAGAAAATTTTGTACAGGCACCGCGGTCTATGTATATAAATATTTTGAAATGATTTCTATGGTTTTGTAAAGAAATATATGGTTTAGATAAATATTGATTTTTGATATTATATAAATGTTATTTTAACCTTGATTTTAAGCCATGTATAATTTGTTTTAATATAGAATTAGCTCAATAATAAGTTTGATTTTTATTAAAGATAATATGGTTTAGTAATTAAACTATATTTTAATAAAGAGTTTATAATGATTTAAATAAAATTGAAATTGGAAGATAAATTTGAGATTTATTTGAAATTGAATTTATCTAAGAATTAAACTCAAATAAGATTGATGTGAAATTTATTAAATTTGAAATTTTAGAGCGTATGATTTTTATAACTTGGTTTTGGTTTAAAATGAATTAAATGAATATTTCAAGTATAATTAAATTGAAGAAAACATTTAGTTATTTGAAATTTGGGTTTTGTTTAAATGATAATCGATTTATTAAGTAAACTAATTCAAAACTAATAATAGGAAATTGAATTTGATATATATGTGTGTGTGTGTGTGTGTGTATGAAATTTTCTAACTTAATTTTGAAATTTTTGAATACTTGAAGTTTGAAATATATTGAATCTGAAATGGTTTATATTTTGTGGATCAAATTTGTTTGAAATCGATATAATTTGGAATAGTTTATTTGAAAACTAAATTGTATTGAAATTTATGATTTGGGATTTGGTTAAATTTAAAATTTATAAATTCGAGTTGTTTTGGAATTGATTTGTGAAATTGAAGAAGCTATTTTATTATGTAAAGTATTTAAAATATTTAAACTATATAAGTGATTGAAGTTATTCTTCAAAGTTATGAGTTTCAAGGTATTATAATTTGAAAATGTTATATTCAAGTGTTTTGATTTCAAAATGTTATAACTTTGAAAGTGTTAAGATTTTAGAAAAGGATATATTTGAAATGAAAATGATATCGTATTGATTTGGCTTTTGAAAAGGCAATGATATATGGTTTTAAAGCATAAACTATTTCGAAAATGACCGCGGTGTTATGGTAACGATTGGTTGTTAAAGAGACCGGGATCTGAAGTTGTCATACTCTCTGCCAACTTCGAAAACCACTTTAATAATCGTGTATGCGATGGAGATTCCAGAATGAAGTAGGATGGTGGTGGCGTTCCTTTGAGGTATATACGTGGACCCGACTCCCATGAGTTGGCATAAGGTGGCTAAAACAAGAGCGACTGACGGGCTAATGAGGTAGCTTCTTTGATCGGACACATCCCTTTGATATTATACTCTGACTTTTGGATTGATTCGATGGTTCCACTCATATTTTACCGTTGATTTAACTTACATAAGAGCTTTTAGTTCTGACTCGAGTGTTTTGTCTTTTCAATTCACTCGGGTCAGCCTGAGCATTTCAGGGTTTGAAGACTTTATTTCTGGAGGACGAAGACGAAGATTATGTTACTATTATCTATTATATTATTCCACTGCATTCATACTTTTCCGCTGCATTATTTATTTGTTCTTTGGTATGTGTAACTATGATATGTGTTGTATAAGTATAATCAAATGTTTTGTAAAATAGCTTCATGAACTGTTATTTGATTATTATATATTGTCATTCATTCCATTGTGAGATTCTGTTTTGTTTTATTTCTTTCTCTGTTTTTCTTATGTACCCCAATAACAATCCTCTCTTTTGTATGGTTTGAGTTGTCACATGTGTCTGCTTAAGCATACAAAAAGGCAGGGTGTTACAAATGCAGCACTGATAGAATTCGCTGAAACCGCCAGACAGATATATAATCTCTCATGATCAACCGGCTCTGACAAAATAGGTGGCATCGCCAGATTTTGAACAAGTGCTTGGAATGCGCCTTCACACTCCTCCGTCCATTTGAAATTTTGCTTTCCTGATCTGATCGAAGAAGGGGATGCGCTTGTCTGTGGATCTGGAGATGAACCTATTCAAGGCTGCCACCTTCACATTGAGGCTTTGCACCTACTTTATGGTTTTGGGAGTTTCGAGATTTCGAATCACTAAGATTTTCTTAGGTTTAGCTTCAATTCCTCTGGCATTGACGATGCATCCAAGTAACTTCCCCGATGCAACTCCAAAAATGGCACTTCGATGGATTGAGCTTCATCCTATATTATCAGAGTATATTAAACATTGTTTCCAAATCACAGACATAGTTGATGGACAGTCGCGACTTCACGATCATATCGTCCACGTACACCTCCATCGTCTTTACAATTCGGTTAGCGAACATTCGGTTGACGAGTCTCTGTTAAGTTTCCCTAGCGTTCTTTAGTCCGAACGACATCACTTTATAGTAATAGAGTCCCAGATCGGTTACAAAGCTAGTATGTTCTTGGTCAAGTATAGTATTTGATTATAGACGGAATACACATCAATGAAAGATAAGAGCTCATGCATGGCTGTTGAATTCATGAGTTGATCAATTTTAGGAAGTGGGAAGCTGTCTTTAGGGCAGGCTTTATTCAAATCTGAGTAGTCCACACATATTCGCTATTTCCCATTTGATTTTCTAACAAGTACTAGATTTGATACCCACTCTGGGTATAATGCATCATGAATAAACCCATTCGACTTGAGTTTATTTACTTCTTCCTTAAGGGTGCAGATCTCTCTGGACCATACCATGCCTTTTTTGTTTGACTGGGACATGCCGTGGGTCAACATTCAATGCATGGATCGCGATGCCCGGTGAGATCCCAAACATGTCTAAATGAGTCCAGGCACACATCCTTTATCATTCTGGAGCCATCATTGTCATCGATCGGAACATCGATCGTCGACTCTGCCAGGGAAGCATGACTGTCTTTGACTTCCTCTTGATCATTATTTTCAAAAAAACAAAAGCAGAGAGATTCCTTTATGCCCTTGCCCTTCTCCTTACGCTGTGCATCCCACAGCTCAACAACATAACAGGCACATCCATCTACCTAATCTCTGTAAACCACTCCAACCCCGCTGTCTGTAGAGAATTTTAGAGTCAAACACCATGAGGCAATAGATGCCCTAAATTCAGTGAGGGTCGGTTGGCCCAAGAAAGAGTTATAGGGGGGAATTGATGTCTACACAAAAAACTGTAGCATGCGGACTCTCGGGCGCTCTCCAATACCTAACTCAACTAGTAACTCTACCATCCCAGTGGGTATAGTTGTGCTTCCATTAAAACCATGTATGCGGGACTGACAAGGTTTTAAATCCTTCGTCTCCATTCTCATTTAGTCGTAAGCTTGTTTGAAAAGAATGTTTACGAGCTTCTATTGTCGACCAAGATACTCTTCATCCAAGCATGACTTATTTGAGCTGAAATGACCAACGGATTGATAATGGGGGCTTTGAATCTAGCAGCATCTCGGTTTTGGAAAACGATGTCGTCTGTCATCTTTTTCTGTTGTTTCGCCGGAGCCCCATCATCCACATTACTACAACATTCGAAGTTCGCATGCCTGATCGAACTGGCATACGACTCCATTTCCTTCTGGCTCCGATCAACTGGAAGAGGACCATCACTAACTGTATTTATAACCAACTTCCCTTTAGTACGTGTGGGTTCCTCGGGCCTAACATGTCCTTGACATTGATTCGGGTTAGGTGGGCATGCACCTACATCTTGCGGCGCCCGAACGAACTATTCCAACTTCCTCTCTCTAATCAACTTCTCAATGATGTCTTGTAGGTGGTAGCACTCATTGGTGTTGTGGCCACAACAATCGTGGAATCTACAGAAGTTCCCTGTTTGAATTTGCTTCTCAGATGACTATTTCGAAGCTAGTTTCTTATACTATCTGGTATTACAAGTTTGGAAATAAACATTCTCCAGTTTATGCATTCAAAAGGGTATATCGGCGAAACATTGGGGCTCTAGATCTCGTTCACGATTTGGGTCTCTCTTCTTCCCTTGATCTCTGTTACCCTTTTACTGACCTTGCTTGTTCTGCATATTCAATTGCACTTTACCAGAACTCTCATAGGTCTATTTCACAGCAACATTACTCTGAATGCCTTCGACACTGGGACCCGCATCGTCCTGCTTCCTAGATCGTCGAGCGTCTTCTCTCATAAAAAACTGGGCCTCCTTAGCATAGAAACGATCCAATGACGCGGGGGGTTTCCTAGCCAGCTAATTACCAAACTTGGAATTGGGATCGACTCCCTTAGTCAATGCCATTAAGATAGAATTGTCATTGGGATTGCTAACCTTAGCACAGGAAGTATGAAACCTTTCCACATAAGGTCCAAATGTCTCTCCTGGAGCTTAGGTAATACTGGACAAGGTGTTGACATTCTTTGGCCTTGTAACATACATATGCAATTGTTTGAAAAACTTTATAGCTAGTTGATCGAAACTCGAAATGGATCTGGATGGTAGTCGAGTGAACCACATAGTTGTGATACCTCCCAAGGAAATAGGGATACTCCTATAGTTAACTGCATTGTCAGCTGGAGCAGCGTTCATGAGCCATTCATACACTAATATATGTTGGTTAGAATCCAGACTTCCTTCATACACGGGGAAGGTAGGCATCCTCAACCGACGAGGTGGCTCCGCGTAAAGGATGTCATTGGTGAATGGAGTATGACTTTAGGAGATTCCCCAATTGTCATTAGTAAGACGTTGTCTTTCTCGGAACATTTGGTGAATCATGGTTGGAATTTCAGGCATCTGAACATTCGGGGCCAAGGCATGGTCGGTTTCCATGTTGCAGGGATGATCCGGACGCTATAGACAGTCCGTTCCTTGCCTCCTTGGCTCCCAATCTTCAGGAATGTAGGGTTCATAAGCATGGATGTGTTGACGAAGTGCTGGATCTTCCTGGTTCTGGATCTCAACTTCCAGATCTCTAGCGGCAGAAGCTGGATGGTCATTGATGGTGTGATAAGGAAGCGCCCCTCCTCACAAGGAGGGTCCAGCTTAGTGCCCTATAGAAGGACCATCCCCGGCTTGTCCGAGATTCACTGTAACGACCCGCCTTTTTGGACAGTTTAAACCGACGATCAAATACACATGCCGATTCCAAACCATTCAAAAGGGCAAATGGTTATTGGGGTAAATAAGAAAAGAAAAGAAAGAGAAATAAAGGAAAAGAAACAACACAGAATCTCGCAGCGGAACGATAAAATATAATAGTCAAATAAACAGTTCATGAAGCTGTTTACTATACTTTGACAATTATTTATACAACATTTATCAGAGTTATACATATACAATAGAACAATTAAAATAATGCAGCAGATAGCATGATGCAAGGGTAATAATAGTAATAGCATACCAAATCTTCGTCTTCATCCTCCATAATAGATCTTCAAAAATCTGAAAAACTCAGGACTGACCCGAGCGTAATGAAAAGACAAAACACTCGACTCAGGACTAAAATATCCTTATGAAAGTTAAATCAATCGTAAATAAATATGAGTGTAACGGCGTCAGAGATGTTTACGGGGTTTGACATCTCATATCCAATGTCAACGTGCGTGCAATAACTCAAGAGATGTTACGGGATTTTCCATCTCTTAAGGATCCGTTAAACTGTCTACTATGTAGTAATGTACGCTAAGTAGATAATGCATATCAGTAATATAAAGTATTAAAATAGCGTTAAGGTGTTACCATAACCCCCCTTAACACATTTTTATAATGCCATAGTCTATACAGCACCGTAAGCCCAACCGTAAACTGGTGGTTATCAGAGAGTATCCCATAGGTATAACACAAAACATAACGTAGTTGTCGCGAATAGGATAATCAGTATGACAGGGTACATGAGGCGATACCAATTAGGATACTAGTAGTTGCGTGATCCGGACTGATGTTGAGCATAGCCAGCAGCTACCCCAACACCGTGAAACAACACTCCCAAATCAAGGGGTGCACCCAAATCGAATCACAAATGTAATAGATAAGGTATCGAAGAAGTGTGTCCGCTAGAGATGGCGAACCTCAATGGCCCGGCGCGGCTCCTGTTTTAGTCATGTCAGGGGTCATCCAATATCGTTCTCTTTCTTCAGTCAACGCGTTCACCAGACCATCCACTTCATTCTGGATCAACAATCCGCGCATAATAGTTATTAAAGTGGTGTTCGGTATCGACAGGGAGTATGTCCATATCCGATCCCGGTCTCTTTATTAACTACGTATTATTACACCGTTGGCTCTTTTACATTTCAAATCGATTCATAATTGATATCAAAATATTATATTCGCTTCCAAAAATCAAATCCATTTCAAATATCATCGTATCTTTTCAATGTAAGATTTCGTTTCAAAAATATCTTCGCATCAAAATCTCATTTCGATTTCAAAATCATTTCGAATTTCAATTTAGGTTGCAACTTCATTTAACCCAATGCGTATTTAAAATCAAGATTTAAATATAAACATTTCACCTTATTGACCAGCTTAGAATTTTTGAAAACGGTTTTAAGTAGTTTAAATAACTATAGTTAAAAATATTGAAAATCTTAAAATGGATTTGAAATAAATAAATTAGTTTAAAATAATTTAAATTGGGTTAAGTATATTAAAATAGTTTAAGTATTCAAAAATGGTTTATATAACTGAGTAATTTGGAAAACAAAATAAAACAGCTTCAAAACCAATCCATTTCAATTATAACTTCCCAATTCAAATCAATTTCACTTTCCATTCAACCGATTCAATTTCGATTTAAATTTCAAATCAATGTCAACTTTGACTTCAATTTAGTTCAATTTTACATTCACCTCGAATTTATTCAATTTCAATTTATATCGATTTGGAGCTTGATTTTTCAAAAATATCCATTTATAACACTTAACAAAATTATCCATCAATATTCAAGTTTAAATACAAATTCGAATATGATTCAATTCCAAGTTTGATTTCAAAATATCATTTTTATATCGCTTTTACTTAGTAATATTCAAAGCTCGAATTTAGGCTCAATCTTTAAACAAATCAATTTTCGAAATTCAATCATATCCCGATTTTTAAATTCCAAAGTCTCCACTTTAATGATTAACAATTTCTTTTAACCAAAATTTATTTCAACATTCCAAACCCAATTTTCGATAAATTCGATTTCTATAAATTGATTTCTATTTATAACTTTTAAATCAAAACATTTCAATAAATTTCAAATTGACAATTTTAAAAATTATTAATTTAGCCAATTCGGTGTCCGTATATAATTTTCTATCCTATGGCCAAGTAATTATTTATTTCAATTAGATGTCAGGGATGAAGATATATCACTTAAATCGATCATAGTGTCATATGTATGCATAACAGGTTATATATAAGCAAATAAACATCCAAACATTTAAATATCAACCAATAGCATCCATCGAAATAAATCATCCAATAGACAATACAATTCATGGCAATTTCATAGTTATCAATGTCAGGTAATTTAATCGCAATTCAATTTCAATTTCAATTTAACTGTTCAATTAAATTTTCAACAGTTAATTCAAATGACAATCTATATGACAATTAAATTTATCAAACAATGACAAATAAAATCATAACACTTCACAATGTCAAATTTAACTAGCATAAAGATATTTAGTACGATGTGAGCGTTATAAAACACTCACCTTGATTTCAATGTAGTTCCAGCGTTTAATTTCGAATAAAATTAAACAAGCGTTTAATTTTACCCGAAATTTTCACTAGCTCCAAACGATTCCAATCTAGCTCCATAGCGTAGTGCTCGTGAAAATGAACCCGTCGCAATTCGTTTCGTCCAAAACGGACCTCGTATCAAAAAGTTATACACGTTTAAAATTTGAACAATTATAATAAAATTTAATTTCAACTTTTATTTTCAATTCTAAACCATTAGATTCAATCAGGGCCATCCATTCCCTTGCCCACACATCTGACCCGCACCCTTATTCTTCCTCACGCAAGTATGCTCCAGTAAACGAACGCGTGAAAACAACCCATGCCCATGATTTAGGGTTTAACACCTCGTCCACTACGAGCATCTAGGAGCCGATCGGAGAGTGCCATATTGAAGGCCACACTCTCCTCTACCTTCGGCCAGGAGCAGGTGGAGCTCGGCCCCCCATCCAACCTCGAGATGCGTGTGAACAGCGGCGTCTTCCAGCTCCGATTGCTGTTGATTCTTTGCTCCATTCAAGATCATTACCGTTGGATATGTAGTTTGTGATGTACTCTACACTTTACTAGTTGGAAGTTTTTCGATTCGATAAGAGGATTTGAAGAAATCGAGGGGGAAAGAAGAGTGCTTTCTGGCCATTGATGGATATAAGAGGCGGCGGCTGTACAAACCCTAGGGTTTTTATTTTCTTTTGCAAAACGAAACAATATCGTGCTTTTATAGAAAAACGACGAACACTATTCATCCCGGGTTTTCCGAACTCCGATTTACGCGCGGTAACCGGCGTTTCGAGGGTTTATCCCGCGTTCCGGACACAATGGAACAGGTTTCGGAAGCTAATTCAATCGTATGTGTGAGTTACAGCGATAAACGATCAATTTAAATTAAATCGATTTAAACTAATTTCTAGGCGTTTTGGCTTGCCCCGGACAAACGGTAAATCCGATTGACATGAAATTTGAAATCTTACAATAATATCACAATACGGATCCGATGAAATTAGTTTCGTCGAAATCCGAGACTGTTTGAAAAATGACTATTTTAACTCGTCAAATTAATATTAAAACAATTTCGATGCGTTTCGAGCTGCCACGGTCAAACAAAAATTCTGATTGCTACGAAAATCGAAATCTGATAATAACAAACTATTACGGATCCAATGGAACTAGTTTCGTCCAATTCTGAGACTGTTCGAAAATTGGCTATTTTTCAGTCGATAATTAAATATTAAAATATTCAATTTTCACAATTGTACTTTTAATTCGATTTTAAAAGTTCTACAACATCATTCTAACTTTAATATGATAAAATAAAATTTTACAAATCATTTTTAATCATATTAAACCCGTTATTCAATTATCCAATAAATTCCAATTTTAAAATCTTATTAACTCTATTAAAATCCCAATATAACTTACATTCACTTTGGAAACCAATTTGAATCATATTTAAATCAAATTCCAATTATTCACTCTATTTTCATATATTAAATTTCAATATCAAATTAATCATATCAAATTTGAAATTTAATTATTCAAACATTTGTAATATTAAATTTTAAACAAAATTTGATTATTCTTAAATCGCTATCTTTTGAAATATTCAAAACGAATTTAAAAATTTAACTTTTGAAACGAATTAAAATTTATAGAACAACCATTTCCATTATACGGTTATTCAATTCCCATTATTAAATTATTCAATAAATTCCAAATATTAAATTTAAACAATTTCGATTATCCAATAATTCATTATCTTTTGAAATATTAAAATTGAACTTATAAGATTCAACTTTTAAAACCAATTCACAATTTAGAACACTATTTCATTTTACAGTTATTCAATTATTCAATAAGTTTTAAATATTAAATTTAAACAATTTACCTGTTCAATATTCAATATTTGATTTTAAATAAATTTTACTTATCAATCAATTATTCTATTATACCCAATGAATTCAATATTTATTATCCTATTCAACTATTGATTTCAAAGATATTCACTAAGTAGCATTTATTTTTATTACTTGGATAATTATTGTTGCAATTCATTCTAGTTATTATTATTCCAACGAATTACAAAAAAAATTCTAACATTAAATCGCGAAATCTTATTAAATTAGCTATTTTAATTATCGAAAATTTACGGGTCGTTACACTCTCCCCCACTCAAAACTTTTCATCCCCGAAAAGGAAAAAGAAGGGAAAAGGAACTAAGTATAGAATTCGACATTAGATATATTTCAAAGTTACCAATTTATAAAACAATGAAATTCCATTTATAAAGTCATAACTACGCTTTCACTAAGTTACTCCGAACGGCTTTCTAACTTTAAAAGTTAGTTATCAAAACAAGTTATAAAAAATTTAAAACTTGAAAAATTTTCTAACACCCGGATTTGACGGAAAATTTCGGCAGAGTCTCCTTTGCGTGGCTCGATCGGAAAAAAAATGACAGTATATATATATCACAAATAAACATCTCATCAAGTGATGAGGCATCCCGCAGGGAAAAAAGTGTAAAAGTACGGTATGTAATCCGAGATATGTACCTTATATATTATTAGCGAGCATATACGGCTAATATAGCGCGAAAGCGAGCTCCAAATGCGAAGCAAGCGCAATCCGCGCCTACTAAACACCCAACAAACCATGAGAAACATGCATATATGAAAATAATATCAATATACATCATATAGCAACATAACAACTATATATGCCAACATAGCAAATGCAACAAAAGCAACAAATGCAACCATCAATCAAGTATCATCCAACTATCATCCAACAAATCCATAACCAATCAATATAAATTCACTTCTCATTAATATTTATTGACTTGGGTTTCAATTTTAATCACAGTTGATTCATTAACGTTGGATTTTACTAACATTCATTCTCAATTCAATTAGTTAACATTCACTAATTTATATTTACATTAGTTCACTTCCAATTTGAATCAAATTAAATTCTATTTAAATTCATTTAACTTCCAATTTGATTTCAATGATTTATAGCTTTCAATTTCATTAACACTTAATGAATTATATACAATCAACTAACAATCATATAACGACCAAATCATATAATTTTAAAAAATCATTTTAGATTTTTGCATCATAAATTTCCAATATTAACTTTAATTAAGTCCGTAAGTCGTACATATATCATCCGTGAGCAATATCAATCTAATCGCTTATTCGATCACACAATTTCACTTCCAAACTAGTATCGTTCACACGACTCTCTAGTGCGGACTCAGATTTGGTTCCTTGATTGGAAACTGTTACTCTCGTTGCATAGCCATATACTATGATAGAGAATTCCAGAATCAAATTAAAAATCCATATCTAGGATTCACCGTCGAAAATCGAGTGAAAAATCCTAACTTGGATCGATATAAATCATCTCGAAATTTTGTGCTCGAATTTGGATCAAATCGTTATGCAAATAAAATAATATACGTACAATCTCACGTATTACCTTCGAATGGATTTCTATCCAATTTATCTATACTATATTATTTTATTGACTTCTTCTTTTTTCAATTCATTATTCACAATTTATTACTCAGTTAGTATATTCATTTCTTTACATAGCATGTTCTTTAACATTATCTTTTCTTAAACATCATATCATAGAATTTGCTTACTCAAGTTCATTTTAAACATTCTATATAATTTAATTAAATCCAATTTCATTTTCCAATTGATTCTTAGCTATAAGAAATTCCTTTGTTTGCATTTATTGCATTTTCATAATTTCAGTTAATAACGAATTCATTTGTGGAACATTTTATTAACAAGCACTTTAGTTTATTAATCATTCTATAAGAGTCTAACCTCTCATAAATGACTTTTCTTAGTTTACAGTTATGTTAAAGGTTACAATCCCATTGCAATTTATATTTATCTTCTATAACCAATTTACAAAGATATAATACGATTCATTTATCTTCTTTCCTAAGTTCACTTACTTGTTCCATTTATCCCTTCATCATTTCATGTCATATTTAAGTTTATAACATTTTTATCACAACCAAATTTTCCATTTATATACATTTTAATTCCTTTTGAGTTTTTCTTACTTGTATATTTCAATTACTTTCAGGTTCTGTTTATCTATACAATATCTCATTACATATCCAAAACATCATTTTAACTTTTAACATTTGGTAAGTCTTGTTATATGTTATCAGAATGTAATTTTGGTATTATACAAATTTATAGAATATTTTACTTAATTAGAATGTTCACAAATTTAATTTGTTTAAATCCTCTTTACCTTTCAACTTTAAAGTTTTCCCAAACAATAGCTTAGATATCTTAATCCTCTTATTTTATAAATTCCGGTTATTCACATTTCATTCCAAAAAAAAATTGAAAATTACTAGCTAACATAACTTAGAAATTTAAATGCCCGGTTCTTTCCAAATCGTTTGAAATAAACATATACACTTATATCCCTTTTTTTTTAAATAACAAATCATACCTTTAGAGTTTAAACCAAAATCCATTTACCCAAATAATTTCGAAGAAAAGCAAAGCTTCTTAGAAGCCTCCCCCACTTTGAGACTCGAAAATGAACGTCGATGATGCTGCGCAGTCATCACCGAAATTATTTTCCAGCGACATAAGAGAGGAATACTGAATTCATTCTTTCCTTTAAAATCCTTTCAAAATATTTCCATAAACAATTTCCAACTAATATTACTATATATTTCTTCAAAACTTTGAAAACCATTTTCAAGATCTCCGGGTCTTAAATTCAATATTTTCCAATTTAATCTATTTTAATTTATAAGTCACCTTTATAAATATTCTTATAGGATTTTCTTTCTTAAAACATTCCACAAGTGTTTTATCATTTTTCATTTTGTAATTCACCTTATTTATTAAATTACACTATCAAATTAATGATAATAACCATTATTTTCATTTCTAACAACCAGGTAAGCTAGATAAGGCACAATAATTTCTGAAAATTTTTCTTTATATACAAAATATAATTAGGGCAAAATTATTTCATTTACCCAATTTCAAAACAATACTATGTCGAATTGTTCTGTTTAAGTGTTTAGAGATCCCTATCAATGACGTTAATTACTCGTATTGACCAGAATCCATAAGCCACTCTACAAGTCAACCAACACAATATAAAATATTTTATATCACTAACAAGTACGCTCTCTCATATATATACACTCAGCGACTCATCATAGGGTATAACTACCCTATTTATAAAGAGTCAGACCCTACAAAGCTAAGGTTATCGCTAAACCAAACCACTGATACCAACTGTAACGACCCGCCTTTTTGGACAGTTTAAACCGACGATCAAATACACATGCCGATTCCAAACCATTCAAAAGGGCGGATGGTTATTGGGGTAAATAAGAAAAGAAAAGAAAGAGAAATAAAGGAAAAGAAACAACATAGAATCTCGCAGCGGAACGATAAAATATAATAGTCAAATAAACAGTTCATGAAGCTGTTTACTATACTTTGACAATTATTTATACAACATTTATCAGAGTTATACATATACAACAGAACAATTAAAATAATGCAGCAGATAGCATGATGCAAGGGTAATAATAGTAATAGTATACCAAATCTTCGTCTTCATTCTCCAGAATAGATCTTCAAAAATCTGAAAAACTCAGGACTGACCCGAGCGTAATGAAAAGACAAAACACTCGAGTCAGGACTAAAATATCCTTATGAAAGTTAAATCAATCGTAAATAAATATGAGTGTAACGGCATCAGAGATGTTTACGGGGTTTGACATCTCATATCCAGTGTCAACGTGCGTGCAATAACACAAGAGATGTTACGGGATTTACCATCTCTTAAGGATCCGTTAAACTATCTACTATGTAGTAATGTACGCTAAGTAGATAATGCATATCAGTAATATAAAGTATTAAAATAGAGTTAAGGCGTTACTATAATCCCCCTTAATACATTTTTATAATTCCATAGTCTATACAGCACCGTAAGCCCCACCGTAAACTGGTGGTTATCAGAGGGTACCCCATAGGTATAACACAAAACATAACGTAGTTGTCGCGAATAGGATAATCAGTATGACAGGGTACATGAGGCGATACCAACTAGGTTACTAGTAGTTGCGTGATCCGGACTGATGTTGAGCATAGCCAGCAGCTACCCCAACACCGTGAAACAACACTCCCAAATCAAGGGGTGCACCCAAATCGAATCACAAATGTAATAGATAAGGTATCGAAGAAGTGTGTCCGCTAGAGATGGCGAATCTCAATGGCCCGGCGCGGCTCCTGTTTTAGTCATGTCAGGGGTCATCCAATATCGTTCTCTTTCTTCAGTCAACGCGTTCACCAAACCATCCACTTCATTCTGGATCAACACTCCGCGCATAATAGTTATTAAAGTGGTGTTCGGTATCGACAGAGAGTATGTCCATATCTGATCCCGGTCTCTTTAATAACTACGTATTATTACACCGTTGGCTCTTTTACATTTCAAATCGATTCATAAATGATATCAAAATATTATATTCGCTTCCAAAAATCAAATCCCTTTCAAATATCATCGTATCTTTTCAATGTAAGATTCCGTTTCAAAAATCATCTTCGCATCAAAATCTCATTTCGATTTCAAAATCATTTCGAATTTCAATTTAGGTTGCAACTTCATTTAACCCAATTCGTATTTAAATTCTAGATTTAAATATAAACATTTCACCTTATTGACCAGCTTATAATTTTTGAAAACAGTTTTAAGTAGTTTAAATAACTAAAATAGTTAAAAATACTAAAAATCTTAAAATGGATTTGAAATAAAAAAATTAGTTTAAAATAATTTAAATTGGGTTAAGTACATTAAAATAGATTTAAATAGTTTAAGTATTCAAAAATGGTTTATATAACTGAGTAATTTGGAAAACAAAATAAAACAGCTTCAAAACAAATCCATTTCAATTATAACTTCCCAATTCAAATCAATTTCACTTTCCATTCGACCGATTCAATTTCGATTTAAATTTCAAATCAATGTCAACTTTGACTTCAATTTAATTCAATTTTACATTCACCTTGCATTTATTCAATTTCAATTTATATCGATTTGGAGCTTGATTTTTCAAAAATATCCATTTATAACACTTAACAAAATTATCCATCAATATTCAAGTTTAAATACAAATTGAATATGATTCAATTCCAAGTTTGATTTCAAAATATCATTTTTATATCGCTTTTACTTAGTAATATTCAAAGCTCGAATTTAGGTTCAATCTTTAAACAAATCAATTTTCGAAATTCAATCATATCCCGATTTTTAAATTCCAAAGTCTCCACTTTAATGATTAACAATTTCTTTTAACCAAAATTTATTTCAACATTCCAAACCCAATTTTTGATAAATTCGATTTCTATAAATTGATTTCTATTTATAACTTTTAAATCAAAACATTTCAATAAATTTCAAATTGACGATTTTAAAAATTATTAATTTAGCCAATTCGGTGTCCATATATAATTTTCTATCCTATGGCCAAGTAATTATTTATTTCAATTAGATGTCAGGGATGAAGATATATCACTTAAATCGATCATAGTGTCATATGTATGCATAACAGGTTATATATAAGCAAATAAACATCCAAACATTTAAATATCAACCAATAGCATCCATCGAAATAAATCATCCAATAGACAATACAATTCATGGCAGTTTCATAGTTATCAATGTCAGGTAATTTAATCGCAATTCAATTTTAATTTCAATTTAACTGTTCAATTAAATTTTCAACGGTTAATTCAAATGACAATCTATATGACAATTAAATTTATCAAACAACGACAAATAAAATCATAACACTTCACAATGTCAAATTTAACTAGCATAAAGATATTTAGTACGATGTGAGCATTATAAAACACTCACCTTGATTTCAATGTAGTTCCAGCGTTTAATTTCGAATAAAATTAAACAAGAGTTTAATTTTACCC
This sequence comes from Allium cepa, assembly GCA_030765085.1. Lineage (NCBI taxonomy): Eukaryota > Viridiplantae > Streptophyta > Magnoliopsida > Asparagales > Amaryllidaceae > Allium > Allium cepa. Next base: position 100,906,692 of record CM060946.1, on the reverse strand, counting down.
GAAATTTTCACTAGCTCCAAACGATTCCAATCTAGCTCCATAGCGTAGTACTCGTCAAAACGAACTCGTCGCAATTCGTTTCGTCCAAAACGGATCTCGTATCAAAAAGTTATACACGTTTAAAGTTTGAACAATTAGAATAAAATTTAATTACAACTTTTATTTTCAATTCTAAACCTTTAGATTCAACCAGGGTCATCCATTCCTTTGCCCACACATCTGAGCCGCACCCTTATTCTTCCTCACGCATGTATGCTCAGTAAACGAACGCGTGAAAACAACCCATGCCCATGATTTAGGGTTTAACACCTCGGCCACTACGAGCATCTAGAAGTCGATCAGAGAGTGCCATATTGAAGGCCTCACTCTCCTCTACCTTCCGCCAGAGCAGGTGGGGCTCGGCCCCCCCTCCAACCTCGAGATGCGTGTGAACAGCGGCGCCTTCCAGCTCCGATTGTTGTTGATTCTTTGCTCCATTCACGATCATTACCGTTGGATATGTAGTTCGTGATGCGCTCTACACTTTACTAGTTGGAAGTTTTTCGATTCGATAAGAGGAATTGAAGAAATCGAGGGGGAAAGAAGAGTGCTTTCTGGCCATTGATGGATATAAGAGGCGGCGGCTGTACAAACCCTAGGGTTTTTATTTTCTTTTGCAAAACGAAACAATATCGTGCTTTTATAGAAAAACGACGAACACTATTCATCCCGGGTTTTCCGAACTCCGATTTACGCGCGGTAACCGGCGTTTCTAGGGTTTATCCCGCGTTTCGGACACAATGGAACAGGTTTCGAAAGCTAATTCAATCGTATGTGTGAGTTACAGCGATAAACGATCAATTTAAATTAAATCGATTTAAACTAATTTCTAGGCGTTTTGGCTTGCCCCGGACAAACGGTAAATCCGATTGACATGAAATTTGAAATCTTACAAGAATATCACAATACGGATCCGATGAAATTAGTTTCGTCGAAATCCGAGACTGTTTGAAAAATGACTATTTTAACTCGTCAAATTAATATTAAAACAATTTCGATGCGTTTCGAGCTGCCACGGTCAAACGAAAATTCTGATTGCTACGAAAATTGAAATCCGATAATAACAAACTATTACGGATCCAATGGAACTAGTTTCGTCCAATTCTGAGACTGTTCGAAAATTGGCTATTTTTCAGTCAATAATTAAATATTAAAATATTCAATTTTCACAATTTTACTTTTAATTCGATTTTAAAAGTTCTACAACATCATTCTAACTTTAATATGATAAAATAAAATTTTACAAATTATTTTTAATCATATTAAACCCGTTATTCAATTATCCAATAAATTCCAATTTTAAAATCTTATTAACTCTATTAAAATCCCAATATAACTTACATTCACTTTGGAAACCAATTTGAATCATATTTAAATCAAATTCCAATTATTCACTCTATTTTCATATATTAAATTTCAGTATCAAATTAATCATATCAAATTCGAAATTTAATTATTCAAACATTTGTAATATTAAATTTTAAACAAAATTTGATTATTCTTAAATCACTATCTTTTGAAATATTCAAAACGAATTTAAAAATTTAACTTTTGAAAGGAATTAAAATTTATAGAACAACCATTTCCATTATACGGTTATTCAATTCCCATTATTAAATTATTCAATAAATTCCAAATATTAAATTTAAACAATTTCGATTATCCAATAATTCATTATCTTTTGAAATATTGAAATTGAACTTATAAGATTCAACTTTTAAAACCAATTCCCAATTTAGAACACTATTTCATTTTACAGTTATTCAATTTTTCAATAAGTTTTAAATATTAAATTTAAACAATTTACCTGTTCAATATTCAATATTTGATTTTAAATAAATTTTACTTATCAATCAATTACTCTATTATACCCAATGAATTCAATATTTATTATCCTATTCAACTATTGATTTCAAAGATATTCACTAAGTAGCATTTATTTTCATTACTTGGATAATTATTGTTGCAATTCATTCTAGTTATTATTATTCCAACGAATTACAAAAAATAATTCTAACATTAAATCGAAAAATCTTATTAAATTAGCTATTTTAATTATCGAAAATTTACGGGTCGTTACATTCACAGCACGCTAATGCCCAAAGTCTTGTACATAGCCTCTATCCAACCGTTGGTGTGTTGATCTACGATTGAAATCAGAAGAAGCCGAGCTTTCCGTTGATGGGTAAGAGCATGATCCCTCCTACATCTCCTTCGTCTTTCTTCGTTCAGTTGGTTCGCGAGGTCCGTGTTGGCAGGGATCTATTGAGTGAGCTACTGACGGCTCTGAGTAAGCTCTTGCATGCAGATCTGGAACTCCTCTCTAGTCACAGGACCTTGTGGATCTGAGGCTCCAGCTAATGTCTGGCCTACGGTAGTCAGCTGCGTGGCATTTTGCCTATCCCTTCCTTCTAGGTCTGCAGCATTTAAAGCAGTTTTGGTAGTACGCACCATGGTTGATGTAGCTCTTTCTAAGATCTTGAGTAATCTGAGTAGAATGGAATGAACCATAAGAAGACAAATCTGGATCTCCTCCTTAGATTTAAGCAATCCAACAACGGCAGTAGATTCAATGAATCAGAGAAACATTGTTTTCTCACCCAAAATGTTTGCACCAAAATTTGACACAACACTCTTCGAATGTGATTCAAGAGACTAAAGTGAAGAAATTAAATGGAAAAAGAGGCTAATCTAACAATCACACCAATATAAGCTTGCAGAGATGAATAGACACAAGAAATTATAGTGGTTCGACATTGTAGCCTACGTCTACTTTGAATGTTTTCTTTTTTATTGCCGATTGATGACTGATTACAATAGTAAAACACTCGAAGACTCAAGTTACAATGGAGTAGTGGTTGAGTAGCAGCTTAGCAGGGTCAAAAGTTCTTTTTCTGTTGGCATTGGAGTGCCGTATAGGCGTAGGTATGAAATATATGCCTTTGAACTTGGAATACTCCTTCTCCCATGTAGGTGGGCCCACCAGATTGATCAAGGGTCATTTGAGATTGATTGGGAGTGATTCTTATTCCATTCATATCGATCAAGATTTGCTTCTTTCGGGCTGAGATCGATCAGAGACATATGTATTTTTTGCCTCACTTTTACTATGTAAAGAAATTCCATAATATAGCTCTATTTCATAATAAATATTCATAATACTTATATTGAAATGTAGTTATGTCTATTTTTCAGTCAATAGCAAAAAATAAACATTTTTTCATAAATAATATTTGGTATATTTTACGAATTTTTTTTTCGCAATTTGATGCAATCATTAGGTACTATATGGCATGCTCTCACTATTTCCGCCATTATTATAATAGTGTACTAAATTTAGAAGTCCACCATTCGCTTAATATTGTTAATATTGTTTACTTTTTCACATGATGCAACTAGTTTATGGTGGAGAGTTCTTTAATCAAATATCTTGAACTCAAAGAAATAAACGTTATAGAAAACAATTTTCTATATGAAAATACATTTCAAAATAAAAATCATATTTTATATTCCAATTTTAAGTTTCAATTATTATTACAATTCTTGTTTCCAGTGTTTCTCTATGAAGCAGAAGTGGCTATTCATTTTCTTCATTCCAACTTTACCTTAAATTACATCTATTCTTATACATTGTTTTCTTTCAAATGGTCAAACTATTCAAAATAAAACCTTACTACAATATCATAACAAACCTTTTACAAAAGCGCATTCGATTATTCTTAACATTTAAGACATCAAATATGTTGCACTTTATGTAAACCGATCAAGATGACATTTCAACGATCGAGTTATTAGATGTATTTCGTAGTTTATGGTCTTGTGTTACATTAACACAATATGATCCTTTTGAAATCATTCAAGTTTGATACATGATCTTAAAATACTATTTATTGGCTTACTTTGAATGAACTGACTTTACCGAAATATTATACTCCATTAATTATGACTGTTAACCATATAAAATTTATATATGGAAGTATATGGATCAAATATCCATAATCTTGAATTTCATTTAGAGTTCAAAAAATCATAAAATGCAATACACGGACTGAACCAAATAAACCTGTAACAACCCGCATATTTATCGAGTTTACATTTAAATATTTTTATTTAAATATTAAATCGTTAATCGGATTTTGGTCCGAAAAACTACTTTTTGCAAACGGTCAAATTAGGACTCGAGACCACTTCCATTGAGTTCGAAATGTCGTTTACAACTTTTTAAGTATAAACATCGATAGGTTTGGAGTTAGTGAAATTTCACTAACTTTTCCCGCTTTGGACTTTGGGTTAGTTTAGCCTATTAAGCCCAAGTTCCAACCCTCTTCTCCTCACTCTTCATAAATTTCCTAACTAACTCAAGCTTTGGCATTAATGGTGAAGAGAATGGGAAATTAAAACTCCAAGCTCAAATTCAATTGCAACTCCATCATTCAACTCCAAATTCAAGTAGAAGATATTGGATTCAAGCTTTGGATTGCTTCTCCTTGCTTTCAAGCTTCATCTTCATAAATTTTAGTGCAAAGGTGAGATTTTTATCCCACAATTCTAGCCTATAACTATATTGGACTGTTGGGAATGATTCCCTATCATTTTTGCATGCATGTTAGCATTTGGTTTGGATTGGATTGGCAAAAAAACTCCAATTTTTAGCGTTTTGTTGAATTTTCTGCACTTGAGTCGTTCTGGCCATTTTTAGGTCGTTCGGAGTTATGTCGTTCATCCATGAGTCGCTGAGTCGTTCACCCTTGAGTCGCTGAGTCGTTGGACCCTTGAGTCGCTGAGTCGTTCACCCTTGAGTCGCTGAGTCGTTGGACCCTTGAGTCGCTGAGTCGTTCACCCTTGAGTCGCTGAGTCGTTGGACCCTTGAGTCGCTGAGTCGTTGGACCCTTGAGTCGCTGAGTCGTTCACCCTTGAGTCGCTGAGTCGTTCACCCTTGAGTCGCTGAGTCGTTCACCCTTGAGTCGCTGAGTCGTTGGACCCTTGAGTCGCTGAGTCGTTGGACCCTTGAGTCGCTGAGTCGTTCACCCTTGAGTCGCTGAGTCGTTGGACCCTTGAGTCGCTGAGTCGTTGGACCCTTGAGTCACTGAGTCGTTCACCCTTGAGTCGCTGAGTCGTTCACCCTTGAGTCGCTGAGTCGTTCACCCTTGAGTCGCTGAGTCGTTGGACCCTTGAGTCGCTGAGTCGTTGGACCCTTGAGTCGCAGAGTCGTTCACCCTTGAGTCGCTGAGTCGTTCACCCTTGAGTCGCTGAGTCGTTGGACCCTTGAGTCGCTGAGTCGTTGGACCCTTGAGTCGCTGAGTCGTTGGACCCTTGAGTCGCTGAGTCGTATGACCCTTGAGTCGTTAGGTCGTATGACCCTTGAGTCGTTAGGTCGTTAGACCCTTGAGTCGTTAGGTCGTATGACCCTTGAGTCGTTAGGTCGTTAGACCCTTGAGTCCTTAGGTCGTTAGACCTCATTTTATCTTCACTAGGTCGTACCGTTTTGGTCGGGGCGCTGCCCCGCACCCCGCCGGGGGCGCTGCCCCCTGGACCCCCGCGACCTGACCGGGCAGATCGAACCCCGTAAGCGGTGGCGTTGCCCCCGCACCCCCACCTTGGGGGGTTGCCACCCCCCCTGGACCCCCCCTCCGTAGGGGATCTTATCTGAAAAACATTGAGCTGATTTCCTGGGATTTTATTCGCATCTCCGTATGCGATCTTTGTGACTGATTGTTTCTACACTTGCTTATGTGTTTTGTCACTTTATAATATAAAGGTTTCAATACTAGTAGTAAATATCAAAACTCTTTTAACAAACAATTTCAACTCTATTTTTAATAGCAAAGCTCTTTTCTTAAACCGTTTTCCAATCTATTAGTATATACAAGCCTTTACCTCACTCGGATGAGAAATCTAATTAAACGACTTAGTAAAACAAGTGGTATGAAACGCTTGCGTTCACTTCGTCGGTTAATTCTTGGACTTGTTCGATTGAACCTCTTGTGACAATTTTATTAGTGAAGATTTACAGTTTGTTCGTAAATATTTAAGTTAAGCAAGTGGTTATGGGACATGAAGCTAAACTTCTATATTTACTAGCTTAGTGTAATTGACACTTCTCGTTGATCTTGATGATCGCTTTATGAATTAGAATAGCAATTGCGCGATGTCTCTTTCATTGCAAGGTTAGACTAGACACCACTTGTGTGACTCCATTCACACATACCTTTCTGCTTTTTGGTTAGTCTTGACCTCAATCTGTGTGATTCCATTCACACATGCGGGGTAGCTCCCCTTGGTCTTCGGACCGTCATGTGATAGGCCTCTTTCCCTTTTTATGATTTCTGGATTTCTCGTGTTGATTTCTGGAATTTATGTCATTGACTTGTTATGAGTACAAGTTTAGGGTATGATGCCCCCTTCGAATCTTTGAGAAGATTCTTGTGATATTGATTATCTCTTATTGATTGATCTTCTGTTGATCATTATTTACATACTTATAGTGGTATGTCGTTATGGATGTTTATGTTTATGCCATATCTTTTATGTTATATCATGTCATCTGATATTTATAGCTAGACTGATCCGTTTATTATTTTCTCAAATAATACTCGGGTCAGACCGTGATGTTACAGGTGCTTCTGCTTGACTTCTTCCCAGGGATTCATCACTCTGACTTTTGGCTAACTGTTTAGATTAGCAGTTTTTGTTGTATACACTTGAGATATAGACTCATAGTTGTATTCTTTTGTATAGCACGTGTTGCTATTCTTTTGTATTATCGTGGATCTTATTGACCACTACTCTGATGTACACTTTCATGTGTTAGTTATATATTCATATCTTCTTCCGCCTTTGTGATATGGATATCTGTGACTGATTTGTGATATGATTATTTCTATGTTTGTTTTCGAAGATTATTTATAGCCACCGTGTGATAAGCAATTACATGGATGGTCGCTCCTCAACATCCTTATTCTCCGTGCTAGTTGACAGCACTACTCCGGAGTGTTCTTGGCTAGCGTGGGTATAGAGGTGGGGCGTCACAAAACCCATAAGTGACTAACTTACGAATGTATTAAGTAGTTGAAATTAGGCACGTGCATAGGTATAGAAACATTATATAATATGTAATTAGAATTATTATTAAGTATATATATTATATTTCTACTTTTCAACTTTCAATTTACTTTGTATATATATGTTAATATACAAATGTTTTTTCAATCATATTAAATATACAAATTTGTCAATGTAGATAATTATAACATTATATAGCATATGTTCATATAATATTAGAAAGGTTAAATGTTACCATTTCATTTTTCTAATAAAGCTCCCACTATTCTTTTATGTTTCTCCAAACCCTAAGATGAAACATAGAAGTCTTACAACTTCACTGGTGGGTGTTAGGACTCGTTTGTTTTGGTATTCTGACCTTGAGTTTTCTCAACAAATCATAGTCCCACAAACAATAAATAACTCCTTATCAGTTGTATCACATACAACTCCTAACCTATTTTTCCTTGTTCTAATGTCATTTCGACTTTGAGTTTGCTCAATAAATCAAAAGAGATTATTCATTCATACCTTCCATATCATGATGGCCTAAGTATATATATGTACCTTGAGTTTGCTCAACAAATAAATATAGTTATCTTACCTCATCTATTCAAGATATTAATAATACTACGCTTAACATCCCTAGCTTGAGTTTGCTTAACAACTAAGGAGTACGTAAGTAATTTATTAACATATATAAATATATATGGTAGAGGACAACATTATATTGAGTGATATCGACTTATAGAATAATATATTTTTTATGAAATACCTCAGCGGTTCAAGTGTCAAACACATCAGAAAGCACGATATATGTACGTTTACATATGTATTTATTTCTCAAGTCTATTTGGATTTCTTTAATGTTCCATATTTAGTTTATACACATATCATATAAGTTTAATTGTTATATAACTTTTATATTCCATATTATTTATATGATAGTCTTACGTATAATATATCATTAATTAAATCTTATCTGATTAATTTTAATCCAAATTAACTCTTTAATTAATTTTAATTTAGTAATCCAATATAACTTTTATATTGGAAATATCTACTATAAGACTTATGGTGTATACTATAACCTTTATAGTGTAACACACATCTATCATATGTATATGTGTATTTTATTTAATTAATTAACCGTTAATTATTTTATTCAATTAAAAAAATTTTATTAAAATTTATTAATTTCAAAATTTATCTTGCATACATACATGTATACTTATTTTATCTTAAACATTTTAAAATAACATAACATATATCAACATATATGATACATGCATATATGCATTAATTAGTTAACATATTTAATTAATTTATTTTATTAATCTTGTTAATAAATTTGAAATTTGAAATTATTATATAAATATTTTCAAACATTTTGAAAATATCATTATTTCAAACATTTTGAAAACTTATGTAGTATTATAATTTTTATAATAAACATGTTTTATTTTGAATTTAACTATTAAATTAAAAATATTTAGCATTAATTTTCAAAATGATTTTGAAAATTAGCCTAAGGCCCAAATTAAGTTGGGCCTTTTCTATTAGGAGCAATCTTTGGGATCACTTCACCTTGCGGGCCAGGCCGGTAACCAGGTAGGACTGGGTACTTGATTACCACATTCCAATCCTAGACCACATAGGCAAGCTTAATTAATTAGCCCTAGTATGACTAATTTACACCGCATAGGCTATTAGGCTCTGATACGATTGTTGGAACTGGACCAGCCCGCGGCGGAAGTTATAGGTATATTTCGAATAATTTACCCTATTGGATCTTTATTGGGCCTTTGAAGTCTAACTGAATTAGAATATTCCTAAATTTTATTTAAATAAAATCATTTGTTTTATTTAAATTCAAATATATTAATATATGAAATTAATTTTATTTGATTTAGTTTATACATAAATGTATCATATACATATATATGTGAGTGCATGTGTAACATAATAATCCATGAAAGGTATAATATGCCCATATGTAGATGTTGGAATTTACATTGCAACAGACATATTAGCTCATTTTTAATGTCAGTATGTTGTCCAAATATGTAACGACCCGTAGATTTTCGATAATTAAAATAGCTAATTTGATAAGATTTCGTGATTTAATGTTAGAAGAAAAAAATTGTAATTCGTTTGGAATAATAATAACTGGAATGAATAGCAACAATAATTATCCAAGTAATTATTTATAGACTGAATGGAGTTCTAATCTAATTGAATTGACTCAAATGTTATAACTTGGTTGTAACGTACGCGATTTTTCGTTGCCGAAAAACCGAATAGTTATGGGTTTTAAAAAGAATTTAAGAAAAGAAAAGGAAAGAAAAGATGAGAAGAAAAAGAAGATAGAGGGAGGAGACAAAATAGAAAATTTTAAAATAGAAGAAAAGAGAATAGAGAACATAGAATAGATAAGAAGATAGAAAATAGAGAGGAAAGAAAATAGGAAATAGAACAAAATAGAAAACAACAGAAAGAAAACAGAACAACATCAGAATCTCACAATTCGCAGCGGAACAACATATAATAATAAATGAATAATCTTTAAACAAAGAACTATATCAGTTGTTACATTTTATACATTACATTACATCATATCATCAGAGTGTACAACAACATACAACAAATAGTGCAGCGGAAAAGGAAATACTATATAAGTAATACGCCATGCCATCCAGCTTGCCTCCAGCAACTCCAGAATATCCTGATAAACCTTACTCTTGACTGCCCGTGTGGAAATTGGTGGGCACCCAGAGTTTAGGAAGGAAAACAATAAACTCCAAGTCAGTCATGTGACTGGTGTGAGAACTCAAAACAGTTTATTTATCTTTAAAATCAAAATAGAGGAATATTTTTATTTCAATTCGCAATGCTTTTAAAAATGAGACTACCATAAGGCCTCCCGCACACACACACAATGCAAACGCAGAATCGGAGGAGATTTCTCCTTATGATAGTCAAAGATGCTTGATACACATTTAAAAAGAACATTTGATATTATTACTAGTGCATAGTGTAGGGGAAAAATTCATTTCGAAAGTAGAATATAAATCTTAGCCAACATAGACATTTCGAACTATGCCTACTATAGCTACCATCCAAACAGTGGTGACCACCATAAGTGAATGATAGGTTCTACAACTAATACCGTACAAGTTTCGTATTGTTTCTTTGGATTTCCAACAAATGGTCAGGCCAAGGAACTTCCCATTGCCACATGAGAATGCCTTTGGAAAGACATCCCCGAGAACCAAACCGGAACTCTGTCAACACAAGGCCGGTTACCCCTAACTGGGTAACTACTGACACGAGCACGCCATTCCCCGATCGTAAACGACCTTTCTCACGGGATCCCGAAAACCAACAACCACAAAGTAATAAATTCGCAGTAACCACATAGGTTAAATATCTGGGCTCCATACCATGATACCACCTCTATCCAGAAGGAAATGTACATACCCTAAAGGGTGCTACCCCTCATAACCTTGCCGCATCTTTCCTGTTTTGACCATTTTCGGGGTGTGAGGCTCGACGAAGTCACGTCCACAAAAACATACTTTATACAAAAGCCATGCTTTGGGTCAACAAATGATCAACACAATGATCACTAAGATAGACGATCAAATAAATGATCCTATCACAGTAATCAACACAATGATCATTTCAGCAACACTCAGCATGTCACATTACCAAATTGGGAATATATTGCTGATAACTTCAACTACATAACCTCTGAGCTCGTACGTCTCAGAGAAGGGTGTTAAGCTAAAAGAATAAATTCTCCGCCACCACAGAAATATATTTGAAAGAAATCGGCTTTATATCTCAACTTGTAATGTCAGACATACAATCCATACAAGTCTGTTCCGGGCTCGAACAAAACCGAAGGCACTTACAAAGAAGTCCTTGCAATCCGGATATTCACAATCCTGATCGGATTCACCATCACTTAGGGAGAACTCTATACCGGAGCAACTCGGTGCAGAGTAAATCGACAGGTCATCCTATCGCTCTCGCAAATACCGGGTCTTCAACACCGATCTTCAATGCAATTCATAACGACGTATCACATATTCGGAATGGGTTATACGACCCCATGGTCCTTTCCCGGTTAACCCGAATAGTGAGCGCTTATTCAAAAATAAGTGTAGCATTCACATTCAAACAAATCACATCAATTACCCATTCAAAGGGAAATATTGATAGTCGGTTATTGAACTATCACTGGATATGCACACATCACCAGTTTCCAAATAATTTTCCAAATTATTTATTTTCCAAAATATCTTCACTAGATATATTATTTCAACACTTCAAAAATAAATCAATATTTACTTTTAAACAAGTTTCCCCTTTCATTTATAAATTCCTTAGTGAATTTATATCTCAAAATATCCATGCATATCATTTCAATTATCCATTTCAATTTATCTTCAAAAAGATAAATTTTAATTATTCACTTCATATTGGAAAACATTTCCATACTTATTAAATAAGTAATCCACAAATCTTTTATTTTCTACACTTGGAAAATATTCAATATACTTAAATCGAATTAAGTATATATTTCATTCTATTAAGGAAATCATTCACTTAAACATATTTATTTGGGTCAAAACGAATGTTGCGTAAAACATTGTTACGACGTCCCAAAATCACTAGTATAGGGATTCGAAATTAAAATAGATATATAAATCCCAATACTATTCAAACACATTTCCTTTCGGAAATCATTTACTATAACAACAGTGTTATAGTCCACCATTTCCTTTTATTTCTCGAAAACGTCTATTTCAACAATGAATGTTGAAATCTATGGTTTCGAATCTCAACACCTTTTAAAACATCGTTAGATCATTTTAATTCTATTTAAACACCAAATCCAAAACAATTTCTTTAACGTGTTATTCACTATTCAAAATGTGAATAAACTTCGTTAACAAATTTCATTCTTTTATTCATTTTAATTCAAAGGATTATTCACTGTTCAAGAATGTGAATATAACTCCATTAATAGGTTTCAACAAATTTTCTTGTCAAAATAAGTCATTTGCGAATTTATAAAACAACGTTTATAAATTTCATTTCTATTTATTTATAAAAACTTCCTTTTTATAAATTCTTTTATTAACCTATTCCAGTTTATAACTTAATTATAAACTAAAAGTTCATATTATAAGTTAAATGCTTATAAAACGATTATTTTACAAAATCGTTCCTTAGAATTTCATAATTATAAATCTTATAACTTATAAGATTCAATTATTTACCCAAGTCTATTGTTTTAATAACTTTACAAATTTTATAAACCTACTGTTTATAAAATTCCATTTATAACTTCACCGTTTATAATTCTATAAATTTCATTCAGTTATGAAATTCATTTTCACTTCATTCAAACACTTATAAAAACTTGTTTTATAATGTCCATATTTCGATGTATAAATATCCATTTATAAATCTCTAAATATAATTCAATTTATATTATTCTTTTAAAACGTCTTCAAATTCCTTTATTATTTCACCATTTTTATTTATAAAAAAATCAAATTTTATAAATCCTATATTTAAACTTTTCACAATTATTCCAGAAATCCCAATTTAACTATTTTACAAAATCATTAGCATCGTATTCTCAAAAAATCAGTTTTTAACTATATTTCTCAAAAATCATAATTTTTATAACATTAAAAATTATAACGTTTATTTATTTTAAAATGAATCAATTCTAAAAATATAGTATATTTTCAAAAATCACTTTATAATCATTTTAAAATTCTAAATTTGGTCCAATGATGCTACACACCAAATAGTCAATCACGACTACAACGATATCATATATCAATATGAAAATCCATCAAATATCAAAATATCTGAAATCAAATAAAAACTGTTGAGGAATCCAGTTGGATCCCTCCAACCTGTTTTCCTGCATCCAAAAATATTAGCACAATACCAATTTCGCTCCAGTACGAAATTATCGCGGTATATGTTCTTATTAAATATTATCCGCTTAATAACGGCGCAATAGGGTCTCATCCGCTAAAAAATGCGGGGAAATCAACAACTCCAATATATACATATGCCAATATATATATATTGATATTATATATAATACCAATTTCACGGTTTATGAAATATTCGCGGTATATGTTTTTAATAAATAACATCCGCTTAATAACGGTGTATAATGTCTATTTTAACAATCAATAGATATCAATCAACATTCAAACATGCATTCAAATATTTTAAATCTAACTATTTAAAATAAAATCGAAACTGATTCGATTGAGTGAGAAATTCTCACCTTGATGTTAAATTCCGCTTTAGCGATTTATTTCGAATAAAATTAAACGGACGTTTAATTTTATCCAAAATTCTCACTAACTCCAAACGACTCCAAACCAATTCCATCGCGTAGTGCTCGTCCATACGATTCCAACGCAACTGGTTTCGCGCGTTTTCGACCTCGTATGAAAAAGTTATGAATTTTTGAAGTTTGTACACGATTTAAATAAACAAATTACAACATAATTATAATATTTATAACCTAAAATAAATCACAGCCCTCCATCTCAACCCCAACCACATCTGGACCATCCCTATCATCTTCCATCTCCTCTCGTTCTACAGGCTAAGGCCGTCTTCCACCAAACCCATAACAACAAACTAGGGTTTAATTATTCTCCTCCATTTCTCAACGATACTTCATCAAACTACTTGCAATAGGAAGCTCTCGACCAAGGCTATGCTCGGCCAGAAGCATGTGGAGCTCGGCCACCTCCTCTTCATCAAAGTGCGTGCGCAAGTGCTTCTGAACGCAGGCCATTATCTCCCCCATCGTCGCTCCAAATCACATCTCCACCGTTGAACTTCAAGATCTCGATGCGCTCTACGACTTTCTAGTTGGAAGCTTCATCTAATTGCTGATAGATTGGAAGATCTAGAGGAGGAAATGAGATTGAATTCTGGCCGTGGGTTATGTGGGTGGCGGCTAGGGCAAATTAGAATTAGGGTTTATTTTTTTTTATCAAATTATGAAGAGTAGGGGCTATTTATAGAAGAACGAACGACACTATTCATCCCGGAAATTCCGAACTCCGATTTAGGCGCCGTAACCAGCGTTTCTAAGGTTTACCCCGCGTTCCGGACACAATGGAACAGGTTTCGAAAGCTAATTCGGACATCTGCGCGAGTTATGGCTATAAACGCTCAATTTAAATTAAACCGATTTAAGCGATTTTCTAGGCGTTTTAATTCGTACCGGACAAACGGTAAATCCAATTGACTTGAAATTTGAAACCTTACAATAATATCACATTACGGATCCGATGAAACTGGTTTCGTCCAAATCCGAGACTTTTTGAAAAATGGCTATTTTCACTCGCCAAATTTAAATTAAAAATAATTCGATGCGTTTCGAGCTGCCACGATCAAACGATAACTCCGATTGACACGAAATTTGAAATCCGGTAATAACTAACTATTACGGATCCAATGAAACTAGTTTCGTTCAATTCTGAGACTGTTCAAAAATTGACTATTTTCACTAGTCGATTTAAATATTAAAATATTCAATTTTCACAAATTAACTTTTAATTCGAATTTAAAAGTTCTAAAATATTGTTCTAACTCCCATATGATAAAATAAAATTTTACAAATCATTTTCAATCATATTTAACTATATTTTCAATTATTTTCATAATTTAACATATTAAATTATCGATTTAATTATCCAATTAAATCCAAAAATTCAAATAAAAATTTATTTGACTTATAAATTCACTTATTAATATTTAAATTTAATTAAATATTCAAATTTTAATTTCTAAAAATTCTGGGTCGTTACAATCTTCCCCACTTAAAAGAATTTCGTCCCGAAATTAACAAGTAAGAAAAGTTACAGAATCTATTAACTTTCCAAAATTCATAGTTAAACTTCTTACAATACTTTACTAAGTTTTCCAAATCATACTTAGTTATATTTTCAAAAACAAGTACTATTGTTTAACTTTCAATTCCAAATCAAAGTTAAAGTTTTCAAAAAAAAAAAAATTCCAATTTTCTCAAATTTTTTCTAACGCCTTAAATTTTCGGAAAAATTCGCCATAGTCTCCTTTGCGCGGCTCGATCCGAATAAAAAATTACAGTATATATATCACAAATATACATCTCATCAAGTAATGAGGCATCCCGAAGGGAAAAAGTATAAAAGTATGGTATGTAATCCGAGATATGTACCTTATATTTTTATTAGCAAGCATATACGGCTAATATAGCGCAAAAGCGAGCTCCAAATGCGAAGCAAACGCGATCCGCACCTACTAAACACTCAACAAACAACATGAGAATCATGCATATAGACAATAGTATCAATATACAACATATAGCAACATAATGACTATATATGCCAACATAGCAATTGAAACAAAACAACAAATGCAATATATTCAATCATCAACCAACTAGCATTCAACTAACATCCAAAACCAATAAATATTCATTTATATTCTCATTAATATTAAATGAATTGTTTCTCAATTTAATCACATTTGATTCATTAACAGTGGATGTTTACTAACATTCATTCTCAATTAGTTCATATTCACTAATTCATATTCAAGTTGGTTCACTTCCAAATTAAATTCAATTCTATTCAAATTTACTTACTTCTAATTTGAATTTCAATTACTTTAGCTTCCATACCAATATCAACTTCATTCAACAACTCTTAAGTTATATTCCATTTAACTTTAAATTCACTTTTTTATTTATAACTCATATTCATATAGTTTCACTTCTTATATATATAAGTTTATTTCACAATTGTAAATCACTTTAATTATAATTCAATTCTTATAATTCTTTTTGCTTATACAATTCCTTTATTTAGATTATTCAAATAACTAAACAATCAACTTACATACACTTTAATAATTCTGAAAAATTATTTCTTTTATATATAAAATATACTCAAGGTAAAATTATTTCATTTACCCAATTTTAAACAATACTGTGTCGAATTGTTCTATTCAAGTGTTTAGAAACCCCTTCGATTCAGTTTCGAAGCTGCGCCGACGAAGGTTCATATACCACTCAACAAACCAATCATCACAATATAAAACAATTTCATATTCACTAACAAATACGCTCTCATAGCTATTATTACACTCAAATTCATTCTAGAGTACTGCTGACTCTATCTCTAATGAATAATACCCAACAGAACCATGGTTGTCGCTTAACCATAAGCTCTGATACCAAATGTAACGTACGCGATTTTTCGTTGTCGAAAAACCGAATAGTTATGGGTTTTAAAAAGAATTTAAGAAAAGAAAAGGAAAGAAAAGAAGAGAAGAAAAAGAAGATAGAGGGAGGAGACAAAATAGAAAATTTTAAAATAGAAGAAAAGAGAATAGAGAACATAGAATAGATAAGAAGATAGAAAATAGAGAGGAAAGAAAATAGGAAATAGAACAAAATAGAAAACAACAGAAAGAAAACAGAACAACATCAGAATCTCACAATTCGCAGCGGAACAACATATAATAATAAATGAATAATCTTTAAACAAAGAACTATATCAGTTATTACATTTTATACATTACATTACATCATATCATCAGAGTGTACAACAACATACAACAAATAGTGCAGCGGAAAAGGAAATACTATATAAGTAATACGCCATGCCATCCAGCTTGCCTCCAGCAACTCCAGAATATCCTGATAAACCTTACTCTTGACTGCCCGTGTGGAAATTGGTGGGCACCCAGAGTTTAGGAAGGAAAACAATAAACTCCAAGTCAGTCATGTGACTGGTGTGAG
This sequence comes from Allium cepa, assembly GCA_030765085.1. Lineage (NCBI taxonomy): Eukaryota > Viridiplantae > Streptophyta > Magnoliopsida > Asparagales > Amaryllidaceae > Allium > Allium cepa. The sequence continues at coordinate 100,889,762 of CM060946.1, read as the reverse complement.
AACTCAAAACAGTTTATTTATCTTTAAAATCAAAATAGAGGAATATTTTTATTTCAATTCGCAATGCTTTTAAAAATGAGACTACCATAAGGCCTCCCGCACACACACACAATGCAAACGCAGAATCGGAGGAGATTTCTCCTTATGATAGTCAAAGATGCTTGATACACATTTAAAAAGAACATTTGATATTATTACTAGTGCATAGTGTAGGGGAAAAATTCATTTCGAAAGTAGAATATAAATCTTAGCCAACATAGACATTTCGAACTATGCCTACTATAGCTACCATCCAAACAGTGGTGACCACCATAAGTGAATGATAGGTTCTACAACTAATACCGTACAAGTTTCGTATTGTTTCTTTGGATTTCCAACAAATGGTCAGGCCAAGGAACTTCCCATTGCCACATGAGAATGCCTTTGGAAAGACATCCCCGAGAACCAAACCGGAACTCTGTCAACACAAGGCCGGTTACCCCTAACTGGGTAACTACTGACACGAGCACGCCATTCCCCGATCGTAAACGACCTTTCTCACGGGATCCCGAAAACCAACAACCACAAAGTAATAAATTCGCAGTAACCACATAGGTTAAATATCTGGGCTCCATACCATGATACCACCTCTATCCAGAAGGAAATGTACATACCCTAAAGGGTGCTACCCCTCATAACCTTTCCGCATCTTTCCTGTTTTGACCATTTTCGGGGTGTGAGGCTCGACGAAGTCACGTCCACAAAAACATACTTTATACAAAAGCCATGCTTTGGGTCAACAAATGATCAACACAATGATCACTAAGATAGACGATCAAATAAATGATCCTATCACAGTAATCAACACAATGATCATTTCAGCAACACTCAGCATGTCACATTACCAAATTGGGAATATATTGCTGATAACTTCAACTACATAACCTCTGAGCTCGTACGTCTCAGAGAAGGGTGTTAAGCTAAAAGAATAAATTCTCCGCCACCACAGAAATATATTTGAAAGAAATCGGCTTTATATCTCAACTTGTAATGTCAGACATACAATCCATACAAGTCTGTTCCGGGCTCGAACAAAACCGAAGGCACTTACAAAGAAGTCCTTGCAATCCGGATATTCACAATCCTGATCGGATTCACCATCACTTAGGGAGAACTCTATACCGGAGCAACTCGGTGCAGAGTAAATCGACAGGTCATCCTATCGCTCTCGCAAATACCGGGTCTTCAACACCGATCTTCAATGCAATTCATAACGACGTATCACATATTCGGAATGGGTTATACGACCCCATGGTCCTTTCCCGGTTAACCCGAATAGTGAGCGCTTATTCAAAAATAAGTGTAGCATTCACATTCAAACAAATCACATCAATTACCCATTCAAAGGGAAATATTGATAGTCGGTTATTGAACTATCACTGGATATGCACACATCACCAGTTTCCAAATAATTTTCCAAATTATTTATTTTCCAAAATATCTTCACTAGATATATTATTTCAACACTTCAAAAATAAATCAATATTTACTTTTAAACAAGTTTCCCCTTTCATTTATAAATTCCTTAGTGAATTTATATCTCAAAATATCCATGCATATCATTTCAATTATCCATTTCAATTTATCTTCAAAAAGATAAATTTTAATTATTCACTTCATATTGGAAAACATTTCCATACTTATTAAATAAGTAATCCACAAATCTTTTATTTTCTACACTTGGAAAATATTCAATATACTTAAATCGAATTAAGTATATATTTCATTCTATTAAGGAAATCATTCACTTAAACATATTTATTTGGGTCAAAACGAATGTTGCGTAAAACATTGTTACGACGTCCCAAAATCACTAGTATAGGGATTCGAAATTAAAATAGATATATAAATCCCAATACTATTCAAACACATTTCCTTTCGGAAATCATTTACTATAACAACAGTGTTATAGTCCACCATTTCCTTTTATTTCTCGAAAACGTCTATTTCAACAATGAATGTTGAAATCTATGGTTTCGAATCTCAACACCTTTTAAAACATCGTTAGATCATTGTAATTCTATTTAAACACCAAATCCAAAACAATTTCTTTAACGTGTTATTCACTATTCAAAATGTGAATAAACTTCGTTAACAAATTTCATTCTTTTATTCATTTTAATTCAAAGGATTATTCACTGTTCAAGAATGTGAATATAACTCCATTAATAGGTTTCAACAAATTTTCTTGTCAAAATAAGTCATTTGCGAATTTATAAAACAACGTTTATAAATTCCATTTCTATTTATTTATAAAAACTTCCTTTTTATAAATTCTTTTATTAACCTATTCCAGTTTATAACTTAATTATAAACTAAAAGTTCATATTATAAGTTAAATGCTTATAAAACGATTATTTTACAAAATCGTTCCTTAGAATTTCATAATTATAAATCTTATAACTTATAAGATTCAATTATTTACCCAAGTCTATTCTTTTAATAACTTTACAAATTTTATAAACCTACTGTTTATAAAATTCCATTTATAACTTCACCGTTTATAATTCTATAAATTTCATTCAGTTATGAAATTCATTTTCACTTCATTCAAACACTTATAAAAACTTGTTTTATAATGTCCATATTTCGATGTATAAATATCCATTTATAAATCTCTAAATATAATTCGATTTATATTATTCTTTTAAAACGTCTTCAAATTCCTTTATTATTTCACCATTTTTATTTATAAAAAAATCAAATTTTATAAATCCTATATTTAAACTTTTCACAATTATTCCAGAAATCCCAATTTAACTATTTTACAAAATCATTAGCATCGTATTCTCAAAAAATCAGTTTTTAACTATATTTCTCAAAAATCATAATTTTTATAACATTAAAAATTATAACGTTTATTTATTTTAAAATGAATCAATTCTAAAAATATAGTATATTTTCAAAAATCACTTTATAATCATTTTAAAATTCCAAATTTGGTCCAATGATGCTACACACCAAATAGTCAATCACGACTACAACGATATCATATATCAATATGAAAATCCATCAAATATCAAAATATCTGAAATCAAATAAAAACTGTTGAGGAATCCAGTTGGATCCCTCCAACCTGTTTTCCTGCATCCAAAAACATTAGCACAATACCAATTTCGCTCCAGTACGAAATTATCGCGGTATATGTTCTTATTAAATATTATCCGCTTAATAACGGCGCAATAGGGTCTCATCCGCTAAAAAATGCGGGGAAATCAACAACTCCAATATATACATATGCCAATATATATATATTGATATTATATATAATACCAATTTCACGGTTTATGAAATATTCGCGGTATATGTTTTTAATAAATAACATCCGCTTAATAACGGCGTATAATGTCTATTTTAACAATCAATAGATATCAATCAACATTCAAACATGCATTCAAATATTTTAAATCTAACTATTTAAAATAAAATCGAAACTGATTCGATTGAGTGAGAAATTCTCACCTTGATTTTAAATTCCGCTTTAGCGATTTATTTCGAATAAAATTAAACGGACGTTTAATTTTACCCAAAATTCTCACTAACTCCAAACGACTCCAAACCAACTCCATCGCGTAGTGCTCGTCCATACGATTCCAACGCAACTGGTTTCGCGCGTTTTCGACCTCGTATGAAAAAGTTATGAATTTTTGAAGTTTGTACACGATTTAAATAAACAAATTACAACATAATTATAATATTTATAACCTAAAATAAATCACAGCCCTCCATCTCAACCCCAACCATATAAGGACCGTCCCTATCATCTTCCATCTCCTCTCGTTCTACAGGCTAAGGCCGTCTTCCACCAAACCCATAACAACAAACTAGGGTTTAATTATTCTCCTCCATTTCTCAACGATACTTCATCAAACTACTTGCAATAGGAAGCTCTCGACCAAGGCTATGCTCGGCCAGAAGCATGTGGAGCTCGGCCACCTCCTCTTCATCAAAGTGCGTGCGCAAGTGCTTCTGAACGCAGGCCATTATCCCCCCCATCGTCGCTCCAAATCACATCTCCACCGTTGAACTTCAAGATCTCGATGCGCTCTACGACTTTCTAGTTGGAAGCTTCATCTACTTGCTGATGGATTGGAAGATCTAGAGGAGGAAATGAGATTGAATTCTGGCCGTGGGTTATGTGGGTGGCGGCTAGGGCAAATTAGAATTAGGGTTTATTTTTTTTTATCAAATTATGAAGAGTAGGGGCTATTTATAGAAGAACGAACGACACTATTCATCCCGGAAATTCCGAACTCCGATTTAGGCGCCGTAACCAGCGTTTCTAAGGTTTACCCCGCGTTCCAGACACAATGGAACAGGTTTCGAAAGCTAATTCGGACATCTGTGCGAGTTATGGCTATAAACGCTCAATTTAAATTAAACCGATTTAAGCGATTTTCTAGGCGTTTTAATTCGTACCGGACAAACGGTAAATCCAATTGACTTGAAATTTGAAACCTTACAATAATATCACATTACGGATCCGATGAAACTGGTTTCATCGAAATCCGAGACTTTTTGAAAAATGGCTATTTTCACTCGCCAAATTTAAATTAAAAATAATTCGATGCGTTTCGAGCTGCCACGATCAAACGATAACTCTGATTGACACGAAATTTGAAATCCGGTAATAACTAACTATTACGGATCCAATGAAACTAGTTTCGTTCAATTCTGAGACTGTTCAAAAATTGACTATTTTCACTAGTTGATTTAAATATTAAAATATTCAATTTTCACAAATTAACTTTTAATTCGAATTTAAAAGTTCTAAAATATTGTTCTAACTCCCATATGATAAAATAAAATTTTACAAATCATTTTCAATCATATTTAACTATATTTTCAATTATTTTTATAATTTAACATATTAAATTATCAATTTAATTATCCAATTAAATCCAAAAATTCAAATAAAAATTTATTTGACTTATAAATTCACTTATTAATATTTAAATTTAATTAAATATTCAAATTTTAATTTCTAAAAATTCTGGGTCGTTACATTGGTTATAAGGGAATATATGGAAAAACAAATGTAAATTAGTGTTCTAAATTGTGAATTGGTTTTAAAAGTTGAATCTTATAAGTTCAATTTCAATATTTCAAAAGATAATGAATTATTGGATAATCGAAATTGTTTAAATTTAATATTTGGAATTTATTGAATAATTTAATAATGGGAATTGAATAACCGTATAATGGAAATGGTTGTTATATAATTTTAATTCGTTTCAAAGTTAAATTTTTAAGTTCGTTTTTGAATATCTCAAAAGATAGTGATTCAAGAATAATAAAATTTGTTTAAATTTAATATTACAAATGTTTAAATAATTAAATTCCGAATTTGATATGATTAATTTGATATTGAAATTTAATATATGAAATTAGAGTGAATAACTAAAATTTGATTTAATATGATTCCAATTGGTTTCCAAAGTGAATGTAAGTTATATTGGGATTATAATAGAGTTAATAAGATTTTAAAATTGAAATTTATTGAATAATTAAATAACGGGTTTAATATGACTAAAAATGATTTGTAAAATTTTATTTTATCATATTAAAGTTAGAATGATGTTGTAGAACTTTTAAAATTGAATTTAAAGTAAATTTGTGAAAATTGAATATTTTAATATTTAATTGACGAGTTAAAATAGCCATTTTTCAAACAGTCTTGGATTTTGACGAAACCAGATTTATCGGATCCGTAACGTGATATTATTGTAAGATTTCAAATTTCATGTCAATCGGATTTACCGTTTGTCCGGGGCAAGCCAAAAAGCATAAAAATTCGTTTAATCGGTTTAATTTAAATTTGATCGTTTATTTCTGTAACTCGCACAGATGATCGAATTTGCTCCCGAAACATATTCCATTGTGTTTGGAACGCGGGATAAACCCTAGAAACGCAGGTCACTGCGCGTGAATCGGAGTTCGGAAAACCCGGAATGAATAGTGTTCGTTATATTTTCTATAAAAGCACCTACCTAATTCTCATTTGCAAACCAGAAAGAAAACCCTAGGGTTTTCTATTCGTAACCGCCTCTTATTATAACCCACGGCCAGTCCCCTTCTCCTCCAATTTCCCTCCAATCCGTCGACATTTACGCAAAGTTGTCAACTACAACATCGAAGAGGGCAAGGAGATCTAGCTAATCAACGGTGGAGATTGGATTTGGAGCAGTGTGGTGATCGCTAGGGGCCGCGTGGGCTGTGCATTCAAGCACGAATTCCGAGGACATAAGGAGGCCAAGCTCCATGATATTGGGCGCGATGGTGGAGCGTGGCAAGGGCTTCGAGGCCATGGTCTCTGATCGCCAGCATGATCGTCGATGGTAGTTGCGTGTATTAGGGCAATAGGCGGCCACGTTGGGTTCGAACCCTGGGCATGAACGAACGTGAGAGAGGAAGAAGGAAGGCACGCTTCAGATCTGAGGTAAAAGGAATGGACGGCTGTGATGGATATTAGGTTTAATAATAAAAGAAATTGTTAGTTGATTATATATTAAAGATTGTAAAATGTTTAAAACATTGTATCTCTTTCATACGAGGTCCGTTTTGGACGAAACGAATTGCGTTGGCTTCGTTTTGTCGAGCACTACGATACGGAGCTGGATTGGAATCGTTTGGAGCTAGTGAAAATTTCGGGTAAAATTAAACGCTCGTTTAATTTTATTCGAAATAAAACGCTGGAACTACATTGAAATCAAAGTGAGTGTTTTATAACGCTCACAACATACTAAATATCTTTATGCTAGTTAAATTTGACATTATGAAGTGTTACAAATTTTATTTGTCGTTGTTTGATAAAATTTAATTGTCATATAGATTGTCATTTGAATTAATCGTTGAAAATTTAATTGACAGTTAAATTGTAATTGAAATTGAATTGCGATTAAATTACCTGACATTGATAGCTATGAAATTGCCATGAATTGTATTGTCTATTGGATGATGTATTTCGATGGATGCTATTGGTTGATATTTAAATGTTTGGATGTTCATTTGCTTATATATATCCTGTTATGCATACATATGGAACTATGATTCGATTTAAGTGATATATATTCATCCCTGACATTTAATTGAAATAAATAATTACTTGGCCATAGGATAGAAAATTATATACGGACACCGAATTGGCTAAATTTATAATTTTTAAAATCATCGATTTGAAATTTATTTAAATGTTTTGATTTAAAATTTATAAATAGAAATCAATTTATAGAAATCGAATTTATCGAAAATTGAGTTTGGAATGTTGTAATAAATTTTGGTTAACAGAAATTGTTAAATAATTAAAGTGGAGACTTTGGAATTTAAAAATCGGGATATGATTGAATTTCGAAAATTGATTTGTTTAAATATTTAACATTAATTCGAGCTTTGAATATTACTAAGTAAAAGCGATATAAAATGATATTTTGAAATTGAGCTTGAAATTGAATCATATTTGTAATTGGGATTTAAATTTGAATATTGAAGGATAATTTTGTTAAGTGTTAAAAATTGATATTTTGAAAAATCATGCTAAAAATCGATATAAATTGAAATTGAATAAATTGATGGTGAATGTAAAATTGAATTAATTTGAAGTCAAAGTTGACATTGATTTGAATTAAAATCGAAATTGAACGGTAGAATGGAAATTGAAATTGATTTCAATTGGGATGTTATAATTGAAATGGTTTGGTTTTGAAGCTGTTTTATTTTGTTTTCCAAATTACTCAGTTATATAAACCACTTTTGAATACTTAAACTATTTTAATCTATTCTTAATCTACTTAACCCAATTTAAATTATTTTAAACTAATTTATCTATTTGAAATCCATTTAAAGATTTTAAGTATGTTTAACTACTTTAATTATTTAAACTACTTTTAAACTACTTAAAAATATTTTCTAAAATTTTAACCTGGTTAATAAGGTGAAATGTTATGTTTAAATCTTGAATTTAAATATGAATTGGGTTAAATGAAGTTGCAACCTAAATTGATGTAACAACCCGCATATTTATCGAGTTTGTATTTAAATATTTTATTTAAATATTAACTCGTTAATCGGATTTTGGTCCGAAAAGCTACTTTTTGCAAACGGTCAAATTAGGACTCGAGACCACTTCCATTGAGTTCGAAATGCCGTTTACAACTTTTTTAAGTATAAACATCAATAGGTTTGGAGTTAGTGAAATTTCACTAACTTTTCCCGCTTTGGACTTTGGGTTAGTTTAGCCTATTAAGCCCAAGTTCCAACCCTCTTCTCCTCACTCTTCATAAATTTCCTAACTAATCAAGCTTTGGCATTAATGGTGGAGGGAATGGGAAATTAAAATTCCAAAACTCAAATTCAATTGCAATCCATCTTTCTACTCCAAATTCAAGAAGAAGACATTGGATTCAAGCTTCTTATGCTTAGATAGAAGAAGGATTGATTCTTGCTTGCTTAAAACTTCATTTTCATTGATATTTGGTGCAAAGGTGAGATTTTTAACTCACATTCTTGTCTATAACTATCTTGGGTTGTTGGGAATGATTCCCTATCACTTTAGCATGAATATTTGCTTTTGGTTTGGATTGGATTGGCGAAAAACTCCGATTTTTGGCGTTTTGGCGAAATTTCTGCATTTAGGTCGTTCTGGCCATTTTTAGGTCGTTCGGAGTTAGGTCGTGTGGGTCTTAGGTCATAGGTCGCGTACGAGATAGCTCCTAGATCGTTCTGACCACTTTTCGTGTGTTCGGAGTTAGGTCGTTCACGACCTAGTACTTAGGTCGCTCGTGAGTTGGTGGCGTAGGTCGTAGGTCGTTTAACTCTTAGGTCGTTAGGCCTTATGTGTGGAGTTAGGTCGCCTGCTTTCCTTAGGTCGTAAGTCGCGTGTGCTTTAGGTCGTGCACTTTCTTAGGACGCGAACCCTTTTAGGTCGTTGACCACGCTAGGTCGCTTGGCCTCTTCACTGCTTAGGTCGTTAAACCCTTCCTCTTTTGGGTCGCTCCCCTTTATTTCTTAGGTCGTTGTGGCCTTAGGTCGTGATATTTATAGGTCGCGGCAAAGTTAGGTCGCTCGACCCATGTTGCCGTTAAGTCGCTCGATCCTTGTTGCCGATGGGTCGCGTGCTTTCTTAGGTCGCGTACCTTTAGGTCGCGTACCTTTAGGTCGCGTGTCCCCTCTACCTCGTTAGGTCGCAAAGAACTTTAGGTCGCTCGACTTCCTTACCCACCAGGTCGCGCACTTAGTTAGGTCGCTCATCCATTGTGTTAGGTCGCGTGAACCCTTAGGTCGTTAGACCTCATTTTGCTTTAGGTTGTAGGCCTCTTGCCTTCACTTAGGTCGTACCGTTTTGTCGGGGCGCTGCCCCCTGGACCCCGCGACCTGACCGGGCAGGTCGAACCCCGTAAGCGGTGACGTTGCCCCCGCACCCCCACCTTGGGGGGTTGCCACCCCCCCCCCCCCCCCCGGACCCCCCTCGGTAGGGGATCTTATCTGAAAAACATTGAGCTGATTTCCTTGGATTTTATTCACATCTCCGTATGCGATCTTTGTGACTGATTGTTTCTACAATTGCATCTGTGTTTTGTCACTTTATAATATAAAGGTTTCAATACTAGTAGTAAATATCAAAACTCTTTTAACAAACAATTTCAACTCTATTTTTAATAACAAAGCTCTTTTCTTAAACCGTTTTCCAATCTATTAGTATATACAAACCTTTACCTCACTCGGATGAGAAATCTAATTAAACGACTTAGTAAAACAAGTGGTATGAAACGCTTGCGTTCACTTCGTCGGTTAATTCTTGGACTTGTTCGATTGAACCTCTTGTGACAATTTTATTAGTGAAGATTTACAGTTTGTTCGTAAATATTTAAGTTAAGCAAGTGGTTATGGGACATGAAGCTAAACTTCTATATTTACTAGCTTAGTGTAATTGACACTTCTCGTTGATCATGACGATCATTCTGATGATTTAGACTAGCAACTGTGCGATGTCTCTTGTTGCGAGGTTAGACTAGACACCACTTGTGTGATTCCACTCACACATATCTTTTTTCTTTTTGGTTAGTCTGCACCTTAATCTGTGTGATTCCATTCACACATGTGGGGTAGCTCCCCTTGGTCTTCGAACCGTCATGTGATAGCCCTCTTTCTCTTTTCTATGATTTCTGGACTTCTTGCATTGATTTCTAGAATTTATGTCATTGACTTGTTATGAGTACAAGTTTGGGGTATGATGCCCTTTCCGAATCTTTGAGAAGATTCTTGTGATATTGATTATCTCTTATTGATTGATCTTCTGTTGATCATTATTTACATACTTATAGTATTATGTCATTATGGATGTTTATGTTTATGCCATATCTTTTATGTTATATCATGTCATCTGATATTTATAGCTAGACTGACCCGTTTATTATTTTCTTAAATAATACTCGGGTCAGACCGAGATGTTACAGGTGCTTCTGCTTGACTACTTCCCAGGGATTCATCACTCTGACTTTTGGCTAACTGTTTAGATTAGCAGTTTTTGTTGTATACACTTGAGATATAGACTCATAGTTGTATTCTTTTGTATAGCACGTGTTGCTATTCTTTTGTATTATCGTGGATCTTACTGACCACTACTCTGATGTACACTTTCATGTGTTAGTTATATATTCATATCTTCTTCCGCCTTTGTGATATGGATATCTGTGACTGATTTGTGATATGATTATTTCTATGTTTGTTTTCGAAGATTATTTATAGCCACCGTGTGATAAGCAATTACATGGATGGTCGCTCCTCAACAGCCTTATTCTCCGTGCTAGTTGACAGCACTACTCCGGAGTGTTCTTGGCTAGCGTGGGTATAGAGGTGGGGCGTCACAATTGAAATTCGAAATGATTTTGAAATCGAAATGAGATACTGATGCGAAAAATGATTTTTGAAACGGAATATTACATTTGAATAGATACGATGATATTTGAAATGGACTTGATTTTTGAAGCGAATATGATATTTTGATATCAATTATGAATCGATTTGAAATATAAAAGGGCCACCGGTGTAATAATACGTAGTTATTAAAGAGACCAGGATCGGATATGGACATACTCTCTGTCGATACCGAAAACCACTTTAATAACTATTATACATGGAGTGTTGATCCAGAATGAAGTGGATGGTTTGGTGAACGCGTTGACTGAAGAAAGAGAACGATATTGGATGACCCCTGACATGACTAAAACAGGAGCCGCGCCGGGCCACTGAGGTTCGCCATCTCTAGCGGACACACTTCTTCGATACCATATCTATTACATTTGTGATTCGATTTGGGTGCACCCCTTGATTTGGGAGTGTTGTTTCGCGGTGTTGGGGTAGCTGCTGGCTATGCTCAACATCAGCCCGGATCACGCAACTACTAGTATCCTAGTTGGTATCGCCTCATGTACCATTTCATACTGATTATCCTATTCGCGACCGCTACGTTTTGTTTTGTGTTATACCTATGGGGTACCCTCTGAGAACCACCAGTTTACGGTGGGGCTTACGGTGCTGTATAGACTATGGCATTATAAAAATGTGTTAAGGGGGATTATGGTAACGCCTTAACGCTATTTTGATACTTTATATTACTGGTTATCTACTTAGCGTACATTACTACATAGTAGATAGTTTAACGGATCCTTAAGAGATGGAAAATCCTGTAACATCTCTTGAGTTATTGCACGCACGTTGACACTGGATATGAGATGTCAAACCCCGTAAACATCTCTGATGCCGTTACACTCATATTTATTTACGATTGATTTAACTTTCATAAGGATATTTTAGTCCTGACTCGAGTGTTTTGTCTTTTCATTACGCTCGGGTCAGTCCTGAGTTTCTCAGATTTTTGAAGAACTATTCTGGAGGATAAAGACGAAGATTTGGTATACTATTACTATTATTACCCTTGCATCATGCTATCTGCTGCATTATTTTAATTGTTCTGTTGTATATGTATAACTCTGATAAATGTTGTATAAATAATTGTCAAAGTATAGTAAACATCTTCATGAACTGTTTATTTGACTATTATATTTTATCGTTCCGCTGCGAGATTCCGTGTTGTTTCTTTTCCTTTATTTCTCTTTCTTTTCTTTTCTTATTTACCCCAATAACCATCTGCCCTTTTGAATGGTTTGGAATCGGCATGTGTATTTGATCGTCGGTTTAAACTGTCCAAAAAGGCGAGTCGTTACAGTTGGTATCAAAGCTTTGGTTTAGCGATAACATTAGCTTTGTGTGGTCTGACTCTTTATAAATAAGGTAGTAATACCCTATGATGAGTCGCTGAGTGTGTATATATATATAAGAGAGCGTATTTGTTAGTGATATAAATGTTTTATATTGTGTCGGTTGATTTGTTGAGTGGCTTATGGATTCTAGTCAATACGAGTAATTAACGTCATTGATAGGGATCTCTAAACACTCGAACAGAACAATTCGACATAGTATTGTTTTGAAATTGGGTAAATGAAATAATTTTGCCCTAATTATATTTTGTATATAAAGAATTTATTTTCAAAAATTATTGTGATCTATCTAGCTTATTTGGTTGTTGGAAATGATAATATTGATTGTTATTATTAATTGGATATTGTGTTTTAATAAATAAGGTTTATTGAAAAATAAACAATAATAAAACAACTTATGGAATGTTTTAAGAAAGAAAATCCTATAAGAATAGTTATAAAGGTGACTTATAAATTAAAATAGATTTAAATTGGAAAATATTGAATTTAAGACCCGGAGGTATTGACAATGGTTATCAAAAGCTTTGAAGAAATATATAGTACTATTAGTTGGAAATTATTTATGGAAATATTTTGAAAAGATGTTTAAAAGAAGGAATGAATTCAGTACTCCTCTCTTTTGTCGCTGGAAAATGATTTCGGTGATGACTGCGCAGCATCATCGACGTTCATTTTCGAATCTCAAAGTTGGGGAGACTTCTAAGAAGCTTGGCTTTTCTTCGAAATTATTTTGGGTAAATGGGTTTTGGTTTAACTCTAAAGATATGATTTGATATATTAAAGATATAAGTGTATATGTTTATTTCAAATGATTTGAAAAGAACCGAGAATTTAAATTTCTAAGTTCTGTTAATTAATAATTTTCAAATTATTTGAATGAAATGTGAATAACCAGAATTTATAAAATAAAAGGATTAAGATATCTAAGCTATTGTTTGGGAAAACTTTAAAGTTGAAAGGTAAAGAGGATTTAAACAAATTAAATTTGTGAACATTCTAATTAATAAAAATGAAATTCTATAAATTTGTATAATACCAAAATTACATTCTGATAACATATAACAAGACTTACCAAATGTAAAAAGTTAAAATGATGTTTTGGATATGTAATGAGATATTGTATAGATAAACAGAACCTGAAAGTTATTGAAATATACAAGTAACGAAAACTCAAAAGGAATTCAAATGTATATAAATGGAAAATTTGGTTGTGATAAAAATGTTATATACTTAAATATAGCATGAAATGATGAATGGATAAATGGAACAAGTAAGTGAACTTAAGAAAGAAGATAAATGAATTGTATAATATCTTTTTTAAATTGGTTATAGAAAATAAATATAAATTGCATAGAATTTTTTTTTGAATTTGTAACTTTGAGATAACCGTAAACTAAGAAAAGTCATATAAGAGAAGTTAGACTTTTATGGAATGACTATAAACTAAAGTAATGATTAATAAAAATTTCCACAAATAAATTTGTATTAACTGAAACTATGGATATGAAGTAAATGTAAACAAAAGAATTTGGTATAGCTAAGAATCAATTGGGAAAAGAAATTGAGTTTAATTAAATTATATAGAATGTTTAAAATGAACTTGAGTAAGCAAATTCTTTGATATGATGTTTAAGAAAAGATAATGTTAAAGAATATGCTATATAAAGAAATGAATATACTAACTAAATAATGGATTGTGAGTAATTAAGTGAAAAAAAAGAAGTCAATAAAATAATTTAGTATAGATAAATTGGATAGAAATCCATTGGAAGGTAATACGTGAGATTGTACGTATATTATTTTATTCGCATAACGATTTGATCTAAATTCGAGCATAAAATTTCGAGATGATTTATATCGATCCAAGTTAGGATATTTCACTCGATTTTCGACAGCGAACCCTGGATATGGATTTTTAATTTGATTCTGGAATTCTCTATCATAGTATATGGCTATGCAAGGAGAGTAACAGTTTTCGATCAAGGAACCAAATCTGAGTCCACACTAGAGAGTCATGTGAACGATACTAGTTTGAAGTGAAATTGTGTGATCGAATAAGCGACTAGATTGATATTGCTCACGGATGATATATGTACGGCTTATGGACTTAATTAAAGTTAATATTGGAAATTTAAGATGCCAAATATAAAATGATTCTTTTAAAATTATATAACAGGATATATATATATAAAAGAGATAAACCAAATTGAATGTAAAATTAATAATTTGGTTAGGTTGGGTATGATTTGGTTGTTATACGATTGTTAGTTGATTGTATATAATTCATTAAGTGTTTATGAAATTGAAAGCTATAAATCATTGAAATCAAATTGGAAGTTAAATGAATTTAAATAGAATTTAATTTGATTCAAATTGGAAGTGAACTAATGTAAATATAAATTAGTGAATGTTAACTAATTGTATTGAGAATGAATGTTAGTAAAATCCAACGTTAATGAATCAACTGTGATTAAAATTGAAACCCAAGTCAATAAATATTAATGAAAAGTGAATTTATATTGATTGGTTATGGATTTGCTGGATGATAGTTGGATGATAGTTGATTGATGGTTGCATTTGTTGTTTTGTTGCATTTGCTATGTTGGCATATGTAGTTGTTATGTTGCTATATTATGTATATTGATATTATTTTCGTATATGCATGTTTCTCATGGTTTGTTGAGTGTTTAGTAGGTGCGGATTGCGCTTGCTTCGCATTTGGAGCTCGCTTTCGCGCTATATTAGCCGTATATGCTCGCTAATAATATATAAGGTACATATCTCGGATTACATACCGTACTTTTACATTTTTTTTCCCTGTTGGATGCCTCATCACTTGATGAGATGTATATTTGTGATATATATACTGTCATTTTTTTTCCGATTGAGCCGCGCAAAGGAGACTCTGCCGAAATTTTCCGTAAGTCCGGGTGTTAGAAAAATTTTCAAGTTTTAATTTTTTTTTTTTATAACTTGTTTTGATAACTAACTTTTAAAGTTAGAAAGCCGTTCGGATTAACTTAGTAAAAGCATAGTTATGAATTTAT
Source organism: Allium cepa (assembly GCA_030765085.1). Classification (NCBI taxonomy): domain Eukaryota; kingdom Viridiplantae; phylum Streptophyta; class Magnoliopsida; order Asparagales; family Amaryllidaceae; genus Allium; species Allium cepa. The sequence continues at coordinate 100,874,401 of CM060946.1, read as the reverse complement.
AAATGAAATTTCATTGTTTTATAAGTTGGTAACTTTGAAAAAAAACATCAAATGTTGAATTCTATACTTAGTTCCTTTTCCCTTCTTTTTCCTTTTCAAGAACGAAAAGTTTTGAGTGGGGGAGAGTGTAATGACCCGTAAATTTTCGATAACTAAAATAGCTAATTTGATAAGATTTCGTGATTTAATGTTTGAAAAAAAAATTGTAATTCGTTTGGAATAATAATAACTGGAATGAATAGCAACAAAAATTATCCAAGTAATTATTTATAGATTGAATGGAGTTCTAATCTAATTGTATTGACTCAAATGTTATAACTTGGTTATAAGGGAATATATGAAAAAACAAATGTAAATTAGTGTTCTAAATTATGAATTGGTTTTAAAAGTTGAATCTTATAAGTTCAATTTCAATATTTCAAAACACAATGAGATATTGGATAATCGAAATTGTTTAAATTTAATATTTGGAATTTATTGAATAATTTAATAATGGGAATTGAATAACCGTATAATGGAAATGGTTGTTCTATAATTTTAATTCGTTTCATAAGTTAAATTTTTAAGTCCGTTTTTGAATATCTCAAAAGATAGTGATTCAAGAATAATAAAATTTGTTTAAATTTAATATTACAAATGTTTGAATGATTAAATTCCGAATTTGATATTGAAATTTAATATATGAAAATAGAGTGAATAATTCAAATTTGATTTAATATGATTCCAATTGGTTTCCAAAGTGAATGTAAGTTATATTGGGATTATAATAGAGTTAATAAGATTTTAAAATTGGAATTTATTGAATAATTGAATAACGGGTTTAATATGATTAAAAATGATTTGTAAAATTTTATTTTATCATATTAAAGTTAGAATGATGTTGTAGAACTTTTAAAATTGAATTTAAAGTAAATTTGTGAAAATTGAATATTTTAATATTTAATCGACGAGTTAAAATAGCCATTTTTCAAACAGTCTCGGATTTCGACGAAACTAGTTCCATCGGATCTGTAACGTGATATTATTGTGAGATTTCAAATTTCATGTCAATCGGATTTACCGTCTGTCCGAGGAAAGCCAAAACGCATAGAAATTCGTTTAATCGGTTTAATTTAAATTTAATCGTTTATTTCCGTAACTCGCACAGATGATCGAATTAGCTCCCGAAACCTATTCCATTGTGTCCGAAACGCGGGATAAACCCTAGAAACGTCGGTCACCGCGCGTAAATCGGATTTCGGAAAACCCGGGATGAATAGTGTTCGTTATATTTTCTATAAAAGCACCTACCTAATTCTCATTTGCAAACCAGAAAGAAAACCCTAGGGTTTTCTATTCGTTGCCGCCTCTTATTATAACCCACGGCCAGAATTTCGTCCCCTTCTCCTCCAATTTCCCTCCAATCCGTCGACATTTACGCAAAGTTGTCAACTACAACATCGAAGAGGGCAAAGAGATCTAGCTAATCAACGGTGGAGATTGGATTTGGAGTAGTGTGGTGGTCGCTAGGGGGCCGCGTGGGCTGTGCGTTCAAGCACGAATTCCGAGGCCATAAGGAGGCCGAGCTCCATGATATTGGGCGCGATGGTGGAGCGTGGCAAGTGCTTCGAGGCCATGGTCTCTGATCGCCGGCAGGATCGTCGATGGTAGTTGCGTGTACTAGGGCAATAGGCGGCCACGTTGGGTCCGAACCCTGGGCACGAACGAACGTGAGAGAGAAAGAAGGAAGGCACGCTTCAGATATGAGGTAAAAGGAATGGACGGCTGTAATGGAGATTAGGTTTAATAATAAAAGAAATTGTTAGTTGATTATATATTAAAGATTGTACAATGTTTAAAACATTGTATCTCTTTTATACAAGGTCCGTTTTGGACGAAACGAATTGCGTTGGATTTGTTTTGTCGAGCACTACGCTATGGAGCTGGAAAGGAATCGTTTGGAGCTAGTGAAAATTTTGGGTAAAATTAAACGCTCGTTTAATTTTATTCGAAATAAAACGCTGGAACTACATTGAAATCAAAGTGAGTGTTTTATAATGCTCACAACGTACTAAATATCTTTATGCTAGTTAAATTTGACATTATGAAGTGTTACGAATTTTATTTGTCGTTGTTTGATAAAATTTAATTGTCATATAGATTGTCATCTGAATTAACCGTTGAAAATTTAATTGACAGTTAAATTGAAATTGAAATTGAATTGCGATTAAATTACCTGACATTGATAACTATGAAATTTCCATGAATTGTATTGTCTATTGAATGATGTATTTCGATGGATGCTATTGGTTGATATTTAAATGTTTGGATGTTTATTTGCTTATATATCCTGTTATGCATACATATGAAACTATGATTCGATTTAAGTGATATATATTCATCCCTGACATTTAATTGAAATAAATAATCACTTGGCCATAGGATAGAAAATTATATACGGACACCGAATTGGCTAAATTTATAATTTTTAAAATCGTCGATTAGAAATTTGTTCAAATGTTTTGATTTAAGTGTTATAAATAGAAATCAATTTATAGAAATCGAACTTATCGAAAATTGAGTTTGGAATGTTGAAATAAATTTTGGTTAAAAGAAATTGTTAAATAATTAAAGTGGAGACTTTGGAATTTAAAAATCGGGATATGATTGAATTTCGAAAATTGATTTGTTTAAAGATTTAACCTGAATTCGAGCTTTGAATATTACTAAGTAAAAGCGATATAAAATGATATTTTGAAATTGAGCTTGAAATTGAATCATATTTGTAATTGGGATTTAAATTTGAATATTGAAGGATAATTTTGTTAAGTGTTAAAAATTGATATTTTGAAAAATCAAGCTAAAAATCGATATAAATTGAAATTGAATAAATTGAAGGTGAATGTAAAATTGAATTAATTTGAAGTCAAAGTTGACATTGATTTAAATTGAAATCGAAATTGAATCTGTAGAATGGAAATTGAAATTGATTTGAATTGGGAAGTTATAATTGAAATGGTTTGGTTTTGAAGTTGTTTTGTTTTGTTTTCCAAATTACTCAGTTATATAAACCACTTTTGAATACTTAAACTATTTTAATCTATTTTTAATCTACTTAACCCAATTTAAATTATTTTAAACTAATTTATCTATTTGAAATCCATTTAAAGATTTTAAGTATGTTTAACTACTTTAATTATTTAAACTACTTTTAAACTACTTAAAAATATTTTCTAAAATTTCAAGCTGGTTAATAAGGTGAAATGTTATGTTTAAATCTTGAATTTAAATACGAATTGGGTTAAATGAAGTTGCAACCTAAATTGAAATTCGAAAAGATTTTGAAATTGAAATGAGATATTGATGCGAAAAATGATTTTTGAAACGGAATATTACATTTGAATAGATACGATGATATTTGAAATGGACTTGATTTTTGAAGCGAATATGATATTTTGATATCAATTATGAATCGATTTGAAATATAAAAGAGCCACCGGTGTAATAATACGTAGTTATTAAAGAGACCGGGATCGGATATGGACATACTCTCTATCGATACCAAAAACCACTTTAATAACTATTATACGTGGAGTGTTGATCAAGAATGAAGTGGATGGTTTGGTGAACGCGTTCACTGAAGAAAGAGAACGATATTGGATGACCCCTGACATGACTAAAACAGGAGCCGCGTCGGGCCATTGAGGTTCGCCATCTCTAGCGGACACACTTCTTCGATACCATATCTATTACATTTGTGATTCGATTTGGGTGCACCCCTTGATTTGGGAGTGTTGTTTCGCGGTGTTGGGGTAGCTGCTGGCTATGCTCAACATCAGTCCGGATCACGCAACTACTAGTATCCTAGTTGGTATCGCCTCATGTACCTTGTCATACTGATTATCCTATTCGCGACCACTACGTTTTGTTTTGTGTTATACCTATGGGGTACCCTCTGATAACCACCAGTTTACGATGGGGCTTATGGTGCTGTATGGACTATGGCATTATAAAAATGTGTTAAGGGGGATTATGGTAACGCCTTAACGCTATTTTGATACTTTATATTACTGATAGGCATTATCTACCTAGCGTACATTACTACATAGTAGATGGTTTAACGGATCCTTAAGAGATGGAAAATTCCGTAACATCTCTTGAGTTATTGCACGCACGTTGACACTGGATATGAGATGTCAAACCCCGTAAACATCTCTGACGCCGTTACACTCTTATTTATTTACGATTGATTTAACTTTCATAAGGATATTTTAGTCCTGACTCGAGTGTTTTGTCTTTTCATTACGCTCGGGTCAGTCCTGAGTTTTTCAGATTTTTGAAGATCTATTCTGGAGGATGAAGACGAAGATTTGGTATACTATTACTATTATTTCCCTTGCATCATGCTATCTACTGCATTATTTTAATTGTTTTGTTGTATATGTATAACTCTGATAAATGTTGTATAGATAATTGTCTCAAAGTATAGTAAACAGCTTCGTGAACTGTTTATTTGACTAATATATTTTATCGTTCCGCTGCGAGATTCCGTGTTGTTTCTTTTCCTTTATTTCTCTTTCTTTTCTTTTCTTATTTACCCCAATAACCATCTGCCCTTTTGAATGGTTTGGAATCGGCATGTGTGTTTGATCGTCGGTTTAAACTGTCCAAAAAGGCGGGTCGTTACAAAATATGTGCATGTATATGTGTTACAAAATACACACACACACACAAATACACATATGTATGCGTAAATATGTTATATATAATATATGAACATAAAATATTTATGTATAAATAAATATATATTGTTATCCCACTTTTTGGCAAAGCCGTGATACCAAAAGATCGATCGGAAACAAAAGACAGCTCGTCTCATAGATTGGTTATACGTTGCTTCGCTATGGATATGGATGAATTTTGTCCAATCGCAGATCAGGCTACAATTGATTGGACACAGCAAGCCAAGTCATGAAAGCTAGCGTTTCAAATTTCAGGTTAATCAGAGTTCGTATGAAGGAGATATGATCGATACAAGGTAGGAAAAATATACTATTCGTATCCATCAAAGAGTTGGGGTGGTGTCCATTTCGAATCCATCAGGTTCGTATCCACCGGAATGGCATCACCTCAGTATGTTCGAACCCATTGAGTTTGGTGCAGATCGAATCCATCATTCGCATCCATCAGGAAATCATGTATTGGCTTGTTCGAATCGATCGATTTCGTATCCACCGAAAGGATACCGACTCGATGTATTCGAATCCATCCCAGGGCTTTGTTCGAGTCGGTGCTGTTCGAATCCGTCTGACATTGGGCTCTTCGCATCGACCCAGAAACGGTAACACCGTATCAGTTTATCTCATATCCAACATGGTCAAAATACTTCGGATCGATCACAGAGGCTTAGTTCGAATCCATATGGTTCGTGGTTATTCGAATCGGTAGTTATAAGTCATTGTTCGTATCCATCTCACTTCGTATCGATAGCACGATCGATATGCAGTACACCAATAATAATTGATGCGAACAAGGGCTACCGTGAATCAATAATTGGTTCGAATAAGGACTGAAACAAATGGATGCGAATAAATGGTTGATACGAGCGAAACTTCGGTGCTAGATGCGAATAACTCGGTCAAATTTGGCACGCAAAGTGGATCAACCCAGGAATTTCACGACGCGTCATCACATGCGCACATGCCTCTATCGAGTCGAACGAGATAGATACGGAACATGGAAGAACGCGACAGTGTTCACGAGAGTGCAATCTTGCATCGATCATATCTCATGATCTACAGATCCAAATGCAATGAAATTTTCACCGTATCTTCCATACAATGTAAAGATTGTTCCTGCCAAGTTTCAGCTCGATTGGATCAATTTTTGATGGATACGAAATCATTTCGTATCGATCACAGATCGAGTCGAAATTTGGTGGGGTCAGTCGTGTGGGCCCATTCACGTGCCAAAAGAAGTCTCCCGAAGTTTTAGCACGATCTCAGCCTCCTACGCCTATAAATAGCCCCCTTAAGCCTACAGAAATGGGATCTTTTGGTCATTCGACGTCCAGACTCTGCCTGATTCAATTCTACATCTTTCTATCACCATTATATTCGAACATCAGAGCTATAGCTTACTGTAATCTACTGTAATAGATTGAAATCATCAAGTGAATCAATAAAGTCATAAACTTCAGAGTGGAAGTAGGAAAGATCGCCGAACCACTATAAATCATGTGTTTCTGATTGTTATTTCTGAATTATTGTGCTTGATATTGCTTAGATCTGAGAATTGTGTTTGAATATTGCTGATTTGTATTCATATACTGGTGCTTTCGCGATACTGGGGTTTGTGACCATTTTTGGTGCAAACACTTTGGTGCTTTCACTGAGAAGCTGATTAAGGAGAAGTTGAATTTGAAGATTTAAGAATTCAGATCTAAGGAGCTATGACAAGGCAAACGAGTAGAAGGCAAAGACCAGAGAGAAGTCAACACGAAGGAAGTCAAGAGGCTTCCTCAGGAGTGAATCAGGCATCGATCTTCATCACCAAGGATGAGATGGAGGCAATGATGAAGGGACAAGAAGAGTTGATCCAGAGCTTGTTTCAATAGATTAGGCAACTTGGAGCACAGAATCGTGGAGCGGATGGAGTTCAGAATAGAGCAGGACCATCCGGCGTAGCACCTAGATCAGGGGGCACACACTTGGAGCATGTTGATCCAATCCTAGAGAGAGAAATAGGGGCATCTGAGCAACCTGGTGGTAGTAAAGGAATGAACGCTCATCCATGGGGCAGGTAAAATTCCCTCGTGAACTCGAGGGGCAGGTCGAAAGTGATGAACAAGTTGCAAACCTCTCACTAACATGGTTAAATCATTTACACATGTATGAGATCGCGCACGATCTATAGGCATGCTCTGAATGACTACTGACCACACTATAGTAAGAGTTTACGCTTCGACATCCTCGTCTTGCTTTTGCTTTGATTTGGATTTGGACATTTGGACTTGGTTTGTTTGGACATTTCTGTTGTGGAATTCGTATGATCATTGTTTTAATATTTGCAATTCTGTGGAAAAGAATTACTTGTATACCCGTTGGATCGCGAACGATCCACGAGCACCTCTCATATGGCGATAAACCGCCAAAGTCTTTGATTCAGAAACTCACCCGAACATGAAATCTGGCATCGATAAAACTATGTCCCCCCCGGGCACACCAATTCGACTCGAACGGCACACGATCGCGAACGATCACAATTTGCCTCGAATGGCACCCGACCGCGAACGGTCACGATTCACTTAGTATGATATCCGATCATGAATGATCACATTTCACCTCGAACGGCACGCGATCGCGAACGATCACAATTTGCCTCGAACGGCACCCGACCATGAATGGTCACGACTCACTTTGTATGATATCCGATCGCGAACGATCACATTTTGCCTTGTGCGGCAATTGATCATAATCGATCACATTCTGCCTCGTGCGGCACCCGACGGCGAACAGTCGCAACTCACCTTAAATGACATTCGATCGCGAACGATCATACTCTGCCGTCTGCACCACCCGACCTCGAACGGTCACAATTCACCTTGAATGGCACCCAATCGCGAACGATCACCATTTGCCGCGAACTGCATCCGACCGCGAACGGTCCCGTTTCACCTTTTGTCGCGAACGCCATCCAACCACGAACAGTCCCATTGCATCATTTGCCTCGAACGGCACACGACCGCGAACGGTCCCATTTCATCATTTGCCGCGAACGGCATCGACAGCCAACGTCCCATTTTCATCATTTGCCGTGAACGGCATCGACTGCGAACGGTCCCATCTCATCATTCGCCGCGAACGGCATCGACCGCGAACAGTCCCGACTCACCTCAAATGGCATACGATTCTGAACGATCGTCATCCGAGGTCATATGAAACTATCGAGTTCTTTACAGGTTGTTGACAGGATATGAACATCCGACTTATGGCATTACAAAACACACCTTCCTACCGCAAGGCATGTTTAGGGGGCAAATGTTATCCCGCTTTTTGGAAAAGCCGTGATACCAAAAGATCGATCGAAAACAAAAGACAGCTCATCTCAAAGATTGGTTATACGTTGCTTCACTATGGATATTGATGAATTATGTCCCGGATCAGGCTACAATTGATAGGACACGACAAGCCAAGTCATGAAAGCTAGCATTTCAAATTTCAGGTTAATCGGAGTTCGTATGAAGGAGATATGATCGATACAAGGTAGGAAGAATATATTGTTCGAATCCATCAGAGAGTTGGGGTGATGTCCATTTCGAATCCATCAGGTTCGTATCCATCGGAATGGCATCACCTCAGTATGTTCGAACCCATCGAGTTTGGTGTAGATCGAATCCATTATTCGCATCCATTAGGAAATCATGTATTGGCTTGTTCGAATCGATCGATTTCGTATCCACCGAAAGGATACCGACTCGATCTATGCGAATCCATCCCAGGGCTTTGTTCGAAACGGTGCTGTTCGAATCCGTCCGGCATTGGGCTCTTCGCATCAACCCAGAAATGGTAACATCGTATCGGTTTAGCTGGTATCCATCATGGTCAAAATATTTCGGATCGATCACAGAGGCTTAGTTCGAATCCATATGGTTCGTGGTTATTAGAATCGGTAGCGTATAAGTCATTGTTCATATCCATCTCACTTCGTATCGATAGCACGATCGATATGCAGTACACCAATAATAATCGATACGAACAAAGGCTACCGTGAATCAATAATTGGTTCGAATAAGAACTCAAACAAATGGATGTGAATAAATGGTTGATACGAGCGAAACTTCGGTGCTAGATGCGAATAACTCGGTCAAATTCGACACGCAAAGTGGATCAACTCTGGAATTTCGCGACACGTCATCACATGCGCACATGCCTCTATCGAGTCGAACGAGATGGATACGGAACATGGATTCGAACGCGACAGTGTTCACGAGAGTGCAATCTTACATCGATCATATCTCACGATCTACAGATCCAAATGCAATGAAATTTTCACAGCATCTTCCATACAAGGTAAAAATTGTTCCTGCCAAGTTTCAGCTCAATTGGATCGATTTTTTATGGATACGAAATCATTTCGTATCGATCACAGATCGAGTCGAAACTTGGTGGGGTTGGTCGCGTGGGCCCATTCACGTACCAGAAGAAGTCTCCCGAAGTTTCAGCGCGATCACAGCCTCCTACGCCTATAAATAGCCCCCTGAAGCCTACAGAAAGGGGATATTTTGTCCATTCGACGTCCAACTCTGCCAGATTCAATTCTATATCTTTCTATCACCATTGTATTCGAACATCAGAGCTATAGCTTACTGTAATCTGCTGTAACGGATTGAAATCATCAAGTGAATCAATAAAGTCATAAACTTCAGAGTGGACGTAGGCAAGATCACTGAACCACTATAAATCCTGTGTTTCTGATTGTTATTTCTGAATTGTTGTGCTTGATATTGCTTAGATCTGGGAATTGTGCTTGAATATCGCTGATTTGTATTCACATACTGGTGCTTTCGCGATACTAGGGTTTGTGACCATTTTCGGTGCAAACATATATATATAGAAAAAGAGAGAACAAATATTAAAAATTATTTATAATTCAAAATTAACTTAGTTTTGCAAACATAATAATTTTAGTATTTTAATTTGTATATATTATGAATAAAGTAATGTTTTCATCCATAAATAATTAACACAAAATAATCTACTAATAAAAAATTCAAATTTTACAATTTTTTAAAATCTAAGATCATAAAATAGAGCATAGAAAAAACCTGGAGATTTTTCAAAGTTGAAATATTATTTTTAAAAATAACTACATTGATTTCGGTAATGATTATTCAATATAAAATAATACATTATTAAAAATTCAAAATTTAAAATGTCAGAAATTCTACGGTCATGAATGAATGGTTAAAAGAAATTGAAGAAATTTTCAATTAAATTATTATTTTCAATAAATCATAAATAGTTTTTCCAAAATAATATTAATTATTAAAAACAATAAACTTTATTGAAAAAATCCTAAATTTTTCTATGCTTTGCTAGAATGATGTAATATTTTTTTTAAATATAAAACTGAATTTTTAATGTTATAATTATTTTATATATAATAAATAATTTGAAAGTCAATAAATGTTAATTTAAAAATATGAATATACGTATGATAATTAATTTTCGAATTTGTAAATTCATATTATACATAAATAAGTGTACTAAAATTTTAAATCATATATATACATATATATATATATATGCATATATGCTATTATGAGAGAGAAATATACACTAACATATATATACACACACATATGAATTTAATAATAAATATATATAAAACAATTATTAATGATAAAAATTGATTTTGTACAGTAAACAACATTTGTCTATACATAAATCAAATATTATAGTAAACAAATTATGCACATAACCAAACTGATTTATAACAAGTACATCTACTTACAAAATTTCACCTAACTAATCATATAGTAGCAATATATTTAAACAGATATGAAATCACTCGTTATATGATCATAGAATATAATCTAATTACTATAATTTGAATTAAAATTACCAATTTAATGATGCCTTTGAATCCACATTGAAGCAATGATTTCCCTTCCTTTCACTGTTCTTGGTTCGTCAGATTGCAAATCCTTAATTCACCGACCTCTAACTATCAAATAATATTATTTTAATTTGAAATATAGTTGATAATTTTGGAGTGTATTGAGAGCTATGTTTTAAGCAACAATATAGAAGGTAACCGCAGCCAAAAAAGTTCATATTTTTATTTTTAGAGATACATACGTATATACACATATACATACATATATGTATATATATAGTTGTATTAGAGAGAAAGGAGGAAAACCTTTTTACCTGTTCTCACTTGATCTCAACCCATTATCTTCAAGTCAATTACCTATGTTTTAGCCACCCTTAGACCTTCCTGAAACCACAATTTTACATCCCTAACGATGGGCCTTAAACCTATCTAAGCCCAAGCCAAAGTACTATGCAGTTAAATCTAATTTAATTGCTTGTTGATATAGTATATCGATCAATATATTTATAACTGTTATAAATATGTATAACATTATTTATTTCTCAGATCATATTCAAATTTTATAGTTAATATTCCATAAATATTATTGTTTAATTAATTTATAACAATTATAAACAAACTAAATCATTCGGTTTTAAGAGAATTCATCATTTTGGCTGTGTAACCCTTGGGTGTAAATTTAGTCAGTGATTAACATCGAACTATTCTAATGTTAAGGTTCACACTTCACTTAGCAGATGGTGTGAGATTATGGAAAAATTTACCGCTTACTCATTTTCAGTAAATCCAATTTTAGTTTAATAAGAGTTACCTGGTTGTGACATTTTTTTACATCGATTCTCTTCGTCAAAACTATATCACTTTGGGCTTATGGAATTTGGTAACGGTCAAAATTCCAGTTTCATCCACATTCAATTTTATAGTCCAAATACAAAGTCCTTGGTTCAATAATAACAATTATTATTAACCGAAATGCTCAAGCCAGAAACTTTGACATTGAGTTGACTGTGATACTAACCGCATACAACTGAGGAGACGAATCCTCTCTTAAAGAGTGTTTCACTTCCAATACTTCCACTTGACCCAACTATAGTCATTCGATGGATGTCATGCCATGATTTGGCTATAATCAAAGTGGAGCTTTCATATTGAAAATCCATAGTATTCTCAAGTCGAGAGAGCTGTGTAACGCTAAAAAAAAGAGCTTTCGCAGCATTTAAAAATGCTGCCATAATCATTAGCAGCATTTCGAAGAATGCTGCCTCATATCATGCTGCATTGATGCAGGGAATTCCGCAGCATTTTTGAAATGTTGGTAAATTTTTGGCTACCGAAGCTTTTACAAAACACTGCAATAAATTAATTTTGTAGCATTTTGTAGATGTAGTCTACCGACGTGCTTAGGAGAAACGGTAATATAGCAGCAATTTGGAAACGTTGCAAACGTAAGTTAGAACCATTTTAGGCTATGATTTTTTATTGTAGCGGTTGTATGCCATTATGTTTTCACAGTTGCAGCATTTTTATTTTGCTCATATTTGTTTTTGCAGCGTTTTGTTACTTTTAGTACTGCAGCTGTTTTGAAGTGATGTGGTATATCAACGTTTTGTTCCTTTTTACTATTGCATATGTTTTAAAATGTTGTGGTATATCAACGTTTTGCTACAATTTATGACTACTGCACCAGTTTTAGAACAACTACAAAATCCATGAATGATGCATTCAATAAAAACCTCTTAATTTATAACACACTAATAGATATAATCCCATATTATAAGTAGTTATAAAGGTTAAACATAATCAAAGCTACGTCAATTTCATACATCATAAAATTTGGTCATATACAACATTTCATAAACAATGTTTTAAGCATAAATGTTAATGGCATAAAATCTTACAGAAAGAGTTAACCAAAATAGAATATAAATCGTAGAGAGTTCAAGCTCTCTCCTTCAAAAGTCCAATATGCCTATAAGAAAAAAAAGGCAATTGAAGATTAGCGATAGAAGAGAACATATTTGAATTTATTATGTAAAAGCCATAAAAACAAGATGCAGATTGTGATCCATTATCATGTTAGTTTTCACTTATTCCAATAGGACTAGCAAGGATGATGTCCCAATAAAAGAAAAAAAAGAAAATGTGATACAGACTGTGATCCATTATCATGTCAGTTTTCACATATTCCAATAGGAAAAGCATAGTGTTTCCATGTATGAATTAAGGCATCTAACTTTTCAAAAATTCTACTTGATTAAAGCATTGTTCTGAACCTTTAGCATGAATATTGTCAAATACTGGCATATACAAATCTGCCATATGGCAGTATTATGTAACTAGCTGGCTTTGTATAAAATTGCCAAAAGATTTTAATTATATACAATTTAAGGATTCTATACTTCTGTTATCTATATAATCAACAGCTATTACAAATAATTTTGACTTAAACTTTTCACCATAGTAGTTTCACATGGCATAACTGAGTGGAGCAAAGTGGAGATCTCACAAGGTATGATAATAAAAATAAAAACAATATAAACCGGTAATGATAAGTTTTTTTTGAAACCTACTTACAGTTAAGTAGATTCATCAGCAGAGCAGATTAATTCTGGAATAGTGTATATCTCAAATGATGTAGCTGCAAACAACATTTCACACAAATTAGTTGATGGTAGAATTCAGTAAAACTGAAAATGATCAATAAACATAGTAGATGTATAGTATGAATGTGAAAAACTGTCCTTTTTCTCTCATAGTTCCTATTTCTATGTAGTCGTGTGTGTATGCAAAAATGGATTGTACCCTCGTGACTAAGACCAACAAACTCAGTTTGTTCCATTTCTGGTTCTTTACCTTCATAAATCGGCGCTTTTTGCTATGAAAGTAATGTGCAGCTCTCCCTGATTTGTCCACTGGAATTTATTTAGTTGCAAGTTTTTTTCAACCCATGTATGCATCATATCTAAAAGTTTTTGTATTCCCTATTTATATTCTTGATGGAGCTCCATATTAGCAGGATCTTGTATAAATCTACTGTAGATGTCATTATCGATATCTCTCTATGTGCTACATGCTTAATGAGAATGGATTTTCCTCTCTGTCGTTTCTTTAATCCCCTTTTAACAAATTTGAGGTTTTGAATAAAGTTGAAAGGAGGATTGCCATGAACGTCGACCTTGTGATGCTGTTTAATCATTTTTTTATAATCATGCTGCTTACACCAAACATTACAAAATCTAAAAGGAAGCTTATTAACATTAATAAGCCTCCTCTTAAAGCAAACTTATACGTAATCAGATGCTTTTTGTATGTGTTTATCCATGTGGTTTTTTTATTTGATAAATTTATAACGTCAGTAGTTCGTAGTGAGGTAATCTTTGATTCTTTATGCTGCAGGTTACTTCCATTCAGTTTACTAATCTTGTTCTATATTAGTTTCAGCAAACTTAATATTTTATTAGTAAGTAATATGGAAGTTAAATGAAAATTGAATGGTTCCGTATTTAGAAATTTTCATGAATTGTCTTGAATTTTGAATTAATGCTGCTAATTTTAAACTTTGTTGCATGCTAGGGATCTGAGTAAGATAATTATAGATTATATAATAACAGAAAGAAAAGGAAATGGCGTATTAACCTACAGTTTCAATAACTTGTTCAAGTTAACATTTCTAGTTGCTGGGTTACTAAGTTTAAAACATAAATGATGATGAAAAGCATGATTTGATTTTGGTAACCAAAGCTACCATTTTTGTTACCATTAATTGCATTTATAAATGTGGTTTCTGACTGATACCAAATGTAACGACCCGGAATTTTCAACCTCGAAAATTTCGGATAGTTAGGGAAAAGAAGTAATGGATAGAAGAAAGAAGAACAGAAAACCCAACATCTCACATTCGCAGCGAATAAAATATAATAATAAATAATAATAGTTATACAAAGGAAAAACTGTACTTATTAAATTTTAGTTTAATTCATCAGAGTTACAACATATAAACAAACCCTGGACGGATACAATCAACATGTCCTATGATATATACACAACAATATCTCACAGCGGAAACACTCCATTCGTTCCTGCCATCCCGCTCGCCTCCTGAGCTCCAGAACGTCCTTACCTGAAAGTCTGTAATACTCGATCTGATGTAATGCTCAGATCAGATTGAGTATTACAGATTTCAGGTAAGGACGTTCGGAGCACAAGAGGCGAGCTGGATGGAAGGAACGTATGGAATGTTTCTGCTATATTATATTGATTTCATATCTGTGACATATTGATTTGTATATGTCGAGTGTTTGAGTATGTGTGTAACTCTGATGTATAAAAATGGAACCGATAGATATAGTATTCTTTTGTAAACTGTTATTATTTATTATATTTTATCCGCTGCGAATGTGAGATGTTGATGTTTCTTCTTCTTTTTCTATCTCTTTCTTCTTTCTTCCTGACTATCTGAAATTTTCGAGTTCGAAATTTTCCAGGTCGTTACACTCGGGTCAGACCGAGTATTACAGATTTTCAGATAAGGGCATTCTGGAGCTCAGGAGACGAGCTGGATGACAGGAAGATATGGAGAGTTTCCGTTGTATTGTATTATTGTATATCTGAAACAGGTTGATTGTATATGTCCTGTGTTTGTATATAGGTTGTAACTCTGATATATTAAAGTGTAAATTGACAAGTACAGTTTTCCTTTGTATAACTATTATTTATGTGATATTATATTTTGATCCGCTGCGAATGTGAGGTTTCTGTGACTTGTTCCTGTTTCTTCTTCTTTCTCTCTTCGTCTTTTCCTAATTATCTGTAATTTTCTGGATCGAAAATTATGGGTTGTTACATTTGGTATCAGATGTAATGCTCGGGTTAGACCGAGTATTACAGATTTTCGGGTAAGGACGTTCTGGAGCTCAGGATGCGAGCTGGAGGGCAGGAACGTATGGAGTGCTTTCCGCTGTGATATATTATTGTATAACTAGGACATGTTGTTTTAAACTGTCCAGTGATTGGTAATGGTTGTAACTCTGATGTATAAAATATAGTGTACTGATACAGTTCTTCTTTGTAAAACTGTTATTTATGTGAAATTATATTTTGATCCACTGCGAATGTGAGGTTTCTGTGACTTGTTACTGTTTCTTCTTCTTTCTCTTTTATTCTTTTCCTAACTATCTGGAATTTTCTGGATCGAAAATTCCGGGCCATTACCACGACCAGAGCATTATTATATGGATTTACTAAAATAGTCTACAACCACAAGCAATAATGCATTATTTCATGAGAATAATCATAATACTAACCAAATGGATAATAGTTGTAAAAAACAAAAATAGTCAATAAGAGCTATATGGCTACATTAGATGAACACGAAAATGATCATTAGAGACAATACAATACTAAATCAACTTAATGTTTCCTTTTTTTACTTAGTGTGTGGTAGATTAAGTATTTTTGTTACTTTGTAACATGATTTGTCATTATTCACCAATTTGTTAAATTAAGAAGGTTATATAAACAATTATACTTCTCAGAGGTCCTTATTTTGTTCAATAAGCAAGTTATTTATACTTTCAAGGGGTTCTTACTTTGTTCTCTCTTGACCAATTAATTTTCAAAACGACCGAACCTAAGATTTTTGGAAACAATCATTTTTATTTCATAATCAAACATGGTTCCCATGCGGTTATAACTGAAAAACATTGCATTGTTAACAGTAAAGATTAAAATAGTTCTTGAATCGGCATGTTTTCCAAGAAAATAAGCAACATTCACTGTTTTAAATCTCGGATATGGAGATCTCGGTTGAAGGCATGAGCGAAATGAAACATGAGATATCGGTTGATATCTCATTTCGAATATATCGGCCGAAATTTACAAATATCAGCTGATATTTGGAGCGAAACGATATTCCGTGATCTCCTCGATATATTGTTTTTTTTAAAGATATAGGCCCATCTCGGCCTAAATTAAAAAAACAGACAGCCATTTTCTTCATTATTTGATTAAACTTCTCAAAAATCATGTTGCTCATCAAAAATTTTGAGCTTCCTCTTCTCCAGAGAAAAAATCGAACTCCCACTTCTAAAAAAATCGAGCACCCTCTGCTTAAAAAAATTGAACTCCCTCTTCCAACTTCCAACGCCTCGTGATTGCTTCCAATTTCTGACTGCTCGATCACTTTTGACAGTCTGCAACTTCGTCTTTGATTAATCTCTCTACTCCTTACAAGTATGTAAATTAGGGTTTTTTTTTCTATTTTAATGAAATTCAAATTTTGAATTTACAGTATAATTTAGATTAGATTTGCAAATAGATTTAATTTGCAAGTATAATTTCATGATTAAGACTACTACTTTCTTTGCTTAAACATTATATGTTTATTCAAACATTTATTTTTTGAGTGCTGATGGCGCTGTAAATGCTCTGCAACAGGAAATAATGCAAGCATGAAGGGTGGAATTTCCTTATTTACGTGGTAGGAAGTAATGCAAGCACGATGGGTAGCGTTTCCTGCTTTTATGTTGGTATTCGCATAATAATGGTTCATGTCAGTTTAGAACTTCAATTATGTAAGTGGTGTTCATTAAATATTTTTGTAATGTTTAATTAGATATGTACGTGCTATTTGCTTGTTTTAAACTTCTAGTGTTGTGTAAACTTCATGGATATGGTTCTTTAATATTTTTTATCATATATTAGTATTGTATAATTGATTTGAAACATTGAAATATACACCGATATGGTCCCGAGATGAATTTTAAGGTCCGATATGTAAATTCAATATTGGCATCCAAGATGTATTCATCTTGTCCGAGATCCCCCCAATACGATATCGAGTCACTAAAATCGCCGAGACGAAACGTGACCGATATCCGAGATTTAAAACCTTAGCAACATTACATAAGTCAAAGTCAAGAAAGAGTTGTTATACATCAAAGATACAAGATAACTCTCATATCAAAATTAAACTTTATAAAATCAACTTTGAAAATTATTTTAAACCGAAAAATTTACATATTTTACGTTTTGATTTATATTTTAAAATGAAAGAATCGTCCTTGTGTTTTTTCTGCTCTCACGTCGTCGATATTCAAATTAGTTCGTTTCTTTAGTAATCTCTCTCTCTTTATTTTAGAAAACAATTTTAACAAACTATTATAAGTTAACAAATCTACTGTAATATATACAAATTATAAGGGTGAATATGCGAAGTATTTTATATGGATATTATTGTAATAGTCATTTTGTAAAGACCCAGAATCCAGGGTTAGAAAATCAACATCGAATACCTCACTCGTATTGGAATGCCGAAGATTCAAACGTTGGACTCCAGTTCATTGGAGCTTATAACAACATTAGATAAATATCAACACAGCGGAAACAAAACGAATTTCATTGATCACAACATCGATACAATATGGATACAACATCATTACAACAATTGAACACCGTCATTAGAGTAGACTGTATATGATACAACAACAAAATATAATGTACAGCATAACAACTGAATAACATGAACAGAGCTTTCGAAAAGAGAGAGTGAGAATCCAACATACTTTGACTTCGATAAGGTCTTCCAAAACTCCAAAGACTTATGATCCAAAAGGCTTCCAAACCAAAGACTCCAAAGCAAAAGCTTCCAAAGACTTCAGAGATTTCCGAATCTTTAATCCAACTAGCTCCAGAACATGGATAACCTGACTCTAGGCTGCCCATGTGCAAGAATTATGGGCATCCAGAGTTTAGGAAGAGAACAATAAACTCCGGGTAGTCATGGGACTAGTATGAGTAAACAAAAAACAGTTGTTTGAACGAAAACAAATTATAAAGAGAAATCCGTTATGCTTTTTGGAAAATGAAACTACCACAAGGCCTTCCGACACACACATAATGCAATCACACATGTGGGGGAGATTTCTTCTTATGATAGTCAAACATGCTTGATACATGAAAATCCTTTGATATTATTATTATCGCATAGTGTGAAAACATTTCAAAAGTATAATATTAATCTTAGCCAGTATAGGTACCATTATACTATGCCTACAATAGCTATCATTTAAGAATGGCAGGTTATACAATTGAAATCGTAAAGGGCTCGTATTGGGTGATTGGATTTTCAACAAATGGCCAAAGCTAAGGAACTTCCTTTACCGAATGGGTACGCCTCTTAAGGGACGCCTCGAGAACCTAATCGGCCCTCTGCCAACACAAGGCCTTGTTACCTCTATAACTAGGTAACTAACTGTCATGAGTATGCCATCCTCGGTCGTAACCAACCTTTATCGAGGGCCCTCAACACCAGTAACCACATAAGAAAATTATCTGGGCTCCATACCAGAATACCACTTTTTATCCAGAAGAAAATGCATATACCCTATGGGGCGCGACCCCCATAACCTTGCTGCATCTTTTCCTGTTACAACCATTTCCGGAGTGTGAGGTTCGATGAAGTCTCATCCCACAAAGCTACGCTTTTTACAAAAGTCATGCTTCGATCAACCAATGATCAGCACTTAGCATGCCACATTACCAAGTTGGTAATATATCACTAATAACCATCAACTACATAACCTCTGAGCTCGTACGTCTCAAAGAAAGGTGTTAAGCTAAGAGAATAAATTCTCCACCACCAAACAGAAATGTATTTGATAGAAACCAGCTTTACATCTCAAAGTATAATGTCAGACATACATCCATACAAGTCCATCCTGAGTTTGAATGGAACTGAAGGTGTTCAATAAAGGAAGAAGTCCTTGCAAATCCGGGTATCCACCATCCCGACCAGACTCCCCATCACATATGGAGATCTCTATACCGGAGCAACTTAGTGCAGAGACAATCGATAGGTAATCCTTTCATTCTTGAAAATACCCGGTCTTTAACCACCGTCTTCAAATGCACTCCCATTTTGTTGTATCATTATTCGGAATAGGTTTCATGACTTAATATCCTTTCCCAACTCAATCGAATAAGAAGCGCTTATTTTTAAAACACGTGGATATATAAGTCACAAAAGATTCACCATTAAAATTCGATGTGGTTTTCGGATAACCATCTGGAATCCGACCTACGGTCGCATCGAAATTCAAATGCCATATTAAAAGCCAACAATTTTACTTCAATTCCGAAGTTCACAATCATGCAACAATATATCACAAATGACACAGCTCAAAACAAAGCAAATCATATCACAAAGTATCACAATCACATATCAAAGATATCAACCAATCCAAGGTATTCAATATAATCCAATCATTCATAAGCAAGATTAATTAGTCGTTCAATTCTCAGTTAATTCAATTTAATTTTCCAAATAAATTGAATTAATTACTTTAACTGATTTCAAACCATGCTTAATTACGATTATTTTAATTAATTGTAATTAATTGATCAGATATTTACTTTCACTAATTATCCCTAATTAATGATTTAATTATTCTTAATTATTAATTAATTAATCGTTAATTATTTTTTAATTAACCTTTAATCATTATTTGATTAACCTTTAATCATTAATTAATTAACCTTAGTCAATTAATAAATTAATTAATTTTTTCTTTATTTACTGTCATTAAGTAATTATCCTTTAAGCAATTATCTTTTAATTACTATCATTAATTAATTAATCTTTAATTACTTAAACTCTAATTAATTAAATGATAAATCGTTTATTTTAATTAATCACTTAACTATCATTAAAATCTATAATTAATAAACCTTGTAATTAATCATCATTAAAACATAAATTAACTTAAGATATTTAGGTTAATTAAAAATTGAGAACATTTCTTCTTAATTAACTCTTTAATTACATTATTTATTAAAAATAAATTAAGAATCAATTTATAAATAATGATCACATGATTAAATAAATTAAACTTAATTTTAAAATAACTTACTTAAAAACTTTACTAAACCCATTTTTAAATAAAACAATTATTTTAGAAGAATGAGTTAAAAATTGTTTAAACTAGAATTTGTTTTGAAGTTCGAAAACTGTTATTATGCCTACCCGCCCGAGATCGCCCCCGAGCCAAATACAAATTCCTTCGAGTCTTCCCCGAGCCATCTTATTTTTTTTCTTTGTTTTGATTTTAAAATTTAAAACCCGTTAAACATGTTAACCACTCGTGTGCTACTTTGAGCCTACAAGCCGATTTCTCGAGAACGACTTCGAGGCAGCAACCTTTCTTTCCTGATACCAATCAACACAGCAACCCTCTGACACAAATGGTACTTGTGCACGTGCACACGAGCTTTGACCGTCTTTTACCAACGTTCCGACCATAGACAAGTTGGCAACCACTAACTTGAACCGTACAACCACCCAGATCTTCGAAAAATTCGAAAATCAAATTTGAGCACCCTCGACAACCATCTGGAACAAATTCAGCACCCAAAAACCCCCTCGTGCCGATGCCTCAGACCACCAGAGTGCTCGCGATCACAACCAGACCTCTGCTGCAACCCCACGCTTAGATTCCCCCATGTCCGGTGCAGTCCGATTCGATATTGACGATGCAATTTCGTCGAGAATAGAATCGACCAGAAACTAGGCTTAAACCTGAAATTGAAATCGCACCGCCACCTCAGTGAATTATAAAGTCACCGAGCATTTTTCTGATGATCCCCGACTACGAAGCATGCTCCAGCTTCGATAACGAGACCAATCATTTCGTCGATTATCAGAATTTGCCACAAAACCCAAAACCGTTCATACTCGAATTTCTCAATTAATACGACACTAAAAATCTTGATTCTACTTTTAAAATTCATGATTTATGAAGACGAACAAGACAATATAGGTGAATCAAGAAATTACGGGATTCGAATTTTACATTTTTTTAAAGTTTTCACTGTATATTTAAATTTTCCACATAAATTTAAACTAATTATTCTCAAAAATATTTCTTTACTTAGATTTTGATTATGCAAACAAGTTTCGTTTAGATCTTAAAGCCTATCAAGAATCAGAGGAAGAGAATTTGATTTTTGAAACGGGTTTGAAACCTGTAAACCTGGAACAAAGCCATTTGCTTTGTACCCAGACATGCACACATCCATATCTGCATATGTACATACATATTTGCATACACGCACACATATTTACAACTTCACTTCAAACATTAATCACCACATCAAATCAAAGATCGGATCAAAAGTAAGTTTACTCACATGTATATTTATGAACAAAGGATGATTTTGGAAAGAAACTGGAAATTGTTTTTGATATTTGAAATCTAGAAATGATCTGATTTGATTTGCTCTGATCCTTGGATTTGAAATTGATCTTGATTAACTTGATTAACCGAGTTGAATCTTTGAATTTGCTTTGATGTTGAAATGGTCAGAACTTGTGGTTTGCTTCAGATTTTTGAAATGAATTCAAGTTTGTGTTCTAGTTTTGATTTTAAATTTAATGGTTTGAGGTTTTAATCAGATTAAAGAAAATGAGAATGGTAGGAGAGGTAGAAATATATAGCCTTAAATTTATTTTTTAAAAATAAAAGAAAAATTAAGAAGTTTGACACTTGTTTATTTTCACACTAGAATTATTATACTTGTTTAATTATATGTTAAAATCTTAATACTTGTTAATTTGTATGTCTTATTAACTTACACTTGTATTTTTGCATGAGAACATGTTTTTTATAATTTATATATTATATTATATATAGCTTTATATTTTATATATATGTTTTATTAATTTATATCCTTATTAAATATACCTTATATTAATGTTTATATAATTTTAGAGAATAAAATCTAAAATTAAATTATACTAAACATCATATATATATTATTTTAAAAATCAATTTATTTTTAAAATATATATTTGAATTTCAAATTCAAATTACAATCTATTCGTATATGTATATATAAATCAACTCTTATCTTATTTTTTTGGCATAGCCGACGGGGTTGGATGGACCCCTACCACTTTATTAATGCACCGAAGAGAAAAAACATTAACATACAAAAACTAAACAGGCCACACACACAAGAGCAACAAAGCAAACGAAAGAGGCAACAAAGTGCACCAATAAAAAGAAAGAGAAAGAAAGGAAGGAAAGAAACAAACAGGTAAAACAAAACAGGCAGGAACGGCTAGCATCCTCGGGTCGATAGCAAACTTTGTTGTGATGCCCCACCTCTATACTCACAATAACAAAGGTTATTATAAGGAATAACGTCTGCTATCGCAAAGAATAAGGCTTGTAATAAGCGACCGTCCGTAAGTTATGCCTTAGACGAGAATTGATTACATCGATAGGAGTTGTGTAAATTACTCCCAACGATATATATTCAATCCAAATCTAAAACGAAACCACAGTGGCTTAAGAAAAATTCGGAACAACTCATAATAACAACAACATAGGTATGTATAATCACATCAGAACAGAAATATCAGATTTAGCGGAAGATAAGTCTGGATACACGCTACAACAATCGATGGTTCACATGAACCAAATGTACATATACATAGACATCAACACATACATGAGATGAGAGTCAATACACCAAAAGTAACACCTCGAAGCCTAAACAAAAGATGAGGTGAAGTCCCAAAAGCTGAAGCGGCAACTGAATCAGAGATAGCGATTATCCTGAAATAACTCGGTCTGACCCAAGTATTATTTAAAAGAAAATAATAAACGGATCGGTCTAATTTAAACTTAGAAATGAATGCATCATAAACAACTTCAAAGCAAAATTAATCATAATCTTGAATGAGACTATTCAGCATAAATAATCAACATAGTTTAAATGAAGAAATCTCATTAAACTTCACCAAAGTCAACTTATTAAGCTCCATCAAAATCAACTTCCAAATTCAAAATTGAATTCAAAACAGTAATACACAAAAGTCTAGATCGTTTAAATCATTTAAATCTCTTCATCGTTTCCTTGAAAGTGCAAAATTGTGTATTTTATATAAATAAAATTTACTTCTCAAATGGACAAGTCCCGAATTAATCGGATCGGTAAAAGTAAGGGTTCATAGTCCTTGATTTTGCTGAAGCGTTTAAATCGATTTCTCATTCATTTGAAAGCGTAAACTTTAAAAAAAATTTGGAAATAATTATATTTTAAAACGATTCAGAAACACGTGATTAAAACAACAATTTCTATAACAATTTCGACAAAAAAATTGAGCTTCACAAAACACCGTAAAACGGATATAAAAATTAGCGTTGCGGGATTTCTTGATTGCAAGATAGCCGCTTGAAAATTCACTTTAAATTGATGGTTACTGAAGTAAAAACAACAGTAATTTTTATTCGTCAAAATCCTCGTCAAAACAACACGCTTTAAAAATATAACAATGGAGTAAAAATCCTTATAAAAATAACAGCCACAAAATACGTTGGTAAAACCAAACACCGGTTCAAAATAAATTAAACGTCGGTCTACACTACTACAGGGCACTGCCTGGGCTTAATAACATATTCCCACAGGTACTAAATGGACTACGAAAATAATAATGTAACTTGGAACTCATTTTTTTCTTTGCACGCATGGATTAAAATGCAAATTTAAGGCGACCTGGACAATACTATATATATGCGCACGAAACTATCGTGTAGCCTCGACTCATTTACTAATACTCCAACTTGCACCCAGTGAAAATTGAACAAAAAAATGTAAATACCTTGGCCATATATTCGTAAAATGCATGTTTTCACGCACGGCCACAAAATGCAAAGCCTGGACATGAATTTTGTTCGCAAAAATTTGAAATGGACAAAAACTTATTGCCGCATATATTTTTGCACACAGAAATGAAGAAATGAAAATTGACCTCGAGCTTGATTCTAGTGTACACGTTTGTACATTAAAATTGAAATGGACAAAAACATTTCCCACATGTTGACATGTCAAAATGTGCAAAAGAATACTTGACTTGGACCTAATTTTCTTTGGTGCATGCACTATTTATGCTCACGTAACAAAATGGCCTAATATAAAGTGACCTGAGAAATTCATTTTCACGTACGCATGTACAAAGTATTTTCACGCATGCCGGTACCAAATATTTTCACGCATGCCCACTACACTTTGCATGCACGCACACTAAAATATACATGCAAATATGAAGTTAAAAAAAAACTATCTGGCTATACTATCTTACGCATGCATGCCAATGAAAATATAAAATGAACTAAACTTAACAACATATAACATGCGAACCTGGACCATAATTCACGCACGCATGAAATGAAGAAAAAAATGAAATAGTCTGGACTGCCTTCTTTTTGCTCATATTTGTAAACATGGAAAAAAAATGAAACAAAAGAAGGCCTCAAAAATGACTACATTCACACACAAAAGATATGAGGCAAATAACACGAAAAATATAAGAATGAAACTGAATAAGGCCTGGGAATAAATACATGCATGCATGAAAATATATAACCGACTTAACAACAAAAAGTTTCAAACCATTGTATTCAACAACAACAAAAAAACAGCATATCAAAAACGGGCAGCATAGATTTTAAATTAGATATGTGAGTTTTTCACTCACCTTAGATTTGTTTCAAATCAGTTAGCACCAAAATCCAAAAGAGAGCAAGAATTTGAAACCGCCATTAATGTATTTCTACCGAGCTACTGAAAAATGAGCAAAAGAAAGGATGCAGTGTTTACTTTTCTTTTCTCATTTTAGGTACAAGTCAATGAAACAAATGTGCTGGCAATGCTTTGTACAATTTCATTAAATTGAAAACGTGCACTGCAGAAGAAGGACACCACTAGCATTGATGATAATGGCAGTAAAACGCAAAGTGTGCATATATTTGCTTTACAAATATTGTGACAGCAAGTGTTCGTATTTTTATATTTTAAACTTAGTGGCTGTAAAGCAAAATGTTCCAACTTTGTTTTAAAATTGGACCCTATACACATATACACGATAAACTATTTGCATTACACTTCAAATATGCTACCACTATGATGAGTTCACTGACTTGCAATAGAATTGCATTTTCAACCGACCAACATTATTGCATTGCAATTTTTTTTCAAATCTTAAATTAAAATTCCTATTTTAAATTTTTATTTTGACGGTAATCAAAAATCAAGGTTGTTACAAACATCCCCTTATAAAAATTGCGTCCCCGCAATTTTCATACTAGAAGTTTTTATAACACAAATAATTCATCACAACAAAGATTTAAAATAGAAAAGATGAATAAAAATGCTCACCCCCACCCGAAGAGGAGAGAAAACCAGGATAAGAACGCTCAATGAATTCTTTGGTTTCCCAAGTGCAATCTTTGGGGTTTGCGGACCATTGAATTTTCACAAGTGAGACTTCTTTATTCCGAAGGCGTTTAACCTCTGAAGCTAGCACACTAATAGGATTTTGCACCATAGACAAGTCAGGTGAGATCTCAAGATCTTGCAACACATGAGGATCAATGATAGAATTCGAATCTCGAAGGCATCGACGAAGCTGGCATACATGAAATACGTCATGAATTCTCGAAAACTGAATAGGTAGCGATACACGATAAGCAACAGGACCAATGCATTCTGTAATAGAAAATGGCGCAATATATCGAGGAGCCAATTTTCCGGAGCTAATAAAATGCACCACCCCCTTCATCGGAGAAACACGAATGAACATGCGATCGCCAATAGAGAATTCCAAAGGATTCCTACGATGATCGGCATAAGATTTCTGCCTATTCTAAGCCTCTTTCATTCTCTGTCTAATAGTATCAATCTTCTCAGAAGATTCATAAATATAATCGGGGCCGAGAACTAACTTTTCCCGGATTCCAACCAACAAGATGGTGATCGACACGGCCTTCCATAAAGGGCTTCGAAAGGAGCCATACCGATACTGGATTGGAAACTGTTGTTATAAGAGAACTCAACAAGAGGTAAGTGGTCTTCCCAACTACCACTAAAATCAAGAATGCTAGCACGAAGGAGATCTTCTAAGACTTGATTCACCCTTTTAGTCTGACCATCAGACTGTGGATGATAAGCTGTACTGAGATTGAGCTTAGTGCCCAAAGCTTTCTGAAGGCTCTGCCAGAAACCACTAGTAAAAAGCGGATCTCTGTCACTAACAATGGAACTAGGAACTCCATGAAGTCGAAGGACTTCTTTAATAAAAAGTTTAGCCAACAAAGGTGCAGTCCGATTGGACTTGATAGGAATAAAATGGGCTGATTTGGTCAATCGGTCAACAATCACCCAAACACTAGTATGGCCCGACCTCGAACGAGGTAGACGATCAATGAAGTCCATAGAAATTTGATCCCATTTCCATAATGGAATCTCAAGAGGCTGCAAAAGACCACTAGGACGCTGGTGTTCCGCTTTAATAAGTTGACAAGTCATGCAACGACTCACATAATTTGTAACATCACGCTTCATACCCTCCCAAAAGTATAAGCGTTTCATGCCAGCATACATCTTACTACTGCCTGGATGGATAGTATACTTAGAACGATGACAGTCCTCAAGAATGTCATTTCTAAGCTTAGAAACATTAGGCACTATCAACCTTCCCTTCTTCCGAATACAACCATGAATATCAATATCGAAATCCTTTAGATTATCACTTCGGGATTCCGATTTACAACTCTGAATAAGAAAAGTGATATCTGGATCTTGTTTCTGGGCATCGGTAATTCGATCCAACAAACTAGGACGAGCTTCCACGCTAAATAAAAGCATGGGAGAATCAGAAACTGAAGGACGGTCTCTAATATCACAATGAGATAAAGCTTCCAACATATTCCACTCTGCTAGCATCATGGAAACAACAACTTGCTGCTTGCGACTAAGCGCATTAGCAACTCGATTACCTTTACCAGGGGTATACTGAATATCGAAATCATATGAAGCAAGAAATTCAAGCCAACGCTATTTCCTCATATTAAGTTCCTTCTGAGTGAAGAGATATTTCAGAGATTTATGGTCAGTGAAGAGAACAAAACGCTTGCCCAATAAATAATGTCGCCAAATCTTTAGAGCAAAGACTATAGCGGCTAACTCCAAATCATGGGTAGCATAACAAATCCCGTTAGGCTTTAGTTGTCTAGAAGCATAGGCAACTACTCTATCCTTTTGCATGAGAACAGCACCGAGTCCATAACAACTGACATAGGTATAAACAATAAGATCATGATTCCCTTCGGGAACCACTATGATAGGAGCATGAGTAAGGAGATCTTTTAACTTCATGAAAGAAATCTCACACTTATCAGACCAAATAAAAGGAACGGCTTTTCTCGTGAGAGTGGCAAGCGGTAAAGCAATACAAGAAAAGTCCTTAATGAACCGGCGATAATAATCCGTTAATCCAAGGAAACTACGGATCTCGGTAACAGTCTCGGGCCTCTTCCAATTCTAAATAGATTCAATCTTGGAAGGATCGACAGAAATACCATCGGAAGAAATAATACGACCGAGAAACTTCACCTTATTCTCCCAAAAGTGACACTTGGAGAATTTGGCATAAAGCTGATGCTGACGAAGAGTGCTCAAAACAATCTCCAAATGCTGAATATGATCGGCTTCAGATTTGGAATAAATAAGAATATCATCAATGAAAACCAAGATGAACTTATCGAGATATTCCTGGAATATCCGATTCATAAGATCAACAAAATACGCTGGAGCGTTCGTTAAACCGAACGGCATAACAAGCCATTCGTAAGAACCATAACGAGTACGTAATGCGGTAAGAGGGATGCTATCTTCCGCAACTCGTAACTGATGAAAACCGGTAGCAAGATCAAGTTGGGAGAAAAGCTTAGCGCCACTTAATTGATCGAACATGTCATCGATCCTAGGTAATGATACATTTTTTGATAGTGAGCTCGTTAAGCTTGCGATAATCAATGCAAAGCCTAAGCGTACCATCTGACTTCTTAACAAAGACAACGGTGGTGCCCTAAGGAGATGAGCTTGAATGAATAAATTGCTTGGCTTCCAATTCGGATAGTTGTTGCCTGAGTTCCTCATTTTCCTTAGCAGACATCCTCGTGGGAGGATGACCAACAGGATGACCATCGGAGATAAGATCAATATGAAACTCAATTGACCTCTTCGACGGCAAACACGAAATAGGCTCGAAGACATCAGAAAAATCACAAACAACCGAAATATTAGCTATAACATCCTCCGATTCGAAGGAAGAAATGAGAGCATTCGAAGTATGGTCCATGTCTTGAAATATAATAGATAACTGCTCGATAGCATCGGGATGCTTGATATATAAAGTTTTTTTGGGACATAGGATTTGAACTTCATAACGGACGAGCCAATCCATCCCCAAAATCATATCAAAACCAAGATGATCCATAATATGCAGATTCACATGAAAGGAAAAACCACATAGAATAATCGCAACATCAACACATAACAAACCAAGAGTAGCGGATCCACCAATAGGATATACAATCCTCAAAGGGTCGCAAAGACTAACAACATCCAAAGGAATAACATCAACAAGCTCCTTTGACACGAATGAATGTGATGCACCCGCATCAAAAAGAACTCTAATAGAACGGCCATGAAATAAAATAAAACCTTCCAAAACAGAAGGAGTAATACCTTTGGGCTGAGAGGAATCACCAGAAGCTTTAGCAACATTAAGCTTCCCAGATTTGAAACCCTTAGGAGCAGTAGGACAACTAGAAACCCAATGACCCTCTTTCTTGCAATAGCGGCAAATGCGAGGCTTAGGACAACTACGAAGAAGATGATCCAGAGAACCACAATTATAGCAGCCCTCTGAATACAAGGTGCACTACTAGGCTGAGAACTAGAGGTAGCTTGCTTCTTCTTCTTTTTGTTGGAAGAATTAGGCTTATGAAATGGAAAGCTCTTCTTGTTGGGGTTCTTAGAAACCTCAATCTTATCACCACTATCACGTTCCTTTTCGACAGCTTCAAGGAAAAGTGCCCAATCAACAAGTTCCTCAAAAGGAAGCTTAAGCTGAAGCAAAAGAACTTTCTTCAAACCATCAACAAATCTAAGATTCTTCTTACATAGAGTGTTAATGAACTCAACTCCGTGTTTGGACAAGGCCTCGAAAGATGCAACATAATCAGAAACAGAGGACTTTCCTTATTTCAACTCAAGGAAACTACGAGCAAGATTAGCCTTTTCTGATTCAGGAACGAATTTAAGTTTGAATCGTTCCTTAAACTAAATCCACGAGAGAGAGGACTCATCAACTTCCACAATCAAAAGCTCATACCAATCAAGCGCACGTTCTTGCAACATTCTAGATGCCACGAGAACGCGATGATGATCAGAAAGATCCATCCGAGAAAATATGCGCTCACAAGCATGCAATCAAGTCTGAACCTCCAATACACTTTCCGATCCCTTGAAAGGCTTGCCTCCAAGGTGGGAATAGTCACTACACATGCAGGCGAAGGCAGACTTGTGAGAGGGAGCTGCGAGAGTAGCAACAGAAGGCTGAGTACCCTGAAATAGCTCCATAAACTGATCAGCTAACATATAGACTCCGTCCGGATGAGAACCACTAGACGGACCTGCAGAAGAACGCTTTCCTCTACCTCTTCCAGCAATAGGCTAAGAAACAAGAGAAGATACGGATTGGTTAAACAATACAAGATTGATAAGGAATTTAACAAATGGAATACTACGGAAATGTGAGATTCATCCCTAGACATATTCTAACATGTTAAAGAGGATAGGAATAGATTAGAAAGGCACAAATAAAATCATCGAATAGTTGTAACATATGTTCCATTCTGCTTCTGTTCCGTGTTTATTATAATTTGTTCTGAATCTCAGATTTGATACCAAGCTGTGACGCGCTACCTCTATACTCACAATAACAAAGGTTATTATAAGGAATAACGTCTGCTATTGCGAAGAATAAGGCTTTTTAGAAGCGACCATCCGTAAGTTATGCCTTAGACGAGAATTGATAACATCGATAGGAGTTGTGTAAATTACTCCCAACGATATATATTCAATTCAAATCTAAAACGAAACCATAGTGGCTTAAGAAAAATTCAGAACAACTCATAATAATAACAACACAAATAAGTATAATCACATCAAAACATAAATATCAGATATAGCGGAAGATAAGTCTGGATACATGCTACAACAATCGATGGTTCACATGAACCAAATGTACATATACATAGACATCAACACATACATGAGATGAGAGTCAATACACCAAAAGTAACACTCGAAGCCTAAACAAAAGATGAGGTGAAATCCCAAAAGCTGAAGCGGCAACTGAATCAGAGATAGCGATTATCCTGAAATAACTCGGTCTGACCCGAGTATTATTTAAAAGAAAATAATAAACGGATCAGTCTAATTTAAACTTAGAAATGAATACATCATAAACAACATCAAATCAAAATTAATCATAATCTCGAATGAGACTATTCAGCATAAATAATCAACATAGTTTAAATGAAGAAACCTCATTAAACTCCATTAAAGTCAACTTATTAAACTCCATCAAAATCAACTTCCAAATTCAAAATTGAATTCAAAACAGTAATACACAAAAGTCTAGAAATCAAAAATAGATAACTAGAAAATCAACATAAAAGTGGATCGATTCTAGCATATGGCGAGTCTAAGCTACGCCGCACGTGCATCTCATATGGCGAAGCCTACCAAGTACTGTCATCATAATATTTGGCGCCCAACAAATGACCCGAAGGTCCAACATATGGCCCGAAGGTCTAGTACTGGTAATTGACCCGAAGGTCCAGCATAGTGGCTTGAAAGCCCAACAAAATCATCAAAATTCTGAAACAATAACTTCACAGCAAATATTTCAATTAACGAGTCCGGAATTAACCGAATTAGTAAAAGCGTGGTTCCATATTCCGCACTTTTGCTAAATCATTGAAATCTCTTCATCGTTTCCTTGAAAGTGCAAAATTGTGTATTTTATATAGATAAAATTTACATTCTCAAATGGACAAGTCCGAAATTAATCGGATCAGTAAAAGTAAGGGTTCATAGTCCTTGATTTTGCTGAAGCGTTTAAATCGATTTCTCATTCATTTGAAAGCGTAAACTGTAAAAAAATTGGAAACAATTATATTTTAAAACGATTTAAAAACACGTGATTAAAACAGCAAATTCTATAGCAATTTCGACAAAGAAATTGCGCTTCACAAAATACCGTAAAAACGGATATAAAAATCAGCGTTGCGAGATTTCATGATTGCAAGATAGCCGCTTGAAAATTCACTTTAAATTGACGGTTACTGAAGTAAAAACAATAGTAATTTTTATTCGTCAAAAATCTCATCAAAACAACACGCTTTAAAAATATAACACCGGAGTAAAAATCCGTTATAAAAATAACGGCAACAAAATACATTTTAAAACCAAACACCGGTTCAAAATAAATTAAACATCGGCCTACACTGCTATATATGCACCAAAATATGGCACTGCCTGGGCTTAGTAACTATATTCACGCACGTACTAAATGGACTACAAAAAAATGATGTAACTTAGAACTCATTTTTTTTCCTTTGCATGCATGGATTAAAATGCAAATTTAAGGGGACCTGGACAATACTATATATATATATATATATATATATATATATATATGCACATGAAACTATTGTGTACCTTGGACTAATTTACTAATACTCCAACTTGCACCCAGTGAAAATAGACAAAAAAATGTAAATATCTTGGTCATATATTCGTAAAATGCATGTTTTCACGCACGGCCACAAAATGCAAAGCCTGGACATGAATTTTGTACGCAAAAATTTGAAATGGACAAAAACTTCTTGCCGCATATATATTTGCATACAGAAATGAAGAAATGAAAATTGACCAGGAACTTGATTCTAGTGTACACATTTGTACATAAAAATTGAAATGGACAAAAACATTTCCCACATGATGACAAGTCAAAATGTGCAAAAGAATATTTGACTTGGACTTAATTTTCTTTGGTGCATGCACTATTTATGCTCACGTAACAAAATGGCCTAAATATAAAGTGACCTGGGCAATTCATTTTCACGCACGCATGTACAAAGTATTTTCACGCACGCCAGTACCAAATATTTTCACGCATGCACACTAAAATATACACGCAAATATGAAGTTGAAAAAAAAAACTATCTGGCTATACTATCTCTCGCATGCATGCTAATGAAAATATAAAATAAACTAAACTTAACAAAATATAACATGCGAACCTGGACCATAATTCACGCACGCATGAAATGAAGAAAACAAATGAAATGGTCTGGACTGCCTTCTTTTTGCTCATATTTGTAAGCACGAAAAAAAATATAAATGAAACAAAAGAAGGCCTGGAAAATGACTACATTCACACACAAAAGATACGAGGCAAATAACATGAAAAATATAAGAATGAAATTGAATAAGACCTGGGAATAAATACATGCATGCATTAAAAATATATAACCGACTTAACAACAAAAAGTTTCAAACCGTTATATTCAACAAAAAAATAGCATATCAAAAACAGGCGGCATAGATTTTAAATTAGATATGTGAGTTTTTCACTCACCTTAGATTTGTTTCAAATCAGTTAGCACCAAAATCCAAAAGAGAGAAAGAATTTGGAACTGCCATTAATGTATTTCTACCGAGCTACTGAAAAATGAGCAAAAAAAGGATGCAGTGTTTACTTTTATTTTCTCCTTTTTTGTACAAGTCAATGAAACAAATGTGCTGGCAATGCTTTGTACAATTGCATTAAATTGAAAATGTGCACTGCAGAAGAAGGATACCACTAGCATTGATGATAATGGCAGTAAAAAGCAAAGTGTGCATATATTTGCTTTACAAATATTTTGACAGCAAGTGTTCATATTTTTACTTTTTAAACTTAGTGGAAGCAAAGCAAAATGTTCCAACTTTGTTTTAAAATTGGACCCTATACACATATACACGTGAAACTATTTGCATTACATTTCAAATATGCTACCACTATGATGAGTTCGCTGACTTGCAACAGAATTGCATTTTCAGCCGACCAACATTATTGCATTGCAATTTTTTTCTTCAAATCTTAAATTAAAATTCCTATTTTAAATTCAGGAAATTATTATCAAGGACAAAATTTCACATCTTTTTAGCCTCAAGGACAGACCTTCAATATTTTATCCTGAAGGACAACTTTCTGTAGGTATCAGTTTTTAGTTACTGATAGCAGTTTTTAGGTATCAGTTTGTAGTTATCGATAGCAGTTTTTAGGTATCAGTTTTTAGCTCGGTATCAGTTTTGTTGTCCTTATGAATAATTTTGGAAAATATTTGTCCTTGTGAATAATTTTTAGAAGAATGTTTGTCCTTGTGGTAAAAATATTGAGATCGTGTCCTTGAGGCAAAAAATATAGAAATTTTTTCCTTTAAATTAATTCCCCCTTTTAAATTTTTATTTTGACGGTAATCAAAAATCATGGTTGTCACATTTGTAGTGCTCAACCCCGCTTTTATCTCATAGGAGAGGTGACGAAAGGTAAGTTCTTCATTCCGCACACTCTCCGGCTCGAAGATACGCCGGTTTCTTTCTCTCCAAAGAAGAGTTAGAAATTTCTTTAAAACAAAGAAGAGAATCCTGTTCCTACTATCTTTCATGTCAGTAACTTTGAGAAGAGCACTCCAAATACCACCGTTCCAAAGCTGTGAATCCGAGTAACCTAACTTGTTCGATAACTTTGTCCACATCCCTAAGACGAAACCGCACTTGAAGAATATATGGTCTCTAGTATCTGGTTCAGTGCTATAGAAAGTGCAGTGGATCGGCACGTCCATATCTCGGCTAAACAGCTTAACACGCGAGTGTAAAGCATTATTGATTACTTTCCAAAACATGAGACTTTCTCTAGCATTGTTGTCCCTGTACCAAACTCTTTTATGCCATTAACAATCATCCAGACTGTCAAGGCCATTCTAGTACATGTACATAGGCTTGTTTTTGAAAATTCTACCTATGCCTTTCCAGTGAATGATGTGGTTGCGGTATAGGGAGACCTCGGTGGCTAAGATCTGGTTCCATATGAGACGAACTACCTGATTCGATGTGTTAGGGAGCGCGAACTCATCGTTCCTAAACACGTCTGTGACCTTAGATTTTGGATGAATGCCAGATTGGGTAATGTCGTTGTGCAAAGCTTGTACGAAGAATGCAACCACGGGCTAGCCACGGGTCATTCCAGAATTGGACATTGCTTGATATGCCGTATTGGACATAGGGAAGGATGCAATCTCGCAAGTCTAAGATTGAGCGCCAAGTCTAGCTTATGTTTTGAAGGGGTTACATGCTCTAGAAATCCCTCCTTTTAAAAACGTTGTTTTTCGACTAGAGGAACCGGAGACTGTTTCTATTGTTTATGAAGTTATCGAAGTGTTTGATTAGCGCAACCTTAGTCCAAACTGCGACATTGTAGATACCAAGACCGCCTTTGCGCAGAGGTTTCTCAATAATCTTGCATGACATCGGGGCAGTGATACGTCCATGAATGAAGCCTTTCCATATGAATCTCATTGTTGTAGTTCTGATCATGTTGATAAGTTTTAGAGGTAAAATGAAGGTCTTGGCCCAATAAACATGCATTGTGAAAATCACCGATTTGTGTAAGGTAGCATGGCCGACCTGACTCATAGTTCTGGAGGTCCAACACTCCAGTTTAGACATGATTTTTGCAAATAGAGGGAAACATTGGCTGGCTGTAATTCGAGAAGTAGCAAGAGGGATTCCAAGATAAGTAGCTGTATTAAAATTGGGCTGCAGTCCCGTGGAATTGAGGATTGCAAGAGTTTGCTCATCGTTAATGCCAGCTAGCATAATCTCTGATTTGACAAGGTTAATTTTCGAACCAGTTTGTCTGTAGAAAGCATCTAAGGCATTCATAATGGATTGAATGGAAATAGGATCGGGTATGCAGAAGATGACGAGATCATCGACGAACATGAGGGAGGTAATGCATGGGTTACTACATTGTGGGTGAAGGTGGAACAATCCAGAGGATATTAAGTTTTCAAGCATACGTGTGAGGAGTTCCATAACTATAATGAATAGATATGCAGACATCGAGTCGCCTTGACAAATGCCCTGCTTACCTTTGAAATATCCTTTCGCTGAACCGTTAATAACAATGGAGTAGTTAACTGTAGATATGCAAGTGTAAATCCAGGCAATAAAGTGGGGTGGAAAGTTCATGTAACCAAGAATGCGGACCAACGAATCCCACTGTAATGAATAAAATGCTTTTCTGATATCAAACTTCATCATCGCTCTAGGAGACTTGTTTTTACACATGTGCCCTCTGAGAAGTTCGTGAGAGAGTAAAACATTGTCTAATATACTTCTACCCGAGAGCAACGCAGATTGGTTGGGGGATATAATGTTAGGGAGAACTGCCATCAGGCGAGAGGCAATAATCTTCGAAACACACTTATATATTGCATTGCAACATGAGATTGGCCTGAAATCAGCAACAGTCTCAACGGAAGCTGATTTAGGAATGTGGGCGATGTTTGTGTTGTTGTATTTGTCCATGAGCTATGAGTTCATGAAAATGGTTTTAATTGTAAGGCACACATCAGGTCTAACAATGCTCCAGCAAGAAGTGTAGAAAAAGGTGTTGAGGCCATCCGGACCACTGGATGAGTTTGTGTTAAGAGAAAACATGGCGTCTTTAATTTCAACTTCAGAGATTATATTGTAGAGAAAGGCATGGTCATGTTGATTAAGCTTAGGAAGAATTTGGAGATCTATATCATCAATACGTGGACTGAAGTTTAAGACATTACCAAGGAGTTGAGCGAAAAAATCATTGAACGCTTTGTCGATGGCAGGTCTGTCTGTTTGCTCTTTACCATCCAAGTCAACGATTCTATGGATGTTGTTACGGTTGTGTTTCGCTTTAAGAGTTGCATGGAAATATGCAGTGTTTAGATCGCCTTCATCATTCCAACAAGTGCCCGTCTTTTGCTTAATCATGGACAGCTCCTTCTGTAGTTCCAACTGATACTGCTTTGCTATTGAAGTTTCAAGAGAAGCCAAGCTTCCATTGCTGGCATTCCTTCACATTTCTGAATGAATCTCCAGAAGTTTTTGTTTCCAGATGTTCGATTGCTTGCTGAAATTCCCAAATCTGGATTTGGACCACTCTTTCAGCGCCTCCTTCGTAGCCCTCGACTTTTTCTGTAAAACGAACATAGGGTTACCATAGTTAGGAGAGGACCAAACTTTACGCTCAATATCAAAAAGTCGTGTTCTTTAGTCCAGGAGTTAAAAAATTTAAAATGGGGTCTTCTTCTCATGATAGCACCACCCATGTGGATGATTTGGGGAGAGTGACCGGGCAGGATAGGGTTAGGGATATGGTTAAATAAAGTAGGCCAGGTGTCCAAGGCTTCATGGTTGGAGAATGCGTAGTCGATTTTACAAAAAGTTCAATCACCTTGTCTTCTCCTGTTGTTCCAAGTGTATCTAGCACCGTAGACTTTAGTTTCAATCAAATAAGCATCTTGAATTACTTTATTAAATATCAGCAAGGGAGAGGGGAGAGCCGCCTATTCTATCCATAAGGCTAAGGGAGCAATTAAAGTCACCACACACCACCCAGGAGTGGGTGTCCTGTCTTAAACTAGGGAGAGTGGAAAGGAAGGGAGCCCGAGAGTTAACAGCGTTCTCGGCGTAAATGAAGGTGAGGTAGCAAGAGGTATTACTGGGGATGAACATGCTATGGCAGTGGATAAATTGAGAAGAGGAGACGATAGGGGTTAAGAGGTGGACAGATGCGTCAAAGAGGATTAAGATACGACCATAAGGGGCATGGTCGAGATTGTGAGCTATCTTCTAGGTTGGCATAATTAGATGGGATGCTCTACAGAATAGAATAGAGTTCAATTTGATTTCAAGAATTGCCAGGATACTCAGGTCATATTGTGTAATCGATTCTTTACATAGATGGAGTTTAGAGTCATCATGAGCTCCACGGACGTTCCAAACACATAAGTTTCATTGAGTAAACTCGAGAGATTCAATTATTGCTTTCTTCATTTGCCTTGTCAAGGCACCTGAGGTTTTGATGTAGTCGGGGATGGAAGCAGAAAGGGGGAAGTTCGTGAAGATGGAAGCTGGATTGTCAGATGGAACAGAGTTGGATGAGCTTGGAGGGGCAGGAGACTTCGTGGGATTGAGTGAGGGAGGGCCAAGTATAGAGGAGGAGGAATCAGGTGGTGGGATGTAGGATTTGGGAGGGATGATATGACTGTAGGGGTTAATTTGTTCAGACACAGCATGTACAGCTTGCATGGTCACAACATTAGATGATGGCCTACCGGGAGGGGATTAGTTAGGGGACTTCATTCACATTATGATGAGGCACCAATATCGAAAAAGTATCGATATATTGCAAAAGGACTTGGGGAGTTGTGTCAATAGAGATAGGAGATACTATGTGCATGTGCACACGTTCTTGCGTGAGAGATTTGGCAGCAGAAGCTAAGGGAGGAGATATGGTTGTTTCGTTGAGTTGTAGAACTGAGTTGGAGATTTAAGTGACTTCTAAGTGTGAGTTGCATGGGAAAGTTTGCATGGTTGTTTGTTTTTCATGTGAACTTTGAGGGGAGGCAAGACAACGGCTCGGTTTGGGAGATTGGATAGGATATGGGGTTCAGAGAGTGTGGCAGATGGGATAGAAAGGGGAGTAAGGTCGGGAATGGCATTAATGACATGAGTGGGTGGGTTGGGAGCATCAGTAAGGCTTGAAGTAAAAAAGCGAGTTAGAGATTGGACCATACACTGCAGATTCATGCAGATGCATTGTTGTGGAAACGAGCTCTTCAGAATGTCTAACATAACACAATATATTTAATGAATTTGCTACTGCCTTCTGAGAAGAAAACAAACTTTCTGTTGTACTTTCCTTTAACGGGTCAGCTTGCATTGTTTCCTTAATTTCCACAGTGCCTTGCTCATTCAAAATGTCAAATTTATTATGAGTTATGATCATGGGCTGCTTTGCACGTGCGCGTCATGAAGTGTTGAGTTAAGATTTTATCATTTTTTTCTGTACCGTTTTCCCATCTTTCTTTACCAGTTGTGGAGACTTCTTTGTTTTGTTTTTCCTTATTGGTTTCTAAGAAAACATCTTTATCAACAACTTCAACTATTTTAGAGGCTCCGACCATGTTAACAGCCTTCAATGGACTTCTACCAGTAACCACTTCGCGAGGGAGGGGGTTAGCACAGTTTGTCGAAGAAACATGCATTTTCTACCATCAAATATACCTACTTTTTGCCACCTTAAAGGAGCCTTTCCTTTATACAATTATTTATGCTTAACTGGGGCTTTAACTTCAACTTTGTCTTGCTTGTTTTGGTCCAGATGAGTTATGTGAGGGTCAGGAGGCGCTTGCATTTCACAGTTTTCACTAGAGTGACCAAAAGAGACACAATTGTGCAAATTAAAGGTTTCCACATATAAGTTACTTTGATTTTTTGGGTTCCTGCATCAACAAGCTTAACTAGAAACTCATCAACAATATCATTGTCTGGATGAATCTCAATTAAACATTTAGCATAATGGAGTCTCTCCAGGCTTTCAGTCATCGTGTCCATACGCAGCAGTTTACCTAACCTACTCGAAAGCCAGTTGATACCAACATGAGTCCAAGAAAACAGAGGGATGTTGTGGAACAGCACCCAAACCGGAACAGAGTGTACGGAGCCACATACATTACTTATTTTGGAATCATAAGGCTAACAATAAAAAGTTTGTTCTTCAAAATAATTGGATCCCCATTTAAGATACATTACTTGTCCTCTTCACAAGAGAGGAGGAAAAGAAAGATGACACCATCAGATTTGATTTTTATGGATCCGTTAAGTTTCCATACCTACTTGAGTTTTTGCACGACTGCAAAGAAGGACAATGGCTTGTCTAAAAAGAAACCCATAAGATGCTCACTCTAGATTTGGGATCCTGCTTCAACTATGCTAGCTGATAGGTCTAAGACTCCATCAGAGTAAGTTGGCTTCATCTCAACAGGCGTGTACTTCCCAGCATTCCTGCGTTTCTGCTTGAATAAAGAAGTCCAGACTGGTTGAGAGGGGGTGGATGTGGAGTGAGCTGTTGTGGGGTTGGAGGCCAAGAACAGGGTAGAAGAAGAAGCCGAGGGATTAGATCTAGGGTCAGGAGGCTGAGGTAGGGAGGGTAGGGGTTGCGGCAGAGATGAGTTGGTAGAAGCATGGCACGAGGTAGGATTCCCCCTTAAGAAAATTCAAATTAATTCACAATTAAATACTAAAAATTTAAATTAATTACCAGATTAAATTTGATTTAAAATCGGGATCGTTGTTGATTCCCCTCTTAAGAAAATTTCGTCCTTTTGAAAGAGAGGGAGACAAACAAAGAACATAAGAACACATAAAAAGATAGAGAAATGGCTTACCAATCAAGCCGGAATATCCACTCTACAATTAGGATAGGGCTTCTGCATGCTATCCTTTGTTTCCCATGTACAATCATTTGGATCTCCACTCCATTGTACTTTCACCAATTTCACCACTTTATTCCTTAGCTGCTTTTCATCTCGATCAATAATCTTTAATGGTTCTTTTTTCACTGCCAAATTAGGTGTGATCTCTAAATCCCATTGAGCGGCCTCTTCAATGATATGATCTGGATCGTGCACATATTTCCGAAGGTGAGAAACATGGAACACGTCGTGTACGCCAGATAACCAATTGGGTAACTGCAATCGATAAGCCAAAGGATCAATCCTCTCAAGTATAGGAAAAGGACCTATATGTCGCGGTGCCAGCTTACCAGTCTTTCCAAATCTCAAAACTCCACGCATTGGAGAAACCTTTAGGAAAACTGAATCTCCAACTTGGAAGTCTAAAGTTCTTCTCCTGTGATCTGCATAACTTTTCTGTCTACTCTGAGCAGTTTTCGACTTCTTTTGAATAAAATCAACCTTCTTGGTAGCTTCCTTTATCATATCTGGACCAAGAACAAGCCTATCACCCGACTCAATCCAACAAGCAGGTGGTCTATGAGGATGACCATACAATGCTTCGAAAGGAGCCATTCTAATATTGGCCTGATAACTATTATTATATGACCCCTCCTATGAACCTCCAAAGTCAAGGATACAAGCACGTAAAAGATCTTCCAAGATTCGATTTATCCTTTCTGTTTTCCCATCAGACTACGGGTGGTAAGCAGTACTGAAATTCAACTTGGTTCCTAGTGCATCTTGAAATGCCTTCCAAAATCTGCTAGTGAAAATCGGGTCACGATCACTCGCTATAATACTAGATATTCCATGGAGATGAACAATCTCTTTCACATATAGCTCTGCCAAACTCGCTTCTGTTTGGGAAGATTTAACTGGGATAAAGTGGGCAGTCTTGGTCAGACGATCTACAATAACTCAAATTGCATCATTACCCTTGCAAGTTCGTAGCAAACCATCTATGAAATCCATAGAGACTTGGTCCCACTTCCATTTAGGCACTTCTAGTGGTTGGAGTAAACCTGCCATCTTCATTTGATCAGTTTTTATTTGCTGACAAGTTGCATATCGACTGATATAAATGGATATATCCTTCTTCATCGTTTTCCACCAGAAAGTCCTTTTAATATCTCGATACATTTTGTTAACCAATGGATGGATACTAAGCTTGTACTTGTGACACTCGTCCAAAACTTCTCGTTTGAGATCTGGGATGTCTGGGACACACATCCTCCCTTTCAACCTTACAATTCTACTCTTATCGACTTCAAAGCTGGAATCTTCACCCCGGCGTATTCTTCTATATATTTCTAGAAGAAACTTGTTTTCTTTTTACTTACTTGTGATCTACTTAAGAAGAGCAAGAGTGACAACAAGATAAGCAAGAACAACATGTCTTCTACTTAAAGCATCAGCTACCACCTTGGCTTTACCAGGTGTATACAGAATATCTAAGTCGTATGACGCTAGGAATTCGAACCAATGTTGCTTCCTTAAATTCAAATCCTTCTGGGTAAAGAGGTATTTTAAAGATTTATGGTTGGTGAACAATTCGAATTTTTCACCCAAAAGATAATGACGTCAGATTTTTAAAGCAAAAATAACAGCGAAGAGCTCAAGATCGTGGGTTAGGTAGTTTTCCTCATGTGGTCGTAATTGTCAACTTGCATAGGCAATCATTGTACCCTCGTGCATTAGAACAGCACCCACACCTTCACCACACGCATCTATGCAAACAGATAAACCTTGATTCCCATTAATAATAGCAAGAACGGGAGCAGTGGTCAACCTTCTCTTCAACTCCTGGAGCGCTTCCTTGCACTTCGGAGTCCAATCGAATTTGGCATTCTTCATAGTCAGCTTAGTCAACGGACTGGCTAACTTGGAGAAATCCTGGACAAACTTTCGGTAATATCTAGCTCATCCCCTAAAACTTCTGACTTCCTTCGGGGTTGTGGATTGGTTCTAGTCTAGGATAGAGAAAACCTTGCCATGGTCTACAGAAATTCCCTCTTCGGTAACAATATGTCCCAGAAATCTAACTTCCTTGACCCAGAAATGATATTTATAAAATTTGGCAAATAGAATGTTCCTCCTCAATATTTACAAAACAATTTTCAAGTGTTCGACATGCTCTTCTTTAGTTTTAGAATAGATCAGAATATCATCAATAAATACGAGAACGAATTTATTCAACACCTCTCGGAATACTCGGGTCATTAAGTCTATGAAATATGCAGGGGCATTGGTTAGTCCGAAATGCATAACTAACCATTCGTAGAATGTGTCAGGACCCCTGAAAGCAGTTATATGGACACGGTCTTCAGTAATTCTTAGTTGATGGAATCCTTGGGCTAGATCCATTTTAGAAAAGAATCGAGCGCCATGCAACTGATCGAACAGCTCATCGATTCTGGGCAAAGGAAATTTATTTTTAAGAGTTAATTTATTGGGATCCCGATAGTCTACGCACAATCTTAAGGATCCGTCGGACTTGGCTACAAATACCACAGCTGAACCCTAACTGGAATAGCTAGGATGCATTAATCCTTTCTCCAGCAAATCTCGGGTTTGCTTGACCAGTACTATTCTATCCCTTAGTGCCATCCTACGATTCACATGAACAACAGGACGAGCATCGGGAACCAAGTCAATTCTAAATTCAATCCCCTTATGCGGAGGTAAAGACTTGACTTCTTCGAATACATCGGGAAATTCCCAAACAATAGGTATAGATTCCAAACTTGGTTCGGGATACCCTAAAGTATACATTAGCTTATCCCTTTACGGACTTGGATCTTCACAAGAAATCACGATGAAATTCCCAAGTTTTATTTTGACCGAAATCGTTCGATTGTTACAGTCTAGTTTAGCTTTGTATTTCGTTAACCAGTTTATTCCAAGTAAGATTTCAAATTCATTAAAGTCGAGAACAAAAAGTCTGATAGGAAACAGATGATGAGAATATGAGGTAGGAACCTTTCTACAACATAGACAAAGATTCGCAGGGCCACCAACCGGATTCTTCACACAAATAGGTTCATCTACGAATTCGGGTTCAAGTTTTAATTCGTTTATGGCTTGTTGGAAAATAAAGCTATATGTGGCTCCCGTGTCGAACAGAACTCTAACAGCTTTATCATAAATAAGAAGGTTACCTTTTAAAACTCCTTTTCCTTTGTCTGCTCCTGAGGTTGAAGGTTTATCCTTGATCGCATACATCTTTGCTACTTGAGCCTGCTTCATTGTCGGGCATTCTTTAACCACGTGTCCTGGCTGATGACAGTAATAGCATTCTATAGCTCCCTAACTTGTCTTTATAGGTTGATCCTTCTTTCCTTATTTCTTAGGCTTCTTGCATCTACTTGAGTAATGTCCCTTCTCCAAACAATTGAAACAAGTAACATCCTTTGATCCTTCTTTCCTTGTTTCTTAGGCTTTTTGCATCTAATTGAGTAATGTCCCTTCTCCAAACAATTGAAACAAGTAACATCCTTCGCCTGGTTCTCCTGATTATTCTTCTTTTCTTTGCCTTGCCATGGTTTCTTTCCTCCAAACTTCCTCTTCTTCCAATTCGGATTGCTTGCAATTCCCTTATCCTCCGGAATCTCTTGCTTATCTAAGGTAGCGTATCTATCCTATATCTATCAAATCAGCAAGAGATTCTTTCACATGGCTCGTCTTCCTTTCATGGAACTTCTTGTTCATTCCTCTAATAAATCTTTCATTCTTCTTGAGAGGGGTATTCACCAATTCCA
This sequence comes from Allium cepa, assembly GCA_030765085.1. Taxonomy (NCBI): domain Eukaryota; kingdom Viridiplantae; phylum Streptophyta; class Magnoliopsida; order Asparagales; family Amaryllidaceae; genus Allium; species Allium cepa. Next base: position 100,830,516 of record CM060946.1, on the reverse strand, counting down.
GACCAAACCGGGATAGCTCTTTAAACTTATTCAAACATTCTTTAAAAGATAAACTTCCTTGCTTCAAGTCTGTAAACTCCTGGTACATCCTGGAGATACCAGCAGACGGCATATAACGATGTTCAAACACTTCCTTGAATCGGCCCCTAGTAAATTCATCCTCCGGCTCAGAAATTCACTACAAGAAAATCTGCTTTTAGTTGCATTAACTGGTAGCATTTATAACCATATGCAACCGTTGGAACTTTTTTAGTATAAAAATAAACAATAAGCGCGGCTAATGGGTTCCCACCAACAATTCATGAAAATTTAGCTAAATTTTTCCGTGACCGCTCATAGCTTATTTTAACAATTAACATTTTCCCGTCCTCCTTCTAAAAAGTACGAAGGAAAAAAATCTCAAATTCTCATTTTCATATTCTTATTCCTGAATTCTCGTTCGAAAAGAAAAGAAACAAATAAAATCGACTGTTTCCAAATCAAGTTCCACAATACCAAATTCTCGATCAAAATCAAATAAAATCAAACGTTCGATTCTGGGATTCTTGCGGAGGTAGTGGTTCGATTTCATGATCTGCGATTTGGGGACTTTGTCAATTGGGGGTAGCGGTAAGTGAAAATTGGCAGTTGAATTAGTTTTGAGAAGTGATGGAGGTCGTAGTGTGGTTCGGGTTGAAGGTTGTTCGATTTGTGATGGGATTTCGGGTTGGCAATTTAGGGTTGAAGGAATTGGGATTGTGACCGATGATGGTAGTGGTTGCAGTGTGGTCGACTGATGTGGACGCATTTGGCAAGAGATTGGAAAGCAGTAGTGTTCTGGAAACTTGGTTCAGAAGTATGAATTCGAAGTTGAATGTTAACTGCAGTGTATGGATGTATTGGTTGCAAGCAATGTGTATGAATGGTTGCAGTGATAAAAGCAAGTAGAGATGCTTGTATGAATGTGTATTGGTTGCTATGTGGATTGTGGCAAACAGTGGTGATTGGGTTGGCCGGGAGTTGTGCACTGTTATTTTGGTGCTGTTGATACTAGTGGCAGTGGGACGTAGGGAAGGATGCGTTGAAGTGATGCTGTTTAAAATATGATGGCAGAGGATGTATGGCAATGAGAAGGGATGACTGTTGTAGCATAGTTTTGGGTTCCAGGCGAGGTTGAAGTGCACTGCAATGCTATGGTGGGGTGGTTCGACAGCAGAAATGTAGTTGATATGAACAGCAGTTTTGAGGCTGTTGAAATGTTGTGATAAAGTGGGATGGTAGTGTTGTTGGAGGTTGTAGAGCAGTTGTTTGGTCTTGGTGATAATGTGCACTGTCGTGTAGGCAGTTGAATGCTTTGTGCGGTTGTGATTGATCATGGAGATTGTCACACTACATTGAATTTGTGCTTTGTTGCTTGAGGTTATGTTGAACCTTTTAAATGTGTGTGCGATGAGGTTTCTGTGTATTTGTATTATCATTTATTTATTTGATAAGCAATAAAACTAAGAAGTTTATTGTTGCAGGGGATTCTCTTCCGCTTGTATAATGGAGTAATGGACTATTTCCTGGTGACTGCAAACATGAAAAGGCATTAAATGAAATAAATAAAGCAAGAAGAGAGAGAAATTGGGCATTTGTTCATGTATATCCTGAAGCAAATAAGATGGCTGAAGAGACGACGGTTAGAGGAGCACAACCGTGTCAAACATGTCACATATGGGATCATCAAGGTAACTTAATTTTAGTAAAAATTTAACTGTCTGGTGTATGTGCCTGGATGGAATTAAAAAGATTTTGTTGTGTATATTGAAAATCTATTTGTGCGCATACATAGGCTGAATCTGTTAGAATTAATGCATTTTAGTTAATCTGAAATTATGAAAAACTTGTTTAAATGGTCTGAGTGCTGTTTCATCTATAGAAGGTTAGGCTGAGAAGACATTCACTTTTTTCACTGTAAAGAACTGAAGATTTTTGTTTTGCTATTCTTTCTGGTTTCTTCTTTGCTTTATTTTCTTTGGGTAAAGCGATTTGTTCTTTCGGTTATGAGACTTTACTATTTACCAGAATATAGCTGAGCTTTTGCAAGTATAATTTATGAATGAAAATAAATTAGCGCTTGCACCTCAAGATTTTGTTGCTTTGTCCATCTATATACTGTTACAAGTCCATCACTCTCAGTTTTGCCTAGATGTACACCATTAGTTATGATGTATATTAGATGAAATATAGTAAAACTTCTAACATAATTTTCTATGTTTTTTCTTCAGCTCAAGGATTTTCAATTTTATTTTGATTTATATATATAGGCATGTCTTATACATTATTACATGTAGTGAATATTGATTTCATTTAATTATAAATATTCTTATCATTGTGTATAATAATAGTTGTGTGTGTTTATTTATTTTTATTGTTTGGTTACCTATCCATCACATCCTGTTTTGGTCAGTTTTAGTTGGTTCTTCTGCATAAAACTCAAAGAATATCATTTCCTCAAAGTTAAAACTCTTCTGTATATCTCAGGCTTCGAACATTGCAGTGTAGTGAAGCAAACTATCTGAAATTGTCTTGCAGCTTCAGATCTGGAACAAACAATCTTTATGATGGTCTATAAAGGGGATTCATGATTTTCGACAGCACATGGGTAACGAGAAGGTTATGGATGAGAATAGACATGGCTTGCTTTGGACTATTGTAACAGATAAGTGAAGAAACATTAATTGTATCGGTATTAGCTATTAATTTATCGAATTTTATTCAGTTGAAACCATTTGCATCTAGGCTTTTTGAAGAAAATGATTAAGAAGCGGATTGTTTGAGCTAACTTGTGACAGTAACTTCGTGAGGTTGGTTATTTGGCTTATTGAAATAAGTACGGATTTGTAGAATAATGCCGGTTTTGCAGAAGCTGAAAGTTTTAGCTTTTGTGATGACAATGCTGCCTGAAAGGTTTGCTACATTGAAACTTATTTCTTTAGGACTTAATAATAGTTTTTTAACTGGTGAAATCCATTATGTATACAGAACATGGGCATTTAAACCTGATTTATCTTTACCATGTTTTAACACTATTTTATTTGTTTTACAGAATTAGTTGCAAAATCAGTTGCCATTACCAGAAGGTTTATCTTGCCATGTTTTAACACTATTTTCTTTATTTTGCAGGACCAGTTACCATGTTTTACAATAAGCGCTTGGTACAGTAAAGGAACTGGGCTTGCATCTGAAATTATAGACACTTTTGTGTTGGTAATGGTATACACTGTGTTTGCTGCTACCGACCCTAAACGTGGTGCTAGAGATACTCATGTGTCGGTATGATACTCTTCTTTTATATTTCAAAGAATAGAACCTGATTTATATTTGTAAACTGTGATAAATTATGCGTCATACTATAAAATTTCTTATGTTCTGTAATTATTTAGTTTTAAACTATAATTATAAGTAATAAATGGGTTGTAGGTACTAGCTCCACTTCTAATTGGGTTTGCGGTGTTCATGGTTCATCTGAAGACCATTCCAATTGCTGGTACTGGGATTAACACTGCTAGAAGTTTTGGAGCTGCTGTGATTTACAACAAGGGTGAAGCTTGGGATGATCAGGTTAGCTTGCTTTTACATATTATTCAAACTCATATTTCATATTAGTAATACGATTACAAGTACCTAATAAGTTACTCTATGTTGTATGAACAACGAATATTCTGGGTTGGTCCATTCATTGGTGCAGTCATTTCAGCAACTTTAGTTTCATTAAGTTTCGTTAAATTCAGTTTATAAATAATGTATGGTTTCATTATATAACTTCAGTTTCATTCATTAAGTTAACACATAAGTGTTTGCAAGTAGCTATTGAGAGAAGAGCAATAGAGGTCAGTTTCGTATGTTATAAATGCATAGGATGTATGGTTTTGTGTGTAGGTAGATGGTTAATTGAAACTGCAGTTTTTGGTTTTGAAGTGGATGGGCAGTTTTTGGTTTTGAAGTGGATGGGCAGAGGGCATATTTGTTTGAAGTATTATAGTCTAAGGACTTCTATATTTGTCCATTTTTTATCTTTGATACCTTCACCTCACAAATATTTAGTAACATGATTATTATTGTTTACAGGTAGATAAACGTTTGTGAAGAATTCAAGCAGCAGCACTGGTTTTTGGTATGGTACCAGCACATGTATGTAGTTAGGTTGATTAAAATTGTTATGAAACTATTATGAAACTAGTATGTATGGTTCAGGGGAGGGAAAATAATTGATGGTGAGGAGTTATGTATGGATTGTGGTGGAATGTTAGTGATGCAGTTTTAAGTTCAGGTTTTGTTTTCTCACTCTTTTGTTCTGTTCTTTATTGACAGGTAGTTCAGGTTTTGAGGACATCAGCAATGACAGGTAGTTCAGGTTTTTACGGTGATTCAGGTTTTGCTCGGTACTTTGGTTATTTCAAACGTTTATTTCAGATGTATATGTACGGTTATGACACTTATGGTAGTTTGGTTATAACACTTATGGTAGTTTGGTTGTGTATGTGTACGGGTAGCTTTTTGTCGACACCTATGTATGTGGATGTATGAATGTCTATGTATCTTGTGGATCTTCAATGCGTATACGTATTTTGTAGTTGTTTAATATATTGTGTTCAAAAGTGTATGTGCTTGCGTATTCTGTTATTATATAATTGGATGCTAGATCAAGGGTAAATCTGGAGTAGCAGGTGGAGGGAAACAAACGCTACTGGATATTATTTATTTTGGTAGCATTAAAATGTCGCTACAAAAGAGTGATTAAAAACTCAAGTACACTTATGCTGGCGTTTATTAAGCGCTACAAAAAATGTATATAACGCCATGAAAAGGTAATGTGGAGGAGAAAACCCTTTCGGTGGCATTAAATAGGTGCTACAAAAAATTTAGATAACGCCATAAAAAAGTATCATGGAGGAGAAAACCTTTTCGGTGGCGGTAAATAGACGCTACAAAAAAGGATTCTATGGCGTTATAAAAACGCTATCAAAAAAACAAATTTGGTGGCGTTTAAAAAAGTGCAACTAATACTCAAGGATTTTTAGTGGCATGTTTTTTCGAAACGATTATCGGAACGCCACTAAAAATACATAGTGGCCTTTTTTGGGCGCTACAAAAAATCAGTTTTCTTGTAGTGATTGTAATGGTCTCCACCATGTTAAAGCCTCTTTCTAGAGCTGCCAAGAAGCTATCAACCTCATCTGGTCATCCTCCAACTTCAGTCCTTTGAAAATCCTTTAACAAGATCGAATCCATGCTTGTGCTTCTATAATAGTTTCCTTTCCTATGAATGGCTTCCCTCCAAGCCTTGAGAAACTTCGACATAAATCTGCCAGATTCGGCAGAGGTGGGATAGGAATAGCTGCTCTTTCCGTTGCTTCAGGGTCACTACCAGTTGTAGGGGTACTTCCTCGTCCCCTAACTTGTCCTCTTCTTCTGCTCATTCTCACTATCTGTAAATCGTAAGAAAACTTGATTTAGACATACGGACGAGATATCTTAGGGAATGTACACGTTCTAGGGCATTTCTAACCCTATCTCTAATGAGTCACCTAATGTGTTATACTCCAAAGCTAAAGTTCTTACTCAACCTTTAGCCCTGATACCAATTGTAATGACCCAAAAATCGACATCCAATACCTCACTCGTATTCGAATGCCGGAGATTCAAACATCGGACTCTAGTTTGCTGGAGATTATAACAACATTAGATGAATAACAACACAGCAGAAACAAAATGAATTTCATTGATCACAACATCGACACAACATGGACGCAACATCATTACAACAATTGAACACCATCATTAGAGTAGAATGTATATGATACAACAACAAAATATAACGCCATAGTGGAAAAGACAACATAACAACTGAATAATACCAACAGAGCTTCTGAAAAGAGAGAGCAAGAATCCAACATACTTTGACTTTGATAAGGTCTTCCAAAACTCCAAAGACTTATAGATCCAAAAGGCTTCTAAAGAAAAGACTCCAAACCAAAAGCTTCCAAAGACTTTAGAGATTTTCGAATCTATCATTCAACTAGCTACAAAACACGGATAACCTGACTCTTGGCTGCCCATGTGGAAAAATTATGGGCACCTAGAGTTTAGGAAGGGAACAATAAACTCTAGGTCAGTTATGGGACTGGTATGAGTAAACAAAAAACAGTTGTTTAAACAAAAAAATTATAAAGATAAATCCGTTATGCTTTTTGGAAAATGAAACTACCATAAGGCCTCCAGGCACACACACAATGCAATCTCACACTTGGGGGAGATTTCTCCTTATGATAGTCAAACAAGCTTGATATGTGAAAGTCATTTTGATATTATTATTAATGCATAGTGTGAAAACATTTCGAAAGTACAATATTAATCTTAGCCAGCTAGGTACCATTATATTATGCCTACTATAGCTACCATTTAAGAATGGCAGTTTATACAACTGAAATCGTAAAGGGCTCAAATTGGGTGATTGGATTTCCAACAAATGGCCAAGGCTAATGAACTTCCTTTACCGAATGGAGAGGGACGCCCCGAGAACCTAACCGGCTCTCTGCCAACACAAGGCCGGGTTATCTCTATAACTAGGTAACTAACTATCACGAGTATGTCATCCCCTGTCATAACCGTCTTTTATCGAGGGCCCTCAACACTAACAACCACATAAGCAAATTATCTGGGCTCCATACCAGAATACCACTTTTTATCCAGAAGGAAATGCACATACCCTGAGTGGCGCGAGCCCCATAACCTTGCCATATATTTTTCTGTTTCAACCATTTTCGGGGTGTGAGGTTCGATGAAGTCTCGTCCCACAAAGCTACGCTTTTCACAAAAGCCATGCTTCGATCAACCCATGATCAGCACTTAGCATGCCACATAACCAAATTGGGAATATATCACTAGTAACCATCAACTACATAACTTCTGAGCTCGTACGTATCGGAGAAGGGTGTTAAGGTAAGAGAATAAATTCTCCACCACCAAATAGAAATGTATTTGATAGAAACCAGCTTTACATCTCAAAGTGTAATGTCAAACATAAATCCATATAAGTCCATCCTGGGTCTGAATGGAACCGAAGGCACTTCGTCCAATAAAGGAAGAAGTCCTTGCAAATCCGGGTATCTACAATCCCGACCAGACTCCCATCACATATGGAGATCTCTATATTGGAGCAACTCGGTGTAGAGACAATCGGCAGGTAATCCTTTCGTTCTCGAATATACCCGGTCTTCAACCACCGTCTTCACATGCACTCCCATTTCATCGTATCATTATTCGGAATGGGTTTTATGACTTAATGTCCTCTCCCGGCTCAGTCGAATAAGAAGCGCTTATTTTTAAAATACGTGGATATATAAGTCACAAAAGATTCACCATTAAAATTCGATGTGGTTTTCGGATAAACATTCAGAATCCGACCCTCGGTCGCATCGAAATTCAAATGCCATTTTAAAGGCCAACAATTTTATTTCAATTCAGAAGTTCACAATCACACAACAATATATCACAGATGTCACAACTCAAAACAAAGCAATTCATATCATAAAGTATCACAATCACATATCAGAGATATCAACCAATCCAAGGTATTCAATATAATCCAATCATTCATAACTAAGATTAATTAGTCATTCAATTCTCGATTAATTTAATTTAATTTTCCAAATAAATTAAATTAATTATTTAAATTACTTTCAAACCTTGCTTAATTATCATTAACTAATTACAATTATTTTAATTAATTATAATTAATTAATCACATAATTACTTTCATTGATTATCCTTAATTAATGATTTAATTATTCTTAATTATTAATTAATTAATCCTTAGTTATTTATTAATTAATCTTTAATCATTATTTGATTAACCTTTAATCATTAATTAACTAACATTTAGTGATTAATTAATTAACCTTTAATCAATTAATAAATTAATTAGTTTTTTCTTTAATTACTGTTATTAAGTAATTAACCTTTAAGTAATTATCTTTTAATTACTGTCATTAATTAATTAATCTTTAATTACTTAAACTTTAACTAATTAAAAGATAAATCATTTTTTTAATTAACCACTTAATTATCATTAAAATCTTTAACTAATAAACCTTGTAATTAATCATCATTAACACATAAATTAACTTGAGATATTTAGGTTAATTAAAAATTGAAAACATTTCTTCTTAAATAACTCTTTAATTACATTATTTATTTAAAATAAATTGAGAATTAATTTATAAATAATGACTACATGATTAAATAAATTAAACTTAATTATTTTAAAATAACTTACTTAAAACCTTTACCAATCACATTTTTAAATAAAACAATTATTTTAAAAGAATAAGTTAAAAATTGTTTAAACTTGAATTTGTTTTAAAGTTTGAAAACTGTTATTCTGACTACCCGTGGCAATCCCGAGATCGCCCCTGAGCTAAATACAAATTCCTTCGAGTCTTCCCCAAGCCATCCTATTTTTTTCTTTGTTTTGATTTTAAAATTTAAAACCTATTAAACATATTAACCTCTCGCGTGCTACTTTGAGCCAACAAGCCAATTTCCCGAGAACAACTTCAAGGCAACAGTCTTTCTTCCCCGATACCAATCAACACAGCAACCTTCTGACACAAATTGTACTCGTGCACGTGCACATGAGCTTTGGCCGTCTCTTACCAACATTCTGACTATCGACAAGTCGGCAACCACCAACTTGAACCATGTAACCATCAAGATCTTCAAACAAATTCGAAAATCAAATTTGAGCACCCTCGATAACCACTTAGAACAAACTCGACACCCAAAAACCCCCTCGTGCCGACGCCTCAGACCACCAGAGTGCTCGTGATCACAACCAGACCTCTACCGCAACCCCACGCTTAGATTCCTCTATGTCCGGTGTAGTCCGATTCGACATTGACGATGCAATTTCCTCGAGAATAGAATCGACCAGAAACTGGGCTTGAACCCTAAATTGAAAACGCACCGCCGCCTCAGTGAATTATAAAGTCACCGAGCATTATTCTGACGATCCCCGACCACCAAGCATGCTCCAGCTTCGATCACGAGACCAATCATTTCGTCGATCACCAGAATTTGCCACAAAACCCAAAACAGTTCATCCTCGAATTTCTCAATTAGTACGATACTAAAAATCTTGATTCTACTTTTAAAATTCATGATTTATGAAGACGAACAAGATGATATAGGTGAATCAAGAAATTATGGGATTCGAATTTGACATGTTTTTTAAAGTTTTCACTGTATATTTAAATTTTCCAAATAAATTTAAACTAATTATTCTTAAAAATATTTCTTTTACTTAGATTTTGATTATACTAACAAGTTTTGTTTAGATCTTGAAGCCTATCAAGAATCAGAGGAAGAGAATTTGATTTTTGAAACAGGTTTGAAACTGTAAACCTGGAACAGAGCCATTTGCTTTGTACCCAGACATGCACATATCCATATCTGCATATATACATACATATTTGCATACATGCACACATATTTACAACTTCGCTTCAAAAATTAATCACCACATCAAGCCAAAGATCATATCAAAAGTAAGTTTATTCACATGTATATGTACGAACAGAGGATGATTTTGGAAACAAACTGGAAATTGTTTATGAAATCTGGAAATGCTCTGATTTGATTTGTTGTGATCCTTGGATTTGAAATTGATCTTGATTAACTTGATTAACTGAGTTGAATCTTTGAATTTTCTTTGATGTTGAAATGATTTGAACTTGTGGTTTACTTCAGATTTTTTAAATGAATTCATGTTTGTTTTCTGTTTTTGATTTTAAATTTGCTGGTTCGAGGTCTTGATCAGAATAAAGAAAATGAGAAAGGTAAGAGAGGCAGAAATATATAGCCTTAAAATTATTATTTTTTAAAAATAAAAGAAAAATTAAGAAGTTTGACACTTGTTTATTTTCACACTAGAATTATTACACTTGTTTAATTATATGTTAAAATCTTAACACTTGTTAATTTGTATATATTATTAACTTACACTTGTATTTTTGCATGAGAATATGTTTTTATATAATTTATATATTATATTATATTTGATTTTATATTTTATATATATGTTTTATAAATTTATATCCTTATTAAATATATTTCCTTATATTAATATTTATATAATTTTAGAGAATGAAATCAAAAACTAAATTATACACTAATAAAAATCATACATATATTATTTTCAAATTCAGTTTACTTTTAAAATACTTATATTTTGAATTTCATATTTACATTCAAATTACAATCTATTCATATATATATATATATAAATTAACTCTTATCTTATTTGTTTTGATAAATTCAAATTAATTCATAATTAAATTCTAAAATTTTATTACGAGATTAATTTTGATTTAAAATCAGTATCGTTGCATATTTTTAGGTATAACTTGATTTTTCCACTGAGCAGGATCGCAAAGTAAGAGTATTGTACCTTTGGATGCTCATTAGTCACATGATCTTTTTTGTAGTTTGATCCCAAAGTAAGATTAACTTAGTTTAGTTCAATTTTTATAAATTTATTTACTTGTTATAGAACTCTGTAAACTTTTGTAAAACTTAGTTAAATTCTACAAACATGGTTAATTTACTCAAATGTTTCTAAAACTTAGTTGATCTTTTTAAAAACTAGTTAAAATTTATTAACTTATATAATACACAAAATTGGTTTTTTTAAAAATTAATTAATTTTTATAAACTTGGTTATTTTTAAAAATTTATTTAATTTTTATAACTTAGTTGACTTTTATAAAATTAATTGATTTATATATTTATGTTAATTTTACAGATTTATTAAGTTTTTGTAAAAATTTGTCCACTTAGTTAAGTTTTATATAACTTAGTTAAAAATTTGTCCACTTAGTTAATTTTTAGAAAACTGTTTAATTTTTATTAAAATTGGCTTAGTTGGTTAATCTTTATATAACTTGGTTAAATTTCATAAAATTAGTAAATTTTTATAAACTTTTAGTCAACTTAGTTAATTTGTATAAAAATATATTATTTTTTAAAAACTTAATTACTTATTTATAAAACTTACTTAACTTAGTTAAAGTTTTGTTAGTTTTTATAAATATGGTTAACTTTTTAAACGTGTTTAATTTTAATAGTACTTGCTTAACACGGTTATTTTTATAAAAGTTATTTAATTTTTGTACAATAGGTAATTTTTATAAAAATTCAACTTAGTTAAATTTCTATAAAACTGGTTAATTTTCGTAAACTTATCGGATTTCATGTAATCCGATAGCACCTTCTTTTGCGTGGTTAGTGTTTTCTCATACAAAATATATTCCATGATAGCATACATATTTTATTGCATAAAACGTGCATTTTATTAGCAATTTTAGCTAGCAATCTTCCACGTAACGAAGCAATGTTGAGTATATTTTATGAATTTAGTTGATTTGTACAAGTTTAGTTAATTTTTATGAATTTATTTGTTTTTTATAAAACGTAGTGAAATTAATTAAATCTTAAAAAACTAAGTGAACTTCGTTATTTTCTTATGAAACTTAGTTTAATTTTACAAAATTTTTATAAGCATAGATGATATGTACAAAACTTTTTTAACATAGTTAAATTTTAAGAAACTTAGTTGTAACAACCCGCATATTTGTCGATTTTTATATTTAAATATTTTATTTAAATATTTAATCGATACTCGGAAGTTAGTCCGAAAAGCTACTTTTTGCATACGGTTGAATTAGGACTTGGGACCACTCCCATTGAGTTTAAAATGCCGTTTGCGACCTTCTTGAGTATAAGCTTCGATATGTTTGGAGAAAGTTGAATTTTGCTACTTTTTACTTAGGGCTTTGGTTTGGGCTGAGCCACTTATGTATTCAGTCCCAACCCCTTCTCCTCTTCATCTCTTCATTCCTCATATACTCAAGCTTTTATATTAATGGAGAGTGGAAGAGGAAATTAAAACTCCAAGCCCTAGTTTTCTTTTGCAAATCAAGTTCTAGCTCCAAACTAATAGAAGAACCCATTGGTAAGCTTCTCATCTTCTTCTCCAACTCATTCTCTTATCAATTTCAGAAATTCCTAAACCTAACTTTGGGAATGTTCTTCTTTTAAAGCTTAGAATCAAGCTTCTTGAGTTGAATTTGAAGAATGGTTTATTCTCCTTTTGCTTGCAAGCTTCTTCTTCATTTGTGTGATTTCAAAGGTGAGATTTTTATCTCACATCTTAGTCTATAATTATCTTCGATTGTTGGGTATGAATTCCTAACACTTATTCGTGTGCAATTAATTTTGGTTTGGATTGATTTCGTGTGTATTCCAATTTTTGGTGTTTTGGTCTAATTTATGAAAATCCTATTATGGATATTTGGACATTGATATTTGAGGCGTATCGAAGAGTCGTTTAGGCTGGGTTGTCATTCGACGTAATTCCTTAGTAATCGCCATTTGCTCGTTCGATCGTTTCCGATATTCGTTTGGCCGTTTTTGGCCTAGGTTCAGGGAATGCCCTGAACCCTTCATTCAAACGTCTGAAACGTAATATTCAGACGTCTGAATATTGTTCTGGGAAGATTTTCATTCCCAGATTCAGACGTCTGAATATATGATTTCAGACGTCTGAATTGGTTCATTTGGAACCAGAAAGGAAATAGGCTAAAAAGTGCCTATTTCAGACGTCTGGATTCAAGGATTCAGACGTCTGAATTCTGTCTTTGGAAAATATTTATTTTCCAGATTCAGACGTCTGGATCCTTGATTTCAGACGTCTGAATCTGCACTCTTTTTGCCTATTTGCCTATTCGCTTGAGAATTCCAATTTAATCGATTCGTGATGATCCTATTTGTTGTTATCATGTATTATGACTTTGATGACTCCTTTTTGGGGATTTTTGAATATCCATTTCGATGGATTATTTATCGGTTTCTTTGGATTTTATTCACGTCTTCAAATGTCAATTTTAGTGAATGATTGTTCTTACAATCTTCTTTGTGATTTGTCACTTTAAAAATATAAAAGTTTTCTATACTAGTAGTAAATATCAAAACTCTTTCTTCAAATGATTTCAACACTATTTTATTACAAAGCTCGTTTTCTCAAACCAACTTCTAATCTATTAGTATATACAAACCTTTACCTCACTCGTATGAGAAATCTAATTAAACGGCTTAGTGAAACGAGTGGTATGAAACGCTTGCGTTTACTTCGTCGGTTAATTCTTGGACTTGTTCGATTGAAACTCTTGTGACAACTTTCTAGTGGAAATCTACAATTTGTTCGTAAATATTTAAGTTAAGATAGTGGTTATGGGACATGAAGCTAAGCTCATATATTTACTGGCTTACTGTGATTGACACTTCTTGATGATCATGACGATCATTTTTGTGATTTAGACTAGCAATGTGCGATGTCTCTTTGTCTGCGAGGGAGACTAAACCTCGTTTTGTGGAGTTTCGACTCAAATTGATGGGGCAGCGCCCCATGGTCTTCGGGCCGTTCGTGTGTCAAAAATTAATGGCTAGCTACCATGAGATAGCGTCTCGTTCGTGTGATACATATGTTGGTGAGTTTTTATGCTCCCGTTCGTGTGATAGGCCTCCCCCCTTTTTGTGTGATTTCTAGTTTTCGTGTGTCGAATTCTAGAATTTCTGCTTCGCCTATTTTTGTGATTTCTATTGATATGATTTATTAATTTTTGTGCATAGGTGAATTCGTGTGTCATTGACTGGATTTCTTGAGATGATTTCTAGAATTTGTGTTTCACCAATTTTCGTGATTTCCATTGATAAGTTTTATCAATATTTGTGCACTGGTGAATTTGTGTGTCATAGACTTTTGTGATTGGCATTGATTTAATTGTCAATATTTGTGGCTTGGTGAATGAAATTAGGAGTATGACATTACTTTTTATCTTTGAGAATATCTTTGCGATATTGATTAATCTCTTATTGATTTTTCAATTACTTATTTATCACAGCTTGGCATTGAGATTATTATGTGTTTAGACATATCTCTTATTCTATATCGTTTCATCTTATATTTATAGTTAGACTGATCCGTTTATTATTTTCTTATTAAATAATACTCGGGTCAGACCGAGATGTTACAGCTGCTTGACTTCTCCCCAGGGATTCATTACTCTGACTTTTGGCTAACTAATTAGATTAGTAGTTTATTTTGTTGTATACACTTGAGATATAGACTCCATGATGTATACTTATTCTTTTGTGTAGTTCTTGTAACTATGATTTTGTGATATTGCGAATCTTTTTAGACCGCTACTCTGATATACACTTCCATGTGTTAGTTATATATTCATATCTTCTTCCGCCTTTGTGATATGAATTATCTGTGACTGATTTATGTTATGCTTATTTCTATATTTGTTTCCGAAGGATTTATATAGCCACTGTGTAGTAGCTTTGAGTTTGTATCGGTATGTCGGATTTCCTCTTGACATAGAATGCATGTTATACTATCTGACATATCGGTGCTCGCGCAAAGAAATTACACGGATGGTCGCTCCTCAACAGCCTTATTCTCCATGCTAGTTGACGGCATTACACCGTACTGTTCTTGGCTAGCGTGGGTATAGAGGTGGGGCGTCACAGCTTGGTATCAGAGCCAAACTTCGAAACAATATGGAATATTATAACAAGGATCATCGTCCTAAGTCCATCTTAGGAGTCGTGCTTTAGGATTTACTTCGAGTCTTCGTACCGATTCATCCTATTTTCTTTTATGATTCCTTGTTTTATCTATCAAGATCGCTTGATATTCATTAGTGAATAATCTTCTTCTTGTTCTTCTTTCTTTTTAAAGGAAGAGAAATGTCTAGACCAGGCCGCCTCAGAGCCGTACCGTCTAGCACTCCACCCCAAGATGGAGTTTTTATGACTGCTCAACAGCTTCTTGATTTTGTGACAAATGCTCAAGCAGCTGGAGCTAACCCGGAACCTACTCACCCAAAGTCGGGATTTGCACGCTTGTGCAACGATTACACTAATTTGGGTGGGAAGCCATTCAAAGGTTCTGAAACTGTTATTGAAGTACAGGCTTGGCTAAGGTCATGCGATCGAATCTTTCCTTGCATGAATCTTATTGACCTTCACCGAGTTCAGGTGGCCTCTAGCATGCTCCGAGACAGAGCATTGGACTGGTACAAACTTCTTATTTCTGAGATTAATGAAGCGGATCTCACCTGGGAGCAATTTCGGGAACGCTTCGAGTTGAAATTTGTACCAGAAGCAGAGAAAGTGACATTGGCTCGACGATTTATAGACCTTGTTCAAGGTGATTCTTCCGTGACTGATTATGTCGCCTCCTTCGAGTCGCTTTCTAAATACGGGGTTGAATACATCAACACCCCTTTAAAGAAGAACCATAGGTTCGTCTATGGCTTAAGAAAAAATCTTAAGAAGCTATTACTTCTAAAGTTAGAAGTTCCTTTCGACCACCTCATTGATATCGCTCTTCGTCTTGAAGAGGCGGATAGGGAGAATGATGTTGAAGTGGTGGGTTCCAAACCAAACTTCAACAACAAGAAGAGGCCAAACAAATTCAAAGGTCCCTATCCCAATAAGAAAGGGAGGCAAGCAACTCCTGCTGCAAAGACCTTTTCCTCTACTGAAGGGAAATGCTTTAACTGTGGTTCCAGAGACCATTTTGCGAACAAGTGTTCAAAGCCTCGTACTTGTCGCTATTGTAAAAGCCCAGACCATTTTATGCATGTATGTCCCAAACTTCAAAATAGGAAGGAGGGAAAGCTTAATGTTGCTCAAGCCCCTGGCAACACATCTCGTGGCCAAGGTATTTCTCATTCTATTCTGGATGGAATTATTTTATTTCGTGATCATCCTATTCGAGTTCTTTTTGATACGGGTGTGTCCCATTCTTTTATATCAAAAGAACTTGTTGATACTTTTTCTTTGGATGTTTTGTGTTTAATGACTTCTTTGAGAATTGCGAATCCGGTTGGTGGATACGCAACGATCAGTTTATTGTGTAAAGATGTCGAGATTATTTTGTGTGATTTTTCTTTCCGAGCCGATTTGCATGTCATGCCTTATTTAGGCTTTGGAATGATTTTCGGATTGGCTTAACCGTTATGAAGTTCATATCCTATGTCCTGAGCGGACTATTCATCTTCGACATCCTCAATCTGTTAAGCAGATTTCTATTAATCTTAAAGATTCGGATTCCAGCTTGGTTGCATCTTTATATTCTTTAAATCCTCATGATGACGATGATGACGATGACGGTGATATTATTTCTCTTATTCACGTCGTTCGTGAATTTTCCGACATATTCGAGCCCGTTCTAGGATTACCACCTAAACGAGCAATTGAGTTCAGAATTAATCTTATCCCTGGAGCTCAACCTATCACTCGTCCTCCGTATCGTATGTCCAATAAAGAAAACGAGAAGATGCGTAAACAATTATCCGAATTGGAGACGAAGCAATTTATTCGCTCTAGTTCCTCGCCTTGGGGAGCTTCGGCTATTTTTGTGAAGAAATCTGATGGTACACTTAGGCTTTGCGTTGACTACCGCAAGCTTAATGATCTTACTATCAAAAATAAATATCCTTTACCTCGGATTGATGATCTATTCGATCAACTTAGCGGTGCTAGAGTCTTTTCACAATTAGACTTAGCTACTGGATTTCATCAGCTTCGTATTGCAGAGGATAGCATTCCTTTGACATCGTTCCGTACTCGTTATGGATCTTATGAATGGCTTGTTATACCATTTGGTCTAAAGAATGCTCCGGCTTATTTCGTTGACCTTATGAATAGAATTTTCAAAGACTTCCTCGACCAGTTTGTCCTCATCTTTATTGATGATATTCTTGTGTATTCAAAAACCGAGGACGAGCATGAGAAGCATCTTCGGATTGTGTTGGAAACTCTTAGGAGTAATCGTTTGAAAGCAAAATTTTATAAATGCCATTTTTGGCAACTCATGTGAAGTTTCTCGGTCATATTATTTCCGAATCTGGAATTTCCATGGATTCTTCAAAAATTGAAGCGATTCAAGATTGGAAGAGACCGGAGAGTGTGATAGAGATTCGTAGTTTCCTTGGATTGGCAGGTTATTACCGTCGTTTTATCAAAGACTTTTCTAAGATTGTCGTACCTCTCACTGGCTTGACTAAGAAGGGAGTTAAATACATTTGGTCGGACAAATGTGAAACTTCTTTTCAGAAACTAAAGGAACTCCTTTCCGATGCTCCTATTCTTGTGATTCCCAATGGAAATCAAGATTTTATTGTTTATACCGATGCTAATCGCATTGGTTTGGGTGTCGTTCTTATGCAAAAAGAACGTGTTATTGCTTATGCTTCAAGGCAATTAAAACCGGCCGAGACTAGATATGCCACACATGATTTAGAACTCGCGGCTATTGTTTTTGCTCTTCGGATTTGGCGTCATTATCTTTTAGGAGAGAAATTTGTTCTTTATATCGATCATAAGTCCTTGAAGTATTTATTCTCTCAAAAGGAACTTAATTTGCGTCAACAGCGTTGGCTCGAATTTCTTGCACCATATGATCTTGATATCCTTTATACTCCCGGAAAGGGGAATCGCGTTGCGGATGCACTTAGTCGAAAGCAACAAGCGGTTGTTTCTATGATGATATCTGAATGGAACGATCTCGAGATTTTATCCACTTGCGAAATTCGAGACCGTGTTTCCGAATTATGTTCATCTCTTGTTTCATGTATCCTTGAGGCTCATCCTTCTCTTTTTGACCGCATTCTTGAAGCTCAAAGGCTAGATCCTGAATTGGCTCTTCTTGGCCAAAATATTAAGGATAAAATTGATATTGAAGGTTTGAAAGACTTTAATATCGATTCTCGTGGCGGCATTCGAAAATTTGGTAGACTTATCGTGTCAAATATAGTGATCTTCATAAAGATATTTTAGAAGATTCCCATCATTCTAAATTTACCATCCATCCCGGTAGTAGTAAAATGTACGCGGATATGAAGCGACTTTATTATTGGGAGGGAATGAAACTTGACATTGCTAACTTCCTTAAGCGTTGCATGACTTGCCAACTCGTTAAGGCCGAACATCAAAAGCCCGGTGGGTTATTGCAACCTTTAGAAATTCCAATTTGGAAGTGGGACCAGATTTCCATGGATTTTATAGATGGCCTTCCCCGTTCTCGTTCGGGTCATGATAGTTTATGGGTGATTGTTGATAGGCTTACTAAATCTGCCCACTTTATTCCCGTTCGATCTAATCGAACCGTACCTCTTTTGGCCAAACTTTTTATTAAAGAAATTGTTAAATTGCATGGAGTTTCTACTTCTATTGTTAGTGATCGTGATCCATTGTTTACTAGTGGATTTTGGAAGAGTCTTCAAAAAGCTTTAGGAACGAAGCTTAATTTTAGCACCGCTTATCATCCTCAGTCCAATGGACAAATCGAGCGTGTGAATCAAACCCTTGAAGATCTTCTTCGTGCATGTGTTCTTGATTTTGGTGGAAGTTGGAAAGATCATATTTCACTTGTTGAATTTTCCTATAATAATAGCTTCCAATCTAGTATTGGTATGGCACCTTTCGAGGCACTCTATGGAAGGCCATGCCGATCTCCTTCTTGTTGGATTGAGGCCGGTGAGAAGCTGGTTTTAGGTCCAGGCTTTGTTCGTGATTCCACAGAGAAGATTGAACTTATTCGACATAGGATGAAAGAAGCCCAGTGTAGACAAAAGTCCTATGCCGATAACCGGAGAAGGAAGTTAGAATTTTTTGTGGGAGATCTTGTGTTCATTCGTGTTTCACCTATGAAGGGTGTTGTACGTTTCAGTCGATCAGGAAAATTAGCGCCTCGATACATTGGACCATTTCCTATCACTGAACGTATTGGTTCCATGGCTTATCGCCTTTTATTACCGGCTCAATTTTCTGCTATCCATGACGTGTTTCACGTTTCTCAACTTCGGAAATGTCTCCGAGATTCCGATTCTATTCTTAAGCCCGGTGTAGTGGAAGAGATTGAAGTTTCGCCTAATTTAACTTAAGAGCAACATCCTATTCGTATCATTGCTTCGGAAGTCAAACGACTTCGAAATAAGGATGTTCCGTTTGTGAAAGTTCAATGGTCTTCAAATCCTAAGGATTGTTCTTGGGAGTCTAGAGAGTTCATCGAGCGATCACTTCCGGACTTACTTTCTCATGCTCTTTGAGGTGAACTTCTTGTTTCAAACTTCTTTTGTGTTGAATATGTTTTTATGGTTGTTACTATATATCTTCTTCTTAAGGATTGCGAGGACGCAATTTCTTTAAGGAGGGGAGTCTGTAACAACCCGCATATTTATCGATTTTTAGATTTAAATATTTAATCGATACTCGGAAGTTAGTCCGAAAAGCTACTTTTTGCATACGGTTGAATTAGGACTCGGGACCACTCCCATTGAGTTTAAAATGCCGTTTGCGACCTTTTTGAGTATAAGCTTCGATATGTTTGGAGAAAGTTGAATTTTGCTACTTTTTACTTAGGGCTTTGGTTTGGGCTGAGCCACTTATGTATTCAGTCCCGACCCCTTCTCCTCTTCATCTCTTCATTCCTCATATACTCAAGCTTTTATATCAATGGAGAGTGGAAGAGGAAATTAAAACTCCAAGCCCTAGTTTTCTTTTGCAAATCAAGTTTTAGCTCCAAACTAATAGAAGAACCCATTGGTAAGCTTCTCTTCTTCTTCTCCAACTCATTCTCTTATCAATTTCAGAAATTCCTAAACCTAACTTTGGGAATGTTCTTCTTTTAAAGCTTAGAATCAAGCTTCTTGAGTTGAATTTGAAGAGTGGTTGATTCTCCTTTTGCTTGCAAGCTTCTTCTTCATTTGTGTGATTTCAAAGGTGAGATTTTTATCTCACATCTTAGTCTATAATTATCTTCGATTGTTGGGTATGAATTCCTAACACTTATTCGTGTGCAATTAATTTTGGTTTGGATTGATTTAGTGTATATTCCAATTTTTGGTGTTTTGGTCTAATTTATGAAAATCCTATTATGGATATTTGGACATTGATATTTGAGGCGTATCGAAGAGCCGTTTAGGCTGGGTTGTCGTTCGACGTAATTCCTTAGTCATCGCCATTTGCTCGTTCGATCGTTTCCGATATTCGTTTGGCCATTTTTGGCCTAGGTTCAGGGAATGCCCTGAACCCTTCATTCAGACGTCTGAAACGTAATATTCAGACGTCTGAATATTGTTCTGGGAGGATTTCCATTCCCAGATTCAGACGTCTGAATATATGATTTCAGACATCTGAATTGGTTCATTTGGAACCAGAAAGGAAATAGGCTAAAAAGTGCCTATTTCAGACGTCTGGATTCAAGGATTCAGACGTCTGAATTCTGTCTTTGGAAAATATTTATTTTCCATATTCAGACGTCTGAATCCTTGATTTCAGACGTCTGAATCTGCACCCTTTTTGCCTATTTGCCTATTCGCTTGAGAATTCCAATTTAATCGATTCATGATGATCCTATTTGTTGTTATCATGTATTATGACTTTGATGACTCCTTTTTGGGGATTTCTGAATATCCATTTCGATGGATTCTTTATCGGTTTCTTTGGATTTTATTCACGTCTTCGAATGTGAATTTTAGTGAATGATTGTTCTTACAATCTTCTTTGTGATTTGTCACTTTAAAAATATAAAGCTTTTCTATACTAGTAGTAAATATCAAAACTCTTTCTTCAAATGATTTCAACACTATTTTATTACAAAGCTCGTTTTCTCAAACCAACTTCTAATCTATTAGTATATACAAACCTTTACCTCACTCGTATGAGAAATCTAATTAAACGGCTTAGTAAAACAAGTGGTATGAAACGCTTGCGTTTACTTCGTCGGTTAATTCTTGAACTTGTTCGATTGAAACTCTTGTGACAACTTTCTAGTGGAAATCTACAATTTGTTCGTAAATATTTAAGTTAAGATAGTGGTTATGGGACATGAAGCTAAGCTCATATATTTACTGGCTTACTGTGATTGACACTTCTTGATGATCATGACGATCATTTTTGTGATTCATACTAGCAATGTGCGATGTCTTTGTCTGCGAGGGAGACTAAACCCCGTTTTGTGGAGTTTCGTCTCAAATTGATGGGGTAACGCACATGGTCTTCGGGCCGTTCGTGTGTCAAAAATTAATGGCTAGCTACCATGAGATAGCGTCTCGTTCGTGCGATACATATGTTGGTGAGTTTTTATGCTCCCGTTCGTGTGATAGGCCTCCCCCCTTTTTGTGTGATTTCTGGTTTTCGTGTGTCGAATTCTGGAATTTCTGCTTCACCTATTTTTGTGATTTCTATTGATATGATTTATCAATTTTTGTGCATAGGTGAATTCGTGTGTCATTGATTGGATATCTTGAGATGATTTCTAGAATTTGTGTTTCACCAATTTTCGTGATTTCCATTGATAAGTTTTATCAATATTTGAGCAATGGTGAATTTGTGTGTCATAGACTTTTGTGATTGGCATTGATTTAATTGTCAATATTTGTGGCTTGGTGAATGAAATTAGGAGTATGACATTCCTTTTTATCTTTGAGAAGATCTTTGCGATATTGATTAATCTCTTATTGATTTTTCAATTACTTATTTATCATGGCTTGGCATTGTGATTATTATGTGTTTAGACATATCTCTTATTCTATATCGTTTCATCTTATATTTATAGTTAGACTGATCCGTTTATTATTTTCTTATTAAATAATACTCGGGTAAGACCGAGATGTTACAGGTGCTTCTGCTTGACTTCTCCCCAGGTATTCATTACTCTGACTTTTGGCTAACTACTTAGATTAGTAGTTATTTTGTTGTATACACTTGAGATATAGACTCCATGATGTATACTTATTCTTTTGTGTAGTTCTTGTAACTATGATTTTGTGATATTGCGAATCTTTTTAGACCGCTACTCTGATATACACTTTCATGTGTTAGTTATATATTCATATCTTCTTCCGCCTTTGTGATATGAATTATCTGTGACTGATTTATGTTATGCTTATTTCTATATTTGTTTCCGAAGGATTTATATAGCCACTGTGTAGTAGCTTTGAGTTTGTATCGGTATGTCGGATTTCCTCTTGACATAGAATGCATGTTATACTATCTGACATATCGGTGCTCGCGCAAAGAAATTACACGGATGGTCGCTCCTCAACAGCCTTATTCTCCATGCTAGTTGACGGCATTACACCGTACTGTTCTTGGCTAGCGTGGGTATAGAGGTGGGGCGTCACAGCTTGGTATCAGAGCCAAACTTCGAAACAATATGGAATATTATAACAAGGATCATCGTCCTAAGTCCATCTTAGGAGTCGTGCTTTAGGATTTACTTCGAGTCTTCGTACCGATTCATCCTATTTTCTTTTATGATTCCTTGTTTTATCTATCAAGATCGCTTGATATTCATTAGTGAATAATCTTCTTCTTGTTCTTCTTTCTTTTTAAAGGAAGAGAAATGTCTAGACCAGGCCGCCCCAGAGCCGTACCGTCTAGCACTCCACCCCAAGATGGAGTTTTTATGACTGCTCAACAGCTTCTTGATTTTGTGACAAATGCTCAAGCAGCTGGAGCTAACCCGGAACCTACTCACCCAAAGTCGGGATTTGCACGCTTGTGCAGCGATCACACTAATTTGGGTGGGAAGCCATTCAAAGGTTCCGAAACTGTTATTGAAGTACAGACTTGGCTAAGCTCATGCGATCGAATCTTTCCTTGCATGAATCTTATTAACCTTCACCGAGTTCAGGTGGCCTCTAGCATGCTCCAAGAAAGAGCATTGGACTGGTACAAACTTCTTATTTCTGAGATTAATGAAGCGGATCTCACCTAGGAGCAATTCCGGGAACGCTTCGAGTTGAAATTTGTACCAGAAGCAGAGAAAGTGACATTGGCTCGACGATCTATAGACCTTGTTCAAGGTGATTCTTCCGTGACTGATTATGTCGCCTCCTTCGAGTCGCTTTCTAAATACGGGGTTGAATACATCAACACCCCTTTAAAGAAGAACCATAGGTTCGTCTATGGCTTAAGCAAAAATCTTAAGAAGCCATTACTTCTAAAGTTAGAAGTTTCTTTCGACCAACTCATTGATATCGCTCTTCGTCTTGAAGAGGCGGATAGGGAGAATGATGTTGAAGTGGTGGGTTCCAAACCAAACTTCAACAGCAAGAAGAGGCCAAACAAATTCAAAGGCCCCTATCCCAATAAGAAAGGGAGGCAAGCAACTCCTGATGCAAAGACTTTTTCCTCTATTGAAGGGAAATGCTTTAACTGTGGTTCCAGAGACCATTTTGCGAACAAGTGTTCAAAGCCTCGTACTTGTCGCTATTGTAAAAGCCCGGACCATTTTATGCATGTATGTCCCAAACTTCAAAATAGGAAGGAGGGAAAGCTTAATGTTGCTCAAGCCCCTGGCAACACATCTTGTGGCCAAGGTATTTCTCATTCTATTCTGGATGGAATTATTTTATTTCGTGATCATCCTATTCGAGTTCTTTTTGATACGGGTGCATCCCATTCTTTTATATCAAAAGAACTTGTTGATACTTTTTCTTTGGATGTTTTGTGTTTAATGACTTCTTTGAGAATTGCGAATCCGGTTGGTGGATCCGCAACAATCAGTTTATTGTGTAAAGATGTCGAGATTATTTTGTGTGATTTTTCTTTCCGAGCCGATTTGCATGTCATGCGTTATTTAGGCTTTGGAATGATTTTGGGAATGGATTGGCTTAACCGTTATGAAGTTCATATCATATGTCCTGAGCGGACTATTCATCTTCGACATCCTCAATCTATTAAGCAGATTTCTATTAATCTTAAAGATTCGGATTCCAGCTTGGTTGCATCTTTATATTCTTTAAATCCTCGTGATGACGATGATGACGATGTGGGTGATATTATTTCTCTTATTCACGTCGTTCGTGAATTTTTCGACATATTCGAGCCCGTTTTAGGATTACCACCTAAACGAGCAATTGAGTTCAGAATTAATCTTATTCCTGGAGCTCAACCTATCACTCGTCCTCTGTATCATATGTCCAATAAAGAAAACGAGGAGATGCGTAAACAATTATCCGAATTGGAGACGAAGCAATTTATTCGCTCTAGTTCCTCGCCTTGGGGAGCTTCGGCTATTTTTGTGAAGAAATCCGATGGTACACTTAGGCTTTGCGTTGACTACCGCAAGCTTAATGATCTTACTATCAAAAATGAATATCCTTTACCTCGGATTGATGATCTATTCGATCAACTTAGCGGTGCTAGAGCCTTTTCACAATTAGACTTAGCTACTGGATTTCATCGGCTTCGTATTACAGAGGATAATATTCCTTTGACATCGTTCCGTACTCGTTATGGATCTTATGAATGGCTTGTTATGCCATTTGGTCTAAAGAATCCTCCAGCTTATTTCGTTGACCTTATGAATAGAGTTTTCAAAGACTTCCTTGACCGGTTTGTCCTCATCTTTATTGATGATATTCTTGTGTATTCAAAAATCGAGGACGAGCATGAGAAGCATCTTCGGATTGTGTTGGAAACTCTTAGGAGTAATCGTTTGAAAGCAAAATTTTCTAAATGCCATTTTTGGCAACTCATGTGAAGTTTCTCGGTCATATTATTTCCGAATCCGGAATTTCCGTCGATTCTTCGAAGATTGAAGCGATTCAAGATTGGAGGAGACCGGTGAGTGTGACGGAGATTCGTAGTTTCCTTGGATTGGCAGGTTATTACCGCCGTTTTATCAAAGACTTTTCTAAGATTGCCATAACTCTCACTGGGTTGACTAAGAAGAGAGTTAAATACATTTGGTCGGACAAATGTGAAACTTCTTTTCAGAAACTAAAGGAACTCCTTTCTGATGCTCCTATTCTTGTGATTCCCGATGGAAATCAAGATTTTATTGTTTATACCGATGCTAGTCGCATTGGTTTGGGTGTCGTTCTTATGCAAAAAGAACGTGTTATTGCTTATGCTTCAAGGCAATTAAAACCGGCCGAGACTAGATATGCCACACATCATTTAGAACTCGCGGCTATTGTTTTTGCTCTTCCGATTTGGCGTCATTATCTTTTAGGAGAGAAATTTTTTCTTTATACCGATCATAAGTCCTTAGTATTTATTCTCTCAAAAGGAACTTAATTTGCGTCAACAGCGTTGGCTCGAATTTCTTGCACCATATGATCTTGATATCCTTTATACTCCCGGAAAGGGGAATCGCGTTGCGGATGCACTTAGTCGAAAGCAACAAGCGGTTGTTTCTATGATGATATCCGAATGGAACGATCTCGAGATTTTATCCACTTGCGAAATTCGAGACCGTGTTTCCGAATTATGTTCATCTCTTGTTTCATGTATCCTTGAGGCTCATCCTTCTCTTTTTGACCGCATTCTTGAAGCTCAAAGGCTAGATCCTGAATTGGCTCTTCTTGGCCAAAATATTAAGGATAAAATTGATATTGAAGGTTTGAAAGACTTTAATATCGATTCTCGTGGCGGCATTCGAAAATTTGGTAGACTTATCGTGCCAAATATTAGTGATCTTCATAAAGATATTTTAGAAGATTCTCATCATTCTAAATTTACCATCCATCCCGGTAGTAGTAAAATGTACGCGGATATGAAGCGAATTTATTATTGAGAGGGAATGAAACTTGACATCGCTAACTTCGTTAAGCGTTGCATGACTTGCCAACTCGTTAAGGCCGAACATCAAAAGCCCGTTGGTTTATTGCAACCTTTAGAAATTCCAATTTGGAAGTGGGACCAGATTTCCATGGATTTTATAGATGGCCTTCCCAGTTCTCGTTCGGGTCATGATAGCTTATGGGTGATTGTTGGTAGGCTTACTAAATCCGCCCACTTTATTCCCGTTCGATCTAATCGAACCGTACCTCTTTTGGCCAAACTTTTTATTAAAGAAATTGTTAAATTGCATGGAGTTCCTACTTCTATTGTTAGTTATCGTGATCCATTGTTTACTAGTGGATTTTGGAAGAGTCTTCAAAAAGCTTTAGGAACGAAGCTTAATTTTAGCACCGCTTATCATCCTCAGTCCAATGGACAAATCGAGCGTGTAAATCAAACCCTTGAAGATCTTCTTCGTGCATGTGTTCTTGATTTTGGTGGAAGTTGGAAAGATCATATTTCACTTGTTGAATTTTCCTATAATAATAGCTTCCAATCTAGTATTGGTATGGCACCTTTCGAGGCACTCTATGGAAGGCCATGCCGATCTCCTTCTTGTTGGCTTGAGGCCGGTGAGAAGCTGGTTTTAGGTCCAGGCTTTATTCATGATTCCACAGAGAAGATTGAACTTATTCGACATAGGATGAAAGAAGCTCAGAGTAGACAAAAGTCCTATGCCGATAACCGGAGAAGGAAGTTAGAATTTTCTGTGGGAGATCTTGTGTTCATTCGTGTTTCACCTATGAAGGGTATTGTACGTTTCAGTCGATCAGGAAAATTAGCGCCTCGACCATTTCCTATCACTAAACGTATTAGTTCCATGGCTTATCGCCTTTTATTACCGGCTCAATTTTCTTCTATCCATGACGTATTTCACGTTTCTCAACTTTGGAAATGTCTTCGAGATTCCGATTCTATTCTTAAGCCCGGTGTAGTGGAAGAGATTGAAGTTTCGCCTAATTTAACTTATGATCAACATCCAATTCGTATCATTGCTTCGGAAGTCAAACGACTTCGAAATAAGGATGTTCCGCTTGTGAAAGTTCAATGGTCTTCAAATCCTAAGGATTGTTCTTGGGAGTCTAGAGAGTTCATCGAGCGATCACATCCGGACTTACTTTCTCATGCTCTTTGAGGTGAACTTCTTGTTTCAAACTTCTTTTGCGTTGAATATGTTTTTATGGTTGTTCTATATATATCTTCTTCTTAAGGATTGTGAGGACGCAATTTCTTTAAGGAGGGGAGTCTGTAACAACCCGTATATTTGTCGATTTTTATATTTAAATATTTTATTTAAATATTTAATCGATACTCGAAAGTTAGTCCGAAAAGCTACTTTTTGCATACGGTTGAATTAGGACTCGGGACCACTCCCATTGAGTTTAAAATGTCGTTTGCGACCTTTTTGAGTATAAGCTTCGATATGTTTGGAGAAAGTTGAATTTTGCTACTTTTTACTTAGGGCTTTGGTTTGGGCTGAGCCACTTAGTATTCAGTCCCGACCCCTTCTCCTCTTCATCTCTTCATTCCCCATATACTCAAGCTTTTATATCAATGGAGAGTGGAAGAGGAAATTAAAACTCCAAGCCCTAGTTTTCTTTTGCAAATCAAGTTTTAACTCCAAACTCATTCTTCTCCAACTCATTCTCTTAACAATTTCAGAAATTCCTAAACCTAACTTTGGGAATGTTTTTCTTTTAAAGCTTAGAATCAAGCTTCTGGAGTTGAATTTGAAGAGTGGTTGATTCTCCTTTTGCTTGCAAGCTTCTTCTTCATTTTTGTGATTTCAAAGGTGAGATTTTTATCTCACATCTTAGTCTATAATTATCTTCGATTGTTGGGTATGAATTCCTAACACTTATTCGTGTGCAATTAATTTTGGTTTGGATTGATTTAGTGTATATTCCAATTTTTGGTGTTTTGGTCTAATTTATGAAAATCCTATTATGGATATTTGGACATTGATATTTGAGGCGTATCGAAGAGCCGTTTAGGCTGGGTTATCGTTCGACGTAATTCCTTAGTCATCGCGATTTGCTCGTTCGATCGTTTCCGATATTCGTTTGGCCATTTTTGGCCTAGGTTCAGGGAATGCCCTGAACCCTTCATTCAGACGTCTGAAACGTAATATTCAGACGTCTAAATATTGTTCTGGGAAGATTTCCACTCCCAGATTCAGACGTCTGAATATATGATTTCAGATGTCTGAATTGGTTCATTTGGAACCAGAAAGGAAATAGGCTAAAAAGTGCCTATTTCAGACGTCTGGATTCAAGGATTTAGACGTCTGAATTCTGTCTTTGGAAAATATTTATTTTCCAGATTCAGACGTCTGAATCCTTGATTTCAGACGTCTGAATCTGTACTCTTTTTGCCTATTTGCCTATTCGCTTGAGAATTCCAATTTAATCGATTCGTGATGATCCTATTTGTTGTTATCATGTATTATGACTTTGATGACTCCTTTTTGGGGATTTTTGAATATCCATTTCGATGTATTCTTTATCGGTTTCTTTGGATTTTACTCACGTCTTCGAATGTGAATTTTAGTGAATGATTGTTCTTACAATCTTCTTTGTGATTTGTCACTTTAAAAATATAAAGGTTTTCTATACTAGTAGTAAATATCAAAACTCTTTCTTCAAATGATTTCAACACTATTTTATTACAAAGCTCGTTTTCTCAAACCAACTTCTAATATATTAGTATATACAAACCTTTACCTCACTCGTATGAGAAATCTAATTAAACGGCTTAGTAAAACGAGTGGTATGAAACGCTTGCGTTTACTTCGTCGGTTAATTCTTGGACTTGTTCGATTGAAACTCTTGTGACAACTTTCTAGTGGAAATCTACAATTTGTTCGTAAATATTTAAGTTAAGCTAGTGGTTATGGGACATGAAGCTAAGCTCATATATTTACTGGCTTACTGTGATTGACACTTCTTGATGACATGACGATCATTTTTGTGATTTAGACTAGTAATGTGCGATGTCTCTTTGTCTGCGAGGGAGACTAAACCCCGTTTTGTGGAGTTTCGACTCAAATTGATGGGGTAGCGCCCCATGGTCTTCGGGTCGTTCGTGTGTCAAAAATTAATAGTTAGCTACCATGAGATAGCGTCTCGTTCGTGTGATACATATGTTGGTGAGTTTTTATGCTCCCGTTCGTGTGATAGGCCTCCCCTCTTTTTGTGTGATTTCTGGTTTTCGTGTGTCGAATTCTAGAATTTCTGCTTCACCTATTTTTGTGATTTCTATTGATATGATTTATCAATTTTTGTGCATAGGTGAATTCGTGTGTCATTGACTGGATTTCTTGAGATGATTTCTAGAATTTGTGTTTCACCAATTTTCGTGATTTCCATTGATAAGTTTTATCAATATTTGTGCACTGGTGAATTTGTGTGTCATAGACTTTTGTGATTGGCATTGATTTAATTGTCAATATTTGTGGCTTGGTGAATGAAATTAGGAGTATGACATTCCTTTTTATCTTTGAGAAGATCTTTGCGATATTGATTAATCTCTTATTGATTTTTCAGTTACTTATTTATCACAGCTTGGCATTGTGATTATTATGTGTTTAGACATATCTCCTATTCTATATCGTTTCATCTGATATTTATAGTTAGACTGATCCGTTTATTATTTTCTTATTAAATAATACTCGGTTCAGATCGAGATGTTACAGGTGCTTTTGCTTGACTTCTCCCCAGGGATTCATTACTCTGACTTTTGGCTAACTACTTAGATTAGTAGTTTATTTTGTTGTATACACTTGAGATATAGACTTCATGATGTATACTTATTCTTTTGTGTAGTTCTTGTAACTATGATTTTGTGATATTGCGGATCTTTTTAGACCGCTACTTTGATATACACTTTCATGTGTTACTTATATATTCATATCTTCTTCCGCCTTTGTGATATGAATTATCTGTGACTGATTTATGTTATGTTTATTTCTATATTTGTTTCCGAAGGATTTATATAGCCACTGTGTAGTAGATTTGAGTTTGTATCGGTATGTCGGATTTCCTCTTGACATAGAATGCATGTTATACTATCTGACATATCGGTGCTCGCGCAAAGAAATTACACGGATGGTCGCTCCTCAACAGCCTTATTCTCCGTGCTAGTTGACAGCATTACACCGTAGTGTTCTTGGCTACCGTGGGTATAGAGGTGGGGCGTCACATTAGTCAACTTATTTATTCTTGCAGTCAAAATTTTCTTATAATATGTTGAAAGTTTGGTTCTCCATTGGATTGAAAATACAGAAAATAAGTGATAAAAAGTAAGAGAAATCCGGGTTAGTAAATAATAAAATACCTCTTTTAATATTGATTTTTTGTTGTATGCCTGTGGAATCAACTCACCTTGTCGATAACTCAAATTGCGTGTGTGTAACCATCCGAGACGGAGGTAATAAAGAAATAAGTGAGTTTATACCATTGCACCAGTCACTGCTGCAACATAAGAAACCACAAAGTACCAGTTGAAGAACACGTCCTGGTCTTTGATGCTATTGAATTGATTTGCTACCATTGTTATTATATTGGATCGTGTCCCTCCTGCACCAACTGAAAGCATAGCTGCTGCTGCGTGCAGTAAGTTGAATGGCTGAAGGCTTGGTGAATGGACTTGGCCTTCGTGATTTGATCATGGCAATTAGCATGAATAGGATAACTTCCTGCAACCAGTAAATGTGTTAGCCCGAGCTGAACAACTTATCATTGATCAAGTGACCAACTTTTTTAGGACAGTATATATTTGAATAAGAAGATCACAAACCAGCACTACCAAGGATTGAAATATTGAAGGCGTTTTAATAAAGCCCTAAATACTATTAGTAGAGGCTAAATCCATTATTAAAGTGCCCCTAAAAGTTTGAGAGGCAAATTAAGAGTGGTACTATAAGTGTTGTCTCTAATAACATATAGTGGCATTTCAAATTTTAAATTTGCCTCTAATATCTCACAAATTAGTGCATCTTACCAAGTCGGTATTCAGTTATTTGTGAGACTAAGTCTGTGTTGTGTGTCAATAAGGGAGTGTTTTTCTCATGTTTTGTAGGAGTTTTTCTAGGACAGCATCTTCACTTTAGTTTCTCTTAATAGTGCTGTCTTGTTTTGTTTTTTTTAAGTCGTGTAATAAATATTTTTCATTCTCCAAAAACAAAACTATTTTCCAGTTTTGTGGCCATAGTAAAATTTCTGTTCATTTTGTTACATGATATCAGAGCAAGGTTAAAAGTCTCTACTCTAGTGATACTAAACAAACTTTACTTAGATATGGAGTTAATGAATGTGGGAGGTGTTGCTAATACGCAGTATGGTGTTGAGAAACTTGTAGGAACAAATTACAAGTATTGGAGAATGTGCATAGAGGCATATCTTCAAGGCCAAGACCTATGGGAATTAATTGATGGGTCTGATACGGAGATTCCAGTGGACACTCCTGATAATGCTGAATCACGACGAAAGTGGAAAATTAAATGCGGAAAGGCATTGTTTGCCTTGAGATCATCGATCAGCAAAGAGTTTATCGAACATATTCGCGATATACTTCACCAAAGGAAGTATGGCAGACTCTTGAGAAGTTATTTTCTAAGAAAAACACAGCAAGGCTACAGTCGTTGGAAAATGAGTTGGCGATGACAACACAAGGAAATATGTCGATTTCAGAATATTTTTTACAAATAAAAAATATTTATGCAGAGATCTTCGAACTAGATCCAGATGAAAAGATAAGTGTGTTGCGGTTGAGAAGATATCTTATTCGTGGCCTAAAGAAGGAGTACTCACCGTTCATCACATCCATCCAAGGATGGGCAAATCAACCGTCAATTGAGGAACTAGAGAATCTTCTCTCTAACCAAGAAGCATTGGCTACACAAATGGCAAAAAGTCTGAATATCGAACATCATGACGTTCTCTTGTCAAAAGGAAAAACAATCATGGCGGATCAAGGAGAAACAAATGAGAAAACTACTAGTGTTCGTGGTTTTCAAGGCCGAAAATCTATTCGATGTCATAACTGTGGGAAGCTTGGACATATTAAGAGAAATTGTCGTATAAAGGTTTTTAAAGAAAATATCGCTTGTGATGATGAAGAAAGTGATCAACTCGGCTAGGAGCAATGTTTCACTGCATTTGAAAGTGAAAATAACACTGTTTACATATCACTACCAAAGCAAGTCCAAGATGGGGATATCAACTCAAAAGAAGAATGGATTATTGACTCTGGTTGCTCACATCATGTGACCGGCAATGATTCATTGTTTACAGAGGCGCATCAACATACAGGAGAACGAGTCATCGTCACTGCTGATAACTCAACTTATTCGGTATTGAAAGAAGGCGCAATAGAGATTGGAGTTGATGATGCAAGCGTGAAGCTAAATGATGTATACCATGTTCCAGGTTTGATAAAAAAATTGGTTTCAGTTTCTCA
Organism: Allium cepa; assembly: GCA_030765085.1. NCBI lineage: Eukaryota > Viridiplantae > Streptophyta > Magnoliopsida > Asparagales > Amaryllidaceae > Allium > Allium cepa. The sequence continues at coordinate 100,798,320 of CM060946.1, read as the reverse complement.
AATTACAAATTCTGAAAATACGTGTTGTTCGGACCAAATGACGTAAAAATACTTGACAATGTAAGAAATATAGAAGCTGATGTAGTACTTGCTAGTGAGAAGAAAGGGTCTTTATTTGTCATGTCTGTTGGAGAGGCCTTTGTAAAGAAAGCAAGTGAAACACAAAATGCATCAATTTGGCATGCGCGTTTAGGCCATTTAGGCTATCAGATGCTGCAGCAAATTTCTTCAAAGAAGTTGTTAGATGGTCTGCCAACATTAAAAAATATACATGAGGATGTGATATGTCAAGGTTGTCAATATGGAAATTCGCATCGTCTTCCTTACAAAAACTCTGTAAATCGTAGGAAGACACCTTTTGAGTTAGTTCATACAGATGTGATGGGGCCGACAAGAACTTCAAGTTATAGCGGATATCATTATGCTATTATGTTTGTGGATGACTTTTCACGGTATAGTTGGGTGTACTTCCTTAAGGAAAAGAACGAAGCACTTTCCAAGTTTGTCGATTTTTATAATTTTGTAGAGAAGACATTTGATCGGAAAGTAAAATGCTTACGAAGCGACAATGGTGGTGAGTTTATGTCAAATGAATTTTCTCGGTATTGTGATGACAAAAGTGTTCAACGACAAATGATGTGTCCCAACCCCCTCAACAAAATGGAGTCGCCAAAAGAAAATTGTCACACCTTACTTCAATCTGTCTTTCGTGGATGCATGATAAAAATCTTCCTCGAGAACTTTGGGCTGAAGCTATCCAATGTGCATGTCATGTGGTGAATCGCCTACCTCCTTGGTCAGGTATGACAAAATCTCCTTTTGAATTATTACATGATATCAAGCCTAATGTAAATTATCTTCGGGTGTTTGGTTCTACTTGTTATGTTCATATTCCTAAAAATAAAAGAACCAAACTTGACCCGAAAGCAAAGAAATGTGTCTTTGTTGGATATGATTCATGTAGAAAAGGCTGGAGGTGTATGGATCCAGAAACTACAAAGTTTGTAACTTCAAGAGATGTCGTTTTTGATGAAACTTCATCTGTATATTCCACTTCAAACTTCATAGCTAGAGATCCATATTTTGATGATGATCAAGACTGCTGGGAGTTGTTTCCTCAAACTAATACTCAATCATCTTTTGCTGGGAATTCTAAAGGCGATGAATCTTCCGCATCCATGTTGAATAATATAAATCATGTAGACGAAGTGCAAGTAAGAAAGTCTTCAAGAGAGAAGAGGCAACCTGCTCATTTTAAAGACTATGAAATTCAACTTAACCACTGCACAGTGAGCTCATGCTTCTTTACTGAAGCATTAAATAAAGAGCCAATTTCTTATGAAGAAGCAAAAGACAGTGAAGAATGGAAAGCAACAATGTATGAAGAGATGGAAGCTTTAAACAAAAATGATACTTGGGATCTTGTGCCGAAACCCGACAATTGTAAGCCTATCACATGCAAGTGGGTTTATCGAGTGAAGAAAAAATCAGATGGGACAGTCGATAGATGTAAAGCTCGTCTTGTTGCTCGTGGATTCTCTCAAAACTATGGATTAGATTATGAGGAGACATTTAGTCCGGTTGCAAAGATGGTAACTGTAAGATCGATTTTCTCATTGGCTGCATTTAAAAGTTGGAAATGATGGCAACTTGACGTAAAAAATGCATTTCTTCACGGAGAGTTAGATCGAGAAATATTCATGGAGCAACCTCTGGGGTTTATCTCTGAAGATTTCCCTCATCATGTGTGTCGATTGAAGAAAGCGTTGTATGGTCTTAAACAAGCGCCATGTGCATGGTATGGAAAAATAGCTCAATATTTTGTTTTTTGTGGATTTGAAGTTTCTGATGCAGATTCTAGTTTATTTGTGAAAAGAGAATCAAGTGTCCATTTGTTAGTTTTGTTGTATGTTGATGATATGATAATCACTGGGGATAATGAAACTGAGATATCTCATTTGAGAAATGATCTCTCCATTCGTTTTGAGATGAAAAATTTAAGTGAAATCGGGTGCTTTCTTGGGTTAGAAGTTTTGAAGTTAGAAGATGGATATTTTGTTTCTCAAAGGGGATATGCTAATAGTCTTTTGGGTCGCTTCTGCATGGGGGAGGCAAAGGAAAAGGCTACTCCTATGGAACCAAATCTGAGTTTGAAGAAGGATGAAGGAAATTATTGACTGATGCTAAGAGGTTTCGACAGCTTGTTGGAAGTTTGATTTATTTAACAATCACAAGGCCTGAAATTGCTTACTCTGTTGGTGTGATATCTCATTTTATGCAAAGTCTAAGAATTCCTCATTTAGATGCTGCAAAAAGAATTCTAAGGTATATAAAGGGTACTCTTGATTATGGCCTTATGTACAACAAAGCTAGCAATTTTTTATTGAAAGGGTTTACAGATGCAGACTGGGCTAGTAATACAGACGATCGTCGTTCAACTTCTGGCTATTGTTTTAGTATTAGTGCAGCCGCGGTTTCATGGTGTAGTAAGAAGCAGTCCATAGTTGCGTTGTCTAGTACCGAAGCTGAATATATAGCAGCAACAATGGCTACACAAGAATGCGAATGGTTGAAGAGCTTGATTCAAGATATTTTTGGCAAAATTGATTATGCTGTGGAGATAAAATGTGATAACGAGAGTGCCATTCGTCTTGCTTCAAACCAATCTTTCATGGGCGAACAAAACACATTGAAGTACGTCATCACTTCGTTCGAGAAAATGTACTAAATCAGGAAATTGAGCTGAAAGGAACTCATACAAACAAGCAAGTTGCGGATATACTCACAAAAGCTATAGCAAAACCTAAATTTGAAAGTTTCAGAGCTGCTCTTGGAGTTATCAGTAGTAAGTATGCACTAAGGGGGGGTCTCACAAATTAGTGCATCTTACCAAGTCAGTATTCAGTTATTTGTGAGACTAAGTCTGTGTTGTGTGTCAATAAAGGAGTGTTTTTGTCATGTTTTGTAGGAGTTTTTCTAGGACGGCATCTTCACTTTAGTTTCTTTTAATAGTGTTGTCTTTTTTTTTTTAAGTCATGTAATAAATATTTTTCATTCTCCAAAAACAAACTATTTTCCAGTTTTGTGGCCATAGTAAAATTTCTGTTCATTTTGTTACAAATAGAGATGTCCATGCAGATGTGGACACAAAATAAATCCCACCATGGACATATAAAATTGCCTTAAATAGTCGTAATAGGACTAACAAAAATGCATGTACTTGTATTTTTGCCAAAAAGGCGCCTGTATTAGAAGGCAAAAAAATGCGTCCGTACTTGCTTTAACAATTGTGTACATCAAAGGACAAAAGATGCTCCTGCAACAACATAACAGTATATGCACTAACAAAATGAAAAAGTATACGTGTCCTATAACTTACATAATGAAAACATAAGCACATATACACTAACAGTAAGCACACTTGGAAAAAGAACTCATGGACCATAAATTTCTAAAACTACATATACACTATTTCAGAATAATTACCTGTACAAGACAATCAGAAAATAATAGGAACAATGGAAAAAAAAAAGACATTTCTTACACAGAATTAAAAATATGATATTATACTAAAGAAAATGTAATACAACTACTTGCTAAAACCATAACAACGGAAGATAGTTCTACCTAAAGCTGCATGCTACAGTAACATTCAAACACAAACTAGAAAATAGTGGGCTCTTAAATATACATCATGAAACCAAACTATTCTATGAAAAGAAAACATGTAAAAATCAAATCAGGAGACCAATTACTTATCTGAAGTGGAGCCATGAGCTAATAACTGTAAAAAAATCCATATCATTAAAGGTAGATGTAAAGTCCCTTGTAGGATGAGACACTTGAGCATATGATAGATTGAATCATATGCCGTAGCTCCTCTATCTCATTCCCTTGTTTATCATTAATACTTTGTTTCTTTTCATACATTTCTTCTAAACTCAGACATTCAGATTGCAATAAAGCGTACGCTCAACCTCTGCGTGATCTACGAATCGTTGATGTCGGTTGAGTTTCTTGAAACCAAGGAACCATGTTTGGTGTTACGACTTCTCCGTAACCGCGAACCTTAACACTAGTATCAAACCCCCTTGCGAATACATTTGTTTGCAGCCTTACTTCTGGTGTTGCATCGCTGTTAATATCAACTAGTCCAGCCAATCTTTGTGACCTACAAAATTTTGTATCGGTATTAAAGTAAATATCACTTCATGATTCATGGATAATTATAAAATTATTATAAAAAAATTAGTCTGACGGTATATACATTAGTTAAAATAAGAATTTGACACCTGCCATCCTATAAAACGCTATACCTAAAAGCATTATCCTTTTGGTTTCATATCCTTCTAAGAAAGCACAGGTTACTTCCAAAATTTCAAAGTCATGTGCATTTTAATACAGTGGAACTTGCCTACTAAAACACACAACAAATTTGACGTGCTTTGTAATAATGTCAAAGGGATATGACAGTAGCTTTGTGTTATAATGTTACCGATTGGCAGCAAGAGCATATACAAGCAGTCCCTTGGGGGTAAGGATGGATGATTGGCAGCAGGTGAGGAGGTTTTAGCCTCGTTAAGTGGTCTGGCTACTAAGCAGGGTAATGATGAAGGGGGTTCAGGCAGTGGGGGCAAGTTTCAAGGTTTTGGAAATAAGTTAAAGGACAGGAAAAATAATATACTAGGGTTTGATAATTCTAAGAATAGGCATTTTAATACAAGAAGGATGCAGGCTGATGGTGTACTTGAAGCGTGTAACCTGAGAAACTCAAATTTGCATGCTGCTTCTGATGACTGTGCACTACCAGCAAGTGACAAAAGATATGCACAAGAGGATATGTGCACAGGAGGTACATGCACACCAGGTAAGGAAGTAGTATTGGTTCTTTGGGCGGATAATGCAGATGGGACAGGAAAATTGTTATAGCACAGGTATAAGAGCTTTTGGGCTTAGATAAATCAAGGAAAATGAGACTTGTTACAAGAACCATGCTGAGGATGTGCAAAGTGAGCAAATTGACTATTTCTAATGGGCATGCTAATGGATTTTCACTACCTGCAAGTAATTCTAAAACCAAAACTATTTAATAGTGATAAACAATCTACAGTCTACAGCAATCTACAAAATAAACTCATTGGTAGTGATGATGCCAATTTGGCAGTCAAGCCACCATGAGCCAACTGTACATCATATAAAACTCCATCATAACTGATACCGTCATTCACTAGTTTTATATTTCATGACACAATTCATATCAACATCAATTGGTTTCTTTTCACCAAGTGTTAGCATCTCTATTATTAAGCTAGTGTCTTTAAAATAAATAAAAAGGTCTTTCATTAATGAATGTCAACAATTTCTTTGAACCTATGTATTTTCAAAATAAGTTACTTCTTAATATAATTCCTCTGTAAATATCAATGCAAGCATTATACTACATATTACTATTTTATTCATAAACATCTGCCAGTAAACATCATATGTACAGTTTGCTATGCATGACTTATAAATCATGCATGAATGTAAACTGCATCATGAATGCTTTAACAGTAAGTGTGATAACGCCATATATGCTTGTTATTTGCATTGAATTCTAACAATTTGCATGGTCAAATCTTAATGACTTCAGACCTTGAGCATCCAAATTTAGATTTGGACATCTCACCATTATGTTAGTTAATAGCCATAACTATTGGAATATGGTCATATGTCCTGACTATGCAGTTAATATGTTGCAAAAATAGGAGAATAAAATAGTAAACAAAATGAATAATCAAGAAAATATAATTGGACAACGATAACCAAGTACGTAGTCCTATAAATATATTTGGACTTTCAATGAATGATATAAAGGACATGAAAAATTAAATGCCCAGATGACTTTCAAAGCTCCACGCTCAATAACCAAAGGAGTAAGAGAGGAAAGTAATTTATGTACTTATTATATGTGAACAACTAACACAGCTGACAAGGAATACCTAAAAATAAAGACACTAATTAATTAAAGAGAGTTGTTGTAAGGCCTAATCTTCTAAAACAATAAGTTCTCAATAGTACTGAATTATATATCAGCAAGTAAAAACAAACTAAACTCTCAACAAGTTGGTCTTATTATCACTTGTAGGCTTTTAACTTCGTACCCAAATAGCTGGTCCTCGGAATAAAGGTAATTTCCTCTTATGTTATGTTGAACAAGCCATGGTTAAACAATACTTATGACAGCAAAAGGCAGACAAGCAAATGATAAGCCAAACATAATGTTAAATTTTGGTGATACAAAATCACAAATAGAAGAAAACAAATATGCAAAAGGAAAAGTAATCACGTTTTTTCATTATGGAAATGCATAAATAATTGGATTGCATTTGAATGAGATGGTAAGGAATATATGCATGCGCATGTTGTGGAATAATATATATGCAAAATGATATGCATATTATTTCTTTCTTTGTAATCGCATTGCTTTAGGGTTATTTTCTTCCATCTTTGGAATGAGTGAATTACTTACTATGTTTGCGCGATTTGTTACCATTGTAATTTGCCTCCATTATCTTTTTACCATATCTTGGTAATTTGATTGATGACTCACATGAATTTACATTGGCTAGCTATATATTGAGGGTAGACTTCATTGTAAACCCATCCTGATATTCAGCCAGCGATCTCCAGATAGAGTATCTCTTCTTGTTATCCCTAATTTGGGGCTTTGGTATGTAAACTCTTATTTTGTAATCTCTTGTAATTCTCTCAAGTGCAATAAAATCTCTCTCTTTTGGACTGGACGTACACTATCTAGATGATAGTGGAACCAGTATAAATATTGTACATCTCTTTTCCTTTTTTTTTAGTTATTTGCTATTTATTTGGAGTAATGAAATAATTGCTGCTAGATTAAGTGATGTTCAAATTGGCAAATCTAGATCCTATTTTATGTCTTTCCGCATTTGTGCATTTTTTACACAACAGATTGGTATCAGAGCCAGACGATTTGTTCAAATTTGTGCATCAATGGCTTCTAGAAAGAGCGGTAGATCCGGTGGTAATTATGCTATTACTCATTTGGACGGAAAAAGAGATTTTGTGCAATATAGAGTGGAGGAGATTATGTTGAGAGAGAAGAGCGTTCCAGTCTTGAAAATTTGGTGATAAGGAGTTTACTGTGTTGAAGGGACAACTGGATTTAGAAACCTGTATCTGCTTCATGGCTCGATGTTGATGTGAGAGTCTTATGTTAATTTCCATGAGAAATTTGTTGTTTGGCAGATAAGGTATGTGGAAAGAGAGAGATCTGTCATGTATACAGAGATTTGGATTAGACTTGTTATGTCTATTGGATTTTGTTTTTTGGCTCTGTATTTGGATTGGTGATTGAGAGAATTTTCTGGCCTTATGTGGCTTTGAGATTATTTTGGTATCTACCTTCTTATGATTTTGGATATTTGCAACATTTTGTTGGCGGACGGGGACATAGTCTGAGCTCGTTAGCAAGGTGTAATGGGGGATGGCCTTGCCGGAACCCATTGAGAAAATATTCATTTTTCTTCTGTATCTCGTTAAGAGATTTTGGTTGAAGGTGGAGTTTGATTTGAAGAGTTTTACGTTGAAAAGAGAATTTGACTTGAGGTGGAGTGTTGGAAATATATGATTTTGCATCAAGGTGGAGTGTTAAATTTTGGTGATACAAAATCACAAATAGAAGGAAACAAATATGCAAAAGGGAAAGTAATCACGTTTTTTCATTATGGAAATGCATAAATAATTGGATTGCATTTGAATGAGATGGTAAGGAATATATGCATGCGCATGTTGTGGAATAATATATATGCAAAATGATATGCATATTTTTTCTTCCTTTGTAATCGCATTGCTTTGGGATTATTTTCTTCCATCTTTGGAATGAGTGAATTACTTACTATGTTTGCGCGATTTGTTACCATTGTAATTTGCCTCCATTATCTTTTTACCATATCTTGGTAATTTGATTAATGACTCACATGAATTTACATTGGCGATATATTGAGGGTAGACTTCATTATAAACTCATCCTGATATTCAGCCAGCGATCTCCAGATAGAGTATCTCTTCTTGTTATCCCTCATTTGGGGCTTTGGTATGTAAACTCTTATTTTGTAATCTCTTGTAATTCTCTCAAGTGTAATAAAATCTCTCTCCTTTGGACTGGACGTACACTATCTAGATGATAGTGGAACCAGTATAAATATTGTGCGTCTCTTTTCCTTTTTTTTTAGTTATTTGCTATTTATTTGGAGTAATGGAGTAATTGCTGCTAGATTAAGTGATGTTCAAATTGGCAAATCTAGATCCTGTTTTATGTCTTTCCGCATTTGTGCATTTTTTGCACAACACATAATGCAGTAGATAGCCGGTGGAAAAAAAGGTGGAAAAAGAAAACCTCATTATTGACACAGGCCTACCCAAAGGAAAGGTATGTTGGGCATCAAGTGCCAGTAAATCTTGCCACCTTATAACAAAAAAGATGATCTTGCTTCTCTGATGGTTCTAAAACTAGGAAGAAATGCATGATCTTCGGTCTTAGTCTTGACAACGATAGGACTAGAACAAGTATAAAAGGTTGCATTCAAGTGGAGAACCGAATCCTTCCTAGCTTAGTATAAATATAATTGGACAAGAATAATATTACTCGAGAACTTGAAAAATGATCAAACTTTAAGGTATGTGGTTATTCATATGCAAGTTTGTTCATTCCAATATATTTTGTTTGTTAACGATATTCCTACCGTCGCTTACATATTATAGCAGTTTCAGTTGCTGACACACTACATATAGCATCCATCTGGAAAATAGTAGCTGAAAACACAATTTAAAACTTATTTATCAAGTACCTTTAAACTCTGCTTATCAAATCAGATTATTGTTTGGTGTAGTCTTCTTTTCTAAATATGGCTTTTTTATTTGAACTTGTATAAATTTAGTTTACACAATAAAAAGAAATCCCAGTCTTTTAGGTAGTACTTGGTCTAAATCGAGCATGTTTATTCTACTATCCCAAGAAAAACCAAAACGTTTATTCTAACTAAATTAATACGGATTAATTTTCAGCTTCATGATCAAAGATAATATGACTTTGGTCACATGAACGTTTTGTGGTATGTGTGAAGTCTAAGCAAGGTTTTGCCTTTTATTAGACCTATTGTCATGATAATGTAGAAGAGAAATCAGTCATGTCTCTACCATTAATAGTTAGAACACATTCAACCGCAGTCCCATGAAATACATCAATATCCCTACACATCTTTGGTGTTTGTCATTTCAACCGTGTTCAAAGTTACATAAATAGCCTTTCAATTATTCGTATATTATCTCTACATCATGTGAATGCACGTTCACATCTTGCATGACATACACTTGTAAGTGTAATGAAGAGTAAAAAAATGCTTAATAGAATCGGATTTTTAGTTATAGTTTACCTGGACAAAATTTAGCAGTAACAATAACGAGTCAATATTTGAAGCATGATGATGAAGTAAATACAACTTTGCAACTAACGTAGTAAACAGTATGGTATATGATATTCGTTCATTCACTCATCAACATTTGTAACAAAATGCACATACATATTCAAATCCACAATTTGAAGTGAAAAGTCCAACTGACTAGAAAAACCATTACTTATGTCACAAAGGTTAGATGAAGAAAAAATTACCTCTTTTCTTCTCTTGTTGTCTAACTGATAAAAATAATTAAGTGAAAGGAGTTTAATGAGTTGGGGACGAATCTTTACCTTCATCCATAATGGTCGATTCCTGTGGAAATTCAAACTAAAAGTATTTAAACAAGTTTTGTCCTATGCAAGCTTGCTTTTGTTTCTATGAAGTTTTCTTTTGAATGTGAACCACGCTTTCTTGCTGTGATTCTAATTTCATCGAGAATCATTTTCAAGACTTGCTTAATGTTCAATGTTGATTTATGCCATTTTTGCATTCGAATCGTTTAACAGCTTCAGATACATTGGCAAATGGCTAAGTTGTAAGATGATCGTTTCATGTGTCATTAAGGACACAAGTATATGTGTACATATGGCATGTTCCCTTTGAGAAATTTTACTTATCTATTCAGAGGCTTCTGTTGAAAAATAGAAGTCACTGCTAATTTTTGCGGAGGAGGAAATTACGAACTGTATGAACACTGCGAATTTCATCATAAACGGATCCTGTGATAAAGTGCCAATGCTCAAATTGCGCTTGGAGACAAACTATGGTCTTAACAATATGACAAAATTGCATATTATCCTGATATAGATAGATTGAACATGGTGTAAAGATTCAGCTTTTAAGACTAATACTGATGAAGTTTCTAACAAGCTTAAGTTCAAGCTTTCCGCATCAACTAAAAAATTTCTTTTATATAACAAGTTAAAACTGAATAACGATAAAGAATGCTTTTAAAACTTTGAATATATCGCAAATACAGCTATACAGGCAGGTATATTTAAAAAATGGACAATCAGTATAATATATGCAATTATTCAAACCGAACGAAGTGCAAAATATTAAATCTTGAATTTTTACAATAATATTGCAGTAGCTTTTGTTAAATAAAACAATTCAATGGCAACATAAATTGTATCAAATTCTACTTTTTACTAGAACAAAGTGAGTCTCCAGCAGCACTTAACTTGTGAAAATACAAACATCCTTGGTATGTTATATAGTAGAATCTATAATAGCATGTATAGAAACGCATCAGCAAACATACACAGCAGAGACTAGAGAAAAAAAAACTACTAGCCTTCAATTAATATATAATACGTACAAGATCGCGTGCTCTGGAGATCGACGATAGCTCGAGCTGCTCCGTGGTTATGGAGATCGACAACGTCTCGAGTTGCTGTGTGGTTCTACGGCTCGAGTTGCAGTGCATGGTTCTGGAGATCGACTGAGATCAACGGTGGAATTGTGGCTCGAGCTGTGGTGCGCGTGTTCCAGAGTCAACAGTGGAGGGTTAAGCGTGTTGGAGAGTTCGATTTTTTAATTACATTGGGGATTGGGATGCGCTGGGGAGAGGATGGAGAGAAGGGGAGAGGCATGAGAGAGGAAGAGAGGTCGATGTTGAGTAATAAGAGGCGCGACCAATTTTTATTTTTCCCTCCTCTTTTTGCTAAAGCGGCAGCCTTTTAGATTTTTTTTTTCTTTTGAATAATCCACTCGTACAACTGCAGCACTTTTATTAAAATGCTACTCAACAATACTGTCAAAAATATATTTTCTTATACTGAAATCAGTCACATCAATATTTTCTGATTGACCTTAGTTATATTAACCAACAGAAAATTATCGAGTGAATCGTTTCATAGTTATTCTATAACTATTAGTATGTAACCCCTAGGTGCACCTAGTAGTCATGAGTAATACACTGTCCAATATTTGGTGAGCGTTATGTACTTCAGTCTTGACGGATACGTCGATATCCAATCTTGACTAGGAACATTTAAAATGGTATATTTGTTTCGTTGTGATAAATTAATCATGGTTACAACATTTCATAACTACTATCACAAAATATATCATATATGGATTTTGCTATTAAATATACTTTTAATTAAGTTAGTTAATTAATATAATCATGTTATATCAAGTATATAATAGGAAGAAAATACCTTTTACTTCGAAAAAGATTGGTCAACGAGTTAGATATATGTAACAAATTACATAATTGCCCCTAGCGCATACCCCTAACTCTATCATAAATATCCACAAATCCATCAAACATTCATTCACAACACAACCATCATACAAGTATCAAATCCATCAGCACATGTCAAATAAGTACAATACAAAATAATCAAATATCCATCAGAAACACAACCATACATACTCATCATCGTTTCCTGATCCATGCGAAGGAAATGTCCCGTGCTATGCCAAAATGTCGTAATCCACTCATCTATCAGCATAGCTAAGCCTATGTTCTTCCCCCGGTCATTTAGCTCTACTACTTGCTTTTTGAATTATGCTATCTCCTCTTCGGCTTGTGATTTTCTATAATCGGCTTAGGGCATCCTCGCCTGTAAATTATTTAATAGCTAGTTATTATTTATGCATAACATTAAATAAAATTTATAAATTAGCTAATGAAGTAGTTGAACTCAATAAACATTACCTCCTGATTGTTGTAACCATATCGCCTATTTCGTGTGGGTTTGTCGATCAAAAGATTGAAAATCTTGTCCTTCTCTTCAACGGTCAACTCCTCTCGGTTGGTGGGCTGCAGCACTCGAGCTTGCACCATTTCAAACCTTTCCCACGATTAGAAGCAAAAAAATTTCATAATAAACATTCAATCTACAAATTATTCAATGTGAAATTATAGAAAAAAATTTAAGCATGTTTACCATTATGGCTTGAGATTTATGGTCTATCCAAGTAAATGAAACTTAACTATTATCATTGGTGTGCTCCATGGCATGAGTTCGTGTGAAGACTTCAGCATATATAGGCTCAATGCCCTTAAACAATGTATATATATGATTATATAATGTTATAACTATTTTATAATCGCAATTTATAAATTTACCAACTCCTTTCGATATTGTTGGAAGGATTATGAGTCATCGCGTCGTACAATAGGATTTTTATTCCTGTTTGTCGAGTTCCGCTCGAAAATTTTCTATAAATTTAAATATATGAATGACTAAATTAATGCAGTTATTATATGAACTTTAAACAAATTATAATAACGATATGAAAATTGAAAACTTACTTTCATGGCGAAATTTTTCCGGTGCTGTTGAAATTCCACCCAAGTACTAGCGCTTATCCAATCAGTTATGTTATTCTTTTTTTACACTTGAGAGGGTGTCCATATAAATTTTTATCAGCTTCTTGTTCCGGTGATCCCTAAAAATATTTTTATCTTCCTCTTTAACAGCTATTGCAACCTACACTTTAAAGTTAAAATGAATTGTATAAAGTATATTAATTTTCAGAAATCAAATATGTCGTTTTAAAAAGAATTATAAATTTTTACTTATCATCACGTCGACCTATATAGCATTTTTAATATGCAGTAGGATATTATCCTATTGAGGCCAACAACCCAACATTAGACTCATGTACGTCTTTTAAAAGACAGCAAGAATATAGTCAGAAGACTCTAGCTGAAAACCCATGCACTAATATTGATGTAGATATTTAATAAATTTTAAACAATATACATGCAATAAATATTAATGGTGTTGCAATAAGTTTGATACTTACCCTCCACTCTTTGAAATCATGGCTGCCCTTGGGCATAAATCCACCGATCCGCTGGCACCCTCGTCAGTAGCAGGAGAAGGAAAAGCATGAGATCTCCTATGAGACATACATAATATCTGCCACAAACATATCATTTCATATAATGAAAAAACATATCATTTTATTATTAGAAAACATATATGACTAATAGTCACATGAATCATCCACTAAAACTACAAAAATGGAACAAGATCTTCTGAATATGTAGAATTAATAAAACAAAATAATATAAAGCTCAAAATATAGTAACCATCGTTAATAACAGCGGAAACTCAAAATATAAATTATACAGCAAGCGAAACAAATATTCATCATATATACATTACATCACCGGTAATTAATAATCGATCTTTGTTGTTTTCTATTTCAAACTCGGTCTCGTACTCTATATCGTTTTCCTCTATACTCCTTAATGCTTCTATTAAAACATTTAATTCATCATGCAAAGGCCCTAAATTAGTTGATTATTATTATTTAATTATTTTGCTCAGGGTCCGCTTGATAAGCTGCTTTGTTTGGAATATTATTTTCATTAAACGTAAATCTTACCTTTGTTTTAAAAACAGCCGATCAATCCGTTTTATCTCTTTTTAGGATGGATGCGGAGAAAAAAATTGTAATGCTTGCTTAGATAATACAAAGGAATCATACCTATAGTAATGCGAGGTATGCTTTATTTCAACAAGCTTGTAATCTTTGTGCACGTTGATTCTAGAACCAGGAACATTGTTGAACCAATTGTGAATAAAAAAACTTTTTTACATGTCGTATAAATTACGTCAATTCTAAAACCTGAGTAAAGATGCTTTAAAAATCTTTTATATGCTCATCTGGATCATCGCTATCTTCAACAAATACACTATTATTTGTTAATCTTTCAGCACCATATTTCTTGGTGTTGAATCTAAATCCATTGATGAAGAATAATGGATAAGTCTTGACATTTCTTTTTAGTCCTAGTGCAATATGTTTTAATTCTTTATCAATGACACGATTTCTTGGATCATAAAAGTAGTTCGGAAACCAATCGGCAAATTCTTTACTGAGATAGCCAAGTGGATTTTGCGATTCATAAATGTTGCAAATATATATAATATATCACATTATAATACGTAAGTATCAACAAAATCAATAATAATTTAATATTACCTAAAGAACGGTGCAAGTTTAGCACAATTAAGAAGAACATATGTGTGCGCTACATGGTAATCTCTAACGTCTAATCATATTTTCGCATACTATCCAATAGGTCGACCATGTTGTCTAAAAATAGATAACATTATTTGAGAAGAATCTTGTTCGATGGTTTCATTATTAAGAGGAACACTTACAAATGATAAGTTCACATGGTCACTAAAGTAATGAGAAAAAAAGATTGAAACTTCTTCTTCAAGAAATGATTTGCAAATCGATCCTTCAACTCATGGTTTTTATCTAACTTTTTTCTTCAAATGATTTAGGTACCTATTACGTAATTAATTCAATTTAACTTTATGTAAATCTGAATTTTAAATTAAAATTAATATTATGGATATTCAACAGTACCTTTCAAATGGATACATCAATTCATATTGCACAAGATCTCGAAGAAGTGCTTTGGTGGAATATGAACAGATAAACACTTCATTACATTAAAGAGTCCTAAAGGAAATATTGCCTCTAGTTTGCATAACAGGATAAGGATACTGTTTTCAAGTTCACATATACATTCGACTTTTAACGTAGTCGAACAAAGCTCTATATAAAACAAACTTCATTCTGTTAGAACACTCTAAAATTTTACTAGCAACGGTTCTCTGAAAACCACAAGTAATAAAAATTTTATCATCACTTGGCGATCGTAACTTTTCATTCCACTCAATTTATTGTTTTTAAAGTCAACACATCTTCGAAGACTAGAAGAATTCCCATCAGGACATCTTAGTCCTTCCACCAACTTTTGCATGAGTTTTACTTGCTTATTGTCTAGCTCATAGCATGCTTTGGGTTTTTTATTGTCATTAGGCTTCATATGAAGTTCGAGACGTTTGCATAATTGTTCTACATCACGTCTTGAATTTAAATCATTCTTAGTTTTCCTCTTAACATTCAAAATTGTATTGAACACATTATCAAACATGTTTTTTCATTGTGCATCACATCAATATTAAGTCGAAGTAAGAGATCTTTCCAATAAGGTAACTCCCAAAATATGCTTTGTTTGCACCAACTATGAATCGTCGATTTACCTGAAATTTCAATTTGTATTATAGTTTCCTGTATCTTTAGATAATGCTTTACAAGTTCATATGTTCCTTCACTTAACCAAATTGTTGGTGGTTGCATAGTTTTTCTCTATTAGCTATAAAATTTTCTATTTCTTGAAAATAGATGTTTAATATGGATAAAACAGTGATGACAATCAAATGATGAAATTTTCTTCCCATGCGGTAAAGAAAATGCTCATGTTTCCATTCAATAAGGATAAGCTAGATGACCGACTGTACTCTAACCTGAAAGCATTGCATGCACAGGAAAATCACTAACATTCCATAACAAAGAGGAGAACATATGAAAATTCTTTTTTTTCAAAATGTCCTGTGTTTCAACTCCTTCATGCAATAGTAATTTCAACTCTTATAAATAAATATTGATTCCTTATGTCAGATTATCAGGGTCAAGGATGACAATAACGAGAAACATATATGGAGTTTTCATATACTTCCACGTAGATAAATTATATGACACAACGATTATATGCCAAGATGAATATTTACTAACAAATTGAGAGAATGGTGAAATCCATCCGTACATAAACAAAGTCTGACATTATGGCTCTCTGCAGCAAACGAGGGATAAGTGTTATCGAAATATTTCCATGCTTCTCCATTAGATGGATGTGGCAAAGGTCCCTTTTCCCGTGCTCTCACACTATGCCATCTCACATAACATGCCATAGCAAAAGATGCATATAACCTTTGAAGTCTAGGAGTGATGAGTAAATAATGCATTCTCTTATATGAAACTTCCTTTCCTTTCTTTTTTATTGGTTTGCATCTTTCCGCTTTATATATTTTGCATTTCCTAAGGCTAATGTCATCTTTCAAAAACAATATGCTACATTTATTCATGTATCTATCTTTTGGTACGGCAGATCAAAAGAGGACATAAATTTTTTTTCACTTCATATGACTATCGCACATCAGATTATTAGGTGGTATATCTTGTTTTGCAACTTGTACCACTGCTTTACATCCAACTTCTATAAATTTGAATTTGGATTTCGTAGTACTGTATCGACAGTTACTGATAATTCGGTTCCATTTTTACAACCATCCGACAATGGCCTCTTAGTTGCATCTAATAAATCATAGATTATTTTCTCTCCCACAGTCGGTTGCTCTTCGACGTTTATGACTTCATCGTCAACTTGAATGGTTGAAAACATTGATCACGCTGCATCTTTCATTATATCTTTTACTGGATTTGCTATAATATGATCGTTATTCACCTTTTTCTCCGACGCATATATAGGTACAACAAGTTCCCCATGACAATCCTATAAGTAACAATTTGGCACAAAACTAGCTTGCCACAAGTGTACTATAATTATATCTGGTTTCCAATGCATTAAATGTTTGCACTTACTACAAGGACAGCAAATTTCATCATTTCTATTATTCAATTAAGCAAATAAATTCGCATACACTATTATAGAAATGTTCCTTCACCGAACCATTCATACTAGTTTTGATTCCATACGTCAAAGTACACTCGAGAAAATAATCGAACATATTTTATAATTTAAAAATATATGTTAGAAAATTTGACAACTCTTCACTTCTTTCTAAAACAAATTAAAGCCTTTTGGGACTAAAAGTTTGAATTTTGAAGGCACTACACTTCCTCATCTTATACGCATAACTTTACATCCAAGAGGAATGTTGTATTTTCTAAAACAAATTAAAGATTTTGGAACCAAAAGCTTTAATTTTGATAGAACTTCACTTGTTTCTCTTGTACGCATAAATTTGCATCTAAGGAGTGTACTATTTTGTTGTATTTTCCAAAATAAATTAAAGCCTTTTAAGACTAAAGGCTTTAATTTGTTGTAATTGCATTTGTTAAAATAATACTTAACCCTTATTTTCAAATAAATATTATATTCATTTTTTATTTTTATAAATTGATTTTAGTAGAATATTTTTTTCATGAGAAATTTATTACTTAAAACTATGAGTCAGTGAAATATGGATCTTAAGGATAAGTTAACACTAGAGAGGGGGTGAATAGTGTTTAAAGGATTATATGACTATTATTCAAATTCTTTAAGTTTTTACTTGGAATGATGAAATTAACAATTACAGAAGTAACAATGAAATCAAAGTACAGATAAGAGTAAATGTAGCAAAAGTAAAAAGGAAAGAACACACCAGAATTTTATACTGGTTTGATGTTACCTTACATCCAGTCCGACACAATTCCTTATATGGATTTCTTTTCAATAGTAATGCAATTACAATCCCGATTTCAAAGGTACGAGACACAACCTCCAGAATCCCGGCCTCTCCGTAGAGCCACTTGATTTCCGGGCCGAAGCACACCTACTAGATTTACGAGCTACTAAGCACACTCAATTGATTAACCAGGCTACAATCACACCGACTTGGATTTCAGGGATACCAAGGACACTACAAAGTATAAGAGTATGATTTGACAGAGTTTACAGATCCAAATCTTTGACCTTGGTTACAACTGATCCTATAACCCTTGAATAGCACTTGATCTTGAGAGAGATTAGGGAAATCAAAGAGTATATGAAAGAGAATCAAACTAGTAATAATTGTACTTGATTCTGGTTGAATTTCGACAGAGCTTCGATAGAATTTTTTTTAGAATTCAAGAGAATGAAAAGAGGAGAGAAAAATAAAAAAGTAGTTAATAAAAATTCGTTTGGAAGTCTGGTATATATAGGGAAACAACGGTCATCCCATTCGCTAAGAGATATGACGAAAGGACACTTCCATTCAAATTTGAATTTTTAAATTTACCGCAAGTATGTTGACATAATTGCAGAGGATACCGACGTATCCCTTTGTATTTTGAAAAATTAGTTAATAAAAATTGTTTTGAAAATATTAAGTTTTGTAAAATATTTTGAAACTTTGTTCAAACATTTCAACATAGTTTATACATAATTTAATCATATTAAAACTTAATAAAACTTTATAAAATAATTTTGAAATACTTAAGAATATTCGATAGAATATAGATAATATATATACAATCAATATAGTTATAAATTATTAAAGTATAAACAAAAATTCAATAAATATAAATTTAAAAATATTAAAATAATATCTTTACAAGTAAAAGAGATTGAAAATAATATTTTGAAATATTTTGAAAATATTATTAAAAGCAAAATATTTGAAAAATAATTTAAAATAAAATTAGAGAAGACGAGAGAGATCAGGAAAGTGCTATCAAGGTTTTAACATAGATTCAATGACTTTATAATTATTTGGAATATCCTAAAATCTTGAACTCTTCAATACTCATGAGTCTTCATTCTTGAACTCTTGAACTTGAAACTTTATATCAACATCTTGATATTAGCATCTTGATACTGTATAGTCTTCTTAATTAATACATGTCTAATATCATGCAGTATATACTATATATACCTTGATAAAACATTCGTATATATATTTTATATAATGTCCTATAGTTGTTGTCATCAAAATCAAAACCCAAGGTACTAACAATCTCCTTTTTTTATGATGACAACTCTGTATTTATAGTATAACTCCCCTTGATGTACAAATCTCCTCCTTAATCTATGCTTATTTTATATATTTCTCCCCATTTATTATCAATAAAAATAACCAAATAAAATATAACTCTAACACTAACTCTTACTATAGTCCTAACTCTAACTTTCCTAAATAAAGTACTAATCAATCTGTACAAGAATTATATATAATGATTATGAGAAAGAATATATACAAACAATAAGTGATACGTAAAATGAAATAATCAATCCAAATATTCATCCAATCAAACAAAGTTTATGTCACATAGCATCAAACAAATCTACACAAATCTAAGCCAATCAAATCCAAACCAAACCAATATTATTTATATGCAATCCAGCCTATTTAAACTAGAAATTTCGAGGAAGTTCAACCCATCCATCAGCGCCAAAGATCGTATCCACTTTGATAGCATCCCAATCTTCATCATCTTTTTTGATGGTACACTTTGGAATGGTGGTTGGTTCTTCATTGTTCAAGGCAGAAATCATCCATCGAATCACGTCAAAATATCTTTCTTGCTCCTTGATCATCTGCATTTTACTTAATTCTAAGTGCCTCTGGTTTCTTAGGATGAATGTAAGAATATTCTTGAATGATTCAAGATTTTTTTCAAGGTTTTCAGTTAGTTTTTGGATAGGAGAAGCCATTACTTTCGTATTAGAGTTTAGGAATGGGAATAAAGAAGAAAAGAGTAGATAACAATGATTCTCTGGTCTTAACAGATATTTAAAAGAGTAGAAATTCATTGAAAATGGATGGACATTTTTTGTTTACTCAATTTTCATTTTAAAATTTAATTTTTTTTTGAAAAATTACAATTATATGTTGACATACATACCTCTGGTATGTCGAAATATATGCAGAAAATTTCAAAACAACTTTGTTTTGATATTCTAATGTATTTAGCTTATACTACTATAATGTTATGTTTTTCAAAGATGATAAACAATGTATAACAGCAAGGAAATAAATTTTCATTACATAGATAAAGATTACATAGAACATAAAGAAATGAAAAGATACGTAAGATTCAATATAGCTAAAACTAGAAAATCCGATTACAAGATAGTTTAAACAACTAGAAAGAGGCATATAAAGATGTTGAAGAACCACCATGCTTGCGGATGGTCTTTCCAAAGAATTTATCCATGTTGTTCGAGATTGAAGTAAATTTCTTTGAAAGTGGTTATGATACTTTGCAAAGAAGTATCCTCCTCCTCTTCTTGTTCTTTCTTCTCGAGTTCCATTTTATCTCCTTCCTCTTCGTCCTCTTCTCTTATTTCATGCTCTTCTTCCTAAGCTAACCTTTTTTTCTTTTCCACAAGTATTTCATAAGGCTCGTAAAAGGGTGAAATATGCATAAATGAAATATTGGCCTTGTCAAATATTTTTCGAGGAATTATTTCCTCTCCTTTAAGGTCAACACCAAAATAATTGAAAACACGAGTAAGATACACACCATGAAATAGTATGTTTTTATGTTTAAAAAGATTCTTAGGAAAAAGTTCATCCAAAATGACCAATTAATGTCACGTCGAACATAAAGTGCGAAAAGAGCTTTGTAAACATTTTGAGTCTGGTTATTATAATTACGTGTTCGAGAAGTGATACTTTGTTGCAAAAGAGGTTTAAAATTCTTGCTTTTGGATGCAAGTTTTTATTTTTGAATTCAAAATCATCACCACTTTCAAAATTATCATGAATTACTTCACGATTTGGAAAATCAATTTGAAAAGATGAAAGATCCCTTCCACAACATTTGCATTCAAGAACGTGACCCAAAAGTTCACAATTTAAAATAATTTACGTCCCTTTGACACTACTCCAAACTTCTCCTTCTTTACCATTATAAAAATTTCCATTTAAATTTGCATAAACATCTTTACTAATGTTAGATAACAAACACAATCATTTTGAGAAACATCTATTAAACTAAGAATTTCATTTTGCGAACAAAGATTAAAAACATTATAAGTAGGAAAATCTTCAATAATAGCAAATCTTCTGGGAAAGACTATTTTGAAAGATAAATACTCTATATATGCTTGAATGGCTTTTTAATCATTGAAAATATATTCTTTTTTTAGAAAGCCTCATAGTTGCCTTAGTATCATTTGAGGATACCATTGAAGAATAGTTTGAAGGGATAAGAGAGTTTATGATTTTTGAATTTGAAAATGAAAGTAAGAAATGAATGGATGGAGATAAAGTAAGCAAATAGACAATCAATGGACATATTCTCTAATCAAAAGGCAACTTTTTATAACATAGAAGGTTGTGAAAAGGTGGGAGGAAATTCAAATTTTGAATTTGAAATTGAAATTGAAATTCTGTCTGCATATTTCAACATATGGTCGCGGGGCATGTCGACATATAGGTCGAAGTTTTCAAAAATAATTTTGTTTAACTATATCCAATTTTATATATAGATCTATTTATGGTTATTCTATTTTTAGAAAAAATTAAATAATTTTAGATATATTTTATATTATTATTTTATTATTAAAATATATAATATATCTATATTTAAAATATAATCACACAGTACTCAACTAATATTATTATTAATCTATAGGATACTCCTAACAACCAGTAAAGCAACCAAAATAAAAGAAAAATTCATTCAAGAAATTAAAAGAACTTTCGACATATTAAATGTGTACCTTTTTCTGATCCATTTCACCATTTTGTTCTGAATTATGTATTGTTGTGAAGCAAATGTTAGCATTATATCTGATTCATTATCACTTGATGGTGTACCTAAATCATCTAATGTTGTAGTATATGTCCTTCTCTGTTTTCTGGATGAATCAATGTTTAGTGTAGTTTTAGTTTATCCTGATGTGGACAGTCTCGTTTTAAACGACCAGGGTCATTGTAGTTATGACATCTAATGCCATTTCCGTTTCCACTTCCGCCTCCTGGATTTTTGCTGTCATTTCTTTAGAAATTGTTCATCTTCCTATATTTTAAAAAATTTCTGAAATTCTTTGTCATGAAAACAGTTTCTTCATCTTCATTGTTGTTTGAATCCAGATTATCCTTCATTGCATTAAAAGCTATAGATTTCTTCTCTATTGCTTTGCTTTCTCTCTTGCCCTACATTTATGCTTTAAAAGACATAACATTGTCAATTAACACATCAATTTTTAGAGTGATAACGTCATCAACTTCTTTGTTTGCAAGAGTCTTTTGATCTCATTCAGGAGGAAGTGAATTGAAGATTTTGCTAACTTGATCCTCTATAGAATAACTTTTATCCAATGCAATAATTGACTTGGAATCTACCATACATATCAGATATGGACTCATTTTGAATAACTGAAATTGGTTTGTTAACATGGAAACTTTAGTCTGTTTAACCTTACATGTGTCTTTATGTGTAACTTGCAAAGTTCTTCAAATTTCAAATACAGACTTATAAATAGGTACTCTACTTTTCTACCTAGTGAACAAAATAATATATTCATAGCCTTAGAGTTACTTTATGTAACTTCTTTTTCGTCAGCAGTCCATGGTGCAAGATTAATCCCGGGTTCAGTGTACTCAGTTTGTATAATATTCCAAGTATCTAAACCAATTGATTGTAAATAAATATTCATTCTACACGGCTAATATGTGTAAGTACTGCCGTTAAAATGTAGAGGTCTAGCAGTAAATTGTTCTACGACAAATGAGTTACTAACAAGTGTATTAACCGTATTACTAACAGTACTATTATCAATGTTGGTAGCCATTTAAACTTTTTCAAAAATCAAATGATGAATACTTTGAAAACCAATGCTCTGATACAAAACATGAGTCGGCAGAGTAGGGATCTGAAGGCTAAATAAACACTAAAGGGTGGTGAATAGCGTTTAAAGGGTTATATGACTAATATTCAAATTCTTTAAGAATTTACTTGGAATGATGGAATTAACAATTATAGAAATAATCACAAAATCAAAGTACAGATAAAAGTAAATGTAGTAAAAGTAAAAAATGGAAAGAACACACTAGAATTTTATAGTGGTTCGGAGTTACCCTACATCCAGTCCTGCATAATTTCTTATTTGGATTTCTTTTCAACTGGTAAATGCAAATATATTGTCAATTTCAAATCTACGGGACACACCCTCTAGAATCCTGACCTTTGGGTAGAGTTACTTAATTTTCGAGCCATAAGCACACACCCACTAGTTTTATGGGCTCCTAAGCACGCCCAATTGATTCAACCAGGCTACAATTACACCTACTTGGATTTCAGGGATAGCAAGCACACCATAGAGTACAAGAGTATGATTTAATAGAGTTTACAGACTCAGATATTTGGTCTTGATTACAAGATCCAATAATTCTTGAATGGCACTTGATCTTGTGAGTATGAGAGAAATCAGAGAGTATATGAAAGAGAAACAGACTAGTAATGATTAAATTTGATTTTTGGTTGAATTTCGACAGAGTTTCAATAAAAATTGTTTTAGAATTCAAGAGAATGAAAAAAGGAGAGAAAGATAAGAAAGTAGTTAATAAAAAATGTAACAACCCACCTTTTTGGACGGTTTAAATCGATAATAAACCACATATGTCAGACTCAAACCATTCAAAATGGGGATTTTTACGGGAAAAATAAGAAAAAGAAGAGAAAATAAAGAAAAGAAAATACAGAATCTTACAGCGGAATGAAAAAAACGTAAGAATCAAATAAACAGTTCATGAAGCTATTTTACAGATAACATTTGATTACACTTTACAATACAATTAGATTTACACATACAACATGGATAAATAAAAAATGCAGCGGATCAACATGATGCAGTAGTATAAATATAATAAATAGCATACAAATCTTTATTTTCGTCCTCTAGAGATAAATGGTCTTCAACATACTAAAAAGCTCAGACTGACCCGAGCATAATGAAAAGACAAAACACTCGAGTCAGAACTAAAAGATCTTATGTAAGTCAAATCAATAGCAAATAAATATAAGTGTAAGGGTGTCGGAGAGGTTTATGGGATTTTACATCTCCTATTCAGTGTTGCAATAACTTAAGAGATGTTCGGGATTTCCATCTCCTAAGGATCCATTAAACTATGACATAAATAGTACAATACACCTATATCCTCCTTAACACATTTTATATAATGTCGTAGTATATACAGTACTGTAAACTCCATCGTAAACTGGTGGGCTACAAGAGAGCACTCCATAGGTATGACACAAAAAAATCTCATGGAAGGCGCGATAGGGCAAGTGATAAGGCACTCGAGATAATGCCCAAGGTAGGATACTACCGTTTTACGGATCCGGATTGATAGTAACACATAGCAGCTACTACCGCCTACCTCGAAACACACTCCCATAATCAAAATCGAAGGGTTGCCACCAAATCAATCACAAAGTTATAATATGTATCGAAGAAGCATCTCCGATCGGAGGTGCGATGTAACAAACCGCAAATCCGTACCCCTTTGAGCCGACAATATTCTCCAATAGTTCAACTCAAAGTGGATGGAAATACAAACCACTAGGGTTAAAGAAGAAAGAGGTAGAAGAAGAAATATAAAACAATATTAGAATCTCACAATCGCAGCAAAACAATATATAATAGATAAATGACCGATCTTTATACAAAAAGAACTATCTATTTTATACATTACATCATCAGAGTACAACACAACCAATAACAAAATACTAGACAGTTATATTAACTTGTCCTCACAAAAGCTGAATATACAACTTATACTGCACAACGGAATATACATCAAATACGTGTGATATGTCTCGCCATCCAGCACATCCCCTGAGCTCCGTAGCAGTCCATCCAAAATTGTACTTTATAATACTCGGTCCGGCCCAAGCATTATAGTGAAATAACACTCGAGCCAGTCTGGAAAATCAGGTTAAAAAATCACACTCAATTGGATTATCAAAGTTTTCGAAAATTATTTGAAATCAAAGGTATCTCGTAAGACCATGACATAAATAAACATGTCGGGTTTTTACCTTACAATAAGCAAAACATTTTTATCAAATCCGTCTGATATTATAACAGTGTCCATAGAAAGTAAAATAGAATCTAGCTGAAATGCTTGCATCTCACGTTCCAGCAATAGTTGGGCACAATCAAAACCGTACAGGCGCTTATTGAAGATTGGATTCCATACAATGGCAGGGCTACTGGGGTATCGTCCGTCATAGTACCTGGTCTAGATCAGAGTACCGAGGATCCACCCTGATCCCCTACAACGAAAGACCAGTCCTACCCCTTACTGGATGGTCCGAACAAGATCACCCCATGGTTGGGATCATCAACCGCCCATACAATCGAATAAAAGGGACATCTAAACAGGGATGATTTTACTCTAATTGGTTTCTAACCACTTAGCCTTGCTGCACCTCCCTGTTTTAGCCATTCCCGGTTGATGAGGCTTAAGGCTATGCGTTACCTTTTTAGAATTCATTCACTTAGAATGCTCATCGTCCCCCCGACGATGTTCTGACAGCATTCGTCCATACAAGTTCGTTCCAGGTCCGAACGAAACCGAAGGCACTACTCTTACTACATCCATTTTGGAATCACCCTCAGAATTAGTAGCGATTAGCCATTGCACTTCACTGCTCCATCTTTGATTTCACGCTCTTGTCTTTCTCATGAAAACATTCAAACCGGATCGAAGTGGTTTTCGAAAAATTAATCCCGATCCTAGTCTCTTCGAAACGATCGGCGCATTGGTCAATATTGATAGTCGGTTATTTAACTATCATATAACATCCACAAACAACCATCAGGCCTTAATAATTCCCAAATTATTTATTCCAAACTATCTTCCTAAGATATTTTTCTACACTTCAATCCTTTGAAAATAGTTTCAAATCATTTTTCTCTAATGGAAAAATTTTCTAACCAACTGTTTTGTTTCCACTGAAAATCACCAAGTCTTAATACTTTAGGTTTTTAAATAATTTAAATCACTTTATCCAAAAATATATACTTTAAAACAGTTAAAACAAAAACTGCTTAAATGCACTTTATTTAAAATACTAGTTATGAAATTTTATAATAATTTCTCTTGTAAACTTAAGGCAAAACTAATTTTAAAATAAAAGTTATTCTATAAGGTATAGATATTAAATAATTATATTTTAAATCACAATACTAGTTAAACCTTTAAAATAATTTACATATAATTAACTTAATAAATATTTACTTTTAAAATTTGTAAAACCATCGAATAAAAATTTCTTTCTAAAACAATCTTTTAAAACCACTTTAAAACTTCTAACTTATACTTAAAAATCTGCATTGAAAACATACTTGGCCTTTTAGGGAAATACACCTTCCATTCCACACCTTTAAAAGTAAAACCACCATTTATTTTTAAAACCAATTATCCAATCTTTTATAAATTCCCACCTTAAATTTATACTTCTAAATATCCACTGATATCTTATTTCACTTTATAAATTCAGTTTGTAAATTCCATAGTCTCATCCTCCTTTTAAATCATAGTTTCAAACATTTAAACAATTTTCAAACCGATTCCCAAAATTTACTCCATTTTAAAATAAATTCCTTTACTTACTTAATTTTATTTCAAAACCCATTAATTTCATATTTTACTCCTTTATTATGATTAAAAATCCTATTTAAACTGACAATACCAATTTTATACTTCTTCCAACTGTTTTAAATCTTGAATTTAAAAATAAATCCTTTATTCCTTTAAATAATATCACTTAAGTTTAAAAATTCATTTATTCCCATTTATTCAAAAATCTCCTTTCCCATACTCGGAATTTATTTATTAAAATTTTAAAATCAACCTTTATCCTTTTCCAATTCATTCTTTAATTTATCCAAATTCTTTATTATTATTTAACTTAGAATTACCTCTTTTATTTTCCTTTAAAAATTCAATCTTTATATTTTTGATATGTGACGCCCCACCTCTATACCCACGCTAGCCAAGGACACTACAAAGTAATGCCGTCAACTAACACGGAGAATAAGGCTGGTTAGGAGCGACCATCTATAGCCTTGCTCTAACTATCTATTGAATACATCGACAATAAACATACCAACCAGGTCGACGTACCCAATGAATACTTAAAACAAAACCATAGGTGGTTGGATCTATCAGAACAGAATATAATAACTCAAATGTAATAGACATCACAAAACAGTAAATCATCATATACACATAAACAGATACATAACAGAGTTATAAAATAATACATATCAAGTGGTATAGCAAACCACCATATACAGACGAGTCAAAAGAATACATATCAGAGTTGCTACAAAATAGGACTACACAAAAAGCTATGACAAAAAAAACAAGCTGAATAGTCCATGCGGAAGCAAAATAGGCTAAGTCCAAAAGCACCTAACCTGAAACATCTCGGTCTGACCCGAGTATAAGATACACGGGTCGCTCTAGCTAAACAAATCAGTTAGATAAACTGAACAACAATAAACCTGCAAGGTTACAAGGTATAGCAAATATCTTTAAAAGAGATAACACAATCATCTAACAAAAGATGAATCATATGATAACAAGCCTCATCTCAACGGCAACATATAGAAACAAAGGATACGAATATCCCAAAACAAGCCAAAAGGCAATAACAAATACCAATAAGGTATACAAGTTCCACAAGGTAAACGCTACGCATCATGCGGCTCATAATGACCAACACCGAAGGGCGATACCAAGGGAATATACATATAAATGAAACATCAGAATATTGTTCGAGCTCAGTACTGTATAAACAAGGATCCATGAGCCCGAAGACTCCAAACCCAATATCACCCATGCGGCTCATAACGACCAACTACGGAAGCGATACTAAAGGGCAACCCAATATCACCCATGTGGCTCATAACGACCAACATCGGAAGCGATACTAAAGGGCAACAAACCCGAAGGCACATACCCGAAGGCAACAAACCGTAGTGGTGAAGGTCAAAGACCCAGTACTGGACACCACTAACTGGCGGAATGTGTCACAACTCTCGAAAAGGAATCCGAAAAGTGTTAACGTATGTCCCATAACCACTTGTTCGCACTAAACGGTTTACTATCCGTCAGCCACTTTCACACTCAAAGCAGTACAAAGTTCACCTCATATCATCGGTAAACCAAACCCGAAGGTTAAAACGATCAATTGAATAGGTCGAGAATTAATCGGAAGGATAAACGCACAGATTCATGGTCCATGTTTTGCCCAACCATTTAATCACCCTTCCACTTCGCTCGAAGTGCGAAATTGTACGTGTGGTTTAAATAGAATTTATAAATCGGAGAAGCGAACTTTTAATACAATTTGAAGAAATAATTTATAAAAACCCGTGAATGAATTCAAAAAGAAATTATCATCATCCAATATGCATAAACAACTAATTGGAATCAATATGCATCGATCAAATTTGGAAAATTAAACGAACAAGGCAAATTGGCCAAAAATAGCATATTCAGACGTCTGAAAGAAGGGATTCAGACGTCTGAATCTGGAAATCAATTTGTTTTCCAAACAGAATTCAGACGTCTGAATCCTAACGTCCAGACGTCTGAAATGGGCAATATTTTGCCTATTTCCTTTCTGGTCGAAATTTAGCCAATTCAGACGTCTGGAATATAAATTCAGACGTCTGAATCTGGAAGTGAAATTTCTTCCATGAACAATATTCAGATGTCTGAAATGGGCATTTCAGACATCTGAAACTAGATGGCCAGGCATTTCCTGAACCTAGGCCAACTATGGCCAAACAAATCGAAATCGATCGGATGCGTGTTGATTATGGGCTTATGTCAAACGACTACCCAACTTTAACAACACCCCCAAACACTCCGAACAACATAAACACCAACCATAAAAGGTTTTACATAGATTTGGCTTCAAAAATCATAATTTGGCAATTTCACCAAAGCAATCTAAATCGAAAGCAAAAGCATATGAACAAGTATCAGGAATTCATTCCTAACATCAATGATATCAAAAGAAGTAGATGTGAGTTCAAAACTCACCTTTAACCCAAAACAAAGAAGAAGGAGTTCAATTTGCAAGGAGAAGACCAACAAACACTACTTCAACTCAACAAGCTTCAATCTAAAAATAAAACACATATTTCCCAATTTAGGTTTAGGAAATTTTCTGAAATTGAAGAAGAGAAGAGTTGGAGAAGATGAAGAAGAACTTACCAATGGATTCTCTTTGATTTTGGAGCAAGGATTTGGAGTTTGCAAATGGATTTAGGGCTAGGAGTTTCTAATTTCCTTTCTCTTCCCCCATTTCAGTATTTTTTGCTTAAGCTTTTATGAAATGAATAAGTGAATGGAAGGAGAGAAGGGCTGAGTTGGGGTTAATAGGACAGTTTAGGTGAAACCCAAACCCAAAGCCCATTTAGCAAATAGAAAAATTCGACTTACTCCAAACATATCAAAGCTTACACTCAAAAAGATCGCAAACGCCATTTTGGAATCGATGGAAATGGTTTCGAGTTCCAATTCGGCCATTTGCAGAAAGTAACATTTTGGACCTAAATCCGACTAACGACGCTATATTTAAATAAAACATTTAAATATAAAATCGTTAATTATGCGGGTTGTTACAGATCTCCCCTCCTTACAAAATTGCGTCCCCGCAATTCCTAGAGACGATATTTGTAACAACTACATACATACAACATTCAAAAGAGAAGGAAACAAGTTAGAAACGAAAAGATAATCTCACCATCGACAAGCAAAGATAGAAAACCCGGATAAGATCGCTCGATATACTCTCTGGTTTCCCAAGTACAGTCATTGGGATTAGCGGACCATTGAACTTTAACGAGCGGCACGTCCTTGTTCCGAAGGTGTCGCACCTCCGTGTCAAGCACGCGAATAGGTTGTTGTACAATAGATAAGTCTGGTGAGATCTCAAGCTCTTGCAAATCAGGAGAAGTAATAACAGAATCCGACTCCCGAAGACACTTCCGAAGTTGCGAGACGTGAAACACGTCATGAATGCCAGATAAATGAGCTGGAAGTGAAACTCTATAAGCCACAGGGGCAATACGTTCAGTAATAGAAAATGGTCCTATAAAGCGAGGAGCCAATTTCCCAGTCGTACTGAAACGCATAACCCCCTTCAAAGGAGAAACACGAATAAAAACAAGATCGCCGATCGAGAACTCGAGAGGCTTCCTACGGTTGTCCGCGTAGGATTTCTGACGACTCTGTGCCTCTTTCATTCTCAATCGAATAAGATTAATCTTCTCAGAAGAATGACGAACAAAGTCCGGGCCAAGAATAAGCTTATCTCCAGATTCCAACCAACAAGAAGGTGATCGACATGGCCTTCCGTGTAAGGCTTCGAAAGGAGCCATACCGATACTAGACTGAAAACTATTGTTGTAGGAGAACTCTACTAGAGGTAGGTGATCCTCCCAACTTCCACCAAAATCAAAAATACAAATACGGAGAAGATCTTCCAAGATACGATTCACCCGTTCAGTCTGTTCATCAGACTGCGGATGATAAGCTGTAGAAAAATTAAGCTTTGTTCCCAAAGCTTGCTGAAGACTCTTCCAAAAATGACTCGTGAATAAAGGATCACGATCACTCACAATAGAACTAGGAACACCGTGAAGTCTCACGATTTCCTTGACATATAACTTAGCCAAAAGCGAAGCAGTCCTATTAGACTTAATAGGGACAAAATGAGCAGACTTGGTGAGGCGATCAACAATAACCCAAATGCTAGAATGGCCAGATCTCGAACGAGGTAGGCCGTCAATGAAATCCATAGAAATCTGATCCCATTTCCACAATGGCATCTCAAGAGGCTGAAGAAGACCCGAAGGACGCTGATTCTCGGCTTTAAAACGCTGACAAGTTATGCAATTGCCCACATAACTCACCACATCGCGCTTCATGCCTTCCCAATAATAAAGACGATGCATATCGGCATACATCTTGCTACTACCGGGATGAATGGTATACTTAGAACGGTGACAGTCATCAAGAATGTCATGCCTAAGTGCAAGATCAGAAGGCACAAAAAGACGGTTCTTCTTACGAAGACACCCATGAGAATCAATGCTGAAATCTTGCAACGCCTCATCGCAAGATCCAGACTCACAAAGCCGAATAAGATGCAACAACTCAGGATCACGCCGCTGACCATCGGCAATACGATCCAATAATATAGGTCGAGCTCCCAAACTAAATAATAAAATAGGAGAATCAGAAGATGGACCTCGATCACGAATTTCACAAAAAGATAGAGTCTCAAGAACATCCCATTCGGCAAACATCATAGAAATAACAGCCGAATGTTTGCGACTAAGCGCATCTGCAACACGATTACCCTTACCAGGGATATACTGGATATCAAAGTCATAAGAAGCAAGAAACTCGAGCCAACGCTGTTGTCTCATATTGAGTTCCTTCTGAGTGAACAAATACTTCAAAGATTTATGATCGGTATAGAGAATGAAGCGCTCGCCCAACAAATAGTGTCGCCAAATCTTCAAGGCAAAGACAATGGCGGCAAGCTCAAGATCATGAGTGGCATAGCGAACTTCATTCGGACGCAGTTGCCTAGAAGCATAAGCAACTACCCGATCCTTCTACATAAGAACAGCACCGAGACCACTACCACAAGCATCGGTGTAGACAATAAGATCATGATTCCCTTCGGGAACCACAAGAATAGGAGCATTAGTGAGAAGTTCCTTTAATGTCAAAAAGGAAGCTTCACACTTGTCGGACCAAATAAAATGAATGCCTTTCCGAGTAAGGCAAGTGAGAGGAAGCACAACACGGGAAAAGTTCTTAATGAACCGACGGTAATAACCCGCCAATCCAAGGAAACTACGAATCTCATGAACATTTTCAGGCCTCTTCCAATTCTGGATGGCTTCGATCTTTGAGGGATCGACATAAATGCCATCGGATGATACAACATGGCCTAAGAACTTAACCTTATTCTCCCAAAAGTGGAATTTGGAGAATTTGGCTCTAAGCTGATGACGACGGAGGGTACTCAAGACAATTCTCAAGTGATTAGCATGCTCAGCTTCAGACTTAGAATAAATAAGGATATCATCAATGAACACAAGGACGAACTTATCGAGATATTCTGGGAATACTCGATTCATGAGATCAACAAAGAAAGCAGGAGCGTTCGTCTAACCGAACGGCATAACGAGCCACTCAAAAGAACCATATCGAGTGCGGAAAGCTGTAAGAGGTATGCTATCCTCCGCGACTCGTAACTGATGAAAACCCGTGGCAAGGTTGAGCTGAGAAAAGACCTTAGCACCACTCAATAGATCGAACATGTCATCGATCCTAGGCAATGGATACCTATTTCTGATGGTTAACTCGTTAAGTTTGCAATAATCAATGCAAATCCTAAGAGTTCCATCAGACTTCTTTACGAAGACGACCGCGGATCCCCATGGAGAAAAACTGGACTGAATCAACTGCTTGGACTCAAGCTCCAAAAGCTGCTTCTTGCGTTCCTCATTTTCCTTTGTAGACATCCTCGTGGGAGGACGACTAACTGGCTGCGCGCCTGGAATGAGATCAATGCCGAACTCAATTGCCCGTTTGGGTGGCAAACCCGATACAGGCTCAAAAACATCAGAAAAGTCACAAGCAACCGGAATATGTGATATATCATCATCATCTCGCGAGTCAAGAGAATATAAAGCCATCTTGGAATTATCCACATTCCGAAGAACAAGAGATAGCTGAGTAGGCGAATTCGGATGTCGAAGATATATAGTTCTCTCCAAACAAATAATCCTGGCATCATATCTCACTAGCCAGTCCATACCCAAAATTATATCGAATCCCAGACAAGAAATAACGTGCAGATTCACATGGAAAGAAAAGTCACATAAAACAATCTCAACATCATCATAAAGAAAACTAAGGGTCGCGGATCCCCCAATTGGATTCGCAATCC
Source organism: Allium cepa (assembly GCA_030765085.1). Taxonomy (NCBI): domain Eukaryota; kingdom Viridiplantae; phylum Streptophyta; class Magnoliopsida; order Asparagales; family Amaryllidaceae; genus Allium; species Allium cepa. Next base: position 100,765,297 of record CM060946.1, on the reverse strand, counting down.
TTAAAGAAGTATCAAACAAGAAACATCCAAAGATAAATCATCAATGAGCTTTTTCGATACGAAAGAATGTGATGCACTCGTATCGAAAAGAACTCGAATACTACGATCATGAAATAAAATAGAACTTTCCAAAATAGATGAAGATATACCTTTGGACTGAGAAGGACCTTCAGAAGCCTTAGCATCATAAAGCCTGCTAGACTTGGCACTAGCCGGAACAGTAGGGCAAGCTGAAACATGATGACCTTCCTTCTTGCAATAACGGCAGAAGAGAGGCTTAGGACAAGCTCGAATAATATGATCAGGAGAACCACAATTGAAACACTTTCGAACGAAAGGTGTTCCGGAAGACTGAGGCTGAGAGCTAGGACCACCGGTCTTCTTTTTCTTAAAAGGAAAAGGCTTCTTCTGAATTGAAAACGGCCTCTTGTTGGGGTTCTTGGAAACCTCAACATCAACATCACTATCACACTCCTTCTCGACGGTCTGGAGATGAAGTGCCGAATCAACCAACTCCTCAAAATAAAGTTTAAGCTGGAGCAACAAAGACTTCTTAAGATATTTCTTAAGACCAGAAACAAACTTCAAATTCTTCTTATAAGAAGTACTGATAAATTCAAGACCATACTGAGATAAAGCCTCGAACGATGCGACATACTCAGAAACAGAAGATTTCCCTTGCTTCAACTCAAGGAAGCGACGGTTCAATAAAACTTTTTCAGATTCAGGAACGAACTTGAGTTCAAATCGCTCCCGAAACTGAGTCCAAGAAAGAGTAGACTCATCAATCTCGGCTACAAGAAGCTCATACCAATCAAGAGCACGCTCTTGTAATAAACTAGAAGTCACAAGAACTCTATCATGGTCAGAAAGATCCATGCGAGAGAAGATACGCTCGCACGTGCGAAGCCAAGCTTGGACTTCAAGAACGGACTCGGAGCCCTTAAACGGCTTCCCTCTAAGATGAGAAAAATCACTACACTAACGTGCAAAGGAAGACTTGCGAGGTGGAGACACTCGAGGAGGAACTGGAGGCTGAGTGCTCCTAAACAACTCCAAAAATTGATCAGCAGACATATATACGCCATCCAGATGTGAGCCACTGGATTGCCCAGCACCCGAACGTCGTCCCCTGCCTCTTCCAGCCATACGCTGAAGGTAAGATAAGAACAAAATTATTCACAAGGTAGATATTGCAATATGGAATACTACGGAATAAAATGCATTCCTAGACGTATTCCCAAACTCTATCTAACCTTGATGGAATAAAGAGACACAATGATTCAAAGATTTGTATCACTTGTACACTTTGATGTACCCTAATATGTGCATCTATTCTATGTTTATCATATTTTGTTCTGAACCTCGCTCCGATACCACGCTGTGACGCCCCACCTCTATACCCACGCTAGCCATGGACACTACAAAGTAATGCCGTCAACTAACACGGAGAATAAGGCTGGTTAGGAGCGACCATCTATAGCCTTGCTCTAACTATCTATTGAATACATCGACAATAAACATACCAACCAGGTCGACGTACCCAATGAATACTTAAAACAAAATCATAGGTGGTTGGATCTATCAGAATAGAATATAATAACTCAAATGTAATATACATCACAGAACAGTAAATCATCATATACACATAAACAGATACATAACAGAGTTATAAAATAATACATATCAAGTGGTATAGCAAACCACCATATACAGACGAGTCAAAAGAATACATATCAGATTGCTACAAAATAGGACTACACAAAAAGCTATGACAAAAAGAACAAGCTGAATAGTCCATGCGGAAGCAAAATAGGCTAAGTCCAAAAGCACCTAACCTGAAACATCTCGGTCTGACCCGAGTATAAGATATACAGGTCAGTCTAGCTAAACAAATCAGTTAGATAAACTGAACAACAATAAACCTGCAAGGTTACAAGGTATAGAAAATATCTCTAAAAGAGATAACACAATCATCTAACAAAAGATGAATCATATGATAACAAGCCTCATCTCATCGGCAACATATAGAAACAAAGGATACGAATATCCCAAAACAAGCCAAAAGGCAATAACAAATACCAATAAGGTATACAAGTTCCACAAGGTAAACGCTACGCATCATGCGGCTCATAATGACCAACACCGAAGGGCGATACCAAGGGAATATACATATGAATGAAACATCAGAATATTGCTCGAGCTCAGTACTGTATAAACAAGGATCCATGAGCCCGAAGACTCCAAACCCAATATCACCCATGCGGCTCATAACGACCAACATCGGAAGCGATACTAAAGGGCAACCCAATATCACCCATGCGGCTCATAACGACCAACATCGGAAGATACTAAAGGGCAACAAACCCGAAGGCACAAACCCGAAGGCACATACCCGAAGGCAACAAACCGTAGTGGTGAAGGTCAGAGACCCAGTACTGGACACCACTAACTGGTGGAATGTGTCACAACTCTCGAAAAGGAATCCGAAAAGTGTTAACGTATGTCCCATAACCACTCGTTCGCACTAAACGGTTTACTATCCGTCAGCCACTTTCACACTCAAAGCAGTACAAAGTTCACCTCATATCATCGGTAAACCAAACCCGAAGGTTAAAACAATCAATTGAATAGGTCGGGAATTAATCGGAAGGATAAACGCACAGATTCATGGTCCGTGTTTTGCCCAACCATTTAATCACCCTTCCACTTCGCTCGAAGTGCGAAATTGTACGTGTGGTTTAAATAGAATTTATAAATCGGAGAAGCGAACTTTTAATACAATTTGAAGAAATAATTTATAAAAACCCATGAATGAATTCAAAAAGAAATTATCATCATCCAATATGCATAAACAACTAATTGGAATCAATATGCATCGAGCAAATTTGGAAAATTAAACGAACAAGGCAAATTGGCCAAAAACAGCATATTCAGACGTCTGAAAGAAGGGATTCAGACGTCTGAATCTGGAAATCAATTTGTTTTCCAAACAGAATTCAGACGTCTGAATCCTAACGTCCAGACGTCTAAAATGGGTAATATTTTGCCTATTTCCTTTCTGGTCGAAATTTAGCCAATTCAGACGTCTGGAATATAAATTCAGACGTCTGAATCTGGAAGTGAAATTTCTTCCAAGAACAATATTCAGACGTCTGAAATGGGCATTTCAGACGTCTGAAACCAGATGGCCAGGCATTTCCTGAACCTAGGTCAACTATGGCCAAACAAATCGAAAGCGATCGGATGCGTGTTGATTATGGGCTTATGTCAAACGACTACCCAACCTTAACAACACCCCAAACACTCCGAACAACATAAACACCAACCATAAAAGGTTTTACATAGATTTGGCTTCAAAAATCATAATTTGGCAATTTTACCAAAGCAATCCAAATCGAAAGCAAAAGCATATGAACAAGTATCAGGAATTCATTACTAACATCAATGATATCAAAAGAAGTAGATGTGAGTGCAAAACTCACCTTTAACCCAAAACAAAGAAGAAGGAGTTCAATTTGCAAGGAGAAGACCAACAAACACTACTTCAACTCAACAAGCTTCAATCTAAGAATAAAACACATATTTCCCAATTTAGGTTTAGGAAATTTTCTGAAATTGAAGAAGAGAAGAGTTGGAGAAGATGAAGAAGAACTTACCAATGGATTCTCTTTGATTTTGGAGCAAGAATTTGGAGTTTGCAAATGGATTTAGGGCTAGAAGTTTCTAATTTCCTTTCTCTTCCCCCATTTCAGTTTTTTTTGCTTAAGCTTTTATGAAATGAATAAGTGAATGGAAGGAGAGAAGGGCTGAGTTGGGGTTAATAGGACAGTTTGGGTGAAACCCAAACCCAAAGCCCATTTAGCAAATAGAAAAATTCGACTTACTCCAAACATATCAAAACTTACACTCAAGAAGATCGCAAACGCCATTTGGAATCAATGGAAATGGTTTCGAGTTCCAATTCAGCCATTTGCAGAAAGTAACATTTCGGACCTAAATCCGACTAACGACGCTATATTTAAATAAAACATTTAAATATAAAATCGTTAATTATGCGGGTTGTTACATGATATCTCAATATACCCAAAATATATTCAGTCAAACCATAGCATTCGATATTTCAATTCCCAGTATAATCAATAATCTATCACAGATAATCATTGAGTCATATCACAGATTATGAAAACAAATTAAATATTTTGAGGAATCCAGTTGGATCCCTCTAATCTTTTTTTTCCTGCATCCATAGATGTTAGCACAATATAATAATATCAATCCCACTTTGAGGGGATATCATGGTATAAAGGGTCATCAGCTATTATGCGAGACGCATAGGGTCTCATCCGCTATATAATACGGGAATATCAATCACTCCAATATATATACTACTATATATAATATACCACATCTAGACTGATAGTAAATCATCAATTCAAGCAATCAATCCAATAATTTAAATTTTAACTATTTAAATTAACAGTAATCCAAATGAGTGAGATTAACTCACCTTTGATTTTTGTCTTGCAATCCGATCCAAACTAGCTTGTCTCTCCATGATTTCAAACCTTGTATACACATTATATGGTTTATTAACAGTTTAAAAAAAGTCAAACAATCAATTTCCATTTAATTAACTGATAATTTAATTTAAACTAATTTTCCTTTAATAAATTTCTTTAAATGACTAAAATAATTAAATATGTTAATTACCATAATACGTTATTATAAAATTAACTAGTAGATTTTAGAAATGTGTATATGTATATTTTACCTTAATTTCCAAACTACATATAAAAATAATCTATATAAGTCTTAAAAATCTAATTTTCTATATAAATACTTATACCTTTTTTTTCAAAATCTTATATAAATTATCTGTTTATTTTTGTGTGTGTGTATTAATTTTAAAAGAGGTATGTGTATTAAAATATACGTGAGTGTATTATATATCTATTAAATTCTTCTTTCACTTTAAAATAAACTACACCTATACATATTCAAATTAAATAACGATTTACTTAAAATTTAAAACTGCTTAACATATCAAGTTCCCTGTACTGTAAAAAGTTCCTTCTTTAAAATATATATCTTTGTACATTAACAATATGATTTTAAATTTTCTTCCTCTATACACCATTTTTTATAATTTACACATTTTTACACATATTTTTTATAATTAAGTTTTTAAAAAAAATGAAGTCTAGAATACCTTACCGCAGAAAGCTTATATCGATCACCGAAACCCCCCCAACGTCGCCTTGAACCTCCGAGCCTCGAACGACCCCAAGCAACGCCAGCTCCCTCACCATTACGCCTTGACTCGCCGATGACACTTTCCTTCCCTTGCATGCACGAGTGCGCACGCCTTCACCTGGTTGCGATCGAACCCACCCAAACATCAAGTCGCGACGCCTCATCCAATCGCGACAATGTTCTGTCCTTTTCCAACAGCCACCGCCCGCGATTGAATTTGAGCCCCCCTTTATACTTTTTTTTAGATTGAGGTCGAATCGAAATGTAATTAGAGAGACGAAAGCTCGAATCCGCTGCTATTTTCTGGAAAAAAAACGAACGATTTGATTAGGGAAAAAGAACCGTCATTCGACCTTTTTTTCTTTAACTGTTGTTTCGATCTTATTTTATTTTTATTTTCCGAACGATGGATATAAAATAATTTATTTGAAGTGGACATCTGGTGCGCGATCGACAAGGCAGGAGACACGTTTTCTCAAGATGGACGAGTGTTGGATGCGGTCTACAGTAAATTTAAAGGGAAAACAAATATTATATTTAAATTTAAATCGTCTCAAAAATGCAACTTAAAATTTCGAACTCCTATCGAGATGTGCCGCTAGGCATTTATAAGGTTATACCCTTATTACGAACGCAATAGAAAATGTTTCAAGTCCTAACTCGATCGTATGGAGACGATAGCTTTTTGAACGCAGTTATTATATTGAATCTTCGACATAGATCAAGCGCGTTTATCTACCGTACGATCACATAAAAACTCCAAACACTATGAAATTTGAAATCCGATAATAATACAGTATTACGAATCTAATGGAACTAGTTTCGTCGAATTCCGAGACTGTGCCTCGAAAGGCTATTTTAAACGTCGATTTAAACAATCTATTTTTAAAACTGAACAAATCAATTTTAAATTAAATTTTAAAACTTTAATTACCTTCAGTATTATCAATATAAATTTTTGTCAAGCCTTCAAATTATTTATAATAAGCATGAAACTCCAGATTTCATATTTTACCCAATTTCCAGTAACTAAATTCAATAGTTTAATTATCCCAAAAACAGCGATATTTGAAATTCAAGTTAAAACTTAACTTTTAAATTTTAAAATATATTAAATATTCCAATTTCAAATGTCCAAAATTACGGATCATCACATGCGACTTCACTTGGCCCGACGTGGCTCCTGTTTTAGTCACATCAAGCTGACTCGCGGGAATCAGAGCTACGTAAATACCTCATATAGAATCATTCGCCAAACCATCCTACTTCATTCTGGAATCTCCACCACATACATGGTTTTTAAAGTGGCTTTCGGTATTGGCAGAGAGTATGACAATATCTGATCTCGGTCTCTTTAACAACCAAACGCTTATTTTACACCGGATGGTTCTTTTACATTTTAAAAAGATTCATAACTGATATCAAAATATCATATTCTCAAAAATTATATCGCTTTCAAAATCATATTCACTTTCGAAATCATATCACTTTGAGATCATATTTTCCAATAGATTAAACCCTCATTTCAATTCATCATATTTACTCAAATATATCATTTCACTAGAAAATATCATTTCAAATTCCAACTTAAGTTATAAACATCCTTTAACCGTGTGACAGCCCGCAAATCCGTACCCCTTGAATCAACACTATTCTACCTCTATTAACTCAAGTGGCACAGAAGTGCGAACCATTAGGGTTTAAGAAGAAGAGATAAAAGAAGAAGAAAATAAACAATATCAGAATCTCACAGTCGCAGCGGAATGAAATATAATAGCAGCTATATATCTTTACACAAAAATGAAATCTATAACTGGTTAATACATCATATCATCAGAGTGTCTCATACATCAACAATCACAAATCAGACATACCATGCAATCATAGCAGCGGATATATATATATATATATATATATATATATATATATATATATATAGGTACATATAATACGTCTCGGACTCCTGCTCCTCTCCTGCTCCAAAGCATCCTGACTTGAACAAATAATACTCGGTCTGACCCGAGCATTATAATAAAATAACACCCGAGTCAGTCTGGAATACCAGCTGATACTAAATATGCATCCAACTTGATTATTAAAGTTTCAAAAATCCTTTGAAAAACAAAAGCATCTCGTAAGACCACGCCACAAATAAACATGTCGGGTTTTTACCTTACGATAGCTAAAACACTTTTTATAGAAATCCTCTGATATTATAATAGTGTCTATTTACAAATACTTATAAAATAGCCGAAATTGTTACATTCATTAAATTCCAGCTACTAGCCACCGAAGTGGGTAATACAAACAAAACTCGTACAAGGCTCGTAGGGAAAATGGATTTCCAACAATAACTAGGCACTGGGGTACCACCTGTCACAGTACGGGGCCTAGATCACCGTACCGAGGACTACTCCCTTCATCCCTTGCAACACAAGGCCAGAACCATTCCTTACTGAACAGTCTCGAACAAGATAAACCCCGTGGTTGGCGCGACCAACCACCCACTAAGCCGAAAGATATATAAGGGACATCTAGACAGGGGAAATATCTTGTCCTGCTTGGGCATGACCCACCTAACCTTGCTGCATATCCCCTGATTTTCAGTCATTCCCGGTTGATGAGGCTTGAGGCTAAGCGTTACCTTTAGAACGTTTTCACTTAGAATGCTCATCGTCCACCTGACGATGTTTCGCAAGCATTCGTCCATACAAGTCCGTCCCGGGTTCGAACGGAACCAAAAGCACTACTCCTACTACATCCATTTTGGAAATATCCTCAGGATTAGTAGCGACTAGCCCTTGCACTTCACTGCTCCATCTTCGACTCCGAACACGTTTTTCGCACGAAACGTACAAATCTGATCGAAGTGGTTTTCGAGAAATAAATCTCGATCCCGGTCTCTTCGAAACGATCAACGCAGTTGTCCAATATTGATAGTCGGTGATTTAACTATCAATTTATATCCACAAACATCCATAAGCATCCATCACACAATAAATAATTCCCACATTATTTATTTGCCCTCCTGTATCTTTAAAAGATATATTTCCAAAGTTTCAAAGCTCATTTGAAAACAATTCCCAAAGTTCTTCCTTTACAAGGTAAATCCTTTACCATTAATTCCCCTTGGAAATAACCAAGTTCAAACATTTAGATTTAAAAACAGTTAAAACACTTCTTTGAATTTACTTCAAAATATGTAAGTTATTGCTAGTTATTACTCAAAATATAATTCCAAAATATTTAAATAAACCATTTATTAGGATATAAATCTTGATTGTAAATAAGAGTTTTAGTTTAAACTAAACTTATAAATAGGGTCTTAAAAGGGTTGATCCTAATTTAATAACTTAGGCCAAAACTAGTCTTTTAAACAAATCCATTTGTAAAAATAATTATATAGGGTATTTTATAAAATTTACTATTGCTAATTATTAATAATTATTTAAAATAATAATTTCCAAACACACTTTTAACCAAGTTTGAATTTTTAAAACTTTCTTTTTATAAAATCAGTTTAAACTCGAACTTGGTTTTTCCCAGGGAATCTCATTTCCACTTAAATATCACAGAAATTCTTCTCACAATTTCTGTTGATGTATTTCAATTCAGGTTTTATGGTTTAATAACATAAATTTACATTCACATTTATCCATTGATAACATTTCTCTTTGTTTATCATTCCAGATTTTACCAATTTCCAATTTCCATTCTAAATAGATTTCAAATTCTTAATTCTTTAAAATTCATTATTTAACAATATCTTTTATTTCTCTAGAACTCAATTCCTCCATTTATAATTAATTATGGATTTATAATTTATTCAACAATATTCCAATACAATTTTTATTTCAGTTTCCCTTCAAAACAGATTCTAATTTTTATATTTTTTAAATTCTTTATTTATAAATTTCTTAATTTCTTTTGAAACCCAATTTAATTTCTTTATAATTAAATTCCAAATTTCTTTATAATTAACATTCTGGGTTTGTAATTTATACCACAATATCACAGAACAATTTAATTCCACATTTATCAAATCACAATATATAAACAGGCATCATCATCAATTATAAAGATAATTACTACATTTTGAGGAATCCAGTTGGATCCCTCCAACCTGTTTTCCCTGCATCCAAAAATATTAGCACATCACATATATAAATATCAATCCAGACTGACAATAACAATAATATGCAACCAATCACACATATATTCAAAAATTTATTATTTAAATCAGCCAATATCCAGATGTGAGTGAGAATAACTCACCTTGAGTTCGGCGAGTGTTCGAAATTCAAATTAAACCGAACGATGTCCGATTTAACCCAAATTTCTACTTGCCCGGAATGACTCCGGATCTGCACCATCGCGTAGATCGTGTCGCTGCGGTTCCGGCATCGTCAGTTTCGTCCAAATCTGATAATGTTTGCTCAAGTTATAGAATTATAAAGTTTGTACATAAATTTTAAACAAAATTTCCCTTTTTATTTTAATTTGGTTACCAGAACCAAATCCTGGCCGTTAGATCTATACCAAAATCAAGGCCGCGTATGTCTTCTTCCACACGCACGCTCCAGGAACGAAGAACCCATCGCACGCGAATTAGGTTTAGATGCCGCTCCACACACGAACTCCGAGAGAACAATCAAGCACCACCACGCGGAAGCTCGTCTCGACCTCCACCTTTAGCCGGAGCAAGGCCAAGCTCGGTTGAGCCACCCTCTCGAAAAACGCGCCCGTTCCATACACGGTTGCGATCGAAATTCTTCCCCCACACGACGTGAAATCCAATCTCCTCCGTTGGATCTGAAGCTCCCGACGAACTCTTCGACTTTGCAGTTGAAGATTTTCGAAATCGTAGCTTAGATTGAGAGATTTTTGAGGGAAAACGAAAGTGATTCACGGCCATTGAAAAGTTGGATGCGGCTGGGAACGAAATAACTAGGGTTTAGTGGAATTTAATGAATATATAATATAATTTAATATTATTTTAATAATATTCTTCTTAATTTAACATCGTATGCAAACGAACTCCAATCTGCGCGTTCCGGCAAGCGATTCTAAGGTTTTTCTGCGTTCCGGACGCAATGGAACAAGTTTCGTAAGCTAATTCGATCGTATGAGCGAGTTACGGAATTAAATGGTCAATTTAAAATCAAACCGATTTAAAACGATTTCGATGCGTTTCGAGCTGCCGGGGTCAAACGACAACTCCGTTTGCTACGAAAATTGAAATCCGATAATAACTAACTATTACGGATCCAATGAAAATGGTTTCGTCGAATTTCGAGACTGTGCCCCGGAAGGCTATTTTAACTCGTCTATTAAATCCAGCGATTTTCGAAATTATCGAAATCACTCAAAATTTCCACTTTTAAAATTTTATTAACTTAACAATAATTCATATAACATTTATAAGCACATTAAAAATCATTTTGGCTCATTCCGGACCAAAATCAGATTATTTGCATTTTAATAATATTAAATTCATTTTTAAATTATTATAAAATTCAAATTTGACCTATCGACTTCCAATTTCATTTCAACTATCCAACATTATAATTCAAGTCCAATTAGACCTAAAATAAATTTTAGAATCTAATTTACATCTATTTTCACTCAGAATTATCAATTAACCCAATCCTAATATTAAACTATTTTATTCAAATTTCAATTTAATTGCCATATTTGAAATTTTAAACAAAGTTTATTAATTCAACCAAATTCTTTTATTTAAAAATTCAAATTATAATCCATATCCAACATTTAAAATGAATTAAATGTTCAAATCTGGCGACCCAAAATTCCGGGTCGTTACATTCCTCCCTCCTTATAAAAATTTCGTCCCCGAAATTTGTATAAGGTAGAACATACTCTCAAACCCATTTACTTACCCCATTTGCTTAGTTAAAGGATTATATACACTTCACAAAATCCTTTTGCTCAATTCCCAAACCTATTTGCTTTATTAACTCTAAAGCTTTAATTTAACTTCCCAAGTTACTTAACTTTTCCCAAAACCCAAAAATTTTCTAACTCCCAAAATTTTCGGAAAATTTTGGCAGAGTCTCCCTTGCACGGAGGAGCTTTCGCGATATCGCGATACACACAAATATATATACATCGACCCACACGGTCGGAAACCAAAATATATCACAATATATATATCATTTCCCAATTATGTTTGCGTAGGCGTACCTTATTTTAGCAAATTTTTAATAGCAAGCAGCTAATATAATGCATATACGCATTCCAACTCTCTCAAATGCCTCCCGCACCTGTGCTATACTCAACAAACTCATCAGTTATCAAAATATGAGCAATTTAACATCATTTCCAATATAAAGGTAAGCCAACATAACTATTTACATTCCAAACAACACTTTGCATAATTTCCTAAGTAAGTCCATATTTTATAACATGCACAAGGTTCATTTTCCCATGCTAACTCCAAGTTATTTCATACAAAGGATTTACATACACGTTTTGCTATGTTCCATTCATATTTATTTTAACCAATTCACATTTACTTCAATATGATTAACATATGCTTCACCAATAGAAATCTATTCCAATTCAATTCTAAATGGATTTACAAACCAAATTTATTTCCAATGTTGAAACATTTCCATTTCTTTTATGATTCATTTCTCATTCATATGCAAACATCACTTATCCAAAAGTCAATTCATTCCAATTGATTTAAAAACCCATTCCATTTGCTATTTTAAATCAATCACTTGCATTCTTTTACAAATTCTTTTAATTAGATTCCCATTCAGTTCAATTTATTTTAAACATCAATTTCAATTGTTTGTTAACCAATTCAATTTTGAATACAAGCCAACTTCATTCCATTCAGGCAAAATAATTTATCACTTAAGTTTATAACCATTAAAATTAATTCTACTTAGATTCATATTTTCACAAGCCAAGTATTTTTATTCCATTTCAATTTTAATTCAATTTCTTATTCACACTTCAAAATCATCATTTAAGTTCAAATTAATAACATCCCATTCTATTTTATTTACAGCCCAACATTCTTGCTTTATCTCAATTATTGAATTATACCTCAAATCTTATATTTCCAATTCATTATCCAATAGATTTATATGAATATCATTCCATTCTAGATTATTGACAACTCATACATCTTTAATTTATCTCAGAAATTAATTAATACCATTTCACTTGCAATTCAAAATTTTATTATCTAACAAATTTAATTCAACATTACTTAATAAAGCTCTTTGTTTAATTATCCAATCCATGTTAAGTTTATCTTATTAACAAAGAGACCATTTAAATTATTTCTCTCATTCGAATTTACTTACAATTCAAAACCATCATTATTATAATTTAATTCCATTTTTCATCCACACCACATTATTTGTTACTACAAATTTAAATCTCATGCCACAGTTGGATTTTTATTTACTTTCCAAATTTTGATCAATTATCAAAATTCTATTCATTACAATAAACAAATTCCATTTAATTGTAATTCAATTAGTCTCTAACCTAATCCATATTAGGTTTTAATTCCATTCATATTTATTCACAACACAATTGAATCTTGCTTTTAATTAAATCTAATTCCATCTCAATTCCACTCGATTGAAGTTAAATCCAATTCAATCTAATTTTAATTCATTTATGGTCAAATTTTGAATTTGCCACACCATTCAACTCTCTCCATTTATGGATTAAAATCTTACTTTCATTCAAGATTTTAGATTTCTTATCTAAGTTTATTTCCATTTTATATTCACAAGTTTAAATTATAACACTTAATAACTTAAGTATGTGAATTTCTTTATGCAATTATAAACAATTTACATTTCACCTTTATATCCAATTCAATTTAATTTTAATTCATTTAGATTTAATTCAATTTCAAATTCTCAATTTTAATTTTCCATATACAAGTTCAAAACTTGTTTACTAACTGAAGTTCATTTACTTCTTTTATTCCTCACTTTACCTTATCTCAATTCACATTTCATTTGAGATTAGATTTTTGAATTCACCATTCCATTTCATTATTTCCCATTGTGATTATAATTTCCATTTCTATTTTATAAGTTCACCAACTTATTTATTTAAAAGCTTATATAGCTCATTTTAATCCATCTACATCTTATAATCACAATTTCAAAATTTAAATATATGTGTATCACTGAATTCTTAAGGATACAAATTTCTTTCATTTAACTTCTTACACAATATTAAATCCTCAATCTCAAATTATAAGTATACAACTTAATAACTTATGGGTACAATCCATTTCACAATGACCCACAATTTCAAAGTTATAATTTTTCAATCTTAATCCTTTGCAAATTTTAAATCCACACTTCCACATTATAAGTATAGCACTTAATAGCTCATGGGTATGACTCATTTCAATTTAACCCAAGTCAATTTAATTCTAAGTCCAATTTATTTAACTTATCCAAGTTAAATTCAAATTTCCAATTCACTTTAATATATTTTATTCATTTCCAATTACTCAAGTTAAATTCTTAATTTCATGATTAAAATTTTCATTTCTGCTTCTTATTAATATCTACTTCACTTAATAAGTTCAATGGTTAATTCATTTCAACTTTACATATTATTTAATTAGAATTTTCCCAGAATTCTATTCCCGGTTTTATTTCAAAACCATTTGAAATAATAAATAACTCATACACCCCTGGTATCAAATCCAATCTCCCAATTTCAAAACGCTTGGTTTTATTAAAACAAATTTCCCTTTGAAATTTATAAAACCACTTGTATAGCCAACAAATCCAAACAATACCATCATCAAGTACTAGGGAAGCAATCCATAACTTTTAGAAACTCGAAAATGAATTCTAATGATGTGGCCAGCATCATCAGGATTATTTTCTAGCGACTGAAGTGAGTTCAATGCTTCTTACTTTTCTAAATTCATTTCAAAACAGTTTCCATTTACAAAAAATATTTCCCTAAACAATATTCCAATATTGCCTTCAAACACCTTCAAATCTCAACAAACATTTCAAACTTTCCCAGGATTTTAAATTTCCAAACTTTTACTTTTATTTTATTTAAAATCCTTTCCAAAACTTTCGGGATTTAAATTCTGGTTTAATTCAAATTTAGTTATTCCTCCTTTTACATAATTTATATTTGTAGAATTTTATTTTCATTATAACTATTTCAAATTCCAGATTAAATTTTTAGATTCTTATTTGATTTAGACATTAACAACCAATCATCCAAATATATATAATCATTTCAGAAAATTATTTCTTTGATATCAAAATATAATTTTGGGTAAAATTATTTCATTTACCCACCTTTAAAAACAATACTATGTCGATTTATCTTGTTTAAGAGTTTAGAAACCCCTATCGATACGGTTGTACTTCCCGTACCGACCAGAATTCATAAACACTCAACCGATAAATCAACACAGTATAAAAAGAATTTTATATCCACTAACAAGTACGCTCTCATATCTATTATTACTCTCAACTCATTATAGAGTACTATTGACTCTATTTAATGAGTAATTTCCCCACCAAAGCCTAGGTTGTCGCCAACCTAAGCTCTGATACCAAGTGTGACAGCCCGCAAATCCGTACCCCTTGAATCAACACTATTCTACCTCTATTAACTCAAGTGGCACAGAAGTGCGAACCATTATGGTTTAAGAAGAAGAGATAGAAGAAGAAGAAAATAAACAATATCAGAATCTCACAGTCGCAGCGGAATAAAATATAATAGCAACTATATATCTTTACACAAAAATGAAATCTATAACTGTTTAATACATCATATCATCAGAGTGTCACATACATCAACAATCACAAATCAGACATACCATGCAATCATAGCAGCGGATATATATATATATATATAGGTACATATAATACGTCTCGGACTCCTGCTCCTCTCCTGCTCCAAAGCATCCTAACCTGAACAAATAATACTCGGTCTGACCCGAGCATTATAATAAAATAACACCCGAGTCAGTCTGGAATACCAGCTGATACTAAATATGCATCCAACTTGATTATTAAAGTTTCAAAAATCCTTTGAAAAACAAAAGCATCTCGTAAGACCACGCCACAAATAAACATGTCGGGTTTTTACCTTACGATAGCTAAAACACTTTTTATAGAAATCCTCTGATATTATAATAGTGTCTATTTACAAATACTTATAAAATAGCCGAAATTGTTACATTCATTAAATTCCAGCTACTAGCCACCGAAGTGGGTAATACAAACAAAACTCGTACAAGGCTCGTAGGGAAAATGGATTTCCAACAATGACTAGGCACCGGGGTACCACCTGTCACAGTACGGGGCCTAGATCACCGTACCGAGGACTACTCCCTTCATCCCCTGCAACACAAGGCCGGAACCATTCCTTACTGAACAGTCCCGAACAAGATAAACCCCATGGTTGGTGCGACCAACCACCCACTAAGCCGAAAGATATATAAGGGACATCTAGACAGGGGAAATATCTTGTCCTGCTTGGGCATGACCCACCTAACCTTGCTGCATATCCCCTGATTTTCAGTCATTCCCGGTTGATGAGGCTTGAGGCAAAGCGTTACCTTTAGAACGTTTTCACTTAGAATGCTCATCGTCCACCTGACGATGTTTCGCAAGCATTCGTCCATACAAGTCCGTCCCGGGTTCGAACGGAACCGAAAGCACTACTCCTACTACATCCATTTTGGAAATATCCTCAGGATTAGTAGCGACTAGCCCTTGCACTTCACTGCTCCATCTTCAACTCCGAACAGGTTTTTCGCACGAAACACAAATCGGATCGAAGTGGTTTTCGAGAAATAAATCTCGATCCCGGTCTCTTCGAAACGATCAACGCAGTTGTCCAATATTGATAGTCGGTGATTTAACTATCAATTTATATCCATAAACATCCATAAGCATCCATCACACAATAAATAATTCCCACATTATTTATTTGCCCTCCTGTATCTTTAAAAGATATATTTCCAAAGTTTCAAAGCTCATTTGAAAACAATTCCCAAAGTTCTTCCTTTGCAAGGTAAATCCTTTACCATTAATTCCCCTTGGAAATAACCAAGTTCAAACATTTAGATTTAAAAACAGTTAAAACACTTCTTTGAATTTACTTAAAATATGTAAGTTATTTCTAGTTATTACTCAAAATATAATTCCAAAATATTTAAATAAACCATTTATTAGGATATAAATCTTGATTGTAAATAAGAGTTTTAGTTTAAAATAAACTTATAAATAGGGTCTTAAAAGGGTCGATCCTAATTTAATAACTTAGGCCAAAACTAGTCTTTTAAACAAATCCATTTGTAAAAATAATTATTTAGGGTATTTTATAAAATTTACTATTGCTAATTATTAATAATTATTTAAAATAATAATTTCCAAACACACTTTTAACCAAGTTTGAATTTTTAAAACTTTCTTTTTATAAAATCAGTTTAAACTCGAACTTGGTTTTTCCCAGGGAATCTCATTTCCACTTAAATATCACAGAAATTCTTCTCACAATTTCTGTTGATGTATTTCAATTCAGGTTTTATGGTTTAATAACATAAATTTACATTCACATTTATCCATTGATAACATTTCTCTTTGTTTATCATTCCAGATTTTACCAATTTCCAATTTCCATTCTAAATAGATTTCAAATTCTTAATTCTTTAAAATTCATTATTTAACAATATCTTTTATTTCTCTAGAACTCAATTCATCCATTTATAATTAATTATGGATTTATAATTTACTCAACAATATTCCAATACAATTTTTATTTCAATTCCCTTCAAAACAGATTCTAATTTTTATATTTTTTAAATTCTTTATTTATAAATTTCTTAATTTCTTTTGAAACCCAATTTAATTTCTTTATAATTAAATTCCAAATTTCTTCATAATTAACATTCTGGGTTTGTAATTTATACCACAATATCACAGAACAATTTAATTCCACATTTATCAAATCACAATATATAAACAGGCATCATCATCAATTATAAAGATAATTACTACATTTTGAGGAATCCAGTTGGACCCCTCCAACCTGTTTTCCCTGCATCCACAAATATTAGCACATCACATATATAAATATCAATCCAGACTGACAATAACAATAATATGCAACCAATCACACATATATTCAAATATTTATTATTTAAATCAGCCAATATCCAGATGTGAGTGAGAATAACTCACCTTGAGTTCGGCGAGTGTTCGAAATTCAAATTAAACCGAACGATGTCCGATTTAACCCAAATTCTACTTGCCCAGAATGACTCTGGATCTGCACCATCGCGTAGATCGTGTCACTGCGGTACCGGCGTCGTCAGTTTCGTCCGAATCTGATAACGTTTGCTCAAGTTATAGAATTATAAAGTTTGTACATAAATTTTAAACAAAATTTCCCTTTTTATTTTAATTTGATTACCAGAACCAAATCCTGGCCGTTAGATCTATACCAAAATCAAGGCCGCATATGTCTTCTTCCACACGCACGCTCCAGGAACGAAGAACCCATCGCACACGAATTAGGTTTAGATGCCGCTCCACACACGAACTCCGAGAGAACAATCAAGCACCACCACGCGGAAGCTCGTCTCGACCTCCACCTTTAGCCGGAGCAAGGCCAAGCTCGGTTGAGCCACCCTCTCGAAAAACGCGCCCGTTCCATACACGGTTGCGATCGAAATTCTTCCCCCACACGACGTGAAATCCAATCTCCTCCGTTGGATCTGAAGCACCCGACGAACTCTTCGACTTTGCAGTTGGAGATTTTCGAAATCGTAGCTTAGATTGAGAGATTTTTGAGGGAAAACGAAAGTGATTCACGGCCATTGAAAAGTTGGATGCGGCTGGGAACGAAATAACTAGGGTTTAGTGGAATTTAATGAATATATAATATAATTTAATATTATTTTAATAATATTCTTCTTAATTTAACATCGTATGCAAACGAACTCCAATCTGCGCGTTCCGGCAAGCGATTCTAAGGTTTTTCTACGTTCCTAACGCAATGGAACAAGTTTCGTAAGCTAATTCAATCGTATGATCGAGTTACGGAATTAAACGATCAATTTAAAATCAAACCGATTTAAAACGATTTCGATGCGTTTCGAGCTGCCGGGGTCAAACGACAACTCCGTTTGCTACGAAAATTGAAATCCGATAATAACTAACTATTACGGATCCAATGAAACTAGTTTCGTCGAATTCCGAGACTGTGCCCCGGAAGGCTATTTTAACTCGTCTATTAAATCCAGCGATTTTCGAAATTATCGAAATCACTCAAAATTTCCACTTTTAAAATTTTATTAACTTAACAATAATTAATATAACATTTATAAGCACATTAAAAATCATTTTGGCTCATTCCGGACCAAAATCAGATTATTTGCATTTTAATAATATTAAATTCATTTTTAAATTATTATAAAATTCAAATTTGACCTATCGACTTCCAATTTCATTTCAACTATCCAACATTATAATTCAAGTCCAATTAGACCTAAAATAAATTTTAGAATCTAATTTACATCTATTTTCACTCAGAATTATCAATTAACCCAATCCTAATATTAAACTATTTTATTCAAATTTCAATTTAATTGCCGTATTTGAAATTTTAAACAAAGTTTATTAATTCAACCAAATTCTTTTATTTAAAAATTCAAATTATAATCCATATCCAACATTTAAAATGAATTAAATGTTCAAATCTGGCGACCCAAAATTCCGGGTCGTTACAAAACGTATTCGCTTGAAATCAAGGATCTAAATATAAACACTTCAACTTTACATGGTCTGAAATTTAAAAAATACTTTAGATGGTTATAAATAGTTAAAATAGTTTAAAATAAATTTTTATATAGTTAAAATACATTAAAATAGGTTAAAAACAGATTAAAAATAGTTTAAATGGATTTAAGCTAGTTTAAATAGATATAAAGCAGATTAAATAGGTTTAAAAATAGATTAAAGATTTCAAATAGATTAAAATGGGTTAATTAGTTCAAAATAGGTTAAAATAGATTAATATGAATTAAATTAGTTTAATAGTTTGAAAATCTTAATAATAGGGATTTAAAATAATATATTTTTAAACGATTTATATTAAAATAATAAATTTGAAATTAATATCAAATTAAATTATTTCTTTCATTTCGACACATCTAGACCATGTCCAGCTTTCAAATCAACAAACTAAATTTTGTCTTTCAATTCAAATTCTCATTTAAAACCTTTTAATCAATATCGATTTCAAATCAATGTTTGAACAATAAATCCAAACTATTTCAAATTTAGTAGATTTCAAAGTTACATTTTCAAACGTTTTCAATAACTCAATCTTGATGAATTTCAGTAATACTTCAAATTCAACTTCGAAATTTCAATTTAATTTCTTTAAATAATTTGTTTAAACCAATTCCAATTTCAACATTTAAAGCTTGGTTTTTGAAAATAATTAGGTTATATAAATCAAATTTTATTTCAAAACATCATTAGACTAAATTCAAAAATTGAGGATCTAAAATCATTAACTTAACCAATCCGATGTCCGTATATAGTTTCTGCCCTATGGTCAAGTGATACAGACATATATCATTTCAATCCACAATAATTTTAAATTTACGGACATATATCATTTCAACCTTCAACCTCGAATTAACATTTAAAATCCATAAAATCACTTGGGTTTACCATTTCAACCCATAATAATTTTTTCCTAATCTATAGATCGTTCGGGTATGTATCATTTCTACCCGTAGTGATTTTCCTAGCAATAACTAAGGGAACTTGCAGTGTTATAACAACATAAATATAACATCCAGTCATCCAATATCAACAATGAAACATCAATCACAATCATCAACATATCAAACAACAAATAATAACAATTAACTGTTTATCACTAATAGTACAATTTAATTCAACATTAAATTAAATGATGATTAAATGCAATAAAGTGATATTTAACTAGAACGTAAATTTAAACATACTAAACATCAACCAATCAATTTCTAATTACATCATAAATTTAAATTAACTAACATAAGATAATTTAGTAGTTGTGAGTGAGTCAAAACACTCACCTTTTAATTTCAAATCGATTTAAATCCAAAATAAGGCCCAAAATCTAACGGTCTCAGAATACGTCCAAACTAGTTCCAAAATATCCGAAATTTTGATACGACCCCAACAGAACAAACCGTGCACAAATCCGAGTCATATGTAAAAGTTTTGTAAGTAAGAACATTTTAAAATTAAATTTTAATTAAACAAACAAAAAACAAAATATACCACGTCAGCATCGCATCTTCACGTGAAACTCTACTGCGCCCGTTTGAACATGAGATTAACCTGTACACGAGACGCAACCCTAAAATCTGCCTTGCCACACGTGCCTGAAGCCACGACCACCCATTTGACATCGCCGATCACCTCCGCTCCCTTGGCCGTCTTTCCCAGTCAACCACGACCCCATTACGATCGACCAACACCCCATAGACATGGAAGAAATAGAGTAGCCACCGCCTAGGGTTTGCAACCCTAATCAATTTTCTAGGCCAATCTGAACATTGATTTGACAAACGACTAGCACCAATGAACCACATGCACCCCTCTCCCCACGATGGTACCCTCGGTTAGATGATCCACTGATGTTGGTCAAAACCCAAATGAACGGTCTAGAATGTTTCACCCATTTTTGGCCAAACTATGATCCAATTCGTAAAACAAACATTGTAGAAGATAGCGCTCGTCGAGAGCTTTCCAATAATATATAATATGTTAGGGTTTTGAGGAGTTTTAATTTTTCGATTTGAATTTGAAATTGGATTGGGGTTTGTCTTTGCAGCCATTGGAAGGAAGAAGATATAGAAGGTGAAACAAACAGATACGTACTGAGATAAGAAATAAAAAGGCTGTTAGGGTTTAGAAAGATCTATTTATATGGACATGGCCCGATAAGGATAAGCTCATATCGAATTGGTTCGAAATGACAATAACGAACCGAAAAACCCGTTCCACTTCCGAAACGAAAGTGGGTCATCTCATATATCAAAATAGATGTTTTTGATATTTTTAAACTCAAAGGAACAGGTTTCAAGTCCTTATTCCATTGTACGAAGAAGTTAGCTTTTAAAATCATCTTATTTCAAATTTATTTCAATTAAATTGATTTCTATGCTTTTTGAGCCCGTTCGATCAAATGACAAGTCTGATCGCTACGAAACTTGAAATCTTATAATAATTCACTGTTACGGATCCAATGAAACTAGTTTCATCAAAATCTGGGACAGTGGCCAAAATGGCTATTTTCACGTTAATTAAATAAACTATTATTAAATTAATAAAATTAATTTTTCAATTCAAATTTTATAATTAACAAATTCCATCATTTCTAATTACACAGAAATTAACAGTCTTTTTATACCGGAAATTATTGTCAAGGACAAAATTTCACAGCTTTTTAGCCTTAAGGACAGACCCTCAATATTTTATCCTAAATGACAACTTTCTGTAGATATCAGTTTTAGTTATTGATAGCAGTTTTTAGGTATCAGTTTGTAGTTATCGGTAGCAGTTTTTAGGCATCAGTTTTTAGCTCGGTATCAGTTTTGTTGTCCTTATGAATAATTTTGGGAAATGTTTGTCCTTGTGAATAATTTTTAGAAGAATGTTTGTCCTTGTGGTAAAAATATTGAGGTCGTGTCTTTGAGGAAAAAAATATAGAAATTTTGTCCTTTAAATTAATTCCCCCCTTTTTATAACCAATTTCCCTTTTCATATTCAATGTTAATTATTGCATTAATTATAGTGTTTAATTTCAATTGCAATAAATTGATTAATTATAACTTAATTCCAATAAATTGATTTAATTTGATTCCGATATTTTTTATTTAACCAATCATTATCTAATTGATATAGTTAACATTGGTTTACCAATCATTACATCAATAGTCTGCAGTTACCATTTTAATTCATATTAACTGCACAAATTAATTAGATTAATTGCAATTGATTTCCAATTTAATTTCAATGGATTAAATAAATAGGTGATAAATGACAATTGTTACCTTTTATTTAATTTAATCACTTTTATAAGTTTATTATCTACAAACAAATGTTATAACATCTTACACAACACTGATTCTATCCAATTACAATTAATTACCTATTATTTCACCAATTAATGTAACATTTAATTTATTTTCTCATTTACAATTTATAACCAATTATAACTTTTCAATTATTTCAATTACTTGAGATTACATTAAAATAGTTACCAACTGCCTTAAATTAACATTAGTAACATTACATTCTAGTTATTTTTCCTATTAATAAACCATAAATTTATATTTTTTCCAATATTAAATTACAAAATCTTATTAAATTCAATATTTCAATTATTGAAAATCATGGGTCATTACACTCTCCCCCACTCAAAACTTTTCGTCCTTGAAAAGGAAAAAGAAGGGAAAAAAGGAATTAAGGAATCAATACATCTTTTTCAAAATATTCAATTTATAAACAATTAATTTACATATTTAAATAAAATATATCAATTTATAAACAATTAAATCCTTTAACTTTCAAGTTCAATAAAAGTTTGAAAAACATTTCTAATTTCACAAAATTTTCTAAGTCCAAAATACACGAAAAATTTCGGCAGAGTCTCCTTTATATGGAGAGGTGGGGGAGAAATAATAATATCTATGATAACCATATATATATATATATATCATATTTCAAAATAAAATATCCCAAACCATAGGAAAAAAATATAGTACCGTTAAAAGACCGTAATCCGAAAATGTGGCTATTTGTTGAGCAAACAACGGATATTTATCATTTCAATCCGTATTTTGAAATAAAAATACGGTTATATATCATTTCAAACCGCAATCCCGAATGAAATAAAAATGCATAACAAATTGCAGTTTATAAAAGTAAAAAATACAGCATCCATTCACCCAATATCAATCATCCACCATTTATCACAATCATCATCCAATTCAAACAATAACATCAATATAGAACAGATAATAAATACAAGTAATTACTGGCAATTTATATTCAATAATAAATTAATTTAACCGGCAGTTTATATGCCAAAATAAATTGAATAATAATTTAATTCAATAAATTTAATTTAACAGGAATGATGATAAAAATATACCAAACAGCAATAAATAAATTTATAATCAAATCAAAAATAAATTTAACACGCATAAGAAATTTTAGAAATTATGAGTGGGGTAAAACACTCACCTTTTGAATTTAAATTGAATTTAAATTGAATTTAAATCCAAAATTCAACAGCCTCAGAATCCGTCCAAACCAGCTCCAAAATGTTCGGGATTTCAATACGAACCTAGCAGAGAAAACCGCGTGTGAAACGGACCTCGTACGTGAAAGTTATATTGATTAGAATGATTTAAAATAAAATTTATGCTAAAATAAACAAAACCGTTACCTCGTCCATGTCATCATCTTCTATCAGGCCTACACATGCATGAATTACTAAACCCTATTCCTTCGTTCGTTTCACATGCAACGTCGCCACCCAATCTGCGCTTCCCACGTCGATGCCGACCATCAATACACTGAAAAGCTTAGACTGATCCGAGCGTAATGAAAAGACAAAACACTCGAGTCCGAACTAAAAGATCTTATGTAAGTTAAATCAACAGTAAATAAATATGAGTGTAACAGCGTCGGAGATATTTACGGGATTTTACATCTCCTGTCCAGTGTCCAATGTGCATGCTATAACTTAACAGATGTTCAAGATTTCTATCTCCTAAGGACCCGTTAAACTATCTACGTACATAGTACAATACGCTATTATAATAGTGTCTACAGTAAAGTAAAGTATTAAAATAGCATTAAGGCGTTACCCATATCCCCCTTAACATATTTTATATAATGTTGTAGCCTATACGGTACTGTAAACTTCATCGTAAACTGATGGGCTGTCAAGGAACACTTCTTATGTACGACACAAACCAAACTCATAGATGGCATGATAGGGCATGTGACAAGGCACGTGAGGTAATGCCTAGCATAGGATAGTACCGTAGATCCGGACAGGTGGTAATGCATAACAGCTACTACCGCCCACCTCGGAACAAACTACCATAATAAAAATTGAGGGGTGGTCACCAAATCAATCACAAAGTCATAATATGGTATCGAAGAAGCATGTCTGACTAGAGATGCGACCTCACTTTGCCCGGCATGGCTCCTGTTTTAGTCACATCAAGATGACTCGCGGGAGTCAGGGCTATGTAAATACCTCATACAGAATCGTTCTCCAAACCATCCTACTTCATTCTGGAATCTCCACAACATCTACAGTTGTTAAAGTAGTTTTTGGTATTGGCAGAGAATATGAAATAACCGATCCTGATCTCTTTAACAACCAAACACTTATTTCACACTGGATGGTTCTTTTACATTTTCAAAACCGATTCATAATTGATATTAAAATATCATATCAAAAATCATATCGCTTTCGAAATTATATTCACTTTCAAAATCATATCACTTTGAAATAATATTTTCAAATAGGTTAAACTCTCATTTCAAATCATTATACTTACTCAAATATGTCATTTCACTAGAAAATATCATTTAAAATTCCAACATAAGTTATAACATCCTTTAACCGTAGTCGCTTTAAATAAAGGATATAAATATATACACTTCAACTTTACATGTCTGAAATTTAGAAAATAGTTTATATAGTTATAAATAGTTTAAAATAAATTTTTATATAGTTAAAATACTCTAAAATAGTTTTAAAATAGATTAAAAATAGTTTAAATGGATTTAAGATAGTTTAAATAGATTTAAAATAGTTTAAATAGATATAAAATAGATTAAATAGATTAAATGTAGATTAAATAGGTTTAAAAAAGATTAAATAAAGTTAAAATAGATTAAAATGGGTTAATCAGTTTAAAATAGGTTAAAATAGATTAAAATGAATTAAACTAGTTTAATAATTCGAAAATCTTAATAATCAGGATTTAAAATAATATTTTTTAAATAGTTTATATTAAAATAATAAATCTGAAATTAATATCAAATTAAATTATTTCTTTCATTTGGACACATCTGGACCATGCCCAGCTTTTAGTTCAACAAACTAAATTTTTGTCTTTCAATTCAAATTCTCATTTAAAACCGTTTACTCAATATCGATTTCAAATCCGCATAATAAATCTAAACTATTTCAAATTTATTAGATTTCAAAGTTACATTTTCAAATGTTTTCAATAACTCAATTTCGATAAATTTCACTTAAACTTCAAATTCAACTTTAAAATTTCTATTAAATTTCTTTAGAAAATTTCTTTCAACCAATTCCAATTTCATCATTTAAAGCTTGGATTTTAAAAAATAATTCAATTTATATAAATCCAAGTTTATTTCAAAATATCATTAAACTGAATTCAAAAATTAAGGATTTAAAACCATTAACTTAACCAATCTAATATATGTATATAATTTTCTATCCTATGGTCAAGTGATACAGACATATATCATTTCAATCCGTAATAATTTTAAATTTACGGACATATATCATTTCAACGCATAATCTCGAATTAACATTCAAAATCCATGAAATTGCTTGGATTTATCATTTCAACCCAAAACGATTTTTCCCTAATATATAGATTGTTCGGGTATGTATCATTTTAACTCATAGCGATTTTCTTAGCAATAACTAAGGGAACTTGCAGTGTTATAACAATATAAATATAACATCCACTCATCCAATATCAATAATCAAACATCGATCACAATCATTAACAAATCAATCATTAAACAACAACAATTAACTGTTTATCATTAAGAGGTATTCAATTTACAATTTAATACAATATTAAATTAAATAATGATTAAATGCAATAAAAGTCATATTTAACTAGAATGTCAACTTAAATATACCAAACACCAACCAATCAATTTCTAATTACATTATAAATTTAAATTAACTAACATAAGATAATTTAGTAGTTGTGAGTGGGTCAAAACACTTTACTTTTGATTTCAAATCTATTTGAAATCCAAAATAAGGCCCAAAATATAATTATCTCGGAATTCGTCTAAACCAGTTCCAAAATGTCTAAAATTTCGATACGATCCAAACGGAATAAACTGCGCCCTAATCCGAATTTATATATAAAAGTTATGTAAGTTAGAACATTTTAAAATAAAATTTGATAAACAAAAAAATACAAAATATACCACGTCGGCATCGCATCTTCACGCGAAACCCTACTTCAGCCGTTCGAACACGAGATCGACTTGTACACGAGACGCCACCCCCAAATCATGCCTTGTCGCATATGCCTGTAGCCACGACCACCCAACTGATATCGCCGATCACCTCCGCTCCCATGGCCGACCTCCCTAGTCACCCGCGACCCCACTGCAATTGACCAACACCTTACAGACGTGGAAGAAATAGAGCAGCCGCCACCTAGAGTTTGCAACCCTAATCCATTTTCCAGGCTGACCTGACCAATGATTTGACAAATGATTGGCACTGATGAACTATGCCAACCCCTCTCCACACGATAGTACCCTCAATTCGACGATCCACTAACGTTGATCAAATCTCAAATTATTGGTCGAGAACGATTCTCCCATTTCTGGCCAAAATACTAATCATTGCAGAAGATAGCGCTCGTCGAGAGCTTTTCAACAATATGTAAGATGTTAGGGTTTTGAGGAGTTTTAATTTTTCGATTTGAATTTGAAATTAAATTGGGGTTGGATCTGCAGCCATTGGAAGGATGAAGAAGCAGGTGGAACGGACAGATACGTACTGAGATAAGAAATAAAAAGGCTGCTAGGGTTTAGAAAGATCTATTTATA
The DNA here is from genome assembly GCA_030765085.1 of Allium cepa. Taxonomy (NCBI): domain Eukaryota; kingdom Viridiplantae; phylum Streptophyta; class Magnoliopsida; order Asparagales; family Amaryllidaceae; genus Allium; species Allium cepa. The sequence continues at coordinate 100,738,109 of CM060946.1, read as the reverse complement.
TGGACAAGGCCCGATAAGAATAAACATCATATCGAATTGATTTGAAATGACAATAACGACCCGAGAAGCACATTCCGCTTCCAAAACGAAAGTGGGTCATCCCATATATCAAAATACATATTTTTGATACTTTTAATCTCAATGGAACAGATTTCAAGTCCTAATTCCAATGAACGAAGAAGTCAGTTTTTAAAATCAGCTTATTTCAAATTGATTTCTACGCGTTTCGAGCCCGTACGATCAAACGACAAGTCCGATCGCTACGAAATTTGAAGTCTTAAAATAATTCACTATTACGGATTTGATGAAACTACTTTCGTTGAAATTCAAGACAGTGGACAAAAAGGCTATTTTCACATTAATGAAATAAATTATTATTAAATTAATTAAATCACTTTTTCAATTCAAATTTTATAGTTAACAAATTTCATCATTTCTAATTACATAGAAATTAACAATCTTTTTAAAACCAATTTCCCATGTCATATTCAATGTTAATTATTGCACTAATTACAGTGATTAATTTCAATTGCAATAATTCCATTAATTGTAATTTAAATTCCAATAAATTGATCTAATTTGATTTTGATCTTTTTCATTCAATCAATCATTATCTAATGGATATGGTCAACATTGGTTTACCCTTTATCACATCTATAGTCTACAATTACCATTTTAATTTATATTAACTGAACAAATTAATTAGATTAATTACAATTGATTTCCAATTAAATTCCAATGGATTAAATAAATAGGTGATAAATGACAAATTTTACCTTTTATTTAATTTAATCATATTTATGAGTTTATTTTCTACAAAAAATGTTATAACAACTTATACACCACCGATTCTATCCACTTATAACTAATTACCTATTATTTCACCAAGTAACGTAACATTTAATTTATTTCCTCATTTACAATTTATAACCAATTACAACTTTTCAATTATATCAATTACTTGAGATTACATTAAAACAGTTACCAATTACCTTAAATTAAAATTATTAACATTACATTCCAGTTATTTTTCTTATTAATAAACCATAAATTTATATTTTTTCAATTTTAAATTACAAAATCTTATTAAATTCAAAATTCAATTATCGTAAATTACGGTTCGTTACAATTTTTTTTTGAAAATCTGATATATTTCTAGTGAATATCCATTCACGAAGAGATACGACGAAAAGACACTTCCATTCAAATTTTAATTTTGAAATTTACAGCTACTATGTCGACATACTTGCAGAGGATATGTCGACATGTCCCATTGTATTTTGAAAAATTACTTAATAAATATTTTTATTGAAAATATTAAGTTTTGTAAAATATTTTGAAACTTTGTACAAACAGTTAAGCATAGTTTATACATATTTTAATCATACTAAAACTTAATAAAACTTATGAAATAATTTTGAAAGATTGAGTAAGAATATTTAATAGAATGTAAATAATATACATAATCATTATAGTTATAAATTATTAAAGTGTGAACAAAAATTCAGTATATATATAAATTTGGAAATATTAAAATAATATCTTTATAAGTATAAGAGACTGAATGTCTTTTTTGAAAATATTTTGAAAAGATTATTGAAAGCATAGTATTTGAAAAATAATTTAAAACAAAATTAGAGAAGACAAGAGAGATCAGGAAAGTGCTTTAAAGGTTTTGACATAAATTCTATGACTCTATAACTTATTTAGAATATCTTGTACTCTTCAATACTAACGAGTCTTCATTCTTGAACTCTTGAAACTTGAAACGTTGCATCAGCATCTTGAATATGCTTTTGATATCAGCAACTTGATACCGTACAGTTTTCTTAATTAATAAATGTCAACATTTTTATCTATATTTTATATAATGTCCTATAGTTTTTATCATCAAAATCAATACCCAATGTGCATCTCCCTTTTTGATGATGACAACTCTATATATATAATATAACTCCCCTTGATGTACAAAACTCCCCCTAATCAATGCTTAGATTTTATATATTTTCCCTCTTTATTATCAACAAAAATAACTAACTAAAATTATAACTCTAACACTAACTCTTACTGCAATTATAACTTTAACTTTCCTAAATAAAGTACTAATCACTCTGTATAGGAATTATATATAATGATTATGAGAAAGAATATATACAACCAATAAGTGATATGTAAAATGAAATAATCAATCCAAATATTCATCCAGGCAAACAAAGTTTATGTCACACATCATTGAAACAAACCACACAAATATAAACCAGTCAAATCCAAACCAAACCAAGCATTATTATTTATTTACAATCAACCCTACTTAAACTAAACATTTAGAGGAACTTCAACCCATCCATCAACGCTAAAGATTGGATCTATTTGGATAGCATCCCAATCTTCCTCATCTTTGTTGACGGTAAACTTTGGATTGATGGTTGGTTCTTCTTTGTTAAAGGCAGAAATCATCCACCGAATCGCATCGAATTGCCTTTCTTTCTCCTTGATCATCTACTTTTACTTAATTCTAAGTGCCTTTGATTTCTCAGGATGAAAATAAGAATGCTCTTGAATGATTCAAGAGCTTTTTCGAGGTTTTTAGTTAGTTTTTGGATAGGAGAAGCCATTATTTTGGTTTTAAATTTAGGAATGTAAAGGAAGAAAATAGATAAAATGATTCTTTGGTTTTAATAGATATTTAAAAGGGTATAAATTCATTGGAAATGAATAGACATTTTCAATTTATTCAATTTTCATTTCAAATTTTTTTTTGAAGAATTACTGTTGTATGTTGACGTACATACCTAGGGTATGTTGGCATATATGCAGAAATTTCAAATCAACTTTGTTTTGATATTCTAATGTTTTTAGCTTATACTACTATACTATTATGTTTTTCAGAGTTGATAAACAATTTATATAGCGAGGAAATAAATTTTGATTAGTACTTAGATAAAGATTACATAAAACACAAAGAAATGAAAAGATACATAAGATTCAACGTAAACTAAAACTTGAAAATCCAAATACAAGATAGTTTAAACAGCTAGAAAAATACGGATGAAGATGATAAAGAACCGCCAAGCTTGCGGGTGATCTTTTCAAAGAATTTATCCATAATGTTGGAAGTTGAAGAAATTTCTTTGAAAATGATTTCTTAAGCTTCTTTTAGCTATGGACAATTTTCTTTTGATTTTTGAGAAGATCTTTATTGGATGAATTTGGTGGCATATTGATACTTTCCAAAGAAGTGTCATCTTCTTATTCTTCTTCCTCGACTTTCATTTTATCTTCTCCCTCTTTCGCTTCCTCCTTTTCTCTTATTTCATGCGCTTCTTCCCAAGCCAACCTTTGTTCCTTTTTCGCAAATTTTTTACTATATAATCCATGCTGTAAATGAGAACCGGTTTTCATAAAATCACTACATATTGAGTTCTATGAGCGGATTAGAATGGTCGATGTTAGTAAATTAGGAAGATGCCTACATGTAGTCATTATAAGCTACTATTTATGTGAGTATGATTGGTCAATTTGGTGTTGTCTTCTTCTTCTCAACATGAAGATTAAGGTGGTTTCTCTCCTAAATGCTAGTACAGTTCTTGCTTCATTGAGTACATTTCAACATAAAGGGATATGCATCCGCTTCTTAGTTACAAGTGGAAATGGAGTCCCTATTTTTTCATTTGGTTAGTGGAGAAGTACCCATTAGTAATAGCTAATGCCATAAAGGACACATACGTTGAGGTCAATAACATCGATGTCTGGGTCGATACATGGAAACAGAACCCTAATAGGATTGAGTTCGATAATTTGTACCTTGATTGAGTTCAATTCATCCATGTTTCCATCCTAAAGATCGACCATCACCTACAACTTCTACTCAGGTGTTTCAGTGCATATTTAACCGTATTGATTGGTTGTTCATCATGATACGTCCTCGGAAGCTTCTCTTTGTGGCAATTTATGGGATCACACCAAGGGCCACAATGAATCAACAATGGGCTAGATGTTTTAGAGCAGCAGATGGGGCAGCATAAGTGGAATGGTTGTGGCAAGATCTTGGGAGTGATGGAAGAGAAGTTCATCCAAAGCAAGAATCTCAAGTTTTTGATTCTAATGTTATTGGCCCTCGAACTGAATTTATGGCTATTTTGTCCATTTCATTGTAATACTGCATTCACCTAGGGCTAAAATGTGGTGTAGGTGTACTCAAAGTAGTTTTTTTAAGGTTCAAATGTTCCACGTGAAGGCGAACATAAAATTTTGTCTAACATTAGGCTTCAACAGAACCATCCTAGTTATAACCCAAATATTTGCCACTATCTGTATAGTTTAGATGCAGATTTGATTATCTTAGCATTGGCCACTCATAAAGCACAATTTTCAATTATAAGATAGGTTGTTTCCCCCATGGATAGGAAGATGAGTGCTTTATACATGGACAAATTATTGAAATAATTAAACTTGATTTCTGTGTGTATATTCATGTGTCTGTTCAATGTAATAATCATGTTCTGTTGAATGGTCAGGAAGTGAATTTGAAATGTCAGGAGCCATAAAGTTGAAGAGTCTGAAATCATTTATTATCAGTTATGTATTTGTTTAGTTGTTGAGGCTATATATAGGTCTCATTCAAGTTATTTGTAAGCCAAAAAGACTCAGTATATTTATATTCAGTTTCTTCTCCATTACTAGCCTGTCCTTCTTCCTATTTCATATTTTGTTTTCTAGCAGAGTGGCATCGGAGCCAAGTGAAAAGATCAATTCATTTCCCTTTGTTGTTCCCAAACGTACTAAGGAGAATTATAGGCATTGGTGTCTTCGCATTAAAGCATTGCTGGGATCACAGGATGCATGGGAGGTTGTACAAAAAGGCTATAAAGAGCATGCAAATGCAGAAGCTTTGAATCAGAATCAGAAAAATGCCTTAGGGAAAGCTCGTAAGTAAGATCAACATGATCTCTCAATTATACACATGAGCTTGGACGAAGCCATGTTTGAGAAAGTTGCTACTGCAACAAAAGCGAAGGAAGAATGGGAAATTCTTTAGAATAATTTTGGGGGAATTGAAAAAGTAAAGAAGATTGTTGGAATTTCTACTAAAGAGTCAAACAATTTGGAAACCATGAATGTTGATGAGCTCATGGGATCATTGCAAGCATATGAGGAAAGATTAATAAAGAAAGAAGTAACAAATTCCTATGCTCTTCAAACTAATGTCCCTTTGGGAGGAAACGAGAAAAGACATGAGAAATTTCAAGGAAGAGGCAAAAATCATGAAAGAGGAAGAGGCCATGGAAGAGGCAGAAGTTTTGGTCATGGTCGTGGCCGATCCGGTGAAAGCCATAACTTCAACAATGAAAGGACAGCCAACAATTCAAGAGGGCGTGGGAATTATTAAGCCATAAGAAGTGGAGGTAGAAGTATGAAAAATCAAATATTCAATGTTATGCTTGCCAAAAATATAGTCATTATGCAAATGAATGTAGGATTTCCTGCAACAAAACTGATGAGCAAGCCAATTATGTGGAAGTAAAGGAGGATGAAGAATTGTTACTGCTAATAGCAGCTAAGGAAGAAAAAATAGAAAAGTGTGGTATCTTGATACAGTTGCTGCAAATCACATGAGTGGAAACAAAGAATTGTTCTTAGCATTTAATGAAGACATGACAAGAAATATTGTCTTTGGAGATGACACCAAAGTCCTAATCAAAGGAAAAGGTGATGTACTTATTCATTCTTAAACCGAAAATCATTTTTTGATTTCTCAAGTTTATTATGTGCCTAACTTGAAGACGGATATATTGAGTTTGGGATAACTTCTTAAGATGGGTTATGACATCCACATGAGAGATAAATATATGACTTCGAGAGATAATTCAAATATGCCGATTGCAAAAGTTTCCATGGAGAAAATTAGAATGTTTCTGCTTAATATTGAAGTTGATCATCCAAAATGCTTGAAAACTTGTGGTGAAGACACTCCTTGGCTTTGGCATTTAAGACCAGGCCATCTTAATTTTGGGAGTTGTCACATGAAGACATGGTATATGGATTGCCAAAGATCAACCATCCTAACCAATTATGTTAAGGATGTCTTTACGGCAAATAAGCTAGAAGAAGTTTCGTATAAAAGATGAGTTCTAGAGTAACCAAGCCACTGCAACATGTTATTTCTTGCTTTTTATTGATGATTTTTCCCGCAAAACTTAGGTTTATTTCCTAAAGGTGAAGGATGAAGTTTTGGGAGTTTTCAAAATTTTTAAAGCTTTAGTTGAGAAGGAGAGTGGATGCTATATTAAAACTTTAAGAACTGATCGAGGTGGAGAATTCATTTCGAATGAATCCAATCAATTTTGCAAAGAAAATGGGATTCATTGCTTTCTTACTGTTCCAACAACCCCTCAGCAGAATAAAGTTGTGGAATGAAAAGACAGAACCATTCTAAACATGGTGCGCAGCATGCTTAAAAGCAGAAGCATCCCAAAGGAATTCTGGGCTGAGGCAGTGGCATGCACAGTATATTTATCAAATCTCTCTATGTCAAGACGTGTTCAGGGTGTCATGCCACAAGAAGCAAGGAGTGGTAAAAAGCCAACTGTTTCACATTTGCAAGTGTTTGGGAGTATTGCATACATACATATTCTAGATGAAAAAAGATCAAAGCTTGAAGCTAAAAGTGATTATTGTTCAAAAGGTTACAAGTTCTATAATCCTACTAATGGAAAAATCATTATCAGTAGAGACACTGAATTTAATGAAAGAAGTTCTTGGAAATGGAATGTACGTCAAAATGAAGAATATACCATTTTTCCTCAGCATGAAGAAGAAGCAGTTGAAAAAGAAGTTGCAAATACACCACCTCTTTCACCTGCAAGTTCTCGGTCATCCAATAATGAATCCCCTATAGGACCACTTCATACAAAAAGAAATTCAGTTCTTTACGATGAAATAAATATGGTTTAGTAACCCAAATTTCTATGTCGATAACAATCCAAGTTGTTTTTGTTTATTTGCTAAGACTGAACCATTGAACTTTGAAAATGAAATAGTCGATAAAGAATGGAAGCATGCAATGTACGGGGAAATTGAAGCAATCAAAAGAAATGATATATGGGAGACTGCAATACTTCCCAAAGGACACAAAGCGATTGACGTGAAGTGGGTATATAAAGTGAAGAGAAACGCATAAGGAAAGCTAGAGAAATATAAAGCGAGGCTTGTCGCGAATGGATATAGTCAGAAGCATGGTATCGACTATGACGAGGTATTTTCCCCTGTTGCCCGATTGGAAACTATTCGTTTAATTATTTCTTTAGCAGCCCAAAACAGCTGGAATATTTTTCAAATGGATGTCAAGTCCGGTTTCTTAAATGCCTATTTGGAAGAAGAAATTTATATACAGCAGCCTCTAGGATATGCTGAGCGTGAAGATAAAGTATTGAAGTTGAAGAAGGCGTTGTATGGCTTGAAACAAGCGCATAGAGCGTGGTATAATAGAATTGATAAATATTTTCAAGATCATGGCTTCACCAAATGTCCATATGAACGTGCTTTATATGTTAAAAAAGATGAAAATGGAGGTTTTATGCTTGTGTGCTTATACGTGGATGATTTAATCTTCACTGGAAATAACGCACAACTGTTTAAAGAATTCAAGAAAGCAATGCATGGAGAGTTTGAGACGACTGATCTTGGTCTCATGTCCTACTATATAGGAATGGAAGTGAAGAAAAATGAAAAATAGATTTTTGTTTCTCAAAAAGCTTATGTAGAGAAGATTCTTGAAAATTTCAAGATGGAAAATTGCAAGCCTACAAGCACTCTAATTGCTTGTGGAACAAAACTGCCAAAATGTGATGAAGATACCAAAATTAATCCATCACTTTATAGAAGTCTTATAGGAAGTTTGAGATATCTAACATGCTCAAGACTTGATATTCTATATGGTGTTGGTCTTCTTAGTAGGTATATGGAAGCACCTACTTTAACACACATGAAAATGGCGAAAAGGATTCTTCGTTACATCAAAGGTACTCTTGACTATGGTCTCACTTATTTTCCATCTAAAAGTTTTAAACTTCATGGTTATAGTGATAGTGATTGGGGAGGAGATATTGATGACCGAAAAAGCACCAGTGGATTCATATTTTTCATGGGAGACACCGTGTTTACTTGGTGTTCAAAAAACAGCCAATTGTAACTCTCTCAACTTGTCAAGCTGAGTATGTTTCCACTGCATCATCTGCTTGTCATGCAACATAGCTAAGGAGACCATTGAAGACAATTCATTTTCCCTAGAAAGAAGCAACAACTATACATATTGACAATAAGTCTGCTATTGCTTTGGCTAAAATCCAGTGTTTCATAATCACACTAAACATATAGATACCAGATATCACTACATAAGAGAATTCATTGAAAAGAAAGAAGTTGAACTGGTCTATGTCAAGAGAAAAGATCAGATTGCTGACATTTTTATCAAGGCATTGAAATTTGAGGATTTTGCAAGATTACGTGCTTGGATTGGTGTAACGACCCGAAATTTCGCTACTTCGAAAATGAGATATTTCATTTCTTTTAAATTTAAAAAGGTTTAAAACTTAAATAAACGAGTTATGTGTAATAGATAATAATAATAATGGAGAAATTATTTTTTCTTATATTTATAATTTAAAATGTATAAATTTGGATTTTAGAACAAATCGACAAAGTTAAGTTTTGTTAAAAATAAATGCTTAAATAGATAGGTTTAAATGTTTATTTAAAAAAGATAAATATCATTGACAACATCTAATAAAGATAATAAAAGAATACTAAAAGATTTAAAAGTATGTTAATAATCGTTTTACAAAAATAATTAAATTTTGTCGCATTTTGTCAGTTTTACACACACCGTAAAATTAAAGATTTTGATATTATTTAAATATGATTTTAAAATATAAAGAGATATGTTTTAATTTATTTAAAGAATTCAAAAATTCATTTTTAAATTTGGTTTAAATGAATAAATAGTTTAACTAAAACGTTAAAATGTGATCGTAAAACATTTTATCGAAAAACAACGTTTTATCGATTAAAAGTTGTCGCAACATCGTCGCACCTTTATTTTCTTATATAGAAACATATATTCAAATAGTATAAGTATTAATTAATTCACTAACCAAGTTTACTTTTGCTAAACAAGGTTAGAAACTTCTAAAAAACAATTAAGAAAAAGTAAGCATAAAAAGACAAAAATGTCATTTCAAAGCAAAACGTAAAACATCAAATCAAAGAAACATAATTATTACTTACTTTACTTAATATCTAAGTGAAAATGACATAAAGTAATGACTTGAAATGTGATGTTAAATGTTGAAAAAAATAAGATTACTTTATAAGTAAGTAAGGGTATTTTGTTCTTTTTACAAAATATTATTTTAATCCAAAACTTTTTCTATAAATAAATAACCACTTTCTCACTTCTTCTTCTTTCTTTTCCAAGCTTTCTCTACCTCTTTAATGGCTTCTTCTTCTCTTCCAAATGTTTACTAACTTTTGCAAAACCATATCAAATCAACTCCAAACAAACTTTTCCAAAGACCTTAGAATACCATTTATACATGGTTTAGCATCTAAGAAGTGAAGAAACAAAGGAGGAAAGGGAGGAGCAAGGTGTGGCCGAACATATCAAGAGGGAGGAGCAAGTCGTGAAGCTCCAAAGTAAGAAAAAGATAAGGAAGCGCCGCCGATTTTTTTCCAAGGAGCTAGGAGCAAATTCAAGGTGCTGCGGAAGCTCTGTCGGATTTTGGGAATTTGAAAGAGGTCGATGGCATAAAGCAAAAGAAATAGAGTAGAAGTTGATTAGTTGAAGTTTAAATGAAGTGTTGTTGCATGAATGTTAGTAGGAAGAATTGGTTAAGTGAAAGGTGAGTACTCATATTTACTAATTAATCCATACTTATTTCAAGTATAATGATTTCAAAGTTTAAATATGTTGAACGATTAAATGTTTGATAACTTGGTTGAAAATTGGTTGTTTATTTGTTTTTTTATTTGCTTGATAACTTGTTTGATAAATGATAAGAGAAATGATTAGTAATTAACCATAGTTAATTAAATAAGAATTAAATCCATATAAATGTGTGTATGGAAATTATTTAGCCTCTTAATGATTTTAAATGATCTAAAAAGGTTAGAAATAAAACTATAATAATATAATATTATAATATGAAATGAAATAAAAAATGAATTTAAAATGATAGAAATATTGTTTAAAGTGAGTTTAGAAAGATTTAGAAATGTTTTATAAATTAAAAGTGTTTTTAAGAAGTTTGAAAAGAAACTGAGGAACAAGTCAAAACTATGCGCGTCGCGTAACGGTAGTTTGCAATTTCGCGCCATAAAAGTTAAATGTGTGTACAAAGTGAAATATAGCTCGGAATTCTTCGAGATAAGAATTTTCCGTTCTATTATATCCATAGTTTCCAAACGAACAAAGAAAATCAAGATTTCTTTAAGTAGATTTTGAAATATGTCCAAAACAATTTTTCAAAAACATCGCGGTTTTGCAGTTCGGAATCCAAAATGGGATTTCTTTAAAATGATATTTTTAAATGATTAAATATATGAAATAAATTTGATAAATCTATTAAAATGGTTTTAAAGAGATTTGTAATGGAAAATATGAATCTTCAAATATTAAAAAAAAAAATCAAGTAAGCTTATATAGCACTTTCCGTTGCAAATTCTATAACACTTTGAATATGAGTTTAAACTTAACAATTCTTTCCTAAATCTTTTGTGAATGATTTTAAAAGAATAATTCATTGTTTTAAATGATGATTTGGAAGTTTTAATAAGAGTTTGAATAAATTGTTGAGTACCACTTAAATAAAAAGTGAAGAACATCGAATGTAATAACAAACCGAGTATGCGGAAATGACTAGTACATTTGTCCCACCTGTGAGATCTAGGAAGATAAAACAAGGTGTTTAACTAAGGTTAGGGATGGAGCAACCAATGCCAGGAACTTACCTGGCCTATGTTTTCTCTTTTTAGGCGAGGGGTGGAATAGATCGAAAGGAAAGTCCGGATGCTCTAAAAGGTCATATTTAAGTTTTTTCATGTCAAAAGACAAAGATATTCATCATGTAGGATTACTTGACATTAGTCCCTGGAGGTGAAAATTACCATTAGTCCTTGGAGGTGAAAATTGCCATCAGTCCCGAGAGGTGAAAATTTCCATTAGTTCCTGGAGGTGAAACTTGCCATTAGTCCCTGGAGATGAAATTTACCATATTTAAGATGGCAGTAGTACTTTATTATGAAAATCTTCGATTTGCAAGAATATGATTTGAAGTTAAGAAAGAAATCTTTGATTAAGATTTAATGAATGATTTGAAAATATTTTCCCTAAGTTAAAAGTTATAACTTGAATATAAGAAATCTTTGATTAAGATTTAATGAATGATTTAGAAAGGTTTTCCTAAGTAAAAGAGAAAAATGATTTGGAAAAATTCCAAGATCTAAAGAAGTTTAATATATCAAATGATTTGATAAATGAGGCTTAATGTTTCCATATACATCTAAAAAGAAAATGGAATAACTTGAAAAGTTTATATCTAAGAAAGATATTTGATTTAAAAGATGAAGTAATTGATTGATGATTGATATCCACGCATGAACTTAACATCTTTTCAAAGCGATGATTGGCTTCGAAGGAATCGGAGTCGGATTTGGATAATTCCTATCCAAAAACCAATTCGAACCAATGTATACGTTCGAAAGTGAAGACATGTTGAAGATGATGATTATTGAAGACTGTAGATCTTCGTTGCGTGAAGACTGCTTATTGAACGTGCTCTGGTTGGCCCCCATTATAGAGTTATTTATAGCGGTGGTCTCCTCGTGATGGAGATTATTTTGGATTGCAAGGGCTTCTTGCTTAGTAATGGCCGAGGAAAGTGCCTTCGGTTTCGTTCAGTCCTAGAACGAACTTGTATGGACGAATGTCCGATATTGCATTTCTGAGACACAACGTTTATCTTTTACAAATGTACATCAGTGGTGGAGAAGAAGGCAACTTCACTTAGCTTAACACCCTCCTTGAGACGTACGAGCTCAAGGGTTGTATTTTTGTGGAAGGAAAATAGTGATCAAAGCAATGGAAGTGTGGCATTCAAAGTGGAAATTGTTATGATCAAAGCGTGGTTTTTGAAAAACGTTGCTTTGAAGAAATTGAGCATATCCTCGAGAGCCTCACACCCCGGTTATGATGGGATTTTATGTGGTCAGATGTATGCTCGCATTTTGGATGGCAGTGATTTAGGTTATCAGATGTTCTGAGCCTTAGGTACCAGATACGTCTGGGCCTCGTGGCAGGGATACGCGAAGTCTGAGTCCTTGGATGTTATTCGCAGATTGTATCCACTTTTAACCATTTGTGTTGTTGTATAACGGCGTTTGAGTCATGGACGTAAGCCGTGGATACAAATTGATCTTTCCACTAGTTCCCTATCATGTTGGAAATCCAACCCCACTATAAGATTTATGGTTTTGATTGTATTCCTAAAATAGCTGTAATGACTTGCAAACATTTCAGCTATCCCTTTTTGGTATTATGTATTCCGTTCGGTATATTCCGTTGACCCAGTACGGATATATTTCATTAGACTTAGTCCAGATATTGATACCTTATTTGAATAGGTTTATTTGAAAAGTGCTTTCAAAAGAATGTCATTAGAAATAATATCAAAAGTTTTGATATATAAAAGTGTTTTGGTTATCACAAGGTAAAAACTCATCTGTGTTTATATATGGGCGTGGTCTTATGAGATACCCTTCTTTTCAAAGTTTTTGATAATATAGTCATTTAAATTTCGAGTATCTCACGCTGGTTTATCAAGCCTGATCCGAGTATTTTTAATATTCGGGTCAGATCCGAGTAGTTCAGGTTGAGTTGAAGACGGTTGGAGTTTGCAGAGGAGAGCTGGAGATCTTCATCATCGTATGGACATATTATTTTATCCGCTGTACCTAGTGTATTTTGTTTGATGTTTGTCAGCAATTGTAAGGACAGATGTTTATAAGTGTCCAAGCTGAATTTAGGTTAGACTCTGATATTGTATTTTAAAATTTTCCTCTGTAAAGATTATTATTGAAATAATATATGTTATTCCATTCGTGTGAGATTATGTTCTGTCTTTATTTTCTTTCTACCCTTATCGATCCGCTTATTCGTACAATTTTAGTTGGACATGTCTGGTTTATTTTCGATTCAAAGAATATGGAAAAACGGGCCATTACATTTGGTATCAGAGCTGAAGGTTAAGCGAGAACCTTGGCTTTGTTGGGGTAAAGACTCATCATAGATAGGGTTAGTAATACCCTAAGATGAGTAACTCATTAGAGATATGTTTAGTAACAACCTAGAATGAGTTTGAGTGTATTATATATGAGTGCGTATTTGCTAGTGACTAATATTTTTTTCTTGATTTATCCATTGAGTGATTATGGATTCTGATCGATGCGCGTGATCACTGTTACCTATGAGGGTTCCTAAACACTTGAACAAGGTGAATCGACACATTGATTTTGAAAAGATAGGTAAATGAAATAATTTTACCTTGGACTATATTTTCAATATAAAGTATATATTTTAAAAAGTTGTATAGTTAGAAATCAGGATTAGTGAAATTTAAATATGAACATCTGGTGATTAGAATTTCACAATTTGACTATAAGATGTTTCATAAAGATAATCGATAAGCAAGTAATCTGAAAAGATAATTAAGATCTTTAATACTTATTCCAAAATAATAAATTAAGAGATGATAATGTTAAGTTACTATCGTAAGTTGATCAATTGTTTGATTTAAAAACGCCTTATGAATTAAGTTTCACGATTTGACAATAGGGTATTTGATAATAATATTTGTTTAAGAAATGAAGACATAAGATAAAAAAATGTATTTGAATGATTGTGTAAAACAATAAATACAAAAGGAATGGTAATTTAAATTCGAGTAAAACAATTGTGGTAATTTAAATGAAGCTAATTAATATAAGATAAAATGAATTTATAAGATAGGTTTTACAAAGTAATTTCTATAGAATTTTTAAAATGTTATTATTTCAAATATAAAAAGAGATATTTTATGATAACCAATTCGTTTGCTCGAAAATAAAGTAAAAATGGGCAAGAGATGTGTTCGGATAGTAAGCACTTCTCTTAAGTATTACTCTTCTTGTTAAGAGGATATATAATACTATTGGTAGTACCCAGTTTCTTAGATTGTTTTGGAGTTACTCGATCTATGTAATTGTTTTTAAGTCAAGGAAATAACGTGAATCATTTATTAGTAATCTTTATAAAAGTGTTTAAGCAAAGATAAATTGGGGTCGCTAATTGATAAGATAAAGCGGGATTCTCGACGATTTTGGACAGTCGAAGATTTCCGAATCATACCTAACTCGGAGCTAAGGAATTTATGAAAACTAAAAGATTATGAAATATTCTGAGTAAATGAAATTGATTTATAAATATGATTATAAACAAAAAAAGGAAACTATAACTTAGAAAATGTTTTATTAATGAATTCTAGCATTAATTAAGAATTGGACTTAAGTCTTTAAAAGCGATTGATTTACATAAGTTATTAGACGTAATAAACTTAAATAATAGATTTATAAAATGGTACATAAATAGTATTAGCGTTAAAAGAAATATACTAAGTTAAAGAATTATGGGAATTATAATACAAAAAAATTATCTTTGAATGAAAAATGGTTTCTTTGGAATCTATTCCTTCAATGAAAATATTTGAAAATAAATAATTAAAGGGATTATATAAAGAAGCACATTTATAAAGTGTTTGACCTTAAGGTAAAGTTTTTATGATTTTTTTTTGAAAGTAAGTAAATACATATATTATATGAAGATCATTTCATCACTCAAATTTTAATCTAATATTCGAGTATGAATCTTTTTTGGTGTTTACACTGGTCTGAAAAAGGATTTATCACTCGATTCTTGACGACGAACATTGATTAGAGTTTATGATTGGGTACTTGGGTTTTCTATCATAGTTGAGAGCTATGCAAGGAGAGCAAAGGTTCTGATCTAGAAGCCTGATCAGATTCCGCAATAGATGATCATGGGATCGATACTAGTTAGGAAATAAAGTTGTGTATTCGAATAAGAGATCGAATAAGGTATTTCATATGGATGATTTGTGTATATTATATGGATTTAAGTTTAAAGATAAATGTTTTGGGCAAACTTTTGTTTGGATAATTTCGAGGACCAAATTCTTTTAAGTAGGGGAGAATGTAACGACCCGAAATTTCGCTACTTCGAAAATGAGATAGTTCATTTCTTTTAAATTAAAAAAGGTTTAGACTTAAATAAATGAGTTATATATAATATATAATAATAAAGAAATTATTTTTCTTATAGTTTATATATTAAAATGTATAAATTTGGATTTTAGAACAAATCAACAAAAGTTAAGTTTTGTTAAAAATAAATAAATGCCTAAATAAATAGGTTTAAATTTTTATTTAAAAAAGATTAATATCATTGAAAACATCTAATAAAGATAATAAAAGAATATTAAAACATTTAAAATTATGTTAATAATCGTTTTACAAAAATAAGTAAATTTTGTCAATTTTACATACACCGTAAAATTAGAGATTTTGATATTATTTAAATATGATTTTAAAATATAAAGAGACGTGTTTTAATTTATTTAAAGAGTTAAAAGTTCATTTTTAAATTTGGTTTACATGAATAAATAATTGAACTAAAACGTTAAAATGTTACCATAAATATTTTGTCGAAAAACAACGTTTTGTCGATTAAAAGTTGTCGCAACGTCGTTGCACCTTTATTTTCTTATATAGGAACATATATTCAAATAGTATAAGTATTAATTAATTCATTAATCAAGTTTACTTTTACTAAACAATGTTAGAAACTTCTAGAAAACAATTAAAAAAAAGTAAGCACAAAAAGACAAAAATGTCATTTCAGAGCAAAAAGTAAAACATCAAATCAAAGAAACATAATTATTACTTACTTTACTTAATATCTAAGTGAAAATGACATAAAGTAATGATTTGAAATGTGATGTTAAGTGTTGAAAAAATAAGATTACTTTATAAGTAAGTAAGGGTATTTTAGTCTTTTTACAAAATATTATTTTAATACAAAACTTTTTCTATAAATAAACAACACTTTCTCACTTTTTTCACTTCTTCTTCTTTCTTTTTCAAGCTTTTCTCTACCTCTTTAATGACTTCTTCTTCTCTTTCAAATGTGTACTAAATTTTTCAAAACCATATCAAATCAACTCCAAACACCACCAAACTTTGCCAATGACCTTAGAATACCATTTAAACATGGTTTAGCATCTAAGAAGTGAAGAAACAAAGAAGGAAAGGGAGGAGCAAGGTGTGGCCGAACCTATAAAGAAGGAGGAGCAAGTCATGAAGCTCCAAAACAAAAAAAAGAGAAGGAAGCGCCGCCGATTTCATTCCAAGGAGCTAGGAGAAAATTCAAGGTGCTGCGGAAGCTCTCCCGAATTTTCGGGAATTTGGAAGAAGAGGTTGATGACATAAAGCAAAAGAAATGGAGTAAAAGTTGAAGTTTAAGTGAAGTGTTGTTGCATGAATGTTAGTAGGAAGAATTGGTTAAGTGAAAGGTGAGTACTCATATTTACTAATTAATCCATAACTTATTTCAAGTATAATGATTTGAAAGTTTAAATATGTTGAACGATTAAATGTTTGATAACTTGGTTGCAAATTGGTTGGTTATTTGATTGTTTATTTGGTTGATAACTTGTTTGATAAATGATAAGAGAAATGATTAGTAATTAACCATTTTTAAATAAATAAGAATTAAATCAATATAAATGTGTGTATGGAAATTATTTAGTCTCTTAATGATTTTAAATGATCTAAAAAGGTTAGAAATAATATTATAATAATATAATTTATAATATGAAATGAAATGAAAAATGAATTTGAAATGATAGAAATATTGTTTAAAATGAGTTTAAAATGATTTAGAAATGTTTTATAAACATTTAAAAGTGTTTTCATGAAGTTTGAAAAGAAACTGAGAAACAAGTCAAAACTATGCGCATCGCGTAACGGTAGTTCGCGATTTCGCGCCATAAGGTTAAATGTGTGTAAAAAGTGAAATATAACTTGGAATACTTTGATATAGGAATTTTCCGGTCTATTATATCCATAGTTTTCAAACGAAGAAAGAAAATCAAGATTTCGTTAAGTAGATTTTGAAATATGTCCAAAACAATTTTCTAAAAACATCGCGGTTTTGCAGTTCGGAAACCAAAACGGGATTTCTTTATAAATGATATTTTTAAATGATTAAAAATATGAAATAAATTTGATAAATCTATTAAATTGGTTTAAAAGAGATTTGGAATGGAAAATATGAATCTTCAAATATTAAAAAGTTGTTTAAATCAAGTAAGCTTATATAGCACTTTCCGTAGCACTTTTACGCTGCGAATTCTATAACACTTTGAATATGAGTTTAAACTTAACAATTCTTTCCTAAATCTTTTGTGAATGATTTTAAAAGAATAAATCAGTGTTTTAAATGATGATTTCAAAGTTTTAAAAAGAGTTTGAGTAAATTGTTAAGATGAATTGTTTATACCACTTAAATACAAAGTGAAGAATATTGAATGTAGTAACAAGCCGAGTATGCGGAGACAACTAGTACATTTGTCCTGCCTATGAGATCTGGGAAGATAAAACAAGGTGTTTAACTAAGGTTAAGGATGGAGCAACCAGTGTTCTGAACTTACCTGGCCTATGTTTTCTCTTTTTAGGCGAGGGGGGAATAGATCGAAAGGAAAGCCCAGATGCTCTAAAAGATCATATTTAAGTTTTTCCAAGTTAAAAGGCAAAGATATTCATCATGTAGGATTACTTTCCATTAGTCCCTGGAGGTGGAAATTGCCATTAGTCCTTGGAGGTGAAACTTTCTATTAGTCTTTGGAGGTGAAACTTGCCATTAGTCCCTAGAGGTGAAATTTACCATATTTAAGATGGCAGTTGTAATCTATTACGAAAATATTCGATTTGCAAGAATATGATTTGAAGTTAAGAAAGAAATCTTTGATTAAGATTTAATGAATGATTTGAGAATATTTTTCCTAAGTTAAAAGTTATAACTTGAATATAAGAAATCTTTGATTAAGATTTAATGAATGATTTGGAAAGGTTTTCCTAGGTAAAAGAGAAAAATGATTTGAAATAATTCCAAGATCTAAAGAAGTTTAATATATCAAATGATTTGATAAATGAGGCTTAATGATTCCATATACATTTGAAAAGAAAATGGAATAAGTTGAAAAGTTTATATCTAAGAAAGATATTTGATTTTAAAGATGAAGTAATTGATTGATGATTGATATCCACGTATGAACTTAACATATTTTTAAAGCGATGATTGGCTTCGAAGGAACTGGAGTCGGATTTGGATGATTCCTATCCAAAAACCACTTCGAAACATACGTTCGAAAGTGAAGATATGTTGAAAATGATGATTATTGAAGACCGTGGATCTTCATTGCGTGAAGACTGCTTGTTGAACATGCTCTGGTTGGCCCCCATTATAGAATTATTTATAGCAGTGGTCTCCTCGTGATGGAGATTTTTGGATTGCAACGACTTCTCGCCTAGTAATGGCCGAGGAAAGTGCCATCGGTTTTGTTCAGTCCTAGAACGAACTTGTATGGACGAATGTCCGACATTGCATTTCTGAGACACAACGTTTGTCTTTTACAAATGTACAGCAGTGGTGGCGGAGAAGGCAACTTCTCTTAGCTTAACACCTTCCTTGAGACGTATGAGCTCAAGGGTTGTATTTTTGTGGAAGGAAAACAGTGATCAAAGGAATGACAGTGTGGCATTCAAAGTGGAACTTGTTATGATCAAAGCGTGATTTTGTATGAAAAATGTGGCTTTGAAGAAATTGAGCGTAGCCTCGCGAGCCTCGCACCCCGGTTATAATGGGATTCTACGTGGTCAGATGTGTGCTCGCATTTCGGATAGTAGTGATTTGGGTTATCAGATGTTCTGAACTCTAGGTAATAGATACGTCTGGGCCTCATGGAAGGGATACGTGAAGTCCGAGTCCTTAGATGTTATTCGTAGATTGTATCCACTTTTAGCCATTTATGTTGTTATATAACAGCGTCTGAGTCATGGACGTAAGCCGTGGATGCAGATTGATCTTTCCACTAGTTCCCTATCATATTGGAAATCCAACCTCAATACGAGATTTACGGTTTTGAATGTATTTCCAAAATAGCTGTAATGACTTGCAAACATTTCAGCTACCCCTTTTTGGTATCATGTATTCCATTCGGTATATTCCGTTGACCCAGTCCGGATATATTTCATTACACTTAGTCTAAATATTGATATCTTATTTGAATAAGTTTATTTGAAAAGTGTTTTCAAAAGAATGTCATTAGAAATAATATTAAACGTTTTGATATATAAAAGTGTTTTGGTTATCATAAGGTAAAAACCCTTCCGTGTTTATGTGTGGGCGTGGTCTTATGAGATACCCTTCTTTTCAAAGGTTTTGATAATATAGTCATTTAAATTTCGAGTATCTCACGCTGGTTTATCAAGCCTGACCCGGGTATTTTTAATACTTGGATTAGATCCTAGTAGTTTCAGGTTGAGTTGAAGACGGTTGAAGTTTCTAGATGAGAGCTGGAGATCTTCATTATCGTGTGGACATATTCTTTTATCCGCTGTACTTAGTGTATTTTGTTTTGATGTTTGTCAGCAATTGTAAGAAAGATGTTTATAACCGTCCAAGATGAATTTAGGACAGACTCTGATATTGTATTTTAAAATTTTCTGCTGTAAAGATAATTACTAAAATAATATATGCTATTCCATTCGTATGAGATTCTGTTCTGTCTTTATTTTCTTTCTACCCTTAATGATCCGCTTATTCGTACAATTTGAGTTGGGCATGTGTGGTTTGTTGTCGATTCAAAGGGTATGGAAAAACAGGCCATTACAATTAGAGTCAAGAAAGAAGATCAAGTTTAAGAGGGAGTGTTGAAATAATTAAACTTGATTTATGCATATATATTCATGTCTCTATTCAGTGCAACAGTCATGTTCTGTTAAATGGTCAGGAAGTGAATTTGAAATTTCAGGAGTTATAAAGTTGAAGAGTCTAAAAGCATTTATTATCAGTTATGTATTTGTTCAGTTGTTGAGGCTATATGTAGGTCTCGTTCAAGTTATTTGCAAGGCAAGGAGACTCAATATATTTTTTATTCAGTTTCTTCTCCATTATTAGCCTGTCCTTCTTCCAACAACAATGGGTCATTTTCCTGCAGAATGCAATTCAAAAGACAAACCTGATGACCTTTATGATAGACCTAAAGACAAGGCTTTCGCCTTAAAGCCTTACTAGTTCCTCCACTGTCTAGATATACAGTTCGAGAGTATCTTTATTTTCAGTTAAGGATACCCTATCCACCTTTCGAGATTAATTCAGAATGCATTGTTGATGATTGTATTCGTATATTTCTTTTTGGGCAATGAATTCCTCCAGCATACGTCAACTTTGGATATTCACAGGGGTGCAATAAATTTGTTGATGTTCGTTTATAAGAAATTCAATTCAACGGGTGGATACTTGACTGATAGCCCTGCGCCACATATGGGCAGGGTTGAGAACTTCATTCAAGTTGATGGGTCCTATGAGGATAGTATTTTCCAAAAAGAGCTCACATGAATCAACGTATTTACTTGCATAAATAATATTCACTTAACAGGCAAAACTAAGTTTACCAAAGTGGGCTTTAATGTTTATATTATTCATGTATGTGTGATTTTTTTTCTTTTTTCTATATAATCCGTTTGGCTTTGTAAGACCGTTCTAAATGTAGCATTGTGACTGCTACTGCAATAACAAGTGTGTTTCTTCTCTTCAATTTTGGATGTTTCCTGTACCTTTGCATAGCATAGAGATATATTACTATACACATTAAAAACTTACTTATTTCCTACTACCAACGGGCTCTCTTTGGATCATGCTTTGTATCTACAACCAACGGGCTCTCTTTTGATCATGCTTTGTATTTACCGAAAAGTTAAGGCCCCGTTCGGCTTGTCTTTTTTAGTTTTGTGTTTTCGTCTATACAAAAACGCATCGTTGTATGCATTATTGAAAAAGAAAAAAATTTGAAAAATAAAATTAACATGAGCAATAGAAAACAAGTTTATTTTGTTTTTCGTGTTTTGAGAGATAACAAAATCACGAAGAACAATACCACTCCTTCGTTGTCCGTTGGTCGTCGCAATGGTTAAGAATTATAAATCTTCTTCTCTTATTTTTTATTATTTCTTAGTGCAAGTTGGAAATACAAAACTCAAAATACAAAATGAAACCAAACGTACCCTAAATTAAATATAGTTCTTACAATATTCAGCCTTTATCTTTATACAAACAGATATTGGCATGGCAAACAAATATTCAAATTTGCATTTTCATTTCCATATCCAGCTTGCTCACTTTGCCAGCCCATACCGTTCTTGCAATTTTCACAACTATGTATGCTTTATCCGTTCCCTTACAAAATGTATACGAACACCATTATCAATCATCCTCTCGACAAAATATAACTTTCAACGCCTGAATTGTAGTTAAACTATATTCTCCTTTTTAATTAATGTAAGCACTCCATATGAACAAACATGCAAAGTGAAACTTCACTAGCCTGTATTTTGCATACTTATATGGTAAAGTTTAAACACAAATTTTATTGGTAAAATGATTATAAATTACATCATATAGAAGTACCATCTTCCCGCCGTCACTGGCCATAGACTAATAAAATGATTGCAACTTATATTATTGTACCATCGGCGTCCGTCTGCGAAGCATGGGGTAAGTAATGCGCCATTGTGATAACTCATGGCTAATGGCGGTTGATTTTGTTTTATAGTCAAATTGTGACTTTTTGTTTTGTTAAGGGTGAATTATTTTTAAGGGTTAATATTGTTTTATATAGTCAAGTTTGTGAAGTAGGTACCATCGATTTTGCACAACATTGTCCATTGTAAATAATTTATCTCCTCTATAGAACTTGTTGTTAACAAATTTGATTTTCTATCTAGAATTATATTTGGCAGTAGTACTTTATTTCATCATTTCACTAGCTTACTCTATGTGATATAAGATTATTAAATATTTATAAAATAAATGTTCACTGTTATGTTCCAAAATGGATGTAATTTGGATATAAATCAAGAAAAGCTTCGATTACATTTTAGTACACAATTTTTTGAAACCTTTTGTCAGAATTCAAAAGATCGACGTCGTAGTGGCCTAGCAAATTTTTAGCAACGTCATTGTGACGTCTGTTTTGCTACAGAAAAGTGTGTCAGAATGGCATCATCAAAAATTAGCGACATTGCAATATTTATTTTGTATCGAAAAACCGACGTCGCTAGAATTTTGCAAAGCCACTACAACCACAGTTTTGTGATGTCTTAGCGGCGTCAAACCATTTATCACGTGCCGCGAAAAGTTTGCTGATGTCATAGCGACTCCAAAAGCTCATCGACGAATCACTGATTGTAGTAGTGAAATGAATTTGTTGTCATTTTTATTAATACTAGTATGGGTCCGTGTTTTGCACACGTGATGTTTGTGTACGGGCTGTTTGTGTTATCGTATACGTTGATATTTTGTTTAAGCGTAAATATGTAAACGGAAAGTAAGGCATCTTTGAAATTTCAAAAAGACACCGAGTAAAATAGTTTAACGAATTTTCATTATTAGTAGTAGAGATGAACATGGTATAAATATTGATTTTTTTCTTCATATTTTTACGATATATTTGACACATCAATAAATAATAGTTTACTTAAATTTTAAATATTTTTAAGATATGGGATTAATTATAATATACAGAGTTAAATGTAAAGTACTATAAAGGAGGCAGGAACTGATGTGCGTTTGATAAATGAAATATATAAATACGTTAGTTACATAACGTAAATATATACATAAATAAAATTATGAATTTAATATATAAATCATTCATATCAACTTATTTTCCATGCACTACATTAAAGAAAATTATCGTCAAGTTTCTACATTTTAAAACTTCAATATAAAAGCCTTCTTAATATTGCTTAAAATTGTACGATAACATAATTACATGTTTAGTAATTATGTAATCTTGAATTTAAATTTTTATTTTTAGCTTCAATACCTATTTTTAACATTTCTATAATTATTTACACCCAGCTCTTTTCTAATATTTTATATTAAAATTCATATATTTAAGTTATTTACGAAATCTCAAATTTAAACTAATCTCAATCAATGGTTACTCAATTCTTCTAGTAAATCCTAAAAATTTATATCAAACGTAATATATGTATGTATGTTTGTGTATGTATATATATAACAAAAGTAGTAAAATTATTTTGACATTCAACCAGAGAGATAAATAGATGCATATATCAAATTATATACATAAGCAATAATGACATGTAAATCAATTATAATCATTTATTTCATACATGCATTATCGTTGCTATAATTTTTTTGTAAATTCCTTTTCAATTCTTTCCTAATATTTACTGTTAAGTCCATATATCTAAACTAATTACATAATTTTAAATTTAGCATATTTTAAATTTTGATTAAATAATATTTAATTATTCATTTAGTCATTAAAGTATATCAGTTTCAATATGTAAATCATATTTATATGAACAAGAATCATAAAATTAATTTTTTAATCAATTATAAAAATATATACACAACATAACATGTATTATACATAAAGAATAATAACAACTTGGTCACTTCTATTTACATCCTAATTATTACTTCCATACACACAAAAAATGTTATTTTTTCTCACCCTAGTTTTCTCATTCCACGCGCCTGCAAATGAAACACAAATACCCTTATAATATAGTTACCCTATAACTCACTCATTCTTACCTTTACTATATACGTTTCAAAATCTAAACCCTAAATACATAAACCCTAAATTCCCAAATTAACAAAAACCTTTTATAGCAATTACATTGTGTTGTTCAAGCTCTAATTCAAAATATTAGTCAGATATTTACGCTAAATTTTTTTTTCACTATGATTTTGGTACCCATGCATTGACATAATGTGGATTTGCTGTATAATTAGTCATTGGGTTGATATAGCAGTAGTAATAGGTTGTTGTTAAAATTTCCAGCTGTTAATTTTTTTTATAGAGAAGATGGTTACCACGACAAGCCCATGTGTATGGATTTCAATAAGACCCATGCAATATAGAAGCGTTGACCGTTTGTTCCCCCTATTAACCCTAGGAATTTAGTTTCAACTTTTGTTGAGAGACGGTACTCTAAAACAAATTGTAATGTTTGCGATTTTTCGTTGCCGAAAAACCGAACCGTTATGGTTAAAAAAGAAGAAAGAGGTAGAAGAAGAGAGAAAAAGATAGAAGAAGAACAGAAAAGAAACAACAGAACAACATCAGAATCTCACAATCGCAGCGGAACAACATATAATAGATAAATGAATATCACTAAAACAAAGAACTGTACATTTTATACATTACATCATTATCAGAGTTTATAACAACAATAGACAACAGAGTCAATACATCGATGGACAGTTATATAAACTTGTCCTCATACAGAATACACAGCGGAATAATACATAGTATAATATCATATACAAGTGGTACGTCTCGATATGCAGCTCGTCTCCTGAGCTCCATAACACTCCAAAATCCAGAATAACCTGACAACCAAACTCTAGACTGCCCGTGTGGAAATTGGTGGGCACCAAGAGTTTAGGAAGGAAATAATAAACTCTGAGTTAGTCATGTGACTGGTGTGAGAACTTAAAACAGTTATTTATCTTTAAAACAAAGAATAGGAGAAATTTTCAAAGTCAATTCGCAATGTGTTTTGAAAATGAAACTACCATAAGGTCTCCCGCCACACACACAATGCAAACGTAGAATTGGAGGAGATTTCTCCTTATGATAGTCAAAGATGCTTGATACGCATTAAAAAGAAACATTCGATATTATTACTAGTGCATAGTGTAGAAACATTTCGAAAGTAAATTATAAATCTTAGCCAGCATACGTACCATGATGGTATGCCTACTATAGCTACCATATTAAATGGTAGGTTCTACAACTAAAACCATACAAGGCACGTATTGTTTTGTTTTGGATTTCCAACAAATGGTCGGGCAAAGGAACTTCCCAAGTAAAATAGAACGCCTCTGGAGAAACGTTCCCGGATCTAACGTTACGGTTAGATCTCTGCTACACAAGGCCGGGTTACCTTTCAAACTAGGTAACAACTGACATGAGTATGTCATCCCCCGATCCTTTGGGACCTTTAACCGAGCGCTCGATAACCAACATCACACAGTAATAAATATAGTGTGTCCACAAAGTAAATATCTGGGTTCCATACCATGATACCACTTATAATCCAGATAGGAAATGACATACCCTTTGGATGAGCGACCCCCAAATAACCTTGCTGCCACGATCCCTGTTTCGACCACAACCGATCTGTGAGGCTTGACGAAGTCTCGTTCACAAAGCAATGCTTTATATAAAAGCCGTGCTTTAATTCACAAATGCTCAATAGCACTTATATGCCACATTACCAACTTGGGAATGTATCACTAGTAACCATCAACTACATAACCTCTGAGCTCGTACGTCTCAGAGAAGGGTGTTAAGCTAAGAGAATAAATTCTCCGCCACCAATAGAAATATGTTTGATAGAAACCAGCTTTACATCTCAAATTGTAATGTCAGACACACAATCCATATAAGTACGTTCTGGGATCGAACGTAACCGAAGGCACTTCCAAAGAAGTCCTTGCAATCCGGGTATTCACAAACCCGATCGAATTTCCCATCACAAAGGAAATCTCCATACCGTAGCTAACGGTGCGGAGACAATCGATAGGTCATTCTATCGTTTTCACAAACACACGGTCTTCAACACCGGTCTTCAAATGCAATCCATTTCGACATATCACATATTCGGAATGGGTTATACGACCCAAAGGTCCTTTCCCGGCTAACCCGAATAGTGAGCGCTTATTTCAAAAATAAGTGTGGCATTAAAATTCAAGCAATTCACAACAAATACCTATTTAAAGGTAAATATTGATAGTCGGTTATTTAACTATCAATAGAGATGCGCAACATCATCAGATTCCAAATAATTTCCCAAATTATTTACTTTCCAAAAATATCTTTACAAGATATAAATTTCCACACTTCAAAAATAAATCAATATTTATTTTTAACAATTTCCCCTTTTCTTTATAAATTCCATAGTGAATTTACATTCCAAAATATTTATGAATATACGATTTCAAATCGATTTCTAATATTCATTTTCAATTTATCTTTTAAAAAGATAAATTCTCAAAAACGTTTCATTTCATATTGGAAAAACATTTCCATACTTATTCTAATATAAGTATTTCACAAACCCATTTATTTTCAACATTTGAAAATATTCGATATACTTAAATCAAAACTAAGTATATATTTCATTCTTTAAGAAATCATTTTCTTAACACATAAATTTGAGTCAAAACGAATGTTGCGTAAAACATCGTTACGACGACCCAAAATCACTAGTATAGGGATTCAAAATTTAAAATAGATATATAAATCCCAATACTATACAAAATATTTCCTTTCGGAAATCATTTACTATAACAACAGTGTTATAGTCCACCATTTCCTTTTATTTCTCGAAAACGTCTATTTCAACAATGAATGTTGAAATCTATGATTTCGATATTTAACACATTTTAAAATGTCGTTAAAATAATCAACTTTTTTTTTAATAATACCGCTTTCCCAAAACATATCCATTTTTCTTAATAATATATTCACTGTCCAAAATCGTGAATATACTTCACTAACCCAATTTTAATATTTACAACACGTTTTATTTTCAAGAATTTATTCGCTATCCAAAATCGCGAATAAATTACCTTTCATAAACTTCTATATTCAATTTATCAAATTCAATTGATTTCGAATTTATAAACAATGTTTATAAATTTCATTTACATGTCGAAATTCGGTTTATAAGTAAATTACTTATAAACCATTTATTCACAAATCCATTCTTTTATATCAACATCAATTTATAAATCTAAATTCTTATTTGCTTATAAATCTAGGTACAACTTTATTTTAACACTTATAAAAGCTTGTTTTATAATTCCAATATTTTTAACTTATAAAAATCAATTTAAAAATCTTTTATAATGATTCAAAATTCCAAATTAAACCATTTAATAAATTAATCACTATTTATTTCGAAAAATCTCAAATTGGTTATATTTTACAAAAATAGTAATTTTTATAATATTAAATTTTATAACGTCAATTTATTTTAAAAGGAATCAATTCAAAAATTTAATAAAACATATAATTTCAAAAATCACTTTAAAAATCCCTTTTCTCAAATCAAAATCGTTATTTTTTAATTTCAAAATGGATCCGATGATGCAACAATACCAAATAGTCAATCATTGCAACAAACATCATATATCGATATGACAACAGAATATATAACAATATCTGTAAATAATCACTACTATCGAGGAATCCAGTTGGATCCCTCCAACCTGTTTCCCTGCATCCACAGATGTTAGCACAATACAAATTCCGCTTCAGTACGAAATTATCGCGGTATATGGGATTTATAAAATATTATCCGCTTAATAGGCGGCGCAATAAGGTCTCATCCGCTATACAATGCGGGAAATCAACTCCAATATATACATATGCCAATATATATATATATTGTTATATATAGATATATCCTACTATATATACTATCACAATCAAACAGCAATCAATAACTGCAATCATCATTCAAACATACATTCAAGCAATTTTTAAACCTAACTATTTAAAATTTAAATCGAAACTGTTGATTGAGTGAGAAGTTCTCACCTTGATTTCAATTTCGTTTTAGCGATTTATTTCGAATAAAATTAAACGCGCGTTTAATTTTATCCGAAATTCTCACTAGCTCCAAACGATTCCAAACCAGCTCCATAGCATAGTGCTCGTCCATACGATTCCAATGCAAAAAGTTTCGTGCGTTTTCAACCTCGTATGAAAAAGATATCGCGTTTAGAAGTTACACGAATTTTTAATTTTACAACTTCTTTTATTTCTTGAACCTATTCACAATCATAGCCCTTGATTTCTTCAACCTGCAATCGTGACCGTGCCTTCTCTTTCCCCTTTCTTCTTCGTTCGCGTGCCCAGATAAACATCACGCGCAAGAAAACCCATTAGCTCGAATTTAGGGTTAGATCTCGCGGCCTCCACAACGAACATGAACACGATCAGAAGGTACCATCTCGAAGCCCATCACCCCCACTATCTTCGGCTGCCACCTTGTGAAGCTCGGTCGAGCTATTTGCACGAAAAATGAGGCTGAAGCATGGCCTTTGCAGCCACTTTCCCATTGATCCAAAGCTCCAAATACGATCATGACCGTTCAGATTGAAGATCTCGTCGTCGTCTACAAGATTGTAGTTGGGGGTTTGTTGAAACGATTGACGGATTGAAAGAAAAATGGGGAGGAAGTGTGCGAATTTCTGGCCGTTGTTTATATAGGAAGCGACGGCTCTGTTAAACCCTAGGGTTTTATTATTTTGCAAAAGTGAAGAGAGCAAGGGCTTTTATAGAAAATTTTCCAATTTACTATTCATCGAAAATTTTCCGAACTCCAAACGAAGTGTGCCGGTTGGCGTTTCTAAGGTTTACCCCGCGTTCCGAACACAATGGAACGTGTTTTGGGAGCTAATTCGGTCATCTGTGCGAGTTATGGCAATAAACGTTCAATTTAAATTAAACCGATTTAAACTAATTTCTAGGCGTTTTGGTTTGCACCGGACAAATGGTAAATCTGATTGACACGAAATTTGAAACCTTACAATAATATCACATTACGGATCCGATGAAACTGGTTTCGTTGAAATCCGAGACTTTTGAAAAATGACTATTTTAACTCGCCAAATTAATATTAAAACAATTTCGATGCGGTTTGAGCTGCCACGATCAAACGACAACTCCGATTGCTACGAAAAATTAAAATCCGATAATAAAAAACTATTACGGATCCAATGGAACTAGTTTCGTCCAATTCTGAGACTGTTCAAAAGTTGGCTATTTTTCAGTCGATAATTAAATATTAAAATATTCAATTTTCACAAATTAACTTTTAATTCGATTTTAAAAGTTCTAAAATATCGTTCTAACTCCAATATGATAAAATAAAATTTTACAAATCATTTTCAATCATATTTAAACCCAATTTTCAATTATTTCTGGAATTTTCAACTATTAAATAATCGATTTAATTATCCAATTAAATCCAATATTCGATAAATAAATTATTCGACTGTTAAATTTCACTTATTAATATTTAAAATTAATTGAATATTCAAATTTAAATTATCGAAAATTCTGGATCGTTACACAAATACTTTCCACCTGTCTTTCGGGTGAGATGACCATCACTTTGGATGATGTTCACTCGCTATTACACATTCTTATTGAAGGAAATCCCACTAGTGTATCTACATTTAATAACCGACAAGCTCTTCACATCATATATAGTGAATTCGTTTCTGTAGTGACCTGAAATTTCAAACACTTCATATTCAAATATTTTAATATGGATTTAATGTGATTAGATTGATTTAGTAATCTTGTTAACCTCCTTTTAGCTAATAACTATGATTAAACTTGTTTTTGAAAAATGTTCACAAAAATAAACAGTTTGAAGAAATATCGATAATGTGACTAAAAATTGTTTTATCGACAAATAGCTTTTTACTCGATAAAAGTTGTTCGAATTTGTTGTGCTTTCCTAAAATATTATTATATAATTAATTAGCAACTAAAAATATTTTCTATGTTATGTCTAGCTAAATGTGAATAGTAAAAAGCTTAGTGGGGTGATTAAGAAAAGATATTTTGGTGAATAGTGTAAAAGATATCTTCTTTGGTCGAAGATGAGGTATAAATGTTGACATGAGAGGGAGAATCCTTGATAACCTTCCATGAAGGTAGGAGATGAGGAGGAAGGAAACAATAAACTCTGAGTTAGTCATGTGACTGGTGTGAGAACTTAAAACAGTTATTTATCTTTAAAACAAAGAATAGGAGAAATTTTCAAAGTCAATTCGCAATGTGTTTTGAAAATGAAACTACCATAAGGTCTCCCGCCACACACACAATGCAAACGTAGAATTGGAGGAGATTTCTCCTTATGATAGTCAAAGATGCTTGATACGCATTAAAAAGAAACATTTGATATTATTACTAGTGCATAGTGTAGAAACATTTCGAAAGTAAATTATAAATCTTAGCCAGCATACGTACCATGATGGTATGCCTACTATAGCTACCATATTAAATGGCAGGTTCTACAACTAAAACCATACAAGGCACGTATTGTTTTGTTTTGGATTTCCAACAAATGATCGGGCAAAGGAACTTCCCAAGTAAAATAGAACGCCTCTGAAGAAACGTTCCCGGATCTAACGTTACGGTTAGATCTCTGCTACACAAGGCCGGGTTACCTTTCAAACTAGGTAACAACTGACATGAGTATGTCATCCCCCGATCCTTTGGGACCTTTAACCGAGCGCTCGATAACCAACATCACACAGTAATAAATATAGTGTGTCCACAAAGTAAATATCTGGGTTCCATACCATGATACCACTTATAATCCAGATAGGAAATGACATACCCTTTGGATGAGCGACCCCCAAATAACCTTGCTGCCACGATCCCTGTTTCGACCACAACCGATCTGTGAGGCTTGACGAAGTCTCGTTCACAAAGCAATGCTTTATATAAAAGCTGTGCTTTAATTCACAAATGCTCAATAGCACTTATATGCCACATTAACAACTTGGGAATGTATCACTAGTAACCATCAACTACATAACCTCTGAGCTCGTACGTCTCAGAGAAGGGTGTTAAGCTAAGAGAATAAATTCTCCGCCACCAACAGAAATATATTTGATAGAAACCAGCTTTACATCTCAACTTGTAATGTCAGACACACAATCCATACAAGTACGTTCCGGGATCGAACGTAACTGAAGGCACTTCCAAAGAAGTCCTTGCAATCCGGGTATTCACAAACCCGATCGAATTTCCCATCACAAAGGAAATCTCCATACCGTAGCTAACGGTGCGGAGACAATCGATAGGTCATTCTATCATTTTCACAAACACCCGGTCTTCAACATCGGTCTTCAAATGCAATCCATTTCGACATATCACATATTCGGAATGGGTTATACGACCCAAAGGTCCTTTCCCGGCTAACCCGAATAGTGAGCGCTTATTTCAAAAATAAGTGTGGCATTAAAATTCAAGCAATTCACAACAAATACCTATTTAAAGGTAAATACTGATAGTCGGTTATTTAACTATCAATAGAGATGCGCAACATCATCAGATTCCAAATAATTTCCCAAATTATTTACTTTACAAAAATATCTTTACAAGATATAAATTTCCACACTTCAAAAATAAATCAATATTTATTTTTAGCAAATTCCCCTTTCCTTTATAAATTCCATAGTGAATTTACATTCCAAAATATTTATAAATATATGATTTCAAATTGATTTCTAATATTCATTTTCAATTTATCTTTTAAAAAGATAAATTCTCAAAAACGTTTCATTTCATATTGGAAAAACATTTCCATACTTATTCTAATAATAAGTATTTCACAAACCCATTTATTTTCAACATTTGAAAATATTCGATATACTTAAATCAAAACTAAGTATATATTTCATTCTTTAAGAAATCATTTTCTTAACACATAAATTTGAGTCAAAACGAATGTTGCGTAAAACATCATTACGACGACCCAAAATCACTAGTATAGGGATTTGAAATTTAAAATAGATATATAAATCCCAATACTATACAAAATATTTCCTTTCGGAAATCATTTACTATAACAACAGTGTTATAGTCCACCATTTCCTTTTATTTCTCGAAAACGTCTATTTCAACAATGAATGTTGAAATCTATGATTTCGATATTTAACACATTTTAAAACATCGTTAAAATAATCAACTTTTTTTAATGATATCGCTTTCCCAAAACATATCCATTTTTCTTAATAATATATTCACTGTCCAAAATCGTGAATATACTTCACTAACCCAATTTTAATATTTACAACACGTTTTATTTTCAAGAATTTATTCGCTATCCAAAATCGCGAATAAATTACCTTTCATAAACTTCTATATTCAATTTATCAAATTCAATTGATTTCGAATTTATAAACAATGTTTATAAATTTCATTTACATGTCGAAATTCGGTTTATAAGTAAATTACTTATAAACCATTTATTCACAAATCCATTCTTTTTTATCAACATCAATTTATAAATCTAAATTCTTATTTGCTTATAAATCTAGGTACAACTTTATTTTAACACTTATAAAAGCTCGTTTTATAATTCCAATATTTTTAACTTATAAAAATCAATTTAAAAATCTTTTATAATGATTCAAAATTCCAAATTAAACCATTTTATAAATTAATCACTATTTATTTCGAAAAATCTCAATTTGGTTATATTTTACAAAAATAGTAATTTTTATAATATTAAATTTTATAACGTCAATTTATTTTAAAAGGAATCAATTCAAAATTTTAATAAAATGTATAATTTCAAAAATCACTTTAAAAATCCCTTTTCTAAAATCAAAATCGTTATTTTTAAATTTCAAAATGGATCCGATGATGCAACAGCACCAAATAGTCAATCACGGCAACAAACATCATATATCGATATGACAACAGAATATATAACAATATCTGTAAATAATCACTATTATTGAGGAATCTAGTTGGATCCCTCCAACCTGTTTCCCTACATCCACAGATGTTAGCACAATACCAATTCCACTCCAGTACGGAATTATCGCGGTATATGGGATTTATAAAATATTATCCGCTTAATAGGCGGCGCAATAGGGTCTCATCCGCTATACAATGCGGGAAATCAACTCCAATATATACATATGCCAATATATATATATATATATATTGTTATATATAGATATATCATACTATATATACTATCACAATCAAACAGCAATCAATAACTGCAATCATCATTCAAACATACATTCAAGCAATTTTTAAACCTAACTATTTAAAATTTAAATCGAAACTGTTCGATTGAGTGAGAAGTTCTCACCTTGATTTTAATTTCGTTTTAGCGATTTATTTCGAATAAAATTAAACACGCGTTTAATTTTTAATTTTATCCGAAATTCTCAATAGCTCCAAACGATTCCAAACCAGCTCCATAGCGTAGTGCTTGTCCATACGATTCCAATGCAAAAAGTTTCGTGCGTTTTCGACCTCATATGAAAACGATATCGTGTTTAGAAGTTACACGAATTTTTAATATAAAATTTACAACTTCTTTTATTTCTTAAACCTATTCACAATCATAGCCCTTGATTTCTTCAACCTGCAATCGTGACCGTGCCTTCTCTTTCCCCTTTCTTCTTCGTTCACGCGCCCAGATAAACATCGCGTGCAAGAAAACCCATTAGCTCGAATTTAGGGTTAGATCTCGCGGCCTCCACAATGAACATGAACACGATCAGAAGGTACCATCTCGAAGCCCATCATCCCCACTATCTTCGGCTGCCACCTTGTGAAGCTCGGTCGAGCTATTTGCACGAAAAACGAGGCCGAACGCATGGCCTTTGCAGCTACTTTGCCGTTGATCCAAAGCTCCAAATATGATCATGACCGTTCAGATTGAAGATCTCGTCGTCGTCTACAAGATTGTAGTTGGGGGTTTGTTGAAACGATTGAGGGATTGAAAGAAAAATGGGGAGGAAGTGTGCGAATTTCTGGCCGTTGTTTATATAGGAGGCGGCGGCTCTGTTAAACCCTAGGGTTTTATTATTTTGCAAAAGTGAAGAGAGCAAGGGCTTTTATAGAAAATTTTCCAATTTACTATTCATCGAAAAAATTTCGAACTCTAAATGAAGCGTGCTGATTGGCGTTTCTAAGGTTTACCCCACGTTTCGAACACAATGGAATGTGTTTCGGGAGCTAATTCGGTCATCTGTGCGAGTTATGGCAATAAACGTTCAATTTAAATTAAACCGATTTAAACTAATTTCTAGGCGTTTTGGCTTGCACCGGACAAAAGGTAAATCCGATTGACACGAAATTTGAAACCTTACAATAATATCACATTACGGATCCGATGAAACTGGTTTCGTTGAAATCCGAGACTTTTTGAAAAATGACTATTTTAACTCGCCAAATTAATATTAAAACAATTTTGATGCGTTTCAAGCTGCCACGGTCAAACGACAACTCCGATTGCTACGAAAATTAAAATCCAATAATATCAAACTATTACGGATCCAATGAAACTAGTTTCGTCCAATTCTGAGACTGTTCAAAAATTGGCTATTTTTCAGTCGATAATTAGGTATTAAAATATTCAATTTTCACAAATTAACTTTTAATTCGATTTTAAAAGTTCTAAAATATCGTTCTAACTCCAATATGATAAAATAAAATTTTACAAATCATTTTCAATCATATTTAAAACCAATTTTCAATTATTTCTGGAATTTTCAACTATTAAATAATCGATTTAATTATCCAATTAAATCCAATATTCGATAAATAAATTATTCGACTGTTAAATTTCACTTATTAATATTTAAAATTAATTAAATATTCAAATTTAAATTATCGAAAATTCTGGATCGTTACACAAATACTTTCCACCTGTCTTTCGGGCGAGATGACCATCACTTTGGATGATGTTCACTCACTATTACACATTCTTATTGAAGGAAATCCCACTAGTGTATCTACATTTAATAACCTACAAGCTCTTCACATCATATATAGTGAATTCGTTTCTGTAGTGACCTGAAATTTCAAACACTTCATATTCAAATATTTTAATATGGATTTAATGTGATTAGATTGATTTAGTAATCTTGTTAACCTCCTTTTAGCTAATAACTATGATTAAACTTGTTTTTGAAAAATGTTCACAAAAATAAACAGTTTGAAGAAATATCGATAATGTGACTAAAAATTGTTTTATCGACAAATAGCTTTTTACTCGATAAAAGTTGTTCGAATTTGTTGTGCTTTCCTAAAATATTATTATATAATTAATTAGCAACTAAAAATATTTTCTATGTTATGTCTAGCTAAATGTGAATAGTAAAAATCTTAGTGGGGTGATTAAGAAAAGATATTTTGGTGAATAGTGTAAAAGATATCTTCTTTGGTCGAAGATGAGGTATAAATGTTGACATGAGAGGGAGAATCCTTGATAACCTTCCATGAAGGTAGGAGATGAGGAGGACCTCTTATTTAAGCTTACAAATATACCCTTAAGTTTAAGACTAATCACTTTTTACAAAATTAAAAGAATGTAGAAACAAATTAGTGCTAATTCATTTCTATCACCACTAATCTTTCTTTAATCAATTCAAATCTTCTCCAAACTTCACCAAACATTAACTAAGGCCTTAGAAAATCCTAAGGGCTATGAAAAGAAGCTCAAAGTTGAAGAAAAGTGAAAAAGGGGACACGTTAGGATGGCCATGAGCAATTAGTAAGTGGAGGAAGCACGGCCTTCAGCTAGTTGGTGCAAGGTGGAATCTTTTAGCTTTTGGTGATATTAAGAAATGTTCATATGCTTGTGGAGGCTTTTGCTTGTGTTAGCTTGGTTGTGGGGTGAGATATCTCACCATTCGATTGTATATATTGTGTATGTATGTGTGCTTGAATATAATATAAAGCTAAAGTTAAAAGTTAACTGATAATGTTATAAATTTGGGCCCCCTTACTTTTAAAAGCAAATGATAACTCTAATATGTATATCATGACTTCTATGACCTTTAGTAACATGTGACGTGGCATTAAAATTTGGTATATACAATTGATTGGATTGCGCGTTGAAATTTTAATGGATATGGAATGGTCCATATAGCCATAATCATTATAAAAGAACTTTAAATCCCCTTGTGTTTAAACTTG
The DNA here is from genome assembly GCA_030765085.1 of Allium cepa. Lineage (NCBI taxonomy): Eukaryota > Viridiplantae > Streptophyta > Magnoliopsida > Asparagales > Amaryllidaceae > Allium > Allium cepa. Next base: position 100,701,912 of record CM060946.1, on the reverse strand, counting down.
TTCAAATTGGTTATTTGTGAAAATATTGTGAGTGTATATATTTTGATCATTATTTACACTTGTAATAGTGTGTGGAACAACAAGGAATCGGCTTGGAAAGTTGTAGAACTTATGAAACAAAGTTGTGAAAGTTAAAAGCAAAAAGGTCACCATGGATGCACTTTGAAAATGCTTTACGTTCGGTGATTTTTAAAGTTAATTTCGGAAGGCAACCTTAAGGGTTTCTTTGGTATTCTAATAAGAAAAATATGTATACCTACTACTACATAAATATCAAGGTTTAAAAGATAATAAAACTAGTTGAATGAAGTTGAAAAAGATAGAAGCGAAATAGTCCTACTTTGAAAAATACCTTATTTTCGGAAATTTTTAACATGATTTTGGAAGATATCCTTAGAGGTTTATTTGCATGATTTCTAAGCAGTCTAAGTATACTACTTGTTGTAGAAAAATGGATCTTCAATCATTTATTTACGTGGTGAAAACTAGCTATAAAATTCATGTTTTTTTCCATGTTTATCCCTGTCATGGACTTCTAACAGCGCTTACAAATGTTGTCTTTGTGCTACAGCAACACTTCTGGCCTTCTATTGATGTAGTGTTGTTATAAGCAGGTTTTGATATTTTAGATGCATTTAAATGACTTTTAAACTATTTTTTTTTTATCATTTATGGGAGCTTAGTAACATATATTAGTGTATTTTAAAAGTGGTTTTAAGTTTAAATATATTTTTATTAATTATTTATAAATTTTTAAAGTAAAGGGTTTTTAATGTAAAGCATGCTTATTATTTACTTTTGTTAAAATTCTAATTTAGTTATTTTTAAGTAATATTTTATATTGATATTTAAAGTGTATTTATAAGCATTTTCAAAGTATTTTTTGTGTGTGTATATATAAGTTTGAAAGTTAAGTATTTTAAAAGAATAAATGTGCTTTTGATTATAACACATAGTTATAATAAATGATTTTGAAAAGTTAATTAAAAATATATTGTATTGTTAATCAGTATACTTAGATCTTTAAAAAGAATGTTTTAAAGATAACACTAAGTGTAAAATGGTGTTGGGTTTATAGTATTGGTGTTTAAGAATTTACCTTTTAACCCATTTAAATATACTTTTGAAATAATTATATCTTTAAAAGAATTTTTAAAGATAATGTTAAGCATTAAATGGTTTTGGTTTTATAGTAACGATGTTTATGCATCATTTTTTTAACCCATTTAAATATACTTTGAAAATAATTAGATTTTTAAAAGAAAATTTTAACGATAACGTTAAGTATAGAATGGTTTTGGATTTATAATAGGTACTTTTGGCACATGTCCTTGATAGGTTTCAAAATTCATAAAAACCCCAGTGGAAAAAGTAGGTAAATTAGGTCCTTATTTTTCGAAAATCATGAAAAACATATAAAAACAAACAAAAACTTTCAAAATTTAGAATTTATTTCGATTAATATTTATCTTCGTATTTATGTCAAAAAAATCGAAAAATGAGGATGAAGAGGGAAAAAAATGACATATAGTATGTTTCAGGAATACTTACAGACATGTATGCAATTTTAGAGAATAATTGCAGATATATCTACACTTATTCTGGATAGCATGCCTTTGCAACTAAAAATTGTAGATATGTCTGCAATTTTGTGGAAGAAGTGCATATATTTATGTAAATATCCTGATTGTTAAATCAAGGTGCTGTTATTCAGTGAATAATTGCGTACATGTCTGTAAATATATGAAATAATTGCAAACATGTCTGCATTTATATGGATTTTTATTCAACGTAGTTATTCAGTGAATAATTGCGTACATATCTGCAATTATATGGAATAATTGCATACATATCTGCAATTATTCTGATGTTTGTCGAATGCAATTATTCATTGAATAATTGCGACATATCTGTAATTATATGGAATAATTGCAGATATGTCTTCAATTTCTTTTTCTTTTTTTCCAAAAACCTAGTTATAATATTTACAATTTTTTAAATTTTTTAAGCACTAGTGCAAAAAAACAAAAAGTAGATGCTGCTATAGTAAAATAATTACAGGGACCCGCTTTACAACTGTTTTTTAGGGAGGATGCCGTTTGAATTAACTTTGGTTTTAGGGATGCATGACTAATATTCACTTTATAATAACCAAGTTTTAGTGACATTTTCTTTTTAATCTATTTAATTATACTTTTGATAATGTGAAATCTTGTTAAGAGATTTGTGAAAATTCTTATACCATTTGGAAAGGAATGTGAATACAGTTCTAAATAGCGAAAGAATAGAAATAAACAGTAATTGAATAGTGAAATAGTATTATACATGTATATACCTTTTGTAAAGTCATTTTAAATATATATATATGTGTGTGTGTGTGTGTGTGCGTGCGCGCGCGTGTGCATACAAGTATGTATAAAGGAGTTTTAATTAATAAAGGAATTAATTAAACAAACAGAAGATTAGAAGTCACTTATGTGACTTAATCGTATTTTGTGTGTTTACTTATTTATGGAAAGTATTTAATCCTATACTTAGTACTAAAAGCCAACAAAGTAGACTTGTTCTATTTGTGAGAGTTAAGAATGATGCCCAAGTAGATTTTAGAAGCAAACATGGCTCTAACCTACCGGCTTCACACTTGATCGAAGGATGTTATAAGTTGAGAAAGTCGGACACGTGATAAGTATATGAGACTTGGTTTCCATATGTAATCGTTTTCATTTTGTACTTGATAATTGATTAGTTGACTATTATAATTGACCAAATTAACTTTAGAAGTATATGTGAGCATCATTTATTGATGCGGTTTGAGATTCCTGAGGGAAGACTCATTCATATGAATTGTCTTAAGAGTGTATGTGTGTGTCTATATACATACATACACACACACACATATATATGTATATGTATATGCATATGTGAGATCCTCCAAGGAGGATTCCTTTATATATCGTTCATTTACTTTTGAAAATACTAGAACTGAGTTTACCAGAAATTCGTCGATTTAGTTTTGAAGAGGCCAGGATCAAATATGTGTATTACTAATCGAAAACCATTTCAAAACTAATGTATGTATTCTATGTTTTAGAAGCAGTTGTGTAGTGGAATGCTATAGAGTTGAACCGTTTATTCTAAGATTTAGTCCAAGGGAGAGGCCAACGTTAGCATTTGTCAGATGACTTATGTTGGGATCCATGGAGAGATTCGTGAATTGTTCAAGATGCTGGAATGCAGAGAGAGATTCGAGTAATGAATAATTGTGTTCTGAGATGTTGAACATAACTTCACCATCGGTAATGGCAGAAAATGGAGTAGGATGTATAACCAAGGGGTTTAGCTAACTCAAGAGGGCACATCAACTACAAATATCTTGAAATACTTTCGATTCAGCACATAAAGGCACTTCAGGTATATGTCAATGAAGGATGGTTCACTATATAAGCTATTTTTAGGATTCGAGACTGGGAGATGGCAGAAGATTAAGAGTTTAATCTACTGTTTATCCTCCATTAATTAGGGTTTATCTAAACCTAATTTTCTTCAATTCTCTTCTCCACAAATCAATTCTACTAGAGTTTTGATCATTATAATCAATCTCTTGTAATCTTCTCAATGGTATTAATAAAGGCTCTCTCTCAAAGTGGATGTACACTAATAAGACTCTAGTGGAACCACTATAAATCAGTGTATAATTTATCTTATTATTATTTCTTTGGTTTTTCTATTGCTTGTTTGGTGATTGTGATTGGTTTTGGATTGGATTAAGAATTGCATTAAGATATTGATTGGTTGTTTTTACACTTTTTACCACAATCTCGTTTTCTGCTATGCTTTGGGGTTTTGATTTGAGTGATCTCAAGTTAGAATTCCTCACAATATTTGGTATCAGAGTTTTGGTGTTGGTTGGTGGTTGTACAAATGCCAGAATCAAATAATACATCAGGTAGTTTCTCAATGGTTAGTCAAAGTGGTGTAGCACTGTATGTACGTGGATCATATGCAGCTTCGGAATCACAATTGTTATGGACAAGTGGAATGGAAATAATGATTTTGAAAAGTGGTAATGGAAGATGAAAGTGATTCTTAGGCGGAATCGAGTGCATCTTTTAGTGTTTGACACACATTTGTTGCCAGTGGACATCTCGGATGTTGAGAGAGAGGAAATGGAAGAATGGGCATTCATTACACTTCAACTTGCTATGAGGGAGAATGTTATCTACGAAATTAGTGGTGAGACTACCACTAAGGGTATTTTGGACAAGTTGGAGGAGTGGTATATGAAGAAGTCACTAACTAATCATATAATCTTGTTGCAAACGGTCTTCACCTATAAAATGAAGGAAGATACTTTGCTTAAGGCATACTTGAATATCTTTGATGTTTTGATAATAAAGATGGAGGTATAGATTTGAAGATTGAGGAAGAGCAAAAGGCGATGATATTGTTATGTTCGTTGCAGGACCATTATACGGGTTTTTCAAATGGTTTGATCTATAGCCGGGATACTGACTCTAGATGATGTCAAAACAGGTCTTCTTAGTGAGAAGTTGCAGGACCAAATGAAGGAGTTGGGTGATGGAAGTAGTGATGCTAGTAGTGGTCATGGTTTATTTGTGGAGAAGGAGAGATGTGCGAAGAAGGAGAACCATAGGCTTTTTAATTCAAGGAACCCCAGCTGGAGAGGAAAGTCGAAGGAAAGAAAGCACAAGTGCTATACTGGTATGAAACTCGGTCAATGGAAGAATAAGTATCCACACAAGGAGAAGACAAAGAAGGAAGTAGCATCTTCATATGTAGCCGTGGAGAGTGGAGTTGGTGAGGGAGATGTAGATGTGTTGACGGTGGTGCCATCAGATATTTGGGATATCGAATGGGTGCTTGACTTGGGAGCATCTTATCATATGATGTCAAATAGGAATTGTTTTTCTTATTATGTCAACAAAGAAGGAAATTCAATTGTTATGGGTAATGGTGCTCTTTGTAAGTCGAAAGGCGTTGGTTCCGTGCAAATTCAGATGTTTAACAGAGTTTTTCATACTCTCACTAATGCATGCTATGTTCCAGAACTTCAGAAGCCTCTTATCTCTTTAGGGCAGCTGGATTCTTTAAGTTGTAAGATCACTATTAAGAGTGATAGCTTGCGGGTTTCAAAGGGTGCGCTTGTGGTGGTGAAGGGTGTTAGGACTCATGGTGTTTATTTACTTCAAGGAGTGACTATAGAAGGTAGAACTTGTGTGGGAGTTGATAGTTTTCGTGGCTTCGATGCAACTAGGTTGTGGCATTTGAGATTAGGGCATGTCTTGAAGAAGAGTTTGGATATTCTTCAAAAAAGGAAGATGATCGATGGAGAGAGTTTCAACAAACTAGAGTTTCACAAGGAATGTGTCATGGGGAAGCAAACTAAAGTCTCATTCGGTGAAGGAAAACATGATTCGAAAAGGGTTCTTGCGTATGTTCACACGGATGTTTGGGGACCGACACTGGTAGCTTCTTTGGGAGAAGCTCACTAGTACATTTCTATTATTGATGACTCTTCTTGAAAGGTATGGGTGTATGTAATAAAGGCCAAGTCGGAGGCATTTGCAATGTTCAAAGCATGGAAAGCTCTTGTTGAGAATGAGAGTTGCAAGTCTTTGAAGGTTCTAAGGTCCGACAGTGGCGGAGAGTATGTTTCTGGATAGTTCTTAGAGTTTTTCAAGCATCATCGTATTCAGAGAAATTTTACTACACCAGGAGATTCACAGTCGAGTGATGTTGCGGAGAGGACGAACCATACTATACTAGAGAACTCTCGGTGCTTGAGATTGATATCGGGTTTGTCTAAGGAATTTTGGGTCGAAGCTTTGTCAACCGCGGTTAGTATTATTAATCGAATTCCACGCTCTGCTATTGGTAAAATAAATTCCAAAGGAAGTGTGGAAGGGAAAGGGCATTGACTTGAGTTATCTTCATGTGTTTGGTAGTCCGATTTGTATGCATGATACGGGAAATGATAAGCTTGAGCCTAGAGCTTTCAAAGGGATTTCGCTTGGTTGTACAGACGATGTAAAAGGCTATTAGATATGGAATCCGAAAACGAAAAAGATTGTGAATTCGCGTCATGTTACTTTTGATGAGTAAGCTTTGTTCAAGGAGGATGAGAGCTCATCGGATGTTTCGGATTTGGTTCTTAGTGAATCAAAGAAGAAGGAAGTTATTCCTACATTTTGTCTAAGGAGTAGAGAGAATAGAGTAGTTGGAGATGCTTTCTAGAAGGAAGTGGTTGATGTTACATCACATGGTCCACATGGTGCCTCTAGTAGTGTTGGTGATGTACATGATTCTAGAAAGGGTTCGATTCAAGGTGGAGCCAAAGGGGGTTTGGATGATGGTATTACAACTCAGGTTGGTAACCGTGCTATAAGGCCACTCGAAAGATATGGTGATTGAAACTACCTTTGCTTTTATGATAATTTGGACTATGCTCTTCATGTAGTCCTTGATGAGCCGATGGACGTTGATGACGTCATCGAGTTGAGTGATAGCTCGAAGTGAATTTGTACCATGGAGGAAGAGATGCAATCATTGATGAAGAATCAAACGTGGGATTTGGTTCCACTTCCTAAATAAAACCGTGCTATTAGGTGCGAATTGATATACAAGATGAAGGACAATAGGAGATACATAGCTAGACTAGTGGCTAAGGGGTTTTCACAAAGGAAAGGAAAGGAGTATGATGAGACATTCGCAACGGTTATGCGCCATACTTCAATCCATATATTACTTGCTATAATTGCTATTCACGACTTGAAGTTGGAGCAACTTGATGTGAAAACCGCCTTCTTCCATGGTGACTTGGATGAAGACATCAACATGAAGCAATCAGAAGGTTTTGTTGTGGATGGTATTTAAATTTGGTTTGCAAGTTAAAGAAATCACTATGTGGTTTAAAGAAATCACCTAGACAATGGTACAAAAGATTTGCTCATTTTATGCTTGAAAATGGATTTGATAGAAGCATCAAGGATGGTTGTGTATATTTCAAGCAGTTAAAAAATGATTGTTGGATGTATTTACTTTATATGTTAATGACATGCTCATTGCTTATAAGGATATGAATGAAATCAACAAGTTAAAATTGAGTTTCAAATTGAAGTTCGAAATGAAGGATCTTGGAGAAGCAAAGAGGATATTGGGCATGAAAATAGAAAGGGATCGAAAGCTTTTTGAGTTGAAATTAACTCAAAAGGAGTACATAGAGAAAGTACTTTGTCGGTTTAGCATGGAGAATGCAAAGGCGTCAAATCACCTTTACCTTTGCATATGAAGTTTTCAAGTAAGGGATAACCTATCTTAGAGAAATACAAGGCTTATATGGAAAAGGTGCCATATAGTAGTGAAATTGGAAGTTTAATGTATGCTATGGTGTGTACAAGGTCCGATATAGCAAATGCTATTGGTTTGGTTAGTCGATATATGGCTAATCCTTGGAAATTGCATTGGGAAGCTGTAAAGATTATATTGAGATATCTTAGAGGTACCATCTCATGGTTTGGTTTTGGCGGTAGTAAGGGGATGAATTGCAAGTTGGTTAGTTGTTGTGATTCGGATTACGCTGGTGATAGGGATCAAAGAAAATCAATTTTCGGATATGTCTTCACACTTAAAGATACGACCATAAGTTGGAGATCGAGATTGCAGACCGTAGTTGCTTTATCCACTACGGAGGCAGAGTTAATAACCGTGGTGGAGGTGGAAAAGGAGGCACTTTACCTGAGGCGATTGTTGTGTGACTTGGGATTCGAGCATGATAGCATCGATGTTCGATGTGAAAGCCAGAGTGTTATTCACTTAGCAGAGAATTTTTCGTTTATCTCACAGACTAAGCATATTAAAGTGAGAGAGCCATTTCTAGTAGCCATGGATGAAGATATGCAATTATATCTCCGAAAAGTGCGCACAAAGGATAACGCAGCAGATACGTTCACTAGGACATTGTCAGTATGGAAGTTCGAGCATTGCTCGAACTTGATTCACTTGTTGAAGTGCTAGGTGTCACGGGGTGGTGTAGTTGAGAGAGGAGCTTGAATATGGACGAGGAAGATTATCGGTGAGAGATTGTGATGCTTTCTTTTTGATAAGTGCTAGTTTACACTCCTTAGCACTTTATTCTTTGGTGAGACGGTTTTGGATTTGGATGTTTACAACACTTCGTTAGCAGGCAGGAGTGATGATAGTGGGTCTTGTCGTTTGTTGATGATGAAATGATACCATTGGAGTTGGAGATGGATATAGTGTCGAGGTGGAGTATTAAATTTTGGTGACACTATATGGAGAATTGAATAGGTAGGAAGTAGCTTTATAACCGTGAAAATGGTTCACAAATTGGAGCTCAGAGGAGGAAGATACGGCGAAAAAGGTAGAGTGTTGTAACATCCCATATCTGGAGGCCAAAAGCTAAGCGCTATAGATGCTACAGTCATCCGCAATATTAACTTCTAATGACGAAATACGGCAGTATTAATGATATCCATAATATCATAAGCACTTGAATATAAACAGAATCACAGATTTTCAAAAAACATTAATTTTAATGATTAGATTTCAAATCATATCCAAGTTACAAAAATTCCAAACGTAATTCCAGACATTGATCAAATATAATTTACAACAATACGCCAAAAGCGACATATAAAGATGCCCCCTTAGATGATCAAAGCAACATAGACATAACTATCTTAATGCATAGTGGAATTTTTTAAAAAAGAGAGTCCCTAAATTAGCTATCCGTCAGCCACATGCTCGTCTTCGGATGCTTTATTTGCCAAAATCTGCTAAACTTGAAATCTTAAACCTTCAGCATATTCCAATCAAATTTCGAGCACCCGAGAGTTTAAGGGGAAACAAAAACTTCGAGTTAGACTTAAGGCCTAGTATGATAACTTCAGTTACATCTCAGTTTACTGATAACTAGTGAGACTATGCCGCTTAGCGGAGCAAGTTTCCTCTCACTAATATCTCCTTTCAAAACATATATTTTGCGAATCCTATCTTGCAACCAAACTAGTTAACCAATAAATTATGAGCAATATCCATTATGCTAAATAGGAAATAAAATAGACTATCTATCTAAAATTTGAACTATCTGTTCCAAATTTTGAGCTATTTGCTCTTTTCTAGACCAGCTGTCCTAAAACTGGTTATACCAAAATAGCAATTTATTTTATGCTAGATAACGAGCTATTTGCCCAAAACGGGTAATAAGCGGCGGACTAACTGTCCTTAAAAATTTAGCAAGGTCCGTTATGCTAATAAATGAACTATCTGTTCATAATAGAGCCGATTGCTCTTTCTGGACTAACTATCCTAGACTAACCGTCCTCTAGGCTGACTGCCTGCAAAATGGACTAACTGTCCGAATTTAAATGAGCTGACTGGTCGAATTTTATTTTTGGTTAACTGCCCTTTAAATATCTGAGCTAACTGCTCTACAATTATCTGAGCTAACTGGTCTCAAAATTTTCCTTGAAAACATTTCAAAATGATTTACTCCGTCAAATCATATATATACAAGGAAAATATCTTTTGCTTTACTCTATTATTTTTTCCATGTTATATATACTTTACTCAAAATAGTGTTGATGATATTCAATAAGGATCGGCTATCCTTTAAAATAAGTTAAAGAATTCTTTATAACTTAAAAAAAATACTTAGGCTATCTAATTAATTCTTATATTTGAAATCTTTGTTTAAACCCTTCAAACAAACTTTCGAAAACATAAAAGGTAACTCCTTCAAAATCATTCATAAAACCCCTCGAAAGTATTGAAGGTAACTCCTTCATATCCTTTAATAAACCTTCTTTTCGTAAGCTTTAAAACTTATGACACTTGCTTTAAATCCGTTAAACCTTAGCCTTTCTAAAACATAGCTAAACTATACCTTTCGAAATCAATGTACCTCAAAACATTTTGAAGACATTGGATTCAATTCAAAAGAGGTGTAAAACCTTTTGAAACCAATCAAAGTTAACTACTTTGAAACCTTTAAAATGTTTCGACTTAAAACATTCGGTTTATGTGAAGGGTCAGAAAAACATTGGAGTCGAAAGCAACTGCTTCAAAACCTTCATAAAACCTTTCAAAATCAAAACCTTTCGAAATCAAAACCTTTCGAAATCAATGGAAAGTGGTGGAAAGTTCTTAGAAACAAAAGATAACCTTTGACACCTTCCACGTCGAAGGGTTAGGAAGTGGCAAATATGCTTCCGACCTGGCCGAAAGCTATACGTTTTGACTTCATCGAAAGGTTTCAATAAAAAAAAGAAATCAAACAAATCGAAACCTTTTTCTTTAAACCTTTTGACAATTTCAAAAGCTCTTTGTCGAAAGCTAGCGCGTGTATTTTTTCTTAAAACCCAAACAAGACTTCATCTTTTTCGAAAGCTATAACCATTCGTCCCCAACCTTTCGACTTCCTCCAGTTCACTACATACCAGTTTCCTGATACCATGTGCATTGGTATTTAATCTAATCAAAATGTTTGTTACCCTTCGACCTTGTCAGAAGATCTGAAATGAAGGTGGAAGCTCTTGCCGAAAGAGTTAAAACAATGAAAATAAGTAGTTCTTTTGTTCCCCCACCTGCCTTGTATTTCTAAATTTGATTGGTCGTCAGCATTTTATATTCCAAAGTGTTACCAACTTCCTTATTTGGAAATTTGAATAATTTTAGAAGAGCCCCCTTCTCCTTTATATTTATATAAAACACTTAAGTTCCATACTATAAATAATTTTATATAATCATCAAAACACCTTGAAAAATCTGAAACAATTCCAGAAATAAATTAATATGTTCTCTTCAACATATAAAAATTTAAATCCAAACAATAATTGTTTCACCTAAGTAATTTTGATAATCCAAATAATTCTCTTCTTCCTTAGAAAATTCATAACAATCCCACAAAAATTCAGAAAAGTGAAACTTATCTCTAAAATAACTTTTTACATCCTCATAAAATTTTACAAGGCTAACAGATGCCATTTAATAGGGTTTTCATTTTAAAACATGTCATAAAGTCTATATGAACATACCAAAATCATCAACATGTATATATAGTCTTTTGTCATTCGAAAATATGGCAAACATTTGCAAAAATCATTCGAAATTAACCATAAAACCAATACCAAAAATATTTAGAGATTGTAAACATTATTCACCTTTGCTTCAATGATTATGAAGCTTGAGATTTGAATGAGATTGATTTTTATTTGATTTCCTTAAGCTTTTCTTTTGTTTCCTCTTCTTCTTCTTCCTTTATTAATGGCGGCCGGCCAAGCTTTTTAAGTTTTGAAAATGGGAAATGGACATATGTTGCAAAACACGGCCTAAGGAAGATAATATAGGAATGGCCTCTTTCCCACAGTACCGCTCCTCTATTTCATTTTAACCCTTTATTAAGTTTATTAGTTTAAAACGGCATGGCTACCATAATTAAATCAAATCTCAATCCCCTTATCAACACATTATTTTATCTAGTTTATCTAACTAAATCTCCTAAATAATGTTATCAAAAATCTGAGGTGTTACAGACTCCTCCCCTTAAAGAATTTCATCCTCGAAATTACAATAAGGCTTAAAACAAATAAGAAGGTAAACATACCTTCAAAACAAGTCATGATAAGTATCTCTAATCCCGCTCTCAACCTCCCAAGTATAGCCCTTGTCATCATCACTCCACTAGACTTTGACTAACCTAACCGTCTTGGTTCTAAGACTCTTCTCATCTCTCGCAACAATGTGAACCGGCTTCCTCACTATGGTCAAATTCGGTTCTACCACTAAATCAACTAGCACTGTCGATGCAATAGCCGTCTTCAAGCCTCTAACACCCTTTCTGAAAAGAGAAATATGAAAAACATCGTGGACACCTACCAAATTACTCGGTGAATCAAGTCTATAGACGAGCTTCCTGATTCTCTCAAGAATAGGAAAAGGTCCTATGAACCTAGGAGATAACTTACCCGACTTCCTAAATCTAAGCACACCCTTCATCGATGATACTTTGACGAAAACCTGGTCTCCAACTGAGAAATCCAAATATTTCCATCGCTTATCTGCATAACTTTTCTACCTAGATTGATCCTCCTTCATCCTATCTCGAATGACCTCAATCTTTTCTATAGCTTCTCTGACCAAATCTGGACCAAGAATCAACCTATCCTCGGTCTCTAACCAACAAACATGATATTTGCATGGCCTTCCATACAAAATTTCAAACGGTGTCATCCCAATACTAGTCTGATAACTGTCGTTATATGAAAACTCGACTAGATGCAGATGGTCCTCCCATGATTCCCCAAAGTCTAGAACACAAGCTCTCAACAGATCTTCCAAAATCTTGTTAACTCTTTTCGCTTGCCCATCTATTTGCAGATGGTAAGCGATACTCATCATTAGCTTGGTTCCTAATAATTTCTACAGACTCTTCCAAAACTTGCTAGCGAACAAGGAATCTCTATCACTAATTATACCGCTAGGAACTCCATGTAGTCTAATGACATTCTTCATGAACAACCTTGCTAGAACAGATGCCCTCCCAGTTGACTTAATTGGAATGAAATGGGCACTCTTGTTCAATCTTTCCACTATAACCCATATACTTTCATTTCCCCTATTCGGCCATGGCAACCCGTCTATGAAGTCCATAGAAATAGAACCCCACTTCCATACTGGAATATCTAGTGGCGAAGCAAACCACTAGGTTTCTGGTGTTCGGCCTTTTCCTGGTGGTAATTCAAGCACTGCCTTACACACAAACCAACATCCCGCTTCATTCCTTCCTAGAAGAAACTTCTCTTCATATACCTCCGGGATGTATAGTGAACTTCGAACGATGGAATTCATCTAAGACTTCCTTTCTTATGTTTCCTATACTCGAAACACATAACCTTCCATTCTTTCTCAACCACCGATTTTAGTCAAGAATGAAATATTTCAACTCACGGCTCTTGATTCCTTTCTTTAGCTAACTAATCCGTCCAGCTGACAGTGGATCCTCCATCTGCTTAGAAGCAATTCGTTCGATCAAAACCGGTCAAACTTCCAAAAAAGACAATACAACTGTATCACCACAAGACCCTGCCTCGAATCTCACTGCACTTTGCAATCTGCTAATGCTTCTAAATCTTTCCACCCAGCCATCATTGCCAACACTGTATTCTGATGTTTCCTACTAAGTGCATCTACAACCCGGTTGCCTTTCCCTGGTGTGTACTCAATCCCAAAATCATGAGAGGCTATCAACTCTAACCATCTCTGATGTCTCATATTAAACTCCTTCTGAGAGAACAAATACGTTAATGACTTATGATCTATAAATAGCTCAAACCTTTCTCCTAAAAGGTAATGTATCCATACCTTCAAAGCAAAAATCACAACAGCCAATTCTAAATCATGTGTTGGATATCTGACCTCATGCGGTCTAAGCTGTCTAGAAGCATAAACAATCACTTTACCTCTCTACATCAGTATAACTCCTAATCCTGTTCCACATGCATCGGTATAAACTATCAAGTCCTGATTCCCCTCTGGAATTACCAACACAGCTGCATGGGTCAGTAAGTGTTTCAAACTCTGGAATGCTTTCTCGCACTTATTGGTCCACACAAACTTCACATCCTTCCTTATTAGCCTGGTCATCGGTGCTGCTATTCATGAGAAATCCTTAATGAATCTCCGACAATAACCATCCAAACCAAGGAAACTCTTAATCCTGATTACTATCTCGGGTCTCTTCCAACTATTATTGCCTCGATCGTAGTCGGATCTACTAATAACCCTTCCTCTAAGATGACATGGCCAAGAAACTTCATCTCCTTCTTCCAGAAGTAACACTTAGAAAACTTCGCTTTCAGCTGATGCTGCCTTAGCGTCTCAAGCATTACTCTAAGATGAACTTCATTCTCTTTTTTATATTTAGAGTAAATCAAGATATCATCTATGAAAACTAGCATGAACCTAGCCAAGTGTTCTTAGAAAATCTGGTTCATAAAATCCAAAAAGAAAGTTGGAGCATTCGTCAGTCTGAACGGCATAACTAACCATTCATACGATCCATATTTGGTTCTGAATTCTGTCAAAGGTATACTATCCTCTGCTACCTTGAGTTGATGGATACCTGTTGCCAAATCTAATTGAGAAAATACCTTTGCTCTATTTAGATGGTCGAACAAATCATCAATCCTGGGCAATGGATATCGATTCTTTATCGTCTTCTCATTCAACTTACGATAATCGTTACATAACCTTAATGATCCATCTGGCTTCTTAGCAAACACTACTGCTACACCTCACGGCAAACTGCTCCGCCTGACAAAACTTTTTCCCTCTAAGTCCACCAACCTTCAACTCCCTTATCTCTGAAGGGGTCATCCTACTTGGCAGTCTACTCACTGGTTCTGCTTCCGAAACAAAATCTATTAGAAACTCACTAGCTCGTTTTGAGATGGCAATCCAACTACTGGCTCAAACACATCTGTGAATTCTCTAACCAAGAAAACTTGGTTTAACTCATTATCTAAATCCAAAGCACCCAACAAAGAAAACATTAGACCGCTAGAATCTCCTATGGCGAAAATAATCAGATCTTTATAATTCGGGTGACTAAAAGATATCTTCCTACCCTGGCTAAATATCTTAGCATCGTACTTACTTATCCAATCCATACCTAGGATGACCCCAAACCCCACAAAATCAAACACATGCAAATTGCACTCAAAAGTATGACCTAACAGGTCAAAATCAAACTGGTTACACCTCAACCCTAGAGTTGCATACCCTCCTATTAGATTCGCAACCCGTAAGGAAGTAACTAAATATTTGGGTTCAAGGCTAAGCTTATTTATCAAACATTTAGATATAAAACAATGTGATGCACCAGTATCAAATAAACCGCTAACAGACATACCATGAATCTGGAGCGTTCCTCAAAGAACTGAACTTCCTTTCTCCTAGGATGTTGGCTTGGAAGCGGCAGGCTCCAATGCATATACCTTGCCCTTACCATCTCTAATGGGCTCGTTGCACTGGTTCTTATAATTGCCTATCTGGTCATAGTTAAAACACCTGACATTCTTCCCTTAGCCAAATCCTTCTTTCCCTGAGAGACACTCATTAGAAAGTGCCTTTCTTGTCGCATTTATAGCAGATAACTTTAGACTTTGCTCTCTTGGCCGCTCTACCCTTTTGAGCACCCTTCTTGGGAAAGAACTTCCTCTTCTGACTCTGCCCAACCTAGATCACTTTTTCCTTGCTCTTCTCTAGATACTCAAGGACTTCTTCCTACCTCAAAGCCATCTCTATACCAACATCAAAAGGATCTCTAGGATGAGAGTAAGTAGCACTAGCCAATTTTGGCTTCAATCCTTTGATGAACTTCTCATTCCATTTTAACATGGTATCTACAGAAGCATACCCATACCGGGCCAACTCTTCGAATTTCCTAGCATACTCAGCAACAGTCATTTCTTCCTGCACCAGCTCAGCAAACTGCCTAATCAAAGTTGACTGTGCCATTACTGACATAAACCTCTCTTGAAATTTCCCCTTGAAATCCTCCGAGGTTACTGTCTCCTCATCAACAGTTGTTGATACACTGTTCCACCAAAAAATGCAATCCCCTAAAGTTGTCTAGATGCCAACCTCCTTTTCTGCTTGTCATCGAGCCCTAAATCTGCAAAAATCCTTTCGCAATGCAATAATCAGTTCTTCACTTCAATGACATCCTCCATTCCCATAAACGGATTCCCTCCTTGCTTCACATAATAGCCGCTCATCTTAGCGAAACGATTAACTACCGGAACTTCTGGAACGCCTGTTCCTACAACATTTCCTCCTACCACTTGGAATGCAACTCTTTCCTGCATCATATTCTTGAAAAACTTATATAGTGCTTCCATTCCGGCCTGCAGGACTTCAGCATCAACATTCTCTACCTGACCTAAGCCTCTCCCTGCATTGGGCCCGGCATTCCTTTCGGTGCTTCTCCCTCCTTAGTTAACTTTGCTTCTTTTACCATCCATATCTGTATTCAAACCTCATGAAATACAAAAGGATAACCAAATCAAATATAGATGCATGGAGATAAAGCGCATACTTATATATAACAAATATAAGTACGTTACTATAGCGTTAACCCAACCCCAAAACTTACTCCAATTTCCTTGGAATTTTGTTTTCAAAACAAATTTTTAGTTAAATTTTTCATAAACCTATGCTTTGATACCAAGCTGTAACTTCACCTATCTAGAGGCCAAAAGCTAAGCGCTATGGATGTTGTAGTCATCAACAGTATCGATTTATGGTAACGTAATACGGTAGTGTTAGTGGTATCCATAATATCAGAAGCGTTTGAATATGAACAAAATTTCATATTTCCATAAAAATAATAATTTTAGTGATTATATTTCAAATAAATCATATCCAAGTTATGAAAATTCCAAACGTAATCACAGGCATTGATCAAATATAATTTACAACAATACGCAAAGAGCGGCATATGAAGATGCCCCCTTAGATGATCAAAGCATTATAGACATAACTGTCTTAATACACAGTAGAATTTTTTTAAAACAGAGTCCCGAAATTAGCTATCCGTCAGCCACCTGCTCGTCTTTGGATGCTTTATTCGCCAAAATCTGCTAAAATATGAAAACTTAAACCCTCGGCCTACTCAAATAAAATTTTGAGCACACGAGAGTTTAGGGAGAAGAAAAAACTTCGAGTTAGACTTAAAGCCTAGTATGAATAACTTTTGTTACATCTCAGTTTATCGATAACTAGTGAGACCACACCTCTTAGTCGAACGGGTTTCCTCTCATTAATATCCCCTTTCAAAACATATAGTTTGCAAATCCATTCTTGCAACCAAACTGGTTAATCAACTGATTATGATAATAATATGGCAATATCCCTTATGCTAAATAGGAAATAAAATAGACTATCTATCCAAAATGTGAACTACCTGTTCTAAATTCTGAGCTATCTGTCTATTCTAGACTAGCTGTCCTAAAACTGGTTATACCAAAATAGCAATTTCTTTTGTGTTAGATAATGAGCTATCTGCCCAAAACAGGCAAATAGCGGTGGATTAATTATCCTTAACTTTTAGCAAGGTCCGTTATGTTAATAAATGAACTATCTGTTCATATCAGAGCTGGCTGCTATTTCTGGACAAACGGTCCTTTGGGCTGACTGTCCACAAAATAGACTAACTGTCCGAATTTAAATATGCTGACTGCCCAAATTTAATTTTGGATTAAGTACCCTTTAAATATCCGAGCTAACTTCTATACAACTATCTGAGCTAACTGCTCTTCAAAATTTTCCTTGAATACCTTTTTAAAATGATTTTGTCCATCAAATCATATATATATATACACACGGAAAATATTTTTAGCTTTACTCTAAGCTATTTTTGCCATGTTACGTATAGTTTACTCAAAAAAGTATTGATGATGTTCAATAAGGATTGGCTATCCTCTGAAATAAGTTAAAGTCCTTTATAACTTAAAACACTTAGGCTATCTGCCTAATTCTTATATTCAAAATCTTTGTTTAAAACCTTCAAACAACCTTTCGAAAACAATGAAGGTAACTCCTTCAAAATCATTCATAAAACTCTTTTGAAAGTATTGATGGTAACTCCTTCATATCCTTTAATATACCTTCTTTTCATAAGCTTTAAAACATATGACACCCGCCTTTAAATCCTTTAAAACTTAGCCTTTAAAAAACATGGCTAAACTATACCTTTTGGAATCAATGTACCTCATAACCTTTCAAAGACATTAAGTTCAATTTAAAACACGTGGAAAACCTTTTGAAACCAATCAAAGTTAACAACTTTGAAACCTTTAAAATGTTTGACTTAAAACATTTGAATTATATGAAGGGATTAGAAAAAATTAGAGTCGAAAGCTACTGCTTTGAAACCTTCATAAAACCTTTCGAAATCAAAACCTTTCAAAATTAAAACCTTTCGAAATCAATAGAGAGAGTCAACAAGTTTTTAGAAAATAAAAGATAACCTTTGAATCCAACTGTTTCGAAAGGTTAGGAAGCGACTAATATGTTCCTTGTAACAACCTGATTTTTCGACGCTCGAAAATCGACATCAATACGTCCACTGTATCAAATGTCGATCAATCGGATGCTGGAGAACTGAACCATTAGGGTTAAAGAAGAAGGAGGTAGAAGAAGAAACAGAAACAATATCAAAATCTTACAATCGCAACGGAACAATATATAATAGATAGATGATTAATCTTTAAACAAAAAACCTATATCTATTTATACATTACATCATCAGAGTATAATACAATTCAGGACGGTTATAATATCTCTTCCTTCAAAAGATGAATGTACCGCTTACACTACATAGCATAAATATAAATATACGGAAATACGCCTCATCGTCCAGCTCGTCTCCTGAGCTCCACAGCAGAGTATCCTAAAATCTGTACTCTATAATACTCGGTCTGACTCGAGCATTATATCGAAATAACACCCTAGTCAGTCTGGAAAACCAGAGTGAGAAAACACACTAAATTGGATTATTTAAGTTTTCAAAACCCTTTGAAATCAAAGGTATCTCGCAAGACCAAGCCACAAATAAACATGCCGGGTTTTTACCTTACGATAACCAAAACATTTTTATCAAATCCATCTCATATTATAATAGTGTCTATAGAAAGTAAAATAGAATCTAGCCGAATGCTTGCATCTCACATTTCAGCATAGTTGGCACAATCAATACCGTATAGGCGCTCATTGGATATTGGATTCCATACAATGGCCTGGCTATTAGAGTACCGTCCATCACAATACGTGGTCTATACCGAGGATCCACCCTGATCCCCTACATCACAAGACCGGAGCCACCCCTTACTGGATAGTCCGAATAAGATTACCCCACGGTTGGGATCAGAAACCGCCCACACAGCCGAAATAAAGGGACCTCTAGACAGGGATGACCTTACCCTAATTGGTTGCTAGCCACTTAGCCTTGTGTGCAACTCCTCTGTTTTAGCCATTCTCGGTTGATGAGGCTTGAGACTATGTGTTATCTTTTTAGTACACATACACTTTGATTGCTCGCCATCCTCTTGATGATGGTCTGATAGCATTCATCCATACAAGTCCCTTTTGGTTCCGAACGGAACCGAAAGCACTATTCCTACTACATCCATTTTGGAACCACCCTCAGGATTAGTAGCGATTAGCCCTTGCACTTCACTGCTCCATCTTTGACTCCATCCATTGTCTTCCTCACAAAAACGTTCAGACCGGATCGAAGTGGTTTTCGGGAAATTAATCTCAATCCCGGTCTCTTCGAAACATCAACGCATTGGCCAATATTGATAGTCCGTTATTTAACTATCAAATAACATCCACAAACAACCATCACCCTTAATAATTTCCCAAATTATTTATTTATTTCAAAATATCTTCACGAGATATTTTCTACACTTTAATTCCTTTGGAATATTTTTCAAATCTCTTTTTATCTCGGGGAAATAAATTTCCACACAATTGTTTTATTTTCACTGAAAACCACCAAGTCTTAATACTTTAGATTTAAATTAATGTAAATCACTTTATCCAAAAATATGTATATACTTTAAAACACTTAAAATAAAACTACTTAAAGTACTTGTTCAAAATAAAAGTTTTGAAATTTTATACTAATTCCCAAATAAAATTTTAAGCCAAAACAAATTTAAAATAAAAGTTATTCTATAAGTATAAATATTAGATATTATCTTTGAAATCATAATACTAGCTAAACCCTTAAAATAATTACTACTATAATTAATTTTAAATAAATATTTACTTTAAAATTCTAAAACAATTTAAAATAATAAAATTTCTCTAAAACATCCTTTTTAAAACCACTTTAAAATTTCTATCTTATACTTTGAAATCTATCTTTGAAAATATATTTGGCTTTCCAGGGAAATACACTTTCCTTTCCACACCTTTAAAAATAAATCACTATTTATTTTTAAAGCAAATTACCCATTACTTTATAAATTTCCTTTCGAATTTACATTTCCAAATTATCTTCTAAGAAATATTTCACTTTATAAACCTAGTTTTTAAATTCCATAATCTCATCTTCCCTTTAAAAACACAGTTTCAAAAACTAAATCAATTTTCAAATTGATTTTCAAAATTAACTTCATTTTAAATAAATTTCTTTACTTATCCAAATTTATTTCAAAACTCATTAATTTCAGATTTAACTTCTTTATTATGATTTAAAATCTTATTTAGACTGAAAATACTAATATCATGCTTTTTCCAAACTTCTTCATTATCTTTTCCAAACAAATTTAAAACTTCGAATTTTAAAAATTTAATTCTTTATTCCTTTAATATCACTTAAGTTTTTTTTTAAAAAATCATTTATTCCTATTTATTCAAAAATCTCCTTTCCCATGCTCGGAATTATTTATTTGAATTTAAAAATCTACTTTTATCTTTTATATTTTCCTTTCATTCTTTAATTATTCAAATTCCTAATAATTATTTTACTTAAAATTTCCTCTTTTTATTTACTTCAAAAAAATACAAACTTTATATTCATTTCTCTAAAAACCAATATATATATACATACATACATACATACATATATATATATATATATATATATATATATATATATATAACCAAGCCATAGCATTCAATAAATTTCAATTCCAATGTAACTAATATAATCCATCACAGATTTATCAGATAGAACATAGACTATAAAAATAAATTCCACTACTTTGAGGAATCCAATTAGATCCCACCAATCTGTTCCCTGCATCCATAGATGTTAGCACAATATTTAAATACCAATCCCGCTTCAAGGCGAGATATCACGATATAAAGGGTCATCCACTATTATGCGGGGCGCATAGGGTCTCATCCGCTATACAATGCGGGAAATCAATCACTCTAATATATACTATATATTACTATATATAACATATCACATCTAGGCTGATAAGGAGTTATCAATTCATGCAAACAACCAATAATTTAAATTTCAAATATTTAAATCTAATGGTATTCTAAAAAGTGAGATTAACTCACCTTTGTTTCTAATTGCAATATCATCCTCACACCGGCTTGCTTCCTTTCAGATTTTGACCTTGTATAAACATTTATTCGGTTTATCAATATTTGAAATACTCTAAAAATAAATTATTGTTTATTATATCCAATTAACTAATTTTCCTTTAAAACCATACACTTATAAAAGTTTATTTATATGGATCCAAAATCTAATTTCATATAAATCCTTTGACATTTAAAAATTTCTATATATTCTCAAAATCTTTCCTGTATATATATAGTTAAACTAGAATATGCATGAGTGTATGATATTTTTTTCTTTCTTTCCAGTAAATAACAAAAAAAAAATAGTATTTACTTCACTGCTAATTTTAAACAAACTTTAAATTTCTAAATCTATAAATATACCTTGCTGTAAGATATTTAATAAAATATAGTTTTTTTCTGGGATATACCAACATACCTAAATACTTATAGATGAATATTCTCTTGATTTTCAAAATTCGCGATTTTCGAATTTGCTATACGCAACCGGAATTTTAAATTAGCAAATTATTATTATTAAAAAGGAATAGAAAATACCAGAAGAAACTGGGCCACGAATGGTGACCACAACCTCTGAGTTCAGCCGCCCCACCGACCTGCTGCTGTCACATGAGTCGCCGCTCTCACTTGAATCGATGAACCCAAGACTGCAACATTTTCGGCCCTTCGATCATTGCGATGTATGAGCACAAACACCGCGCTCGAACGCGCCTCTACTTCCCATACTCCTCCAGTCCAAAGCGGACCACCGTGAATTCTTTTGCTACCGCCTTCATTTGCAAGAAAAACTGCTCGAGTTTCCCCCTCCAAAGTCGCGAACTTCAATAGCGAATGAACCCTGGGCCAGTAAAGCATGTGACTCTCTCTCCACTTGAAACAAAATTTGAATTTCGTTCGCCTCTTGAATTGAGGGTATGCGAATTCGATTTGAAAGTATGTTTATTGCTACCATTATTATTTGGAACAGGCATTCAAATCGAAAATAGAAGAGGAATAATAATAAAAAAATAGAACGTGTTTCTTATCTTTATTATTTTTCTCTTTGAAGAAGACGCGTGTTCCTTGGACGAACACGTGTTTTCAAATTGCCTTGCGTGTCAAAATGAACAAGCTACAGTGTTTTGATTTAAAGAAAATGGCTGAAGTGGCCCATTTGAACATATATATAATTATTTAAATTTTATTTTCTCAATTTCGTAACTTGAAATCCCGAACTCAAATCGAGGCATGCCGGTAGGTGTTCATAATGTTAAACCCCTATTCCGAACGTAATGGAAAAGTTTTCGAGTCCTATTTCGATCGTATGGAGAAGATATCTTTTTGGATCCAGTTATTTATTAAATTTTTCGATATAAAATTTAAGCCCGTTTATCAACCGTACGATCATACGACAATTCCAAACACTACGAAAATTGAAATCCGACAACAATACCCTATTACAGATCCAATGGAACTGGTTTCAATGAATTCCGAGACTGTGCCCCGAAAGGCTATTTTTAAATATCGATTTAAACGACATAATTTCAAAACTGAACAAAACACTTTTAAATTCAATTCTAAAGCTTTCCTTATCTTCAGTATCATAATTATAAAATTTTCAAGCCTCTGAAATATTTTTAACCAACTTGAAATTCCAGATTTCATATTTTACCCAATTACCAATTATTATATTAAATAAATTTAAATTATCAAATAGATGGAGATATTTGAAATTCAAGCTAAACTAGCTTCCAAATATTTAAAATCAATTAAAAATTTCAATTTCAAATATCCTGAAATTCTAGGTCGTCACATTCCTCCCCCTTTAAAAGAATTTCGTCCCCGAAATTACTAGTTAAGAATAATGGTCCAATGCCCGTTTACTATTTTCCCCAAACAACTAGTTTTAAACAACTCCCCAAAACAGTTTTTAACAATACCCAAAACCATCTTTTTAATAAAGACATTATCACTCTTACTAGCTTTCCAAACTTCTTCCATAGGTTCCAACCAATGTCACTTACCCAACCATTCAAATTCAAAATCAAAATTTAAATTATCAAAACTTTCTCAGAAATTTTCTAACTCCCTAAATTTTCGAAATTTTTACGAACGTCTCTTTTGCGCCGCTAGATCGGTATAACTAAAAAATGCCTCTACGACCCCTAAATTTCAAAAGAAAACAAAAACCAAGTGGCTAGACCAGAAAACCATCAAATTTCATATAGAATTTAAATACATATCTTTTTGTCGAGTAATTCAATTTATCTTCTGAAATCAAAAATCCCAATTTATCCTTTTGATTTTTAAACACCTGTATATCCTACTTAGCAATAATATCCAATCACAGCATTCAAAATCATTTTATACAGTTCGTTACAAAAGTTTCAATATCTATTTTATTGAAGTCCACATGATGTACATATATTATCCGTATGTAATACCAAATGCGGTCGCTCACTCGATCATACAATTTCATTTTCGAACTAGTATCGTTCACCTGACTCTCTGGTGCGAACTCAGATCTGGTTTCTCGATCAGAAACCTAATTCTCCTTGCATAGCCATGAACTATGATAGAGAATTTCCAAAATCAATCAAAAATCCATATCCAGGGTTCGCCGTCGAAAATCGAGTGAAAAATCCCAACTCAGATCGGTATAGCTACCTCGAAATTTTTTGCTGCAAAATAGATCAAATCGCTATGCGAGTAAAATAATGTACGTACCTCCTACATATTAATCTCAGTTGATTTAGCTATATTAACTCTCTTTTTATTCACAATTATTTTGATTTCTAGTCACTTATTCACAATTATCCATCTCACAACTTCCAGTTTGATTTTCATCCAATTATTAACTTAGTATATTTTCAATACCAAATTTACTTAAGAACTTTCACCCTCAACCTTTCTTAGATTTAATATAAGTATTTCATATACTCTTACATTATTACTTTCACTTTACCACTTGGTTCTTATCTACATTTATTCAAATTGGATTCCAATTCCATATAGATACAATTTGCTTCAATCTACTAGTTAATTTCAAATCTCGATACTTTTCCCAATTTTCATCCAAATTTTCATTTTCAAGAATTCAATTTATCTCCAAACTCTGAATATTGAATTTTATCAACTATCTTCCATTCACAACTGGTTCATATCATTATTTTAAATTATTTCCACTTATTAATTTATTTTAAATCTCAAACAATTTTTTTTTATTTTCAAAATTTTATTATTTTAGTTCACTTCGAATTAATTCTATAACTTTATTTAATTTTACACATTTTAAATTAAATATCATCCCAATATACAATTCCTATTCATTTGCTTGCCTACTTGAATCAATTAGTTTACTCACTAAATTTTATTTCAGTCTTTATTATATTTAATCAAATCTTGACTAACTTCCATTACACACAGTTCAAATTAATTCCCAATATTCAGTTTCAATTCTATTTTCTTACAAAAGCAAATTCATTTGACTATCCACAATTTTATTTCCAATTTATAACTTTTTATTTAAGTAACTATTTCTCTTAGTTTCCTTAGACTTTCTTTAAATTTACTTTTACTTAACTGTATTTAATTACACTCTAATTCAACTTAAATTTTAAATTTCTATAAGTTTTCAATTTATTTCCATTTACCAACCTTCTTTAGTTTATTTCATTTAATTGGCTTACCTTTCTGACTTTATTCTCTAGTCACACTTACTTTTATTTAACACTTTCAAGTTGAATCTTATTCCAAAAATTTCAAACTTTTATAAGTCATCAAACTTAGTTATATTCTGTAAATATTTTAAACCAACTCTAGAGTATTTTAAACAATTACTCATATTTCAAAAGCATTTTTGAAATCAATTATACCCAAAATCCTTTGGTATCAAATTATCTCTTGAATTTTAAATCCAATCTCAGTTTTTCAAACACTCCAATTTAAAATGATTTGATAGCAATTCCTCTCTTGGAAACTCGAAAATAAACACCGATGATGTCGCGATCATCATCGGAATTATTTTCCAGCGATCGAAATTTTTTAATGCTTTTATTCTTTCAAAAACATTTCAAATATTTTCAAATTTTAAATCTCACCAGATTTCAAATCCAATTCAACATATTTCTCAAATACTTTCACCATTATTCCTCCAAAACCTTTGAAAATCATTTTCAAACTCAAAGGAATTTAATTTCCAAAATTTCAAATTCCAACTCCTTCCACTTCATATTCAAATATTACTCTGGAATTTTTATTTCATTTTATAAATCACATTTATAATTCACGTTTCAAATTCCATCTTTTTATATAAGTTAATTTCTTAACTTTGGTTATCATTTTAATCCTAGTTCAATTTCCGCACAATTATAATAATTTAATATTATCACTTCCTAACAATCAAACAATCATATACTATAATAATACAGAATTATTGCTTTTATATACAAAAATAATTTGGGCAAAATTATTTCATTTACCCTATTTTAAAACAATAGTGTGCCGGTTTATCTTGTTAAGAGTTTAGAAATCCCTACCGATACAATTGGCCAGACTGCACTGACCAGAATCTATAAACACTCAACCGATAAGTCAATACAATATATATCAAAAATTATATCCACTAACAAATACACGCTTATACTATTAATACACTCAAACTTATTCTAGAGTACTACAGACTCTATTTCAATGAGTAATCCCCACCAGAGCGAAGGTTCTCGTTTAACCTTCAGCTCTGATACCATAATGTAACAACCCGATTTTTCGACGTCCGAAAATCAACATCAATACGTCCACTGTATCAAATGTCGAACAATTGGATGCCGGAGAACCGAACCATTAGGGTTAAAGAAGAAGGAGGCAGAAGAAGAAATAGAAACAATATCAGAATCTTACAATCGCAGCAGAATAATATATAATAGATAGATGATTAATCTTTAAACAAAAAGAAATATATCTGTTTATATATTACATCACCAGAGTACAAGACAATCAACAACACAATTCAGGATGGTTATAATATCTCGTCCTTCCATAGCTGAATACACCGCTTACACCGCACAGCGAAAATATAAATCTCCAGAAATACGCCTCGCCATCCAGCTCGTCTCCTAAGCTCCACAGTAGTCCATCCCAAAATCCGTACTCTATAATACTCGGTCTGACCTGAGCATTATAGCGAAATAACACCCGAGTCAGTCTGAAAACCAGAGTGGGAAAACACACTCAATTGGATTATTAAAGTTTTCAAAATCCTTTAAAATCAAATGTATCTCGTAAGACCACGCCACAAATAAACATGCCAGGTTTTTACCTCACAATAACCAAAACATTTTTATCAAATCCATCTGATATTATAATAGTGTCTACAGAGAGTAAAATAGAATCTAGCTGAAACTCTTGCATCTCACATTTTAGCGTAGTTGGGCACAATCAAAACCATACAGGCGTCTATTGGAGATTGGATTTCATACAATGGCAGGGCTACTGGGTACCACCCATTATAGTACATGGTCTAGATCACCGTACCAAGAATCTACCATGATCCCCTGCATCACAAGACCGGAGCTACCCCTTACTGGATAGTCTGAATATGATCACCCCACGGTTGGGATCAGCAATCGCCCATACATCCGAAATAAAGAGACCTCTAGACAGGGATGACCTTACCCTAATTGGTTGCAAGCCACTTAGCCTTGTATGCACCTCGCATGTTTTAGCCATTCTTGGTTGATGAGGCTCGAGGCTATGCGTTACCTTTTTAGCACACATACACTTTGAATGCTCACCGTCCTCCTAACGATGGTCTGATAGCCTTCATCCATACAAGTCCGTTCCGGGTCCGAACGGAATCGAAGGCACTACTCTTACTACATCCATTTTGGAATCACCCTCAGGATTAGTAGCGATTAGCCCTTGCACTTCACTACTCCATATTCGACTCCAGCCCTGGTCTCCCTTATGAAAACGTTCAAACCAAATCAAAGTGGTTTTCGGGAAAATTAATCCCGATCCTGGTCTCTTCGAAACGATCAGCGCGTTGCCAATATTTATAGTTGGTTATTTAACTATCAAATAACATCCACAAACAACCATCACCCTTAACAATTTGCCAAATTATTTATTTATTCCAAAATATCTTCACGAGATATTTTCTACACTTTAATTCCTTTGGAAATATTTTTCAAATCACTTTTTATCTCGAGGAAATAAATTTCCACCCAATTGTTTTATTTTCACTAAAAACCACCAAGTCTTAATACTTTAGATTTTAAAATAATATAAACCATTTTATCCAAGAATATATATGAAACGACCCGCAAATCCGTACCCCTTGAGTCAATACTATTCAACCTAAATCAACTCAAGTTGCACAGAAATACGAACCATTTGGGTTAAAGAAGAAAAGTAGAAGAAGAAAATAGAAAACAACATCAGAACATCGCAGCGGAATAAAATATAATAGAAAATAAATACTCTTTGCTCAAAACATCAAATATCTTTGTTTATAAATTACATCATCAGAGTACATCAAACACAGCTCAACATTAATGTCATACAAATGGATACACAATAACTCAACACAGCGGAAATATATATATATATATATATATATATATATACAAGTACGAGAATACGTAACGTCATCCAGCTCGTCTCCTGAGCTCCACAGCATCATATCCTGTATCCTATAATACTTGGTCTGACCCGAGCATTACAGTTAAATAACACCCGAGTCAGTCTGGAATACCAGCGTGAGAAAATCACACCCAAATGATTATTAAAGTTTCAAAAATCCTTTGAAAAAACAAAAGCATCTCGTAAGACCACGCCACAAATAAACATGTCGGGCTTTTACCTTACGATAGCTAAAACAATTTTTATAGAAATCCTCTGATATTATAATTGGGCCTATATACAAATACTTATAAAATAGCCAAAATTATTACATGATTAAATTCCAGCTACTAGCCACAGAGTGGGTAATACAAACAAAACTCGTACAAGGCTCGTAGGGAGAATGGATTTCCAACTAATGACTAGGCACTGGGCACCACCTGTCACAGTACGGGGCCTAGATCACCGTACCGAGGAGCACGCCCGCTCCCCTGCAACACAAGGCCGGGACTACCCCTTACTGGATAATCTCGAGTGAGATCACCCCGCGGTTGGGATCAGCAACCGCCCACTAAGCTGAAATAAAAAGGGACATCTAGAATGGAATAACCTCACCCTGCTTGGGTGCTACCCACCTAGCCTTGCTGCATAACCCCTGATTTTCAGTCATTCCCATTTGATGAGGCTTGAGGCTAAGCGTTACCTTTATAGAACATATCCCTTAGAATGCCCATCGTCCACCTGACGATATTTTCGCAAGCATTCATCCATACAAGTCCGTCCCGGGTTCGAACGGAACCGAAGGCACTATTCCTACTACATCCATTTTGGAAATATCCTTAGGATTAGTAGCGACTAGCCCTTGCACATTCACTGCTCCATCTTCGAGTCCACAATCGTTTACACGAAACGTACAAACCGAATCGAAGTGGTTTTCGAGAAATAAATCTCGATCCCGGTCTCTTCGAAACGATCAACGTATTTGTCTAATATTGATAGTCGGTTATTTAACTATCAATTTCTATTTACAAACATCCATCAAACAATAAATAATTTTCCAAATTATTTATTACCTTAAAAATATCTTCATAGGATATATTTCTATTTTCAAACCTTTGGAAACAGTTTCAAACCATCTTTCTCTTCCCAGAATAAGCTTTCCTAAATATTTTCTATCTCCACTGAAATCGCCAAGCACAGAATTAGATTTTTAAAATAATTTAAAACACTTTACTTTGAAATATATTTTAAAACATTTATTTTAAAACTACTTCAATGATTTGTTAAAAATACATACTATATGAATATTTTGAAAATAAGGGTACAAAATAAAATATAAAACTAGATTTTTACTTTAAAAAATAAAATAAAATACTAAGTCACTCTTAAAATAATTATTGCTATAATAGATTAAAGGGAAATACTTACTTTAGAATTCAAATATTTAGAAATAGTAAATTTTTCAAAACGTACTTCTTAAAAAAACTTTAAACTTTTTAATTTATATTTAAAAAGTTACTTTGAAAACATACTTGGTTATTCAGAGAGAAATTTCCAATCTCAATTACTTAAACCAATTTTCCAAATTGATTCCCAATTTATTCCATTTGAAATAAATTTCTTTACTTATCAGTTCATTTCAAAATTCATTAATTATGGACTTTATTATTATTTTCAGATTGATTTTTAAATCCTTTAGCTGAAATATACAAATTTCCGGTTATTCCCAATTTCTTCTTTATACTTCTTAAATAATTTAAATCCTAAATTTAAAATAAATGTTTTGTTCTGTTAAACAATAACATTGAAGTTTAAGTTTTATTAACTTCATGTTTATTTAAAATTTCCTTTCCATACTCAAGATTTGTTTATTAAAATTTTAAAGTCACTTTATTTACTTTCCAGTTCATTCATAAATTTATTCAACTTTTCTATAATTATTTTACTTACAATTTCACTTCTTTTATTCTCATTCCCAAACTCAAATTATATATTTGGTAATTCATTATTGCCTGATTATAACAATTAAGCCATCGCATTCAATATTTCCACATAATTCATTACAGAATATCAAATATTCAGAACAGAGAATATTAAATAATTAAATAAAGTTGAGGGGTCCAGTTGGATCCCTCCAACCTGTTTCCCTGCATCCACAGACATTAGCATAATACAATATCAATCCCAAATATACCATACTACAGCACAAAAGGCAATTCAATCACTCAAACAATTATTTAAGTTTAATCATTTGAATTTAGATTTGAATTTAAATTTAACTGAGTGAGATTTACTCACCTTTCATTTTGTTTTGCAATTCGATCCAACCCGGCTAGCTTCTATCAGATTTTGACCTTGAATTACAATCATACGATTTATTATTATTTGAACTAATCGAACAATTTATTACCATTTATTAATTTAACCAACTAAGAATTTTACTTGAACTAATACTCCTTTAAATAAATTATTTTTAATGCCTAAATAATTGAATAAGCTAATTAAATAAGTTTACCAACTTAATACTTATTTAAAACTAAACAGTAAGATAAAAATGTGTATGTGTATTCTTATTAAATTAAAACAGAATTGTTTTATTGTAAAATACCCCTTTTAAATTTATTTTTCTAACCAACAAATTTAATTTAAACCAACTTGTTCTTTAATACATTATCTTCCGTAACCAAAGTAATTGAACCAGTTGATTAACAAGTTAAATAAATTATTTCCTTAATATTGATAAATTAAAATGTACATTTATTTTCCTTTGAGACTACGTATGTAAATACTCTATATAGATTTTTCAAACTTTATCTATACAAAGAAAATCTCCCTTAAATAAATTATTTCTAAATGACTAAAATAATTTAAATGAGCTTAATTAAATAAATTGACCACCTTAATAGTTATTATGTTTTCTCTTCAAATCAACAAAAACTGCAGTTTGCTCACTGTAAAACTGTTTCTATTAAATATATATGTATATTTGTACAAATAAAATAAAAATAGGATTTTAGAACTTCTTTGTGTGTATATACATATATTTATTCAATTAAATCAAACAAAAACAAGATACCTCACTGCTATTTGACCACGAACGAACCTAGCCTCGACACTACTAGCTTGCCGTAACACCCAAAGTGCCTGCGATGTCTCGACTACCACCAATCCCTGACCAAAATCGCGAGCCTTCCCCGTTGACACCTTTCGGCCCTGACCCACGAAGAAACTCAAACCGGACGACAAACCCTAGCTTAGCGTCGCAATCCCCTATACTCCCTCGCGACCTTTCCTTCCAAATCGCATCGCAATCCACTGCTCAGGAAGTCGAACTCGCAATATCGAATCGCTCTTCCAAACGAGGAATATTGCTGGATTGTCACGATTGTTAATTGCTGGATTGTCGCGATTCCAAACGAAGCTCGGCCTCGATCTCCCCCCTCTTCTTCGATTTGATTTCACGCGGCTGCTAGTTTATTTTTTTCTTTCAAAGAAACGGGATTTAGGGATTTGAGTTTGAAACTGAAGAGGAGAAAGAAGGGGTCGGCCACCATTTTTTTTATTTGAACGACAATTTGATAAGAGGAGCCGAGAAACGAAAAGGAAAAAAAAAGTAATGGGATTTAACGAGGAAAAGACTCGTACGATAGTGGCGTGCTCAAGACGGCAAGGGAAAACGTATACGTTACACCAGGGAATAACGGCTGCGATTTCATTGGTATGAATATGTATATTACATAAACTCTCGATTCAACTTTCAGCGCGTTTAAATATCGTACGCTCACACAACAACTCCAAATGTTACGGAAAAAGAAATTCGATAATAATACAATATTACAGATCCAAAGGGACAGGTTTTGTCGAACTCCGAGACCGTGCCTCGGAAGGCTATTTTTAAATATCGATTTAAACGATTTAAATTTCGAAACCGAACAAAACACTTCCAAAGTCAATTTTAACACTTTTACTATTTTCCATATTATCGATACAAATTTCATAAGCCATTAAATTATTTTTAACAGGCTTAAAACTCAAAATTCAATAATTTTCCCAACTTCAATTTATTTAATTCAATAATTAAGTATCAAATAAATTGTGATATTCGTAATTCAAGTTAAATGTTGCTCTATTAAATATTTAAAATCAATCAAATATTCCGATTTTAAATGCTCGAAAATTTCGGGTCGTCACAATATATATATACATACACACACTTTAAAACATTTAAAATAAAACTTCTTAAAGTACTTTTTCAAAATAAAAGTTATGAAATTCTATACGAATTCCTATATAAAATTTTAAGCCAAAACTAATTTAAAAAAAGTTATCCTATGTGGTATAAATATTAAATAATTATCTTTTAAATCATTATACTAGCTAAACCTTTAAAATAATTACTACTATAATTAATTTTAAACAAATATTTACTTTAAAATTCTAAAATAATTTAAAATAATAAAATTTCTCTAAAATATCCTTTTTAAAACCAATTTAAAATCTCTATCTTATGCTTGGAAATATTTCTTTGAAAATATACTTTTCTTTCCAAGGAAATACACTTTCCTTTCCACGCCTTTAAAAGTAAATCACTATTAATTTTTAAACCAAATTACCCATTCCTTTATAAATTCCATTCTGAATTGACATTTTCAAATTATCTTCTGATAAATTTTTCACTTTATAAACCCAGTTTATAAATTCTATAGTCTCATCTTCCCTTTAAAAACACATTTTCAAACACTTAATCAATTTTCAAATTGATTTTCAAAATTAACTCCGTTTTAAATAAATTTCTTTACTTATCCAAATTTATTTCAAAACTTGTTAATTTCAGATTTAACTTCTTTATTATGATTTAAAATCTTATTTAGACTGAAAATACCAATTTCATACTTTTTCCAAATTTCTTCTTTACCTTTTCCAAATAAATTTAAAACTTTGAAATTTAAAAATTTAATTCTTTATTCCTAAATAATATCACTTAAGTTTTTTCTAAAAAAAATTCATTTATTCCTATTTATTCAAAAATATTCTTTCCCATGCTCGGAATTGTTCATTTGAATTTAAAATACTCTTTTATATTTTTTTATTTTCCTTTCATTATTTAATTATCCAAATTCCTTATAATTATTTTACTTGAAATTTCCTCTTTTTATTTACTTTAAAAAAATATCCAAACTTTATATTCATTTCTCAAAATACCCATATATATATTTAACCAAGCCATAGCATTCAATAAATTTCAATTCCAATGTAATCAATGTAATCCATCACAGATTTATCAGATAAAACATAGACTATAAAAATAAATTCGAATACTTTGAGGAATCCAGTTGGATCCCTCTAACATGTTTCCTATATCCACAGATGTTAGCACATATTTAAATATCAATCCCACTTCAAGGCGGGATATCACGGTATAAAGGGTCATCCGCTATTAAGCGAGGCGCATAGGGTCTCATCCGCTATATAATACGGGAAATCAATCAATCCAGTATATACTACTATATATAACAAATCACATCCAGGATGATAATGAATTATCAATTCATGCAAACAATCTATAATTTAAATTTGAACTATTTAAATCTAATGGTATTCCGAAAGAGTGAGATTAACTCATCTTTGTTTCTAATTGCAATCCCATCCACACCGGCTTGCTTCCTTTTAGATTTTGACCTTGTATAAATATTTATTCTGTTTATTTATATTTGAAATACTCTAAAAATAAATTATCATTTAGTAGATTTAATTAACTACCTTTCTTTTAAAACCATACACTTATAAAAGTTTATTTATATGGATTCAAAAATCTAATTTTATATAACCCTTCGACATTTAAAAATTCCTATATATTCTCAAAATCTTTTCTGTATATATATATATATATATAATTAAACTGGAATAGGCATGAGTGTATGATATTTTTTCTTTCTTTTCAGTAAATAAAAAAATAAAAAAAATTACTTCACTGTTAATTTTAAACAAACTGTAAATATCTAAATCTATATATATATACACACACACCTTGTTGTAAGCTATTTAATAAAATATAGTTTTTCTTTGGGATATACCAACATACCCAAAAATTTATAGATGAACATTCACTTGATTTTAAAAATTCATGATTTTCGAATTTTCTGTACGCAACCAGAATTTTAAATTAGTAAACTATTTTTATTAAAAAGGAACAGAAAATACCAGAAGAAACCGGGCCACGAACGGTGACCACTGCCTTCGAGTTCGGCCGCCCCCACCGACCTGCTGCAGCCACGCGAGTCACCGCTCTCACTTGAAACGTTGAACCAAATGTTGCAACATTTTTGACCATTCGATCATCGCGATGCACGAGCATGAATGCCATGCTCGAACGCGCCTCTGCTTCGCATACTCCTTCAGTCTAAAGTGGACCACCGTGAATTCTTCTGCCGTCTTCTTCGTTTACGAGCAACACTGCTCGAGTTTCCCTCCTAAAGTTACGAACTTCAATCGTGAATGGACCATTGGCCAGCGAAGCACGCGACTCTCTCTGCTCTCGAAATGAAATTTGAATTTCATTCGCCTCTTGAATTGAGGGTATGCGAATTCGATCTGAAAGTATGTTTATTGCTACCATTATTATTTGGAACAGGCATTCAGATCGAAATAGAAGAGGAACAATAAAAAAAAATAGAACATGTTTCTTATCTTTATTATTTTTCTCTTTGAAGAAGACGGGTGTTCCTTGGACGAACACGTGTTTTCAAATTGCCTTGCGTGTCAAAATGAACAAGCTACATTGCTTTAATTTGAAGAAAACGACTGAAGTGGCCCATTTGAACATATATATATATATATATATATATATATATATATAATTATTTAAATTTTATCGTCTCGATTTCGTAACCTAAAATCCCGAACTTAAATCGAGGCATGCAGGTAGGCGTTCATAATGTTAAACCCCTATTTCGATCGCAATAGAAAAGGTTCCAAGTCCTAATTCGATCGCATGAAGAAGATAGTTTTTTGGATCCAGTTATTTATTAAATTTTTTGATATAAAATTTCAATGCGTTTATCTACCGTACGATCATAGGACAATTCCAAACACTACCAAAATTGAAATCCGATAGTAATACCCTATTACGAATCCAATGGAACTAGTTTCGTCAAATTCTGAGACTGTGCCCGGAAGGCTATTTTTAAATATCGATTTAAACGATATAGTTTCAAAACTGAACAAAACACTTTTAACTTCAAAAAGCTTTCCTTGTCTTTAGTATCATAATTATAAAATTTTCAAATCTTTGTAATTTTTTAACCAGCTTGAAATTCCATATTTCATATTTTACCCAATTACCAAGTATTATATTAAATAAATTTAAATTATCAAATAGATGGAGATATTTGAAGTTCAAGCTAAACTAACTTTCAAATATTTAAAATCAATTAAAATTTTCAATTTCAAATATCTAGAAATTCTGGGTCGTCACATTTCCGACCTAGCCGAAGTTATACCTTTCGAATTTGCCGAAAGGTTTCAATTAAAACAAGGAAGGAAACCAGTCGAAACTTTTTCCTTTTAAACCTTTTGACAATTTCAAAAACCCTTTGTCGAAAGCTAGCAGGTGTATTTTTTCTTTAAAACCAAAAGAAGACTTCTTCTCTTCTGAAAGCTATAACCCTTCGTCCTCAACCTTTCGACTTCCTTCAATTTACTACGTACTAGTTTTCAGATACCATGTGCATTGGTATTTAATCTAATTGGAAGGTTTAATACCCTTCGACCTTGTCGGAAGATCTGGAATGAACGTGGAAACTCTTGTTGAAAGAGTTGAAACAGTGGAAATGCTTTTTGAAATAGTTCTTTTATACCCCACCTGCCTTGTTTATCTGAATTTGATTGGTTGCCAGAATTATATTTTCGAAAGTGCTGCCGACTTCCTTATTTGAAAATTTGAATAATTTTGAAAAAGTATCTTTCTCCTTTATAATTATATAAAACAATTAAGTCACATACATTAGATAATTTTGTATAATCATCAAAACACCTTGAAATATTTTGGAAATTTTCTGGAAAGTAAAGTAATATGTTCTCTTTAACAGATAATTTTTTTGGTACCAAACAATAATTATTTTACCAGTAAATAATTTTATAATCCAAATAAACCTTTTCTTCCTTAGAAAATTCATAAAAATCCCATAAAAATGCAGAAAATTCTAAAAGGTGAAATCCATCTCTAAAATAACTTTTTAGATCATCATAAAAATTCGCAAGGCTAACGGATGTCATTTAATAGGGTTTTCATCTTAAAACATATTATAAAATCTATATGTACATACAAAAATCTTCAACATGTGTATATAGTCTTTTATCATTCGGAAACATGGAAAACATTTGCAAAAAATCATTTAGAATTAACCTTAAAATAGAAATAAAAAATAGTTGGAGATGTAAACATTATTCACCTTTACTTTAATGATTATGGAGCTTGATATTTAAATGAGATGGATTTGAATTTGTTTGCCTTAAGCTTTTCTTTCTTTTCCTCTTCTTCTTTCTTTATTAATAGTGGCCAGCCAAACCTTCTGAATTTTGAAAATGGGAAATTAATGTGTGTTGCAAAACACGGCCTAAGGAAGATAATATAGGAACGGTCTCTTTCCCATAATACCCCTTCTCTAATTCATTTTAACCCGCTATTAAGTTTATTAGTTTAAAAAGGCACAACTACCTTAATTAAATCAAATGTCAATCCCCTTATCAATATATTATTTTATTTAGTTTATCTAACTAAATATCCTAAATAATGTTATCGAAAATTTGGGGTGTTACAAGTGATGCTGGAACAATAGGCGACAGACGTCTGCACAAAGTGACAGACCTCTGAGCTCTGGGTTAGATAACCAGAGAGTTATGATAGACTTATGTCATCTTGTGATAGACGTCTATCAGCAAGCTTGCTGTAGCTCAAAAGTTGTGACAGACGAATGAGAGGTTGTGACAGATGTCGATTGCGGTGCAGCTTTGTTTTTTCGTTCCAGAATTTGTGTATTCGCTTGTAGGGATTCAAGGAGAAAATCGATTATTTGTCAATGAATGATGGTTCACTATATAAGCTATTTTCAGGATTCAATACTAAAAGAAGACAGGAGATTAAGGTTTTAATCAAGGGTTTATCCTCCAATAATTAGGATTCATCTAAACCTAATTTTCTTCTCCACAAATCAATTCTATTAGAATTTGATCATTGTAATCAATCTCTTGTACTCTTCTCAATGATATTAATAAAGGCTCTCTCTCAAAGTAGATGTATACTAATAAGATGTTGGTGGAACCACAATAAATCGGTGTGTGAATTGTCTTATTGTTTTTTCT
The DNA here is from genome assembly GCA_030765085.1 of Allium cepa. NCBI lineage: Eukaryota > Viridiplantae > Streptophyta > Magnoliopsida > Asparagales > Amaryllidaceae > Allium > Allium cepa. The sequence goes on along the minus strand of CM060946.1, from coordinate 100,664,799 downwards.
TTGGTTTTCTATTGCTTGTTTGGTGATTGTGATTGGTTTTGTATTGGATTAAGAATTGCATTGAGATATTGATTAGTTGTTTTTGCACTTCTTACCATGATCTCGTTTTCCAATGTGCTTTTGGTTTTGATTTGAATGTTCTCAAGTTAGAATTTCCCACAACAGTTCCTTTTCTTTATGCTTTTCTTTTTACCCTAACAACCTGTCTTTTTAACACTTGGATACTCGACACGTGAATACCGTGGATGTATTAGTATCGACATTTTATGATCGAAAAGGTGGATCATTACAGTTTCCGTGGTCTAGTGCAATTTCTTTTTCATATTTGTTCATTTCAGCACTTTCTCGTAGGGGATCAACTGTAATGGTTTGAAATGATAATTAATTATCCACGTTGGAGGGCAACGGAGGATATAACAAAACACGCTCTCAACAACAACGAACAAGTAAACAGATTCCTCGTTAGGTTTAAGCATGACATTTAACCATCACCACATTGCCTCATGCATGGATTTGGATGAACTAGGAATGAAAATGTAGATGAGATTAGGAGTGAGGAAATTGGAGTTTACAAATGAAATGAATAGATAAATGGGAGGGGTATCATAAGAATGTAAAGGTATGGAAAAAAGTCGAAAAAAAGGATTGAGGTGTGTACAGTAAAAACTAGTCAAGGCCTAATATCTCCAATTTATAGGCTTTTACAACATAATCGATTTTTTAATGTTTGTTGCAACATTGCCTATTTCTTAACGTAACCTGATTTTCTTCTCCAAATTCAGTTTGCGTACATGAATTTGAGTTTGGAATTGGTATTTTTTATAGAGATATGCTAAAAGCACTTAGGCACCACGCTAACAAATGCCACATAATTTTCTTCTTGTTTTTTACACTGCAGTCGGGTGAAAAACGACGACCAAACAACTGTTCGGTAGTCAGTTTCCCACCAACGGTGCTATAAGCATGGAGCTTAGTGCTTTTAGCACCAGTCTAAAAAAATTGATTGTTAATGTTATTCTTATTTGAATATTGACTTGTACAAATCTACATAAAGCATAGAAATCCAGTTTTCATTTTTCAATAATTTGACTTAGGGACGTTGGTGGTCAAACTCCTCGCCAAATTCAGGTTGGAGAGTAAGCAGAAAAGTTTGATATTGGTGGTGAAATGGAAGAGATTTGATGGAGGACTAGAGTAAAGATAGATGAATGAGACAAATAGAGTTTTGGATTTTGAACATGTCGACTTCATTAGCGATAAGTAGAGCTTTTTGGGAGGCAAGGTTGATTTCTTGAAGGATGATTGTGCAAAGTTGTTGTAGGGTTTGGATGTAGACAGTTTTGTTGGAAGGGGAAGATTCAACCATATTGGCAAAATGAAATTGTGAGAAGCTAATCAAACGAGAATGAGAAATAGATGATGTGAGAAAAAGAGTGAAAGCACCAAATAATGAGAACTCGTTTATATCTCAATATTTAGCCAACAGTAGAATGATTTGGATGGGTAAAAAAAGGAAGAAGAGATGATTTAATGGAAAAAAATAACATAAGGGGAGAGATTTGATTGTTAGTTTTCCATATCGTTTCATCACAAAGCCGGTACATATAGTTATGCTTAAACATAAGACAATAATTGTAACTATTCCACTCGTGAATTAACAACTCATCCACTAAACATAGTTTTATATAACTAGTTATATATTTAGCATTACTAATTAGTATCGGACAATATTATCGATATATCGCATAACGGACTTCAAGCATTATTTTTCGTGAAATATCACTCAAAATATTTTTTAGCAATATTTTAGTGTTCTCACTAATATTTGCCGATATATGGACTATAGTACATCGATATTTCACATAAATATAGCTAAAAGTAGTCAAATACTGCTATTAAGTAGAATAAGTACATGAATGTTCCATATCGGAGTAAAAATCTACATTATATATGCAAATTGTTTACATGGATATATCTCCAAATATTTTAACAAATATTTAAAATGTATAACAGTGGATATTTGCATCTTTTATCATCGCTATTATTTGTATAGCTGGCTTATAAACATGCTAATAATAACCAGATATTTTAAAATATCACATATCGCTTCTTATCCGATATATTACAGAAGCCGATATTATCTAATTAGTATTTAACACATGTTAATTGCTTTTAATTACTTTTAGAATTTGCACAGTTTAATCTAGAAGCTTAGGGGGAATTCTTTTATTCCTGTTGGCTTTTTTCATTACTCCTTGTCGAAATGTTAATGGAACAGGACTTCATTTTCCACAACTTGCATGAACTATTGTCGCTCTATAGCCAGGATGTTATTCACTTGATAGAGAATTTGGCTTTTAGCTGACGGAGTAAGCATATTGAAGTGAGATAGTCATTTTTAATAGTCATGTATGAAGATAAGCAAGTATATCTTCCGAAAAAGCACACAAAAGACAATGCGCTAAAAATGTTCACTAAGGCATTGCCAATTGGAAAGTTTGAGCGTTGCTTGAACTTGATTCGCTTGAGAAAGTGCTTGGTGTCACAAGGTAGCACGGCCGAGGGATGTGCTTGGTTATGGATGCTGAAGAGTATCGGTAAAATATTGTGGTTCTATCTTCTTGGTGAGTTCTAGTTTACACTTCTTAGTACTTTTGTCTTTCGGTGAGACGGTTTTGGATTTGGGTGCTTTCAACACTTCATTAGCAGACGAGGGCTTTGCCTGAGCTCGTTGATAGAGTGCAATGGGCAGTGGCTTTGTCGGAGCTCATGGAGAAAACATTCAAGCTTATTTGGTTGAAGGTAGAAGTGGTGACAGTTTGGCACTATTGGTTGTTGGTGATGAAGACGGATATCGTGTTGAGGTGGAGTGTTGAATTTTAGTGGAACTATATAAAGAATTGAAGTGGTCGGAAGTAGTTTGGTGACGGAGAAGGCGGTTCGCAAATTGGAGCTCCGAGGAGGAAGATATGACGAAGAATTGAAGGTGGAGTGTTGTGGTCAGCATCATGTGACAGACGTCTATCGTAAATTGGCAAATGTCTGTGATAGCGGGATTTGAAATCCGAGGCTTGGAATCTGTCGTTTCAAGGAATGTTTTCCTAAAACTTATGACAGATATCTGTCATGATATGATAGACGTCGGTGACGATTTTAGCCTATTTTCTGCTCGGGCAGTTTTATGATGGTTTGTGAAGATTCAAGTGGCATTTCGGAAATTCGTCCAAAAAAGATCTCTCCTTATATAAGTTATTTTCAGGATTCAAAGCGAGTAGGACTGTAGGGGTTTAATTAAGGGTTTATCCTCCATTAACTAGGGTTTATCTAAACCTGGTTTTTCTTCAATTCTCTTATTCACAAATCTACTCTATTTGAATATTGATCATTATAATCGATCTTTTATAGTCTTCTCACTGATATTAATAAAGTCTCTCTCTCAAAATGAATGTACACTAACAAGACATTTGTTGAACCACTATAAATTGGTGTGTGATTTATTTTATCGTTATTGCTTTGTTTCTCTATTGCTTGTTTGGTGATTGTGATTGGATTTGGATTGGATTGAGGTTTGGATTGAGATATTGATTGTTTGTTTTTGCACTTCTTACAACGATCTCGTTTTTCGCTGTGCTTTTGGGTTTTGATTTGAGTGGTCTTAGAATTCTCATAACAATAAACATGCAGATATTAACCAGATATTTTAAAATATCGCATATCGCTTCTTATTCGATATCTTACAGAAGCCGGTATTATCTAATTAGTATTTGGCACATGTTAATTGCTTCTAATTACTTTTAGAATTTGCATAGTTTAATTTAGAAGCTTGGGGGATTCTTTTATTCCTGTTGTCTTTCTTCATTACTCTTTGTCGAAATGTTAATGGAATAGGACTTCATTTTCCACAACTTGCATGAATTGTTGTCGCTCTATATTTTCTAAGGTAGCTAATTTTCATAGTAATGGAATTCAAAAGGACGATAAATGTAATGGTTTTTATGAATGCTCCATGCCTATTTAAGTTATACATTAGGTGGAGGATGACATAAGTTTGAACTTTTTAATATAGCACCAGGTAAACAATAAAATAAACTAAATCGTACCAAGTGACATCTTACTCAAAAATCCTTATTATTCATGTTGTGTAAAGCAACACTCCTTCCATTACAAGCAGAGGGTACATTATTTTCAAATGCATAAAACATAATTTTAAAGATAAACGCGACACATCTAGTAAACCATCAATGGCCATTCATTACTAAACCATCTTCAACTTTCTTAGCCATTTCCTTAATCCAGTGTTGCAAAATTTCAATATAACCCGCCTCGCTGAAACCTTCTAGAGGTTTGAACTCAAATGACCACTCAATCTTACATCCATCATTATTATCAACACCTCCCTCGACTACTTGTAACGTTGCAACATACCCTTCAACCCCTATGCCACTCTCTGTTACCTCATAGCTGTAGCTCCTATTTGTATTATCAAATGATATCAACTTCTCCTTAGCCCAGAAGTTCACTCCACTTGGTTGCATTGTACCTGCACAATATCGTACACAGCCTGGAATTTCATTCTCACCTTCTACTTTTTCACAGACAGACAATGAAGGTAGATATTTATGGAGGTTGCAAAAGTCTTTTAGTAATGACCATGCTTGATCAGGTTTTGTTGTTGGAAGCTCTGTGCATACTTTTCCATGCCATTTTGTCACTAAATTGCTCCATATTTTGTTCTCTTCTTCAGGAGTAGGCCAGTATTCTGTGCCTCTACGGTTAGTGATCCATAAACATGCTCCGGCTTTGCTCTCATCTTTTATAAGTTCAAATGCACCTGAAATATATAGACGTAGCATGCAAGGTATTAAGGAAAGCCATAGATAAACAAAATATTTGTCCTTTTTGGTTTATATTATCTTCTTATCCTTAAATCATTAATTTAGCTGTGATTTGTACCTTCGACAACCGTCTTCATAGGCAAATACCCACCAACCGTTTTAACGTCTGCCAAATTGTTCTCTGATATTATGCCGGTATCCACGAACTGCATGAAGTCAGCATATTATATATTGAGTCATCTAGGTGCATATATTTACTAAGGATAAGGTTATTTAGCTATGAAAAGAAGAAGAAAAAATCATAAATTTTATCAAATTATACCTCAGGACAAAGGACATTAACACGGATCCCTTCACGAATTAATGTACTGCATGATCGAGTAAATAGAACAACCCCACCTGCAAATAAATGAATGAAAAACAGTTCGTTTTCCGCATGTAATCAGTTCTAAACTCCATGCTTTACAAAGATATTCGCCTATTGTTTACGTACACAATTATATAAAGGGAAAGTCTATTTAGACTTTCATGTATGTATCTCAAATTTTCTGTTCTGAGATCTATACAAATTTATTCGCATCATTTTAAAAATAAAAATTACTTCAAATTACCAAATGCTTATTTACAAATAGGAGTGCATCTAATTCATACCTTTACTGGCTGAATAGATTGGATCAACACACATTGGGTAAAGACCGGATGCTGACCCAAGATTGATAATTACTCCAGGCTTCTTACTTTTCCGCATTGTTTGAATCTGCAAAATAGTAACTAAAATTAGCGTGAAATTCTGCAAAATTGTTTATCTTGCAGTAGTTGCTAAACTTTATCCGTATTGACTGAAATAATTATTTTTACCGCAATTCTAGTGCAGTCAATAACAGCAACAAAGTTTATACTGATGATACGTCTCCATGTGTTAATGCCATCAGATACATCTTCATCAAAGCGTTTTACTGTAGTACCAACTCCTGCACTGTTTACACAAATGTCTAGACCTCCGTATATCTCTACATGCTTCTCAAATGCAGCAGATACTTCACCTACGCAAAATGGATCCCAAGTTTCTTGTCATATGTAACGGTGAAATCTTATATATTGTACAATATTAAGTTACATGCCACATGTATGGTTACATACCAGTATTAGTAACATCACATTTGATGAACATTGCAGAAGGATGATCTATGTCAGGATGGAACTTTTTGTTCTCTTTTTCTAACAAGGAAGCAGTTTCAGTTCCTCTCTCTTCAGAAAAATCAACAACAGTTACAAAGAGACCATGTTTGGCAAGAGCCAGACCGATAGCTTTGCCTGAAACAGAAGTAAATATCAAGCAAGTATATGTACTGCAGTATGTAATTAAGTGTATTTTTGTAGCATATATTTACTTTAAACAAACTATACATACAATGAACTGGATTATTATGATAGTAACTGTTACCTATTCCATTAGCACCTCCAGTGACTAGTGCAGACATACCGGGGTTAGTTCCATATTTCTTACTAAGTTTTAATTAGAGATTATTAGAGTGGAATAGTTCGTGATTAGGAAATGCAGTAAGATTAGAATGATACGGCATAGGCATAGGCATGCATGTAATATTGTATTTTATAGCTGCTGGTGTGTGATACTTAATTATTTAACATCGTCTATACTGGCGTGCGTGATGCACAAGTATACAAATGTACAGTATTTAAAGATTTTCAAACATAAATATCTTTGTATACTATCATATATATAATGAATAAATTAAGATGTGCATTGTTTACATTAACTGTATTTTTTATTCAAAGATGTGTATATACCCGATAAAAAGAAGGCAAGAATGCTTTTGTATTATTATTCAAGTGCCGACTCAAGTATTCATAGTAGTATCTTATCGACTCAAGTAGTAACAAAAACGTATTATTATTTCACCACTTCAACTAAAGACGGGCGTCTTTGAGAAAAATACTGTTGTGTGACAAGTACACAACGCATTCACGTGGTAAATATTGAAATTGGGATTTGGGTGACATAGAGAACAAGTGTGATGGTTAAATTGAATCATTGTGTTAGTATCTGTTACCTATTCCATTAGCACCTCCAGTGACTAGAGCAGACATACCAGGAGTTAGTTCCATTTTTCTTGCTAAGTTGTAATTAGGGATTATTAGAGAGGATTACTTAGCAATTTGGATATAAAGTAAGATTTGAACGATATGGGAGAGGCATGCATATTATGTAGTATTTATAGCTGTTGGTTTCTAATATTTAAAGGTGGTCCATTCAGGTGTGCGGGATGCGTAAGTATACAAATGCATAACAATTAGAGATTTTCAAACATAATTATCTTATTATATTATCTATAGTGAAGAAAATAAGATGTGCATTGTTTACGTTTACTGTATTTCTTGTTCAAAGATGTGATACCCGATAAAATCAAGGCATGCATGCTTTCACGATGTGTCAATGAACGCAATTTTGTCAGTATTCGCTACCCGGACTGTAAATATATTTACAGATTGATTATGTGAACTGAGTGATGCATCACCCATAAGGATATTGATAAAATGGTAAGGTTTAGACATGATTTTAACCATAAAGATTTTTCTTAATATCTTATACGTTTTTTCGAACCTTGATTCTTATACGTTTTTACCTTTAAACGCAATCTACATTAATTGACAATATGATTCTTTATGCTGCATTATTGGGGTCGATGTAATATTATTTCTCCATGTGAGGTTGTCAATACATTAAGATAAACTACCATTTTTGACCAGTCTATAAAAAAATTATTTCCAAATATCGAAGTTTCATAAATGCATTTAGACATTTAGTACATCTTCTTACTAGTACAAGTGGTTGTAGTAGCTGCTTAGTTTAGCCACCACAACTTTAGTATTATTGTCGTATCTTTCAAAAAGTAAATTTAGAGATGAGTTCTGTAAACAAATCCTATTACTTCTTAACAAACACAATGAATGAACGGTTTGTGAGGATTTCTGGATCTATGGTGTAATGGTAAAATCAAACCTATAGACGCTTTATTAAGATGCTATTTGCCCTCACTACTCGTTTGAACAAATAAATGGATGTTGTGTGATGAAACACATACCTCAACCCATCACCGACTCATTCCCATCACCACTTCACCGACCCACGACTCAACTTCCACCGCGACTCACGACTCAATCCACCTCCATAGCAACCCACAACCCACGACTCAACGACCACAGCGACTCATGACTCAATTCCATCTCCAATTGCGACCGACTCATTCCCTTCTCCTTGAGTCGCGACCGATTCATTTCCTTTTCCTTGAGTCGCGACCGACTCATTCCCTTCTTCTTGAGTTGCGACCAACTCATTCCTCCACCGTAAGTCGAAGCCTTATGTCGCGCGTTCTCTCGTGAAGCCCTAGGTCGCGAACTTCTTCCATAAGTCGCTGCCGATACCCTGCTTAAGTCGTTACCGAGTTAATACTGAGTCGTGTACGGTTTATATTGTATTTTCTTAAGTCGTGTGATATGTTGAATTTGTTAACTTGAGTGTGTTGTAATATGTTAACTCGTGATGTACATATGAGTCGTTTGTTGTTGTAGGTCGAACCTGGTTAGGTCGGCCGTGTATGTAAGTCGTCGCGTTTAGGTCGCTAACGACCTAGCATGAGTCGTAGTGTTTTAGCTCGTGTGGGCTGAGTTTGTGTTGAGTTGTAAAGGCTATAAATAGCCCGGTTGAGTCATGTTGTAAGGAGTTGAATATTGAATAAAATTTCTTGTTGATTGCTTTGTGCTTTCTTCCCTAATTGGTAGTCGAGTGAAATCTCCTATCTCCACCTACGTCATTCGAGTGCGCTCGAATCTTCGTTTGTGAAGCCGATTCACGGAATCAAGTGCGCTTGATCAACGTCGAAGAATCGTAGATCTTTGTTTCTCGGTATCGTGCGCGATCAACGAGACGAAGATAGCTAGAATCCGGCATCTTTGGATCAACGGATTTGGGCATTGCAATATTTTCAAATCATCGATTGCTACATTTCATCAATTGAAGTTTGTTTTGAAATATCCGCTGCGTCAGTTTTGGTATCAAAGCTTGTTTTAGCCAATCATAGCTAAATCGGGTCTTGGAGCCAAGTATTCGAAGTTTGAAGTTTATATTCGTCGTGTTCATATTGAAATTGCAACAAGTTGAAGTTTTTGATCCATCTCATTTTGGATCTAGAGTTTGTTGAAGGTGATTGAATTTGCGTGGGAGAGATTTCACGCCAAAGTGAAGTTCGAAGCAAGCTTGAAGCCGTGCTAGTTGATTTGAATTGTAGCTTTGGAGTTGTTTTGTTTGAAGATTTTTAAAGTTTGATTTGTTGAAGTTTATTGTTTAAAGATTTTGCGAAGTTCAATCATGCCACCGAGACGAGCTCAACGTCATCGCAATATTAATTCCTTGTATGGAAGAGAAGAGGCCGATGAAATGGAGCAACGAATCCACGAGAGCTTTACTGAAAAGTTGAACGAAGGAATTGGTCGATTAGAGAGAATGATGCTTGAAATGAATCAAAGTAGAAGAAGAAGTTCACCTGAATCAAACCGTGGGGGTAGTAGAGTTTCATCACATTCAGAACGGGAGAGGAGAGAAAGTCAAGAGCATAGAAGTGTTGATAATCAAAGTAGGAGGAATGTTGATGATCGGGATCGAAGGGATGTTGGTAGTAGGAGTGGTGGTAGAGATGTTGGAGGACGTGAACGACAACGATATACTTCAGATTTTGATGAGGAATTTGTTGGTGACAGAGGGAGTATGCATCGAGATAGAGAACAAACACGACGTCAGTATCGAGATGTAGATGATGATCGTCGATGGGAATCGGGAATGAAGATGGAGATTCCGGAGTTTAAAGGTGGGATGGTTGCTGAGGAGTTCTTAGACTGGTTATCTAATGTTGAAGAAATCTTTGATTTTAAGGAAGTGCCGGAGAATCGTCGAGTGAAGTTGGTTGCTACTAGATTGAGGGGAAGAGCATTGGCATGGTGGCAGCAAACTAAACTTACACGAGAACGGATGGGGAAGTCAAAGGTTGTAGAATGGGATAAGATGAAGAAGTTGATGAGATCTACTTTCTTACCTTACAACTATCAATCACTTATGTACCAGAGGTTGCAGAATCTGAGGCAAGGGACAAAGTCTGTTAGTGATTATGCTGATGAATTTTACCAACTCATTGCCAGGAACGATATTATGGAAACTGAAGAACAATTGACTGCTAGATTTGTTGGAGGGTTACGAATGCAGATTCAGGATATGGTTAATATGTTTGATCCGAGATCTGTGGCGGAAGCACACCAAAAGGCGTTAGCTTGGGAGAAGCAGGGAAGACGTGGAGGTGGTGTGTTTACTAATTCTAACAATCAAGTGAAGGGGGCCAGTGGAAGTTCTAATATTCCTAAACCTGTCGGTAAGCCAGTTGTGAAGGAGAGTGAGAAGGCGAAGGTTAACAGTGGTTTCAAATGTTACAATTGCCAGGAGATGGGTCATAAAAGCAACGAGTGTCCGAAGCCGAAGAAGAGAACTATGATAGTTGAAGCTGAGGATGAGGATGAAGAGGCTGACTGTTCTAAGTCCTTACCGGTTGAGGAGGAAGACTTGTTATCGGGAGACGAAGGATATTCACTGATGATGAGGAGAAGTTGTTTGACACCAAAGCAAGAGGAGGAAGACAGTTGGTTGAGGAATAACATATTTCAGTCTACTTGTACTATCCTTGGAAGAGTTTGTAAATTCGTTATTGATGCTGGGAGTTGCGATAACATTATCTCTACAGAGGCAGTAAAGAAGTTGGAATTGAAAACCGAGAAACATCCTAAACCGTACAAGTTAGCTTGGTTGAGGAAAGGAGGTGAGGTGAAAGTTGGAAGGAGAGATTGTGTTAAATTTTCAATTGGGAAGAAATACAAGGATGAAATTTGGTGCGATGTTGTAGACATGGACGTATGTCATCTGTTGTTGGGCAGACCATGGCAGTTTGATAGAGCAGTTCAACATGATGGTCGTGCTAATAGCAATAGTTTCATGTTTGAAGGCACTAAAATTACTTTAGTTCCCAAGAAGCAGCAATAGAAAGAAAGCAAGCTGGAGGAAATTGAAGAATTGAAAACTCTGTTAACTTTGAAGGAGTTTGTCAAGGAAGTCGAAGAGGAGCCTGAAGTCTATTTGTTGATTGGGCGAGAGTGCAGTGAAGAGGTTGAAATTCCAGAAGAAGCAAAACCAGTTTTGAAAGAATTTGAGGATGTATTCCCAGAGGAGTTGCCTAAGGAGTTGCCGCCGCTGAGAGATATTCAACATCAAATCGATCTTGTTCCAGGAGCGGTATTACCGCATAGATCACATTATCGAATGAGTCCGAAGGAACATGAAGAGTTGAGAAGACAGGTGGAAGAGTTACTTGAGCAGGGACGTGTACAGGAAAGTTTGAGTCCATGTGCTGTGCCGGCTTTGTTGGTACTGAAGAAGGACGGGACGTGGAGGATGTGCACTGACAGTAGAGCATTAAATAAGATTACGGTGAGATATAGATTTCCTATGCCAAGGTTGGATGACTTGCTAGATCAGTTGAGTGGGGCTACTATCTTTTCAAAAATTGATTTGAAAAGCGGTTATCATCAAATTCGGATTAGACCTGGAGATGAATGGAAGACAGCCTTCAAAACAAGAGAGGGGTTATACGAATGGTTGGTTATGCCATTTGGTTTGTCAAATGCACCTAGTACATTCATGCGGGTGATGAATCAAATCTTCAGACCATTCATTGGGAAGTTCGTCGTGTTTTATTTCGATGATATTCTGATTTACAGCAGGAGTACAGAGGAGCATATTCAACATTTGAGGGAAGTGTTGATTATTCTTCGTGAGGAACAATTTTATGCTGCTACGAAGAAATGTGTGTTTATGACGCACGGTGTTTTATTTCTGGGTTATGTTGTTTCAGGAGAAGGTATTCAAGTTGATCAGAGCAAAGTTGAGGCAGTCAGAAATTGGCCACAACCAAAGACAATTACGGAAGTGAGAAGTTTTCATGTGCTAGCGTCATTCTACCGAAGATTCATTCCACACTTCAGTAGCGTAATGGCTCCAGTTACTGATTGCATGAAAGGCAAACAGTTTGTATGGTCAGAGGAAGCCGGGATTGCCTTTGAGAAAATCAAAGAACTGTTGACCACAGCACCAATTCTTGTTTTACCGAATTTCCAGTTACTGTTTGAATTACATACCGATGCTTCAAAAGTTGGTATTGGCGGAGTTTTAAGTCAGAATGGAAGGCCAGTTGCTTATTTTAGTGAGAAATTATCAGGAGCAAAGATGAGATACAGTACATATGACGTTGAATTTTACGCTGTTGTGCAAGCTGTTAAGCATTGGAGACACTATCTATTTCAGAAGGAATTCGTTCTTTACACTGATCACGAAGCTTTGAAACATTTACAGGGGCAGGATAAAATTTCAGCGAGACATGCATCATGGATTGCATATTTACAACAGTTTACCTTTGTTGTTAAACACAAATCCGGGGTGACAAATCGGGTGGCTGATGCTTTGAGTAGGAGGAGTCATTTATTAACGACAATGAAAGTTGAAGTGACAGAGTTTGAATTATTACCAGAGTTGATTGAAGAAAATCCTTACTTTGTGAAATTTGTTGAGAAAGTCAAGGAAGGAAGTACTGATGAATTTGTGTTGGTTGATGGATTCTTGTTCAAAGGAAATCGTTTATGTATACCAGATTGTAGCTTGAGAATGAAGATCGTTAAAGAATTACATGAAGAAGGCCATGTAGGCAGAGATCGTACATTGCAGTTGATTTCTCAGTCTTATTATTGGCCATCAATGAGAAAGAGGTAGAGAGATTTGTGGAGAGATGTCATATCTGTCAGGTTTCGAAGGGAACAGCTACGAATGCGGGATTATATATGCCGTTACCTGTGCCTAACAGACCATGGGTTGATATCAGCATGGATTTTGTTTTGGGTTTGCCTAGAACTCAAAGGGGAAATGATTCTATATTTGTTGTAGTGGACAGGTTTTCGAAGATGGCACATTTTATAGCCTGTAAGAAGACAGCGGATGCAGTTCAAGTGGCACAGTTATTCTTTAAAGAAATCTATCGTTTACATGAGTTGCCGGAGTCTATTGTTTCAGACAGGGATACCAGATTTTTAAGTCATTTTTGGCTTAGTTTGTGGAAGATGGTGGGAACGAAGCTGAAATTTAGTAGTGCTTATCATCCGCAAACAGATGGACAAACAGAGGTGGTGAATAGATCATTGGGAAACTTGTTACGATGTCTTGTGAAAGACAATCTGAAGAGTTGGGACATGAAATTGTGTCAAGCTGAATTTGCTCACAATCATGCAAATAACCGAAGTACAGGTTTCAGTCCATTTCAAATTGTATATTCAAGTTTACCAAAGGGGCCGTTGGATTTGACGATGGTTCCACAACCGAAGGGGACAGTTAAGCGGGCTGCGGATTTTGTTGATGGGTTGACGGAATGCCATAGAATCGTTCAGGAACGATTGGGAAAGACAAATGAAAAGTATAAACAAATGGCAGATAAGAAACGAAGAAGTATAGTCTTCAAAGAGGGAGATTTTGTTTACGCGGTATTGACGAAAGATCGTTTTCCAGTTGGAACTTACAATAAGTTGAAGGCACGAAAGATTGGTCCAGTAGAAATCTTGAAGAGGATCAATGATAATGCGTATCGGTTAAAGTTGCCGGAAAATGTTCATACTTCTGATGTTTTCAATGTCAAACACTTAATTCCGTATTATGGGGAGGAACTTGACGAAGATGACGAAAGAGAGAATTCGAGGACGAATTCCTCCCAACAAGGGGATGATGATGAAACACATACCTCAACCCATCACCGACTCATTCCCATCACCACTTCACCGACCCACGACTCAACTTCCACCGCGACTCACGACTCAATCCACCTCCATAGCAACCCACGACCCACGACTCAACGACCACAGCGACTCATGACTCAATTCCATCTCCAATCGCGACCGACTCATTCCCTTCTCCTTGAGTCGCGACCGATTCATTTCCTTTTCCTTGAGTCGCGACCGACTCATTCCCTTCTTCTTGAGTCGCGACCGACTCATTCCTCCACCGTAAGTCGAAGCCTTATGTCGCGCGTTCTCTCGTGAAGCCCTAGGTCGCGAACTTCTTCCATAAGTCGCTGCCGATACCCTGCTTAAGTCGTTACCGAGTTAATACTGAGTCGTGTACGGTTTATATTGTATTTTCTTAAGTCGTGTGATATGTTGAATTTGTTAACTTGAGTGTGTTGTAATATGTTAACTCGTGATGTACATATGAGTCGTTTGTTGTTGTAGGTCGAACCTGGTTAGGTTGGCCGTGTATGTAAGTCGTCGCGTTTAGGTCGCTAACGACCTAGCATGAGTCGTAGTGTTTTAGCTCGTGTGGGCTGAGTTTGTGTTGAGTTGTAAAGGCTATAAATAGCCCGGTTGAGTCATGTTGTAAGGAGTTGAATATTGAATAAAATTTCTTGTTGATTGCTTTGTGCTTTCTTCCCTAATTGGTAGTCGAGTGAAATCTCCTATCTCCACCTACGTCATTCGAGTGCGCTCGAATCTTCGTTTGTGAAGCCGATTCACGGAATCAAGTGCGCTTGATCAACGTCGAAGAATCGTAGATCTTTGTTTCTCGGTATCGTGCGCGATCAACGAGACGAAGATAGCTAGAATCCGGCATCTTTGGATCAACGGATTTGGGCATTGCAGTATTTTCAAATCACTGATTGCTACATTTCATCAATTGAAGTTTGTTTTGAAATATCCGCTGCGTCATTGTGATTTAAGACAAATCGTCTCTCAAGTTAGAGATAATTTATCTCTTCAATTGATTGTGATAACACTATCAAAATCGTTTTAAACTATATTTCGAATTGACTGTAGTTACAAGAGTATCCAGTCTGTGGTCTGTAGTATCACAAACCCAAAAAGTATTGAAAGAAATAAGAGAGAAGAAGAGAAGGAGATTTTAAACAAAGGAAAAATTGAATTCTTAACCGCATTTCAGACGTTTCTGTTTGTAATGAGAAGAAGATTAAAACTGAAATAGTTTGTAAGCGATCCTATTTATAGTTGCAAATTTGTGCCATTTCGTTCTGAGAAAACGCGTCCATTCGTTTCAAAATGTCCTAGCGTTTGTAACGGTCACGTTTGCCACCGTTTGCAACAATCAAATCTTCCGTTGTTTCTGTTTATTTAATTTGAATTCTGAGCTTGTTAACGGGTTAAGATCTGGTCCGTTTTAACTAAAATAATTATGTCTAAAGTTATAATTTTGATCCAAACCCGATCGATCGAATGGCGGCGGCACGCTCGTGTGTGGTGGTTGTGCACGATCTCCCTTCTCGTAAAATAGCATGCATCGAGTGCCTAAAGGGTCCAACATTCTTTTAAGGAACCAATATTTATACAAATATAGTCCCTTCTTTTCTATGACGTGAGACTATTTTCAATACCACATTTCACCTCTTCTCTTTCTCTTCTTCTCATTTTAAAAAAAAATAACACACACGAATAATTTTATAATTACACTAACAATCCTCCATCAAATTTTGATAAAATTTCTCTTATCATATGTTGCAGGAAAACTTATGCATAAATATAAATATCTTGTGTACTTGAATCTATACATAGTGATAGCCTACCAAAGCATGTCAGGATGGAGTGGTTAACTAAGCTTTGAACCAACGATCTTATGCGACGTACGGGATGTGTTTCACACACTTTTTTTCTTTCCCTCAAATAGTTTATAAGCTGAAATGTGGATTGGTCTTGTGTATATATCTTGGTTTCATGAAATGCCCTTAGAGATTTAAGCCATAATCTCGCTGAAGGCGATGTTTGCGCCAAAATTAGTCACAAATATCCAATTGTCGATGAAAGCACATGTTCACAATCACATATCACAGATAGCAAGTATGTAAAGAATATAAATATGAAGAATACTCAAAATTTAAAAGAAAATTAGTAGAAACACAAGATTTATAGTGATTCGGCGTTGTAGCTTATGTCCACATGGAAGAGTTGTTGTTTTATTGATTATAACTCGCTGGTTAGAGAGATTTACAACAATACAATCGAGTTACAACAATGATTCTGGTAGAGTATCGGCGTAGAAGAACCAAAGATCCCTTTTTTAAAACCCTTGTACTGCTATTTATAGAGGTGGGCTGTAAATATCTCGTCCAAATCTCGAAAGACTCATTCTTGCACGTGGGTGGGCCTACGTGATCGATCCCCTGACATTTCGACTCGATCCATGATCGATACGTACCAAACTCGTATCGATCCAAAATTGCTCCTTTTGGGTTGGGAGCGATCATGGACATTCTGTGAGAAATGCGGATTATGAATGTTAAGGCTACGATTAACACTAGAGGAGGGGTGAATAGTGCTAATAAAGAATTACTAAATCTTTTTGAGTTTATGTTAATTTAGACACCGAAGTATGCAATATACAGACACAGATATGATCACAGAAACAAGCACAGATGCAGAAATAAAATAAAAGCAGTAAAGGAAAGAACATACCGGATTTTATACAAGTTCGGAGTTACCCTACATCCAGTCCCGCAACACAAGTAGAGATTTCCTTTCAAAAGCCATTGTATAATTACACCCTCGGTTTCAAGGCTACGAGGTACACCCTCCAGAATTTCTATCCTTTGGGTAGAGATACTTGATTTCCGGGCCACATGTTTACCCAATTGATTTACCAAGGCTACAATCACACATTTTCTCTCTTGATTGATTTCCAAGACTACAATCACACCTTTTCTCGCTTAATAGACTACAAAGAAGTCTATAACTCCGAATAGCACTGAGAACCTTGTAGAGATAGTGATAGAGAATCAAACTAGAAGTAATCGAGTTTGATTCAATGTTGATTTTGGCAGAGTAATGGTAAGAATATGTATTAAGAAATGTTGAAGAAGAAGAGGAGTGAAAAACCAGAAAATCTACTATAAAATTCATTGAAACTAACCCCTATTTATAGAAGAACAATAGCCATGTCCATTCATGAAGAGTTATGGTCAATAGACACTTCTTTTGAAATTTAAATTTTGAATTCAACTGACACCATGTCGACATGGTTACCCTAGGCATGTCGACATCCCAAAGCAATTTTTGGTGATTTGATTTTCTTTGAAAATAACCTTTATCTTATATTAAAACTATTTTAAACTTTACAAATATACTTGATTATAGTTAAAATTCATAAGTAAATATAGAGAATAATATATATATATATATATATATATATTTTAACTATAATTTTATATTTAAATCTAAGTATAAAAGTTAAATATATAATTTAAAAAGATAGTTGAAAATCAGGAGTAATTTGACTTTGAAATTAAAGGTAATTTTGAGGCTAAAATTATTTAAAATCAGGAAAGGGAGTTTTGATGTTTTTAAAAGGAAAGTTTTGAAATCATTTTGAAAATAAGATAATTTTGTAAAATCATTTGAATTAAAATTAGTGGATACAAAACAATGTTCCACTAGATTTTCGTAGGTTCATCCTACTTAGGGTTCCATCCCTTTAACAGGCTCGAAGTGGATTCCATTGCATGACTAAATTGGATTTTAAGATGCCAGTGCTTTTCTACGAGTTTTAACAAAAATTTCTAATAAAAATACTTATGCTTGATATCTTGAACTCTTGATAATCTTGATACTCATGAGTCTTCTATCTCAATATCTTGAATCTCTATATTGTACAGTCTTCATTCTTGGTACCGCATGGTTAAATCCTGCATATATATATATATAAACTTATAATGTCAGTATTTATATTTTATAATCTATTCTAAGGTTGTCGCCATCAAAACCATCATCTCACGGACTAACAATCTCCCCCTTTTTGATGATGACAACCTTTGTTTATAAAATATTACTTCTATCCTAATAACTCCACCTAAAACTAATAACTCCCCTTAATTTATGCCTAACTACCCTATTTTATATTTCTCCCCCTTTGTCATCAACAAAAACTCACTCCAAATATATAACTCCCCCTAAAACTAACACTCTATGACATGTGATTATAATGATAGTGTTATCATAAGTAATCATCACTTAAATCTAATACTAAAACATAGTCCTAAACAATTGACTATCCTAACTAAGAATTCACGATAGTACTTATAATTAAAACACGTATAAGAACATGAGTTATTTATTACGTATGAAGTTGTATATACATAAGCGTATAGAAAACATAAAGAAACACAAACAACAACGGAGAAGAAAGAAAAGAAACTATTGTGTGTTTTTAAGCATAGAAGATCTATGAATCGAACAGTTTGGATAGTGGAAACAGAAATTTCCACGTTGTTCGACAAGATTCCCATTTTTCTCAAAACACACTTCTCCAACACACATGACTTGGTCATCATCTTCCGCTTGCGCTTCTTCTTCCATGGGTTCTTCTTCTTCTTCTCCGCTGGCCTCTTGTTCTTGATTGAGTGAAGAGTCTTCATCAATCAAGATAGGATTGGCCTGGTTATCCATTAGGAATTTTTGCAAATTCCTAAGAATCTTTCCTTGCCTCTCTTGTTCCTTTGTCATACGAAGTTGAGTCACTTGTACTTCAGTCATCATCTGAAGTGCATCCTTCAGAGAGTCCTCTATTTTAGTCGCACGAGCGAGAGTAGTATGTTGAAATGGACCAGACGTAGGAGAGGGTAATGAAAAGGTTGATTTTATGTTTGATTTGGAAGAGGAGGCCATTGATTATTTGATTTCAGAGAGAAGAACAGAGAGATAACAGAAAGGATGAATAAAATTTCGAAAATGTGAACAATTTATAACCAATTATTTTGAATTTTGGTGGGAAAATTTTCAAAGTTTAAAAACGTTACATGTCAACATGAGTATATGGGTGATGTCGACATGGTCTTTTATATTTTAACTCTTTGAATTATTTTCATATTAATTATTAATTATACTTGTTATTTATATTTTATATTTCAGTATAGAACAAATACCTAATTCTCTTCTTAATTTAGTAAATATTGATTCATTTAAGGGGTTTGTTAAGATATCAGCAATTTGATTCTCAGAACTGATATAATCGAGAGTAACTACTTCCTTACATATATTATCTCTGAGAAAATGATGTCTGATATCAATATGTTTAGTTCGAGCATGTTGAGTAGTATTTTTGGATAAATTTATCGCATTCGTATTGTAACAATAAACTGGTGATTTTGAAAATTTTAAACCAAAATCTTTTAAGGTTTGTTGCATATATATTACTTGAGAACAAGCCAAAACAGCAGAAATATATTCTGCTTCAGTTGGTGATAAAGAAACTGTATTTTGCTTTTTATTAAGCCAAGAAATCAGAGAATGCCCCAAAAAGTGACAAGCCCCACTTGTACTTTCTCGGTCTGTTTTACAACCAGCATAGTCAGCATCACAGTAAGATATTAAGTCAAAAGAATCATTTTTAGGGTAGAATAAACCATAATCAGATGTGTGTTTAACATATCTTATGATTCGTTTTACGGCTTTAAGTGTGTCTCTTTAGGTTGGGATTGATATCTGGCACGGAGAAATACTATGCATGATATCAGGTCTACTGGCAGTAATATAGATTAGTGATCCAATCATTCCTCTATATAGTTTTTGATCTACATCTTTCGAGAATTCTTCTTTACTAAGGTACTCATTGGTTGCCATGGGAGTGGATTTTCCACTCGCAGTAGTCAAACCAAATTTACTAATTAGATCTCTAGATATTTTTCTTGACTAATAAAGATACCATTATCTAATTGCTTTATTTGTAATCCTAAAAAGAAATTTAATTCACCCATATGTCTCATCTCAAATCTTTTGTCATTATTTCAGAAAATTCTTTATTCATTTCAAAATTAGTTGAACCAAAAATGATATCATCTACGTAAACTTGTACTAGTTGAATATCATTTTTATTTCTTTTAATAAAAAGAGTATTATCTACTTTACCAATTTCAAAATTAGATTGCAATAAATAAGATCTAAGTCTATCATACCAGGCTCTAAGAGCTTGTTTTAGACCATATAATGCTTTCTTAAGTTTGTAAATATGATTTGGTAAATTATCATTTTCAAAAAGTGGTAGTTGTTCAACGTATACTTCTTCTTTTACAAATCCATTTAAAAATGCACTTTTAACATCCATTAGAAATAATTTGAAATTATTATGATTTTCGAAAGCAAGTAGAATCCTAATGGCTTCTAATCTTGCTACGGGAGCAAATGTTTCATCAAAATCTATTCCTTCTTCTTGACAATAACCTTGAGCGACTAATCGAGCTTTATTTCTAACTACCTCTCCTTGTTCATTCATTTTATTTTTATAAACCCATTTAGTTCCAACTATTTTTCTGGTCTAGGAACAAGTTCCCAAACATCATTTCTAGTACATTGATTTAATTCTTCTTGCATAGCCAAAATCCATGAATCATCAGTTGATGCTTATTTTGGATTTTTAGGTTCAATAGTTGATATAAAAGCTACATTACTCATTTGACTTAGTTGATTTCTAGTTTTAACAACAGATTGAATATCTCCCAATATATTTTCTATAGGATCATCTTTTAAAAGCTTAGTCCTTTTATTAGGATAATTAATTTCATTATTAGTTTCAATTGATTCTTGATTTTGAGTGATTAAATCCTCTTCATCATTTGTATCTTCAAAATTTTTGAAATTTTCATCAAATGAAACATGCATTGTTTCTTCAATGGAATTGGTTTTTAAATTAAACACTTTTATGCTTTACTTTTATTAGAATATCCGATAAAGATACCTTTTTCAGATTTAGGATCAAATTTATCTAAATTATCTTTTGTATTTAAAATAAAGCATTTACTTACAAAAATTCTGAAATAAGATACCT
This sequence comes from Allium cepa, assembly GCA_030765085.1. Lineage (NCBI taxonomy): Eukaryota > Viridiplantae > Streptophyta > Magnoliopsida > Asparagales > Amaryllidaceae > Allium > Allium cepa. The sequence continues at coordinate 100,643,994 of CM060946.1, read as the reverse complement.
TAGGTTTCTTTGAATAAAGAAGTTCGTAAGATGTCTTATCAGTTAAAGGTCTTATTAAAATTCTATTTAAAATATAATAGGCGGTAGCAACTGCTTCTTCCCAAAAATTCTTTGGTAAATTACTAACTGTAAGCATAGTTCTCGCACACTCTTAATCGTCCTATTTTTACTTTCTACTACTCCGTTTTGTTGTGGAGTTCTCGGAAATGAAAAATTGTTAGTTATTACCTTTTTATTGCAGAATTCCTCAAACTTTTCATTTTCAAATTCACCACCGTGATCACTTTGAATAGTTATAATTTTTAGAGAAAATTGATTTTGAATTCTTTTTGAAAATGTCTTAAAACATTCAAAAGTATCACTTTTATGTTTCAAAAATATAGTCCCTGTAAATCTGGAATAATCGCCTACAATTACAAAGACATATTTACTATGATTTATTAATAGAATTTGAGATGGACCAAATAAATCAAGATGAAGTAATTCAACAGGTTTTGAAGTTGAAATCATATCTTTCAACTTAAAGGAACTTTTTCTAAGTTTACCTAATTGACAACATCACATAAACTATCTACTTTAAAATTCATTTTAGGGAGACCTCTTACTAGATTATGTTTTGACAGTTTAGATAAGAGTTTGAAATTCAAATGCCCAAATCTCTTATGTCAAATCCAAGGGTCACCTGTATTTTCCAACAGACACATGTTATCATTTGAAACTTTCATACTAAGAATATAAATATTCTTTTTCCTAACTCCCTCAAATATAATGGTTGAATTATTATCTTCTATATGACACTTATCTTTTTCATATTTAATTTCATATCCTTTATCACATAGTTGACTTATACTTAGCAGATTATGTTTCAGATTCTTAGCTAGCAAAATATTAGTAATAGCAGGACTTTTGAAACTACCGACTTTGCCGATGCCAATCACATAACCTTTTGAATTGTCTTCAAAGTTAACCAGTTCTCTGTCTTTGTATATTATATCATTCAGTATATTTGGATTGCCAGTCATGTGCCTAGAACACCCACTATCAAGTATCCAATTCTTCTTTCTGATCTGCACAATTTGCCCGTTGTGGATTGATTCCTCAACACCCATAAAGCACGATCCCTGCACATCAAACAATCTTGGTAGATAACTTGAATTTGAATATTGATTATATGCAGACTCAAGAAACAATGATGTTTTGAATACTTCTAAATTAGTATTAATGAATATAGCCATTTTAAAAACTTTTTTCAAAAATCAGATTATGAAACTTTGAAAACCTGGCCCTGATACCAATTGTGAGAAATGCAGATTACAGATCTTAAGGCTAGGATTAACACTAGAAGGGGGGTGAATAGTGTTAATAAAGAATTACTAAATCTTTTTGAGTTTATGTAAATTTAGACACTGATGTATGCAATATACAGACACAGATATGATCACAGAAGCAAGCACAGATGCAGAAATAAAATAAAATCAGTAAAGAAAAGAACACACCAGATTTTATATTGGTTCGGAGTTACCCTACATCCAGTCCCGCAACACAAGTACGGATTTCCTTTCAAAAGAAATTGTACAATTACACCCTCGGTTTCAAGGCTACAAGTTTACCCAATTGATTTACCAAGGCTACAATCATACTCTTTTGATTGATTTCCAAGGCTACAATCACACCTTTTCTCGCTTAATATATTACAAAGAAGTCTATAACTCTGAATAGCACTGAGAACCTTGTAGAGATAGTGATAGAGAATCAAACTAGAAGTAATCGAGTTTGATTCAATGTTGATTTCGGCAGAGTAATGGTAAGAATATGTATTAAGAAATGTGAAAGAAGAAGAGGAGTGAAAAACCAGAAAATCTGCTATAAAATTCGTTGAAACTAACCCCTATTTATAGAAGAACAACGACTATATCCATTCATGAAGAGTTATGCCGAATAGACACTTCTTTTGAAATTTAAATTTTGAATTCAACTGACACCATGTCGACAAGCTTACCCTAGGCGTGTCGACATCCCAAAGCAATTTTTGGTGATTTGATTTTCTTTGAAAATAACCTTTATCTTATATTAAAACTATTTTAAACTTTACAAATATACTTGACTATAGTTAAAATTCATAAGTAAATATAGAGAATAATATATATAGATTTTAACTATAATTTTATATTTAAATCTAAGTATAAAGTTAAATATATAATTTAAAAAGATAGTTTAAAATCAGGAGTAATTTGACTTTGAAATTAAAGGTAATTTTGAGGCTAAAATTATTTACAATCAGGATAGAGAGTTTTGATGTTTTTAAAAGGAAAGTTTTGAAATCATTTTGAAAACAAGATAATTTTGTAAAATCATTTGAATTAAAATTAGTGGATACAAAACAATGTTCCACTAGATTTCGTAGGTTTCATCCTACTTAGGGTTCCATCCCTTTAATAGGCTCGAAGTGGATTCCATTCCACGAATAAATTGGATTTTAAGATGCCAATGCTTTTCTACGAGTTTTAACAAAAATTCCTAATAAAAATACTTATGCTTGAAATCTTGACCTCTTGATAATCTTGATACTCATGAGTCTTCTATCTCGATATCTTGAATCTCTATACTGTACAGTCTTCATTCTTGGTACCTGCATGGTTAAATCCTGCATATATATGTATATAAACTTATAATGTTAGTATTTATATTTTATAATCTATTCTAAGGTTATTGTAACCAAAACCATCATCTCACGGACTAACACATTCTTGAGGTTATACACAAGCTCTTATGAAAATTTGGTAGCATTTCGACTTATAGATTATGAGATATGATCAAGTTTGGATCTTCAATGTGGAAGCGAGTTTCATGATCGATACAAACCAAATTCATGTCGATCCAAAATTGCCCTTTTTGGGTTGGGATCGATCGTGGACATTCTTGAGCTTGTATGCAAGCTCCTATGAAAATTTGGTGGCATTTGGACTAGTAGATTATGAGATATGATCGATGCAAGTTTGGATCTTCAATATGAAAACGAATTTCATGGTCGATACGAACCAAATTAATATCAATCCAAAATTAATCTTTTTGAGTTGGGATCGATCATGGACATTCTTGAGGTCATATCCAAGCTTCTGTGAAAATTTGATGGCATTTGGACTTTTAGATTGCAAGTTTGGATTTTCAATGTGCAGGTGAGTTTGTGAAGCGAGTTTGTGTAGCGAGTTTGGAAAGCATGTTTGAAAAGCGAGTTTGGGAAGCGAGTTTGTGAAGCGAGTTTGTGAAGCGAGTTTGGGAAGCGAGTTTGTGAAGCGAGTTTGTGAAGCGAGTTTGGAAAGTGAGTTTGGGAAGCGAGTTGTAGAGGTTTTTCTTTATTTTGATCGGTCAATATCTCGAGCATACGAACTGTGATTGGCTTGAAATTTGGAACATTGGCTTTCACGGCTTTGCTAGTCATACCATATCGATTGTAACTCGATCCGGACTCGTGCAAAATTTAGCAGTATCCACAGTGAACCTCTATGTAGACGATCTTCGGAACAGAGTGTCCTTAGTTTCCAGTTAATTCCATGGTGTCAGTCTTTGCCAAAAGGAGGGATAACATTTCAAAATTTTTGTTCGTCGACTGTGCAATATATTAGTCCCGTGATCATGATTACCATCTATGAAAAATCTAGTTTCGACCATCGTGTAGTCGATTGGGTTAAATCCACATGTATATTGCTTTGCCAAAAGGCGGGTTAACACTTTGCCCCCCAAAACATGTCTTGCTATAGGAAGATGTATTTTGTAGTGCCATAAGCTGGATGTTCGTATCTTGTTGATGACCTGTAAAGAGATTGATAATCTTACCTAATTATGAATGGTGATCGTTCGAGGCCATAGGTGACCGTTTGAGGTCAGGTGCCGTTCGAGGCGAACGGTGACCGTTCGAGGCGAACGATGACCATTCATGGTCGGATGCCATTCGAGGCGAAACGTGTCCGTTCACGGACAGGTGCCGTTCGAGACGAATGGTAACCGTTCGAGGTCGGGTGACGTTCGAGGCGAATTTTGACCGTTCGATGTCGAGTGCTGTTCGAGGCGAATGGTGACCGTTTGAGGTCGGGTGCCTTTTGATGTGAATTGTGACCGTTCGTAGTCGAGTGTCGTTCGAGGCGAATTTTGGCCGTTCGCAGTCGGGTACCCGGGGGGACTTTAATGACGGATTTCATGCTTGAGTGTGTTTCTAAATCATTCGTTGTGGTGGTTCATCGCCATCTCAGAGCATGCCTAAGGACCGTTCATCATTCCGTACATGTGTAAGTGACTTGGTCGTTATGGAATTATGAATACCAGAATTACATTCAAATGAGTATTACAATAGAAATGTCCAAATCAATCAAGTTCAAGTGCAACAAAACAACAAAAGCAAAACAGACACGTTAAAGTGCAAACACCCCCACTCTCGTAGTTCATAATTGTCTCAAAGCATGCCTAAGGACCGTTGTGACCTCGTACATGTGTAAGCAACTTAACCGCGCTAGTGTGGAGTTTGCGACTTATTCATCATTATTTTAATCAATTGATGACAAGATGATGCCTTGATCCTAAGTTGTCCCCAGTTGATGCAGATGGTGGTTGCTCCTATTCCGTCGTCGTTGCTCGCCTTTTCACATATTGTAATAGAAATCCATTCCAGATATGCCCTTCAACTTCATCCCTCAAATGCCTACGGTCATTCATACTATGTTCGCTTAGCTCGTGGAATGAGCAATACTTGTCTGATTTCTTTTCATTGTTGGTTGGATCCCTTTTCATTGGCCTCCAGTAGGGTACATGCCACCTGGTTTCTTGATATATTCACTCCAAAGTCTCGCTTAACTACGAGGTGAATCTCGGCTCCTTCCAAGGCCGCCTGGACTCGTCAGAACTATTCTCTGCCTTTTATTTTCCTTATTCGGATATTTTCCAGGTCGGTCTCCGCCTTTAGTTGCATAAACTCCAACTTTTTCTCCTTCCTCTTTCTCATCATTTTCATCCTTCTGCCATAGAAACCTTTTTGCTCTATGGTAAAACTCTCCCAGATCCATAGATGGATCCCTTGTCAGTGAATTCTTGAATTCTATGCCATCAGCTATTCTAGATACAGCTGCCTTCAAAACCATGGATGGATTTGGACGATCCACAGATGCTGCTGCTGTGTTAAATCATGTCAAAAAGTTCCTCAGAGACTCCCATGCTTTCTGTTTCAGCGTTGTTAAACTCAGTACGTTCTTGAGCCTTAATATATGAACTCTGAACCGTCTCATGAACTTTTCAATTAACTTAGTCTACGTTCCAATCAAACCGCTCTCCAATTGCCTAAACCATAATGCTGCTATGTCCGTCAAATATAGCAGGAAGCATCAGGCCATGACTTCCTCTGATGCCCCCAGTATTTCCATATGCCGCATATACCTCTTCAGATGAACAACACGATCTGTCCTTCTATCATACATCTCTAGTGCTGGTAGCTTGAATTCAGGTGGGTTCCTAGCTTGCCTGGTTGTGAGAGCAAAGGGGCTCTTGTTCACATCTTCCGAATCTCTATTCACTAGTCCTTCCCTCATGGCTCGTCTGACCATCTCTACCAATCTTTCACTATCATCAAGTTGGGGTCCTTGTCTGTTGCTGTTGATCTGCCCCCCGAGTTCATGAGGGAATTCTGTAATCTACTTTTCTAGACGAGCATTCATTCCTCTATGAACGCCATGTTGCATAATTCTACCTGGTATCCAGCTTGGGATTGGATCAATATGCTCCAGAGGCATGCCCCCTAGCTCGTGGACTACTCCTAATGGTCCGCTCCATTCTAAATCATGGTTTATCCATGATCCTAATCCTTGTTTCCAACGCTTCCTGTAGTTGTGCTTCCTTGATTTTGCACTCTAGCTTGTCTAATCCGCTAAAGTAGGTTCTACATCATCTTTTCTTGTCTTTTCAACATTCCTTCCTGCATGGCTTCCATTATCATCTCCATTTCGTCTCCGGTGATGAAGACTAAGGTCTAACTCGCTCTCGAGGAAGCCTCCTGAATTCCCTCATGTTGACTTCTTTTTGCTCTTGGTCTCCTTACTGATTTCTTCACTGTAGCTTTCCAGATCCAATTCCTTAAGCTTTTAGATTCAGAATCCAAGCTGTAGAATTCCTGAGTTTAATTCTCAATTAAAGCACCAAAATGTTTGCGTCAGAATTAGTCACAAAGAACCGATTACCGATGAAAGCATCCGTTTACAATCACAGATCATAAATAGCAAGTATGTAGGGAATATGAATATGAAGAACACTCAAAATTTAAAAGGAAAGTAGTAGAATATAAGATTTAAAGTGCTTCGATGTTGTAGCCTACGTCCACTTTGAAGACTTGTTATTTTAATGATTATGATTCGCTAGTTATAGAGGATTACAATAGTATAACCGAGTTACAACAATGATTCCGGAAAAGTATCGGTAAAGAAGAGCCAAAAGATCTCTTTCTGAAGCCCTTGGACTGCTACTTATAGGTGTAAGCTGCAAATATCTCGTTCAGATCTCGAAAGACTCCTTCTTTCACGTGGGTGGTCCCACATGATCGATCCCCTAACATTTCGACTTGATCCATGATCGATACGCATAAAATTCGTATCGATCCAAAATTGCTCCTTTTGGTTTGGGATCGATCATAAACATTCTTGATGTTGTACGCAAGCTCCTGTGAAAATTTGGTGGCATTTGAACTTGTAGATTGTGAGATATAATCGATGCAAGTTTGGATCTTCAAATGTGGAAGCAAGTTTCATGATCGATACGAACTAAATTCATATCGATCTGAAATTTGAAAGAAAAAGTTTGTAATTTTACATAACATGCCCACGTACAATTATAACGTCAATTTTATACGAAGATACAACAAACAAGACCCTGTATTTGTGACATATGACGATGATCCAGATCTAGTTTCGGAAGAATTTCTACAAGAATAGTACTTTATTTAAACATTCTCTTTTTGCAAAATATTTTTCTACGCTTGTCCGCTTATCTTTGCTGTTGTAAGCAAGTGCACCCATAACCTTCGACTTTCTAATTTTATATTTGCAAACTTCTGTGGACCGATCTCCGTAATATGCATTTGTATTGTCATCCAAAATATTATTGGCCTTCCTCAGTTTCAGTCAAGTATATGATGCAAAGGTTTCAAGTTATTTGTCCTTTTTTTCTTGCTGAAAGCAACGTGCCATAACAAATGTCAGTTATTTTAAATCATCCGTATGTCACTGTAAGCCATGTTTGAAGAAAGGGGGGAGAAAAATAAATCGGGTCGCCAACGATTGTTAGGAGCCAATGGGAGATATTAATGCAACTCAGAGGTAGAACGCAATCACTGACTTAAGCGTCTGACTGAAGCGTCAAAGTAATGCAACTTGAGTAATCAACTGTCCTCGAAAATATTCAACACCACATTTTTCCAGGGACCTAAAAACACTTATCCTATAAAGCGGTAAACGCTGGTGCTATACAACCGAAGACAAATTATACGATAGTTTATTCACGTTCCATCTGCATGTGCATGAACCAATATATTATACATGAAAGAAACTTCCTAAGTTCTAACCCGCTTCAGAAATCTCACTATAAATGAAGTCCAAATCCTTACCATTAACATCACACTAAAAGTATTCACAGCAAGCTCACCATTACAGCAATGGAGCTCATCATGATCTACATAGCCATAAGCACTCTTTTAGCGGCAGCACTCTTCTCCATCTTCTTAAACAAAGGCAAAAGCCCACCAAGTCCATTAGCTCTTCCAATAATAGGCCATCTTCATCTCTTAAGCATCAAAGAACCACTGCACCACACCGTAAATCGAATGCATGATAAACTGGGCCCTATACTCTCCCTTCGTTTTGGCAACCGTAAAGTTCTAGTTGTGGCCAAAGGAGCCTTGGCGGAAGAAAGTCTTCTTTCTCATGGCCCTGTATTCGCCAACCGCCCTCAGTTTCCTTCACTCAAGGAATTTTCATACAATTTCACTGTTTTGGGAACAAGCAATTATGGGGATCACTGGCGCAATATGAGAAAGCTTGCTTCTTCCGAGCTCTTGGCCCCTCACTCTCTCAATGTATCTGCCGATGTCCGTACTGCCGAATTGCAAACTCTGGTTCGAACTCTCTTTCAGGAGTCCAACATTGATGGGTAAGTCAAATTTTAACAGCATAGTAAATTAATACCGTCTATATAGATATATATTCCTAGCTACTTGTTATACGTAGAGATGTGTTGATGGATTGTTTATTGTTGAATTTAATTAATTCAGGGAGTTTACAAAGGTTGAGATGAAGTCCAAAATTTTGACGATAATATTGAACGACATAATGAGAATGATGGCTGCAAAGATGTTCTCAGACAAAGAGCAAGTAAGTTCAGAGACAAACGAGGAAGAAGAGTTCCGTGATTGGGTGGAGGATGTGTTTTCAATACTAGGAGGCAGAACAAACATCGCAGATTACCTGCCTTTCTTAGGATGGTTGAACTTAAATGGATGGAAGAAGAAGGTAGCATCAATAGCCAAGTACAGAAATGAGTTTTTCCAGAAACTGCTAGATGATATAAGACATAGCAGCACAGACGAACAGAAGAAGAAAACCATTATGGCAACTATGCTTTCGCTCCAGAAAACAGACCCCAAGTACTACACAGATGAAATCATCAAAGGGTTCGCCATTGTAAGTCTATATACTAACTCTACTGACGATCAGTCCTTTGTGGTATATATAACAGAGCTGGATGTACGTACGTAGACTAAGAGTTGTTAATAATTTATAATGAATTGCGCGCAGACTATGTTGGCAGCAGGAACAGACACGTCATCAAACACGATCGAATGGGGTCTAACGTTGCTTTTGAACAATCCGGAGAAACTAAAGAAATTACAAGCAGAGATCGATGAAAAGATAGGAAGTGAAAGGCTGGTGCTGGAGTCGGATGTTCAAAATCTTCCATACCTCCAATGTGTCATAAACGAAACGCTTAGACTAAAACCAGCAGGCCCACTGATGGTGCCGCATGAAGCATCGGAAAACTGCGTGGTAGGAGGATACAATATTCCTAAAGGAACTATGCTTTTGGTCAATGCATACAGGATTCACAGGGACCCTGATACTTGGGCGGAGCCCTTGAGATTTGAACCGGAAAGGTTCCAAAGTGGGAAGCATGACATAAGCAAAATGCTGATATTTGGAATGGGACGGATGAAGTGTCCTGGGGAAATTCTTGCAAGGAGAATGGTGGGCTCGGTGTTGGGGTCGGTGGTGCAGTGTTTTGACTGGAAGAGAATTGGAGAGGAAATGATAGACATGACGGAGAGCGTTGCGATTACAATGGGTAAACAAATTCCTCTCGAGGCCATGTATCGACCAAGGGAGCACATGAAGAGCGTCATGATGAAACTTTAAGTCGCACACTGCTTAATTACATGGAATGATGCTTTTGCATGCAGTAACCCATCACTCTGTGTAATTTGTTCGCTTTCGAAGATATGTTTGTAATAAAGTTTACTTTGCCATGTTCGTCTAAAAATAGTAGTATGGTACAGCTAATCAACTATCTGATATAGCAAGTCCAAAATATAGGTCCTGCTTGTCAAAACTATTCTGAGACTTTATGAATACTATTCAACCATCTTATATGATCGTGTTTCACCTTAAGACAGAAGTGCATACAATTTAAGTATGTTACGTATGGAACTAACTGTGGTTCCTACACACTTGTTCCAGAAAAGGAATACGAACAATAAACATCTAAGACCGCCGGGATAATAAGACAGATGAATTATGGACGAAGGTGTACCATCTATGATTCAGGAGGGAAATTGGATACACAAATAACAACAGTACCAAGTACCGTACACAGTTAAGAATTTGCTTCCACGTTCTGAAGTTCCAGACTAATGTATAAGCATAGTGTGTGTGTCCATTGGTGCGTGTTACTTTTTAGAAGTTTCAATCAGGGGTAAATAAGGGAAGCTAAAAGTTTTGGAAAGAGAAATAAACCTAAATGCATCTAAGTTTTATTGCTAGACCGAAGGACAATAACTAGTTATACTTAACATTATATTCAACTTTTACACCATACAAAATGATAGTTATAACTAGCATTATATTTAGTTTTATATTATACAAAATGCTCATTCAGTCAAAAAATTAAACTTGTTGTATTTCAGTCTAATTAAATTTCTAAGTTTGTCATTAATTATACCTATTTTCCTGCTTCGATCATCTGTCATAGGTTATTTTTTAAACAGTAGCTATATCATTAATAACCTAATAAAAGCGCTAAAATCATTCGATGCTATATAATACGGTATTAAAGCAATGAATATTGAATGATTTTTCTTTCTTTCTTCGTTTTCTGGGTCCATCTTGATTCTTAAACACATTCCTTTTTATCTCTTTTGAGCAATTCAAATCCTTTGTTATCATTACCAAGTTTTGCTACTAAAAGGAGTGGTAAGCTTTCGGTCTCTGCGTAGTAAAGTGTTTTTTAAAGTATATACCAGTACATAAACTAACCTTATGCTTTTGTCTCATGATAGAGAAGTTTAGAGCACGTCTGGATAGGCAGAAATAAGTAGCTCTTCGGCCTTTTAAAAGCAAAAGCAAAGAAACCCACGTGGATTCATAGAAAATTCGGACAATAAACATCTAAGACCGCCGGGATAATAAGACAAATGAATTATGGACGAAGGTGTATTATCTATGAATCAGGAGGGAAATTGGAGACACAAATAACAACAGTACCATACACGTTTAGATTTTGCTTCCACGTTCTGAAGTTCCAAACTAATGTATAAACGTAGTGTGTGCGTCCATTGGCGTGTGTTACTTTTTAGAAGTTTCAATCAGGGTAAACATGGGAAGCTACAAATTCTGGAGAGAAAAATAAACCTAAATGCATCTAACTTTTTGTTGTTAGACTGAAGGACAAAAACCTAGTTATATTTAACATTATGTTCAACTTTTACACAATACAAAATGATAGTTATAACTAAAATTATATTTAGTTTTATATTATACAAAATGCTCATTCAATCTAAAATTAAACTTGTTATATTTCAGTCTAATTAAATTTCTAAGTTTGTCATTATACCTATTTTCTAGCTTCAATCGTCTGTCATATAGGTTTTTTTTAACAATAGTTATATCATTAATAACCTAAGAAAAGTGCTAAAATCATTCAATCCTATATAATACGGTATTAAAGCAATGAATATTGAATGACTTTTTTTTTTTCTTCGTTTTCTGGGTCCATCTTGATTCTTAAACACATTCCTTTTTGTCTCTTTTTGAACAATTCAAATCCTTTGTTATCACTAACAAGTTTTGCTACTAAAAGGAGTGGTAAGCTTTCGGTCTCTGCGTAGTAAAGTGTTTTTTAAAGTATATACCAGTACATAAACTAACCTTATGCTTTTGTCTCATGATAGAGAAGTTTAGAGCACGTCTGGATAGGCAGAAATAAGTAGCTCTTCGGCCTTTTAAAAGCAAAAGCAAAGAAACCCACGTGGATTCATAGAAAATTCGGACTGTAAGAAGCTGTTTTCCTACTTATTTCAAAAGCATATTAATTTTTCTTTTCTGCTTTCATAATCCAAGACAACAATTGACTTCCAAGCCGCGTTTCTTACTATTAGAGTTACTCCGGTGATTTTTTCATTCATCGCCCATTCGATACGCCGCTAATTCTCTTCAATATTTTTGACAAATGTACTCGTTTTCTTCTCATATTCCTTCTCGATTCTCTCAATCTACTATTATTTCATTTATTTGTTTTTGTTCGATGGGCCAAAACAAGATTTCAACAAAAAAAGGAATAAATCCGTCAAAGCATGACGATATTTTATTGTGAGGGTTGTCTAACATGTGACAGGAGGAACAACATTTTGAAATTGGAACAGTCACAAATTGCTAAATAATTTGAAGAAGTGTTGTATAAATATGAATTGGTGGACAAGTAACATTGAGGATTCATTTTGTTACAAAAAGGTGTGTGTCAACTCATATACGTACAACATGTGCTGAAGATGGAGAGCTTGGTTCGGACCGCCTTTACACAACATTATCATCCGCCATTTCTAGGTTTAGTATGGTTTTAGAAGTTGTATCACTTTTTCAATATTTATATTATAATGCTTGAAATTTGTGCAAAAGAATAACATGCATCTATCGTACGGTTTATTGTTTAATTTTTTTTAAACATAAAGTGGACGTCAATTGCTTTATTTGATGTGGGAACAATATGCAAAAACAACAGTAAATAGCGGCGTAGTCTTCCGACGGCCGCCAGCGGTTGTCAATCTCCGTGCGTTTTCGTAAATAAAATATAATAGTCGTCAGAAGCCGTCGGAAATCGACATAGTTGTCATCGACGGTCAACGCTAGCCGTCGAAAATTATCGTTTATACAAACTCCAGGCCGAGAGCTGCTTCATTATTCCTCGATCCCCCTTTTCACCAAAAAAACCTACCTCGACCATCTCCTCCCCATCGCCAGTCAGCTGCGGCGTCTCACCGAGCATCTCCAACTTCATCATTCTCCTCTTTCGACAAGCCCATGCCCTTTATCAATCTCCAATTAAGTTTTATTCATAAACCCTAATTAATTTTGATTTATTAAATTAGGATTAATTTGTTGTTATAGTTATATAATACCCCATTGGTTATTTGGTATACCTTATTGAATGCTAATTAGGTTGTTATTATAATTGTTTATCATTAAAATGTTAAAAAGAAGAGATTGTTTAGTGTATATATGCGTTAATTGATGTATATACGTTGATTAATTAGTGCATATGCACATTAGAGCTAGTTTGAACTAATTAGAGTCGATGCTCAGGATTTAGTATATGCATTTCCAAGATGACGAAAATGACGATTTAGTGTATGCGTTTCTTTGAATGTAAATAAATTATTGTAAAAATTGTTGCATAAGACGATTTACTTTTTGTAAATACTTTAGAGAGTTTTTGGCCCACTCTGACAAGTATTGTACATGATCGTAGTATGAATGTTCGTTTTTTTATAGAACGGACATTTATATTCATCCAATAAGATAATTGTTAGATTTATCTCCGTATTGAACAAATTACAGATTAATTATATTTTGCAAATCATTTCAATTTTAAATGGTTCAATAAATTCGGCAACACTTTATTTTTTTTCTCTATGTACGTTCATATGTGTACGATAAAGAGAACAAAGGGGAAGTGCTACCGAAATTTTGTTGGATCGTTTAAAATAAAATGATTTGCAAAATATAATTACTACTGTGTTTGTAATGGTAAGTAGGATGACCAACCATTAAAGTGTAAAATAATAAGCTAAAAATTACAGATTATATTCATATAATAATTTGTGTAAATCCATTTGAAAATAAAGTTAAATAGAAGAATATTATATATTTGCGAAAATTTAAATGTATGATTTAATTGAAAAATAAAATGTCAACAAGTAAATGATTAATACGTTTTGGTGTTTTAAAATAGGAAAAAGGTCAGTTATTTTGTCGATCGGAGCTAGGTCGATGTACCAACAAAGAAGAGAAATTGAAGGCTCAACAAGTGAACATTTTCAAAATGTTGTACACGTGTTTATTGAATTCGTTTTAAGTAATAATAGGAACGACAAAGAAATTCATTGTCCATGTAGTAGGTGCAAATTATTTAAGCACTTGATATCGGATATAGTAATAGTTCATTTGCGTCAATATGGTTTCGTACCGAATTATTTTGTACGGGACAGTCATGTAGAACTTATAACACCTAATCCTGTACATTCGGAGGAGGTGGTGTATAATGAAATTGTTTCGACGAATCTCATAAAAGATATGGTTGAAGATGCAGCACGTTTAATTTTCCCTACTGTTGAAGTTGATGGTAACAATGTTAATGTCAAAGAAGAACCAAGTATTGGAACAAAAAGAATTTATGATTTATTGATGCTGCTAAGAAACCCCTTTGGGATGGTTGTACAAGCGGTACTCGGCTATCAGTAGCTGCAGAATACATTACGATGAAATCAAAATATAACTTCACAGAAGTCAGGTTTACAGCTATAGTACAAGCTGCAGAACCGCATATGCCACCCGATAATTTAATGTGCGAAAATCATTATGAAGTAAAAAAAACTTATGTTTTCTTTTGGTTTGCCGTATCAAAAAATAGATACATGTTTAAATTGTTTCATGCTATTTTGGAAAGAAGACATCATTCTTAGAAATTGTGAAATATGTAGTCAGGAAAGATACAAACCAAAAAAAAAGGAAAAGAAAGTTTCGTACAAGCATATGCATTACTTACCCATCACTCCTAAACTTTAAAGGTTATATGTATCTTCTATAACCGTGCATCATATGAGATGGCATTGCATGAGAACATAAGAAGAAGGTACGTTAACACACCCAGCCGATGGAGAAGCATGAAAGCATTTTGATAAGACATACCCCGCTTTCACAGCGGAGAGCGTAATGTTTGACTTGGTTTATGTAAGGATGGATTTTCATTGTTCTTCAATTTGGTTCAAAATATTCACTTGGTCTATAATCGTTACACCTTATAATTTACCTCCGTGAATGTGTATGAAAATTCTATATATATTTCTCACTATTGTCATCCCTGGTCCTGATGATTCGACGCAAGGAATCGATTTATATTTACAATCGTTGATCGAAGAGTAGAAAACGTTGTGGACAAAAAACTAGTTATATTTAGCATTACATTCAAATTTTACACTATACAAAATGCTAGTTATAGCTAACATTATATTTAGTTTTATATTATAAAAAATATTCATTCCGTCAAAAAATTAAACTTGTTGTACTTCAGTCTAATTAAATTTTTAAGTTTTCCTTTATACCTATTTTCCTGCTTCGATCATCTGTCATATAGGTTTTTTTTAACAGTAGTTTTATCATCAATAACCTAATAAAAGTGCTAAAATCATTCAATCCTATATAATATTATATTAAAGCAGTGAATCTTGAATGATTTTTTTTTCTTTCTTCATTTTCTTGGTCCATCTTGATTCTTAAACAGATTCATTTTTCTCTTTTTTTGAACAATTCAAATCCTTTGTTATCACTAACATATTTTGCTACTAAAAGGAGTGGTAAGCTTTTGCTCTCTTTGTAGTAAAGTGCTTTTTAATCATATATACCAAATACCTAAACTAACCTTATGCTTTTGTCTCATGATAGAGAAGTTTACAACACGTCTGGATAGGTAGAAATAAGTAGCTTTTCGGCATTTTAAAAGCAAAAGCAAAGAAGCCCACCTGGATTCATAGAAAATTCGGACTGTAAGAAGCGGTTTTCCTACTTATTTCAAAATCATATTAATTTTGCATTTCTGCTTTCATACTCCGAGACAAATATTGACTTCCAAGTCGCGTTTCTTACTATTAGAGTTTCTCGGGTGATTTTTTCATTCATCGTCCAATCGAGACACGCTAATTCTCTTCAATATTTTTGGCAAATATACTTGTTTTCTTCTCATATTCCTTCTCGATTCTTTCAATCTACTATTATTTCATTTATTTGTTTTTGTTCGATGGGCCAAGACAAGATTTTAACAAAAAAAGGGAATAAATCCGTCGAAGCATGACGATATTTTGTTGTTAGAGTTGTCTGACATTTGACAAGGAGGAACGACGTTTTGAAATTGAATAGTCACACATCGCTAAATAATTTGAAGAAGTGTTGTATAAATATGAGTTGGTGGACATGTAAAATTGAGGATTCTTTTTGTTACAACAAGGTGTGTGTCAACTCATATACGTGCGGCATGTGTGAAGATGGAGAGCTTGGTTCGGACCGCCATTACACAACATTTATCATCTGCTATTTTTAGGTTTACTACGGTTTTAGAAGCTGCATCACTTTTTCAATATTTATGTTATAATGCTTGAAATTTGGGTAAAAGAATAACATGCATCTATTGTATGGTTTATTATTTGATTATTTTTACATGAAGTAGACGTCAATTGCTTTATTTGACGTGGGAACAATATGCAAGTCACTACTGGAACAACAATAAATAGCAACAGAGCCTTCCGACGGCCGCCGACGACTGTTGATCTCTATGGCGTTTTCATAAATAAAATATAATATCCGTTGCAAGCTGTCGAAAATCGACGTAATTACC
The DNA here is from genome assembly GCA_030765085.1 of Allium cepa. Classification (NCBI taxonomy): domain Eukaryota; kingdom Viridiplantae; phylum Streptophyta; class Magnoliopsida; order Asparagales; family Amaryllidaceae; genus Allium; species Allium cepa. The sequence continues at coordinate 100,627,815 of CM060946.1, read as the reverse complement.
ATTGGTGGCCGTCGTTAGCAGTAAAAAATTATCGTTTATACAGGCTCCAGGCCGAGAGCTGCTTTATTATTCCGCAATCCCCTTTTTCACCAAAAAACCTACCTCCACCACCTCCTCCCCATCGTCAGTCAACCGCCGCGCCTCACCGAGCATCTCCAACTTCATCATTCTCCTCTCTCGACAAGCTTAGGCCCTTTATCAATCTCCAGTTAAGTTTTATTCCTGAACTCTAATTAATTTTGATTTATTAAATTAGGGTTAATTTTTTGTTATAGTTGTATAATACCCCATTGACTATTTGGTATACCCTATTGAAAGCTAATTAGATTGTTATTATAATTGTTTATCATTGAAATGCTGAGAAGAAGAAATTGTTTAGTGTATATGTGAGTTAATTGGTGTATATACGTTGATTAATTAGTGCATATGTGCATTAGAGCTAGTTTGGATTAATTAGAGTCGATGCTCAGGACTTAATGTAGTGTTTCCAAGATGACGAAAACGACGATTTAGTGTATGCTTTTCTTCAAATGTAAATAAATCATTGTAAAAATTATTGATAATACGATTTACTTTTTATAAATACCTTAGAGAGTTTTTGGCCCCCTCTAACAAGTATAGTATATGATCATTGTATGAATGTACGGTTTTTCATAGAACGGACATTTATAGTCATACGGTACAATATTTGTTTGATTTATCCCTGTACTGGACAATTTGCAAACACCATAGACTAATTATATTTTGCAAATCATTTCATTTTAAATGGTTCATAAAATTTTGACAACACTTTCTTTCTGTTCTCTATGTACATGCATATGTGTGTGATATAGAGAACAAAGGATAAGTGCTGTCGAAATTCTGTTGAATCTTTTAAAATGAAATGATTTGCAAAATATAATTACTACTGTGTTTGTCGTGGGAAGTAGGATGACCAACCATTAAAGTGTAAAATAATAAGCTAAAAATTGTAGATTATATTCATATAATAATTTGTGTAAATCCGTTTGAAAATAAAGTTAAATAGAAGAATATTATATATTTGCGAAAATTTAAATGTATGATTTAATTGAAAAATAAAATGTCAACAAGTAAATGACTAATACGTTTTTATGTTTTAAAATAGGAAAGTGGTCAATTATTTTGTCGACCGGAGCTAGGTCGATGTACCAACAAAGAAGAGAAATTGAAGTCTCAATAATTGAACCTTTTCAAAATGTTGTACACGTGTTTATTGAATTCGCTTTAAGTAATAATGGAAACGATGAAGAAATTCATTGTCCATGTCCATGTAGTAGGTGCAAATTATCGAAGCATTTGATACTAGATATGGTAATAGTTCATTTGCGCCAATATGCTTTCGTGCCGAATTATTTTGTGTGAAACAATCATGGAGAACTTATAGCACCTAATCCCGTACATTTGGAGGAGGAGGTGGATATTGAAATTATTCCTACGAATCTTATAGAAGATATATTTGAAGATGGTGCACGTTAAATGTTCCCTACTGTTTAAGTTGATGGTAACGATGTTAATGACGAAGAAGAACCAAGTATTGGAACAAAAAGAATTTATGATTTATTAATGCTGCTAAGAAACCCCTTTGGGATGGTTGTACAAGCGGTACTCAGCTATCAGTAACTGCATAATACATTGCGAGGAAATTAAAATACAAATTCACAGAAGCTGGGTTTACAGCTATAGTACAAGCCGCAGAACCGCATATGCCACCCGATAATTTAATGTGCGAAAATCATTATGAAGTAAAAAAAAATTATGTTTGCTTTTGATTTGCCATATCAAAAAATGGATACATGTTTAAATGGTTTCATGTTGTTTTTGAGAGAAGACATCAATCCTAGGAATTGTAAATTATACAGTCGGCAAAGGTACAAACAAGGAAAAAAGAAGGAAAAGAAAGTTCCGTACAAGCATATGCAATACTTACCCATCATTCCTAGGCTTCAAAGGTAGTATGCATCTTCTACAACCGCGCACCATATGAGATGGCACTATGTGAGAACTTAGGAAGAAGGTACATTAACACGCCCAGCTGATGGAGAAGCATTAAAGCATTTTGATAAGACATACCCCGCTTTCGTAGCGGAGAGCTGTTATGTTTGACTTGGTTTATGTACGGATGAATTTTCACTGTTCTCTCAGTTTTATTCAAAATATTCGCTTGGTCTATAATCGTTACACCTAACAATTAACCTCCGTGGATGTATATAAAAACTCTGTATATGCTTCTCACTATTGTCATCCGTGTCCCTGATGATCCAACACAAGGAATCGACGTATATTTACAACCGTTGATTGAAGTGTAGAAAACATTATGGTATGGAGGTGTTGAAACACACGATATTACAAAAAAAGAATTTTTGCATGTTTGCTTCTCTACTGTGGACTATAAGCGATTTTCCTGCGTATGCAATGTTTTCGGTTGGAGTACGACTAATCGTCTAGCTTGTCATTATTGCATGGAAGAAACACAAGCATTTTCTGTATCGCATGGGAAGAAAATTTCATGGTTTGACTGTCATCGGTATTTTCTCCATATTAATCATCCTTTTAGAAATTTTTTTAAAAAAAGTAATAGACTTGAGACCTTGCGACCACCAATGATTTGGTTAAGCGAAGATATTTTTGACCTTGTAAAGGATTACTCAAAGATACATGAAGCTGGTAAACAAATTGAAATTCAAGATAAATTGATGATTCATAATTGGTGCAAACAAAGTATATTTTGGGAGTTTCCTTATTGAAAAAATCTCCTAATTCGTCATAATATCAACATGATGCATAATGAGAAAAATGTGTTCGATAATATATTTAACACTGTTCTGAATATTAAAGGAAAGATTAAAGACGGTTTGAAATCAAGACGTGAAATAGAGGCAATATGCAATCGTCTTGAGCTTCGTATGAAGCCAAATGACACAGAAAAACTCAAAGCATGCCATGAGCTAGATAGTAATCAAGTTAAAGTTCTGTTATAGTGGGTGGAAGAATTAAGATTTCCTATATATGTAGTATTCATTATAATGCAATATATTATCTATATATGCAGTATTTACGAATCACAACATTCAAGCAGCGATATCAGCGAGAATTTTGCTATTTGGTTTTCGAACCATGTATATGATCCCGTAAATTGTGTGGTCGATGAAAAGGTCGAAACATCTTGCGATGGACCAAAAAGAAAACTCAAGACATAACCAATATTCTTTGTCAATGGATACAAATTCAACACCAAAGAATATGGGGCCGAAAAATTAACTAACAATATCGGTGTATATGTTAAATGTAGTGATGATCCAAATGGTCACATAAATGATTTTTTTACGGCGTATTAAATCAGGTTTTGCAATTAACATATTTCACCAGACCTACGGAATTTTTTTATTTTTTTAGATATAACTGGTTCAGTAATGTTCCAAGTTCTGGAATCAACGTGCACCAAAAATATAATATTATTGAAACAAAGCATACATCACGTTATCATAAGTACAGTCCGTTTATACTAGCAAAACAAGCCCCACAAGTTTATTATGCTCCTGGTCCATCTCTAAAAAAAGATAAAGCAGATTGGTCGGCAATTTTAAAAACGAAGGCAATATTTATGTTTGATGGAAATAATATTCTAGACAAACAAGCTTACCAAGCGGATATCGAGGAAAATGGCGAAATTACAATAACAGATGATCATACCTATTTTGGACCTCTAAATGATGAATCAAATGTATTTGTAGAAGCATTTGAGACCACAGAGGAAAACAATACAGAGTACGAGACTGAGTCTGAATTAGAAAACGGAGGGGCTGATTTAATAGTATGTATACATGTTGAGAAAAGGTAATTTATGGGAGTATTGATGTTACAATTTTTTTGTAAGTTATATGCGATTATTGATGTTAAATCTTGATATGTTTACTCATAATAGAATGATATGTTCTACTATAATAAAATTATATGTATATGAAAGGTATTACAGATGTCTTTCTTTAGACGGCGGAGTTCTTCGCAATCCAGTTCACCCTCTTCGTCTCAGAGAGAGACCGTTCGTAGCGGAGGTGATGGCAGTGGCCCATCCTAGAAGGCACTACATATGGTAGTTAGATTGCTACTGAAAGTAGATGGCTCGTAAGTATTAAATTTACTTCAGCATTATAAATATTTTGTATGATATGTTAGTCATGATTTGTCTACATCATATTTAATGCAGGGTTTTGAGCTTGAGCCTTCCAATATAGTGCTCAGCATATTTAGGCAGGCATGCATGAGCCGTATGACTGCATGCTAGTCGAAATGGAGTAGGATCCTTGAGCATGTCCGAGAGAGCATCTGGCAGGACTTCTTGGTAAGTGTAAAATTATATCTCATTATATATAATCACTTTACAATCTGTTGACTAAGTATAAATGTATAACTTATATTTTTTTTTATCATATATACAGGGTCTGGTAGACCTGCAAGAGGAGGATGTTACTCTTTGCCAGCACCACTGGAACTCCAAAATTGCAAAGAATTACCGGGATATGATGTCGAGCATCAAAAAATCAGGTAAGAAGCCAAACTGGATGGGCACCACTGTATAGGATGCTGGGATCGAATGGTGGGGTAGCAATGAGTTCAGGGTAAGTCTGCCAGTTGTCACCGTAATTTTTTCAGTAGAGAAAACATAATTTATACTTGTAAAATATAATCTTAATTATTAATTTGCAGACGGATTCAGATAGGAACTCAACGAAAAGGTAAAAAAATTCAATCACACACCACGGTGGCTCGAAATCATTTCGCCGTCACCGAGAGGACCTGGTAAATTGATTAATTGCAATTATGAATAGTGATTACATTTTTTGTATAAATTTGTATGAACAAAAATAATATACACCAATTATTGTAGGAAAAAGCACGTTGGGCTCTCGTCTCGCATATGGACGTATTTGCACATACGCATGCCATCAAGCAGACTAACGATGAGGGATCGGTGATGTATGTCTGACATGAGGATGATAAAGCATACGCCGCATATGTAAGTATATTTTAAGCTATAAGTTATTAATAATAGTCATTTTAATTAATTAGTAATAAATTATTATAATAATGTCATGTAATATTTACTTGTATTTGATTTTGCGTTGCAGGAAAAGTTTATGCAAGCACGTGCGCAGATGCTTGAGCATTCGGGATGGGAGTAGTTGACCACTTATGAGAAGGATGCGATCTTTGACTCTGTTATGGACCCGACCTAGAGAAATAGGCATTACTGCTAAGGCAATCAATCGGTAATTTATAAAAATTAACTAAGTTGTAAAATTTGCTTAATTTTTCTAAAAGTTACGTAATAACTTAAACATATTTCGAATTGTTTTGCAGGCTCGGGCATTACAAACGGCTTACCAAAGGGCTCGTAATAACGCGGAGATTAATGAGCTTCAACAGCAGATTGCACAGCTGTTGGAGTAGGATTGCCTCCGAGTAGCACAAATGGAGCAACTGAACCAGCATTTAATAGAGTATACGGAGCGCCATGGAGCATTCCCTTCATCTGATGGTTTCAGAGCCGATGACGAGTCATTTGGTATGTTTTGCAGTTTTTGTTTTTAATATTGTGCACATATACAATGAGCGTTGGTGAGGTTGATTTGTGGACATTTGGTGTTTGATATTGATTTGTCGGGTTTGATGTTGGATGTATATATTGTATATTGATGTTGGATTTAGGCATTGTGGGGTGATGATGGATGGTATGATTTGTATTGATTGGAATGTTTGAGTTTGAGTGGTAATAACTGAGTTTTATATTATTATTGATATTGATTTTAGATTATAATACTGATATATATATATATATTGATTTTGATGTGTTGTGGTATATATTGGTATTGATGCGCTGTTGGACCGCTGAAAAAAATTACCTAGTTTTCTGACGGCTTATAGGTCGAAATATTCCAACAACTAACCGGCCGTATATACCGACGACTTTTGACGGTGTCTGACAGCTTCCAACGTTTTTTGACGCATTTTTAAGCCATGCGGACGTCAACACCATCGAAAATATCGTTGGAACTACCGTCGAAGGCCGTCGCAAATCTGTCGTCGTTTCCTTCAGAAATGGATGAAAGCCGTGTTTTATATACCGACGACATTTTCGACGACTTTTGACGGCCCCCAACGGCTTGGGGCCATCGGAAATGACCGTATTCCTTGTAGTGAGTATTTGTGTTGTATTTTGGTTCATTTTTCATGTTTTTTATGATTTATCTTCAAGCATATTAATTGTTTTGTGATCTTTAATTAACCGTTGTGTGACGACCTACATTTCAGGAGGTTTAAGTCGATAATAATCCGCACAAGTCCAACTCAAACAATCTGAAACACACATAATCAATGGGGTTAATTAAGAAGAATTAGAAAAGTAGAAAACATATACATAATCCCGCAATGGAATGACAAAATACAATAATCAAATAAATAGTTCATGAAGCTGTTTATATTATACATTTGATTAAAATTTAACAACATCTATCACAGTTACATATACAATAGAACAATGGAATAATGCAGTAGAACAACATGATGCAGGGAATAATACTAGTAATATAATATACCAAATCTTTGTCTTCGTCCTCCAGAAAATAATCTTCAATGCACTGAAAAATCAGGGCCGACCCGAGAATAAAGTAAAACAATCAGAACTAAAACATTCTTATGTAAGTCAAATCAATATCACGTATAAAATGAGTGTAATAGTGTCAGAGATTTTTATGGGTTTAGCATCTCCTATCCAGTGTACAATGTGCGTGCAATAACTCAAGAGATGTCATGGGATTTTCCATCTCTTAAGGATCCGTCAAAATATCTATATATAGTAGAATACGCTATATGCGTAATGTCTAATCAATAAAATAAAAAAAATTCCTTAAGCCTTTACATTAGTCCTCCTAAATGCGATTTTAAGCATTGTCGTACAGTTTGCATGTAAAGCCCCAGTAGAACGTCGGGGGATAAGGATGTGCCGTGATACGACAACACTAAACCAAACTCGTAGTGGTCTCGTATAAGGATAAAAGTATAACAAGACACGTGAGGCAATGTCCGAGGTAGGATACTAACAGTTCTGGTCGCATGGCTGGTGGTAACGCATCGTAGCCATGACCGCCCACCGCGTCCATCCATCCCATATCGAGTCAAAGGGAGGTCATCCCAAATCAAGGTGCACCAATCGAAACCGACATCAAGAAAATAATATGGATCAAGTCCAAAAAGGAAATCGAAGAACGAATGTCTGCTAGAGGAAGCTACCCTCATTGGCCCTTTCAAGCCATCATGTTTTAGTCATTTCAAATTGGCACGAGTGTCGGGGTCTATCCATCATCGTTCTCTTTCTTCAAATCCAGCAAACTACACCAAATCCAACCACTTCGTTCTAGAGTCCCCTTCGCGTATATAGTTGTTAAAGTGGTTCCAATATTGATAGAGAGTATGCCAATAAGAGGCCCTGGTCTCTTTACAACCAAACATCGTTTTACACACAGGTTGATTCTTTTACATTTCAAAACGATTCATACTTGATATCAAAATATCATATTCACTTTAAAATATCATTCATTTCAAAATTATCATATATACTTAAAATACATCCATTTCACTTGAGAATCATTTTCAATCCAATATCTCAAGTTCACCTCCAAAATCGTTTCGAATTTCAAGTTTGGTTGTAACTTCATTTAACTCAATTCGCATTTAAGTCCATGATTTAAATATAAACAATTTTCACTTTGACCAGTTTGAATTTTAAGAAAATAGTTTAAATAGTTTAAAATAGTTTCAAATAATTAAAATAGTTTTAAATAGTTAAAATAGTTTTAAATAGTTAAATAGTTTTAAATAGTTAAAATATTAAAATAGGTTACCTATTAAATGATTTGAAAATTTAAAAAGATGAATTTTAAAATAGTTTATAGCAAAATAGTTTAAATTGAAAATAGTTTCAAATTAAAACCGTTTCTTTCCATTTCCAATAAATCTTGACTCGGGTCCAAATTTCAATCAAACTGATTGAATTTCAAATCTTTCAATCCAAATCACATTTAATCTCAAATCAGTTCAAATCAACACAATTTTGATTTAATTTCAAATCAACTTCAATTTCAGTTCAATTCAAACTAATTCCAATTTCGATTTCAATTCGAATTAATCTCAATTTCGAAACATTCATTTTATCTTCAAATTCAATTCAACGATTCGATTAATGGTTTAAATTTCAATTCAATCCTTATTTTAAACCATTTCAATTTATATAAATTGAAAGTTCGATTTTTATTTACTGATTGAAATCACTTAAATCCAATTTAACTTCAATGTTCAATTTTAGATTCAAATCTTTAAATTAGTTCCATTTGGAATATTACAATTACGAGCCCAAATAAAATACCATTTATATCACTTTTACTTAGATAAATTTTCAAAGTTCGAACAAAGTTCAAACCCTTAAAACAATTCAATTTCCATAATTCAAGTTGTATGTCGATTTTACTTCACATTTCAAACTTAATTCTTTAAAACAATTTCTTTTAACCAATTTCGATTTCAACATCTCAATGCTAAAATTTGAAAATAATTCAATCTTTATAATTCAATTTTATTTCTTTAAAACAAAATCATTTAAATAATTTCAAAACCAAGAATTTTAAAATCGTCTAAATTTAATCAATCCAGTGTCCATATATAATTTTCTATCCTATAGCCAAGTGATCCGTTATTGCAATTTTAATTGCAGGGATGAATATATATCATTTCAATCCAAAATAACATCATAGATATGTATCATTTCAACCTCTTTCTTAATTTCTTCATAATAATTCAAATAATGGTTTGGATGCTATTAGCAACATACAGGGTGATAACATGTATAAACATAAATAGATATTTAATCATCCAAATTATCAACCAATAGGCATCCATCACAATCAACATCCAAACGGTCAAAATAACACAACAGTTAACTAGTTATCAATAATTGGAAGTTTAACTAGCAATTTAATTCCAATTTCGCTTTAACCATCAGTTTTTATTCGTAACAGTCAATTCATATGTCAATTAAATTACCAAACAACAGTCAATAAAATTAAATTACCTCATGATATCAATTTAACGAACATCAGAAATATTTTTTATTTTGTGAGAATTTTAAAACACTTATCTTTATTTGAAACTGAAAATTATTCAGATTCAAATAAACTCCAATCCAACTTCATGTCATAGACGACTTCGATACAAATCCAATACAACTCGTTTTGTTTAAATCGGACCTCATATGAAAAAGTTATACGATAAATTAGCATAAAGATAATTAAAATAAACTTAATTAAATTAGTCAATAGTTAAACTAATTAAACTTAACCCACCCCAAGTACTCGTTCCTAGAGAACCTTCGATCGAACCCATACCGCGACCCCATCCTTCCACGAGCGCGCCACCCTCTATGACCGAGGCTCCATCCGACCACACCACGTCGCGCATATTGGCCACCTCCACCACCACCCCGAGTATCATTGACGCCGCCGCCGCCATTGTTAGGTGACTTGAGAAAACCCACTGGCCCTTCGAGCTTCGATTCTTACTAACTCAGGTCGCTTCGCCGTGATCCAACCGTACAACGTGTAGAGCTCGTCTTGCTTTACACTTTTCCTTTTGGTGTTGTTTGATTTCGTTAATTGGATGGGGAGAAATCAAGAGGAGAAGGAACGAACGATTTCGACTATTAATCGTTTAAGAGCGGCTGAAGAAGATGTGTTAGGGTTTTGATGAAAATTAGATTATGATGTGGTCTATTATATAAATTTCCGACCCGATTTAACCGTGAAAATTTCAAACTTGAAACGACGCGTGCCCCTTGCCGTTCTATATGTTATACCCTCATTCCGAATACAATGGAATATGTATCGAGAGCCAATTCCATCATATTCAGAAGATAAATTTTCAAAAATGAATTATTTTAACTAAAGTTCTAAAAATAAATCGTACGCGTTTCAAGCTTGCATGGCCAAACGATAAGTCGGATCGCTACAAAACTTGAAATCCTATAATAATTCACTATTACGGATCTGATGAACTGGTTTCATTGAAATATGAGACAGTGTCCAAAAGACTATTTTACACGTTAATTAAAATAAGAAATTTCCAAAATCAATTTAATCACTTTTAAATTCAATTTTAAAAGTTAATAATCTTCATTCTTGTGTAAATAAAACTTAAATCAGCTTTTGAAATCATTTTCGTTCATACTAAATTCAAGATTCAATTATTTAAATAATTTCAAATATTAAATTTAAACAAATAAATTATCAAACAAATCATTATATTTGAAATATAAGTTATTTAACTTATAAAATTTAACTTATAAAATGAATTCAAATAATAAAACTACCACTTCCATTTTACAGTAATTCAAGATCAATGCAATTATTTACAATTCAATACTATTTAATTTAAGGGGTCGTTACAATCTCCTCGACTTAAAATTTTTCATCCTCGAAAAGGGATTAAGTAAGGAATCTAACATTAGATACATTTACTCAAAATAATCAACATACAAAACATTATATTATTATTTTCAAAACCTTTACCATGCTTCCGCTATGCCACTCTGATATCGGCTTACTTGCAAAACAAGTTATAAAATTTTAAAATCTCAAAAAATTTCTAACATCCGAATTTATGGAAAATTTTGGCAGCGTCTCCTTTGCACGAATCGATCGTAAAAATTTACAGTACACTTATATAACCAAATATACATCTCATCTCAATAATGAGCGTAGGGAAAAGTATATAAAAGTATGGTATGTAATTCGAGATATATACCTTATTATTATTAATATGAGCAAGTTCGCTCAAATTAAGCGAGCAAAAGCAAACCAAACCGCGTATATGGCCAAACGGCTTTCGTATGTACTTATCTCAACTCAAATTAAAATATTAGTTGCATATAAAAAGATATAGAAAAGTGTATGAGTTTATTAGAACTATATAACATGAATTCTGAATCAAAATCATAAACATAAGCACTAATAAACAACACAACAATCGTATGCAATCAGAATAGTCATAATAATGATTTACAACCAAAGAAACCATCCAACCATTAGTATTCATCCACTTAATTCATAAGTATATGAATTTACATTATCCATCGTCCATAGCTAATTTTTACACTATATTTCTTATTAACATCCATTCTTTATTAACATTTAATTGTTTACTTCCAATTTATTCACATCTATTTCATTTACATTCAATTTGTTCAAATTTCAATTATTTAACATTTTGTTTACCACATTTCATATGAAATCAGTTATGGACAACTTTATAAAATCATTTCATTTAATCTTATTTAAGTTAAATCATATTTCATTACCGCTTAGTATATTCTCATTAATCCTAATATCATTTATAAACCATTTCATAAAACCATTTAATTTTATTATAAACATTTTATAAAACGTAACTCATGTTTATTATTACTTCATAACTTAAGTTCATATTAATTCATTGATTCACTTCATTAGTTCATTTCACTAATTCATATCATTAACTTTACTTCAGTAAATTTTATTTTTTTACTCAAATTCATATTAGTAAAATTTTCTTTTTATCACAATCAATTTCATTCAGCTTTATTAACTTAACTTTCATCTCATAATTCATTTAATTAACTTATTTCATTAATTCATTCCACTCAACCTTGACCTAAATAAAATTTCATTTCATTTCATAATTCAAATTTCAACCTTCTTATTTCATTAATTATTTCTTAAGTTTATAATCATTTTATATAGATGTATCTTATTTTACATAATATTATTTAAATTATAATTATCTCAGAAAGCCATAACTAAATCTTTAAACTGCTACAACTAAATCTTTAAACATCCTTTGCAAAAAACATTATTTTACAAAAATTAACAAAGATATGATTTATTTTATTATTATTTTACCTTCTTTTAAGTTCATATGTAAATAGCATTTTATTTTTATTACTATTCAAGTTATTCATTTAACATTTCTTAGAACATCAACTATGTGTATAACATTTCTTATAACAACTTAATTTTTTTAAACATTTCTTTAAACACAATTTCAGTTTGAAACATTTTTATTATTTAAGTTCAAACTTGTATAATATTCTATTGCATATTCATATTTAACATTTCAACTTTTTAAACATTTCTAGTAAGTTTTATATATGTTTTTAGAATGTAATTGAGGGTTATACATATTTATCTTATTCATTTTAGTTAGCAGGAACGTTTAATGTAACGACCCGCCGCTCTGATCGCCTCTAGTCGGTAATTAAACCAACTAGAAACGTCCAAAATGACGGATTGTTATTTAGTTTATAACATTTAAACAGAATCAGTCACAGAATCACAGAAACAATAGTATATTTTATAAATGAACTTTTCTTTTATATACAAATATCAGAGTTATACAATGAATTACATTTTATACAGTGGAATAAACATATATCTTTTTAAAGTACAAGAAAAATCTCTTGAAAAACTTTAGTGATGCGGTAATCCCCCTCTCTCTAACTTCGCTGCGCGAAAATCTTCAAGCTGTAAAAATACTCGGTCTGACCCAAGTATTACATTCAAAAGAAATAATACACGGGTCAGTCTAATTCAAACTCAGTTATTAGTGCATAGAAGCAATAATAATTAAATAGCAATTAGACGACAGTCAAAGATAAGTTCACCTATCCGATCCTTTTAACAAAGAAATCGGATAACGGTAAATATAACACTTAACAGTGTTAAAACAATAAATTAGCATATTTAAATTATCAACGAAGATGGATAAAGGGATTATTATTGAAGATAATTTAGAAAACAATCAAAATTGCCTAAACGTCGATTATCAACAAAACCATCAAATTTAACCAAATCAATTCAAACAATTGAAATATCATTTAAAACATCAATATCGAATGGCTGCAGTACACGCACGCGTGTACGGCCTCGCCATATTTTAAAACGTTAAAACCGTGTGGCTGCAGTACACGCACGCGTGTACGGTCTCGCCACTACGGCATGTGAAACATGCAAAAGATCAGGAAATGCATAATGAAAGTTCTCACCTGAACACAAGGTCAAACCCGTGTTGTGAAACTGGATTTAACACGGGTGCAATTTAAAAATGTACAAGTGATCAAGACATCTAAAACGAGTCTCGACCAAAAATCAGTGACTCAAGTCAACTACACAATGCAAATGAATATGGTCAGAACACAAATGCAAGTGAAGTCAAAGACATAAGCATCACTGATGCACAGGGATGAATCAAGACTGTAACCAGACCAACATGTAAGCCAGACCAAGCTGCTGTATTCAAGTAACCATGTATGCACAATGTCAAATGCACAATATCATAGAAACAACTCCAAAGTGCATCAGAGTGGAGACATTACAGGTCGAAACAAAGGAGCTCGAGCACAAGACTCATAAATAACCCAAATACCAGACTTCACGCAATTAACCAAAAGAGATCAATGTATGCAATGAGCTACAGACCATATTATAGGGCAATATGGTCAGAGCCACGACAACAAATATGCAGCAATTCAATGATCAAACTTAGGTCGAAACAAATAAGCAACCCAGTGTCAACAATATTTGGAGTAAATGCAAGAACCGCTAAAGACAGTAACTAGAAATGCAGACGAATGTCAAATGCAAAACTCAACAGTGAACTGGTCGAGAGCTAATACCAGGAACAATGCTCTACCTCAAGAAGTGCAAATGCAACCCCGACCAGATTATAATAAAAACTCAAGTCAAAAATGCAGACAACATTGAATATATTGACATTGAATGCACCAGAACTAAGGCAACCCGGAATTAGAGGCTAACTAAATAAAGATGTACCGACTCGATGGCTCACAACACCTAAAATGCACAAGCCAGGCTACTGCATAGCGCAGTAGTAGAATCAGTGCAACAACAAGTGACAAGATGAACTGTGATCAGAAGCAGTGTGAATATAATCAGACCTAAGGTATAACAACAGTGGTAATGCAGTGCAAATGAAGTTCAACTGAACCGGCTATGTAATATAAAAATGGAGTACTGCAAATTTAAAATGAAAATGCACATGAACTATGCAGAAGGCCCAAGGAACAGCAACCAAAATCAAAGCAAACAGTTCAAGTTGAAGGGACAGATTAAAGTCAAGGCCCAATGTTACAAAAATACAACTTGATTATCAAAATGTATAAATTATGAAGCAACCCAGTAAGGTGGCCGGAATCTACAATTTACAGAGATTTAACTGTATCAGGTTTTATTTTTAATCGTCGTGCTATAGCATATACAAGAAAACATGGACAGAGCAGCAAAAAAATCAACTTGAACATGAACTAGGCCTTAAGGCTAAGAACAAGAGCACAAGCACAGTCCAATATGAATGGATACAATACATGCACAGTACAACTCAATACCCACAAACACATGTTGAGTACAAATATTTAAAGATGGAATGTTGAGATTTCACAAAGGCAATGGATCAGCAAAATAATAACTTAAGTATAACAGTGCCTTATCTATATATTTAAAACTTTGTTTTAGAAAACTCAGGGAAGATCTGGGTTTAAAGTTGAAAAACTGAATTTTTTTGCAAAGTTTCAAAATCAGATCTTAAAGTATGAACTAGATCAGGTTGTATACTAGTTGTAATGTTTAAGTTTTATAAAATTATTGATGCCAGAATCGACAAGATAACCAAACTCAAAGCCAATGATACCTGACCCAAAAATGTGTACAGGGATGCTACAGACAAGCACATATAGACAGTCTCGATCAAAGACGAAATTTGTTTTCTCGGAATCATTTTAGAACGACCGAGAATTCAAACCAACAAATGCAACCCAAAGTCAGTTTCATATTAAAGTTCAAGTCAAAAACCATGAACAATTAAAAAAAATCAGAGGCAAGCAAGAGATTCACAAATAATATCAAGTTGATGACAAACAGAGGAATTCAAAGCAACAGATAATATGAATCACTAATGAAAATATGTACGATTATGAACAAGTCATAAATCATCCCAAACATTCGTGCTAAAATCAAAATCAAATGACCGATGTTACAGGAATCGAAATCCTGGTGGCCATAAATGAAAATCAGCATCGTCAAATAAATTCACTTGTAGCAATTTCAATCCAAAGCCAAAAGTCAATTAAGTATTCAAACCCGAGTGAATAGAAATATCAGAGAAATCAACATTCAAACGAAATAACACCAACAAAATCAGAGAAATTATGGAGCTCGAATTAAATGTGAGTGAAAGTTTCACTCACCTGGTTTTCGAATTTGAACAAATAGAAGCGGCCGAAGTATCTCGAGGCGATCAAGCAGTTGAGTTGAATCGGGCACTACAGTCACGATTTACTGATTTTCGAAAACCCTAATTTGGAAAAGGGAAACGACAAGAGGAGGCCGCCATTATTTTCTCTTTCGTGTGTTTGATTTATCTGATTAGGGTTTCGAATGAATGGAAAAGGGAAACGGGTCGAATGGAGGTAAAAAGGAAACGACATTCAAAAGCAAATGGGCCGAGATTCACAATTTCAAAGCTCAACAACACTTAGCCAATTTTTTTTAAAGAATTTCAACTTGGTTTTGTTATTTCTTTGCTTTGTTTTGTCTTGCTTAAATTATGTTGTTAAAATTTCTTCAATGTAGTTACATTATATTTTACAAAGTTTATAAATATGTCGTTTGAATTTTAACTATGTGCACTTATTTATTTATTTTAAATTCAATTTGTTTTGTAGATATTTTCTTTAGTAAATATATAAACGTTTTGAAGCTCAACTATCAAACATAAATTTACATTAATGTGTTTTACAATTAGATTTCATACTTGTATTTTGTATTGATAAAATTTATTCCATTTTATTTAAGTTAAAGAAAAATGTTATTAAAATCAACCATTAATTTATAAATTTACATAAATAAAAATTCTTAAATCCAAAATATTTTTCTAAGTCATTAGTTTGAATTTAAAATACAAATTCAATATTCAATTTCAACTCCAAAGTCAAATTTAAATTTTTATTCAACATTTTATAGATTAAAGTTTAATATTTAATCGCCAAATTCACAGTTATATTGGGAATTCAATTTAAATTATCATTCAAATATTTAAAATTAATTAAATATTTTCAATTTAAATTGTTCAAAAATTCGGGATCGTTACATTTAATAATTTACAGATCTTTAAATTTCCATTATCTTGAAATTTACGATTTATAATTTAACTTCTCAAATTTCATTTAAACACTTAGCTTCGATTTCTCATTTTAGAAGTTTCTAACTATTCAAAAAATTCACTTACTCGTACAACTGAAAATCATTAGTTAACAGGAACTTAAGAACTCAAATACCGGGTTCATTTCAAATTATTTTGGAATAATATATATACTCATCTCTTTTATGTAACGATGCCAGTTTAAAGACGAGTTTAAATTTGGAATTAAATTTATTTTTGGCTTAAATTATGGATTTGTTTGAATTTTTCAAATTTAATTAGGTATGTGTAATTATTTGCTTTTGAATTTGGAATTGAATCTCAAAATAAATGTTTTCAATTGAATTTGGGAAAAAAATATTGTATATTGAATGCAATATAGACACTAAGGTTTAAAATAAAAATTTGTCTCATCAATAATTAATATAAGTATACAAATATGAGGATATAAATTAATGTTTGAAAGTTAAGCTTTAAAAAGGAATAAAAATTTAAGAATTTATGTTAATAATAAAAGTATAAAATCAAACTATAAAATGATAATAAATGTAATACATATACATTAGGCAAGCAAGAAAATATCTATGTAATAAAAGATTTAAAATGCTTTTGTTTTATATACTTGAAAATAAATATATTTAAAAGTGGATTTTAAAATCAAGTTTATTTGGAAATTTGATAATAAATATTTTTGTGAAATTAATTGGATTTAATTTTAAAGGTTTTAAAAAAACATGTTTCATATTAAATAAAGCAAGACTTAAAATGTGCACTCCAAATAAATCTAAGTTATGGGTTTAAAACATAAATATATTGAAAATAAAAATTTCATTTACTAACTTATAAATATTTATAAGTAATATATAATTTAATTTCAAACCCTTTTTCTTTAATTTGTATAAGTATAAATAATACATAACAAAATAAAACAAATAAATATGTTTTATAAATTAAAATTATGCAAGGTTTAAAACACAACTTGTAAATTTATTTTTAGCAAAGGATTTAAGCATAAAATGTTATAACATAAACAAGTGTAATGATTTTCTCTATACAATTAACAAGTGTAATAAATTTAACAAGTGGCAACTTCTTTCTTTTCTTTGGACTTAAATTATATGAATATGAATTAAAAAGAAAAAAAATTCTCAGTAAAAATGCTTTTTTCTTAAAACCTGAAACTTGAATACTTCCTCAAGCAAGCTGAAAAAAAATTAAAACCTGAAAATAGATTCAAGTAAGCAAGTTTAAAATCTAAAGCATGTTGAAACCTGGAAACAAACAATCAACCTGGAAATGAGGATTTTAATGAGAGTTCAAACTCAATCCCTGATTAGAGCAAATGCAAAATTCCAGTTCTTAGATTTAAAAACAAATCTTCTGGAAATCAAACTTCAAATTTGGAAGAAAAAGATCAAGCAAAACAAGTTCAGTTTGAATCAAAATTTCAAAACCAGATTCTCTGCTCTGTGCATACCTAGGTGAGCAATTTAGCCTTGAATTTTGTTCTTTGTCTTTCAATCACATAAGTGAGTAAACATACTATCTTGAAGTTTAAAACTTGATGATTGATTTGTAGAAATTTTGGGTTAGCTAGCTATCTGTGTAAATATGAGTTCTGTGATGATTTTGTTTACTCGAAGTTGTATCTTGCCATGTTTTCAATATTTCAAGCTACAGAGCAAATGAAAGTAAATAAATTTAAAACAAAACTTCTTCATATAATTAAATTAAAACTTAGAATTTTAAATTTGAAAGGTTTGTTTGAACTAAAAT
This sequence comes from Allium cepa, assembly GCA_030765085.1. Lineage (NCBI taxonomy): Eukaryota > Viridiplantae > Streptophyta > Magnoliopsida > Asparagales > Amaryllidaceae > Allium > Allium cepa. The sequence goes on along the minus strand of CM060946.1, from coordinate 100,609,725 downwards.
CAGAACTTAGTTTTGTTTTGAAGGTTTATAGTGTGATATAAATATTGGATGTTCATGTTACAGTAAAAAGAAATTATAAGTTAAAAATTCGAATGTTTTAAACTGTGGTTTGATTTCATATCATGATTAAGTGTACAAAGCTAAGATTTTTAAACCAAAAACAATGATTTTTAGGTGATTAAACATGGTGCAGTTCCTATATGAACTCAAATTGTATTTTCATCAATTCCGGTTGAATTAACAAATGATAGCTGCTGAAATTTGTTATATAGCAAGTTTAATCATCCCAGAATCTAATAAAAATGCTAAAGAATTTTTATAATGCGAGGATTTTGGGGTCGATTCAAGTTTAGGGTTTGGGATCGTATTTTCTGTGCTCTGTTTTAATTCTTGTTTTCGAACTCAAGAGATGATCGAGTATCACGAAATTCTGGGTGAAGGTAGAGGAGGGCATGGTCGAGCTATGGCCGGAGTTTCATCGCGTTTGGTGGTGTCTTCGATGGCGACGAGGTGATTTTAGCGATTGGGTTGAGTTCTGTATTTTTGGGTCGAACTGTTGATTTTTGATTTGAATTTTTTTGAGGTGATTCGTGCTTGATTTTCATATCTACGTATGAATTGGGACTTGCCGACGTTATGGGTGTTCACCGAAAGCCAGTGGTGCCGCCGTGCATGTGTATGGCGGTGGATCTCGTGTCAGTATCGTTGGTTCGTGGCATCTCGAGTCATTCTCGAGTTTATCTGGGGGTTGCTTCGGGTTTTTTTATTGAGTTCGAGAGTGAGTAGCCAGATGCTAATTAACTTAGTAAAACTTAAACTACAAGAAAGAAAAAAAGGGAGAAAAAGAAGACGCGTGGTGAGTGTCTCGGGTGGAAGCTATAACAACTCGAAGCATTACTCGAGTTACACTCGGGTTTTAATAGGGGAGGTCTCGGGCTTATTTTAACTACAGTATTTTTTTATGAGTTAAGTAAGTAAACAGGTGTTAACAGTTTAAGAAAAAAAGGATTAGATTCAAAGCTTAATTATTTAGTTAATACTTAACAATGTATTTAACAATTAATTATTACTTTAATGTAGTAATTAAGTTAAGTTAAGTATGAAAATTAATTAACGTTAAAAGTTTATAGTTAATATTAAATTGATTTCCAAAGTTTAAGAAGATTTCTTTAAAAATGATAGTTAAGTTGAATAATTAACATCAATTAATTATTTTAGAAAGTAGTTACGAATAATTACATTATAATTGTAATTAGAGTTAGAATTAATCAATGTTTAAGTGATTACTAAATTTAAATTAACTACTTTAAGTTAATTAATTAATGATTAATAATTAAGAGTTGTCAAGTAATTTAATTAAGAATTAATAAATGATTAATTAAGTGATTAGCAGTAAATAAATGGATAATTAAGTTATTAAATAATAATTAAGGTCATTAATTTATGATTAAGGAATAGTTAAATAAGAAATTAATAAGTTATTAAATAATAATTAAGGTAATTAATTTATGATTAAGGAATAGTTAAATAAGAAATTAATAAGTTATTAAATAATAATTAAGGTCATTAATTTATGATTAAGGAATAGTTAAAATAAGAAATTAAGTTAAAAAAATTGATTAAGATGTAATTAATTGAATGGTGTGAAATAAAATAAGTGATTAATTAAATAATTATGACTTAATAGTTGATTAAGAGATGATTTGATAATTACATAATCTGAAATGGAATAAGTATTGTAAATTAATGATTAATTAAACAGGGTTAAGTAATTAATTCTCAAGTAATTGATTAAATTTGAATTAATTACAATAACAATTTAAGATGATTGCTTATGGATAATGGCGTATATAGAATCTCTAATTTGTGATAATTACTTGGTGATATTCTATGATGTTCCTATGATATTGCTCTTGATATATATATATATATATATATATATATATATATATATATATATGATTGTGTATGATATATCTGTGATAAATGTTATTTGGATTCAAAGTGTTGAATTAAACTGTTTAAATTTATTTGACAACTTGGCCTTTAAAATGGCGTTTGGATTTCGATGCGATAGGGAGTCGGATTCCGGTTAGTTATCCGAAACCCACATCGAATCATAATGATGAATCTTTGTGATTGATATATTTATTTTATCTATGAATTTGTGAATAAAGATAAGCGTTATAGTTCATACCGCTTATCGATATTGATATATCTGTGATGTTTGATGCTGTGCACTGTTGTGTAAAACCCCCTGGACTACCCTTATACACACACAATATGTATTGCACGTTGAAATTAGTTAAGTCATAGATTTTTAAATAGTTTTGAATTTGAATTTTTAATTCAAATAGTTTTGGAAATGAAATTGAATTAAATATAAAAAGCTTTTGAAAAAGGAATTCCAAAAATAGAAGTTATTCTCAATAACTTGATAAAGGTTTTGAAATTTGAATAATTTGATTCAAATTGGAATTCAATATTTGAAATTGAATTTTATATTTGGTATTTATGATTTAAAAAGGATTATACAAGTTTATATGAGTTTTAACCATTTTTAAAGTATTGTTTTGGGGGATTGAATTAACCCAAAGTGTTTAACTTGTATAAATAAGATCGGGTTTCTCTAAAATAAAACTGGTGGTTTCAAATGATAAAAGCTTTCCTTTAAGAAATGAACTTTCAAATTTATATTAAAGGAATTCCCAGTTCGAATTAAAATAGTTTTCCAATTTATGGATGAATATATTGAAACGAATTTTGAAAGCTATAAGTTAAATCTTGATTTAAAGATTTAACGAGTTAATCCAATCGGAATGGAAATTGTTTGAAAATCCGTGAATGAATCTTTGTGAAACTGGGTGAACGTTGTGAAAACAATAAAAGATTTGAAATGGTATTTGGTTAAACCATTTGAAAAGAAAGTTTTGGGTGATAAGTTGTGATTTAATTGAAATCCCAATATCCATATGCTTTTAAAATATTACGCTCATTATTCGATTTAGCCGGGAGAGGACCTTTGTGTCATATAACCCATTCCGAATAATGATACGTCGTTATGGATAGCATTTGAAGACCGGTGGTGAAGACCGGGTATTTACGATAACGATAGGATGACCTATCGATTGTCTCTACACTGAGTAGCTAGGTATAGAGATTTCCTAAGTGATGGGAAATCCGATAGGGATTGTGAATACCCGGATTGCAAGGGATTCTTCGGAAGTGCCTTCGGTTCTGTTCGAACCCGGGACAGACTTGTATGGTTGTATGTCTGACACTACACTTTGAGATATAAAGTAGATTTCTTTCAAATACATATCTGTTGGTGGCGGAGAATTTATTCTCCTAGCTTAACACCCTTCTTTGAGACGTACGAGCTCAGAGGTTATGTAGTTGAAGGTTATCAGCGTTATACTCCCAATTTGGTAGTGTGACATGCTAAGTGCTACTTTGTGTTGATGATCATTGGTTGATCAATTGTGATGAAAGCATGGCTTTCATGTAAAGCATAGCTTTGTGGACGAAACCTCGTCGAGCCTTACAAACCGGTAATGGTCGAAACATGAATGATGCGGCAAGGTTTCAGGGGTAGCTCCCCTAGAGTGTGACCGTTCCTTCTAGAAAGAGGTAGTACCATGGTATGGAGCCCAGATACTTACTCATGTGGGCACTGTAGTATACCTATTACTGTGTGATGTTGTTGGTGTTGAGAGCTCTCGGATGAAGGTCCCAAAGGAACGGGGGTGGCATATCTGTAGGTGATACTTCCGGGCAGGAGGTACACCGGCCTTGTGTTGGCAGGGAACTGAGGGATGGTTCTCGGGGCGTCCCTCCAGAGGCGTACCCATGTGGCAGTAGGAAGTTCCTTAGCCTGACCATTTATTGGAAATCCATTCATCCAATACGAGCCTTGTACGGTTTTAGTTGTATTACCTGCCATCTAGTTATGGTGGCCCCCCACTGTTTGTATGGTAGCTATAGTAGGCATAGTTCGAAATGTCTATGCTGGCTAAGATTAACATTATACTTTCAAAATATTTTCCACTATGCACTAATAATAATAATATCAAAATGGTTTTCACGTATCAAGCATTTTTTACTATCATAAGGAAAAATCTCCTCCAATTCTGTGCTTGCATGGTGTGTGTGGTGGGAGGCCTTATGGTAGTTTCATTTTCCAAAAGCATTGCGGATCCCAAATTTCAATTCTTTTGTTTGTTTTTAAAAAATAAACCATTTTCGTTTGCTCATACCAGTCCCATGACTGACCCGGAGTTTATTGTTCCCTCCCTAAACTCTGGGTGCCCACAATTTTCCACACGGGCAGTCTAGAGTTGGGTTTTCCAGATAGTAGATATAGAATCGATTCTGTAGCTTTCGGCTTTCTCTTTGGTATTCTTTGAAGACTTTGGATATTGAAGTCTTTGGTGCGCACGACTGACCTTGCTTATCTTGGTGCAATCTTGATGGTGGATCGAGCTTGAAGTTTTGGAGCTTTTGGATCAGAGTTGCAGTATCGGATTCTGAGAAGACTTATCTCATATTGTATCGTGTTCCGCTATATTATATGTTGTATGTTCTCTGATGTTGATGGTTATCATTGTATCAATTTGATGTAACGGATTATTGTATTCATGTTGTATTAGTGACATCGTCTTTTATTTACACCGTGTTATTTATCATCTAATGGGTGTTGCAAGCTCCCGCGATACGAATTTGATGTTGCTTGTCGGACATCGAGTTCGGGTCGTGACAGATTGATATCAGAGCTAAATGTTGAGTAAGAACTTTAGTTACGGAGTGTAATACATTAGATGGCTCATTAGAGATAGGGTGAAGTATACCCTAGAATGAGTACAACCAGTGGAACCAAAAATCCAAATTCCTCGGTCTATTCTCTTTATCTGTTGTTATTCTCTAAGATATTTCGTCTGAATGTCTAAATCGGTCTTCGTACTATTTACAGATAGTAAGAATGAGTGGAAGAAGAGGAGGAGATAGGGGACAGGGAAATACCACTTTAGCTGGTCAAAGCCCTGCAATGACAGATATTTTCATTCAATCTCAATCAAATTTGATTGATGTATATCGAAGTTTTTCTAGACTAGGTGGAAAACCATTCACAGGCAAAGAATCTGTTATCGAAGCCCAAGCCTGGATTCGATCGTGTGAAAAGATTTTCAAAGGACTAAAGTTAAGAGATGATCAGATGCGATTGATAGCCTCTTAGCAACTCCAGGATGAGGCTTTAATTTGGTGGGAAACGGTTACATTGGATGAGCCGGCGGATGAATTTACTTGGAGTCGTTTCAAAGAAGTGTTCGAGCAACGATATATGCCGTTTGCTGGTATCTCTAGAATGTATCTGGAGTTCATAGATTTGAAGCAAGGAAGCTTATCATTTGAAGAGTACTTAAACAAATTCAATATATTATCTCGATTTGGTCCAGAATTGGTGAATACACCGCCAAAGAGGAATGAAAAGTTTATTCGAGGGATGAACCAAGAGTTTCAGGAAAGGATGACTACTCACATTAAGGGATCTTTTTCTGAATTAATTGATATGGGTTATAGATACGATACTCTGGATTAGCAAGAAGATCTGGAGGAGAATGGAAATACAACTAATCTGAATTAGAGAAAAAAGAAATTTGGTGGAAAGAAATTGAGGAAAGATAAAGGAAAGAAGAATGTACGGAAGAAAAAGGTGAAAGTGTTACTTGTTTCAACTGCTTGGAGAAAGGACATTACTTGAACAATTATAAGAACCCCAGGAAACAAGGACAGAGAGGGCCATTTATGAAGCCAGAACAGGAATGTAGGGAGTGTTGTTACTGCCACAAGTCGGGACATAGGATCATAAATTGCCCAACACTGAAACAAGTTCAAGCAGCGAGGGCCTGTGAAATCAAAGGTGATTTTTCAACCTTAAAATTTAGTTAAGGAAATGAAATTTTATAAGGTAACTATCTCGTTTATGATTAAATTGTTCGAATTTTGTTCGACATAAGAACTACCCTAAGTTTTGTTTCTCCGTAAACGTAAATGAGTTAATCTTGAATCGAAGATCGTGATCGAATCTATTTCTGTCTGTTTCATTGGGTTTCGATATAATCTACAAATGGTTAGTTATTCCTTTGAACTAACCAATACCTCTGTATATTTCGTAGATCAGATAACCCAATTCTTTCATAGTTGATTGAGTTTGTTCTTACATCTATTGTTGATATTCTGATTTAGTAAGCCAAATGCAGAATTGATATTCGATTTGGTTTGGAAAGATGTTTCTCTATCTTTCATCTATCTTTATTATCTCCTTGGAAAATTTCGAGGATGAAATTTCTTAAGGGGGGACCTGTAACGATCCCAGTTTAAAGACGAGTTTAAATTTGGAATTAAATAAAGTTTTTGGGTTAAATTATGGATTTGTTTAAAATTTTCAAATTTAATAAGGTATGTGTACTTATTTGCTTTTGAATTTGGTATTGAGACTCAAAATAAATGTTTTCAATTGATTTTAGGAAAAAAATATTATATTGAATGCAATATAGACATTAAGGTTTAAAGTAAAAATTTGTCTCATCAATAATTAATATAAGTACACAAATATGAGGATATAAATTAATGTTTGAAAGTTAAGCTTTAAAAAGGAATAAAAATTTAAGAATTTATGTTAATAATAAAAGAATAAAATTAAACTATAAAATGATAATAAATGTAATACATATACATTAGGCAAGCGAGAAAATATCTATGCAATAAAAGATTTAAAATGCTTTAGTTTTATATACCTGAAAATAAATATATTTAAAAGTGGATTTTAAAATAAAGTTTATTTGGAAATTTAATAATAAATATTTTTGAGAAATTAATTGGATTTAATTTTAAAGGTTTAAAAAAAACATGTTTCATATTAAATAAAGTAAGATTTAAAATGTGCACTCCTAATAAATCTATGTTAAGGGTTTAAAACATAAATATATTGAAAATAAAAATTTTATTTACTAACTTATAAATATTTATAAGTAATATATAATTTAATTTCAAACCCTTTTTCTTTAATTTGTATAAGTATAAATAATACATAACAAAATAAAATAAATAAATATGTTTTATAAATGAAAATTATGCAAGGTTTAAAACACAATTTGTAAATTTATTTTTAGCAAAGAATTTAAGCATAAAATGTTATAACATAAACAAGTGTAAATATTTTCTCTATACAATTAACAAGTGTAATAAATTTAACAAGTGGAAACTTCTTTCTTTTCTTTGGAATTAAATTATATGAATATGAATTAAAAAGGAAAACAAATCTCAGTAAAAATGCATTTTTCTTAAAACCTGAAACTGGAATACTTCCTCAAGCAAGCTAAAAAAAAACTAAAACAAGAAAATAGATTCAAGTAAGCAAGTTTAAAATCTAAAGCATGTTGAAACCTGGAAACAAACAATCAACCTGGAAATGAGGATTTGAATCAGAGTTCAAACTCAATCGCTGATTAGAGAAAATGAAAAATTTCAGTTCTTAGATTTAAAAACAAATCTTATGGAAATCAAACTTAAAACCTGGAAGAATAATATCAAGAAAAACAAGTTCAGTTTGACTCAAAATTCCAAAACCAGATTCTCTACTCTGTGCATACCCAGGTGAGAAATTTACCCTTGAATTTTGTTCTCCGTCTTTCAATCACATAAGTGAGTAAACATACTATCTTTAAGTTTAAAACTTGATGATTGATTTGTAGAAATTTTGGGTTAGCTAGCTACCTGTGTAAATATGAGTTCTGTGATGATTTTGTTTACTCGAAGTTGTATCTTGCCATGTTTTCAATATTTCAAGCTACAGAGCAAATGAAAGTATATAAATTTAAAACAAAACTTCTTCATATAATTAAATTAAAACTTAGAAGTTTAAATTTGAAAGGTTTGTTTGAACTAAAATCAGATTTTAGTTTTGTTTTGAAGGTTTATAGTGTGATATAAATATTGGATGTTCATGTTACAGTAAAAAGAAATTATAAGTTAAAAATTCGAATGTTTTAAACTATGGTTTGATTTCATATTATGATTAAGTGTACAAAGCTAAGATTTTTAAACCAAAAACAATGATTTTTAGGTGATTAAACATGGTGCAGTTCCTATATGAACTCAAATTGTATTTTCATCAATTCCGGTTGAATTAACAAATGATAGCTGTTGAAATATGTTATATAGCAAGTTTAATCATCCATGAATCCAAGAAAAATGCTAAATAATTTTTCTAATGCGAGGATTTTGGGGTCGATTCGAATTTAGGGTTTGGGATCGTATTTTCTGTGTTATGTTTTAATTCTTGTTTTCGAACCTATGAGATGATCAAGTATCACGAAATTATGGGTGAAGGTAGAGGAGGGCATGGTCGAGTTATGGCCAAAGTTTCATCGCGTCTGGTGGTGTCTGCGATGGTGACGAGGTTATTTTAGCGATTGGGTTGAGTTCTGTATTTTTGGGTCGAACTATTGATTTTTGATTTGAATTTTTTTGAGGTGATTCGTGCTTGATTTTCGTATCTACGTATGAATTGGGACTTGCTGACGTTATGGGTGTTCACCGAAGACCAGTGGTGCCGCCGTGCATGTGTACTGCGGCGGATCTTGTGTCAGTATCGTTGGTTCATGGCATCTCGAGTCATTCTCGAGTTTAACTGGGGTTTGCTTCAGGTTTTTTTTGTTGAGTTCGAGAGTGAGTAGCCTGATGTTAATTAACTTAGTAAAACTTAAACTACAGGAAAGAAAAAATAAGAAGAAGAAGATGCATGGTGAGTGTCTCGGGTGGAAGCTGTTACAACTCGAAGCGTTACTCGAGTTACACTTAACTTAGTAAAACTTAAACTACAGGAAAGAAAAAAAAAGGAGAAGAAGAAGATGCGTGGTGAGTGTCTCGGCTGGAAGCGGTAACAACTCGAAGCATTACTCGAGTTACACTCGGGTTTTAATAGGGAAGGTCTCGGGCTTATTTTAACTGCAGTATTTTTTTTAATGAGTTAAGTAAGTAAAGAGGTGTTAACAGTTTAAGAAAAAAAAGGATTAGATTCAAAGCTTAATTATTTAGTTAAAAATTAACAATGTATTTAACAATTAATTATTATTTTAATTTAGTAATTAAGTTAAGTTAAGTATGAAAATTAATTAACATTAAAAGTTTATAGTTTGTATTAAATTGATTTCCAAAGTTTAAGAAGATTTCTTTAAAAATGTTAGTTAAGTTGAATAATTAACATCAATTAATTATTTTAGAAAGTAGTTACGAATAATTACATTATAATTGTAATTAGAGTTAGAATTAATCAATGTTTAAGTGATTACTAAATTTAGAATTAACAACTTTAAGTTAATTAATTAATGATTGGTAAAGAGTAGTCAAGTAATTTAATTAAGAATTAATAAATGATTAATTAAGTGATTAGCAGTAAATAAATGGATAATTGAGTTATTAAATAATAATTAAGGTCATTAATTTATGATTAAGGAATAGTTAAATAAGAAATTAATAAGTTATTAAATAATAATTAAGGTCATTAATTTATGATTAAGGAATAGTTAAAATAAGAAATTAAGTTAAAAAAATTGATTAAGATGTAATTAATTAAATGGTGTGAAATAAAATAAGCGATTAATTAAATAATTATGACTTAATAGTTGATTAAGAAATGATTTAATGATTACATAATCTGAAATGGAATAAGTATTGTAAATTAATGATTAATTAAACAGGGTTAAGTGATTAATTCTCAAGTAATTGATTAAATTTGAATTAATTACAATAACAATTTTAGATGATTGCTTATGGATAATGGCGTATATAGAATCTCTAATTTATTATAATTACTTGGTGATATTCTGTGATGTTCCTATGATATTGCTCTTGATATATATATGATGATTGTGTATGATTTATTTTTGATAAATGTTATTTGGATTCAAAGTGTTGAATTAAACTGTTTAAATTTATTTGACAACTTGGCCTTTAAAATGGCGTTTGGATTTCGATGCGATAGGGAGTCGGATTCCGGTTAGTTATCCGAAACCTACATCGAATCATAATGATGAATCTTTGTGATTGATACATTTATTTTATCTATGAATTTGTGAATAAAGATAAGCATTATAGTTCATACCGCTTATCGATATTGATATATCTATGTTGTTTGATGTTGTGCACTGTTGTTCAAAGCCCCTTGGACTACACTTATACACACATAATATGGATTGCATGTGGAAATCGGTTAAGTCACAGATTTTTAAATAGTTTTGAATTTGAATTTTTAATTCAAATAGTTTTGGAAATGAAATTGAATTAAATATAAAAAGCTTTTGAAAAAGGAATTCCAAAAATAGAAGTTATTTTCAATAACTTGATAAAGGTTTTGAAATTTGAATAATTTGATTCAAATTGGAATTCAATATTTGAAACTGAATTTTATATTTGGTATTTATGATTTAAAAAGGATTATACAAGTTTATATGAGTTTTAAACCATTTTTAAAGTATTGTTTTAGGGGATTGAATTAACCCAAAGTGTTTAGCTTGTATAAATAAGATCGGGTTTCTCTAAAATAAAACTGGTGGTTTCAAATGATAAAGCTTTCCTTTAAGAAATGAATTTCCAAATTTACATTAAAGGAATTCCCAATTTAAATTAAAATAGTTTTCCAAGTTATGGATGAATATATTGAAACGAATTTTGAAAGCTATAAGTTAAATCTTAATTTAAAGATTTAACGAGTTAATCCAATTGAAATGGAAATTGTTTGAAAACCCGTGAATGGATCTTTGTGAAACTGGGTGAACGTTGTGAAAACAATAAAAGATTTGAAATGGTAATTGGTTAAACCATTTGAAAAGAAAGTTTTGGGTGATAAATTGTGACTTAATTGAAATCCCAATATCCATATGCTTTTAAAATATTACGCTCATTATTCGATTTAGCCGGGAGAGGACCTTTGTGTCATATAACCCATTCCGAATAATGATACGTCGTTATGGATTTCATTTGAAGACCGATGGTGAAGACCGGGTATTTGCGAGAATGATAGGATGACCTATCGATTGTCTCTGCACTGAGTAGCTATGATATAGAGATTTCCTAAGTGATGGGAAGTCCGATCGGGATTGTGAATACCCGGATTGCAAGGGCTTCTTCGGAAGTGCCTTCGGTTCTGTTCGTACCCGGGACAGACTTGTATGGTTGTATGTCTGACACTATACTTTAAGATATAAAGCAGATTTATTTCAAATACATATATGTTGGAGGCGGAGAATTTATTCTCTTAGCTTAACACCCTTCTCTGAGACGTACGAGCTCAGAGGTTATGTAGTTGAAGGTTATCAACGTTATACTCCCAATTTGGTAGTGTGACATGCTAAGTGCTGCCGTGTGTTGATGATCATTGGTTGATCATTTTTGATCAAAGCATGGTTTTCATGTAAAGCACACATTTGTGGACGAAACCTCGTCGAGCCTCACAAACTGGTAATGGTCGAAACATGAATGATGCGGTAAGGTTTCAGGGGTAGCTCCCCTAGGGTGTGACCATTCCTTCTGGAAAGGGGTAGTATCATGGTATGGAGCCCAGATACTTACTCATGTTGGCACTGTAGTATATCTATTATGTGTGATGTTGTTGGTGTTGAGAGCTCTCGGATAAAGGTTCCAAAGGACCTGGGGTGGCATATCTGTAGGTGATACTTCCAGGCAGGAGGTACACCAGCCTTGTGTTGGCAGAGAACTGAGGGATGGTTCTCGGGGCGTCCCTCCAGAGGCGTACCCATGTGGCAGTAGGAAGTTCCTTAACCTGACCATTTGTTGGAAATCCATTCATCCAATACGAGCCTTGTACGGTTTTAGTTGTATTACCTGCCATCTACTTATGGTGGCGTCCCACTGTTTGTATGGTAGCTATAGTAGGCGTAGTTCGAATGTCTATGCTGGCTAAGATTAATATCATACTTTCGAAATATTTTCCACTATGCACAAATAATAATAATAACATCAAAATGGTTTTCACGTATCAAGCATTTTTGACTATCATAAGGAGAAATCTTCTCCAATTCTGCGTTTGCATGGTGTGTGTGGTGGGAGGCCTTATGGTAGTTTCATTTCCCAAAAGCATTGCGGATCTCAAATTTAAATTCTTTTGTTTGTTTTTTAAAAATAAACTGTTTTCGTTTGCTCATACCAGTCCCATGACTGACCCGGAGTTTATTGTTCCCTTCCTAAACTCTGGGTGCCCACAATTTTCCACACAGACAGTCTAGAGTTGGGTTTTTCAGATAGTAGATATAGAATCGATTCTGTAGCTTTCGGCTTTCTCTTTGGTATTCTTTGAAGACTTTGGATATTGAAGTCTTTGATACGGACGACTGACCTTTCTTATCTTGGTGCAATCTTGATGGTGGATCGAGCTTGAAGTTTTGGAGCTTTTGGATCAGAGTTGCAATATTGGATTCTGAGAAGACTTATCTCATATTGTATCGTGTTCCGCTGTATTATATGTTGTATGTTCCCTGACGTTGATGGTTATCATTGTATCAATTTGATGTATCAGATTATTATGTTCATGTTGTATCAGTGATATCATCTTTTATTTCCACTGTGTTATATATCATCTAATGGGTGTTGCAAGCTCCCGCGGTACGAATTTGATATTGTTTGTCAGACATCGAGTTCGGGTCGTGACATTTTATATATATCAAATCATATTTAGAAATTTTAAGTCAAAATCTATTTATTGAACCAAATGCATAGCAAAGCTACTAAGTGAGCTCTCCCGTTTGAGACTCGAAAATGAATGTCGATGATGCGGCCATCATCACCGAAATTATTTTTGAGCGATAGAAGAGGTGGTACAGGACTTATTTCCTTCTAATTCCTTTTTGAAACACTTCTATTCATAGATATTTTTAAATAATACTAATTATTATATCACTATCGTAGAAAACAATTTCAAAAGCACCGAGATTTAAGTTCTCAAATTCTCAGCTTTTAAATCGTTTCTATTTATAAGCTATATTATAAATATACCTATACAATTCCATTACCTTATCATGAAAACATTTCGTTAATTTACATCTTTGTTATTACAAACAATTCTAATTGTAATTAAATTTCAATTCAATCTATTCATCAAATGCTTCATGAAATAGAGTTCACAAAATATTTGTTTTTAGTTTAATTCAAGTAATCAATGATAACTAAATATTATTATCTCCTAACAAACCATATCCATTGATAATCATACAAGTGTATGAAAGTTATCATTTTATATATAAAATATAATTTAGGCAAAATTATTTCATTTAACTTATTTTTAAAACAATATCATGTCGACTTGCCTCGTTTAGGTGTTTGAAAACCCCTATCGATAACATGACGTCCCACACACCGACCAGAATTCATAAACATCTCAACGGATAAGTAAACACAATATAAAACATTTTATAACATTAACAAGTACGCGCTCTCATATAGACACACATACACACAAACTCATTCTAGGATATTACTACCCTATCTCTAATGAGTCCAACTCCATCGTAGCTAAGGTTATCGCTAAACGAAAGCTCTGATACCAACTATGACGACTCACATTTCGAGTGGTTTAAGTCAACTATGATCCACACATGTCCAACTCAAACAATCCGAAACACAGGTAATCAATGGGGTTAATTAAAAAGAATAAGGAAAGAAGAAAATAAATACAGAATCTCGCAGCGAAATGACAAAATATAATAATCAAATAAACAGTTCATGAAGCTGTTTATACTGTACATTTGATTAAAATTTAACAACATCTATCAGAGATATATACAATAGAACAATGGAATAGTGAAGTAGAACAACATGATGCAGGAAATAATACTAGTAATATAATATACCAAATCTTCCTCTTCGTTCTCCAGAAAATAATCACTGAAAAGTCAAGGCTAACTCGAGCGTAAAGTAAAAAAATATACACGAATCAGAACAAAAGTATCCTTATGTAAGTCAAATCAATATCATGTATAACATGAGTGTAATAGCGTCAGAGATGTTTACAGGGTTTTACATCTTCTATCCGGTGTACAACGTGCGTGCAATAACTCAAGAGATGTTGTGGGATTTTCCAGACTCTTGAGGATTCATTAAAATATTATATATAGTTGAATACGCTATATGTGTAATGTCTAATCGATAAGATAAATATTTTTCTAGCATTAAGACTTTACATTAATCCCTCTTAACGCGTTTTTAATCATTATCGTACAATTTGCATATAACGCTCCAGTAGGACATCGGGGGGTAGGCATGCGCTATGATATGACAACACTAAACCAATTTCGTATTGGTCTCGTATAAGTATAAAAGTATGACAAGATACGTGAGGCAATGCCCAAGGTAGGATACTACCGGTTTGGGTCGCAAGGCTGGTGGTAATGCTCGTATCCACAATCGCCCACCGCGTCCATCTATCCCATATCGAGTCAAAGGGAGGTCATCTCAAATCAAGGTGCACCAATCATAACCGACATCAAGGAAATAATATGGACCAAGTCTAAAAAGAAAATTGAAGAACGAATGTTCGCTAGAGGTAGCTACTCTCATTGGCCCTGTCAACCCATCCCGTTTTAGTCATTTCAAAGTGGCACAAGTGCAGGTGTCTATCCATCATCCTTCTCTTTCTTCAAATTCAGAAAATGTGCACTAAAACCAACCACTTCGTTCTAGAGTGTCCTCCGCGTACACAGTTAAGATGGTTCCAATATTGGCAGAGAGTATGCCAATTACAGGCCCCGATCTCTTTAATAACTAAACATCGTTTTACATACTGTTTGGTTCATTTAAAATGATTTATACTTGATATCAAAATATCATATTCACTTCAAAATATCATTCATTTAAAAATTATCATATTTACTTAAAATATGTCCATTTCACTTGAGAATCGTTTTCACTCCAATATCTAATTTCACCTCCAAAATCGTTTTGAATTTTAACTTAGGTTATAACTTCATTTTAACCCAATTCGCATTTAAATCCACGATTTAAATATAAACAGTTCCCATTCGACCTGTTGGAATTTTTAGAAAATAGTTTGAATAGTTTTAAGTAGTTTAAAATAGTTAAAATAGTTTTAAATAGTTAAAGTAGTTTTAAATTGTTAAATATTAAAATAGGTTACATATTAAATGATTTGAAAATTTAAAATGATGAATTTTAAAATAGTTTATAGTGAAAATAGTTTCGAATTTGGAACTGTTTCTTTCCATTTCCAATAAATCTGGACTCGAGTGCAAATTTCAATCAAACTGATTCGATTTCAAATCAATTCAAATCGACTCAACTTAGATTTAATTTCAAATCAACTTTAATTTTAATTCGATTCAAATTAATTTCGATTTTGATTTCAATTCGAATTAATTTAAATTTCGAAACGTTCATTTTTATCTTTAAAGTTGATTCAGCGATTCGATTCAATGGTTTAAATTTCAATTCAATTCTTATTTTAAACCATTTCAATTTATATAAATTTCAAGTCCGGTTTTAATTTACCGATTTAAGTCACTTAAATCCAATTAAACTTCAGTGTTCAATTTTAGATTCAAATCTTTAAATTAATTCCATTTCGAATATTTCAATTCCGAGCCCAAATTTGAAATATTCATTTATATCACTTTTACTTAGATAAATTTTCAAAGTTCATGTAAAGTTCAAACCCTTAAATAATTCAATTTTCGTAATTCAAGTCATATGTCGATTTTACTTCACGTTTCAAACTTAATTCTTTAAAACAATTTATTTTAACCAATTACGATTTCAACATCTCAAAGCTCAAATTTGAAATTAATTCAACCTTTATAAATTCAATTTTTATTTCTTTAAAGAAAAATCATTTAAATAGTTTCAAAAATAAGAATTTTAAGATCATTTAATTTAACCAAGTTCGGTGTTCACATATAATTTTCTATCCTATAGCCAAGTGATCGGTAATTACAATTTTAATTTTAGGGATGGATATATATCATTCAATCCAAAATAAATGTCATAGGTATGTATCATTTCAACATATTTCTTAATTTATTTGAAATAATTCAAATAATAGTTTGTATGTTGTTGGTAATATATAGGGTGATAAGAGGATATATAAAAATAAATAAATATCCAATCATCCAAAATGTCAACCAATAGGCATCCATCATAATCAACATCCAAACAGTCAATATAACACAACAGTTAACTGGTTATCAATAATCAGGAGTTTAACTAGCAATTTAATTCTAGTTTTGCTTTAACTATTAATTTTAATTCATAACAGTCAATTTATATGTCAATTTAAATGTCAATTAAATTACCAAACGACATTCAATAAAATTAAATTACTACATGATATCAATTTAAAGAACATCAGAAATATTTAGTATTTCATGAGCGTTTTAAAACACTCACCTCTATTTGAAATTAATTTTTTTTAGTTTAAATAAACTCCAATCTAACTCCATCTCATAGACGACTTCGATACGCATCCAATGCAACTCGTTTTGTTCGTATCAGACCTCGTATAAAAAAGTTATACGATAATTAACATAACTATAATTAAAATAAACTTAACTAATTTAATTAACAATTAAACTTAACCCACCCCAAATCCTCATTCATAGGAAATGCTCGATCGAACCCATATCGTGACCCCATCCTTCCACATGCGCGCCATCATCGATGATCGGAGCTTTATCCGACCACACCACATCACACACCATGTCCACCTCCACCACAACCCCAAGTATCATCGCCTCCGCCTTAGCCGCCGCCGTTGTCACGCGATTCGAGAAAACCCGCTGGCCCTTCGAGCTTCACTTCTGGAGAACTCAGGTCGCTTCACCACGATCCAACCGTACAACGTGTAGAGCTCGTCGTGCTCTACACTTTTCCTTTTGCTATTGTTTGATTTCGTTAAGTGGATGAGGAGAAATCAAGAGGAGAAGGAACGAACGATTTCGGCCATTAATCGTATAAGAGCGGCCGAAGAGGATGGGTTTGGGTTTTGACGAAAATGAGATTATAATGTAGCCTATTATATAAATTTCCGACCCGATTTAACTACGAAGATTTCGTACTCCAAACGAAATGTGTTGTCTAGCATTCTGTATATTATACCCCCATTCTGAACACAATATAATTTGTATCGGTAGACAATTTGATCGTATTTAAAATAGCTTTTCAAAATCAAATTATTTTAATTTAAGTTCTGAAACTAAATCCTATGCGTTTCAAGTTTGCACGGCTATATGATAATTCCGATTACTTTGAAACTTGAAATCCTATAATAATTCACTATTAAGGATTCGATGAACTGGTTTTGTTGAAATCCAAGATGGTACCCAAAAAGACTATTTTACACGTTAATTAAAACAAGAAATTCTCAAAACCAGTTTAATCACTTTTAAATTCAATTTCAAAAGTTAACAATCTTCATTCCTGTTTAAATAAAATTTGAGTAAGCTTTTGAAATCATTTTTATTCATAGTAAATTCAGAATTCAATTATTTAAATAATTCGACATATTAAATTTAAACTAATAAATTATCATACAAATCATTATATTTGAAATATAAGTTATTTAACTTATAAAATTTTACTTTTAAATCGAATTCAAAGAATAAGACGACTACTTCCGTTTTACAGTAATTTCAACATCAATGCAATTATTTACAACTCAATATTATTTAATTTACATTCTACTATAAGTTATTATCTCTTATCTTATTGAATTTTGTTATTCAAAATTTTTATCAAAGTTCATATCTAGTAAATTATATTAATAGATCATTAAATTTATATTTTTAACAATTTTTGTTCAATAATTATATTAAATTAATAATTTTAAAATAGTTAAAAATACGGGTTGTTACATGTTGTAATATATACTTCTAACTTTTGAATCATCTTACACACTGCCAAAAGGCTATTCAAAAACTATACTTACATCCATATTGACTCTTTGCTTTTTTGACTTATAAGTCGTTATTATACCAAACAAACTTTTTGACTCTTTGATTCTTTAAATGTTGAAGTACTTTTCATATTAGCATAAGCACTTTGACTTCGAGTTTCTAAATGGGCCCTTAATCAATATTGCAATGAAACTGAGTTGAGGTCCACGGCTGAAATAGCCATATGGGCGGGGATCCTTGCAGATATTAGTGGTCATAATATTGGAAATTTGCAAATACGGCCAATTATTCCTTGCATATATCAAGGTATTATCTACAAAATAAATTAAATTAAATTACCTCACTTTGACAAAACAAGCCTAGTTTATCTTGCTAAAAATAAGGGATAGGGACTAAAAGAACTCTTTGTCGTTATGCACATCCTTTTGTTTTTAGTCGACCTCTTATATTCTATAATCGTCAATGTAATATGAACTGAAATCCTTTTACATAGTGATCTAAAATAAAATTATAAACAATTTTACAGAACTACAAAAATAATTCAGTAAACAACCTTTACTAATTTATAATTAGAAGGATCTACGTATATTATACATCCGCATAGTAATATGAATAAATAAGATAGAGAAGAGCACCATAATACAAATTGTTCAATTAAAATGTAATAAAAGATAAAGGAAGTACAAAATGTTGTATTCCAAAGAGAATTCTTTGCCTAAATCAACTTATGATCAATTTCACATTATTGATGCATAAAAGAGAAATACTGTTTTCTGACATAATAACGTCCGATAATGTCTTTGTAACGACCCATAATTTTCGTTAATTAAATTTGTCATTTTAATAAGATTTACGTAAATTTAATTTAGAATAAATAAAGATTTTATAATTAATGTTGAAGCAAATGTTGAGAATGAAATGAAACCATGGGAATATAAGGCTAAGTATTTACAGTTGAAACAAAATGACGAATAAATTGAAGTGATGTAAATTGTTATACTAGGCTAAGAGTTGCATATAAGAGAACAAAGGTAAGTAGTGAATTTAGTTAATGAATTAATAATATTAAATAGTAAATTGAATTAAATCAATGTCCAGTACAAATTGAAATATTGTTTGGAATGAAAGCTTATAAATTGTAAGCATTTAATTTACAAATGAAATCAGTGTATTAATTTAGTTGTAACTGAATGTTAATTAATGAAATTATGTAATAATTGATAAATGATGGCATTCATGAATGAAATAAGATTTGTAAGTAATAAAGGAATAATTGAAATAAACATTTACCAATGAAATAGTATATTGATTTATATAGACTTAACAAAAGAGTTGAATTGAATCAATCTATTTAGTTGAAACTAATTAATTGGTATGCAAATTATAAATGGGTTTATAGTAAGAAATTATACCACCGTGAATTGGAATTAAGATGAAATTGAAAAATTCAAGTATGTGATGCAAATATATCATATATAGCAGTGGAATAAAAAAATTAGTGTTATTATAACCTGGTTGGTAAGTAACAAACTTATAACTGAAATTTAAAAGAAAATAGGTGACAATGAATATAGATTGTTCATTTATTTGATGTGTTAAATAAATTTTGGTATTCAATCGCAATAAATATAAATAATTAATTGAAACTGTTGTAAGGTCAAAATTTATTGCATATAATAAATTGGGGGATAGATTTCATTTAAGGTAATTTATTTATTATGTTAATGTAAATTAAAATAATTAGAGGTACGTAAATGATGATTAATACCATGTTTGGAAGTTTTAATTTAGAGGATATTAAGAATTAGGAATGGAATTTTGAATTATTTGCAATACAAATAAAGAAAATGTTACGTTATTGCTAACTGAGGGAATCATTAGTTAATTGAATGAAAGTTAAATCAGTGGAGTTAATGGAGATTAATTTACGTTAGTTATTTAGGGTAGTGACTAAATTTGGTAATCCATTTGCAATTAATGACAATAGTGTTGATATAAGCTAATAAGTTAAATGTCAATGCAATACCAATTAATGGATTGAATGTGATTATAAAATTGGAATTAGATAAATGCAGTAAATAATTCAGGGCAAATAAATTTATGGAACAAATGTTAAGATCTTAACTGATGGTAATTAATAATTGAAGATAATGTAAATTCCACTTATATTATGACTATGGGTGAATGAAAAGATTGTAAATCAAGATTTGTTTGTTTATATGAATATAAAGAATTAAGGTAATTGAGTTTTTGCAATTAAGTAAAAATTAAACATTTATTTTTACGTTAATAGGAAATTTAGTTGAAATTGAAAAATATTTATGTATGTTAATTTCATCCATTTGGCTATAATGGATTTAATAATAAGAATGAAGATTCAATGAAATTTTTGGAAACTTAATTGATAATTTCTAAACTTAATAAAAATGAAAATTTGACACTGAAATGGGAAGTTAATCAACTTTAAATTGACCTTTAAATTGTTTAAAACATTGTAATTGGATTGAGACATATAAAGGTAATAAAATTTTTCAAATTTAGGATTTAAAAAAAAATTGGATTTTATTAATGAATTTTTAATTTATTTAATTAATATAAAATTAGCCATTTTGGCCACTGACTCGGATTTCGACGAAACCAGTTTCATCGGATCCGTAACGGTGAATTATAATAGTAATATAAGTTTCATAGCGATAGGACTTGTCGTTTGATCGTACCGACTCGAAAAGCCTTGAAATTTATGCAATTTAAATCAATCTAAATCAATTTGGAAAAATTGAATTCAGCATAACTTCTTCATACGATGGAATTTGGATGTGAAACTTTTTCCATCGCGTTTAAAATATTTTTAAACATATATTTTGATATATGGATTGACCCAATTTCGTTCTGGAGTAGAAACGGGCTTTTCGGACCATTTAGCGTTCAGCGCGTATACCAATCCGATCCATCTATTATTTTTCAGCCTTGTCTATATATAACCCGTTATAAACCCTAGCCACTCCTTATTTTCATTTTTCTATACGTACATCTCCTTCTCAACTCCTCATTCCAATGGCAGAAAAAAACCTAATTCCTAAATTCCAAAAATTAATTTCAATTTCAAAAAAAAATAAAAATTTCGAATCTGCAGCCACTTCGAGTCACGCTTTGAGTTTCAGAGGTAAAAACGCTGTATCTACTTCGGGTCAGGAAGAAAATGACTCGGGTCGCTCCGGGTTGTTTTGGCAAAAACTCCAAGCAAGCACCGAGGATTTGAGGCGGCGTACCGAAGTTGACACAAGACCAGAATTTTTCAATTTTCATAACTTTTGTATACGAGCTCGGATTCACGCGCGGTTTATTTTGCTGGCATTGTATCCGAATTCCAGACATTTTGGCGTTGGTTTGGACGGATTTGGAGACTGTCAAATTTTTGGGTTTAAATTGAATTTAGATTCAATTTAAATTCAAAAGGTGAGTGTTTTAACCCACTCACAACTTCTAACTTATCTTATGTTTGTTAAATTGATTTAAGATATGAGTAGGAATTTATTTATGACTGTTTTGCATATTTTATTCATCATCTCATTTAAATCGCATTTATTTAATTTAACTGTTAATTAATTTTATTATTGCATATAAATTGACAGTTAAAATTTATTTATTTTGCATATAAACTGCTAGTTAAACAGTTATTTATTTATTTATTTTGAATGTAAACTGTTCGTTGATACCTGATATGTTTTATATGCTCTATTGATGTTTGTTTAAATTGACGATGATTGAAATAAGATTGGTTGATGATTGATATTGGGTGACTGGATGATATGTTCCATATTATATAAAATGCAAGTTATTATGCATTCTCATTTCATTCGGGATTGCGGTTTGAAATGATATACAACCGCATTTTTATTTTAAATTGCGGATTGAAATGATAAATATCCGTATCACTTGACCATAGGATAGAAAATTATATCAGGCACTGCGGTATATATATAAAATTATTTTTGAAATGATTTCTATGGTTTGGATAGGATGAGGTTAAATAAATATTAATTTTGATCTTATATAAAATCTTATTTTATATATACATATATTTGTTAAATTATTGAATTTAAGCTATGTATGAACTGGTTGAATGTAAATAAATAAGTTGAAAAATGGAGTTTGATAATTTATATTTATGATCAAGTACAGGTTTAAGATATTGTGTATATATAGAGTTTTAAATAGTTCAAATCAATTAAGATTGGAAATTTAATTATTTGGAATTGGGCTTATTTAAAAAAATTAAACTCCAAAAGTTGGTGTAAACTTATTAGTCTTGGAAATTTTAAAGGTATGATATTGATAACTGGATTTTCATTCAAGATAAATTAAATGAATAATTCTAGTATAAATAAATGGAAGATTAGTGTTAATAAATTGGGTTTTATTTTAAATGGTTATGGATCTATTATGTAAACGTTTCAAAACTAAATAATAGGACAATGAATTGTTGAATAGAAATTCTCAACCTTAGTTTTGAAAGTTATTAAATACTCAAAGTTTCAAAATATTGAAATCGAAGTGTTTTTATTCAAACTGAAAGTGAATCTAAAGGTTATGGGTTTAGACTGAATATAAAGTAAATAAAATTGTAAAGGCGTGAAAATTATTTACTTTATAAAGAAATTTTAAATTCAACTGTTTTATTTTATATACTGTTGAATATCCAAACCATTTAAGTTTTGAAAGTTATGGTTTTAAAACTACGGATTTCGAAGTATTATGTGGAAAGTTAAATTTCAAATATTTGGTTTCGAGGTATTATAAATCTTAAAAGTGGCATGATTTTGGAAAAGAAATATATATGAAATAAAATGATATCATATTTATTTGGGTTTTAAAAGGAAATGTTATCGTATTTATGGGTTTTGAAATGGATAATTATATTCTGGTTTTGAAAGCATAATTATTTTTAAATGACCGTGGTGTTATAATAACGTTTGGTTGTTGAAGAGACCGGGATCGGAAGTTATCATACTCTCTGCCAACTCCGAAAACCACTTTAACAACCGTGTATGCGGTGGAGATTCCAGAATGGAGTAGGTTGGTGGCGGCGTTTCCTTTAAGGTAAATACGTGGACCCGACTCCCGTGAGTTGGCATAAGGTGGCTAAAACAGGAGCGATTCTCGGGCCAAGGGGGTTAGCGCCCTTTATCAGACACTCCTCTTCGATACTACTGCGACTTTGGATTGATTCGGTGGCCACCTTTACTTTTGATTTTAAGGGGAGTTTGTTCGAGGTGGGCGGTAGCTGCGGCTATGCGTTACCACCAGCCCGGATGCATAATTGGTGTATCTACCCTGGCATTGCCTAGTTGTGCCGTGTCACCTACCCTATCGCGCCTTATACGATTTTGGTTTTGTACCATACCTATGGAGTGCCCCCTGACGATGCCCAGTACGGGAGAGATTACGGTACTGTATAGACTATGGGAATGTATTATGTGTTAAGGTGGAAAATGTAAAGCCTTAACGCTATTTAAAAGTAAGTTTATTTTACAATTAGACACTATTATAATAGCGAAATATACTACATAGTAAATAGTTTAACGGATCCTTAGGAGATGTAAATCCCGAGCATCTCTTGAGTTACTGCACTCATATTCATTTCTGTTAATTTAACTTATATAAGATCTTTTAGTTCTAACTCGAGTGTTTTGTCTTTTCAATTCGCTCGGGTCAGTCCGAGCGTTTCAGAATTTGAAGATTTTTCTGGAGGAAGAAGACGAAGATTTCATCTCTATTATTATTATTATATATTATATGGTTCCACTACACTATATTCTGCTGCATTAATATTATTGGTATGTGAACTCTAATATTTATTGTATAAAGAAGAATCAAATGTTTGTAAACAGTTTTATGAACTGTATATTTATTATTATATTTTATCCTTCCGCTGTGAGATTCTGTTTTGTTTTATTCTTTCTCGTTTTTCTTATTTACCCCATAACAATCCGTCCTTCCGTATGGTTTGAATTGGCACGTGTGTCGATTTAAAGCGTGCGAAAAGGCGGAATGTTACATCTGGTATCAGAGCTTTGGTTTAGCGATAAACCTTAGCTTTGTGGGGTCCGACTCTTTATCAATAGGGTAGAAACACCCTATGGGAGTCGCTGAGTGTATATATATGAGAGAGCGTATTTGTTAGTGTTATAAAAGGGTTTTAATATTGTGTTAATCTGTTCCGTTTTGTATTTATAAATTCCGGTTGATGCATGGGACGCTGTGACATTAATAGGGATTTCTAAACACTTAATAGGATATACCGACATAATGTTTGTTTTAATATAGGTGAATGAAATAATTTTGCCTATTATATTTTTTCCATATATAAAATAAAGTTTTTTTTATAAATAAGATATATATTTGGTTGCAATATATTGGTTGCTAGGTAATAAAATTTATAAATAATAGTTGAAATTAGATGGAAAATAAAATTGGAAATTTAGAACTTAAGTTCCGGGATTTTGGAAATTCTTTCAATTGATTTTGGAATATAATAATAATACTATTAGAAGTATTTTCTGATATAAATATTTCAATATAATTTGAAAGAATTGTTTAAAAAGAAATTTTGAAAAGAAATAAGTTATGTACTCCCCTCTCTATCGCCGGAAAATAATTTCGGTGATGAGTGCACGCATCATCGACTTTCATTTTCGAGTTTCGAAGTGGGAAGGCCATTGTGGTTGTTTTACTACAAATTTATTTTGATAAACAAAAGTGAATTTTTAATTTGTTTTAAATATAATTGGGTTTATAAGTTGTAAGTATATATATTTACCTATTATATTTAAAATAATTTGAAATTCAACCCGGTATTTAGTTCTTAAGTTTCCACAATAAATAGTTTCAATTATTCTAGTGAAATGGAATCTAAGTAATTAATAATTGAAACCCTAAATGAAATAAGAGGTTTAATGCTAGGTTATTAATGGTATTAAATGAAATTTAAAATTGTAACCTATGAAATAAAGGATTATTATTGAACAGTAAATTTATTAACGAAATAAGAGAAACTTGTATGATTTTAATTACATTCTTAAAAACATATATATAACTTACCAAATATTTAAAAGTTGAAATGTTTAATAAGAAAATGTAATGGAAATTATACAAGTAAAAGTGTGTAATGAAGGTGTTCAATGAATCGCTTTTATTCATAAGAAGTGATGATATTAGGATAAGTTAAGTTATAATTGAAATTTTACTATTAGTAAATATAATAAAAGGTAAGTATTACAAATAGATGATTATAAACTTAAGTAAACAAAATGGAAATGCTAAGAAATTGAATGGGACATGAATACTATTGATAAATGAATGTAAATAAAAGAGGTCATGCTACAATAAATGAATGAATAATTATAACGAAATAAAAGGAACTGGCTTGACCTGAGTTAATGGAAATGAATAATTGTAAGTAATAAGTAAAAATAAATGAAGCAAACATTTAATGAGTAAATGTAAATTTAAAAGATAAATCACTGTATAAATAAAAAGAAACTCAAACAACAAAGGTATGAAAGGAAATTAATAATAAGTTAAGTTGATTGTTGTTTGGATTTGTTGTTGTTTAGTTGAAGGTTGTTTGGGCAAGGATACTTTAAAATTGGATTAGGATAAATGAATAATCTATTTAGTTTTATCTAAGACTGTTGAGAAAATGATGCGCTAGTAGTTTATTCTTCATTCCATACAATTTAAAAGTTTTGAACCCGAACAACTATTTGTTTGTTTGATTGAATGGTTGCTTTGTATTGGTTGTGTATGCTGTTTGTTGAAATTGATGGTTGTTGTATTGATTTGTTGTTAGTGATTGAAACCACTTAAATATTTCACTTTATATAAATTGTTAACCCTTTGGATTTTATAAGTGAAATGCAGGTTATGGAAGCAATTGCTACTGCTTTTGATTTCATAAATTAAGCGTAAATTGCCCGACAAATAGGTACGTTTCGGATTACGGTTTAAAGCGCTATTTTATATATTTTCCCGTGTTGGGATATTATATTTTGGATATTATATGTGATATTTTGATATATTTGATATTATATTTTCTCCCGAGCCTCCCCGTACAAAGGAGACTCTGCTAAAAAATTTCGTAAATTTTGGACTTAGAAAATATTTTGAAAATGTTTTCCAAACTTTATTAGTTTGAGTATAAAAAAAAATTAATGATAATAAATTAGTATATTTTATCTAAATTAATTTTGTAAATTTATTTGTTTATAGATTTAATATTTGATATGATATTGATTTCTTAATTCTTCTTTTCCCTTCTTTTTCTTTTTCGGGGACGAAAAGTTTTGAGTGGGGGAGAGTGTAACGACCCGTAATTTTCGTTAATTAAATTTGTCATTTTAATAAGATTTACGTAAATTTAATTTAGAAGAAATAAAGATTTTATAATTAATATTGAAGCAAATGCTGAGAATGAAATGAAACCATGGGAATATAAGGCTAAGTATTTACAGTTGAAACAAAATGACGAATAAATTGAAGTGATGTAAATTGTTATACTAGGCTAAGAGTTGCATATAAGAGAACAAAGGTAAGTAGTGAATTTAGTTAATTAATTAGTAATATTAAATAGTAAATTGAATTAAATCAATGTCCGGTACAAATTGAAATATCGTTTGGAATGAAAGCTTATAAATTTTAAGCATTTAAGTTACAAAAGAAATCAGTGTGTTAATTTAGTTGTAACTGAATGTAAATTAATGAAATTATGTAATAATTGATAAATGATGGAATTCATGAATGAAATAATATTTGTAAGTAATAAAGGAATAATTGAAATAAACATTTACCAATGAAATAGTATATTGATTTATATAGACTTAACAAAAGAGTTGAATTGAATCAATCTATTTAGTTGAAACTAATTAATTGGTATGCAAATTATAAATGGGTTTATAGTAAGAAATTATACTATCGTGAATTGGAATTAAGATAAAATTGAAAATTTCAAGTATGTGATGCAAATATATCATATATTGCAGTGGAATAAAAAAATTAGTGTTATTATAACCTGGTTGGTAAGTAACAAACTTATAACTGAATTTAAAATAAAATAGGTGACAATGAATATAGATTGTTCATTTATTTGATGTGTTAAATAAATTTTGGTATTCAATCGCAATAAATATAAATAATTAATTGAAACTGTTGTAAGGTCAAAATTTATTGCATATAATAAATTGGGGGATAGATTTCATTTAAGGTAATTTATTTATTATGTCAATGTAAATTAAAATAATTAGAGGTACGTAAATGATGATTAATACCATGTTTGGAAGTTGTAATTTAGAGCATATTAAGAATTAGGAATTGAATTTTGAATTATTTGCAATACAAATAAAGAAAATGTTACGTTATTGCTAACTGAGGGAATCATTAATTAATTGAATGAAAGTTAAATCAGTGGAGTTAATGAAGATTAATTTACATTAGTTATTTAGGGTAGTGACTAAATTTGGTAATCCATTTGCAATTAATGACAATAGTGTTGATATAAGCTAATAAGTTAATGTCAATGCAATACCAATTAATGGATTGAATGTGATTATAAAATTGGAATTAGATAAATGCAGTAAATAATTCAGGGCAAATAAATTTGTGGAACAAATGTTAAGATTTTAACTGATGGTAATTAATAATTGAAGATAATGTAAATTCCATTTATAATATGACTATGGGTGAATGAAAAGATTATAAATCAAGTTTTGTTTATTTATATGAATATAAAGAATTAAGGTAATTGAATTTTTGCAATTAAGTAAAAATTAAACATTTATTTTTACGTTAATTGAAAATTTAGTTGAAATTGAAAAATATTTATGTATGTTAATTTCATCCATTTGGCTATAATGGATTTAATAATAAGAATGAAGATTCAATAAAATTTTTGGAAACTTAATTGATAATTTCTAAACTTAATAAAAATGAAAATTTGACACTGAAATGGGAAGTTAATCAACTTTAAATTGATCTTTAAATTGTTTAAAACATTGTAATTTGATTGAGACATATAAAGGTAATAAAATTTGTCAAATTTAAGATTTAAAAAAAAATTGGATTTTATTAATGAATTTTTAATTTATTTAATTAATATAAAATTAGCCATTTTGGCTACTGACTCGGATTTCGACGAAACCAGTTTCATCGGATCTGTAACGGTGAATTATAATAGTTTTTCAAGTTTCATAACGATCGGACTTGTCGTTTGATCGTACCGACTCGAAACGCCTTGAAATTTATGCAATTTAAATTAATCTAAATCAATTTGGAAATAAGATGGAAATTGCGTCCTCGCAATATATATAAGATGGAAATAAAAAGTAACAACCATAAAAGCATATTAACACAAGAGGAATTTTGAAATAAGAAGTTCACCTCTAGGAGAAGGAGTAAGCAAGTCCGGATGTGTACGCTCGATGAATTCTCTGGATTCCCAAGAACAATCCTTAGGATTTGAGGACCATTGAACCTTCACAAGCGGAACATCTTTATTTCGAAGTCGTTTAACCTCAGAAGCTATAACTCGAATAGGATGCTGTTCATAAGTTAAATTCGGCGAAACTTCAATTTCTTCCACAACAGCAGGCTCAAGAATAGAATCGGAATCCCGAAGGCATTTCGGTAATTGAGAAACGTGAAATACATCATGCATAGCAGAAAACTGAGCCGGCAATGCAAGGCGATAAGCCATGGAACCAATACGTTCAGTGATAGGAAATGGCCCAATATATCGAGGCGCTAACTTCCCCGATCGACTGAAACGTACAACACCCTTCATAGGTGAAACACGAATAAAAACAGGATCCCCAACAGAAAATTCTAATTTCCTTCTTCGATTATCGGCATAGGATTTTTGTCTACTCTGGGCTTCTTTCATCCTATGTCGAATAAGTTCAATCTTTTCCGTGGAATCACGAATAAAGTCTGGACCTAAAACCAGCTTCTCACCGGCCTCAAGCCAACAAGAAGGAGATCGGCATGGCCTTCCATAGAGTGCCTCGAAAGGTGCCATGCCAATACTAGATTGGAAGCTATTATTATAGGAAAATTCAACAAGTGAAATATGATCTTCCCAACTTCCACCAAAATCAAGCACACAAGCACGAAGAAGATCTTCAAGAGTTTGATTCACACGCTCGGTTTGTCCATCGGACTGGGGGTGATAAGCGGTGCTAAAATTAAGCTTCGTTCCTAAAGCTTTTTGAAGACTCTTCCAAAATCCACTAGTAAACAATGGATCACGATCGCTAACAATAGAAGTAGGAACTCCATGCAATTTTACAATTTCCTTGACAAATAGTTTGGCCAAAAGAGGAACGGTTCGGTTAGACCGAACCGGAATAAAATGGACGGATTTAGTAAGTCTATCAACAATCACCCATAAGCTATCATGACCCGAACGAGAACGGGGAAGGCCATCTATAAAGTCCATGGAAATTTGATCCCACTTCCAAATTGGAATTTCTAAAGGTTGCAATAACCCACCAGGCCTTTGATGTTCGGCCTTGACAAGTTGGCAAGTCATGCAACACTTAACAAAGTTAGCAATATCAGATTTCATTCCCTCCCAATAATAAAGTCGCTTCATATCAGCGTACATTTTACTACTACCGGGATGAATGGTGAACTTAGAACAATGGGAATCTTCTAAAATATCTTTACGAAGATCTCCAATATTTGGTACGATAAGTCTACCAAATTTTCGAATGCCGCCACGAGAATCAATATCATAGTCTTTCAAACCTTCAATATCAATTTTATCCTTAACATTTTTGCCAAGAAGAGCCAATTCAGAATCTAGCCCTTGAGCTTCAAGAATGCGGTCTAAAAGAGAAGGATGAGCCTCAAGGCTACATAAAACAAGCGATGAGCATAAATCGGATACGCGCTCTCGAATCTCACAAGTGGATAAGATCTCGAGATCGTTCCATTCGGATATCATCATAGAAACAACTGCTTGTTGCTTACGGCTAAGAGCATCGGCGACACGATTACCCTTACCGGGGGTATAAAGAATATCAAGATCATAAGGTGCAAGGAACTCGAGCCAACGCTGTTGACGTAAATTAAGTTCTTTTTGAGAAAATAAATATTTCAAAGACTTATGATCCGTGTAAAGAATAAATTTCTCTCCCAATAGATAATGACGCCACATTCAAAGGGCGAAAACAATAGCCGCGAGCTCTAGATCATGTGTGGCATATCTAGTCTCGGCCGGCTTCAATTGCCTAGAAGCATAAGCAACAACACGTTCTTTTTGCATAAGAACGGCACCCAAACCAACGTGACTAGCATCGGTATAAACAACAAAATCTTGATTCCCCTCGGGAATAACAAGAATAGGAGCATCGGAAAGGAGTTCTTTCAATTTCTGAAAAGAGGCTTCACATTTGTCCGACCAAATGTATTTAACTCCCTTCTTAGTCAAGCCAGTAAGAGGCACGGCAATCTTAGAAAAGTCTTTAATAAAATGACGGTAATATCCCGCCAATCCGAGAAAACTACGAATCTCTGTCACACTCTCTGGTCTCTTCCAATCTTGAATCGCTTCAATCTTTGAAGGATCCACAGATATCCCGGATTCGGAAATAATATGACCGAGAAACTTCACACGAGATTGCCAAAAGTGGCATTTAGAAAATTTCGCCTTTAATTGATTACTCCTAAGTGTTTCCAATACAATCCGAAGATGTTTCTCATGTTCCTCCTCGGTTTTTGAATACACAAGAATATCATCAATGAATATGAGAACAAACCGATCGAGGAAATCTTTGAAAACTCGATTCATGAGGTCAACGAAATAAGCTGGAGCATTTGTTAACCCAAATGGCATAACAAGCCATTCATAAGATCCATATCGAGTACGGAATGATGTCAACGGAATGCTATCCTCAGCGATACGAAGCTGATGGAAACCGGTAGCCAAGTCCAATTGTGAAAAGACCTTAGCACCACTAAGCTGATCGAATAGATCATCAATCCGAGGTAAAGGATATTTATTTTTAATAGTAAGATCGTTAAGCTTGCGATAATCAACGCAGAGCCTCAGAGTACCATCGGATTTCTTTACGAAAATAGCCGAAGCTCCCCAAGGCGAGGAACTAGAGCGAATAAATTGCCTCGTCTCCAACTCAGATAATTGTTTACGCATCTCCTCATTTTCCTTATTGGACATGCGATAAGGAGGACGAGTAATAGGTTGAGCTCCCGAAACAAGATTAATTCTGAACTCAATTGCTCGTTTAGGTGGTAAACCTAAAACGGGCTCGAATATGTCGGAAAATTCACGAACAACATGAATACAAGAAATAATATCATCTTCATCATCATCATCGTTATCACGAGGATTTAAAGAATATAAAGATGCCACCAAACATGATTCTGAATCTTTAAGATTAACAGAAATATGTTTAACAGATTGTGGATGTCGGAGATGAATAGTCCGCTCAGGACATAGGATATGGGCTTGATAACGGTTAAGCCAATCCATTCCCAAAATTATTCCAAAGCCTAAGTAACGCATGACATGCAAATCGGCTAGGAAAGAAAAATCACATAAAATAATCTCCACATCTTTACAAAGCAAACTAAGAGTCGCGGATCCGCCAACAGGATTCGCAATTTTTAAAGAAGTCATCAATGCAGTAACACTTAAGGAAAAAGTGTCTACCAGTTCCTTTGATATAAAGGAATGGGATGCACCCGTATCAAAGAGAACTCTAATAGGTTGATCATGAAATAAAATAATACCATCAAGAATGGAATGAGAAATACCTTGGCCACGAGATGTGTTGCCAGGGGCTTGAGCCACATTTAACTTTCCCTCATTCCTGCTTTTACGTTTGAGGCATTGATGTATAAAGTGATCTGGGCTCTTACAATAGCGACAAGATTTGGGCTTAGAGCACTTATTCGCATAATGATCCCCAGACCCACAGTTGAAGCAACTCGCACCACTAGGAGAAGGATACTTTGCCACAGGGGTTGCCTGCTTACCCTTTTTGTTGGGATAAGGACCCTTGAATTTGTTTGGCCTCTTCTTGTTGTTGAAGTTTGGTTTAGCGCCTTCCACTTCAACATCACTCTCTCTATCAGCCTCTTCAAGACGAAGAGCGATATCGACGAGTTGATCAAATGCGACTTCTAGTTTCAGGAGCAGTGGCTTCTTAAGACTCTTATTTAAGCCATAAACGAACCTCTGGTTCTTCTTCAATGGGGTGTTGATGTATTCAACCCCATATTTGGAAAGCGACTCGAAGGCTGCGACGTAATCAGTCACAGAGGATTGACCTTGAACAAGGTCTATAAAACGTCGAGCCAAGCTTACTTTCCCAGCTTCTGGTACAAACTTTAACTCGAAGCGTCCCTGAAATTGCTCCCAGGTGAGATCCGCTTCATTAATTTCTGAAATAAGGAGTTCGTACCAGTCCAATGCTCTCTCTTGGAGCATGCTGGAAGCCACCTGAACGCGGTGGAGATCGATAAGATTCATGCGAGAAAAGATTCGATCGCATGATTTTAACCAAGCCTGGACCTCGATGATATTTTCCGAACCTTTGAAGGGCTTCCCACCCAAGTTGGTGTAATCGCTGCACAAGCGTGCAAATCCCGACTTTGGGTGAGTAGGTTCCGGGTTAGCTCCAGCTGCTTGAGCATTAGTTACTAAATCAAGAAGCTGTTGAGCAGTCATAAAAACTCCATCCGGAGGAGCAGCACCAGATGATCCAGTTCTGGGACGGCCTGGTCTAGACATTCTCTTCCTTAAAGAAAGAAAGAAGAGAAGGAAGAAGGTTATTTACCAATGAACATCAAGCAATCTTGATAGATAAAACAAGGAATCATAAAGGAAATAGGATGAGTCGGTAAGAAGACTCAAATTAATCCTATGGTATGACTCCTAAGATAGACCTAGGACGATGATCCTTGTTAAGTTATTCTACATTGTTCCGAAGTTTGGCTCTGATACCAAGCTGTGACGCCCCACCTCTATACCCACGCTAGCCAAGAACACTCCGGAGAAGTGCTGTCAACTAGCACGGAGAATAAGGCTGTTGAGGAGCGACCATCCATGTAATTGCTTATCACACGGTGGCTATAAATAATCTTCGGAAACAAACATAGAAATAATCATATCACAAATCAGTCACAGATACCCATATCACAAAGGCGGAAGAAGATATGAATATATAACTAACACATGAAAGTGTACATCAGAGTAGTGGTCAATAAGATCCACGATAATACAAAAGAATAGCAACACGTGCTATACAAAAGAATACAACTATGAGTCTATATCTCAAGTGTATACAACAAAAACTGCTAATCTAAACAGTTAGCCAAAAGTCAGAGTGATGAATCCCTGGGAAGAAGTCAAGCAGAAGCACCTGTAACATCTCGGTCTGATCCGAGTATTATTTAAGAAAATAATAAACGGATCAGTCTAGCTATAAATATCAGATGACATGATATAACATAAAAGATATGGCATAAACATAAACATCCATAACGACATACCACTATAAGTATGTAAATAATGATCAACAGAAGATCAATCAATAAGAGATAATCAATATCACAAGAATCTTCTCAAAGATTCGAAGGGGGCATCAAACCCTAAACTTGTACTCATAACAAGTCAATGACATAAATTCCAGAAATCAACACGAGAAATCCAGAAATCATAAAAAGGGAAAGAGGCCTATCACATGACGGTCCGAAGACCAAGGGGAGCTACCCCACATGTGTGAATGGAATCACACAGATTAAGGTCCAGACTAACCAAAAAGCAAAAAGGTATGTGTGAGTGGAATCACACAAGTGGTGTCTAGTCTAACCTCGCAACAAGAGACATCGCACAGTTGCTAGTCTAAATCATCAGAATGATCGTCATGATCAACGAGAAGTGTCAATTACACTAAGCTAGTAAATATAGAAGTTTAGCCTCATGTCCCATAACCACTTGCTTAACTTAAATATTTACGAACAAACTGTAAATCTTCACTAATAAAATTGTCACAAGAGGTTCAATCGAAAAAGTCCAGGAATTAACCGACGAAGTGAACGCAAGCGTTTCATAGCACTTGTTTTACTAAGTCGTTTAATTAGATTTCTCATCCGAGTGAGGTAAAGGTTTGTATATACTAATAGATTGGAAAATGGTTTAAGAAAAGAGCTTTGTTATTAAAAATAGAGTTGAAATTGTTTGTTAAAAGAGTTTTGATATTTACTACTAGTATTGAAACCTTTATATTTTTAAAATGACAAATTACAGAAGAGATTGTAGAAACAATCATCACAAAGATCACATTCGGAGATGTGAATAAAATCCAAGGAAATCGGCTCAAAAGCATCAAAGTGGAAGTTCCCCAACGACCAAACGTGGCCGAGATAACCAGAGATGGTTTGTCTCGAAGAATGGTCAACTCAGCATCTCAACAAAGCAAGTTCTGTTGAATGTTTTTCAGATAAGCTCGCCTACGGAGGGGGGGTCCAGGGGGGTGGCAACCCCCCAAGGTGGGGGTGCGGGGGCAACGCCACCGCTTACGGGGTTCGACCTGCCCGGTCAGGTCGCGGGGGTCCAGGGGGCAGCGCCCCGACCAAAACGGTACGACCTAGTGAAGATAAAATGAGGTCTAACGACCTAAGGACTCAAGGGTCTAACGACCTAACGACTCAAGGGTCATACGACCTAACGACTCAAGGGTCCAACGACCTAACGACTCAAGGGTCCAACGACTCAGCGACTCAAGGCTCCAACGACTCAGCGACTCAAGGCTCCAACGACTCAGCGACTCAAGGGTCCAACGACTCAGCGACTCAAGGGGGCCAACGACTCAGCGACTCAAGGCTCCAACGACTCAGCGACTCAAGGCTCCAACGACTCAGCGACTCAAGGCTCCAACGACTCAGCGACTCAAGGGGGCCAACGACTCAGCGACTCAAGGCTCCAGCGACTCAAGGGTCCAACGACTCAGCGACTCAAGGGTCCAACGACTCAGCGACTCAAGGGGGCCAACGACTCAGCGACTCAAGGCTCCAACGACTCAGCGACTCAAGGCTCCAACGACTCAGCGACTCAAGGCTCTAACGACTCAGCGACTCAAGGCTCCAACGACTCAGCGACTCAAGGCTCATGGACGAACGACTTAACTCCGAACGACCTAAAAATGGCCAGAACGACTCAATTGCAGAAAATTCAACAAAACGCTAAAAATTGGAGTTTTTTGCCAATCCAATCCAAACCAAATGCTAACATGCATGCCAAAATGATAGGGAATCATTCCCAACAGTCCAATATAATTATATGCTAGAATTGTGAGATAAAAATCTCACCTTTGCACTAAAATTTATGAAGATGAAGCTTGAAAGCAAGGAGAAGCAATCCAAAGCTTGAATCCAATATCTTCTACTTGAATTTGGAGTTGAATGATGGAGTTGCAATTGAATTTGAGCTTGGAGTTTTAATTTCCCATTCTCTTCACTATTAATGCTAAAGCTTGAGTTAGTTAGGAAATTTATGAAGAGTGAGGAGAAGAGGGTTGGAACTTGGGCTTAATAGGCTAAACTAACCCAAAGTCCAAAGCGGGAAAAGTTAGTAAAATTTCACTAACTCCAAACCTATCGATGTTTATACTTAAAAAGTTGTAAACGACATTTCGAACTCAATGGAAGTGGTCTCGAGTCCTAATTTGACCGTTTGCAAAAAGTAGTTTTTCGGACCAAAATCCGATTAACGATTTAATATTTAAATAAAAATATTTAAATGTAAACTCGATAAATATGCGGGTTGTTACAGACTCCCCTCCTTAAAGAAATTGCGTCCTCGCAATATATATATAAGGTGGAAATAAAAAGTAACAACCATAAAAGCATATTAACACAAGAGAAATTTGAAATAAGAAGTTCACCTCAAAGGGCAGGAGTAAGCAAGTCCGGATGTGTACGCTCGATGAATTCTCTGGATTCCCAAGAACAATCCTTAGGATTTGAGGACCATTGAACCTTTACAAGTGGAACATCTTTATTTCGAAGTCGTTTAACCTCAGAAGCTATAATTCGAATAGGATGCTGCTCATAAGTTAAATTCGGCGAAACTTCAATTTCTTCCACAACAGCAGGCTCAAGAATAGAATCGGAATCCCGAAGGCATTTCCGTAATTGAGAAACGTGAAATACATCATGTATAGCAGAAAACTGAGCCGGCAATGCAAGGCGATAAGCCATGGAACCAATACGTTCAGTGATAGGAAATGGCCCAATATATCGAGGCGCTAACTTCCCCGATCGACTGAAACGTACAACACCCTTCATAGGTGAAACACGAATAAAAACAGGATCCCCAACAGAAAATTCTAATTTCCTTCTTCGATTATCGGCATAGGATTTTTGTCTACTCTGGGCTTCTTTCATCCTATGTCGAATAAGTTCAATCTTTTCCGTGGAATCACGAATAAAGTCTGGACCTAAAACCAGCTTCTCACCGGCCTCAAGCCAACAAGAAGGAGATCGGCATGGCCTTCCGTAGAGTGCCTCGAAAGGTGCCATGCCAATACTAGATTGGAAGCTATTATTATAGGAAAATTCAACAAGTGAAATATGATCTTCCCAACTTCCACCAAAATCAAGCACACAAGCACGAAGAAGATCTTCAAGAGTTTGATTCACACGCTCGGTTTGTCCATCGGACTGGGGGTGATAAGCGGTGCTAAAATTAAGCTTCGTTCCTAAAGCTTTTTGAAGACTCTTCCAAAATCCACTAGTAAACAATGGATCACGATCGCTAACAATAGAAGTAGGAACTCCATGCAATTTTACAATTTCCTTGACAAATAGTTTGGCCAAAAGAGGAACGGTTCGGTTAGACCGAACCGGAATAAAATGGACGGATTTAGTAAGTCTATCAACAATCACCCATAAGCTATCATGACCCGAACGAGAACGGGGAAGGCCATCTATAAAGTCCATGGAAATTTGATCCCACTTCCAAATTGGAATTTCTAAAGGTTGCAATAACCCACCAGGCCTTTGATGTTCGGCCTTGACAAGTTGGCAAGTCATGCAACACTTAACAAAGTTAGCAATATCAGATTTCATTCCCTCCCAATAATAAAGTCGCTTCATATCAGCGTACATTTTACTACTACCGGGATGAATGGTGAACTTAGAACAATGGGAATCTTCTAAAATATCTTTACGAAGATCTCCAATATTTGGTACGATAAGTCTACCAAATTTTCGAATGCCGCCACGAGAATCAATATCATAGTCTTTCAAACCTTCAATATCAATTTTATCCTTAACATTTTTGCCAAGAAGAGCCAATTCAGAATCTAGCCCTTGAGCTTCAAGAATGCGGTCTAAAAGAGAAGGATGAGCCTCAAGGCTACATAAAACAAGCGATGAGCATAAATCGGATACGCGCTCTCGAATCTCACAAGTGGATAAGATCTCGAGATCGTTCCATTCGGATATCATCATAGAAACAACTGCTTGTTGCTTACGGCTAAGAGCATCGGCGACACGATTACCCTTACCGGGGGTATAAAGAATATCAAGATCATAAGGTGCAAGGAACTCGAGCCAACGCTGTTGACGTAAATTAAGTTCTTTTTGAGAAAATAAATATTTCAAAGACTTATGATCCGTGTAAAGAATAAATTTCTCTCCCAATAGATAATGACGCCACATTCAAAGGGCGAAAACAATAGCCGCGAGCTCTAGATCATGTGTGGCATATCTAGTCTCGGCCGGCTTCAATTGCCTAGAAGCATAAGCAACAACACGTTCTTTTTGCATAAGAACGGCACCCAAACCAACGTGACTAGCATCGGTATAAACAACAAAATCTTGATTCCCCTCGGGAATAACAAGAATAGGAGCATCGGAAAGGAGTTCTTTCAATTTCTGAAAAGAGGCTTCACATTTGTCCGACCAAATGTATTTAACTCCCTTCTTAGTCAAGCCAGTAAGAGGCACGGCAATCTTAGAAAAGTCTTTAATAAAATGACGGTAATATCCCGCCAATCCGAGAAAACTACGAATCTCTGTCACACTCTCTGGTCTCTTCCAATCTTGAATCGCTTCAATCTTTGAAGGATCCACAGATATCCCGGATTCGGAAATAATATGACCGAGAAACTTCACACGAGATTGCCAAAAGTGGCATTTAGAAAATTTCGCCTTTAATTGATTACTCCTAAGTGTTTCCAATACAATCCGAAGATGTTTCTCATGTTCCTCCTCGGTTTTTGAATACACAAGAATATCATCAATGAATATGAGAACAAACCGATCGAGGAAATCTTTGAAAACTCGATTCATGAGGTCAACGAAATAAGCTGGAGCATTTGTTAACCCAAATGGCATAACAAGCCATTCATAAG
The DNA here is from genome assembly GCA_030765085.1 of Allium cepa. Lineage (NCBI taxonomy): Eukaryota > Viridiplantae > Streptophyta > Magnoliopsida > Asparagales > Amaryllidaceae > Allium > Allium cepa. Next base: position 100,571,309 of record CM060946.1, on the reverse strand, counting down.
ATCCATATCGAGTACGGAATGATGTCAACGGAATGCTATCCTCAGCGATACGAAGCTGATGGAAACCGGTAGCCAAGTCCAATTGTGAAAAGACCTTAGCACCACTAAGCTGATCGAATAGATCATCAATCCGAGGTAAAGGATATTTATTTTTAATAGTAAGATCATTAAGCTTGCGATAATCAACGCAGAGCCTCAGAGTACCATCGGATTTCTTTACGAAAATAGCCAAAGCTCCCCAAGGCGAGGAACTAGAGCGAATAAATTGCCTCGTCTCCAACTCAGATAATTGTTTACGCATCTCCTCATTTTCCTTATTGGACATGCGATAAGGAGGATGAGTAATAGGTTGAGCTCCCGAAACAAGATTAATTCTGAACTCAATTGCTCGTTTAGGTGGTAAACCTAAAACGGGCTCGAATATGTCGGAAAATTCACGAACAACATGAATACAAGAAATAATATCATCTTCATCATCATCATCGTTATCACGAGGATTTAAAGAATATAAAGATGCCACCAAACATGATTCTGAATCTTTAAGATTAACAGAAATATGTTTAACAGATTGTGGATGTCGGAGATGAATAGTCCGCTCAGGACATAGGATATGGGCTTGATAACGGTTAAGCCAATCCATTCCCAAAATTATTCCAAAGCCTAAGTAACGCATGACATGCAAATAGGCTAGGAAAGAAAAATCACATAAAATAATCTCCACATCTTTACAAAGCAAACTAAGAGTCGCGGATCCGCCAACAGGATTCGCAATTTTTAAAGAAGTCATCAATGCAGTAACACTTAAGGAAAAAGTGTCTACCAGTTCCTTTGATATAAAGGAATGGGATGCACCCGTATCAAAGAGAACTCTAATAGGTTGATCATGAAATAAAATAATACCATCAAGAATGGAATGAGAAATACCTTGGCCACGAGATGTGTTGCCAGGGGCTTGAGCCACATTTAACTTTCCCTCATTCCTGCTTTTACGTTTGAGGCATTGATGTATAAAGTGATCTGGGCTCTTACAATAGCGACAAGATTTGGGCTTAGAGCACTTATTCGCATAATGATCCCCAGACCCACAGTTGAAGCAACTCGCACCACTAGGAGAAGGATACTTTGCCACAGGGGTTGCCTGCTTACCCTTTTTGTTGGGATAAGGACCCTTGAATTTGTTTGGCCTCTTCTTGTTGTTGAAGTTTGGTTTAGCGCCTTCCACTTCAACATCACTCTCTCTATCAGCCTCTTCAAGACGAAGAGCGATATCGACGAGTTGATCAAATGCGACTTCTAGTTTCAGGAGCAGTGGCTTCTTAAGACTCTTATTTAAGCCATAAACGAACCTCTGGTTCTTCTTCAATGGGGTGTTGATGTATTCAACCCCATATTTGGAAAGCGACTCGAAGGCTGCGACGTAATCAGTCACAGAGGATTGACCTTGAACAAGGTCTATAAAACGTCGAGCCAAGCTTACTTTCCCAGCTTCTGGTACAAACTTTAACTCGAAGCGTCCCTGAAATTGCTCCCAGGTGAGATCCGCTTCATTAATTTCTGAAATAAGGAGTTCGTACCAGTCCAATGCTCTCTCTTGGAGCATGCTGGAAGCCACCTGAACGCGGTGGAGATCGATAAGATTCATGCGAGAAAAGATTCGATCGCATGATTTTAACCAAGCCTGGACCTCGATGATATTTTCCGAACCTTTGAAGGGCTTCCCACCCAAGTTGGTGTAATCGCTGCACAAGCGTGCAAATCCCGACTTTGGGTGAGTAGGTTCCGGGTTAGCTCCAGCTGCTTGAGCATTAGTTACTAAATCAAGAAGCTGTTGAGCAGTCATAAAAACTCCATCCGGAGGAGCAGCACCAGATGATCCAGTTCTGGGACGGCCTGGTCTAGACATTCTCTTCCTTAAAGAAAGAAAGAAGAGAAGGAAGAAGGTTATTTACCAATGAACATCAAGCAATCTTGATAGATAAAACAAGGAATCATAAAGGAAATAGGATGAGTCGGTAAGAAGACTCAAATTAATCCTATGGTATGACTCCTAAGATAGACCTAGGACGATGATCCTTGTTAAGTTATTCTACATTGTTCCGAAGTTTGGCTCTGATACCAAGCTGTGACGCCCCACCTCTATACCCACGCTAGCCAAGAACACTCCGGAGAAGTGCTGTCAACTAGCACGGAGAATAAGGCTGTTGAGGAGCGACCATCCATGTAATTGCTTATCACACGGTGGCTATAAATAATCTTCGGAAACAAACATAGAAATAATCATATCACAAATCAGTCACAGATACCCATATCACAAAGGCGGAAGAAGATATGAATATATAACTAACACATGAAAGTGTACATCAGAGTAGTGGTCAATAAGATCCACGATAATACAAAAGAATAGCAACACGTGCTATACAAAAGAATACAACTATGAGTCTATATCTCAAGTGTATACAACAAAAACTGCTAATCTAAACAGTTAGCCAAAAGTCAGAGTGATGAATCCCTGGGAAGAAGTCAAGCAGAAGCACCTGTAACATCTCGGTCTGATCCGAGTATTATTTAAGAAAATAATAAACGGATCAGTCTAGCTATAAATATCAGATGACATGATATAACATAAAAGATATGGCATAAACATAAACATCCATAACGACATACCACTATAAGTATGTAAATAATGATCAACAGAAGATCAATCAATAAGAGATAATCAATATCACAAGAATCTTCTCAAAGATTCGAAGGGGGCATCAAACCCTAAACTTGTACTTATAACAAGTCAATGACATAAATTCCAGAAATCAACACGAGAAATCCAGAAATCATAAAAAGGGAAAGAGGCCTATCACATGACGGTCCGAAGACCAAGGGGAGCTACCCCACATGTGTGAATGGAATCACACAGATTAAGGTCCAGACTAACCAAAAAGCAAAAAGGTATGTGTGAGTGGAATCACACAAGTGGTGTCTAGTCTAACCTCGCAACAAGAGACATCGCACAGTTGCTAGTCTAAATCATCAGAATGATCGTCATGATCAACGAGAAGTGTCAATTACACTAAGCTAGTAAATATAGAAGTTTAGCTTCATGTCCCATAACCGCTTGCTTAACTTAAATATTTACGAACAAACTGTAAATCTTCACTAATAAAATTGTCACAAGAGGTTCAATCGAAAAAGTCCAGGAATTAACCGACGAAGTGAACGCAAGCGTTTCATAGCACTTGTTTTACTAAGTCGTTTAATTAGATTTCTCATCCGAGTGAGGTAAAGGTTTGTATATACTAATAGATTGGAAAATGGTTTAAGAAAAGAGCTTTGTTATTAAAAATAGAGTTGAAATTGTTTGTTAAAAGAGTTTTGATATTTACTACTAGTATTGAAACCTTTATATTTTTAAAATGACAAATTACAGAAGAGATTGTAGAAACAATCATCACAAAGATCACATTCGGAGATGTGAATAAAATCCAAGGAAATCGGCTCAAAAGCATCAAAGTGGAAGTTCCCCAACGACCAAACGTGGCCGAGATAACCAGAGATGGTTTGTCTCGAAGAATGGTCAACTCAGCATCTCAACAAAGCAAGTTCTGTTGAATGTTTTTCAGATAAGCTCGCCTACGGAGGGGGGGTCCAGGGGGTGGCAACCCCCCAAGGTGGGGGTGCGGGGGCAACGCCACCGCTTACGGGGTTCGACCTGCCCGGTCAGGTCGCGGGGGTCCAGGGGGCAGCGCCCCGACCAAAACGGTACGACCTAGTGAAGATAAAATGAGGTCTAACGACCTAAGGACTCAAGGGTCTAACGACCTAACGACTCAAGGGTCATACGACCTAACGACTCAAGGGTCCAACGACCTAACGACTCAAGGGTCCAACGACTCAGCGACTCAAGGCTCCAACGACTCAGCGACTCAAGGCTCCAACGACTCAGCGACTCAAGGGTCCAACGACTCAGCGACTCAAGGGTCCAACGACTCAGCGACTCAAGGGGGCCAACGACTCAGCGACTCAAGGCTCCAACGACTCAGCGACTCAAGGCTCTAACGACTCAGCGACTCAAGGCTCCAACGACTCAGCGACTCAAGGGGGCCAACGACTCAGCGACTCAAGGCTCCAGCGACTCAAGGGTCCAACGACTCAGCGACTCAAGGGTCCAACGACTCAGCGACTCAAGGGTCCAACGACTCAGCGACTCAAGGGGGCCAACGACTCAGCGACTCAAGGCTCCAACGACTCAGCGACTCAAGGCTCCAACGACTCAGCGACTCAAGGCTCTAACGACTCAGCGACTCAAGGCTCCAACGACTCAGCGACTCAAGGCTCATGGACGAACGACTTAACTCCGAACGACCTAAAAATGGCCAGAACGACTCAATTGCAGAAAATTCAACAAAACGCTAAAAATTAGAGTTTTTTGCCAATCCAATCCAAACCAAATGCTAACATGCATGCAAAAATGATAGGGAATCATTCCCAACAGTCCAATATAATTATAGGCTAGAATTGTGAGATAAAAATCTCACCTTTGCACTAAAATTTATGAAGATGAAGCTTGAAAGCAAGGAGAAGCAATCCAAAGCTTGAATCCAATATCTTCTACTTGAATTTGGAGTTGAATGATGGAGTTGCAATTGAATTTGAGCTTGGAGTTTTAATTTCCCATTCTCTTCACCATTAATGCTAAAGCTTGAGTTAGTTAGGAAATTTATGAAGAGTGAGGAGAAGAGGGTTGGAACTTGGGCTTAATAGGCTAAACTAACCCAAAGTCCAAAGCGGGAAAAGTTAGTGAAATTTCACTAACTCCAAACCTATCGATGTTTATACTTAAAAAGTTGTAAACGACATTTCGAACTCAATGGAAGTGGTCTCGAGTCCTAATTTGACCGTTTGCAAAAAGTAGTTTTTCGGACCAAAATCCGATTAACGATTTAATATTTAAATAAAAATATTTAAATGTAAACTCGATAAATATGCGGGTTGTTACAATATTCAAACCATTTAAATTTTGAAAGTTATGGTTTTAAAACTAAGGATTTCGAAGTATTATGTGGAAAGGTAAATTTCAAATATGGTTTCGAGGTATTATAGATCTTAAAAGTGGCATGATTTTGGAAAAGAAATATATTTGAAATAAAATGATATCATACTTATTTGGGTTTTAAAAGGAAATGATATAGTATTTATGGGTTTCGAAATGGATAATTATATTCTGGTTTTGAAAGCATAATTATTTTTAAATGACTGCGGTGTTATAATAACGTTTGGTTGTTGAAGAGACCGGGATCGGAAGTTGTCATACTCTCTGCCAACTCCGAAAACCACTTTAACAACCGTGTACGCGGTGAAGATTCCAGAATGGAGTAGGTTGGTGGCGGCGTTTCCTTTAAGGTAAATACGTGGACCCGACTCCCGTGAGTTGACATAAGGTGGCTAAAAAAGGAGCAATTCTCGGGCCAAGGGGGTTAGCGCCCTTTATCGGACGCTCCTCTTCGATACTACTCTGACTTTGGATTGATTCGATGGCCACCTTTACTTTTGATTTTAGGGGGAGTTTGTTCGAGGTGGGCGGTAGATGCGGCTATGCGTTACCACCAGCCGGGATGCGTAATTGGTATATCTACGCTGGCATTGCCTAGTTGTGCCGTGTCACCTACCCTATCGCGCCTTATACGATTTTGGTCTTGTACCATACCTATGGAGTGCCCTCTGACGATGCCCAGTACGAGTGAGATTACGGTACTGTATAGACTATGGGAATATGTTATGTGTTAAGGTGGAAATTGTAAAGCCTTAACGCTATTTAAACGTAAGTTTATTTTACAATTAGACACTATTATAATAGCGAAATATACTACATAGTAAATAGTTTAACGGATCCTTAGGAGATGTAAATCCCGTGCATCTCTTGAGTTATTGCACTCATATTCATTTATGTTAATTTAACTTATATAAGATCTTTTAGTTCTGACTCGAGTGTTTTGTCTTTTCAATTCGCTCGGGTCAGTCCAAGCGTTTCAGGATTTGAAGATTTTTCTGGAGGAAGAAGACGAAGATTTCATTACTATTATTATTATATATTATATGGTTCCACTACACTGTATTCTGCTGCATTAATATTATTGGTATGTGAACTCTGATATTTATTGTATAAAGAAGAATCAAATGTTTGTAAACAGTTTTATGAACTGTATATTTATTATTATATTTTATCCTTCCGCTGTGAGATTCTGTTTTGTTTTATTCTTTCTCGTTTTTCTTATTTACCCCATAACAATCCGTCCTTCCGTATGGTTTGAATTGGCACGTGTGTCGATTTAAAGCGTGCGAAAAGGCGGGATGTTACAGTCTTGCTCCATAGAGTTCTATTTTTGAAATAACAGCGATATAACTTATTGGACATTTATAATCAGAACATCTATATAACAAAATTTGCTCGGTTTGCTGATTAGGAAAAAAACATTAACATAAAGAATGTTATATAATTAAAAGAATAAAGATATTAGGCGGCTGTAATCATCACACCTACACCTGTTTATGTGTGGAGTGGTCTTAAGAGATACCTTTTGTTTTTCAAAAGATTTGCTAACTTTAAAAATTCAAATTGAGTGTGTTTTCTCACGCTGTTTTTCTAGACTGACTCGGGAGTTATTTTATTATAATGCTTGGGTCAGACCGAGTATTACAAATATAGGATAGAATGCTATGGAGCTCAACAGATGAGCTGGATGATGAAGACGTATTTCACGTATTTGAATTTAACCCGCTGTGTATTGTAGGCTATATATTTAGCACTTGTGAGGAAAAGTTATTACAACTGTCCAGTATTGAGTTATTGATGTGTTGTACTTTGATGATGTAACGTGTAAATAACAGTTGAAGTTGTTTTTGTATAAAGACATGTTATTATCTATTATATATTGTTCCGCTGCGATTGTGAGATACTGTATTGTTTTTGTAATATCCCAGAATTTTGGACAATATAAATTTAATAATCTGTGTTTAAATTTAAGTTGAATTGATAATTTTTGTTAATAAATTTGATTTGATTTAATAATCTTCTTTATTTAAATATTTAATTTGTGAATTTATTTTTAATTTGCTGATAAAATTGTTTTCTATTTAATAATGTATATGTATTTGTATATAAACAAGTTGTTTTAAATTAAATTTGTATAACATAATTTTAATATTTTGAAACTAGGAATTGTGATTTATTTTTAATTTAAGCTTTTCAAAAATATTTAATAAAATAGTAAATGATTTTAAATATGTGAGATAAATGTTTTATTGGTTTAAAAATTCATTTTTAATTCAAGTTTGAACATTTAAAATAAGTTACAAAATGTTTGTGTTATTCTTTTTAAAATATTAATTTATAAAATGTGATTTGTAAATTTAATTTGAAATTTAAAATACAATTTAAAATATGAAACATGTATTCATTAAGTTACAAACTCTTTTATAAATTTATTTTAATTGTTTAAAAGTATATTTGTCAAAAGATTTATTTGTATATTGTTTTATTTATAAGAACATCTTGCTTTATTCTTTAGAAAATATATACATAACTAAGTATAAGAACTAATTAATTTAATTTAAAACATTCACTAACACTTTAATTAAAATACTAATCACTTAAGGATACATGTGTAAGTAATTTAAGCCTAATCTAACATGTGTTAAATATTTAAGTGAGCAAATTAACAAGTGTTAACAATACAAGCCATGTGTCATTGTTTAATTTTGTTTTCCTTTAATTTTAATTTAAATCAAAATATTGTTATATAAAACTTGCACTCTTCCCATTCTCTTTTCCTTTCTTCATTTCCATTTTATAAAAGAAAAAAAAATTCAATTGCATATCAACTTCAATTAAAATCTGAAATTTCATATCCTCAACCTGCAACTTCAAATGCCTAGCAAACATGCATGCAACAATTTCAAGAAAATAGCAGCATTTCTCAAATCCCATGCCCATTTTCAAAATCTGCATCCTTCAAAACAAAGGGGCCTGCATACATAAATTTTCCAAAGTTGATAGCTTTTGAAATCAAGGAAGCCTGCATTCATGAATTTTCAAAATCTGGAACATGCAATTGAATTTGGGCTCTGCATTTTTTTTAATTCCAGGTGAATAACTTTATTTATAAAAAGAATTTTTATAAAATCAGGTTGCATGTCTACTGTATGTAATGAATATTTTTGTGAATGTTTAATTGATGAATGCTCTTATGTATGTTGTATACATGACTGTGAAATCTGAATGTCCCCTCTGTTCAAAATGTTTCAGCTTCTGTTTAATTTTAAATTCAAAACTTTCAGTTTTGTCTGTGATAAAACTCAAGACTCCAAAGCATATTCATTTGTTTTATCACATACTTTAGACTAAATTTTTTACTCAAGATAAAATTAGTGAATTGTTTCTAAAATTTGAAAGAAACAAGCAAGTTTGAAAATAAGCAAAACTCTAACATTATAACTTAATGTTACAGGATTATAAATTGAATCATAATGCAAAAGCATGATTTTAAAAAGTAATATTTCAACTTTTAGAGTTAAGGACAGAATACAGTTTTAGTTTGACTGTATTCTGCTTTTGGTTCTAATTGATAAATCTAGGGGATTGAATGGTATGATTTTCTTCCTGGAGGTGGAGGGTAGATCACTGAGTATAGGAAAAATACTGAATTGGAGTGAATTTCAGTTTTGATGATGAGATTTGGGTTTTTAGGTTTAGAACCCTAGTTTATTCTAGGCTGTGTAGAATCGATCATTACTGCGTTTTTAATGGATCGAGTTCGATGTTGTTTTGGGTAATGATAGATGATGGGTTGGCGAAGTCTTCACCGGAGTTTCAAGGGTAGTAGTGGCCGGAGTCGGGTGATCTCGTCGTTGACAGGTCAGGCAGTGGGAAGAGGTTGATGTTCCAGGTTTTGGTTTTAAAACTTGAATTCAAATTCAAGTTGAATTCAGGGGATCTGGGGGTTTAAAGTTGAAGTGTAGTCACTGACCGATATGGGATGGCCATCGATGATGGTCAGAGGTGGCCGGTGTTGGTTTAAGGGTGCACAGGGGTGTTGTGCATATTGGTGATGATGGTAGTGTTTGATTTTTGGTTGTAGGTTTTTGTCCTCGGGATGGTCTCGGGTAATTTACTCGAAGCAAGGAAGTAATTTACTCGAAGTAAATTATAGGTTGCTCGGGTATTAATTTTTGTTTCAGGTTTTTCAATATAAAACAGAACCTGTTTTCCCAGTTTAAAAGAAAAATTTAAACAAAGGGTTTTGATGCAAACTCAAATTTAAATCTAAGATCTAAAAATTGAATTTAAATTTGAATTCAATCAGTTTAAACCTTAGGTTTGAAATAATTAAAATTTTGGAAATTTTATTTGGACTTAAGCAAAATCAGAAACCTGTTTTTTCAGGTTTTATAAAATTTGAAGTTAAATTTTGAAGTGCAAACTAAAATCTGAAACTAGGTTTAAACCTGGAATTGAATTTGAATTTAAAAAGTTTAAATCCTTGGGTTTGTAATAATTTGACTTTTTAAATTTTAGTTTGGATTTAAATTAAAAGCAGGAATTTGTTACTGTTTAAAAAAAAAATTAAAAGAAAGTAAAACAATGTAAATTGAATTTAAACTGGGTTTTGAAATTCTGAAAGGTGAATATGATTCAAACTAGTTTAAATCTGAAATTTGAAATAATTTAAGTTTTAAAAAATTTGAATTTGGTTTAAAACTTATAAGTGTGAAAAATATATGTAGTTTTGAATTTGCGGTGGAAGTTTAAATTTTAAATTGGGAATTTAAAATGAATTCAGATCTGGGTTTTCAAATCTGGATTTAAATTCAAACTTCAGTGTTTAAAATAAAATAAGTTTAAGTTTAAATTATTAATTACTTTGGAAAGGTTAAAATGATTTGAATTCTTTTAAAGGGTGATGTAAATTGTAAACAAAGCTTTAAGATTTAGCTTTTAAGATTTAATCTGAAATGAAAATTTGAATTTTGTTTCAGTTTGAAATTTAAAAAGAAATTTTAAATTGAATTTTGTTTGAAACAAAGTGTTTAAATTACTTTGTATAAAGAAGAATGATTCTAAATTTTGAACTTAAGAAATTGGTTTCATTTAAATTATTAAATTAATTTAAATGGAATATTAATTATTTAATTAATTAATAATGTGGATGTTTAATTAAGTAATTAATGATTTTTAAGTTGATTAATTAGATTTGAGATTAATTAATTAAGGTTAATTAATCTAAAATTAAGGATGGTTAATTAAATTTTAATTAATGATTAAGATTTATTTAATCAAGTGATTAATGATAATTAAGATTTTAATTAAAACTTAATTAATTAATAATTAGAGGTTAATTAAATTGTAATTAAATATTAATTAGTTGATAATTAATAATGTTTTGTATAAGTTAATTCTTAATTAAGTAATTAAGTAATGTTAATGAAGGTCATTAACTTAAGATTATCTAACAATTAATTAATGTGATTAATTTTAATAATTAATTAGATTAATTAATTTACAATAATCAATTGGTTAAGTTTAATTACTTAATGAAAGTAATTAATGAATTAGTTACTTGGTGTAGTTAATTTGATTTATGTGATTAGTTTAGATTAATTAAGTTAAATTAATTTAAACATTTGTTGATTATTGATAATTACTTTATGTAATTTATGGATTGTAATTACTTAGAGAATTAATTAATTAATAATTACTGAATGTAATTAAGGATATTTAATATAGAAGTAATTTGGATTTAAATTACTTTGAAAATTTATCAAGTGATTAATGAGGATAATTAATTAAGAATAATTAATTGATGGGATGAGTAATTAAAGCAGTTAATTACTGGTGGTTATTAATCAAGGGTGATTAATATATATGTGGTTTAAATTGAAGATTAATTACTTATGTAATTATTTATATTTAGAGATTGATTAAATGTAGTTAGAAATCATTAATTAATTAATTAATGATGTAATTTGGAATTGATTAATTAAGGAATAATTAATAATGAATAAATGATTAATGTAATTAATTTTAGCTAATTAATTAATTAAGCAATTACAAGTTAATTATTTGCAAGGGGTTTAAGTAATTAACTTGTGTAATTAAAATTAAATGCTAATTACTTATTGTAATTAGAGATAATTAATCAATAAGGATTAAGTGAAATGAATATTGAGATGATGATTTATAAAATTGATTTGTAATCAATTAAAGATTAAGATAAGCAGAATTTTAATGATGAAGTAATTAATTTAATTTATTTTAAATTAATTAGAGATTAAGTAATTAATTTAATTCATTTTAAATTAATTATATAAGGTGTGATCATTAGATCATTGCTTATGTTTGGTGATTGTTATTGGTTGCCTGGTATGGTTTGTAATCTCAGTTATGAGATGAGTAGTGTATGTGATATGGATGCATTGGATTGCTTTGGATGATAGTATGGATATCTGTTTATGATATGAATTATCTGTTGATAATGATAATGTTGATTTTCTATTGTGTTGTGAATTATCTATCTGTGTGTATTTAGATAATGAAATTGAATTGTTTTAAACTTGAAACAACTTGGACCTTAAAAGACACGTTTTCGATTTCGATGTGACCGGGATCGGGTTTCCATATTTGGATATCCGAAAACCACATCGATTCCAATTAAACGTTAGGTCCTTAATCCAAGTGGAGCGAGTGAAGACTCGAGGTGTAAGGGCTATACGTCAGTATAACTCTGTGGGTGATTCCGTAATGAGTTTGACGGAATAGTACTTATAGATTCGAGGTGGTGATTCAGAGTGCAAGGGTTATTGTCGTTAACTCTGAGGGTGATTCCAATACGAGTGTAACGAGATAATGCCTTCGGTTTCGTTCGAACCCGGAACGAACTTGTATGGATTGAATGCTTTCAGAACATCGTCAGGTGGACGATGAGCATTCTAAGTGATATTTCCTATAAAGGTAATCGTAGCCTCAAGCCTCATCAACCGGGAATGGCTAAAACAGGGGGGGTGCACCAAAGCTTCGTGGGTAGCCCCCACTTGAGAGCAAGATTTATCCCTGTCTAGAGGTCCCGTTATTTTCGGCTTAGTGCGAGGTAGTCTTGTTTGGAACTGTTCAGTAAGGAACAGGTCCGGCTTTGTGTTGCAGGGGATTGGGAGTAATCCTCGGTATGGTGATCTAGGCCACGTACTGTGACGGGCGGTACCCCAGTAGCCCAGCCATTGATGGAATCCAAAATCCAATAAGTGCCAACGGTTTTGATTGTATTACCCACTTTTGTGGCTAGTAGCTGGAATTTAATCATGTAACAATTTAGGCTATTTCTTATTTACTTGAAAACCCTAGACACTATTATAATATCATCGGATTTTCTATCAAATGTTTTGGTTAGCGTAAGGTAAAAACTTTTCCATGTTTATGTGTGGGAAGTCTTACGTGATACCTTTTCTTTTCAAAGGTTTTTCAAAGTTAAGCAACTTTAACCTGTTACTCACACCAGACCCATGTCTGACCCGGAGTTATTTCTGTTTTTCTTTAACTCTTGGGTACTCAAATTTTTACGAGTAGCCAAGGGAATTCAGGTTAGGATTCAGGTTAGCTTTGACGAATTGTGGAGGAGCAATGGAGCAGGAGGCTTCTGCGTGTAGTTATATAGTTTTCCGCTGTGTTGGTATCTCTGAGTGTTTCTGTATTGTGATTGAGTTGTAATAACTAGACAGGTGTTTATAACTATCTAGTATGTGATGTATTGTCTGTGTAACTCTGATATTTGTTGTATACTATGTAATACTTATGTTATTAATATAATTTATTTGTTCCGCTGTTGAGATTCTTATGTTGTTTCTTCTTTCTCTTCTTTCTTTTCACTTTTCTCTTTTCTATCCCTTTCTTTCTTAAGGATGATACGACTTTTTGTGGAGAAAAAGTCGGGTCGTCTCAGTTGGTATCAGAGCATTCGGTTGAGTGAATACCTAGTCTCTGGAGTGGTGTCTATCTTGAGAGAGCGTATTTGTATTTATATATATATATATATAATTATTTATACCTATTTGTTGGATTACCTGTTCAGGTTTTTCCAATATAAGTTATAAAGGTAGGTGAGGTAGAAGTGTGTGTAACACGACTACCATTGGTTGGAGTTTGATGGATGAGGTTGGAAGTGTATTTGTCGAGACTGTAGACCTAATACTGTCTCGAGTGAGTTCTGTAGTGATGAAAGACTTCATCGATCTCTGAAGGTAACCTGTTAAGGTTCGGAGTTCGTCTTTGAAGTGCAGATTTGAGTTGGATCCGTCGTTTGGGCAGAAGTAAGTGAGTGATGATATCTTGATATCTCAGGAAATAGTAGCTGCGTGATAAGATGCAGTGACTATGGATATTTTCGAAGATGTTTCTTTGGAACAAGAGTAAGAAGTGAGTCTGCTCGGTGATGTGGCTGAGTTTAGCAGAGTGTTCTGAGTTGGTAGGGAGTCTTCTGGCTGAGTAGTTTTTCTGAAGTGGAGTTCGGAAGCGGCAGAGTGGATTCGTTTCTCTAGTAAGTTGGCTAGGCCAGCATAAGCTGTTCTGATTGGTTGAGGGAGAGAAGTTTCTTTGGATATAGGCTGAGCTGATCGCAAAAGTGACTTGCGATAGTATGTTCTTTTGGATTGTTGGAGATTGTCCGGATTTCTTCCAGAAAGTCAGAGTTTGTCCGCATCTGGAGATCGAGTTTTCTTTCCAGGAATGGAACTGGTGGTTCAGTTAATAGATGGATGGTTCCTTGAGATAGAAGTTGGTGAAGCAACTCAGGTTTGGGAGGAACATCTGAGTTTTCTTTATGGATATATGGAACCATATTTCTATGTTGGGTTGTCTAGTCTGTGCTTATGCTCTTCATCAGCATTTTCTTCTGTTTCGGATCAGAGTTGTGCAGCGGAAGCAGTTTGGGGGTGTTTCTATTTTGTTTTTCCCGGATAAGAAGAAAGTTGGTTCTATCTTCTGTTGTTGAGAAGCAGAGTTAGTGTTCTTGGTTTTTGAGTGATCTTGAGGAGATTATTGGATTGTTTTGATTCAGTCTATTTCTAATGGAATCAGCGTAGAGTTAAGCTGATCGGGAAGGATGTTGGTAGCCCAGGATCGTCCGAAGAGTTTTTATGGATAAGAGACGGAGAAATTTGGATTCTGGAATTGGAGATTGGATTTTGGTTAAGTTTTTCTCTGATCCATGGAGCTATAAGATTTGGAGGGTCTGAAGCTAGCTCCGTAGTGTTTTGGTTTCTTCTGTGTTTTGGGTTAGATCAGTGTTTGGTTTTCTGGAGTTGAATTGCCAGTTTGGATAACTGGGATTCAGTATGTTTTACGTATCTATGAGGGAGTATGTGTTTGATAATTCTGGTTGTAGAACCAGCAGTTTAGGTTGTTTGGTTGTTGAGTCAGACTCATTTGTAGTCTGATATTTTGTATAGAATTGTTGATAGGAGCTCTATAGCTTAGTAGTATTGATTGATTGGATTGTATAGAGCGTGTATCCTGATATATATATATATATATATATATATATATATATATATATATATATATATACTGGGGAAACTCGTGAAGGTTTTATCCAAAATTCTTTTGGATAATTAGATTTGTTCTGATTGTGTGAATTGGTTGCTTAGGTTGTTGGCATATGATTAACATATGCTGTGTTTTAAAATGAAATCTGTAAATAGATTATTAAATTATCTTTGTTTTAAATTTCGGGGACGAAATTCTTTTAAGGGGGAAGGATTGTAATATCTCGGAATTTTGGACAATATAAATTTAATAATCTGTGTTTAAATTTAAGTTGAATTGATAATTCTTGTTAATAAATTTGATTTGATTTAATAATCTTCTTTATTTATTAATTATTTAATTTGTGAATTTATTTTTAATTTGCTGATAAAATTGTTTTCTATTTAATAATGTATATGTATTTGTATATAGACAAGTTGTTTTTAATTAAATTAGTATAGCATAATTTTAATATTTTGAAACTAGGAATTGTGATTTATTTTTAATTTAAGCTTTTCAAAAATATTTAATAAAATAGTAAATGATTTTAAATATGTGAGATAAATGTTTTATTGGTTTAAAAATTCATTTTTAATTCAAGTTTGAATATTTAAAATAAATTACAAAATGTTTGTGTTATTCTTTTTAAAATATTAATTTATAAAATGTGATTTGTAAATTTAATTTGAAATTTAATATACAATTTAAAATATGAAACATGTATTCATTAAGTTACAAACTCTTTTATAAATTTATTTTAATTGTTTAAAAGTATATTTGTCAAAAGATTTATTTGTATATTGTTTTATTTATAAGAACATCTTGCTTTATTCTTTAGAAAATATATACATAACTAAGTATAAGAACTAATCAATTTAATTTAAAACATTCATTAACACTTTAATTAAAATACTAATCACCTAAGGATACATGTGTAAGTAATTTAAGCCTAATCTAACATGTGTTAAATATTTAAGTGAGCAAATTAACAAGTGTTAACAATACAAGCCATGTGTCATTGTTTAATTTTGTTTTCCTTTAATTTTAATTTAAATCAAAATATTGTTATATAAAACTTGCACTCTTCTCATTCTCTTTTCCTTTCTTCGTTTCCATTTTATAAAAGAAAAAAAAAATTCAATCGCATATCAACTTCAATGAAAATCTAAAATTTCATCTCCTCAAACCTACAACTTCAAATGCCTAGCAAACATGCATGCAACAATTTCAAGCAAACACCAGCATTTCTCAAATCCTATGCCCATTTTCAAAATCTGCATCCTTCAAAACAAAGGGGCCTGCATACATAAATTTTCCAAAGTTGATAGCTTTTGAAATCAAGGAAGCCAACATTCATGAATTTTCAAAATCTGGAACATACAATTGAATTTGGGCTCTGCATTTTTTTTATTCCAGGTGAGTAACTTTATTTATAAAAAGAATTTTTATAAAATCAGGTTGCATGTTTACTGTATGTAATGAATATTTTTGTGAATGTTTAATTGATGAATGCTCTTATGTATGTTGTATACATGACTGTGAAATCTGAATGTCCCCTCTGTTCAAAATGTTTTAGCTTCCTGTTTAATTTTAAATTCAAAACTTTCAGTTTTGTCTGTGATAAAACTCAAGACTCAAAAGCATATTCATTTGTTTTATCACATACTTTAGACTAAAGTTTTTACTCAAGATAAAATTTGTGAATTGTTTCTAAAATTTGAAAGAAACAAGCAAGTTTGAAAATAAGCAAAACTCTAACATTATAACTTAATGTTATAGGATTATAAATTGAATCATAATGCAAAAGCATGATTTTAAAAAGTAATATTTCAACATTTAGAGTTAAGGACAGAATACAGTTTTAGTTTGACTGTATTCTGCTTTTGGGTTCTAATTGATAAATCTAGGGGATTGAATGGTATGATTTTCTTCCTGGAGGTGGAGGGTAGATCACTGAGTATAGGAAAAATACTGAATTGGAGTGAATTTCAATTTTCATGATGAGATTTGGGTTTTTAGGTTTAGAACCCTAGTTTTTTCTAGGCTGTGTAGTATCGATCATTACTGCGTTTTTAATGGATCGAGTTCGATGTTGTTTTGGGTAATGGTAGATGATGGGTTGGCAAAGTCTTCACCGGAGTTTCAAGGGTAGTAGTGGCCGGAGTCGGGTGATCTCGCCGTTGACAGGTCAGGCAGTGGGAAGAGGTTGATGTTCCAGGTTTTGGTTTTAAAACTTGAATTCAAATTCAAGTTGAATTCAGGGGATTTGGGGGTTTAAAGTTGAAGTGTAGTCACTGACCGATGGGGGATGGCCATCGATGATGGTCAGAGGTGGCCGACGTTGGTTTAAGGGTGCACAGGGGTGTTGTGCATATTGGTGATGATGGTGGTGTTTGATTTTTGGTTGCAGGGTTTTGTCCTCGGGATGGTCTCGGGTAAATGGGAAGGGAGACTCGAAGCAAGGAAGTAATTTACTCGAAGTAAATTATAGGTTGCTCGGGTATTAATTTTTGTTTCAGGTTTTTCAATATAACACAGAACCTGTTTTCCCAGTTTAAAAAAAAAATTAAACAAAGGGTTTTGATGCAAACTCAAATTTAAATCTAAGATCTAAAAATTGAATTTAAATTTGAATTCAATCAGTTTAAACCTTAGGTTTGAAATAATTAAAATTTTGGAAATTTTATTTGGACTTAAGCAAAATCAGAAACCTTTTTTTTCAGGTTTTATAAAATTTGAAGTTAAATTTTGAAGTGCAAACTAAAATCTGAAACTAGGTTTAAACCTGGAATTGAATTTGAATTTAAAAAGTTTAAATCCTGGGTTTTGTAATAATTTGACTTTTTAAATTTTAGTTTGGATTTAAATTAAAAGCAGGAATTTGTTACTGTTTAAAAAAAAATTAAAAGAAAGTAAAACAATGTAAATTGAATTTAAACTGGGTTTTGAAATTCTAAAAGGTAAATATGATACAAACTAGTTTAAATCTGAAATTTGAAATAATTTAAGTTTTAAAAAATTTAAATTTGGTTTAAAACTTATAAGTGTGAAAAATGTATGTAGTTTTGAATTTGAGGTGGAAGTTTAAATTTTAAATTGGGAATTTAAAATGAATTCAGATCTGGGTTTTTAAATCTGGATTTAAATTCAAACTTCAATGTTTAAAATAAAATAAGTTTAAGTTTAAATTATTAATTACTTTGGAAAGCTTAAAATGATTTGAATTCTTTTAAAGGGTGATGTAAATTGTAAACAAAGCTTTAAGATTTAGCTTTTAAGATTTAATCTGAAATGAAAATTTGAATTTTGTTTCAGTTTGAAATTTAAAAAGAAATTTTAAATTGAATTTTGTTTGAAACAAAGTGTTTAAATTACTTTGTATAAATAAGAATGATTCTAAATTTTGAACTTAAGAAATTGGTTTCATTTAAATTATTAAATTAATTTAAATGGAATATTAATTATTTAATTAATTAATAATGTGGATGTTTAATAAAGTAATTAATGATTTTTAAGTTGATTAATTAGATTTGAGATTAATTAATTAAAGTTAATTAATCTAAAATTAAGGATGGTTAATTAAATTTTAATTAATGTTTAAGATTTATTTATTCAAGTGATTAATGATAACTAAGATTTTAATTAACACTTAATTAATTAATAATTAGAGGTTAATTAAATTGTAATTAAATATTAATTAATTGATAATTAATAATGTTGTGTATAAGTTAATTCTTAATTAAGTAATTAAGTAATGTTAATGAAGGTCATTAACTTAAGATTATCTAACAATTAATTAATGTGATTAATTTTAATAATTAATTAGATTAATTAATTTATAATAATCAATTGGTTAAGTTTAATTACTTAATGAAAGTAATTAATGAATTAATTACTTGGTGTAGTTAATTTGATTTATGTGATTAGTTTAGATTAATTAAGTTAAATTAATTTAAACATTTGTTGATTATTGATAATTACTTTATGTAATTTATGGATTGTAATTACTTAGAGAATTAATTAATTAATAATTACTGAATGTAATTAAGGATATTTAATATAGAAGTAATTTGGATTTCAATTACTTTGAAAATTTATCAAGTGATTAATGAGGATAATTAATTAAGAATATTTAATTGATGGGATGAGTAATTAAAGCAGTTAATTACTGGTGGTTATTAATCAAGGGTGATTAATATATATGTGGTTTAAATTGAAGATTAATTACTTATGTAATTAATTTATATTTAGAGATTGATTAAATGTAGTTAGAAATCATTAATTAATTAATTAATGATGTAATTTGGAATTGATTAATTAAGGAATAATTAATAATGAATAAATGATTAATGTAATTAATTTTAGCTAATTAAATAATTAAGCAATTACAAGTTAATTATTTGCAAAAGGTTTGGGTAATTAACTTGTGTAATTAAAATTAAATGCTAATTACTTATTGTAATTAGAGATAGTTAATCAATAAGGATTAAGTGAAATGAATATTGAGATGATGATTTATAAAATTGATTTGTAATCAATTAAAGATTAAGATAAGCAGAATTTTAATGATGAAGTAATTAATTTAATTTATTTTAAATTAATTAGAGATTAAGTAATTAATTTAATTCATTTTAAATTAATTATAGAAGGTGTGATCATTAGATCATTGCTTATGTTTGGTGATTGGTATTGGTTGCCTGGTATGGCTTGTAATCTCAGTTATGAGATGAGTAGTGTATGTGATATGGATGCATTGGATTGCTTTGGATGATAGTATGGATATCTGTTTATGATATGAATTATCTGTTGATAATGATAATGTTGATTTTCTATTGTGTTGTGAATTATCTATCTGTGTGTATTTAGATAATGAAATTGAATTGTTTTAAACTTGAAACAACTTGGACCTTAAAAGACACGTTTTTGATTTCGATGAGACCGGGATCGGGTTTCCATATTTGGATATCTGTAAACCACATCAATTCCAATTAAACTTTAGGTCCTTAATCCAAGTGGAGCGAGTGAAGACTCGAGGTGTAAGGGCTATATGTCAGTATAACTCTGTGGGTGATTCCATAATGAGTTTGACGGAATAGTACTTATAGATTCGAGATGGTGATTCAGAGTGCAAGGGTTATTGTCGTTAACTCTGAGGGTGATTCCAATACGAGTGTAACGAGATAATGCCTTCGGTTTAGTTCGAACCCGGAACGAACTTGTATGGATTGAATGCTTTCAGAACATCGTCAGGTGGCCGATGAGCATTCTAAGTGATATTTCCTATAAAGGTAATCGTAGCCTCAAGCCTCATCAACCGGGAATGGCTAAAACAGGGGAGGTGCACCAAAGCTTCGTGGGTAGCCCCCACTTGAGAGCAAGATTTATCCCTGTCTAGAGGTCCTTTTATTTTCGGCTTAGTGGTGCGGTTGCTGATCACAACTGCGGGGTAGTCTTGTTTGGAACTGTTCAGTAAGAAACAGGACGGCTTTGTGTTGTAGGGGATTGGGAGTAATCCTCGGTATGGTGATCTAGGCCACGTACTGTGACGGGCGGTACCCCAGTAGCCCAGCCATTGATGGAATCCAAAATCCAATAAGTGCCTACGGTTTTGATTATATTACCCACTTTTGTGGCTAGTAGCTGGAATTTAATCATGTAACAATTTAGGCTATTTCTTATTTACTTGAAAACCCTAGACACTATTATAATATCATCGGATTTTCTATCAAATGTTTTGGTTAGCGTAAGGTAAAAACTTTTCCATGTTTATGTGTGGGAAGTCTTACGTGATACCTTTTCTTTTCAAAGGATTTTCAAAGTTAAGCAACTTTAACCTGTTACTCACACCAGACCCATGTATGACCCGGAGTTATTTCTGTTTTTCTTTAACTCTTGGGTACTCAAATTTTTACGAGTAGCCAAGGGAATTCAGGTTAGGATTCAGGTTAGCTTTGACGAATTGTGGAGGAGCAATGGAGCAGGAGGCTTCTGCGTGTAGTTATATAGTTTTCCGCTGTGTTGGTATCTCTGAGTGTTTCTGTATTGTGATTGAGTTGTAATAACTAAACAGGTGTTTATAACTATCTAGTATGTGATGTATTGTCTGTGTAACTCTGATATTTGTTGTATACTATGTAATACTTATGTTATTAATATAATTTATTCGTTCCGCTGTTGAGATTCTTATGTTGTTTCTTCTTTCTCTTCTTTCTTTTCACTTTTCTCTTTTCTATCCCTTTCTTTCTTAAGGATGATACGACTTTTTGTGGAGAAAAAGTCGGGTCGTCTCAGTTGGTATCAGAGCATTCGGTTGAGTGAATACCTAGTCTCTGGAGTGGTGTCTATCTTGAGAGAGCGTATTTGTATTTATATATATATATATATATATATAATTATTTATACCTATTTGTTGGATTACCTGTTCAGGTTTTTCCAATATAAGTTATAAAGGTAGGTGAGGTAGAAGTGTGTGTAACACGACTACCATTGGTTGGAGTTTGATGGATGAGGTTGGAAGTGTATTTGTCGAGACTGTAGACCTAATACTGTCTCGAGTGAGTTCTGTAGTGATGAAAGACTTCATCGATCTCTGAAGGTAACCTGTTAAGGTTCGGAGTTCGTCTTTGAAGTGCAGATTTGAGTTGGATCCGTCGTTTGGGCAGAAGTAAGTGAGTGATGATATCTTGATATCTCAGGAAATAGTAGCTGCGTGATAAGATGCAGTGACTATGGATATTTCCGAAGATGTTTCTTTGGAACAAGAGTAAGAAGTGAGTCTGCTCGGTGATGTGGCTGAGTTTAGAAGAGTGTTCTGAGTTGGTAGGGAGCCTTCTGGCTGAGTAGTTTTTCTGAAGTGGAGTTCGGAAGCGGCAGAGTGGATTCGTTTCTCTGGTAAGTTGGCTAGGCCAGCATAAGCTGTTCTGATTGGTTGAGGGAGAGCAGTTTCTTTGGATATAGGCTGAGCTGATCGCAAAAGTGACTTGCGATAGTATGTTCTTTTGGATTGTTGGAGATTGTCCGGATTTCTTCCAGAAAGTCAGAGTTTGTCCGCATCTGGAGATCGAGTTTTCTTTCCAGGAATGGAACTGGTGGTTCAGTTAATAGATGGATGGTTCCTTGAGATAGAAGTTGGTGAAGCAACTCAGGTTTGGGAGGAACATCTGAGTTTTCTTTATGGATATATGGAACCATATTTCTGTGTTGGGTTGTCTAGTCTGTGCTTATGCTCTTCATCAGCATTTTCTTCTGTTTCGGATCAGAGTTGTACAGCGGAAGCAGTTTGGGGGTGTTTCTGTTTTGTTTTTCCCGGATAAGAAGAAAGTTGGTTCTATCTTCTGTTGTTGAGAAGCAGAGTTAGTGTTCTTGGTTTTTGAGTGATCTTGAGGAGATCATTGGATTGTTTTGATTCAGTCTGTTTCTAATGGAATCAGCGTAGAGTTAAGCTGATCGGGAAGGATGTTGGTAGCCCAGGATCGTCCGAAGAGTTTTTATGGATAAGAGACGGAGAAATTTGGATTCTGGAATCGGAGATTGGATTTTGGTTAAGTTTTTCTCTGATCCATGGAGCTATAAGATTTGGAGGGTCTGAAGCTAGCTCCGTAGTGTTTTGGTTTCTTCTGTGTTTTGGGTTAGATCAGTGTTTGGTTTTCTGGAGTTGAATTGCCAGTTTGGATAACTGGGATTCAGTATGTTTTACGTATCTCTGAGGGAGTATGTGTTTGATAATTCTGGTTGTAGAACCAGCAGTTTAGGTTGTTTGGTTGTTGAGTCAGACTCATTTGTAGTCTGATATTTTGTATAGAATTGTTGATAGGAGCTCTATAGCTTAGTAGTATTGATTGATTGGATTGTATAGAGCGAGTATCCTGATATATATATATATATATATATATATATATATATATATATACTGGGAAAACTCGTGAAGGTTTTATCCAAAATTCTTTTGGATAATTAGATTTGTTCTGATTGTGTGAATTGGTTGCTTAGGTTGTTGGCATATGATTAACATATGCTGTGTTTTAAAATGAAATCTGTAAATAGATTATTAAATTATCTTTGTTTTAAATTTCGGGGACGAAATTCTTTTAAGGGGGAAGGATTGTAATATCTCGGAATTTTGGACAATATAAATTTAATAATCTGTGTTTAAATTTAAGTTGAATTGATAATTCTTGTTAATAAATTTGATTTGATTTAATAATCTTCTTTATTTATTAATTATTTAATTTGTGAATTTATTTTTAATTTGCTGATAAAATTATTTTCTATTTAATAATGTATATGTATTTGTATATAGACAAGTTGTTTTTAATTAAATTAGTATAGCATAATTTTAATATTTTGAAACTAGGAATTGTGATTTATTTTTAATTTAAGCTTTTCAAAAATATTTAATAAAATAGTAAATGATTTTAAATATGTGAGATAAATGTTTTATTGGTTTAAAAATTCATTTTTAATTCAAGTTTGAACATTTAAAATAAGTTACAAAATGTTTGTGTTATTCTTTTTAAAATATTAATTTATAAAATGTGATTTGTAAATTTAATTTGAAATTTAAAATACAATTTAAAATATGAAACATGTTTTCATTAAGTTACAAACTCTTTTATAAATTTATTTTAATTGTTTAAAAGCATATTTGTCAAAAGATTTATTTGTATATTGTTTTATTTATAAGAACATCTTGCTTTATCCTTTAGAAAATATATACATAACTAAGTATAAGAACTAATTAATTTAATTTAAAACATTCATTAACACTTTAATTAAAATACTAATCACCTAAGGATACATGTGTAAGTAATTTAAGCCTAATCTAACATGTGTTAAATATTTAAGTGAGCAAATTAACAAGTGTTAACAATACAAGCCATGTGTCATTGTTTAATTTTGTTTTCCTTTAAGTTTAATTTAAATCAAAATATTGTTATATAAAACTTGCACTCTTCCCATTCTCTTTTCCTTTCTTCATTTCCATTTTATAAAAGAAAAAAAAATTCAATTGCATATCAACTTCAATGAAAATCTGAAATTTCATCTCCTCAAACCTGCAACTTCAAATGCCTAGCAAACATGCATGCAACAATTTCAAGCAAACACCAGCATTTCTCAAATCCTATGCCCATTTTCAAAATCTGCATCCTTCAAAACAAAGGGGCCTGCATACATAAATTTTCCAAAGTTGATAGCTTTTGAAATCATGGAAGCTTGCATTCATGAATTTTCAAAATCTGGAACATACAATTGAATTTGGGCTCTGCATTTTTTTTATTCCAGGTGAGTAACTTTATTTACAAAAAGAATTTTTATAAAATCAGGTTGCATGTTTACTGTATGTAATGAATATTTTTGTGAATGTTTAATTGATGAATGCTCTTATGTATGTTGTATACATGACTGTGAAATCTGAATGTTCCCTCTGTTCAAAATGTTTTAGCTTCCTGTTTAATTTTAAATTCAAAACTTTCAGTTTTGTCTGTGATAAAACTCAAGACTCAAAAGCATATTCATTTGTTTTATCACATACTTTAGACTAAAGTTTTTACTCAAGATAAAATTTGTGAATTGTTTCTAAAATTTGAAAGAAACAAGCAAGTTTGAAAATAAGCAAAACTCTAACATTATAACTTAATGTTATAGGATTATAAATTGAATCATAATGCAAAAGCATGATTTTAAAAAGTAATATTTCAACATTTAGAGTTAAGGACAGAATACAGTTTTAGTTTGACTGTATTCTGCTTTTGGGTTCTAATTGATAAATCTAGGGGATTGAATGGTATGATTTTCTTCCTGGAGGTGGAGGGTAGATCACTGAGTATAGGAAAAATACTGAATTGGAGTGAATTTCAGTTTTGATGATGAGATTTGGGTTTTTAGGTTTAGAACCCTAGTTATTTCTACGCTGTGTAGAATCGATCATTACTGCGTTTTTAATGGATCGAGTTCGATGTTGTTTTGGGTAATGGTAGATGATGGGTTGGCAAAGTCTTCACCGGAGTTTCAAGGGTAGTAGTGGCCGGAGTCGGGTGATCTCGCCGTTGACAGGTCAGGCAGTGGGAAGAGGTTGATGTTCCAGGTTTTGGTTTTAAAACTTGAATTCAAATTCAAGTTGAATTCAGGGGATCTGGGGGTTTAAAGTTGAAGTGTAGTCACTGACCGATGGGGGATGGCCATCGATGATGGTCAGAGGTGGCCGACGTTGGTTTAAGGGTGCACAGGGGTGTTGTGCATATTGGTGATGATGGTGGTGTTTGATTTTTGGTTGTAGGGTTTTGTCCTCGGGATGGTCTCGGGTAAATGGGAAGGGAGACTCAAAGCAAGGAAGTAATTTACTCGAAGTAAATTATAGGTTGCTCGGGTATTAATTTTTGTTTCAGGTTTTTCAATATAAAACAGAACCTGTTTTCCCAGTTTAAAAAAAAATTCAAACAAAGGGTTTGGATGCAAACTCAAATTTAAATCTAAGATCTAAAAGTTGAATTTAAATTTGAATTCAATCAGTTTAAACCTTAGGTTTGAAATAATTTAAATTTTGGAAATTTTATTTGGACTTAAGCAAAATCAGAAACCTGTTTTTCCAGGTTTTATAAAAT
The DNA here is from genome assembly GCA_030765085.1 of Allium cepa. Taxonomy (NCBI): domain Eukaryota; kingdom Viridiplantae; phylum Streptophyta; class Magnoliopsida; order Asparagales; family Amaryllidaceae; genus Allium; species Allium cepa. The sequence goes on along the minus strand of CM060946.1, from coordinate 100,546,148 downwards.
TTGAAGTTAAATTTTAAAGTGCAAACTAAAATCTGAAACTAGGTTTAAACCTGGAATTGAATTTGAATTTAAAAAGTTTAAATCCTGGGTTTTGTAATAATTTGACTATTTAAATTTTAGTTTGGATTTAAATTAAAAGCAGGAATTTGTTACTGTTTAAAAAAAAAAAAAAAAAAGTAAAACAATGTAAATTGAATTTAAACTGGGTTTTGAAATTCTGAAAGGTGAATATGATTCAAACTAGTTTAAATCTGAAATTCGAAATAATTTAAGTTTTAAAAAATTTAAATTTGGTTTAAAACTTATAAGTGTGAAGAATATATGTAGTTTTGAATTTGAGGTGGAAGTTTAAATTTTAAATTGGGAATTTAAAATGAATTCAGATTTGGGTTTTCAAATCTGGATTTAAATTCAAACTTCAGTGTTCAAAATAAAATAAGTTTAAGTTTAATTATTAATTACTTTGGAAAGGTTAAAATGATTTGAATACTTTTAAAGGGTGATGTAAATTGTAAACAAAGCTTTAAGATTTAGCTTTTAAGATTTAATCTGAAATGAAAATTTGAATTTTGTTTCAGTTTGAAATTTAAAAAGAAATTTTAAATTGAATTTTGTTTGAAACAAAGTGTTTAAATTACTTTGTATAAAGAAGAATGTTTCTAAATTTTAAACTTAAGAAATTGGTTTCATTTAAATTACTAAATTAATTTAAATGGAATATTAATTATTTAATTAATTAATAATGTGGATGTTTAATTAAGTAATTAATGATTTTTAAGTTGATTAATTAGATTTGAGATTAATTGATTAAGGTTAATTAATCTAAAATTAAGGATGGTTAATTAAATTTTAATTAATGATTAAGATTTACTTAATCAAGTGATTAATGATAATTAAGATTTTAATTAACACTTAATTAATTAATAATTAGAGGTTAATTAAATTGTAATTAAATATTAATTAATTGATAATTAATAATGTTTTGTATAAGTTAATTCTTAATTAAGTAATTAAGTGTTAATGAAGGTCATTAACTTAAGATTATCTAACAATTAATTAATGTGATTAATTTTAATAATTAATTAGATTAATTAATTTATAATAATCAATTGGTTATGTTTAATTACTTAATGAAAGTAATTAATGAATTAATTACTTGGTGTAATTAATTTGATTTATGTGATTAGTTTAGATTAATTAAGTTAAATTAATTTAAACATTTGTGGATTATTGATAATTACTTTATGTAATTTATGGATTGTAATTGCTTAGAGAAGTAATTAATTAATAATTACTGAATGTAATTATGGATATTTAATATAGAAGTAATTTTGGATTTAAATTACTTTGAAAATTTATCAAGTGATTAAACAGGATAATTAATTAAGAATAATTAGTTGATGGGATGAGCAATTAAAGCAGTTAATTACTGGTGGTTATTGATCAAGGATGATTAATATATATGTGGTTTAAATTGAAGATTAATTACTTATGTAATTAATTTATATTTAGAGATTGATTAAATGTAGTTAGAAATCATTAATTAATTAATTAATGATGTAATTTGGAATTGATTAATTAAGAATAATTAATAACGAATAAATGATTAATGTAATTAATTTTAGCTAATTAATTAATTAAGCAATTACAAATTAATTATTTGCAAGGGGTTTAAGTAATTAACTTGTGTAATTAAAATTAAATGCTAATTACTTATTGTAATTAGAGATAGTTAATCAATAAGGATTAAGTGAAATGAATATTGAGATGATGATTTATAAATTGATTTGTAATCAATTAAAGATTAAGATAAGCAGAATTTTAATGATGAAGTAATTAATTTAATTTATTTTAAATTAATTAGAGATTAAGTAATTAATTTAATTCATTTTAAATTAATTATAGAAGGTGTGATCATTAGATCATTGCTTATGTTTGGTGATTGGTATTGGTTGCCTGGTATGGCTTGTAATCTCAGTTATGAGATGAGTAGTGTATGTGATATGGATGCATTGGATTGCTTTGGATGATAGTATGGATATCTGTTTATGATATGAATTATCTATTGATAATGATAATGTTGATTTTCTATTGTGTTGTGAATTATCTATCTGTGTGTATTTAGATAATGAAATTGAATTGTTTTAAACTTAAAACAACTTGGACCTTAAAAGACACGTTTTGGATTTCGATGAGACCGGGATCGGGTTTCCATACTTGGATATCCAAAAACCACATCGATTCCAATTAAACGTTAGGTCGTTAATCCAAGTGGAGCGAGTGAAGACTCGAGGTGTAAGGGTTATACGTCAGTATAACTCTGTGGGTGATTCCGTAATGAGTTTGACGGAATAGTACTTATAGATTCGAGATGGTAATTCAGAGTGCAAGGGTTATTGTCGTTAACTCTGAGGGTGATTCCAATACGAGTGTAACGAGATAATGCCTTCGGTTTCGTTCGAACCCGGAACGAACTTGTATGGAATGAATGCTTTCAGAACATCGTCAGGTGGACGATGAGCATTCTAAGTGATATGTCCTATAAAGGTAATCGTAGCCTCAAGCCTTATCAACCGGGAATGGCTAGAATAGGGGAGGTGCAGCAAAGCTTCGTGGGTAGCCCCCACTTGAGAGCATGATTTATCCCTATCAAGAGGTCCCTTTATTTTCGGCTTAGTGGTGCGGTTGCTGATCACAACTGCGGGGTAGTCTTGTTTGGAACTGCTCAGTAAGGAACAGGTCCGGCTTTGTATTGCAGGGGATTGGGAGTAATCCTCGGTACGGTGATCTAGGCCACGTACTGTGACGGGCGGTACCCTAGTAGCCCAGCCATTGATGGAATCCAAAATCCAATAAGTGCCAACGGTTTTGATTGTAACCCACTTTTGTGGCTAGTAGCTGGAATTTAATCATGTAACAATTTCGGCTATTTCTTATTTACTTGAAAACCCTAGACACTATTATAATATCATCGGATTTCCTATCAAATGTTTTGGTTAGCGTATGGTAAAAACTTTTCCATGTTTATGTGTGGGAAGTCTTACGTGATACCTTTTCTTTTCAAAGGTTTTTCAAAGTTAAGCAACTTTAACCTGTTACTCACACCAGTCCCATGTCTGACCCAGAGTTATTTCTGTTTTTCTTTAACTCTTGGGTACTCAAATTTTTACGAGTAGCCAAGGGAATTCAGGTTAGGATTCAGGTTAGCTTTGACGAATTGTGGAGGAGCAATGGAGCAGAAGGCTTCTCCGTGTAGTTATATAGTTTTCCGCTGTGTTGGTATCTCTGAGTGTTTCTGTATTGTGATTGAGTTGTAATAACTAGACAGGTGTTTATAACTGTCTAGTATGTGATGTATTGTCTGTGTAACTCTGAAATTTGTTGTATACTATGTTAGACTTATGTTATTAATATAATTTATTCGTTCCACTGTTGAGATTCTTGTGTTGTTTCTTCTTTCTCTTCTTTCTTTTCTCTTTTCTATCCCTTTCTTTCTTAAGGATGATACGACTTTTTGTGGAGAAAAAGTCGGGTCGTCTCAGTTTTTTCCGTTTCTTCTTCTACTTCTTTCTTCTTTTCCTCTAATGATCTGGTATTTCCGGCACTTGATTGCTCGGCATGCTATACAGTGGATGTATTGATATCGATTTTTGAGGGTCGAAATTCCGGGCCGTGAAACTTGGTATCAGAGCTGAAGGTTAAGTGAGAACCTTGTCTTTGATGGGGTAACTCATAAAGATAGGGTCAATAGCACTCTAGAATGAGTTTGAGTGTATTAATAGAGAAGAGCGCGTATTTGTTAGTGAATATAAAATTGTTTTATGTTGTGTTCATTAATCTATTGAGTGGCTTATGGATTCTGGTCAATGTAAGTACTTAACGTTATTGATAGGGATCTTTAAACACTTGAACAGAGCAATTCTACATGGTATTATTTTGAAATAGGGTAAATGATATAAATTTACCCATATTATTTTTATATTTGAAAGGAATAATTTTTCATAAATTATTATAGTTGTATATGGTGTGTTTGGTTGTTAGGAAATGATAATATTGAACTATTATCATTTGTTGTTGTGGTGATTGAATAAAAGTTGATATTATAGTCAACAGTTAAGAAATAATTTCGTATAACAAAATGGGATTTTGTAAATATGATTTTGTAAATGTGATTTAGAAATGGATATGGTTTGTAATAATGATTTATAAAGGATTTAAAGGCTGGGAATTTGGGAATTTAATTCCCATTGGTTTTGAAATGTTTTTCAACGTCTTGGAAAATAAAAGTGATATTATTTGGGGAAAATATGTTTAAATTGAAAATATTTAAAATGATTTTAGAATGTGATTAAAGCATTGAACCTACTTCGATCATTGGAAAATAATTCTGATGATGATCGCAACATCATCGGTGTTCATTTTCGGCTTTCTGAGTGATGAATTGCAACCTTAATTATTTGCAATTAGATTTTTGTTTGGTAAAACTGGTTTTGATTTGAAATGCAAAGAATGATTTGATTTTTGGGATTCAAAGGTATTATTTGATATATTAGTGGAATTTTTTGTATATGTATATATGATTTCTAAAATGATTTGACATACTTAGAACTAAAAAAATGTTTCAAATGTAACAACCCGCATATTTTACGATTATATATTGATATGTAGCCTCTTTAGTTGAATTTAAATTCCAAAATGTGATTTTTTTTGTAAACGCACTACAACAAAAAGTGTCTTTTATAGCGGCATTTAGCCGCTATTAATCACAATCATAGCGGTTTGATAAGCGCTGTATATCGACATGTTATAAAAAACTATTGAATATTCATAACACAAAATATGCCACCATGGTTGAGCTTAGTTTTATAATGCAAATTCGCTGCTATGGTACGTTAATTCAATAGCTCATTGTAGTCGCTATAATACAGCTAAATCTCAACGAAACTAGAAATCTTTACAACACCATTTTGCCGCTATAAAATATTTATTCAATAGCTCATTGTAGCCGCTATAATACTGCTAAATCTCAATGGAATTGGAAATCTTTATAACACCATCGCTATAAAATATTTATTCAATAGCGGTCATTTCACGTTATTAAATCAACATGTTATAGTATTTATAAATTCTTTTACAGCTCATATATGCCGCTAAATTCTTTTAGCTTTATAATACATAATCAAAAAATTATTCTCAAGTATTTTACAAAGATACATAAAAACATATACATAAATTAGATCATCACATAGATGATCATATAACGTTTTGTACAAGCATAATTTAATACAATTAAACTATTATCATTCAGTAACGTTAATAAGTGGAAGAGCTGCAGTGAATTGCTAAACGAATTGATGCGGAAGCCACAAATATGTAACCATGATAGTGTGTCTGGTTGTGTTGATGAAAACCGGAGAATGCATCAGATTGTGGGATGCTTCAATGTAGGGCTTACTGATGTGTACACGGAGTGGATTGCTTGGAACATGATAGCAAGTGAAAATTGCTTCGAGCTTTTCTTCAACTAAAATGGAAGACTGATAATAAATGGTCTTGTGCAGATGAAAGGCATAAGGTATTAAAGCAAGAGCGACCAAGCAAGGATGTGAAGTTTTTCTTCAGCCGATGTAAACACTGGGCGCATGAACAAGGCTTCCTTGTGTAAATATTGAACATAAGATAAATGTGCAAAATAAAAATGCAAAACACTTGCACAAGACTGACCAAGCTCAGTGTAGGATCTAAGACAGAATAGGCATGAGAATCCGGTAGTGGTTGAATTGCAGTGGAGATGATGTGCGCATTTAGGCTGTCACGGCATGTGAATTGGTGATTGAATCTAGGTAGTAGCACATGAGCTATAAATGTTGAAGTGTAGAAGTCTAAGTTGAAGTGTAAATATCTAGGCAGTTGCATAGGGTAATTGAATTTGGGCCTCAATCTGATAGCAGTCCATAGTTGAACTGAAATGAATGTAGTGAGACACTAGTGGTGCGCCAAGTTGAATTGAATGATGCATTTAGACACTGGTGGTTCTATTGCTTGAACTAGATCGGTGAACTGATGTGCCCAATTAGCCTTGCTACCTGCACAAAAAGTTGTGTATACACACAAACACATAGAGATTCCTTAAGTTATTTATTATATGAATACATACATACATACATACATACATACATGTATATAATTATTTATTAAAAAATTATAAAAAATAGTTAAGAAATATTTATATTAAATCTATAAAAAAATTAGTGGTTATACACACAGACACAGAGACATACATACATATATAAATAAAATTGCCTAATGTTTTTATGGCAATATTAGTAATTTATTAACTAGTTGTACTTATATTTGATTTAAAATAATAAATGATCTTTTTCAAATTACTAAAAGGTAACTAGAAGTGGGGTTCTTATAAATATTGTTAAAAATGCGTTGATTACGTTCAAGCCACAACCCGAACATGTGATTTAATAGATTGAGTCTAGAGGTTCCTAGTTCTTGAGTAAAGTTTAGACTAAAGCTAGTCTAGTAAACCTTATGTGGGGGCATGTAAGAAGTAATATTTATATTAAAAACATCTAAAATCTTACTAATTATAACTGGGAGAAGTGACAGTCAAAGAAGAAATGGGAAGTTATCTCAGGCATCAAATTACAAAGGTAACGTGAGTGTAGATTATTATTGTTGGCAATTCTCGAGTTAAGCATACTTATAATGTTTAGTTTATCATGTAAAACAGTACAAGTATGAACTTTAACCGTTGGGGAGGGGTGTTGATTTCCAGATGGGTTTGCATGAAACGACCCGGAAATTTCGATCCCGAAATTTCCAGATAGTTAGTGAAAAGAAGAAAGATAGAAGAAAAAGAAACAGAAACAGAAACCTCACATTCGCAGCGGATAAAATATAATATCACAAAATAACAGTTTACAAAAAGAACTGTATTCTGTACATTTACATTTTCATATATCAGAGTTATACATATACATAAACACTGGATAAAACAATCATATCCAGATACTACAATATCATAGAGTAAACTCTCCATACGACCCTGCCATCCAGCTCGCCTCCTGATCTTCAGAACGTCCTTACCTGAAAATCTGTAGTACTCGGCCTGACCCGAGCATTACATCAAAGTAACACCCGGGTCAGGCTGGAAACCAGCGTGAGTAAACCCATCTACAACGAAATACAAAGGCATACAACATATATGAACCCGGGTAACTTATATCAATTTACAACTTCATAAGTTGTTATAGACATCATATATTTCACACATAAATTTCTAAGTGTCAAACTTAGATTAAAGGATCCAATTCACTTAAATCATTCCAAACCAGCCTAAAGGTTCACATATCAATCTATAAGGAATCGAAGTGGTTTCGGGTATTAACTAATACCCGACTTCGGTCTCTTCGAATCCAATGTCATCTTAAAATAAATTATTCAAGTGAAATACAATTCAACTTAAATACCGGATGTCATAATAATGCATCATCAATAGATAACCATATCATCATAGTCTAAATCAAACATGCCATATCACACAGCAACACGAACTACTTATTATAGATAACAATTAATCAATGGGCTTCCAATATCATTCTATTATCCCTTGATAAATTTCTCAAATTAATTTTCCCTTAACCAAATACAATAACTAATCTTTAATTACTTCCTTAATTAATTATTACCCCCTTGATTAACTTACAAAGTAATTATACTCAAATTACTTTATCATCTAATCACCTTTAACTAATTACATACAGTAAGTTCCCATTAATTACTTCCTTAAATAATTCCTCTTCATTAAATTACATTAAGTAATTTTACTTCACAAATCATCAAGTGATTTTTCTAAATTAATTAAACTGAATTAATTAACTTAATCTAATCAAATTAAACTCAATTAATTAAAATAATTAATTAATTCCTTAATTACTTCCATAAGTATTTATACTTAATGACTTACACAAATGATTATCTAGAATTAATTAATTTAATTAATAATTAAAAATTAATCACCTTAATTAATTATTAAATAATCCTTAGTTAATGACCTTCATTAACCATTAACCATTCATTAATTATTAACTTATTTTATTCATTATTAATTACAACTAAATTAAACATTAATTAACCCATCAATTAATCTCTAATTAATTGATTAAGTGTTAATTAAAAACTTAATTAATCCATTATTACTTGGTTAATTAATTATTAATCAGTAATTATAAACTAATTTTATTTAATTAATGAATCTTAATTACAACTAATTATTCTAAGAATAATAAATCTTAGAATTATAGCATCACTGACCTACTAACATAAACCTTAAGATATTTAAGTTAAATAGCTTTAAGAAAAATTAGTTGTAACCTTGATTTAGAAATACTCCAGTTCTGCAAAAATGAAGCGCACTCCCCCCTGATCAAACCTTAGTTACGCTTCGAGTTGCATTCTCATTTTCTCGGGTCACTCTCTAGTGCGCCTTCTTCCTCTCTCTTTTTTTTTCTTTTTTTCCAGTATATTTAGTTTAAATCTTAAGTATGAATTAAAACATCTGAAGCCTCACACACTATTTCAATCCAAACGTACCCCTCACCTTCTCGAGTAAACCACGAGACGTTCCCAGGAAAACTTCAATTTTCCCCGAAGACCAATGTCAGTGATAGATATACAAGTGTGCATGATGCACGGCGAACCTCTCGACGCCGACCATCAGCGAAGCTTCTCACACGTCAACGACGACCTCGCGAAACCCCTCCACTACCAGATCTTCACTGAACTTCCTTGAATCGAAATCGAGTGATTCAACCCCAACTGTATCCTCAACTCAGAAACAAAGAATCAGCGCCGCCGTCAATCCAAGTGACCGGAATTCATGACTGTACTTCCATAGCAGCGTCACACCACCCCGACTCAACTGCCACCATCGCGATCAACTCCGAAGCTTCCTTTCCGCTGAGATCGCCACGACTTTCCAGACACCCCAATTAAGCTATTAAACCCTAAATAAATCCTTATGACTATGAACGATGATCAGAAAATTGGTCGAATATTTTTCTCCCCATCTCCAGCCTATCACTCTTCCCTGGCTTCAATCCCTAACCTCCCAGTTACACGATCATCAGTAAAGGCTCGAAAACTGCATTTTTGATGAATTTCGAATGTCATATTCTAAATTCAACTAAAACCTGGATTTTCGTTTTAAAAATCCTAGTTTTTATATATTAACCCGATTATAAACTCGAATCTACAATTTAATCTTGTTAGAATTTTGATAAGATTAAGTTTTCACTGTTTTTTTTTCAAAAACTTACAAACTTACTTCATAAATAAAATAAAATAAAATTTGAAACTTTTATTAAGATCAAACAAACAGAATTTGTCTGAATTTCTAAGCCTAACAAAATTAGATGAGAAGAGTTGAAATTTTCTTATCTAGATTTTGTTTACTGTGAAACATAACAGAGATGACAAAGGCCAACATACCAGTATTTTTATTTCATAAATTCATGTATTCATATTTAAACATGCATGCATACTTAAATTTAGACATGCATCACAAAATTTACACTCAACAATCCCACATACATCGAATTAAAACTGACTAAGTTCAGAAGTTATCCACAGGAATAACAGAGAGCCTGTTTTTCTTTTCTAAATGAACCTGAAACTGTATATTTACATTTTTTTTCAATTAAACAGTTTCATCTAAATTTCTTTAATCATAATATGTTAAAAGAAATCAGGGAACATTCAATTTTCTTTGAACATATTTAGTTAGTCATGATAAGCAGAGAGGCACATATATGTTTTCAGTTATGCAGTTCAAAGTTGCTGTCTATAAACTTAACACTCATTATCCTATTCTTGCACATCAAATCAAGTATTTTCATTAGCAATTTGAGGCATGCACCCATTTTACAAATGATTTTAACTTAAAAGTGTCCAATTTCTCACTTGTAAAAGAAGATAACAGAGGTCATGATCTGGATTCTTATTTTCCAGACATGCATACCTCATTCATCACAAATTCAAGTTCAGGCAAGCAAAAAAAAATAAAAATAAAATTTCCATTCACATCAATGATCATCACATGCAGATCATATTTCATATGGTTTTTGAAATAATAAAGAGTAGACTACTCACCTTCATGTCGAACAGAAAAACATAGATGCCTTAAAGATGAAACTGCATTTTGAATGTTTGATTTGCTACTTAGTCGAGTTGAATCTTGGATTGCTTAACGACTTGTTGAAATCTTGAGTTGGATTCATACTGAATCTGCTTGATCCTTGCTCAGGCTATTAAAGTGTGAGATGATATTGAATTGCTTAATACTGATTATTTGAACATTGTTTTTCCCTGTATAGCTTCCTTTACAGGTTTTAAGTTACAGATCTTTGTTTTAATGGCCTTGTTTCTTTTGCTTGAATATAGAAAAGAGAATATGTAAGGGTGGAGATATGTTTATATTTGGTTTTTGTTATTAAATTTATTTCCAATTTCTGAAAATAAAAGAGTTAGTGCCACTTGTCCCTTCATGTTTTAATTATCTTACACATATGCATATTGATTTACAATTGTCTTTAGCATGTATTAAAATGTCTACAAGTATTTTAAATGCTTAATTAATGATTTAAAAACATTACTTTTCTTTTAAATAATTTATTTAAGCTATGTATGTAATTATGTAATATTCACATGAATATATTGTGTATTTATTTTATATAAATGAGCTTTAGAATTTTTTTTTGTAAATTTACATATGAATTTATATATACATTTATTTATACATAACTTATGTTTTTGATCAAGTCAATATAACATATATTTAAGATATATATATATTATTATTATTTTCTTTTTTTCTTTCTAACTCTATTTATCTTAAAATAACACATAAATATTATTGGTTTGAAATTAACAATTTTGTCTAATTTAAATAATTTACTTATATAAACAATTATCAATACTTATTTTTAAAAGAATACTTTGTCAATTCTAAGTGATTATATTAAGATATGATCAAATAATATTTATCCAAACATAAATATTTTCGATTAGATTCATTTGTTAAATTTACAATTCAGCATTTTTATTAATTAACCCAGTTTGTTAATCAATTACAGATGACCAAAAATTCGGGTTATCACATTCCTTCCCCCTTTAAATCTTTTCGTCCTCGAAAAGGAACGAAGCCAAAATTTATTAAATATTTTAAAACCACTTAAAATATTCTTTGATCAGTTTGAAACACTTTTTAAAATTAGTATAATATTTCCAAAATAGTTTTGTAAAAATACCTTTATAACTCGATATTTCAACCAGTCCATCCTTGTTCTCATAGAAATTTGGTCATACGTTGATCAGACGTACAACTAAAAATCTATAAGTACTTAGCAGACCCGTTTTCAATATCCAGTGAAAATATTTGGAAAATACTTTTATTGGAAATCTAGAAAACAGTTTTGAAAATAGAGAAAATATCTTTAGTGAGGATGCTCTGGAAATCATCACCCCCATCCATGGTCGCAGTTAACCCGGTGATTACCTTGCCGTCCCGACAAAATCCACAGATAACTATAGGCCTCCGCGCCCCACGATTACACCATGGAACCCCGCTACAGATCGCAGCTACAACTGGGATTACGTAGCTATCACAGCTAAAACACATATAACTGTAGGCATCAGCGCCCTCGAATTCCGCTGCCAAAAAGGAAACTTCTCCACTCCACTTGACCATAGATCGCAGTCTACCGAGTTGCATTGCCTTCCCGGCAAAATCAAGTGTAGACCGTTGACACTCATCGTCCACACGATTTTCGCTATGGTCCCCACAGTAGATCACAGCGACATCGAGTTACACTGTCGTCACAGCATAACCCAAATGCCCCTGTAGGCATCAGCGCCATCGACTTTCGCTACCCAATAATCCTCAGGAACTAGTTTTGTCCGGACTCCTCACAGGATCAACTTTAGAACCCCCCTTGGGGCTCAAGGCAATACCACCCGGTGGTACTCCTGAGAAGTCCATTCCAAGGGAGCGCTTTTTCCCCAGAGCATCATTAAAACATTTTATACTATACATATATAGTATCTTCAAATCATACACCTAGTATGATATCATACAAAGCTCCTTTACACAAAATCAATTATCCCAAAATCGATAATTCTCAAACTAGGCTTTCCAAATTCAATATTGATTTTACCCAAAAATCAAAAGCCTTTCCAAATCCATAGGTTCGCAAAACCTTTTTCCAAATCCTCATATGATCCTTTATATATATATATATATATATATATATATATATATATATATATATATATACAGATATATAAAATCTTTTAAAACTTTTGGATCATTTCAAACTTGTATAAAACTCCTTTTATACTTCAAACACTTTCAAAACCCTTTCCTTCTGGCAAAAGATTCAACAAGGGGAGTTTCGTTTTATAAAACAAAGATATTTAACTTTGTTTACTCAAAATCAAATATTCAAATTTGATTACTCCTTTCAATATCATTTTCATTCAAATCCGTACGATGTACACATATCATCTGTACGCTATACAATCTGATCGCTCACTCGATCACACAATTTCACTTCTGAACTAGTATCGTCCACCCGACTTCCTAGTGCGGACACAGATCTGGTTTCTTGATCAGAAACCGTCATTCTCCTTGCATAGTCATAACTATGATAGAGAACATCCAGAACCAATCAACAACCCATATCCAGGTTCGCCTTCAAAAATCGAGTGGAAAATTCCAACTCGGATCGATATAACTATCTTGAAATTCTGTGCTCGAATCTGGATCAAATCACTATGCGAATAGAATAACATACGCACACCCTACGTATTTATCTTTACTGGTTATTAGCTAAATCAATTTCATTTCTATTCATATTCACTTTAATTTTCATTCACTAACTCACAATTGCTTCAATCCATTTGGATTATCATCTCTATTCTTATCTCGATTGGGTATTTAACCAATAACAGTTTGAACTCCGACCAATTTATTTAGAAAATAGCTTGAAAAGTTAAAGAAATAGATAAGTAGTTGAAAAATAATTACTAGCTTGTAAAATGGCTGTAAAATAGTTGAATAATTGTAAAATAATTAGAAAATAGTTAAATAGTCATAGAAATTTTTAAATAATTGCAAAATACAGAAAATAGAAATTAGTAGTTGAAAACAGTAATTAGTTTATAAAACAGTTGAAAAACATTTTCAAAAATAATTGTAAAACAAGTATAAGATAGTTTGGCTTTTTAAAAGAAAGGTTGTATACATAATAAATAGCTTTGAAAATAGGTTTATATTAAAACAATTTATATTAAAAATAGTCCAGAGTCAAAACTGTTCACTTTCCAATCTCTATTCTCATCAATTCAATTTAAATTTCCTCTATCATTTAAATTAACCCAATTCCAATTTTTAATTACTCTAATTTCCATTGGACTTGATTTATTCCCAATTCAAGCTGAATTAATTCTCAATTCCTTTTCAAATTTAAATCAAATTCCATTTGATTTTAATCATATTCAACTTTAGTTACCATCCCAAGTTATCCAATCATTTTGGACTAATATCCATTCAATTGAACCCACTTCAATTCTAATCCATTTCAACTCCCGTTTGAATTAATTCCAATTTCAAATTCCATTTCCAAATCAAGTTGAATTTATTCTTAATTTCCTCCTAAATTTAATTCAAATTCCATTTGAATTTAAAATTATTCAACTTTAATTACAATTCCAGATTATTCAAATTAATTTGGACTAACTTCATATTGAACCTACTTCAATTCCAAATCATTTCAAATTAATCCAATTCAAATTTTCCATTTGAATCTTATACTCATTCATCTTCAATCACCATTCCAATTAATTCAAATCAAAATTCAATTTGATCTATTTTAATTCAAATTCCAAATTTAAACCATCTCGAATTATATAAATTCGAGTTAATACTTCAAATGTTGATTTAATTTCTTTAAATCAATTTACCTTTTTATCCCAATAGTGGATTACCATACTCCATTTCTCATTTATTTAAACAAATCCAATTCACAACTTAAAGATTTTTTACAACAATAGGATGATATCATCTAATTCATTTTAAAACATCCATTCATTTTCCAAATTCCAGATCTCAAACCCATTTGAGATCACACAAACTCCCAGTTCAGATTAACCATTTAACTTCCCAAGTTAAATCTTAATTTTGTCTTTAAATTTCCAAATCGGGTTGATCATTCCAACTTATTTAACTCTTTTGCCGGTTAAACTCAATTCACTTAATCCAGTCAACTTCACACAATTTGAATTCCTATTCAAATTTTTGAACTTCTGATAAATAATCTTCCCACTAATTAAGTTCAAAAACTTATCATTTTGGATTTTCACATCTCATTCCAGATTTAAAAACTCAATATTAGAGTTTATTTCAAACCAACTTTGACATTATGTATATCCACATATATACATATAAATTTCTTTTACATACCAAGTTATACTTTAAAATTTTAAACCACCTTTGGTTTTTAATTCAAACAAATTTCTTTTTAAATTTTCAAACAACTTTTGTTTGAAATAGGACCATTTTATTCAAATGCATTAAATAATATTATTTATTATTTCTTTAAATTAATTACATCATTAATTAATTCCAATTAATCACATTCGGTAATTAACTTATTTCTTAATTACCTTCATTAAGTAATTGTTTTTTTTAATTACTTACCTTAGTTACTTCATTAAGTAACTCCCTCTTATTTATCAATTCCAATTATTATCCATTTATTGATCTCATTAAATAAAGTTTAATTAATTACAAAAATTAATTGATTATCCTTATCCTGAAACCTTTCCCAATTTCAAGATTTAATTTCGGTTTGAATCAATTTCAAACTTGTCTTTATTTAATTTCAATTTCAGTTTGGTTGTGTTTTATTACTTCTCAATTTAATTCAATAATTTTTAACAACCAATTCCCTTAATATTATAGATAATCTATTTCTTATATAAGATTCATTTACTTTTGAAATCATTTTTAAAACCTTTATATAAGAAAATAACAAGTACGCTCTCTCATATATATACACTCAACTCATTATATGGTACCACTTACCCTATCCTTAATGAGTAATTCCCAACAGAGCCAAGGTTCTCGCTTAACCTTCAGCTCTGATACCAAATGAAACGACCCGGAAATTTCGATCCCGAAATTTCCAGATAGTTAGTGAAAAGAAGAAAGATAGAAGAAAAAGAAATAGAAACAGAAACCTCACATTCGCAGCGGATAAAATATAATATCACAAAATAACAGTTTACAAAAAGAACTGTATTCTGTACATTTACATTTTCATATATCAGAGTTATACATATACATAAACACTGGACAAAACAATCATATCCAGATACTACAATATCATAGAGTAAACTCTCCATACGACACTGCCATCCAGCTCGCCTCCTGATCTTCAGAACGTCCTTACCTGAAAATCTGTAGTACTCGGTCTGACCCGAGCATTACATCAAAGTAACACCCGGGTCAGGCTGGAAACAAGCGTGAGTAAACCCATCTACAACGAAATACAAAGGCATACAACATATATGAACTCGGGTAACTTATATCAATTTACAACTTCATAAGTTGTTATAGACATCATATATTTCACACATAAATTTCTAAGTGTCAAACTTAGATTAAAGGATCCAATTTACTTAAATCATTCCAAACCAGCCTAAAGGTTCACATATCAATCTATAAGGAATCGAAGTGGTTTCGGGTATTAACTAATACCCGACTCCGGTCTCTTCGAATCCAATGTCATCCTAAAATAAATTATTCAAGTGAAATACAATTCAACTTAAATACCGGATGTCATAATAATGCATCATCAATAGATAACCATATCATCATAGTCTAAATCAAACATGCCGTATCACACAGCAACACGAACTACTTATTATAGATAACAATTAATCAATGGGCTTCCAATATCATTCTATTATCCCTTGATAAATTTCTCAAATTAATTTTCCCTTAACCAAATACAATAACTAATCTTTAATTACTTCCTTAATTAATTATTAACCCCTTGAATAACTTACAAAGTAATTATACTCAAATTACTTTATCATCTAATCACCTTTAATTAATTACATACAGTAAGTTCCCATTAATTACTTCCTTAAATAATTCCTCTTCATTAAATTACATTAAGTAATTTTACTTCACAAATCATCAATTGATTTTTCTAAATTAATTAAACTGAATTAATTAACTTAATCTAATCAAATTAAACTCAATTAATTACAATAATTAATTAATTCCTTAATTACTTCCATAAGTATTTATACTTAATGACTTACACAAATGATTATCTAGAATTAATTAATTTAATTAATAATTAAAAATTAATCACCTTAATTAATTATTAAATAATCCTTAGTTAATGACCTTCATTAACCATTAACCATAAATTAATTATTAACTTATTTTATTCATTATTAATTACAACTAAATTAAACATTAATTAACCCATCAATTAATCTCTAATTAATTGATTAAGTGTTAATTAAAAACTTAATTAATCCATTATTACTTGGTTAATTAATTATTAATCAGTAATTATAAACTAATTTTATTTAATTAATGAATCTTAATTACAACTAATTATTCTAAGAATAATAAATCTTAGAATTATAGCATCACTGACCTACTAACTTAAACCTTAAGATATTTAAGTTAAATAGCTTTAAGAAAAATTAGTTGTAACCTTGATTTA
This sequence comes from Allium cepa, assembly GCA_030765085.1. Taxonomy (NCBI): domain Eukaryota; kingdom Viridiplantae; phylum Streptophyta; class Magnoliopsida; order Asparagales; family Amaryllidaceae; genus Allium; species Allium cepa. Next base: position 100,529,328 of record CM060946.1, on the reverse strand, counting down.
GAAATACTCCAGTTCTGCAAAAATGAAGCGCACTCCCCCTGATCAAACCTGAGTTACGCTTCGAGTTGCATTCTCATTTTCTCGGGTCACTCTCTAGTGCGCCTTCTTCCTCTCTTTTTTTTTTCTTTTTTTCCAGTATATTTAGTTTAAATCTTAAGTATGAATTAAAACATCTGAAGCCTCACACACTATTTCAATCCAAACGTACCCCTCACCTTCCCGAGTAAACCACGAGACGTTCCCAGGAAAACTTCAATTTTTCCCGAAGACCAATGTCAGTGATAGATATACAAGTGTGCATGGTGCACGGCGAACCTCTCGACGCCGACCATCAACGAAGCTTCTCACTCGTCAACGACGACCTCGCGAAACCCCTCCACTACCAGATCTTCACTGAACTTCCTTGAATCGAAATCGAGTGATTCAACCCCAACTGGATCCTCAACTCAGAAACAAAGAATCACCGCCGCCGTCAATCCAAGTGACCGGAATTCATGACTGTACTTCCATAGCAGCGTCACACCACCCCGACTCAATTGCCACCATCGCGATTAACTCCGAAGCTCCCTTTCCGCTGAGATCGCCACGACTTTCCAGACACCCCAATTAAGCTATTAAACCCTAAATAAATCCTTATGACTATGAACGATGATCAGAAAATTGGTCGAATATTTTTCTCCCCATCTCCAGCCTATCACTCTTCCCTGGCTTCAATCCCTAACCTCCCAGTTACACGATCATCAGTAAAGGCTCGAAAACTGCATTTTTGATGAATTTCGAATGTCATATTCTAAATTCAACTAAAACCTGGATTTTCGTTTTAAAAATCCTAGTTTTTATATATTAACCCGATTATAAACTCGAATCTACAATTTAATCTTGTTAGAATTTTGATAAGATTAAGTTTTCACTGTTTTTTTTTCAAAAACTTACAAACTTACTTCATAAATAAAATAAAATAAAATTTGAAACTTTTATTAAGATCAAACAAACAGAATTTGTCTGAATTTCTAAGCCTAACAAAATTAGATGAGAAGAGTTGAAATTTTCTTATCTAGATTTTGTTTACTGTGAAACATAACAGAGATGACAAAGGCCAACATACCAGTATTTTTATTTCATAAATTCATGTATTCATATTTAAACATGCATGCATACTTAAATTTAGACATGCATCACAAAATTTACACTCAACAATCCCACATACATCGAATTAAAACTGACTAAGTTCAGAAGTTATCCACAGGAATAACAGAGAGCCTGTTTTTCTTTTCTAAATGAACCTGAAACTGTATATTTACATTTTTTTTCAATTAAACAGTTTCATCTAAATTTCTTTAATCATAATATGTTAAAAGAAATCAGGGAACATTCAATTTTCTTTGAACATATTTAGTTAGTCATGATAAGCAGAGAGGCACATATATGTTTTCAGTTATGCAGTTCAAAGTTGCTGTCTATAAACTTAACACTCATTATCCTATTCTTGCACATCAAATCAAGTATTTTCATTAGCAATTTGAGGCATGCACCCATTTTACAAATGATTTTAACTTAAAAGTGTCCAATTTCTCACTTGTAAAAGAAGATAACAGAGGTCATGATCTGGATTCTTATTTTCCAGACATGCATACCTCATTCATCACAAATTCAAGTTCAGGCAAGCAAAAAAAAATAAAAATAAAATTTCCATTCACATCAATGATCATCACATGCAGATCATATTTCATATGGTTTTTGAAATAATAAAGAGTAGACTACTCACCTTCATGTCGAACAGAAAAACATAGATGCCTTAAAGATGAAACTGCATTTTGAATGTTTGATTTGCTACTTAGTCGAGTTGAATCTTGGATTGCTTAACGACTTGTTGAAATCTTGAGTTGGATTCATACTGAATCTGCTTGATCCTTGCTCAGGCTATTAAAGTGTGAGATGATATTGAATTGCTTAATACTGATTATTTGAACATTGTTTTTCCCTGTATAGCTTCCTTTACAGGTTTTAAGTTACAGATCTTTGTTTTAATGGCCTTGTTTCTTTTGCTTGAATATAGAAAAGAGAATATGTAAGGGTGGAGATATGTTTATATTTGGTTTTTGTTATTAAATTTATTTCCAATTTCTGAAAATAAAAGAGTTAGTGCCACTTGTCCCTTCATGTTTTAATTATCTTACACATATGCATATTGATTTACAATTGTCTTTAGCATGTATTAAAATGTCTACAAGTATTTTAAATGCTTAATTAATGATTTAAAAACATTACTTTTCTTTTAAATAATTTATTTAAGCTATGTATGTAATTATGTAATATTCACATGAATATATTGTGTATTTATTTTATATAAATGAGCTTTAGAATTTTTTTTTGTAAATTTACATATGAATTTATATATACATTTATTTATACATAACTTATGTTTTTGATCAAATCAATATAACATATATTTAAGATATATATATTATTATTATTTTCTTTTTTTCTTTCTAACTCTATTTATCTTAAAATAACACATAAATATTATTGGTTTGAAATTAACAATTTTGTCTAATTTAAATAATTTACTTATATAAACAATTATCAATACTTATTTTTAAAAGAATACTTTGTCAATTCTAAGTGATTATATTAAGATATGATCAAATAATATTTATCCAAACATAAATATTTTCGATTAGATTCATTTGTTAAATTTACAATTCAGCATTTCTATTAATTAACCCAGTTTGTTAGTCAATTACAGATGACCAAAAATTCGGGTTATCACATTGCAGCAACAAAATTCTTTAATTCCTTAGTAGATTAGGAAATTATACATCGATTTGGAGGTATAACTTTCCTTTTTATCCCAACACCATATCAGGCTATTAGGATTGTTCCTGATATTATAATTTTAGATCATATTAACTAGTCTTAGGTATTGACTAAGTACGTTCCCTATTAAATTTTGACTAAATAAGATCTATACACTTCTTTGACAAGATCACTTTTATTATTAGAGGCCAAAAACACATCCAGTAGTTCATGTTTCAATACTAACTGACAAGCATGTATAATTCATAAATAACATGCATAAATTAAAGAAGGAAATTTTATATAAGCTTCAATGACTACACATGTAGGCGCCATTGTTAACAATTACATCTGCAGGTTTTGAAGTTGCAAGCATTTCTTCTCGTATGCCATTCTTATGCATTCTCCACACTATTAACAATTACAACCACATTGCATTTCCGTCATTGCTTAAAACCTACCAATTTATTTGCGACTTTCAAAAAATAAAATGTAGACAAACACTTCAAAATAAAAAGGTAATATAGATGTTATTGCTATAAACAATCTTAAACAAGATACAAGTGGCCATTTTTTTATTTTTTAAATAAATAACATTTGGATAAATAACTATTTTATAACTCCAACTTTTGTGTATGAGAGATTTTAATAGCTAAAAAATTTAGTCTTTTGACTAGAGGTAAGTCAACTAGCTAAAATGTCCGGGTTATTCAGAAAATCAACTAAGTTATTACTGTATTATTATATAAATTTTGTTAATTTTTATAACTTAGTTTATTATCATTATTATATAACTTTAGTTAATTTTTATAAACTTAGTTTATAATCGTCATCTTCGTCGTCGTCGTCATTATTATTATAATTGTTGCAAACTTATTTAGTTTTTATAAAACTTATTGTTAATATATTATAATTATTTATAACGAGTGTTACGGCACGTGCTTCGCGCGTGAATTGTTGTCCTTGTAAATTGTATAAGTTTAAATCAGTTGAAAAAATGATTTCTTTTCTACTTTCAAGTGATATTAAGATTTGTATATTTGTAAAGAAGTATTTTAAATTTGTAAAGAAAGATGAATTTTAGATCCTATTTTTAGAAGTGTTTTGCATTTGTAAAGCATGTTTAATTGTTAAATCCTACTTTTAGGAGCATTTGAATTTGTAAAATAAGTTTAATATTAAATCCTATATTTAAGTGATTAAGATTTAAATTAGAGAAAACGTTCAGTTTAAGGCCGAGCATTGCTCGGTCTATAAAAGTTTAAGACAACTTTTCTTGTAGTGAAATTCATTTTAATAGTAGTAATTGATTATACTAGCCAGCTTATAATAGTAGAAAGTAAAAAAAAAAAACAATACCTCATTTGATACCACATCCTATAAATCATCACTTGCAAGAATAAAGAATTCAAGTGATCCATCAACCACCTCCTCCTGCATTAGCACAATAAAAGTCCTTCACTCACAAGAATTACTCGATAATAAGCAGTATATGCACTTTAATTGCAAAAATGTGCACAACTAGAATATAACATGATTAAGAAAATACCTTACTTTCAGACTCAGCAACAACATATTGCTTCAAGAGTTTATCACCAAATACACGAGAAACGGTAAGCACATCGCCCACCCGCCATATGCTAATTAGCAAACAACGTTATTTCTTTAAAAATAAATGGGGCTACCACACTTAGCAACATACCAACAGTAAATACAAAGTTCCCTAGTCAAAATAGCTAAATCAATGATGGTAAAATGGTAAGTTTAAAATAACAAATCTAACACTCTCTACCTCTAAAGTCTTGAAGTGTTTGAATCAAATACTGTAGATCCATACTAAACACTATTGCACAAGGACTAAAATGAGGCATCATGGTGTTTGCATGATCAATCATTTCCAATTGCCGCAAATCAACATCTATCTCCTATGTAAAACATTGACTTGCAGAGAATCTTCTAATCGGATCACAGAGTAGCATTTTCTGCAAAATTTAAAAAGATTATCAATAGAAGTAAAAAAATAAGCACATAATTCCATTCATTTCACCATTCTATGATTGATTTACTGCATCATAATTTTTAAATTCATGTATTCATTTCATCATAATTTAAGCATTCAATTCAGGGACAATAACCGCACACTGCACATCTATGTGTTCCTATTAATATACAGAAAAATGATTGCAACATGTTCTTACTAAGCAAACCAAGTTTCAAAGGTAATAGCAGTTTCAATATGTGAACTAAAACCAAGAAATCCAGCTCCTTAATAGAATATTAAACGTCAAATCTATTATGTTATGCATTAGGAGATGTAGTAATGCGCATGGAGCTAGTTGGATGTAAGGGTAGACTTAGGTTTTGGAAACTCAAAAGGTTTTAAACTAAATTACTATCAACTCAGATCTTACGTTGCAAATGTAATGAAACCAAAGCATTGTTTCCAAATTCATACTGAAGAAACGGGTACGTTGTTTAATTTAATGTAATTGCAAACCTCCATAGAGTATTGATATGTAAAAATTACACATATTATGGAAAATTACTTGTTGTCAATGAATGGACACCTGACAAAACTATTGATTTTGTTGATATTAGGGTAAAAATACACAAAATTGACATAGAGTTATGGGCAACTAATGCATTGTCAAGATTAGCTAGTAGTATTGGCAAGCCACTTACACTAGATGAAATTACAGCAGAAAAACGAATCAAAATATTTTTCAAAAATTCTAGTACAAATTTATTTATAATCTAGTTTGCCAAAAACAGTTCAAAGTTGAATGTACAATGGATTAGTCAAAGTATTTTATATTACATATGACAACGTCCCTAAAAAATGCTCTCAATGCAAGAGCTTTTGACATGCCATAAAAATACACGTCTCTAAACCGAAGTGGATCTTAAAACAAACTTCTTACCGTAGCCATGAGGATGGTACATCCACTGAACAATAATCGAAACCCGATAGCCGTGAAGCTTGTGAACCATCTGCAAAACCACAACCTATATAGAAAGATAATGCCACACGGTAAATCAACCTTAAATAAAGTGGTCAGCAGCTTGATTTTTCAATATATGACTTAATAGCTTTTTTACCTATCTAGCTAAGTTGTCCATAAAAAAATAGCATAAATCACATGTTTTAGTAGTAAAGATGTTGTTTACTTAAAGCATGTGAAAATTACAATGCATGGCATATCAGCCATTATGATATCTATTCTACAAGTCTTCCTGTACATGGAATCTACTCATAAGAATTCAAAGAAATTGCTTCAAAAAAATTTGGTCCACCAAAATGCAAAAATTTTGGTGAAGCGACAGTTTATGTCTATATCAACACGTTCATCCCCAAGAATACTAGACCAAATTAACCATCTAAGAAGTATGCCAACACGACTTATTTACTCGCTACTTAATAAACTGCTCACTATCACCTAATTTACTCAAACAATATGATTACATCAATATAGAGGTGCAAGATTTACTAAGTGCTAAGTTTGAAATTAAGTAATTCAAAATATAAAGTGACATTCGAAAAGTCCGCATGTGGTTGCTTGAATGATAAAGTTTCCTCAGTATGCACTTAACTCAAGCTAAATAGTTTATTGTTGACCAGTAAACGAAATATGTGCTCAACCATCATGGGAAATCACTACATCAACCAAAAGACATGAAAATAAGTAATCTTAAATGCAATAATTCCACTCACGTACTTTGCATGCACATTCTGCTTTCGTAATTTGCTCGCAATGTAGATTCTCCTCTACACAAAACTATATAATACGACCCTATCAAACACTTATCACTGACGATGTGTTCCAAGGCCAAATGAAAAATTGTTGTTATTCTTAGCACATCAAATATAAAAAACAAAAGGCAGTTATGAACATCCTCTTGGCAACACCAAGAAAGGTTGAATAACAAGTACATCACTGCCTTTGATACGTCTAATTCATGTGACCTATTTTTATCCTAGGACGCTGGAATAGAGTATTTGTAATAACACCGAAAGCATATATTTTATAGCACTTCACTGAAGAATGTATTTCCAATGTTTGTTTTAGTACCAAGTAAGAATGAAATTCAAACGCCATTTGAACTACCTGTAGTCTTAATAGCTTCATGGACCGCTGAAAAATCTAGATCTCCCAATCCAAGGCTTCTGGCTTTTTTATATGCCTGCATATTCAAAATGTAATGGCAAAATAATGAAGTAGCGTGCAAAATCAAGACCTAAAGCAATATAAAAATAGATAAAACTTTCACCAACTCGTGAATTTAGTTTCGAAGTTTCAACTTCATAGAATACAAACAAATTGGGCAACATACGGTTTCGGATTTTCGACTTAATGGGTGCATGTGAAAAACCTGAAGCAAATTCATTAATATTATCTGGTAGATGGAACGTCTGAAAACCAATGAGAAGTTCATTTGTTAGTGTATTTACAGAAGTCAATCAATAGCAGCAAATGAGGGTATGTATCCTCATACCTTAGATGTCAGTTTAAACTAGTGCTGCTTTTGTAAGCAGTAGTCTCAATGTCTCATTTTAGGATATGAAGTATAAAAAAGTTAGTGAATTTTAGAAAGGAAAAAAAATAGCTCATTGCAAGATACTTTTGCTAATTATTAGCTGACCACATTAAGATAAACAAAGGTCCCAATCAGAATTGGCAAAAATACTATCGTATATTATCATGTGAAAGAGCATAGCTAGGATTATTAAATGCATATATCCTCTGATCTATGTATGCCTGTTTTCAAGCTCTATGCATGCTAGAATAGACAAAATTGGTTAACCATCAGTCAATAACATTGAGACTCTAAATATCACCCTCACATCGTACTAATTGCTAGGCATTCCCTTGTAATGACTAAAAAAAGAAAGCCTATCTAGCAGGCTTCAAAATTGATAATACCAAGACTACAGCTTTGTTTACACTCTTTTGTATACTACAGACATATAATGATAAACTAAAAACTATGTCAATGCTTAGAAGAACATAACATACAACATTCATAGAAAAAAATGGGAACCTCGTTAGAAGCTGCAGCAATTGGCATTGACACAGAGTTTTCATCCCCTAGAGAAAGAGCTAATCTCATATCCTTTTGTTGATGCTTGAGAGGAAACGGAGGTGGATAACCGCCCTTTATTATTAAAGGTCCCTTCATGCGGGACTTTGGATTTGTAATTGCACCAAGATCCAGTTTATTGATACCCATAGCCTCTTAGAATATTTATCCTTTTGTTTCTCGGTTTTTGTGTTTCTTACCAACAAATTCTAACCATAACATCCAGAAGAATTTGTTGGCTCAATCCACTTTTCTCAGTCAATGTAAAGCCTTCAGATATTGATTCATCATGCTACATAAACAATGCCAAAATAGTTAACATTGCTAGGATTTGGTAAGAGATATCAAAAGCAGTATGTTTACATGTGCATGTACTATGGCAAACATGCCACTAGAGTGTTCATTTATTTCCACCAATGAATTCTAAGTTAAACGGCCAACAAAGTAAGAATAAAAGATTGAAATTGTACATGTTTCTTAAGTTTGCAATCACATGCTATTACAAAATTAAAATATTTCATCCTGTATACAATAATCATGTTAAGAGTTCATCTTGAATAGTTTTAAAAAATGAACAGATATTTGAATATATAAAAAGGGATCTATAATTCAATAAGCTAACCATTAATTAATCTTACTAGGAGAAGCAGCAAGACGAAATCCCTTTGCCTATACCGAGCCCTCAACTGCTTTGTACGCTAAGAATTATAGATTTAAATGGCTAATGATATTAGTGAGGGAGAATAAGACAACAGTTGTCAAATTAGGGACCTAAGAAAACAAAGTTGGAGAAGAAATTAGCAGTAAGCAGTGAGTTATTGTATTATCAGTATTCAGAAGACGGAAGATAAAATCGACTTACCACGTTCTTGGTTAGAAACCCTAGTCTTGGAAGGAAGAGGAAATTATCTGGACAGGTAGGTAGTTGAAGAAAAGAGAGAATAAAATTTGAGTAAATGATTCAGGAGGAGGGAAATAACTGAGAAAGAGGGAAAGTGAAATAATTTGAGGAAGACGCGGCCATCCAAATAATTCCCTCTTTGTAAGAGCGTTACATACACAATGGCTACTCCAAGTACCAAATTAAAGAAAATAATAACACTACAGAATGAAGCGTTATATATTGCCGTTATAAAAACATACTTTTCTTGTAGTGACGGTCGAATCTGGACTCGAGACCATTTCCATTGAGTCCAAAACGACGTTTGCGATATTTTTGAGTATAGACATCGATGTGTTTGAAGTTGATTAGAATTTTGGTATTTTCATTCGGGCTTTGGGGTTTGGGTTTCAGCCCACAAACCCAACAAGACAACCCAACTCTTCTACCTAATTACTCCCACTCCACTCCTCTTCATTCATTCATTCCATTATTCCTAACACTCTCAAGCTAAATAAATGAACGGGGGAAAAATAGGAAACTAAAATTCCTAAGCCCTAGTTCTCGTAGGAAATTTAAGTTCTAGTTCTAAAATCAAGGAGAAGCTTAGATAAGCATCCTCTTCATTTTCTTCATCTCAATCTCTCTTCAATTTTCAGAATTTCCTATAACCTAACTTAGAAAAAACTTCACCTTTGATAATTTAGGAGAAGCCCAAGTTCTTGCTTTGTTTTAAAGTTTCTCATTCGTTGTTTTTGAGTTATAAAGGCGAGTTCTTGAACTCACATCTATGTCTGTAGCTTTCATTGTTGGTAGGTATGAATTCCTAGCATCTATTCATGTTCATTCGCTTCTGATTTGAATTGACTTGGTGAATTTTTCAATTTTGGTATTTTGAAGTCAAAATCTTTTAAAATCCTATCTTGGATGTTTGGACATGTTATTTGGGGTGTATCAAAGAGCCTATAAGGCCGGGTTGTTGCTTGGCATAAATCCTTAGTCTCCGTCGCTCGTCGATCGCTTCTAAATCGATTTGGCCATCAATGGTCTAGACGAATTCTGCCCAGGCCCAGGTGACCAGACATCTGGTTGAAGAACTCAGACGTCTGGTAGGGTTCTCTGGAAGAGATAAAAAAATAACAAAGGTGGAAAGAAACGGCCGAACCCTCGACCAGACGTCTGATTAGGCAATACCAGACGTCTGGATGCCTTCTGGCGTTAAAAAGAAAATGAAGGAAAGGAAAATAAATTCCCCGAGCCCTAGGTCAGACGTCTGGTCATGCTGGGTCAGATGTCTGGTCCTATTGCCTTTTAACCATTTTGTCTATTTTCGAGATGATTTCCAATTTTTATCGATTATTGGGTATCCGGTTAGTTGTTGTCATTCATTATCGACTTTGATGACTTCTTTTTTGGATTTTTGGAAACATCCATTTGATGGATTTGATATCAATTTTTATGGTTTTAATTCACGTTGTCTAATGTGGATTTTTGATGATAGATTGTTTTTACAATCATTTCTGTGATTTGTCACTTTAAAATACGAAGGTTTTTATACTAGTAGTAAAAATTCAAACTCTTTCACAAAAATGATTTCAACACTATTTTTAATACAAAACTTGTTTTTAAAACCGTTTTCAAATCTACTAGTATATATAAACCTTTACATCATTCGTTTGGGAAATCTAATTAAATGACTTAGCAAAACTAGTGGTATGAAACGCTTATGTTTACTTCGTTGGTTAATTTTTGGACTTGTTTAATTGAAATCTCATAACAATCTTCAAGTGGAAATCTACAATATGTTCTTAAATATTTAAGTTAAGCCAGTGATTATGGGACATGAAGCTAAACTCATCTATTAACTAGCTTAGTGTAATTGACACTTCTTATTGATCAATGATGATCATTTTATGATTTAGACTAGGGATATGCGAGGTCACTTTGTCCGCGCAGGGGACTATACCCCGTTCTGTTGAGCTTCATCTCATTTTTTATAGGCTAGCGACCTATGAGTTTTATGGAGTTTGGTTCATCGGGCATACCGTTGTACTACGTCATTATTTCAGATTATTTGAGTTTCAGGTTCCTCGGGCGTGCCATTGTACTACATCGTTGCACCGGCTCTAGGGTTTGCGACTATGGGATAACAACCCGTTTGTGATACACGTGTTGGTGAGTTTTCGTGTTTCCGATTGTGAAAGGCCTTCCCCATTTGTGTTTTCTAGATTTCTAATTATTGATTTCTGGAATTTGTATTTCACCAATTTTTTTGAGATTTGCATTGATATGTTTTGTCAATATTTGAGGTTGGTAAATAAGCTAAAGAATATGATATTCTTTTTGGTGTTTTGAGAAGATTTGAGATATTGTATGATTTTCATTGTTACCATATATTTCTATTATATCTCTTATCCTATCTAATTTATATGATATTTATAGCTAGACTGATCTGTTATTATTTTACTTCTTAGATAATACTCAGGTCAGACCGAGGTGTTTCAAGTGCTTCCACTTAACTTCTAGCAAGGACTAGCTTCCGACTTTTTCCTAACTACTTTAGCTTAGTATTTTTTGCTTTTATACATTCAAGATAGAGACTCCTTGATGTATACATATTCTTTTTTCTACCACTAGTACCTATTCGTCTATGATGTAGTGGATCTTGTATGATCACTACTTTGATGTTCACTTCTATGTGTTATATTCATATTTGTTTCCGCCTTAGTGATATGAATATCTTTGATTGATTTGTGTTATGCTTATTTTATATTTGTTTCCAAAGGCTACATAGCCACTGTGTAGCAGCTTTGTGCATGTATTAGATATGTTAGATTTCCTCTTGAAATGAAATGCATGTCATACTATATGACATATCGGCACTCACACAAAGCAATTACACAGATAGTTGCTACTCAACAACCTTATTCTTCATGCTAGTCGACAGCATTACCTCATAATGTCCTTGGCTAGTGTGAGTATAGATGTGGGGTGTCACATAAAACTCAAGAATTTGATTTCTATGTTTATTGGAAGCATGAGAAAATAAGATTGAACTTATAAAATCTAGAAAGCAAAATTTTTAGTGAATCTTACCTTAAGGTAAGTTAGATAGAGCGGATAAAATTGAATGTGAAAATAAGGAATGAAATTTAACTGAAGAGAAGTTAAATAAAAGTGAGTGTGATAATGGAATAAATTGGTAAAGTAAACCAATTAAATTAAGTGAAATGGAAGAAAATTAGTGAATGGAATATGAATAAATTTGATAACTTATAAAATTTGAAATTTTATTTTGGAATGAAATTTAACTTAAATTAAGTTAAATAAGAGTGAACTTGAAAATTTACCCTAAGTAGATTAAATGAAATAATTATTGGAAATGGAATTTGTTCAAATTGAAATGAACTAATGAAGGGAATTAATTAAATTAAATTAGTTAGTCAATTAAATATGGTATGGGATATGGTTGATAAAATTCAATATTTAAAATTTGGTGATAAATTGAGTTAAATTGGAAAATTGAAATTTGGCTTGAATTGAAAAGGATATAAACTTAAGTTATGAAGTGGTAATAACCATAAGAACATTTGTATAAAATATTATAATGGACTTAAAAAAATTGATGTAGAAAATTCTTAAGTGGAATTAGTATTAAATGGATACACTAAGTAAATAGGCGAATGTGAAGAATAAATGTGAATAAAAGAAATTGATTATAGCTAAGAATCAATTGGAATAAATGCGTAAATTATACATATATTGTTTATTCGCATGACGGTTTGATCTAGATTCAAGCACATAATTTTGAGATAATTTATATTGATTCGAGTTAGGATTTTTCACTCGATTTTCAATGGCAAACACTGGATATGAATTTTTGATTGATTTTGAGATTCTGTATCATAGTATATGGCTATGCAAGAAGAATGATGGTTTCTAATCAAGAAACTAGATATGAGTCCGCACTAGAGAGTCGTGTGAACGATACTAGTTAGGAAGTGAAATTGTGATCGAGTGAGAGATTAGATTTAATATTGCATACGGATGATATATGTACATCGTACGGGCTGAAGTAAAGCAAATATAGAAAATTTTGAAAAGAAATAAATAAAATATTTTCGAAATTAAATGATTGGATATTATTGGATAGTAAGATGCAGGTATTTAAAAGGAAAAGGCTAAATTGATACCTTTGGTTTCATAAATAAAAGTGGATTGCCCGACAAAAAGGTACATGTTTAAATTTATTGTTGAATTTGATGGTTTTATGATTAAGCCGCTTGGATTTTATTTTCTTTTGATGATTTGGGCATGTAGAGGCGATTTTTAGTTGTTTGGATCTAACTGTGCAAAGGAGACGCTGGCAAAACTTTTTGAAAATTTATGGAGCTATAGCATTTTTAAGAAAATTTTTAATAACCAAAATTGGATTTGAGTTAGAACCTAAAATGATTGAGTAATTAATATTATTTGGAATCTATGAATGAATTTGGAAAATTAGTAAATGTGATAACGTGGTTTCAATAAAAAAAATTCAGGAAATTGTTTAAAATTGTGTGGTTTTGGGAAAATTAATAGGTTTTGGACCATTCTTTTTACCTAGCAATTTCGGAGATGGAATTCTTTTATGGGGAAGGAATATAACGACTTCGAATTTTGGTTTTTTGAAATTGGATATTAAATTGATTTTAAATATTAATAGTAAATTTTTAACTTGAATTTCAAATATAATGATTTATTAAATAATCTAATTATTGAATTTAATAATTGAAAATTCGTTAAAATGTTGAATCTTGAGTTCTAAGCTTGGTAAAAATAATTTAAAGGCCGCTAGAATTTATAGAATGAAGGTAAGTATAATTTTAAATTGGATTAAAAAGCGATTTGTTTGATTTTAAAAATAGCTTGTTTAAATTGACGTATAAAAATAGCCTTCTGAGGCACAGTCCCATATTTTGATGAATTCTGTTCCATTGGACCTATAATAGTGTATTATTGTCGGATTTCAAATTTCGTAGCATTTGGATTTATCGTTTGGCCATATGAGATAGAAATGCGCTGAAATTTATATCGAAAATTCAATATAATAATTGGGTCCAAAAAGCTATCTTCTCCATACGATCGAATTAGGACTCAAAACCTTTTCCATTGTATTTGTAATAGGGGTACAACATTAAACACCTAACGGCATGCCTCGATGGGGGTTCGAGTTTTTTAGCTACGTAATCGAGACGATTTGAAATTTAAATAATAAACTTATATTTGTTAACTTGACCTTTTATTCACATCAGTTTCTTTTTCTCACCTCAAAACACTATAGCCATCTTCAAAATCTCCTCCATTTTATATGCGTCCACTCTTCCCTTTGTTCATGCAAGGTTACAGTAACAGGAAAACCCATTCGAAAAAAAATCAAAGTTTATAAATTATTTTTTCACAATATACACAATTTAAAATCATGGAAAAAATTCCTAAATTCCTATTTCATCTTTCTCTTCAATTTGTTAGGGTTATCAAGGGGTGCAGCCATGGTTTGGGATACTCGATTTGGGCAGACATGACTAGGATTTCGGGTTGTTGGAATTTGGGCCGTCGATGGCTCGTTTGGAGGCCGGGGTAGTATTCGTGGAAGCGAGGTGCACTTAGGGGAGAAGTTTAGTGACATGCGGTTGCTTAGGGTGGAGTGCAACTTTGCATTGTAGCACGCAGTGGATATGGAGTTATGGAGATTTGAAGGGGGGATGTCATTTGTGGTGGTTAAGTCGAGCGTGTGGAGGATTGGAAGGGAAGATAATTGGCGTAGTTAGAATTGGTTTTCGTTATTTGGAGCGGCATGTCAGTGTCGTCGTGCATGCGTTTGTGGGTCATGTTCTCATTCGTGCACAGGTGGTTTAAGGGGGGAAGAAGATGGAAGCGAGTGGGCCGAGATATTGTTTGTTGTATGGATTCTCTTCATTTAAACAAAAGAAAAGAAAAAAAAGAACTGCAGGGTGGATGGGTTTTGCGTGCACAGTGTATCGTTGAGGAAGAAGGAGTTGCTGGGTCGGTAATATCTCATGTGTGGGCCGGGTTTAATAAACAGTTAAGTAATATATATAAATTGTTTTATTAAAACCAAATTCTTATAAATGTCATAACTCGTTATTTCTAGGTCGGATTCGAACGCAATTTTTTTGTGTTGTGTTCGTAATAGCGTATTCTACGAAATGGGATTGATTTGGTGACAATTGGAGCTAGCAGGAATTTTGGTAAAAATTAAACGTCTATTTAATTTTAAAAATTAAAACGGATCGCTTCATCGTCGACGAAAATCAAAGTAAGTAAATCTCACTCATTTTTGGATTGTTAGTATAATTTAAATTATTGGTTGATTGAATATTTATAATTATTATTATAAGTTGGATGTTATAATGTATATTGTAGTATATATTAGTAGTTGGATTGATTATTCCCGCATATTTAGCGGATGAGACCTTATGCACCCCGCATAATAGCCGATAACCCTATATACCGTGATATCCCCCTCAAAGTGGGATTAATATTTTTATGTTGTATTAACATCTTTGGTTGCAGGGAACATGTTGGAGGGATCCAACTAGATTCCTCAAAAATGTTGAATTTATTTTCATATTCAGTGATATATGATATGTTGAATAATCTATGATAGATTATAGTGTGATTTGAATTTATTTGATGCTATGGTAATACTAATCTATATTTTGGTAAACTTTTTTAAAATTCCATAAATATACGTTTTTAATTTGGAAAGAAATTAGAAACAAATTTGAAAGTGAAATATTTATAGCGAATTATGGATTAATTAAAAGAAATGAATTTTGGAAAAATAAATAGTTTGACTTTAAATTAGTACTTAACTATTTCGTGATATTGTAAATAGAGATTAAGGAATATTATATATATATATATAGGATTTTTTTAAAATAATTCCTAATTGATACTTTTTTAAATATAAAAGATTTTTTTAAAAAAAGATTTTCAATAGCTTGGGAGAATAGAAGGAAATTTGGAAATGAATATGAAATTGGTTACACTGGATCTTAGATAAGATTTCTAAATCTTGGAGTAGAAGAAAATTTGAGATTGGATTTGTTTTGGAACATAGTTTGGGTTATTTATGGTGTAAATTTATAAATGGAATTCAATTTAAGAAATTGATTTATAAATGGAATTTAATTTAGAAATCGATGTGATTGTGAAACCGTTGTAACTGGAATTGAAAGCTGTGGTATTTATAAACAGTGTTTATAAATAAAGTGAAGTGATTATCAGTTGATAAATTGAAGTTATAAATTCACGTGAGGATTTAGAATGAGATGGGTAATTCGGTTTAAAAAAATGATAGATTTACTTCTAGAAATGTGAAAAAATGGAATTTACAAAATTGGGATGTAAATCAAATTGGTGATAAATCGAGAGAGGTTTATAAATGTTAGACTATTATATTGGAATTGAGAAATTTATTTTATCGAGAAGTTAAGTTTATTTTGAAAAAAGAGGATTTTAAATTATTAAACCAGGTAATTTAAAAATGTTTAAAAATTTATCAAAAAATTAGTTATTTAATTATTTTTAAATTGTCAAAATGGATTATAAGTTTTATAAACAAGTCTTATAAATCAACTAGAATCTTATTAATAGATCAGAATTGATTATTGTTTCAAATTTATGCAATTATTTTAAATTGTTTAAAGTCTATTTAATTATTAATTAAGTTAGTTTATAATGAGTTGATATTAAGTTAATTGTTATTTAAGAATTAATCGGTATTATTATTTTAAAAGATAAATTATTCAATATTAATATTATTTTATATAATAACTTTTATAAAAGAGTATTTGCAAAAATTAAACTTGGAAATTTATTTAGAAATTTTATAAGTATTAGTTTGAAAAAATTATTAAATAAATTTTTCGGAAAGTATATACTTTCATGGTGAAATCGGAGGCAGAGATTGTCTGCAGTTAAGTTTTGGATTTCTTTGGGATGGAGACGTAATCATTGAGCTATGAATCCATGGTGGATACCGCCGTGGTGCTTTCCATATTTATTTTAAAGGTTTTCAAATATTTTTGAAAAGAATGGTTAGTGAACGTACTTATTCCGATAAGATAAGTACATATCTTTTTGATAAAGAGATTTAATTTATTATAATTAAATTAAACGAGACTTAGTGTTTTCAATGGAAAATGAATTCTTTGGTTGAATGACTGTTTATTTGATGGTTAGATAAATGACCATCAAATCTGGACTCAAAACATAATTTTGGGAATATCTAGGAGAAACACATGAATTATATGGTATAGTTACCGTTGAAAGGTGTTATACTGACTTATGAACTCGTTTCGTTCTTCTAGAACGATGATACAGAATTTCTTCCACTAACAGTTAGGAGATGATCTCCGATCATATTTTCTCTTATTATTGCCTAAAGAACCGGGGTTAAGTTTATCGAAAATATTGAACATTGTTTCGAAGAGACTGAGATCAGATAAGTTATCCGAAAACCACTTCGTTCCAACGAGTATGTTTTCGAAGTGGAAAGAAGAGCATGGAGCCGAAGATAGAGCTTTAAAGTGCAAATGCTAATCGCTATTAATCCTGAGGATGATTCCAAAAGGAATGTAGTAGGAATTGCGCCTCTGGTTTCGTTCAAAGCCAGAATGGACTTGTACAGATGAATGCTATCAGTACATTATCATTGGAGGACAATGAGCATTCTAAGTATAAATTACTTTAAAGGTAATCGTAGCCTCAAGCCTCATCAACCGAAAATGACTAAAAATCAGTGAAGGTGCAGCAAGTTAAGTGGGTTGCACCCAATTAGGGTATATTTATCACCTTTCTAGATACCCTCAGATATTATTACTACGGTGCATGGAAGAACTCGGTAAGGGTAGGAACACCCGAGGTGATAGAATATTCGGTCTATCAAGGTTAGGGGTGGTTCGGTCTTGCGTTGCAAGGGATCCCAGCGTGGTCCTCCATGCATTTTTCTAGATGTGTACTCTGACAGGTGATACCCTAGTGCCCAATCATTTGTATGGAATCCATTCTCCAATGCATGCCTTTACGGTTTTGGTTGTATAGCATAGTACACTGGAATTTAATTAATGTGATAATTCCACCTATTTGAATAAGTATTTGTACCTAGACACTATTATAATATCAGATGATTTGAATATAAAATGTTTTAGTTATCGTAAGGTAAAAACTCGTCATGTTTATGTGTGGCATGATCTTACGAGATACCTTTGTTTTTCAAAGGATTTGATAACTTTAATAATTCAAATTGAGTGTGTTTTCTCACGCTGATTTTCCAAACCGACTCGGGTGTTATTTTATTATAATGCTTGGGTCAGGCCGAGTATTACAGATTCATCATAGGATGTTATGGAGCTCAAGAGATGAGCAGGATGACGAAGACGTATTCCACGTATTTGATTTTCTTCCACTGTGTATTGTAGGCTATATATTCAGCACTTGTGAGGACAAGTTATTATAACTGTCCAGTATTGAGTCATTGATGTGGTACTCTGATGATGTAATGTGTAAATAACAGTTGAAGTTCTTGTTGTATAAAGACATGCTATTATCTGTTATACATTGTTCCGCTGCGATTATGAGATTATGTGTTGTTGTTTTTGGTTTCTTCTTCTGCCTCTTTCTTCTTTTTATCCTAAAGATCTAGTATTTCTAGTACTTGGTTGCTCGGCACGCTATACAGTGGACGTATTGATGTCGATTTTCGAGGGTTGAAAATCCAGGCCGTGGCAGGATCCTACTTTTATGGGGTTTGAATTTGTAAAAAAGGTTTAAGATTAGATCATATTTTTAGTGATTAAGATTTGATAATATATGGAGGGGTGTTTTTGGTAGTTTACGTTGATAAAAAAAAATTTGACATCAAAGCTATTATAACTATTATTAAAGATTTAATTTAATCATACTTGTAATACCTTTGGTGCTATATTTTTTGTTGTCAGTGTGAATTATCAAAAATGCCCATAATGTCAAATCTTAATATTACTTGAAAATAGGATCTAACAATTAACTTTCTTTTACAAATTCAAAATGTCCGTCTACAAATACTATCAAAGCTTAACATCATTTAAAAATAGATGTGACATATAAAGTTCTTTTACAAATTCAAATCGTCCATCTACAAATACCATCAAATCTTAATATCATTTAAAAATAGAATCTAATAAATAAATTATCAATTAATAACAAGCGTTATGGCCCACGCTTCATGCGTGATGATGACATGTGCTTTGCACGTGAATTATTTTTCTGCAAGTTGTATATATTTCGAACATTCAAGAGAAAATACTTTATAGAAATATTTGACCATATTTTTGCATTAAATCATTTTTATTAGTTTAAATTTTACTTCAGGTTGCAACATCTATTTTTTTTTTTTAAGCTTGAATTTTTATGTATAATATTAATTAATAATTTATTCATTAGATCCCATGTTTAAATGATATTAAGGTTTGGTAGTATTTTTAGGTGGATGTTTTGAATTTGTAAAACAACTTTATTTGTTAGATCCTATTTTTAAGCGATATTAAGATTAGATAATATTTATAGACGGATATTCTAACTATTATTAAAGATAATATCACTTATGTTATACTTGGTTTAATGAATTTTTTTTACTAAACCAAATTAATTACCGCATAATACTAATCAAATTTTCTGGTCATAAAACACATAATTTACCCAGCTTGGTTTAATGCTAAGTTTTTGTGACTATATTATAATAAATGCTTTTTCTATGCTGGAAGCTCAAAATAAGGGATGTCACGTTCTTCCTTTAGCCTTCTTGGACCATTGATCGAGTAAGTAGATTACTTTAGTGATTAAGTTTGGTAAATGAGAGATGAGGAAGAAACCATTTTGATGGTTGAAAAGCTTGATGTATGTTGACAAAATAGTGTATTTGATTTTGGTTGATGCTAAACAAACTAAAAGTAACACAAACTTTTATCAACTAGCATTTTATTTCATTAACATTTCTTTTAATATTATGAATTATGATAAGAATAGACAAAATGAATTTTTTAAAACATATTTCATAGGATGATTGTAAATTAACCTTCCATGTATTTTAGCTATACATTTGGTTTAGGGAAGGCTAATAAGGCAATATTACGCATTAAAATTTTGTTATGATCTTGATTATGTCTTTTTATAATTAGTATGTATTTATCACTTTATATAAGAATCAAGTTATCATTTATTATGTCGAGCTCATCTACATAATAAATTTGGTTGATCGATTATAAAGGACAAAGAGAGGCCAAGATTCGTTCTTTACATGTATATCAACATGTTGTCAGCTTTACAGCACACTTGCATTTTATCACACGATCTCCTATCATCTTGCTAAAATTTATTTAAATCACTGCTTCATTTAATAACCGTATTTAGATTTCTCATATTCCTACCTAACACTCTCCTCATATTCCAATTGGGCCTCCATGACAATTGCAGTTATCCCACAAATTGTTTGCAACTAAATCTATCTTCTCTTTAATCAATTAATTTTTTCTCATCTATTATCTACTTAATCATGGTTAGTAATTGCTCAATTACTTCTACTATACTATACAATCACATTGTAAAATTTCAATAAATCTATTTTGTAATTTATGTTTGTTTTTTCGGTTCTAAATCAATGACTGCAGATTTATCTATCACTTTCATGGAAGAAAGAGATCAATATAATTGCTCAATTTATTTTGTTTACTCCTCTTCATAGCCCCATTGGTATTTTACTTCATTATTAACTCATTTGGAGAATTCACATGTATATTGTTATATATAGAAAATTTGCTTAGGGAAAGAAGAGAAGGAATGCAAAATCAATTAGTTTTTATAGTCTTCTTGCATTTACTGTAGTCGGTTGAGAGCTCTTGAATTTTCTAGTAGAAATAAGAACTATGTATGGAGTCATATTTCTAGAATTGTTTAGAAAGTCATGTTTCTAGAATAGTCTATGGAGTCCTATAGATAGAAGAGCTCTCTCATCATTTTGTATAAAGCAATCAAGCAAGAAATCTACCATCAATAAAAGAAAAGTTTTCAACAACAGAAAGGCCTCTTTCTTATATTCTCTCTCTCTTTCTTAGAAAAATATTCAACAATCAAGCGGCTGTAATCATTACGTTTGCAGCTATTTTGCGGGCTTCTTCCCTATGTTCAATTTTTTCTCATTTGTCTATAATTTCCACTCGATATCTTTACAACAAAATCATGTCGGAACCCTAAATATTTCCACTTTAACAAAAAAAGAGTGGAGAAATTGAGAAGCAAATTAAAGAAATAAATAAAAAGATCAAGTAAACACTACGATTTGGATATCGATGTCCAATATATCTTAGTTTAGGTTTTCTTTTTGAATTTATTTCTACTGTTATCAAATAAAATTTACTCAAGTACGAATTTTTTTGTATTAGAATATTTTGTCGTCGTTATTACACCCGCAATAATTATACTTCAGCTTTGCTTCCCTCGATTGTAATGATCAATGTGCTGTTGTTATGTTTTTATTTTGTTATTCTAAAAACTTAATTAACTTCATTTTTGTTCTCCTTGAGGAGAAGATGATTAACTTCATTTTAATTTTTACAAAAATATTATTTAGTTTTAACTTTTTGTTATGGTACAATATCTATCAATGCATAATGTTGCTTTTATACTGTCATTTACACTTCGAATACTTTTTGTAGAAAAAAACTTCTTGTGACCTTGAATATACTTGTTAAATGTTTTTTATAATTTAAAACTTATATCTTCATCTAAATTATAAAACGACACTCATAAATTTATAAATTTCTCATATCAAAACCATCCATGGGAACTACAATGTGTAATGCTTCAGTATCATAGTATAATTGCTTGGACCCTGATATTTAGTACAATGTCAGAAATTTTGTAATTCCATTTAGCTAAATTACTAATTGTGTTAACTGTATATTATATTGATTGAAATTATGCATATTATTACATTTAATAAATTTTGCAATTGTACTTTTATGTTATAATACCATATATATTAATGTTCTTGAAGAAAATGAAGAAGGAGAGAAAGGAAGCTAAATCTGAAGAGACATTTTGAAGAAATGATACGGAGATCGTTGTTCCGGAACAAAAATAAAGGAGCTAAGTTGATCATTATTTATTTTAGTTTGTATGTATAAAAATATTGTTATCTGTAATTGTCAAACATTCATCAAAGCTGTTTAATTGCCATTTGTTGTTCTTTGTACTTTTGATACAATAAATAATGTCGTGACAAATGAAAATGAGTTTCATATTTAAATTGTATTGTTAAGAATTATTAATCATTATTTTGAATATTAATGATTAAAATTGAAAATAAATAATCATTTTAACAACATAAGGAGATATCTATATAAAACTATTTCAAACCGTTTAGAATTATCAAAAACCTATTGGAATTCATATAATACAATAATAGGAAACCATTGTATAAATATCATATACAACATCGTTTACAACATTTCTTACATGTTATGAATGACCTCTTTTGCTTGCAAATCCTGGATAGACAACATATAGAAAAACGTTGTTAATGGACATGGAAAACATTTTTTAAACGTTGTAATATTAGTTTTTACTTGTAGTGTATAGTAACAAATGGATGATAAATTTTTGAATTCTTTCGTTCAATTAAATTATTCCATCTTTTTTTCAAACAACTAACATTTACCTGTTCATTTCAAAGAGCTTCTAAATTATATTATTCTTGGCGTCAAGGGATATGGTATGCAATGATAATCTAGACTGTTTTACTTAGAGTAACAATTTATTTATTTCCAACTTATTAAACATTTAGCTATAAGATCATCCACTATATTATTATGACTATTGATCGAATGGATTTGTTATAGTTCAATTTCTTAAAAAAAATCTTAAAGTAATAGTCCTTGAATCAAAGCAATTACATGAACAAAACTTCTATACAGAAAAAATGTATAAAAGTAATTATGAAGTTGACATGTTCGGTGATTCTGTGTAAAGTATGAATTTAAACTTAATATGTGGATTTAATTTTAGACAGATTTTTAGTGTAAAGTTATAAAAATTATTTTCCTATTATTAAAATGTTTTAAAAATGTTTTATCTTATATGAGATGTAGAACAACAAAGTTTTGTTGTAAAAAATATGTTCAAAACATAAATTACTACAGTCACGTTACTATTCCAAAGCACATCTAATAACATTCATTATATCTGTCAAATTGGAAGAAATTTGGAAATTAATATTAAATTAGAGTCATAGTATATAACTTTGGACATTAATGTAATTTTTATTACCTCAAGTATGGGGATTAGTTCTAAGCCAAAATATGCGAGCAAAGAATGATTTATCGATAACGTTATCATAGCTCGGGAAAGTAAAACACCTTTAAATAGAACACTTCTTTAGAGTCAAATTTTGAAACGAAATCAGAAGATGTTCCTTTTTTAAACTTAATTTGGCTATAATATATATGTCAAATAATTTACTTTAGACTCTTAACTACACAACCGAATTTTACCATTACCACAGAAGGAAAAAGTGAGTTAATATTGTTGTTAGTACATGACATAAGTTTCAACTATTTTCACTTAAAACGACAAGGGTTGTTAAATAGTTAATTTTTCATTAATTTTATATCAATACGTAAACGCTAAATACAAGAAGAAAAAACATTAATATAAAAATGAGACAAACACTCATATTGTCAGTTGTGCAACAACTTACACCAAGTAAGTTACATAAGTACAAAGTTCATAACTTATTTGGTGATCTCATTTCTAAGCCATCATACTCATGATTATAGCATATAGTTTGCATTATTGCTTGACATTGGCTAATGAATTATAATTACATATCAATTGACAATAAGTTGAGTTATATATTAACAACCAAGCTAGATATAATTACATTTGTTAATTCTAGCAAAAGAATCAAGAATTATCCTTATTATTTACTACTAACATCCTTTCACATTTTGAAACAAGCAACTTTTCTCCTTTGATATTAATTATTTATTATTAAAGCATATTTTCAAGAAAAATATATTTCTAATAGGACAATATTGGTACGATGACCATCATCATTGTGTTCTTTAACAGGAACATTACTTGATATATATAAATACAAATAATAGGCATCGGTTAAATTAGAGAGTAGAAAAAATGATTTAACTTAACACAAGACACTAGTGAAGACCATATAAATAGTTATCTCAAAATATCTTTTGATCTTCACCAATTGTGAGCTATATATGGTATAGATACCATTTAACATTTAAAGCTATAAATATTAAAATGACAGAAGAGAATCTCTACTTAAGTCAAATTAGCGACTTCAAAATTTTTGTTACAAATATTATTCATAAGAATGTTATATAAATTTCATGTATACCTCTTGGACATCTTACCATACATTTTCTATTGCTCGTTATACTACTTTGACCTGTTGAAACACTACCTTTTTTGTTTTAACTTGCATAGTTGTAGTAAATTAGGTGAGGCAGCTTTTAGTAAAAATTATTATTTACCAAAACCAACTTTCATTTGATTTAGTTGGAATTGTTTATTTTTTTAAACAAAACCAACTTTTTAACAACCCGCATATTTTATGATTGTATATTTAAGTGTTTTATTTAAATATAGCATCGTTACTCGGATTAAAGTCCAAAATCTAACTTTTTGTAAACAGTCAAATTAGGACTTGAGACCACTTCCATTGAGTTTAAAATGACGTTTATAACGTTTTTGAGTATAAACATCGATATGTTTGGAGTTGATTAGGAATTTGGTATTTTTATTTAGGCTTTAGGTCGTGTTCTAGCCCACTAACCCAATAAGAGATCCCAAACCCCTTACCAACTACATCCCACTCCACTCCTCTCCTCTTCATTCATTTTCATTTCCTAACACTCTCAAGCTAAAAGAAAAATAGGGGAAGAGATAGGAAATTAAAATTTCTGCCCTAGTTTACAAGGAAATTCAAATTCAATTTCTAGAAATCATGAAGAAGCTTAGGTAAGCATCCTTTTCATCTTCTCCATCTCAATCTCTCTTCAATTGTCAGAAATTCCTACACCCTAACTTAGGAAATTCATTTCTTTTGATAATAAATTGAAGATTCTTGAAGTCTTGTTGAAGAGGAATCGGTCTTGCTTTGTTTACGAGATTCTCATTCGTTGTTTTTGGGTTTAAAGGTGAGTTCTTGAACTCATATCTATGTTTATACCTTTGACAGTTGTTAGATATGAATTCCTAACATCTATTTCATGTCCACTTGCTTTTGATTTAAATTAATTTGATGAATTTTCCAATTTTTGGTATTTTGAAGTCAAAATCTATAGAAATCCTTATATGGATGTTTGGACATGTTGTTCGGAGTGTATTGATGAGTCTATAGGGTTGGGTGGTCGGTTGGAATAGATACCTAGCCATTGTCGCTCATTCAATTGCCTCCGAGATGATTTGGCCATCATTGGCCTAGGCTGATTTTTGCCTGAGCTTCAGCTCAGACGTCTGGTGTAACACTCAAACGTCTAGGCCATCGGAATAAAAATTCCAGATGTACAGCTCAGACGTCTGACCTTACTTTCGAAACGTCTGGGTGATCTGGAAGTTTCCAGGACTTCAACTCAGACGTCTAGGAAACCACAAGATGTCCGATGCTGATAATTTCAGCCAAATTGTCTATTTTTGAGTGGATTTCCATTTATTGATTTTTGGTTGATTCGGTTAGTCATTATCACTTTTATCGACTTTGATGACTTCTTTTCTGGAATTTTGGAATATCCATTTGATGTATTTGATATCGATTTCTATGGTTTTGATTCACATTTTCGTATGTGAATTTTTGGCAGTTGATTGTTTTTATAATCATTTCTATGATTTGTCACTTAAAAATACAAAGGTTTCTATACTAGTAGTAAATATTCAAGATCTTTCTCAAAAAATGATTTCAACGTTATTTTTAATACAAAGCTCGCTTCTAAAACCAATTTTCAACATATTAGTATATACAAACTTTATCTCGTTCATATGAGAAATCTAATTAAATGGTTTAGGAAAACAAGTGATATGAAACGCTTGCGTTTTCTTTGCCAATTAATTCTTGGACTTATTCGATTGAAATCTTGTGACAATTTTCGAGTGGAAATCTACAATTTGTTCGTAAATATTTAAGTTAAGCCAGTGTTTATGGGACATGAAGCTAAACTCATTTATTTACTAACTTAGTGTAATTCACACTTTTTATTGATCTATGTTGATCATTTTATGGTTTATACTAGCGATATGCGATGTCTCTTTGTCCGCGTGGGGACTGTACCTCGTTTTATGAAGCTTCGTCTCAATTTTATAGGCTAGCGACATATGGGGTTTATGGAGTTTGGTTCATCGGGCGTAACGTTGTACTACGTCGTTGTTTCGGATTACTTGATTTTCAGGTTCTTCGGGCATAACGCTCTACTATGTCGTTGTTCCGGATTATTTGATTTCCAGGTTCATCGGGCGTAACGTTGTACTACATCGTTGTTCCGGCTTATGGTAGTTTCAGGTTCAATAGGCGTAATGCTGTACTACGTTGTTGCATCCGAGTATTGAAAATACCCAGATCAAGCTTGATAAACCAGCAAAACTCAATAATAAATGACAGTGTTATTTATCAGCCTTTATATAAATCCCTTGAAAGAATAGAGTATCTCATAAGACCACGCCCACACATAAGCATGGACGGGTTTTTACCTTATGATAACTAAAACACTTTTAAATCAAAACATTTGATATTATTTCTAATGACATCTCTTTGAAAACATTTGCAAATAAACTTATTAATCTTAGCCGAAATTGTTACATCGACTAAATTCCAGCATAATAGGTTTGCAATCAAGTCAGTAGGTTCTTATTGGAGAAAGGATTTCCATACAAATGACCAGGCGCAAGATAAACCTTCCAAATGGGTTCACCTCTAGATAGATGTCCTGAGGAACCATCACAAAGCTCCTTTACCAAAACAAGACCGACCTACCTCTGTAACTAGATAGTACCAAATACGTCATCCCCCGGTCGTTACCGACCTTTAACCGAGCGCTCGTTTTCCATACACCACATTAATATACATCCCGAACGTCATAGCGGGAAGAAATTTATCTAGAAGGGGATGATCATACCCTACTTGGGAATGACCCACTTAGCATTGCTGCATCTAATCCTATTTCGGTCATTTCCGGTTTGATGAGGCTTGAGGCTACGATTACGTTTTCACAAAGCACGTATCACATCTTTGAATGCCACATTGCCATTTCCATTTAACTACTAATTGCCTTTCACAAAAATACAACCCTTGAGCTCGTACGTCTCAAGGAGGGTGTTAAGCTAAGAGAAGTTACCTTCTCCGCCACCATTGATGTACATTTGTAAAAACCAATGTACATAATCTTTAGAAATGCAATGTCAGAAAAACGTCCATACAAGTTGTCCAGGAATATGACAAACCG
This sequence comes from Allium cepa, assembly GCA_030765085.1. Lineage (NCBI taxonomy): Eukaryota > Viridiplantae > Streptophyta > Magnoliopsida > Asparagales > Amaryllidaceae > Allium > Allium cepa. Next base: position 100,502,010 of record CM060946.1, on the reverse strand, counting down.
AAGGCACTCTCCTACTACCACTAGTAGTGAGTAGTCCTTGCAATCCGAAAAATCTCCACAACGAGGAGACCACTGCTATATATAACTCGGGAGCTACCTTGAGCAAGTCAACAAGCAGTCCTCACGCTATAAAGATCCACGGTCTTCAATAATCATCATCTTCAACATATCTTCACGTTCGAACGTATACATTGGCTCGAAGTGGTATTCAGATGGGATTTACCCAAATTCGACCCCGGTTCCTTTGAAATCCAATTATCGATAAAAAGTGAATATGAGTATACAGGATTTATTAAGCCTCTTTTCACTTTAATTCTTTTCGGATGATTTCGAAATCTCTTTCTTTTAACTGAGGATAATTTCTAAGAAATTCATTCTTTGGCTTTGGAAAATGTCTCAAATTTCCTTACTTAATTCTTGATCAAATTCTTTAACTTTTAGAAGGGTCAAAAACAATGTTATTTAAGACATCATTTAGGATAAACCCTAAATCAATCTTAACAAACATTTTGAAGTAAATAGAATGATAGAAATCATTAATTTTTGAGATTGCTTAAATTTTGGATAATACCAATCTTCTTTTATTTTGGAAAAACTTAATAGAATTCTTTTATTTAAGAGCATCCGGGCTTTCCTTTCGATCTCCACCCCTCACCTAAGAAAAGAAAAGATAGGCCAGGTAAGTTTAGGGCACTGGTTGAACAGCTTGTTTTATCTTCCCAAATCTCATAGGTGAGACAAATATACTAGTCGTTTCCGCATACTCAAATTTTTAACTTATTTTTGAATTGCTTATAAATATTCCAAATTATCTTTCAAAAACACTTAATTATCCTTTTTAAAACATTCACAATTTATTCTGAGAATCGTCATTACATTTAAACTCATATTCCAAAAGTTATAGAATTTGCAGCAGAAAAGTGCTGCGGAAAGTGCTAAATAAGCTTATTTGAATTAAACAACTTTTAAACATTTGAGAATCCATATTTTCTGATCCAAATCTCTCTTAAATCATTTAAATAGATTTATCAAATTAATTCCAATTTTTTCCATAATTAAAAGCATCCATTTAAAAAAAATCCTGTTATAGTCACTTAACCGCACTAGCGCGATTTTTATGGAAAATTGATTTGGACTTATTTCAAAATCTACTCAATGAAACTTTGATTTTCTTTCTTCATTTAGAAGATATGGATATAATAGTCCGGAATTTTCTTATCTCGAAGAATTCCGAGCCATATTCCACTCTATACACTTATTTGAACTTTTCGACGCGAAATCGCGAACTACCGTTGCGCGACGCGTCTAGTTTTAACTTATATTTTTAATACTTGACATAATCTATTCAAATTGGATTTAAACATTTATAAAATCATTAGAAACCATTATAAATCAATATTTTCACTTTTTAAAGTATTTAATATATATTTTCACCATTACCATATTATAATATTATTATATGCCCATTATTTTAATATTAAATTTTAAATTCCAATTTTAACTCAATTTCAATTCTAATCTCAAATTAAACACATTTAAAACTTATATTTCAAATCTAATTTCAATTTAAACTTCAATTAAATCTTAAATTAAACTTCACTTTTTCAAAATCGAATTCAATTTCAATTTCACTATTCATCTCAATTTCAATTTCTATTTAACTATCCTTTTCAAATCCGTTTCACTTCAAATTTCAAATTCTCTTTTATTTTAACTTTAACTTCACTTCTAAATGAAAAGAGACTTATTTTTCCACAATATCTCATATGACTAAAATATGGTCTTTTCAAATAAAGGGATTACTTAACTAATAGGAATTTGATGTCCACATTATCATCACAACCATACAACTATCATATAACACTAACATATCCAATACGGTAAATGTCATAACATTACTATAGATTATCTAACATATTCAAACAATCAATCAAGCATCCATGTCATCAAATGGTGATTATCAACATAACAATTAAACACGATAATGAATAGAATTCAAAAAGCAGTGAGAATTTCTCACCTTCATATCCACTTCGTCAAACTTTAACGTAAGAATTCCGACTCTCGCTAACGTGCTATTTCCAACTTCTCGTCTTTATGCTGTTTCCTTTCCGAACACTTTTGTTTTCCTTTTCTTTTTCTTTTCTTTTCTTTTTTTTTATTTTTTTTATTTTGGCCGAAAGCTTTTGGAGGGGAATGGGTGTACGGCCTTGGGTATGTGAGTGTGGAGGATTTGGGGTGTATAGGCTTGGGTTTTGGTGAGGTGGTGCTCGGCCTAGGGGTGTAGGGGCTCGGATTGGGCTTAGGGTGGTACGGCCTTGGGGTTTGGAAGGGGTAGGTGGGTGTAGGAGGTGGGTAGGTGGTAATTTGGTTTGGTGTTGGTGGTGTAAGGTGATGGTTTAGAGTATGGAGGTGATAACTTGAAGATAAAAGGGAAATGGAGAGGTAGGAGGAAGTAATGGAAGAGGAAGAGAATGGAGTTTAGAAATTTTGTAGAATGAGAATATAGTGAAGAAAGAAGGGATTAGACTTGTATTTATAAGTGGAGTTTGAGTGGCTAATGTCCTAAATACCCTTGCCTTACTTTTTGACTTTTGCTTAACATGATAAGAAGTGTATTAATGGTGAAATGATGTTTGCCTCTTTTTCTTAAACTTTGTGTTAAAAGAAAGAAAACTTTTGCTTGATTTGATTTGCATTAATGGTGGAAATGATGTTTACCTCTTTTTCTTACACTTTAAAATGTTAAAATAACATTTGCTCCTTTTCCATAAGTGATATAACTTAAGCATTAATGGTGATGGAAAGTATGTGTAAGTAGATGAAAGGTGATGGTAAGTTTGCTTTTTAATTACTTAACTTTTAAGTATTCTTATTTAATTATTTTATGAAAATATCTTAGATATTTTCTTATCTTTTGATGTGACTAATTGTAAAATGTTTTAAAAGGTTGTATTTATAAGTTAGAAAATGTGTCAAGTTGCAACAACTTGTCGACAACTTGTTTTGGTTAAAAACGGTGTTTTTTGACGACAAATTATACAGTCAAAATTTGATGTTTTTATTAAGCTATATATTGAAGTAAACCAAACTTTAAAATGAACTTTTTTCTTCTTTAAATAAATTAAAACATGTCTCTTTATATTTTAATATTATCTTTAATTAATATCAAAATCTCAAATTTTACATGTATGTAAAATTGACAAAATGCGACAAATTTTGGTTAATTTTGTAAAACGATTATTAACAAACTTTTAAATCTTTTAATATACTTTTATTATCTTTATTAGATGTTTTGAATAAGATTTATATTTTTCAATAAATATTTAAATTCATTTATTTAAGCCTTTATTTATTATTAACAAATCTTAACTTTTGTCGATTTGTTCTAAAATCCAAATTTATACTTTTTAAGTTATTAACTATAAAAATAGATAATTATTTACTATATATGACATATTTATTTAAAATTTTAAATTTCTTTTAAATTTAAAACAAACGAAATCTCTCATTTCCGAAATAGCGAAATTATGGGTCGTTACACCTGATTTTGTATTTGATATGTCAGTATTCCTCTTGAAAAGAAGTGCATTTCATATTATCTGACATATGGGTACTCGTACGAAGCAATTACACAGATGGTCGCTCCTCAACTGCCTTATTTTTCATGCTAGTCAACGGCATTACCCTGTAGTGTGCTTGGCTAGTGTGAGTATAGAGGTGGGGTGTCACAGCTTGGTATCAGAGCCAAACTTCGGTACAATATAGAATAATCTAACAAGGAACATTGTCCTATGTCTCTCTTAGGATTCGTACCTTTGGATGAGTCTTAGGACCCGTTCTATCCTATATTCTTTATGACGCCTTGTTTTATTAATCAAGTTTGTTTAATATTCATTCTGATAATTGCTTTTTTCTCTTCTTTCTTTCTTTCTTTCTTTCTTAAAGAAGAGAAATGGTTAGACATGGTCGTCCTAGCGTCGGAAAATCTAGTGCCACTCCTTACGATGGTATATTCATGTCTGCCCAACAGCTTTTAGATATTGTAAAGAATGCCCAAGCTGCCAGACCCATTCCAGAGCCAACTCACCCTAAATCCGGTTTTTCATGCTTATGTAGGGATTATACCAATTTAGGTGGAAGGCCATTCAGGGGTTTCGAAAGCGTTATAGAAATCAAACCTTGGCTTAGATCATGCGGCAACATCTTTTCTCGCATGAATCTTATAGATCTACATTATGTCCAACTGGCTTCTAGCATGCTCAAGGAAAGAGCATTAGATTGGTATGGGCTTTTGGTTTCAAAAATTATAGAGGCAAATCTTATGTGGGATCAATTCCGGGAAAGGTTCGAGTTAAATTTTGTGCCGAAAGCTGAAAAGGTTACATTAGCCCGATGTTTTACTGAACTTGTTCAAGGTGAATCTTCTGTGACAGATTATGTTGCATATTTTGAATCTCTCTCCATATATAGGGTCGTGTATATCTATACTTCCTTGAAGAAAAATTAGAGGTTTATTTATGGGTTGAATAAGAACCTCAAAAAACCTTAAATTCTGAAACTAGAAGTTTCTTTCAATCAGCTTGTTGATATCGCTCTTCGACTTGAAGTGTCCAATAAAGAAAGTGATGATGAAGTTGTGGGTGCCAAATAGAATTTCAACATCAACAAGAAGAGGCCTACTAAGTTCAAAGGCCCTAATCCCAATAGGAAAGGGAAGCAAGCAACTTCGGTAGCAAAGACTCCTATTACGAGTCGTGGACAATGCTACAATTGTGGTTTTACGGACCACTATGCAAATAGGTGTCCGAAACCTTTTTTGTCGTTATTGCAAAAGTTCGGGTCATCTTATATCAACATGTCCCATACTTCAAAGTAGGAGGGAGGAAGAGCTAAATGTTGTGCAAGCTCCTAGTAACACTTCTCTTGGTCAAGGTAATTCTCATTTAGTCCTTGATGTTATTAATTTGCTTCGTGATTATCCTATCCGAGTTCTTTTTGATACGGGTGCATCTCACTCTTTTATATCAAAGAAACTTGTTGATACTTTTTCTTTAAATGTTTTGAGCTTGATGACTTCAATGAGAACTGCAAATTCGATTGGTGGATCCGCAACACTCGATTTACTTTATAAAGATGTCGAGATTATTTTATGTGATTATCTTTCCGATCTTATTTGCATGTTATGTGCTACTTAGGTTTTGGAACTGATTTTTGGGAAAGGATTGGCTTAATCATTATGAAGCCCATATCCTATATCACGATAGGACTATCCATCCTCGACATTCTCAATCTGTTAAGCAGGTTTTTATTTTTCTTAATGATTTCGATTCCAATTCGGTGGCATCATTTTATTCTTTAAACCAACATGATGAGTAAAATATTACTTCCCTCATTCAAGAGTTTGTGAATTTCCCGGTATCTTTGAGCCTATCTTAGGATTATCACCTAAGCGATCTATTGAGTGGTGTTAAGGTCTTTTCAGTTCGACTTTGCCACCAGTTTTCATTAGCTACGAGTTGTGGACGATAGCATTTCACTAACCGCATTCCGCACTCATTATGATTCTTATGAATGACTTGTTATGCCATTTGGTATGACGGATCCTCCAGCTTATTTCATCCATCTTATGAATCGAGTATTTTACGAGTATCTCAATGACTCCATACTTGTATTCATTGATTATGGGTGAAAACAACAATTTAAAATTGCATATCTTTCTAATAAGATATACTTATAAGTATAATTGGATTTTGTTCTTAAAACGAACAAAGAATATTCGTAAAAAATTTAAAAGATATTTTTATCATATAGAAGATGATTTTATGTTGTATTGCCCATTGAGTGCATCAAGAATTCTGGTCGATGCACCCGATAAACATTATCGATAGGAATCTTCTAAACGCTATGATGAGATAGTCAGACGTAGTAAATTGACCTGGAATAAGTAATATTTTCTAAAAAGACGATGACATAAAGTTAATTATAATTTTAAAAGACTTAGCTTTTTGGGAAAGAGGATCAATTAAAAGAACTCCTTTCCGATACTTCTATTCTTGTGATTCCCGAAGGGAACCAAGAGTTCACTGTTCGTACCGATGCTAGTCGTATTGGTTTGGGTGTCGTTCTCTTACAAAAGGGGATGTGTTATCGCTTATGCTTCTATACAATTAAAGCCTATCGAGACTAGATATGCCATTCATGATCTAGTGCTTGCGGCCATTGTTTTATCTTTTCGGAGAATTTTTTTTTCTCTATACCTATCATAAATCTTTGAAGTATTTGTTCTCTCAAAAGGAACTTAATTTGCATCAACAATGTTGGCTCGAATTCCTTGCATCTTATGATCTTGATATTCTCTATACTCCGAGAAAGGGAAATTGTGTTGCCGATTCCCTTAGTCGTAAGCAACAAGCGGTTGTTTCCATGATGATATCCGAATGGAATGATCTCGAGACTTTGTCCACTTGTGAGATTCGAGATTGTGAATTCTATTCATGCTCATCACTTATTTTTTGTAGCCTTGATGCTCATCCTTCTCTTTTAGCACAGCTTATCGTCCTCAACACGATGGACAAACATAGTGTGTGAATCAAACTCTTAAAGATCTTCTTCAGCATGTGTTCTTGATTTTGGTGGAAGTTGGGAAGATCATATTTCCCTTTTTGAGTTTTCTTATAATAATAGCTTCCAATCTATTATTGGTATGGCACTTTCGAGGCTCTCTATGGAAGGCCATGTCGATCTCCTTCTTGCTGGCTTGAGGCCGGTGAGAAGCTGGTTTTAGGTCCAAACTTTATTCGCGATTCCACAGAAAAGATTGACCTTATTCGTCATAAGATGGAAGAAGTAGAAAGTAGAAAAAAATCCTATGCCAGTAACCGAAGAAGGAAATTAGAATTTTCTATGGGAGATTTGGTGTTTTCGTATTTCACCTATGAAGTGTGTTGTACATTTCGGTTGATCGGGAAAACCAACACCATTATATATTGGTCCATTTCCCATCACCAAACATATTGGTTCCGTGGATTATCGTCTTTTATTACCGGCTCAATTTTCTACTATTCATGATGTTTTCCACGTCTCTCAACTATGGAAATGCCTTAGGGATTCCGATTCTATTCTTGAGTCCTGTGTTATCGAAGAAATTGAAGTTTCACATAATTTGACTTATGAGTAGCATCCTATTTATATCATTACTACGGAGGTTAGATGCCTTCGTAATAAAAATGTTCCACTTGTGTAGGTTCAATGGTCCTTAAATCCTAAAGATTGTTCTTGGGAATCTAGAGAATTCATCGAGCAAACACATCTGGATTTAATTTTTCGTGCTCCTTAAGGTGAATTTCTCACTTAAAAAAAATTCTTTTATGTTATTATGCCTTAGTATGGTTGTTACTCTATGTTTTCTTCTTAAGTATTACGAGGACGCAATTTCTTTAAGGATGTGAGTCTGTAACAATCCGCATTTACGACTGTATATTTAAATGTTTTATTTAAATACAGCATCGTTAGTCGGATTAAAGTCCAAAAGGTGAATTTTTGTAAACAGTCGAATTAGGACTCAAGACCACTTCCATTGAGTTCAAAATGGTGTTTATAACCTTTTTGAGTATAAACATCGATTTATTTGGAGGTGATTAGGAATTTGGTATTTTGTTCGGGCTTTGGATTGTGTTCTAGCCCACTAACCCAATAAGAGAGCCCAAACCCCTTACCGTATACATCCCACTCCACTCCACTCCTCTTCATTCATTTTCATTTCCTAACACTATCAAGCTAAAATAAAAATGGGGGAAGAGATAGGAAATTAAAATTCCTAAGCCCTAATTTACTAGGAAATTCAAATTCAAGTTCTAGAAATCAAGGAGAAGCTAAGGTAACATCCTCTTCATCTTCTCCATCTCAATCTCTCTTCAATTCTCAGAAATTCCTAAACCATAACTTAGGAAATACATTTCATTTGATAATAGATTGAAGATTCTTGAAGTCTTATTGAAGAGGAATCGGTCTTGGTTTGTTTTTGAGCTTCTCATTCGTTGTTTTTGGGTTTAACGGTGAGTTCTTGAACTCACATCTATGTCTATACCTTTGATAGTTGTTAGGTATGAATTACTAACATTTATTTCATATCCACTTGCTTTTGATTTGAATTGGTTTGATAAATTTTCCAATTTTGGTATTTTGAAGTCAAAATCTATGAAAATCCTTATATGGATGTTAGGACATGTTATTCGAAGTGTATCGATGAGTTTATAAGGCTGGGTGATTGCTTGGCATAAATCCCTAGCCATTGTCGCTCATTTGATCGCCTCTGAGATGACTTGGCCATCATTGGCCTAGGCTGATTTTTGCCTAAGCTTCAGCTCAAACGTCTGGTATAACACTCAGACGTCTGGGCCATTGGAATAAAAATACTAGATATACATATCAGACGTCGGAGCTTACATCCTAGACGTCTGGGCGATTTGGAAGAAAATTCCGGACCTTCAGCTCAGACGTTTGGGAAACCACCAGATGTCCGATGCTGCGAATTTCAGCCAAATTGTCTATTTTTGAGTGGATTTTCGTTATATCACTTTTTGGTTGATCCGGTTAGTTGTTACCATTTTTATCAACTTTGATGACTTATTATTTGGATTTTTGGAATGCCCATTTGATGGATTTGATATCAATTTCTATGGCTTTGATTCACGTTTTCGTATGTGAATATTTGGCGACTGATTGTTTTTACAATCATTTATGTGATTTATCACTTTAAAATACAAAGGTTTCTATGCTAGTAGTAAATATTCAAGTTCTTTCACAAAAAAAGATTTCAACGTTATTTTTAATTCAATGCTCGCTTTTAAAACCATTTTTTAATCTATTAGTATATACAAACCTTTACCTCATTCGTATGAGAAATCTAATTAAACGACTTAGCAAAACAAGTTGTATGAAAGACTTGCGTTTTGTTTGTCGGTTAATTTTTGGACTTGTTCGATTGAAATCTTATGACAATTTTCGAGTGAAAATCTACAATTTGTTCGTAAATATTTAAGTTAAGCCAGTGGTTATGGGACATGAAGCTAAACTCATTTATTTACTAGCTTAGTGTAATTCAAACTTTTTATTGATCAACGTTGATCATTTTATGGTTTAGACTAGCGATATGCGATGTCTTTTTGTCCACGTGGGGGACTGTACCTCGTTTTATGGAGCTTCATCTCACTTTTATAGGCTAGCGACCTATGGGTTTTATGGAGTTTGGTTCATTGGGCGTAACGCTGTACTAAGTGGTTGTTCTAGATTAATTAATTTTCAGGTTCATCAGGCGTAACGCAGTACTACGTCGTTATTCCAGATTATTTGAGTTTCAGGTTCATTGAGCGTAACGCTGTACTACACCGTTGTTCCGGCTTATGGTAGTTTCAGGTTCAATGGATGTAATGCTGTACTACGTCATTGCACCGGCTTTACGGTTAGCGACTATGGGATAGCGACATGTTTGTGATGCACGTGTTGGTGAGTTTTCATGCTCCCATTTATGATAGGCCTCCCCCTTTGTGTTTTCTGGATTTCTAATTATTGATTTCTAGAATTTGTGTTTCACCGTTTATTGTGAATTGGCATTGATATGCTTTGCCAATATTTGAGGATTGGTGAATAAGGTAAAGAATATGACATTCTTTTTGGTGTTCGAGAATATTTGAGATATTCAATGATTTTCATTGTTATCATATATATTTGTTATACCTCTTATTCTATCACATCTTATATGATATTTGTAGCTAGACTGGTCTGTTTATTATTTTTCTTCTTAAATAATACTCCGGTCAAACCGAGGTGTTTCAGGTGCTTCTACTTGACTTCTTATCAGGGATCATCATCCGACTTTTGGCTAACTAGTTAGCCTAGTGGTTTTTTCTTTTATACATTCGAGATAGAGGCTAATTAATGTATACTTATTCTTTTATGATGTAGTGGATCTTGTTTGACCGCTTCTTTGATGTATACTTCTATGTGTTATATTCATATCTGTTTCTGCCTTAGTGATATGAATATCTGTGCACTGATTTTATGTTATGCTTATTTTATATTATTTTCGAAGACCACATAGCCACTGTATAGTAGCTTTGAGTTTGTATTTGATATGTCAAATTTCCTCTTAAAAAATGCATGTTATACTATCTGACATATGGTACTCGCACAAAGCAATTACACATATGGTTGCTCCTCAACGGCCTTATTCTTCGTGCTAGTCGACGACATTACCCTATAGTGTCCTAGACTAGTGTGAGTACAGATGTGGGGAATCACAAACTTTCACTTAATTAGCATAAGGAAGCAAGAGGAAAATCATTTGACTATCATTGGAATCAAGAATATCAAGGGGTTAACCAGCTCATGACATCATTTCCCTCACCCTAAGAGTTTGGCTAGTAAGTGAAGCAAAAAAATTGGGGTTTTAGAGATGTAGTGTAAAACTAGGAATATAGCTTGGAATTCTTCAAGATATAAATTTTCTGAACTACTATATCCATAGTTTTCCAACGAAGTAAGAAAATCAAGATTCCAATAAGTAGATTTTGAAATATGAGTAAATCAAGTTTTGAAAAAAAATTGATTTTGCAGTTCGGAATCCAAAATTGGATTTCTTTAAAAATGATGTTTTAAAATTGTTTAAAAATGTGAAATCAATCTTATAAATATTTTAAATGCTTTAAAAGTGATTTGATTAATATAAATGAATTTTCAAATAATGAAAAGCCATTTTGGTCAATATAGCTTAAAAAAGCACTTTCTGTAGCATTATCTGCATCACTTTTCTCTAACTTTTGAAATATAGCTTTAAACTAAATAATTCTTTTCCAAATCTTTTATATATGTTTTCAAAGGTATAGTTAAGTGTTTTAATGATGATTGGGATGTTTTATAGAATTTTTAAATAAAGAATTTAAATAAACGATTTAAAGAAAAACTATTATAATTAAGCAATTTAATCTTGGCTCTAAAAACCGATGAGTAGACTGGATTTCTATTCGTGAGATCCGGATGTGAGGTGCTTAAACTAAGGAGATGCTCAAGTTAAACTAGTGCTCTGGCTCATCTGGCCTCTTCCTTAGCCAAGGGATAGGTAAGTTCGAAATGTTGGAAATGAGTTAAGTATAAAACGATTTAAATTTCCAAATTTAAATTAAATACAACTTTGATTTTATGGTGATAATCTTCTTGTACTTGGTGTTAAAGCCCGAAGAGGGAACTCACACTGTGGAAATGAAAAGATGATTTAACCGTTATTCTGCCCATAGTATTTGTTGAATACGGGAATTGATATTCAGTAGAATTAGATGATTTCTATAGATTCTCCTTACTTAATATTTACTGGTTTTGAATTTATATCCTAGATAACATGGTTTTAACTCAATCAAAATTATGAGTTTTGAATTAAGAAATTTTATTAAGATTTAAATGAAATGATTTTGGAAATGTTTTCTTAATTAACAAGAAAAAAATGAAATGATTTCGATTTATTAAAATTGTAAGAGTTTTAAGTAATCAAAGGCTTTGATAAGAGAGGTTTAATATTTCCATATATACTGGAAAGAGTGTTTTAGAAATATATATCTCTGAAAGATATTTTGTTCAAAGGAACATAATCACTTAAAGAATGATTCCCTATTCACAAAACATCTTTTTATCAATGATTGGTTCGAAGGAATCGGGGTCGGATCTAGGGTAATCCCTATCCGAAAACCACTTCAAACCGATGTATGCGTTCGAAAGATGAAATCCTGATAGAGAGAATGAAGAACGAAGACCAAAAATCTTTGGGATAAAAGGACTTCTTGCTGATAATTCTGGTTAGCTCCCAAATACTAAAGCAGCAGTGGTTCCTTCATTTCTAAAATTCTTTGGGTTGCAATGAATTTTCGCTGCTAATGCAAGGGATAATTCCCAACGGGATGTGGTAGGACAGTGCCTTCAGTTTCGTTCAATCCCAGAATGAACTTGTATGGATGGATGTCTAACTTTGCATTCTTGAGATTTCATTGTTGACTTTTATAAATATACATCTATTTGGTGGCGGAAAGGGAAACTTCTCTTAGCTTAACACCCTTCTGTGAGAAGTATGAGCTCGAAGGTTGTATGTTTGTGAAAGTTAATAAGGATCAATAATGTGGCATTCAAAGTGGAATGTGCTATTTGAAAGATAATCGTTACCTTAAGCCTCACACCCGGAAATGACCAAAAAAGAGTAGATGAAGCAAGGCTATGTGGTTCGCAACCATTAGAGTATGATCATCCCCTTTTAGATATATTTCTACCTGCTATGACATTCGGGTTTAAAATAATGTGGATGTCTGCTACGAAGATCCTAGGATAGGTCGGTAACGACTGAAGCAATGACATATTCGGTACTATCTAGGAAGAGGTAGGTTGGTCTTGTGTTGGTAGAGGACCATCAGTTGGGACTTCGTAGATGTACTACCGGAAGGTAGTCCATTTACCTACTCGTTTGTATGGAAATCTATTCTCCAATAAGTGTCTGCCATTTTTTGTAGAACCTAGTATGGTGGAATTTAATACCAGTAACAATTTTGGCTAAGATTAATAAGTTTATTTACAAATGTTTTCAAAGATATATCATTAAAAATAATATCAAGTATTTTGACGTAAGAATTTTCGGTTATCATAAGGTAAAAAAACTCATTCCATGTTTATGTGTGGCCTGGTCTTACGAGATACCCTTTTGTTTTAAAAACACGTATTTTGAGCTCTTATGCCAGTCTCATGACTGACAAGGAGTTTATTTTCCTTAAAATCTGGGTGTCCAAATTTTCCCCGAGCAACCTAGTGGTCAGGTTTCATTTAAAAGGAAGCCAGAGGGAGCTTGAAGTATGGGGTCAGAAGATTTTCTGAAGATTTTTGTCTACTTCCACCACTCTCTTGTACTATAGTATTCCGCAAATTTGTAACAACAAGAATTCATAACTGTCTATGTAAACTCTGATAAATGTATTTTAATTTCCACTGTAAAGATTAACTGTTGAAATAATATATATGAGATTCCGTTCTATCTTATTTTTCTTTCTTACCTTTAAGAATCCACTTCTCCAGTGCTTGGATTTGCGATACATGAATACCGAAGATGTATTAGTGTCGATTTTCGAGAGTCGAATAAACGGATTCTCACAACTCAGTTTCATTCCCAAAGCTATTTGTAATGCCTCTCGGAACTTACTAATAATGATTGGGTCTCGATTACCGACTATACTGCTTGGGACACCATGCAATCGAACTATTTTCCTCATGTACTGCAAGACTTGCAGCTGTTCTTGTTGGCTTTACTGGAATAAAGTGTGCGCTTTTGGTCAATCGATCTAGGATAAACCAAATGCCTTCATTCCATTTCCTTGATTGAAGTAAGCCGATGATGAAATCCGTCGATATGGTCCCATTTTCTAGTTGGAATTCCAAGAGGTTGGGGTAATCCAGCAGTCCTTTGCTTTTCGCTTTTGATCTGTTGATAATTTTCACATATGCTAATATGGATAGAGATATCCCTCTTCATACCATCCTACCAAAAAATCTTCTTCATATCTCGTTGCATTTTGATAACTCCGGGATGTACTGAAAGTCGAGAATTGTGACATTCTGTTAAAACTTCTTGCCTTATCCCATCGACAATTGGGATGCACACTCTTCCATTCATCCTTAATATTCCTTGATCATCACCTTGAATCCTATCCATATTTCTGGTATTAAGTTTTTCTCCACTACTTTGACCATTTCTGGAACAAACGGATCTTTAAGCTGGTTCTCTTTTATATGGTTAATCAAAGTTGGATGCACTATCAAATAAGCTATAACGACATGCTTCCTGCTTAACGAATCCGCTACCACATTGGCTTTCTAGAGTGTATATAGGATATCTAAATCATATGATGCGAGAAATACTGGAACTGAGTCAGTTTGCAGTGGAAGAAATGAGTGAATTTCAAAAAAATTGCCAACTTTGGATCTCTTAGGCCTAAGAAGTCTAAAGATATATTAGATCCAATCTAATAAAGTTTTAAATAGATTAGAAGAGGTTTTTAATTAATTCAAACATAAAAAAGCAATGTACCAAATACACCAAACAATTGTTCATAAGTGTAAATTAAGAGTAAGAAACTTTTCTTTCTCCAAAATTTATGTAATTCAGAGAAGAAAACTTCTATCTCTTTCTCTAAAAGTTATAAAGTTAATCAAGACATACTATGCTTTATATGGAGTGAGCAAATTTCCATTTCTCTCTCTTTTATTTGAATTAATTGATACATTAAATGTTATTAATTAAAAATTAATACATGGCATAAAATGTAACTTTGTCTAAATATATTCGAGTGTGAATTATAAATGTACAACATTGTCGGGTCATAATGGATGTATCAAATACATCCATTTGTGTCAATATATAAACAGTGCTAAGATACAAATAAGTTTTGAATATATCAAATATATTCATTCCCCAATTGTGTGACATAATAGTTAAACACATGCAAGTATGGTTAATTGATAATTGGGTGTATATGAAAGAATCAGAATCAATTTAAAGGCAATCACAATAGGGACAAAGAGGAAATAAACAAAAAATAACAAAATGATTAATTCATCTTTCCTCTTTGACAAACTTAATATATGCAGCATTCAATTAATAATCAATGAATCATTATGACATATGAATAAGAACAGTCAACAGACATGCATATGCTATTGTCTCACTTTAAATTATTTGTTAAAAATAAAGCAATTAAGTTATACAATTTGAAATATGAACGTTAAATGTTATATGCACACATACATATAAATGTAATCATGTATATTTAAAGAATAAACCAAAACTTCTTAATTAATTCAAAATAAACTTCCATATTACATTAATTTTTTAATTTATTTGTAAACTTATGTTAACTTAAATAATTAACAAATACATATACGTACAATTAAATCAAGAGATACAACCTATATGAATAAAATTTTCTTTTCCTTTTTTTTACAAAACAAAAGTGAAACATATAAACTTAGACAATATATTAACAATCCTTTAAATATTAAAAGAAGGATATTTGAGGTATCAAACTAGGTAAACAATTTCGAAAATGATTGTAATCAATTTATCATCAAAACATTCTTTAATCATATGTAAGTTTCTATTAGACTGTAGATGCAAATAATAAGAATGTACAAACTTTCAAATCTAAAATATATACTTTGATTTAGGTGCTTATAACATAGATCTATAATTAAAAAATAATACTAATCATATACAAATCATTGTTTTGATTTATCAAAATGATATCAAATCAATTAAGATGAGCATACAAACTTTCAGATCTAAAAAATTACACTTTGATTTGAAAGTTTAAAACATAGATCTAGGATTAAAACATTGTAATACACATAAATTTAAGGTTGATTCTTTCAAATATAACTCCAATCAATTTGTATGGTAAATAGTTCGAGCAACATAAATCATTTTCAAAGCAAATGAGGCAATATTATATGCATATAAATTATTATATTCAATTTTATGCATCGAAGCATTATATCATAATCATATAAAAAGATCATACCTTAATTCCAATGCCTTGAATCACAACTCGAAGCAATGAATTCACCGTTAGATGTAGCCAATAAATCACACCTTGAATGATGAATCAAATCTCTTAGATTCAAAATCAGCCTCCAAATGTTGGAAAGATCAAGAGGAATAAACCACTTTTCATGATTGATTTTATTTATATTTGATTTTGGGAATAATTGAAACAATACAAGATCTCATATTTTCAGCCATTAAAGAAGAAGGAGGGAACCAAAAAAGCTACAAAAAGAAGAATGAAAAATGAAAAAGTCAAATGTACGTACAGCACGAATTAGAAAATATGTTTTATTTCGAAGAAGGTAACTTTTCCCATTCTTTAATTAAAGCTTTCCTAATTAATACTCTTGATTAACTTTCTCTTTTCATTCTTTTTCTTTAGATGGTATGCCTGAAAATTACATGCTATCAAATGACATAAGATTCTATATACCAATGAATGTAATTATCTTTTATTTAATTACATTGATATCATATATCAATGTGTGCAAATATAACTTTTATAAATGCAGTCAAATAATGACAAATAACTCCCAGACATGAAATAAAACAAATAATTATTGATATTTGTCAAATACTAATTAATTTAATTAATATACAACTTCTTACAAATTATTTAAATCATGTAGTTTTTCAAAGAATTCATCATTACTGTTGTATGACTCAAAAGTGGAAATTTAGTCAGTAATTAATATTAAACAATTCAAATATTAACGTTCACACGTCACTTAGCAAGTGACGTGACATTTTGGTTGAATTCGTTGCTTACACATCTTTTGATAAAATCCAATTTTACTTATTACAAGCGGTACCTAATAGTGACATTTATTTACACCAATTCTCTTCGTCAAAACTATATCACATTAGGACCTTTTGAATTTGGTAATGGTCAAAATACTAAGATCATCCACATTCAATTTTATAGTCCAAACACAAAGTCCCTGGTCCAATAATAATGCATACTATTAATCGAATTGCTCTGGCCAAAAACTTTGACTTTGAGTTGACATCAGTTGACCTTGATACTAATCCCATATAACTAAGATGAATCCTCTCTTGAATAGTGTTTCACTTCCAATGCTTTTACTCTATCCAACTATAGTCGTTCGATGCACTCAAAAATAAATTACTCATGGTTACAAAACTTTATAACACTCTCACAAAATATACCATTTATTTATTTTCTATTAAATATAATTTTAATTAAATTAATTAATTAATATAACCACATTATATCAAGTATATAATAGAAAGAAACACCTTTATTTGGAACAAGATTGGTCAATGAGTAAGATATATGTAACAAATTAAATGATTGCCCCTAGGGCATACCCCTAATTCTATCACGAAATTCTAGCCAATGTTGTTGTCTCATATTCAAATCCTTTTAAGTGAAAACATACTTTAAAGATTTGTTATCTATGAAGAGTTCAAATTTCTCACCTATTTAAAGAAGGAATATTATTTACCAAGGTCAAACAAAATTTGTCTAAATAAACTATGAGAAATTCTTATCCAATGAATAATGTCACCAAATCTTTAGTGCGAACACAATGGCTAATAGTTCTAAATCATGTGTTGCATAATTCACTCATGCATCTTTAACTGTCTACTAGCATATGTGATAACCTTTCAATGTTGCATTAGGACCACGCCCACTCCTTCGCCATAAGCATTAGTATAAATGGTTAAACAGCTGCTTTCATCAATAATAGTCAGGACTGGAGCAATAATTAACCTTTTCCTAAGTTCCTGGAATGCTTCTTTACATTTCGACGTCTATTCAAATTTAACATCCTTCATAGTCAACTTCGTTAAGTCATGAGAAACCTGGAAAAGTCCTAAATAAATCTCCAATAGTATCCTTCCAATCCTAAGAAGTTGCGAATATCCTTCGGTGTTTATGGTTGCTTCCAATCAATAATGGCTGTAATTTTTTCGGGGTCAGCTAAGATTCATTTCTTTGACACAACTTGTCCATGGACCTTACATTTTCTTCCCAGAAGTGGCATTTTGAAAACTTAGCCTTGAGACATTCCTTTTCAATATTTCTAGTACAATTCTAAATGCTTTTCGTGTTCTTCTTTGGTCTTTGAATATATAAGAATATCATTAATAAAAACAAAAACGAATTTGCACAGCACATCTCTGAATACTCTATTCATAAGGTCCACAAAATAAGCGGGCACATTGGTTAGCCCAAAAGGAAAAACCAACCACTCGTAGAAATCATTTGGTCCATTGAATGCAGTTAAAGGAATGCAATCTTCTGCCATCCTTGATTGATGGAATCCTTTAGCTAGGTCCATTTTGGAGAATATTCAAGCACTATGAAGTTGATCAAACAAGTCATCAATACGGGGTAGAGGATACTTGTTCTTGATCATTTGCTTGTTTAGGTCTTGATAGTCTATACAAAGTCTTAGGGAGCCATCTGACTTTGTAATAAAAACTACTATTGAGCTTTAACTTGAGCAACTTAGTCTAGTTAGCCCTTTCTTCAACAATTCATCCATTTGATTCCTTAATTCATTTACTTCCTTGGGGGTCATTCTTCTAGAAGAATGAAAAACAAACCTCGCACCGGAAATCAAGTCGATTTGAAACTCAATTTCTCTATGTAAGGGTAAACTTTTAACTTCCTCAAAAATATCCCAAAATTTCTTAACAATTAGTATTTCTTCTAGATGTGTTTTGAAATAAAATTAGGGCATACCTAAACCTATCCATTATTACACTTCATGCTTCATACGTTATTTTAAAAGGTTCGCTTCTATTATTTTCCAAATGCACCGTCCTTTTAACACAATCAAGAACTGCCTTATATTTAGATAACTAATCAATACCAATAAAATTGAGAACGATTAGGTCACATAAATTTTTTTGGGATAGGTAGTAAACTTGTACTTTCCCACAAACTATACCAAGATTAGTTTTACCACCAATGGGGTTAGAGACATAAATAGAGGGATCTAATATCTTTGTGGTAAGTTCCAATTTATCTGCTAATTCATTAGAAATAAAACTATCGGAAGTCCCAGTATTAAATAATACTTTAACTAGATTTTCGTTAATGTAAATATTACCTTCAAGAACTCTTTGTCCTTCGCATCAGTCAAAGTTGTTGGTTCATCTTTTATAGTAAAAAATCTAACTTGTTCTCCTTTCTACACCAGTGAGCAATCCATCTTCTGTTACCCTGGTTTGAGACAATTGTAGAAGTTTTTATCTTGAGCCTTAGGATTCTTACAGGTGGTGGAAAAATGACATTTCTATAGACAATTATAACAGGTAATATCCTTTAAATGGTTTTCTTGAGGACCCCCTTATAGCATTCCTTGCCATGGCTTCTTCCCAGCATGGTTGAACTTCCTTTTCTTCCAGTTATTGTTGCTTCTTGGAGTTGAGGGCATATTCTTTTTGTCTAGAGTTTCATATCAAAAACTCATGCCTACCAAATCTATAAAGTTTCCCTTTACATGTCCGGTCATCCTGTCCTGATATTGCCCCTTCATCCCAGCGATAAATATTTCCATTATCTTTAAAGGAGTGTCTATCAGACCTGACCCAAAACAGGACAATTCACTGAACTTATTGGAATATTCTTCCACAGATATCTCCATGCTTTAAATATATAAAACTTTGATAAAGGTAGGATTTTCCTACTCCTGGCATATATTGTTCTTCCAAAACTTCCTTGAACCATTGCCATGAGAAATTATCTTTTGAATCATTCAGAATTATGGACTCCCACCATGCTAAAGCCCCTTCTTTTAACTGCCAGGAAGCTAAGATCCTTTTCTGTTCATTCCTATTATTCAATCCTTTAAGAATTCTTTCACAAGAGCAGATCCAAGCCTGAACTTCAATAACGAACTCCATTCCTTTGAATGGTTTACCACCTAAAATGGTGTAATCTTTGCATAAAGTAGCAAATTTATTCCAAGGCTGCATAGGGATTACCATTTTCTCAACTACTGTAGCATTTGATCGACCATTGGTGGTCGTAGTTTTGCTACCTCCCCTTCATCCTCTTCTAGTACTCATCTCCTACTATTTGCATATAGTAAGGAATCATCTTTAGAAATATAGACGGAAACTCATCTATCAATGTATAATCTAATAATTTCACCAAGAACAAGGTAAATTTGATGTATGAGCAAATACACAAAGCACCCATACTGGAAATTAGTAATCCCCTTGTCGATCCTCTTGCTAAATAACTCTTTAATTGCTTATTTGGGCTAGTTTAAATGAAGATTTGAAGTATTTTTGACAAAAGGAGATTTAATGGAGGTTAAAAAGCTTTGGAAAGATAAAAAAGTAACTGGTGGCTTTTCTCACAGCTATAATTAGCTCTAATCTCAATAAAGGTAATGAGCTAATTACGAGCTTAGTCTAATTACCCACTAACATGTGCAAAACCACTAAACTTAAGACAATCATATCTCCTAAACTATAGGACCAAAAATCTACTATGATCACTTTATAGAAAGATAAGCCATCGAGTTTAAAAGGGGGCATTGGAAATAATATCTTGGTTTATATAAAGATAAACCATATCCAATCTATATATAACTCACTCATTCTTGCCTTTACCATATACATTTCAAAATCCAAACCCTAAATCCTCAAATTAGCAAAACCTTTTATAGCAATTACATTGTGTTGTTCAAGCTCTAAGTCAAGATATTAATCAGATCTTTATGCTAAATTTGTTTGTATTTTACTATGATTTTTGTACCTACGCATTGGAATTATGTGAATTTACTGTACAATTAGGCATTGGGTTGATAGAGTAGCAGTAATGCGTTGTTAAAATTTCTAACTGTTAATTTTTTTATAGAGTAGATGGTTCCCACGCTAGGCCCGCGTGTGTGGATTTCAACATGACCCATGCAATGTAGCACCGAGGGTTTTTTGTTCCTCCCTGTTAACCCTAAGCGTGGTTGTAAATCAAACCCTAGTGTATCATGGTTGTGGGTTCTATCCACCTCTACTTTTTTATTGACATTAATTCTTTAAAAATTTACACCATTTTGCACCCTATTGTTATTCTTTGTATGTGTTGACCATTAAGAAAAGCTCAAATCACTACAAAAAATGTGATTTTAGCAGCATTAAATTGTAGCATTTGAACATCAAATGCAACTGTTTCACCAATCCTAATTTAATTGTAGCTGTGTACTTTAAGATACTTCGGTGGTATATTTCTGGGCGGGCTTTGTTTTCACTTCCCGCCTGTTGTAACATCATATTTTCATTATCTACTCCTAATACTAAATAAAAACCTTAAACCAAAATTAGCTAATCTCGACTCCTCATCTCAAGTCTCAAACATATTTTTTAACAAAGATCATCACAACCAACAAAGCAAAACCAGATTGCTATATGTCAAAATCGTCGCTTATTGGGGATCATATCAGCATCAATATTGCGCACCATCGCCAACCAATGTTAGGGTTTCACTAATTGTTGGTGCTTCTCTAGGTATTAATCGATACATATTCTGATTGGTATTCAGTTAATCGCAGATTTGTAACCATATTCTTCAACTATAATCTAATCTAGGTATTCAATTTGATTTTGGTATCTAATTCTTTTCATTTCCCTAAATCAAAATCAATATTAATTGGTTGTGTCTTGTACGAAAAGGATGCATGAGATAGCGGTCGAATTCTAGGCTTTCGTTGTTTTACTGCATGCACTTCAGGTAATGTAATTTTTTAAATTTCAAAACTATTTTTATGAGGTTCAAAAATATATTTATGATATTAGAATTGAAATCCATCAAATTAAATAAAGATCGGTTCATTGTGCTTAAGAGTTTACTATAATGATAAATATTGGAAGTAACAAAGTGGTTGAAAACAACTTAACATGTTTAGATGTATGAAATGGAAGGGAAAGCACATTGAGTCATATGTCAGTCTGATGCTATTATATCTTCATAGCTAAACTATTATTAAGTTGACCTTGCTTCAAACATTTTTTATATCGAAGTATATAAAAATTTAAATCCATATGCATGACAGTTTGATTTTGGTCCATACAATTTCATTTCTAAATTTATTGTCAAATATATTGACTAAATCTTAGTTGGGGTTGCTTAAGTAAATCACTGTAAAGTATTTGATAATTTTCAAACATGAAGTTGTTTGAGTTTGTGAGATAGTTTAGGTTGATTGATTAAGTCAAGAGTACACTTCTTATTGAGTAGGTTGATTGTGAATATGGCAAAACAAGCAAATTTATTGTTGGTAGTTTGACTATGTTATTTATGTATGAAGTACATGGTCACAGGTCAATATTGTATTAATAATTTCAGCAAATATGAATTATTATTGTATGAAACAAAACATAGCAGTTAAATGAAAAGTGTTCTTATTTGCGAGTATGGTTTACTATTTTCAAACATGTGACCTTTAGATAAATCTTTCAGGTTAAATTAAGAGTAGCTATCAAATTTAATATATAGTGATTTCTTAATTTCAGTCTTTCTTAACATCAATAGCTTATACAGAAGAATAAACAAGCTTTAACCAGAAGATATCTTGATCTATGAATGTATCAGATGATACTTGATGACTAGAATAAACCTGTGGTGAAAGTATATATGTTTTAAACAGTATTTTAATATTTTCTTATTGATCTAAAGAAATACAAGATATATCATCAACAAACTTTTAGACTAAACAATAATAATTGATAATGATAAAACACTTTGCTTCCTTAGCTTTTACGTTCCCAAAAACAGTAAAAATGTAGATTACTTCTCTATAGTATCCATCTTTGCTTCATTAATTGGTTGATCAAATTCATAAGAAACAAAGCTTCGCTTCATTAATTACGGATTATTGATTCCATAGCTTCCTCTATAATATTTTTTTAGAGTCAAATTTGTTCTCTTATTTGCTTTCTAGACCTATATGTTATTTTTTTTGCTTATTATATGCATTGCATCATTCAATTTATTGATATTGGTATAATGATTTTATGTGATGATGATAATATCACAAAGGTTTAACTTTCTGGTAACGACGCACTGCGATGTTGATGTCTATGTCTTGTATGCAGATTTATTTGCATTGTTCAAAGTTTCAAAAAGCATTTTTATGTTTTGATTTAGAATCATGTTGCAGAATGTTTGAGCTTTCAGCTTTGATGTCATCCTATTGTTTGGGAAACACCTACATTTATGTTTGAGCTATAGCCCCCTCTTCCAGTTTCATCATCATCATTTTGATTATCGTCTTTTCTTTCCTGTTTCAAATCATATTTTAATTAACTTGCAACCATAAAAAGACGGTTGAACTAGAAAAAGTCATAGAGAACTGATCTTTATTACACTGTGAAAATACTGCTACATCTTAAGGATCTAAAGGTGACATTTGATGATATCAAAAATGATGTAAATGCTGATTATTTTTACCTTACATGCAAGCACATTGGTATCTTGTTTTTGCTTCACCTCTGTAGGTTTTGCTGTCGATATACTTTCATCTTCCTGCATTTTGTTGTCGCCTGCTTGAGTCTCTACTTCTTTTCCTTCGATTACTCCTTTAAGATTCTCCTCTTCTTTCTCAATCATTTCTTTTTTTGGGATATTTGAAATACTAATTTTAGTAGGTTCATTTGTGCTTCCCTTTTCTGATTGTTTTGCATCCGATATGCTATAATTTACATTCTCATCTTTCAAATTTCCATTTTTTGCCACTATTTCTTCTTCTTCAAATTTAACATTAACTGTTTCATCATGAAATTTATTTCCCTTTTCTTCAGTCTGTGCTTTAGTTAAGTCAGTTATGTCCTCAAATGTAGTTTCATCGACTGTTGTCTTTTCACTTATATTCATTGAATGCTTGTCAACAGCTTCTGTCTCAGTTTCTACCTTTGCTTCACTTTCTTTTTCTGAATTGGTCCCATTTTTGGACTGATGACATTCGCTTTCTTGTTCTCATCTAATAGAATTTTCACTTGCATTTGCAACATCATTTAAATCATCAATCTGTATATGTATAAAAATACATAGCATGAAAGGATTTGGTATTAATATCTTACTCGAGAAAATAATCTGTAGAGCATTTCTACATATATAATACCCATGCATGTGAATTTCTTCATATGTATTTGAGTATAGTTTGAAATATATGAAACATAAGGAAGGTACTTTGATGAATGCATATGTTCAAGGAACAACCATCAAATGAACATTCAGATAATTCATTCTGATAAATGTACTGTTTGGAATTATAATAAGTTTATTGAGTGTGGATAATAACTCAATCAAAAGAAACATCCATCAATTTGTAGAAGCATGAATTATGCAATATTTGATTGGTCAATAAAGCTTTGAATCTTCAACAATAAAAGTAGTGTTGCTCAAGCTTATGATTCTAGCATTGCCAAGCAATGTTGCTCATCACTTCAATTTGAAGGATGAATGATTAACTTGACCAACACACCAATAAGTTACCTAATTCTTTCATAGCATGATTCCTTATATCTAATAAGCATTACGTATCATGTAAAAGGTGAAAATATATGGAATATGTAATGAATGTTTGCTTTTTCACTATGAATTATACAACAAAAACAAGCAACGAAGATCATAGCAACTAGTGATAACAAGTTTACCGATTCAAATATAATATATATTTAGATTATTTTGATTCTGACCTCTGACATGGATTCTTTTGTTTCAGCTCTAATTGTCATTACATGCAAAAATTGCTGCTTCAGATTAAGATATGATGAATGTTTGGAGTTGCTGCTTCTTTAGCAAAGAGTTCATGATAGTCTATCTAGCTGTACATGTATGTGCATTTATATACCAATGTATGTCCTTTTATCATATAAATTATTTGATGAATACATTTCATAAAAGTTAATATGCTTTTGTAACTTTTATTTAGGCAGAACCAACAATATTTTGTAACTACTTCTTTGCATACATGAGTATTTTTGGAACTTCGTAGTTAGACCAAAAGATTTTGTTTTTGATTCAACTATAAATAAAGATATAATGTGTGATTAGTCAGTTACACCATCTAATATAATTAAACAGTATTCTAGCTTGTCAAATAACTGATTCTCTAATTTTCACATGTAGCATTTGGTCAACCCAATTTAATATTAATCTAGCATTCAAATAGTGGAATAATAGTTCTATCTTCTACCGTTATATATATATATATATATATATATATATATATATATATATATATATATATATATGTGTGTGTGTGTGTGTGTGTGTGTGTGTGTGTGTATATGATTTTCCATAGGTATACAACAAATTTTTAATCTATTTAATTCAGATTTTTGTTTATCTTTTCATGTACTGGAATGCCCAATCATATAGAAACAAGATATGCATCAAATAGTCGAATATTATAGTTTTAACTCTTAGTAGTGAATTCATTTTTTGATGTCTCAATCAAAGAATTTAATTTCGAGTAGTGGGACATTTAGATTTAGATATAGCCACCGCCATGCCATCTTTTGATTTAATTCATAGAACATACGTATTGAATTGATTATCTTCAAATACAACATGCTTTTCATACACCGAGTTGATTCACAGTCCACACATTTAAACAAAGACAGCGATTTCCGTACTATAAGTTAAAAATCTGATCTGTAGGTTCAAATTTATATCAGTATGACATAATTTATGTCATCATTTAGCAAAGTCACATAAAGGTGGATGGCTTAAGTTTTTTATGTATCAGAACAAAAAAATTATGAAATTATGACATGTGGGGTTAATCCATAATAGATTATCATCTTTCCATTCTTTAAAAATAACTAATAAAAATCTGATGGGTCGTTATGTAACACTAAAATGCAAGAAAAAATCGAAAAATGAATTTTCATTTTGAGATCGACCAACTTTTTGCCATCTTCCAGTTGAATCAATAAAAGTAGGCAGTAAATATCAAGCTGCCAAATTTGAATCAAAACAGTTTAAAATGAAAGGTTTATGTTCATATACTGTAGCATATAGAATTGAACTACGAGCAAGTTATATGAGATATTTTGAATTCTTTCACTTCATTCTTACCCAAATTATATTATATGATAATCTGTATGAATAAAACATCTGAAAACCAAACCTATTTGGCCTAACAATTGAATCGTATTTTTTTTTGCCTATCCATAAATTGTAATGGTGAATATGCAATCCGTGCAAAAAAAATTCATTATTTCAGTTTTAAAACATATGATTAGTTCGGCGAAGGATTCATTGATTGCTTCTCTTTTACCATGTCATGATATTTTTTGACCCGAGCGAGAGGCAAACATTGTATTTTTTCTTTCATTATGTATAAAATTTCATAATTATGATGCATTAATAACTAAGAAGTGGTAATCAAAATTTTAACCAAAAAAATACTAATAACAAGAATTCTATAGCGCATGTGGATATGCAAGTAGAACTGAGTTGTACATGTTGAATGGAAAATATAATTAACATGATGATGGTGATTTTATTATTTTTATTCATGGCCTACATAGATCCATTCATGATTGAACTTCTTACATGATATGTTCGTTACCATTTGGGTACAGCTTTGTTTTCTAAATGAATCTTTGCTTTCAATCTTCTCTTCACTTTCTTTTTTAATCCATTGAACTTATATTTTATAAAATTTCTGTAGATTCCGTGAAGTATTTTCAATTTCCTCTATTGTATTCAACGCCTCAATTTTTTTGCATAATACTTAACTTAGAGTTGACAATTTTCTTCCGTTGAGAAGTTCTCTTCATCATAGCGGACTGTTTTCTATGATTAGTAGCTGATAGAAATTTTCTGGAAGGTCTATATGACTAGGAACTCATCTAAATAGCATAAGTAGAGGTGTTAACCTAAACAGTTTTAGGTAGAGATGCTCTAAGCTGACCACTGTGTGTTGAGCTGTTGTACTCATGGCTAGAAGCTGCTACATATGGACTCGGGATTGATATGTTTAGGGGCTTTGAGTAATTCTTAAAGAAGGAGTTTTCATTTGGTTTTAAGTTAGGAGAGGCCTGATGGGATGCAAATGTTGGGTGACTTTAGTCTGAGGGTTAGGCAGTTGAAAGGGAGCTTCATTCTAAGCCTGGAATTTGAGAAGATGTGAGACGACCCGACTTTCTCACCACAGAAAAGTCGTATCATCATGAAGAAAGAAAGGGATAGAAAATAGAAAAGAAAGAGAAGAAAGAAGAAACAACATCAGAATCTCAACAGCGGAACGAATAAATTATATTAATAACATAAATATTACATAATATACAACACTAATCAGAGATACACAGAATTTACATCACATGCTAGACAGTTATAAACACCTGTCTAGTTATACAACTCGATACAACTCAACAAACAATACTAACACAGAGAACGCACAGCGGAACTATATATCTACATACAGAAGCCTCCTGCTCCATTTGCTCCTCCATAATTCATCAAAAGCTAACCTGAATACCTTCGCTACTCGTAAAAATTTGAGTACCCAAGAGTTTAAGAAAACAGAAGATAAACTCCGGGTCAGACATGGGTCTGGTGTGAGTAATAGGTTAAAGTTGCTTAACATTGAAAACCTTTGAAAAGAAAGGTATCATGTAAGACTTCCCACACATAAACATGGAAAAGTTTTTACCTTACGCTAACCAAAACATTTGATAGGAAATCCAGTGATATTATAATAGGTCTAGGATTTCAAGTAAATATGAAATAGCCGAAATTGTTACATGATTAAATTCCAGCTACTAGCCAAAAAAGTGGGTAATACAATCAAAACCGTTGGCGCTTATTGGATTTTGGATTCCATACAATGGCAGGGCTACTGGAGTACCGCCCTTCACAGTACGTGGTCTAGATCAACGTACCCAGGAGTACGCCCGCTCCCCTGCAACACAAGATCAGAACCATCCCTTACTGGATAGTCCCGAACAGGACAACCCCGCAGTTGGCGTACGTCCAACTGCCCACACAGCCGAAATAAAAAGGGACCTCTAGACATGGGTAAATCTTGCTCTCCAGTGAGAGCTACCCACGAAGCCTTGCTGCACCTCCCCTGTTTCAGCCATTCCCGGTTGATGAGGCTTGAGGCTACGATTACTTTTAGAGAACACATCTCTTAGAATGCTCATCGTCCACCTGACGATGTTCTGAAAGCATTCAATCCATACAAGTTCGTTCCGGGTTCGAATGAAACCGAAGGCATTATCTCGTTACACTCATTTTGGAATCACCCTTAGAGTTAACGACGATAACCCTTGCACTCTGAATCACCATCTCGAACCTATAAGAACTATCTCTGTCAAACTCATCACGGAATCACCCCCATAGTTATACTGACGTATAGTCCTTACACCTCGAGTCTTCACTCTTCACAAGAGATTCACGACCTATCGTTAATTTGGATCGATGTGGTTTTCGAATATCCAAATATGGAAACCCGATCCCGGTCTCATCGAAATCCAAAGCGTATCTTTTAAGGCCAAGTTGTTTTAAAGGTTTTAAAACAATCCAATTATCTATATACCCAAATAGATAAATCACAGATTCACAACAGATAATCAACATTTTAATCACATCAGATAAACCATATCATCATTATCCAAAAAGATAATCTATATCAACATCACAATGCAGCCAATGCATCCAAATCACTCAACATTTATCTATCTCATATTCGTGATCAAAACATTCAAGGCAAACAACATTATCCAACCATATAAGCCATGATTTATAATCACACCAAATATAATTAATTTAAAATGAATTAAATTAATTACATCATTCAAATTAATTTAAAGTTAATTAAATTAATTACTTCATCAATATCAACTTGCTTATATCACTATTGATTAATTATCAACCAATTAATTAATTAATCATTAATCAATTATTCATTTTAATTAATTATCCCTAATTAATTAACCTTTAAGTAATTATCCACTAATTAATTTCTCAAATTAATTATACTTAACCAAATGCAGTAATTAATCTTTAATTACCTCCCTAATTAATTAACCATAATTAATTACATTACTTCTTAATTAATTACATTAATTAATTCCTTATTTATTAATTATTTCTAAATAACTCATTCTTAATTACATCATTAGTTATAATAATTAATGATTTCCTAATTACATTTTCCTTTTAAATTAATTACATTAAGTGATTAATCCTTTAATTAAACCATAATTGTTAATTACCCTTAATTAACTCTATTCAGTAATTAACTACCCTTAATTACTTTCCCAAAATAAATTAATTACTTCATAATTAATTATCTCAAATTAATCCCTTGATTAATTTACAAAGTAATTATACTCAAATTACTTTCATCAATAAATCACCTTCAATTAATTACATACAATAATTCCATTAATTACTTCTCTAAGTAATTTTCCTTCATTTAATTACATTAAGCAATTATACTTCACAACTCTCAAATGATTAATTTAAATTAATTAAACTGAATTAATTAACTTAATCTAATCATATTAAACTCAATTAATTAAAATAAGTAATTAATTCCTTAATTACTTCCATAAGTAATTATACTTCACAATTTACACAAATGATTATCTTTAAATTAGTTAATCTAATTTATTATTAAAATTTAATCACATTAATTAATTATTAAACAATCCTTAGTTAATGACCTTCATTAACTATTAAACAATTCATTAATTATTCTCTAAAGTAATTAACTTATTTTAATCATTATTAATTACAGATTAACTAATCATTAATATCCATTAATTAACCCCAAATTAATTAAATAATTAAGTGTTAACTAAAACTTAATTATTCCACTATTACCTTATTAACTAAGTATTAATCATTAATTTAAAACAAATCTTATTTAATTAATGAATCTTAAATCACTAGTTAATTAATCTTAAACTTTTTTAGACTAAACCCTTAATTTCTTTAAGTAATTATTTATTTCATTAATTTATAAAATAAATTAATCATCCATTTAATTACTCTAATAATTAAATGAATAACAAATCATTAAATTATAATTTAACTTAAACAAGTTTTGAAATCAATTTAAAACCTTTTTAAATTTAAATAATACTTTTCTTATAAAAGAAATTTTACAAGGGTTAAAAACAAATTTCTTTTTAAATTCAAACATTTAAATTATACTTTATCATTCAAAACTGTTAAACACTTAAATTTAAAGAAACTTAAATCTATTTTGAAACATAGATTCAAATCCAGATTTGAATCAAATTTAAACATTGTTTAAACACTTCTTTATATTTTAATTTCTAATTTAAATACAAATTCTTATTAAAACATTTTAAACACTAAATCCCTTAAAAATATTTTAAACAAATTTGAATTTTAAAATCTTCATTCATTTCCAACTTAAGATTCAAATTAACTTGAATCCATAATTAAAATTTAGATTTAAAACTTAATTTGAATCTTTGCTTAGTACTTTTGAAATTCAATTTAAATTTTGAAACATGACAAATTCTAAACTGCAAAAAATTGGCTCGAGCAAAACTCGAAACCACTAGAGTAACTCGAGAATCATTTTTCATTTTGCAATTTATTCAAATTCAAATACAATCAGGTTTTTCTCAAACCTGTAACAAATGAACCCACCCAAGCCCACTCGTAATTACTTCGAGTCCAACATCCCTCATCTCTGAGTAAAAAGACCTTCAGCTTCGAGTAAATTCTAATTCAACTTGAAACAACTCGCGAACCCAAATCTTCCCAAACCCAACTGATACAACACGACACCGTGCACCTGCACCGCCACGGCCATCACCTCCGGCCTCTCGTGACCTCACGATCAAGTCACCGATCATTACCAAATCCCTAATCGACCTTCAATCCAACTGCAGAAACCCCAAATCAAAAACCAAGCATCGAGCTCGAATCTAGAACAAAATGGGTCGAACTGCAAACGCCTCAATCTCCAAACTCCGATCATCTGAGAGGTACCACCTCCGGCCACTTCTTTATCCACACATCAACTATCCCTAACTAGAATCTAGTCGAGCTCGATCACTTAGTTTGATCACGGTGATCAAATTTCTTGAACACGAAAAAACTAGGGTTAAATACTTTAATCTCAAATCACCACTACCTCCGTGTTTAAATCCTTCTCCCAATAATTTTCCTGGCTTCTCCTATCACCTCTCCATCACCAGAGAAGCCGCTGACCACCCTGATCATCTAGGACGACAGTTATACTCCAAAATACCATTTCTGGTTAAACCAGAAATGCTCAATCATTCTTGAACTAAAATTCCTGATTTTAGTTTTAAAATTCAAGTATTGGTTTAAGTAATCGATTTATATTCTTGAATTAATGAAACTGGATGATCAAATTTTTTGCTTACATACAGTTGTTCTGTTATTACTGAGTTTCCAGAGACATTACAGTTTTTATTTTATTTTAAATAAAATTAAAACTTTAACTTATATTACATAAACTATATATTGTTTTGAATCTTGAACCTTAACAAAAGTTTGAACATAAGATCATGATTATGATCAGAGATTAATCCTATAATTCTAGAACAGGCAAAATATGTCACAATATAAGCATGCATTCAGAAAAACATACTTATTACAGGGAATTCCATCACATTCATCCACTTCAGACATAATTATCACAGAAATAGATCAAGAAACTTAAATTAGCTTAAATAAAAGAACTGTTACCCACTGATTTTATATGAGCAGAGTATCCATGTACTGAAAATGCTTGAAATTGAATGGTGCTTCTTCTTTTTATAAAAACTTTAGATCTTGATTTCCTCCCCCCTTTTTCATCATCTCTGATTTTAATTGTATGTTCCCAGATGCAAGCTTAATTTATAGCTACATGCTTTCCAGAAGAAGAATTGCAAGCTTCCAGAAAGAAAGTGCATGTATGTTTGTTTCCAGAAAAATGCAGACATGATTTTGAACTTCAGTTTGGTTGCAGATGCTTTAAAACATTCATCTTACTTTGTAATGCTTTCCTTGATTTCATTTGCAAGCTTTCCAGATCCATTTGTATGTTTGCAGAAAACAATGCAGGTTTTGTTTGATTTTAAAAACAGAAAAGAAATGATCTTCTGTTGTATGCAAGTTTTTTGATGCTGCAATTTGATTTTCAGATGCATGCAAATATTGATTCAGGGTTATACTTTTGAAGAGCTACATATTTCTGATTTGATTTCAGATTTTTATTTTAAACAGAAAACAGTTTTTGATTTGAATTTGAGGGGAGATTACAGATTTGTATGAAGATGAGATTGCAGATGGATTTTGAGGAGAAACAGATTTCTTTTGAACAGATTTTGTTCTCTATTTTGAAGAAGAAGATTAGAATATGAAAATGAGGGAAAATGTTTTTATATAAGAAATATTTTTGATTTCATTAAATTAAAAGAAAAAGAAAAATAAAATAGACACTTGGTTTAAGTTTTACATTTGTCTTCTTAGTTTACTCTATGCTTAACACTTGTCAATTAGGTGTGTTAATAAATTAACACATGTAAGTTAAGAGTATTTTAATTTAAATTAAATTGTTTATAAAACTCTAACTTATTTTATAAGATCTGTTAAATCTTATTTTATTTCTTATGTAATATATAAATGAATTTATCTCTTTTTAAATCAAGAAGAAATGAAAACAATCAAATTATAAATATAAGCTTATTCTAATAATTTTAAAATACTTATCCTTTAAATTTCAAAAAAAATTGAATTCAAATTTTAAATTAATTTATCAAATCCAATTTTAAAATCAAGTTATACATATAGATGCATATATAACTCTTGTTAAAAAAAATAACAAATCCTATTTCTAAAAATCTATTTATGTTTTATGAAAAACTAAGTATTATCATTTTTATTTAAAAATAACAAATTAAACAACATTAAATAATTTATAAAAGAGATTATAACCAAATTAAGATCATTTGTAATTTGTATTGTAAATTCTTATATATATATAAATTCAAACAATATTTTAAAAAGAAAAATAAAAAAAAGCTTTAATGTTAATCAAATTTTAAATTCATCTTTAAGCTAATTAAAATATAAGTTTAAACAAATAAGATTTTCCATAAGTATAAACCATATAATTATTTATTAAATTGTGTTGAAAAGTCAATTGTTAAATCAAATTTCAAATTTACCAAATATAAATTAAAATTAGAAAATTGATTTATTTACTAAATTCCAAATCAAAGTTTATCAATTTACAATATATACAATTATATATATTATAAACAGAAAACAGTTTATTAGCTTTAAAAGATAAAATCTACCAATTAAAATATTTATTAAAAGATGATTATTAAATCAATTCAAAATTTATTATCAAAAATTATCAAATCAAATTAATTTTTAAACACAGATTATTAAATTTATATTGCCAAATTTCTGGGATATCACAAGATGTTTGGAGTGAAGGATGAGTAAGGGGTACTTCGGACTGTGTAGCAGCAGCTAATGAGGATTTTTTGTGAATGAAGTGGGAATAAGATCAGTTTGCAGGGTGAAATGAGTCGGGGCTTGAGGTTATTATGTGGCTATTACATTGTTGGAACTGAGATTTTGTGGAAAACATTGTTATGACTGGTTTGTAGCAGACTAGATGATGAGGTGAGTGACTGCACTACCCAATATTTTGAAATAATAATAATTACTAGAAGAGCATGTGCTACGTTAAAGTTGTGTACATACATGGGTTTTGGTTTTAGTTGTCATCCATACATAAAGGGACCATCTATTAATAAAATAGAGGAGCGTGGGCTATGTTAAAGTTCCATTTAAAGCGACTTTACATGCAACCGACAATTGGTTTCTTCACTATATAACTTTTTCCCCTTATATGTTGATTTCACTTCAGTGTATTAATAAGCTTTCAGCAGACTGGCCATGTACCACTTGAACTCCATGAAGTACAATTGCCTTCTAACCACTTTGATATAGACAGGTAATAACTCGTATATCTGCTAAACCTCTAGGTGTAATATAAATTCTGCACAAATATGTTTTTATTATTTTACTTTTTAGCTTCAAAGAAAAACTATAATTCTTCTAGCTATGTAACACACAATATATATATATATATATATATATATATATATATAATGTGTATGTACCTGTGCATATGTAGTTTTGTTGGTAGTTTTCAAATTGGTTCAAATATGAAAAATGTTTCAAAAAGTGTCAAAATTAGTAGAGAATTATAATATACACCATGTGATATATTTATCACTTAGGCTATCATATTAATCCAAAAAATCAATTCATATCTAGACAGGCAAAGCAAAAGAGCAACTATAAGGAGATTTCTTCGACAAAGCAACCATAGAAAACACAAGCACCATAAACATCATAACCATAAATACATGTCCCTACTACCATCACTATCGACATTGCCCTCCACCATAATGCACACTCGTCATAAATATAAAGGAACCGCTTTGAATCCTTTGCCCTTTATAGATCACCGAAGTATCACCTACGAGGAATAAGCCTAGGCAATTGGAGTGGCATTTTTTCTACTCCTGGTTGGTATATAATTCTTTGTTTCAAGGAAAGTTGGAGTTACTGTTGTGCCATGGAGAACTGGTCTCACTAAGCAGTTGTAGAAATCATTTGTAACAGGTTTATTTTTGGTGCCTTTTTTGTTCTTGTGAATGTTCTTAACATAACCGTGGAACTGTTATCGAGCTTTCTTATTTGCTATACTTGGCTATAAGCTAATATTAGACTCTATACTCAATTCAAATATACATATTCAAATACTGAGGTATAAAACATAGCATGCGGTACACACTTATTGAGGTTATTGGTATTAATTGTGTATATAGACACGTATTAGGATTATTTGGCATTAATTGTATGTATTTTGAAAAAAAAGATACACTACTAATTCTTCAAATGATCTTAGTAAGACTAATTAGAATATCTTACACTTAAAAAAATGCATTTCTACGTACGTCCAAAAAGGCACTTACTTTAATTCAGGCCAATTTCTTATGAAAGTCTTCTCTACCATAAATTTAGGGCATTGGGGTCAGCCCAACAGCTTTTATTAGGAAGGCGAGGCAAAGGACGATCGAGGGCTTGTTAAGGAAGGAGATAAGGGCTAGGGAGAAAGCAAAAGGCTTTTCTTTGGTCATTTAATTTAGAGAATACATGTTATTACATTTTATCACCATATAATCAAATAATTAATTCTCAAGCTTTCAAACTTCTGAGCTCTTTTAAAAATTGGTAAAATCAAATATGTGAGGCATGTATTATTATTAATTATTTCCTTTCAATTGCATAAAAGGAATTTGGAAAATTAAGCACATGTTGATTTTCTGGAGTAGGGAAAAGTTATTATTAAATGGGGTTTAATACAGATAATATTTGTTGCAAATTATGTAATATTTTGTACAGTGGTAATTAGTAGTTCAAAATCTTTAGGGTTAAAAATGCATGAATCTTCATACGATAGTATATGCATGATGACTTGTTATGATGATTTCTATAGTAAAATGGTTTATCAAATATTTATAATCGCAGGCGTTCCTTCTTTGAAACCGTCAGAATGTGAATTGGCATGTGAATATTTTAGTAATGTAGTGGGCTCTTTATCAGACTGCATTTCGTACAAAGGAACTTTATCCACTGGAGTTAAAATAGCTATTACCTCCTGTATGATTACTTCTACCAAAGACTTGTCAGACTAATATCATGACATGAGCTATGAAATGTTGTAAACTTGATGACTTGATTGTTTATGTGCTTGTTTGAAAAATAATCAATTAATATTGTTTTAATGTTACTTGATATTTCATGGAAAATTCTTATCGTTGGATTCAACCTTGTTTACAGGTAATTAGCTTTCCCGCAATGAAGACCATCAACAACAATGGACATGACTTCAATTATTATATGTATTATGATATCTGTTAGTACTGGTTGTGTAAACTTGTTGTGAATGCTTGTGGTATGTGAATATGCTCATTTTGTTAAATAACTATTATCTAAATAGTTATGGATATTATACTTATATGATTAACGTGTTCTCAATAATTTGAATATGATGTTTATATGATTGATTGATTGTTGGTTTGAATATGGTAATTATACTGATTTTAATATGACTATTATATAACCGGTTGATAGAAATAATATAAGCCATTAGCAGTACATATAAGCATTTAAAATATGCTATAATATAATCAATACCTTTTAGTAGCATTTTGAAATTGATACAGAAACAAATGTAAAATACCACTTGAATTTATAGTGGTATAAAATAAATGCAACGCAAAGTTTTTAGTTGCACAAAACATACGCTGCAGAAAATCAAAGAATGATCCAAATACAAACGCAACTAAAAATGTTAGTTTTGGTAGGGTTTTATAAATGCTGCAGAAAATCTTTAGTAGGGTTTAAAATACGCAGTTATATGAAAACATTTTGTAGCGTTTATTAACACGCAACCAAAAAAAATCGTACTTTTAGTTGCGCGACCTATAGTAGCGTTCTTTAAAATGCTACTAAAAGTTTTGGTAGCGTTTTTTCAACATTACTAAAGGTCTTTTCTGGTGTAGCGAAGAGAACTAGACATCGAGGCTAATCGAGTTCGAGTGTTGATCAATACGAGAAACATACTACTTTTAGGACATGCTTGACTGCTTCCATACAAAGATAACAAGAAAGAGAAAGACGTGCTTTCTTGCCAAATATTGAACATGAGCATGAGGAAGACCAAGAGGAAGAACGACCTACCACAATGGTAGAATTTCATGACCAAGGCTGTACTAGTTCAGAAAGTGTTGACCATGATTATGGAGGTTCTTCCATCTATGAAGTTTTCTCATTGTATGAGTCCTATGTAGCTTATGCAATTTGGAATGGACAAGTATATATTTTGTTATTTTTAATATATGTTAGACCACTTTTTTAAGTATATGAATAACTATGCACGAACCTCTTTTTAGGAACGTGGCCCTCTCACCTGCATAAATGTAACGATCCCGTTTTAAAAAAAAATTAATTTAGTAATCAATATAAATTTTGGAATAGATTTGAATTTTTCAAAAATAAATAAGATAAGCATTAATATATATATATATAAATAGATTGTAATTTGAATTTGAATTTAAAAAAATTCGAATATAAAAATCTTAAAAATAAATGGAACTTAAAATAATATATATATATATATATATATATATATGATTTATTTTATGTATAATTAGTTTTAAAACATTTTCTTTTAAATTGTATATAATAATAATAAAGGAAATGTCTTTATATAAACAAGAAAACGTAATATAAAAATTTATTTAAAACATGTAATCATGTAAATTACAAGTATAAGTTAATAAGACATATAATTAAACAAGTGTAGTGATTTTAGTGTGAAAAATTAAATAAGTGTCAAGTTTCTTAAATTTTCTTATATTTTTAAAATTAATAAGCAAGGCTATATAATCCTTACTCCTACACTCTCAATTCTACTTTTATCTTCATTTTCAAAAAACCTATATCAAGTTTTCATTTGAGCTAAGGCAAAGCTCAAATCATCACAATCAAGTCTAGATCAAAAAAGTATAACCCAGATTTTCAAATTTAAACAACTTCCAGGCTTTTCAAAAGTTCTCTGTTTTCTTCTTTATCAAGTGAGTAAACCTTTTCGAAATCTGGATTTCATCTTGTTGTTTGAAAACATGCTTGAAGTGATGTTGTAAATTGTTTGCATGTATCCCAATATGTGTGTGTATATATATATATATATAAGTGGATATGGTTGTGCATGTCTGTACACATGAAAATGCCCTCGGTTCCAGGTTTATAGTTATAAAAACCTGTTAAAAAATTCAACTACTCTCTCTCTAACCTTCTTTAGGCTGTAATGCTCAAAAAACATGTTTGTTTAATAATGTTTTAAGTTTCAAAAATAATTTTAACCAAAATTAATCAAAGCTTTTTATGGAAATTGGAATATACAGGGAAACTCATTATATGTTGAAATTTCAAGCATCATGATTTATGGCTTCAAATATATCATCTGAAAGGTTTTCGAAAATGAAGATTTTTAAAAGTGAAATCAAAATTTTTAAGTGAATATTCATGGGGAATTGGCGAGTTGAACGATTTTAGGTTTATTGGTAAATTCTGGTTATCGGCGACATAATTCATCTTATGATTGAAGCTGGAGCACGCTTGGTGGTCGAGGATCATCAAAAAAAAGTTCGGTGAATTTATAATTCACCGAGGCGGCGGTGCGAGTTTTATCTGGGGTTTAAATCCAGTTTTTAGTCGATCAAGTTCTCGAGCCAATTGCGCCGTCGACGTCGAATGGGACTACACCGGACATGGGGGAATCGAGGCGTTGGACATCGATGAAGCTTCGGGTACGTTTGCATAACCTCTGATGGTCGGAGATGGAAGTACAAGGCGATCTTTGGTGGTTTAGTTTTATTCCAGGTTTGGTCGAATGGTTCGATTGCAAATTCATCAACATTTTGGGTTTCTGGGTGGTTGGTTGGCTTGCGGAGGTTGTCGTCGACTTGGAAATAGTCACAGCATCGATCGGAGATGGTCGGAGTGGTGTGCAACGTGCACATGTCTCTGGTTTATGTCAATAGTCCAGTTGAAGAAGAAAGGTGGTTACCTCGAAGTAGACCTCGGGGGAATGGGTTGCTAGCTCGAGATTGGATCGGGTGTTTTCAAGTGCATACCGGGTTTTAAAAACTTAAAAAAAAATATCAAAGTTTTAAAAAAGAAAATATGGTTTGGCTCGGGGAAGACTCAAAGTAAACGGCGTTTGGCTCGAGGTGAAACTTGGGAAGTTCTCGGGTTAGATATAAAAACAGTTTTCAACTTAAAACCAAATTCAAATTTTAAATATTTTTTTAACCCATGTTTTTAAATAATGATTTGATTTAAGTTTGGGTCAATAAAGGTTTTGAGTAAGTTATTTTTGAAGTAATTAAGTTTAATTTATTAATTATGTGACATTTATTTATAAATTAATTCTTGAATTATTTTTAAATAAATGATGTAATTAAAGATTTAACTAAAATGAAATGTTTTTTAACCTCAAACCCTTAAGTTAATTTATGGGTTAATGTTAATTAACTACACGGTTTGTTAATTAAAGATTTTAATGATAATTAAGGGATTAATTAAAATGAATGGTTTATCTTTCAATCAATTAAAGTTTAAGTAATTAAAGATTTATTTATTTAATGACACTAATTAGAAGATAATTACTTAAAAGATAATTACTTAATGACAGTAATTAAGGAATAATTAATTAGTCTATTAATCGATGATTAAAAGTTAATCAAATGATAATTAAGATTAATTAATAAATAATTAAGGTTCATTAATTAATAATTAAGGATTAATTAATTTATAATTAAGGATAGTTAATCATCAATTAAGGATAATTAATGGATGTAATTATGTGATTAATTAATTATAATCACATGATTAATTAATCTTGCTTTTAAATAATTAACTTATCCGAAACCCACATCGAATCTTATTTATGAATCTTTGTAACTTGTGTATCCACGTGGTTTAAAAATAAGCGCTCATTATTCGGTTTAGCCGGAAGAGGACTTTATGTCATATAACCCATTCTGAATAGTGATACGACGAAATGAGGGTGCATTTGAAGATGGTGGTTGATGATCGCGTATTTTCGAGAACGAAAGGATTACTTATCGATTATCTCTATACTGAGTTGCTCCGGTATAGAGATCTCCATATGTGATGGGGAGTCCGATCGGGATTGTGGATGCCCGGATTGCAAGGGATTCTTCCTTTATTGGACGAAGTGCCTTCGGTTCCATTCAGACCAAGAATGGACTTGTATGGTTGTATGTTTGACATTACGCTTTGAGATATAAAGCTGATTTGTATCAAATACATTTTTGTTGGTGGCATAGAATTTATTCTGTTAGCTTAACACCTTTCTCTGAAACGTACGAGCTTAGAGGTTATGTAGTTTATGGTTATTAGTGATATGCTTCCAATTTGGTAGTGTGCATGCCGAGTGCTGATCATTTGTTGATGGAAGCATGACTTTTGTGAAAAGCGTAGCTTTGTGGATGAGACTTCATCGAACCTCACAACCCGGAAATGGTCGAAACAGGAAGGATGTGGCAAGGTTACGGGGGCAGCGACCCTTAGGGTATGCGCATTTCCTTCTGGATAAAAAGTAGTATCATGGTATGGAGCCCAAATACTTAACTTATGTGGTTGTTGGTTGTTGTTGTTGGGGACCCAGATAAAGGTCCGTTACGACCGGGGGATGGCATATTCATGTCAATGGTTACCTAGTTACAGAGGTAACCCAGCCTTGTGTTGGCAGAGAGCTGGTTAAGTTCTCGGGGCGTCCCTCCAGAGGCGTACCATTCGGAAAGGAAGTTACTTAGCCTATCCATTTTTGGAAATCCAATCATTCAATACGAGCCTTGACTATCATAAGGAGAAATCTCCCCCAAGTGTGCGATTGGATTGTGTGTGTGCCGGGAGGCCTTATGATAGTTTCATTTTCCCAAAACAGGAACGGATTTTTTTTTAAATTGTTTTTGTACAAACAACTGTTTTTGTTTACTCATACATGTCCCATGACTGACCCGGAGTTTATTATTCCCTTCCTAAACTCTGGGTACCCATAATTTTCCACACGGGCGGCCCAGAAGCAGGTTATCCGTGTTTTGGAGCTCACTTGGGTAGTAGATTTGGATTTAAAGTCTTTTGCAAGCTGTCGGATTTTGAATGCTTTTGGTTTGAAGTCGTTGGAGTTTTGGAAGACCTTATCGAAGTTTGCAGTATGTTGAATCCTTTTGAAGACTTTGTTGTTGTTCAGCTGTGGTGTTATTATTCTGTTGTTATATCATGTGTGTAGCGCTCTGATATTGGTGGTAGTTGTTGTATGATGTTGTATCAAATGTTATATCCATGTTGTATTTGTGTTGTGATCAATGAAATTCATTTTGTTTTCGCTGTTTTATATTCATCTAATGTTGTTATAAGCTCCACCGAACTGGAGTCCGACGTTTTAATTTCCGACATTCGAATATAAGTGAGGTATTAGATGT
The DNA here is from genome assembly GCA_030765085.1 of Allium cepa. Lineage (NCBI taxonomy): Eukaryota > Viridiplantae > Streptophyta > Magnoliopsida > Asparagales > Amaryllidaceae > Allium > Allium cepa. Next base: position 100,461,278 of record CM060946.1, on the reverse strand, counting down.
CGATTTTTGAACGCTGGATTTCGGATCGTGACAGTAAACCATGGCACGCGTATATTGGATTGGAAGATACCGAGAAACGCTTCCATATTTCATGGTCATATTATACTATCTGGTTTAGAGTCTCTAGTTACAATTCCTTTTAAAAGCGTAAATAGGAATTTAGTTTCAAATTTTTCTGAGAGATGGCATTCTAAAACAAACACTTTTAACTTGTCTTTCGAGCGAGATGAACATCACCTTGGATGATGTTCACTCCCTATTGCATATTCCTATTGAAGGAATGCCCCTTAATGTATTTACATTTAATAGCCGACAAGCTCTTTACATCATATATAGTGAATTCTTTTCTGTAATGACCTGGAATTTCAAATACTTCATATGTAAATATTTTAATACGAATTTAATGTGATCAGGTTGATTTAGTAACCTTGTTAACCTCCTTTTAACTAATAACCAACGATTAAACTTGTTATTGAATTTTTTTTACAAAACAAATAGTTCAAATAAATATCGATAACTTGACCAAAAGCTTTTTTATCGATAAATAGCATTTTACTCGGTATAAGTTGTTCTAATTTTTACGCTTGCTTAAAATATTATTATGTAACTAATTAGCAACTAAATATATTTTCTATATTATGACTAAGTAAACGTGAATAGTAAAAAGATTAGTGGAGTGATTATGAGAAGATTTGTGACTACTGTAAAAGATTTTTGTTTTTGGTCAAAGATGAGGTGTAAATGTTGCACATGAAAGTGAGCATCCTTGATAACCTTCAGTGAAGGCCAGGAGGTGAGGATGACCTCTTGTTTAAGCTTACATATACACCCTTAAGGTTAAGACTATGATCACATTTTATCATGTATATAGCACTCGGATATTGGTTGTAGTTGTTGTAATGATATTGTATCAAATGTTATATCCATGTTGTATCTGTGTTGTGATCAATGAAATTCATTTTGTTTCTGCTGTTTTATATTCATCTAATGTTGTTATAACCTCCACCGAACTGGAGTCCGATGTTTTAATTTCCGGCATTGGAATATAAGTGAGGTATTTGATGTCGATTTTTGAATGCTGGATTTCGGATCGTGACAGTAAACCATGGCACACATATATTGGATTGGAAGATATCGAGAAATGCTTCCATATTTCATGGTCATATTCTACTATCTGGTTTAGAGTCTCTAGTTACAGTTCCTTTTAAAAGCGTAAATAGGAATTTAGTTTCAAATTTTGCTGAGAGATGGCATTCTAAAACAAACACTTTTAACTTGTCTTTCGAGCAAGATGGACATCACCTTGGATGATGTTCACTCCCTATTGCATATTCCTATTGAAGGAAAGCCCCTTAATGTATTTACATTTAATAGCCGACAAGCTCTTTACATCATATATAGTGAATTCGTTTCTGTAATGACCTGGAATTTCAAATACTTCATATTTAAATATTTTAATACGGATTTAATGTGATCAGGTTGATTTAGTAACCTTGTTAACCTCCTTTTAACTAATAACTAATGATTAAACTTGTTATTGAATTTTTTTACAAAACAAATAGTTTAAAGAAATATCGATAACATGACCAAAAGTTTTTTATCGATAAATAGCTTTTTACTCGGTAAAATTTGTTCTAATTTTTTGCGCTTGCTTAAAATATTATTATGTAACTAATTAGCAACTAAAAATATTTTCCATATTATGACTAAGTAAACGTGAATAGTAAAAAGATTAGTGGAGTGATTATGAGAAGATTGGTGACTAGTGTAAAAGATTTTTGTTTTGGTCAAAGATGAGGTGTAAATGTTGCACATGAAAGTGAGCATCCTTGATAACATTCAATGAAGGGCAGGAGGTGAGGATGACCTCTGGTTTAAGCTTACATATACACCCTTAAGGTTAAGACTATGATCACTTTTTACAAAATCTAAAGAATGTAGAAACAAATTAGTGCTAAAATATTTCTGTCTCTACTAATCTTTCTTTAATCAATTCAAATCTTCTTCAAACTTACCAAACATTAACCAAGGCCTTAGAACATCCTAGGGGCTATGAAAAGCAACTCAAAGTTGAATAAAAGTGAACAAAATGGGACACCTTAGGATGTCCATGAGAATTTAGCAAGGGAAGGAAGCATGGCCTTCAGCTATTTGGTGCAATGTGGAATCTTTTTGCTTTTGGTGATATTAAGAAGTGTTCATGTGTATGTGGAGGCTTGTGCTTATGTAAGCTTGGTTGTAGGGTGAGTTAACTCACCATTTGATTATATATATTGTGTATATATGTATGCTTGAATATAATATAAAGTTAAAGTTAGCTAATAAAGTTATAACTTTGGACCCCCTTGCTTTTGAAAGCAAATGACAACTCTAATATGTATATCATTACTTCAAAGACCTTCAATAACATGTGATGTGGCATTAAAATTATATATTATTGTTTGGATTGTGCGTTGGAATTAAAATGGATATGGATATGGATGGTCCACATAGCGACAATCGTTATGAAAGCACTTTAAATCCCCTTGTGTTTAAACTTGTTCAAATTAGTTAACTGTGAATATATTGTGAATGTAAATATTTTGGCTGTTATTTCCAATTGCAATAGTGTATGGAACAACGAGGAATTGGCTTGGAAAGTTGAAGAATTTGTGAAACAACGCTTTGAAAGTTAGAAGCAGAAAGGTCGTTATAGATACACTTTGAAACTGCCTTGTGTTCGACGATTTTTATCGTTAATTTTGGGAGACATTCTTAGGGGTTTCTTTGCTGTTTAATAAGTAAAATATATGTACCTACTACTATAAAAATATCAAGGTTTAAAAGGTTATAAAATTGGTTGAACAAAATTGAAAATGTTAGAAGTGAAATAATCGCACTTTGAAAAATGCCTTATTTTCAGGAATTTTTAATATGATTTTGAAAAATATCCGGAGATATTTCTTTACATTGTTTTTAAGTAGGCTAAGTATAAAACTTACTTTAAAAAAATAAATCTTCAATCATTATTTACGTGGTGAAAACTGGCCGCAAAATGCATGCTTTTTCTATGTTGTTCTCTGTCCTGGACTTTTAACAGCACTTGTAAATGATGTCTTTGAGCTGCAGCAAAACTTTTGGCCTTCTATTGATGTAGTTTGTTATAAGCAGGTTTTGATATTTTAGATGCGTTTAAATGACTTTTAAACTAAATAGTTTCTTTTATATTTTTAGGGGAGTTTAATAACATAAATTAGTATATTTTAAAAGTGGTTTTAAGTTTAAATATGTTTGTATTAATTATTTATTGATTTTCAAAGTAAAGGGTTTTTAAATGTAAAGCATTCTTTTTATCGATTTTTGCTAAAATTCTAATTTAATTATTTTTACATAATATCTTATACTAATATTTAAAATATATTTATAAGCATTTTTAAAATATTTTTGTATAAATATAAGTCTGGAAAAGTTAAGTTAAGCATTTTATAAAAAATAAATGTGGTTTTGATTATAACACATAGTTATAATAATAAATGGTTTTGAAAAGTTAATCAAAAGTATATTATGAGTTTAATTAAGTTTGCTTAGATCTTTAAAAAGAATGTTTTAAAGATATTGTTAAGCATAAAATGGTTTTGGGTTTATACTAACGATGTTTAAGCAACATTTATTTTTAACCCATTTAAACATACTTTTGAAACTAATAAGATTTTTAAAATGAAAATTTAAAGATGATGTTAAGTATAGAATGGTTTTGGATTTAAAGTAACAATGTTTTAGTGACATTTGTTTTTGTCCTATTTAATTATGCTTTTGAAAATGTGAGATGTTGTTAAGATATTTGTGAATACTCTTGTGCCATTTAGATAAGAATATAAATACAATTCTTAATAGAGAAAGAGTAGAAATGAATTGTGAAAAAGTAGTATACATGTATATATCTTTTGTAAAGGTATTATATATATATATATACACACAAGTATGTACAAAGGAGTTTTAATTAATAAAGAAATTAATTAAATAAAAAGGAGATTAGAAGTCGCTTATGTGACTTAATCGTACTTTGTGCGTTTACTTATTGATGAAAAGTATTTAATCCTCTACTTCGTACTAAAATCCAAAAAAGTAGACCCTTTCTATCTGTAAGAGTTAAGTATGATTTTCAAGTAGGTTTTAGAAGCAAATGTGGCTATAACCTACTGGTTTCACTCTTCATCAAAGGATGGAATAAGTTGAGAAAGTTGGAGATGTGATAAGTATATGAGACTTGGTTTCCATATGTGATCGTTTTCATTTTGTACTTGATAATCGATTAGTTGACTATCAAAATTGGCCAAATTAACTTTGGAAGTATATGTAAGCATCACATATTGATGCTGTTTGAGATTCCTCGGGGAGGACTCATTCATGTGAATCGTCTTTTGCTTTAAGAGCGTGTGTGTGTATGAGATCCTTCGGGGAGGACTCCTTTATATATTATTTGTTTACTTTTAAAAAAACTTGAATTGAGTTTACTGTAAAGTCGTCGATTTTGTTTTGAAGAGGCCTGGATCAGATAAGTGTATTACTAATCAAAAATCACTTTAAAACTTATATATGAGTTCTATGTTTTGGAAGCGGTTGTGTAGTGGATTGCTATAGAATTGAACCGTTTATTCTAAGGTTAAGTCCAAGAGAGAGGTCAACGCTAGCATTCGTCAGACGACTTATATTGGGATTCATGGAGAGATTCATGAACTGTTCGAGATATTGGAATGCAGAGAGAGATTCGAGTGATGAAGACTTGTGTGATGAGATGATGAACGTAACTTCCCCATCGGTAATGGTAGAAATTGGAGTAGGATGTATAACCAAGGGATTTAGCTAAACTAAAAGGGTACATATCCTACAATTATCCAGATATACTTTCGATTGAGACGTGCTGGAGTTGATGTTATTCCGTATCACATGTTCGGGCGTGGCCTATTTATGTTTACCTATGTGACATATTTTATCTAGAGATATGCCTAGTTTCGGAAGGTAGTTTCTGACCCTTGTGCAGGTGCTTGATTTCAATTTTTACCGAGGAGAGTTCCATGGAAATCCATATTCGTACGTACCTTAGTGGGTTTGATTGTACCATAGTTACTGTTGTGGTGTGATCAATGTAAGCATCATAACTATTTTCTGGTTTATATTCTGCACCCTACACATTATCTATTATATTGCTATATGTACTTATCACATGGTTTTGTAGGGAAAACCATAACCATGATTCGAATGGTTTCAAAAGATACTATTATATGGTACATCATATTTCTTAAGTTTCTCGCATCAGTCTTATGTCTGACTCGTGTTTTATTTTTCCCTATCCTTCGAGTGCTCTTTCGAGCAGTTTGAGAAATGTAGTTTTTCATTGATATTCTTTGAAGCTTCAGGTGATGAGCTGGATGCTTCCATTTGCCCACTATAGTATTTTATTTCCGCTGCACTACTATTATGTATATTGGTACAAACCACCTTTCATTCCATTGAAAAATGAATCATGAAATAGAAAGAAATACGTAGGAAAGAAATAGATAGAATGAATGAACAAAAAAACAGAATCTCATAGCGGAACGGATAATATATATTACATAACATATATCACATAGTCACTAGTACAATACATCAGAGTCATAATTATACATGCATCATATCCAAACAGTCGTAGTGTCCTGTCTATTCATTTCAAACCAAAATACAGACATAGATACTAATACAGCGGAATATAGATATAGCTAGATACATTGAAGCCACCTGCTTTAACTCCTTCTCAAAAAATGCGTCAAGAGCAAACCTGGAATCACTTAGCTACTCATAAAAATTTGAGTCCCTAAGAGTTTAGGAAAAAAATAGAAAATAAACGCTAGGTCAGACATAGCTATAGTATGAGTAAAACGGTTAAATTGTTTAAAATTGAAAACCATTTGAAATCAAGGGTATCTACTAAGACTCGCCGCACATAAACACGGATGGGTTTTTCGCTTACGATAACCAAAACAATTTCATAGGAAATCCGGTGACATTATAATAATGTCAAGGGGTTTCAAATAAATTATTCACATAGATGAAATTGTTACACTGATTAAATTCCAGCATAATAGGTATACAACTAAGACCGTAAGCACTTATTGGAGAATGGGTTCCATACAATAACTAGGCCACTGGGGTACAGCCTGTCACGGTGCATCCCTAGAAAAATAACACCGAGGACCACGCCGATATCCCCTGTTACACAAGACCGGACTACCCCTAACCTAGATAGTCCGAACAAGATTACCCCACAGTTAAGATCAGCAATCGTGCCATACATACCGAGTAAAAAGGGACTCTAAAAGGGATAACCTTACCCTACTTAGGTGCGACCCACTTAGCCTTGCTGCATCTCCCCTATTTTAGTCATTCTCGGTTGATGAGGCTCGAGGCTACGATTACCTTTTAAGAACATATTCACTTGAAATGCTCAACATCTTCCAATGATGATGTTTTGATAGCATTCGTCCATACAAGTCCATTCCGGGTTCGAATGGAGCCGAAGGCACTATCTCCACTACCCCTATATTGGAATCACCCTCAAAGTTAGTGACAAATAGCGCTTGTATTCTGAATCTTCATTTCGAGTTTTCCTTGGAATCTTCCCGACCAAATCGTTTATTTTGGATCGATGTGGTTTACGGATAATACTGATATTTGATCCTAGTCTTATCGAATCCAACCGATAGATTTTTGAAGGCCAAGTTGTTTTAACAAATCAATTCAATTTCAAGGTGTCAACATTCATATAGAAATTTCACTACATATGTTTATTTCCAACAAAATGTCTTAACGTTTCCATTTCAATCATTCAATTCATTTGGTCACTTAATATCACAGGCACAGGACAATTTGAAATGAGTACTCAAGAGAAATCAAACCCAATCACATATCATGATATATTTTAACGATTGTAGCCAATAGCTAATCGCAACCATCATCTATTTAATTTAATACAAAATTTATTATTTTTCAAACCCTGCTTACTTATGATTAAAATTGCTTACAAAACTATTTATTTTTAATTTAATTACATTTAGGAATTCATTAATAACTATCTTATATAAATCAACCTAGAATTATAAATTTTAAAGTTTTAATTACCAAATAAATGACTACTGGAATCAGGGTTTTGGGCATAAAGATTCCACTGACCCGTAAGAAGTGGTTCCAACCCTTGGGGATAGGGTAATACGTCTAAGAAATTAGTTATCAACCTTAGTTTTAAAAAAAGTTCATTTAATTCCACATTACCAAAACTTAACATTTTAATTTAGGCATTACTATTTTGTGATAGGATAAAAATACAAGTACCCATTTTGTTTTGAATAAAGAAAATAACAATTTTAAAAGGTTAAATCCTTTGAAAATACCTTTCTTTAAAAAAAACAAGGGCGAGGCGCATCGGCCCAACATAGGAAATCCAATCTCCTCTTCCTTCTTCTCTTTTAATTTCCACTGCTCTACCCTCCTTAACATGCATACATCCATGAATGATCCACGCATGCAAGTGCACGCGATCTTCGGCCACCATCTACTACCACCGACCAACTTCCCAGGTCATCTCTGACCATCGATACCCACTGGCCACCCTAAAGTTCACAACGCTGCCCTAGTTCGAAAAATCGAATCCACTTCTAGGAATAAACCCGTCCCCCTATCTCCATCTTGTCTGGCAATCTATGACCATCAGCATCCACCAAACTCCACAAGTAGGACTACTGTGACCTCCTCTACCTTTTCTCCCCACACCGCAGCCCTGAAACTCCTCCATGATGCAGCTGTCCATCGAAAACCGAACACGACCCAGCTCCACCTCCTAACCCTGCCTTCCCTCCGACCGACCACCACACCGATCAATAAAATATCCCATCATTTTTTTTGAGTACCCCTTCCACCCAGCTTCCTTCTGACCAAAATGTAACGACCCATATTTTACGTGTCGATAAAATCGTAAATAGTTGCATTAAGTCGTTAGTATTGCTTGAGTCGTTTTGAACCTAAGTGGCAGGGTTTACGGTTTAAGGGGTTAGGCCGCGTAATAACTAGCTCGTGGGTAGCCTAAGTCGTTCAGAGTTGGGTCGTATGGAGGCATGAGTCGTGACCGACTTAGTAGTGTTGAGCGACTCATGGTAGTGACCGACTTAAGATAGGTAACGACTTAAGGGAAGGTGGCCGAGTTAAGGTGTGGAAGCTTGGGTCGTGTTGCCGAGTTAACGGCCTAAGGAGATAGGTCGGTTAAGCAGGCTAGCGACTTAGGGGAGGTAGGTCGTTCAAGCGACTTAAGGATTACTGAGTTAGTAGAGTTAACGACCTAAGGGTTGTGAGGAACCTAGTAGTAGCGACCTAAGATAGTTAGCGGCTTAGGAGTTTGGGCGACCTATAGATTGACCGACCTAAGAAGCTAATGACCTAAAAGGGTTAGGTCGTGAGACGACCTAAGGTAGCAACTGACTTAGTGTTAGGTCGTAAGTCGTGCACGTATGTTATGGCTTAGGTCGTTAGGTCGAGGCACTGCATGTGTTGAGTCGCGCATAGGTTGAGTCGTTGCCGAGTAGTTAGGTCGTGGAACGACCTAGTTGGGTTGGTACTCCTATTAGGTCGTTGGATAGGCATCTCTGTTAGGTCGTGTGACCTTGTGTAGCGTTAAGTTGCATGAGTCATTAGGCCGTGTTGGTTAGGTCGTTGGGTCGTGTGGGGCTGCTAGGTCGTAGGTCGGCCAAAGTTAGGTCGTGAGCGACCTAAAAGCGAGCGACCTAAGGGGCGTTTCAGCCTATAAATAGAGGGGTTTGGCTCACTTTTTGGCACCGGATTTTGAAGCGACGAAGTGCTGCCATTTTGAGAGCTCGACTACAACACTTCTTCACTTCTTTTCTCCTCTCTAATCTAGTGCTAACATCCATCCAAGATCGAAGATCAAGATCAAAGATTCAAGAGCCGAAGTTGAAGATCTTCATCCAACAAAGAGAGATTTCATCGTTTGAAGCGGAATCTTGTCGGATCAAGCTAGTTTCTTCGCTGTCCAGATCTGAAGTTAGTAGCTTTTGAGGTGTTTAGGTGATTTGGTGAGTGGTAGTTATCTCTCACACGGACCCAAGGGAGTATATTGGATTGGTGGCTTGTTTATGTGTTAAAGATAGTGATTTCTTGCATTTTTCCTAAGTATGCATGTAGATCTATCATCTATGAAGTTTTGACACCTATTTTACTACATGTTAACTTATGCAAGTTTATTCATCAAGTTGTAGAGACATTTGCCTATTATTCATGCTTATTAGATTTGGACACTTTAATTACCAAATTGCCATTTCCTTGTATAATTGCTTATTAAACCTTGTTTGAATATTTGATTGCTTGGATTAATGATTATCTTGATTGATTGTTTAGAGTTAGTTGATTTATGATTGGATCTAGACAAGTATGGTCGAAAATGATTCAAAAGCTAAGGGCGAGGCTAAAGGATGAGAAAAGTTGCTCGTGGCATATGTAGCGGATGATGAAGCTCATATGGACGGATATGATGACATTGTTGTGATGGAGCTTTGCTTTGATGAGATGAGGCGAAGCATGATGTGATATAGTTTTGGCATAATCCAAGCAGGGATCATTCCAAGCATGTTGATAACTCGAGGGATGGTTCGAGTTGGTTGATAATGGATTGCTCGAGAAGTAGCTTGGGCTAGTATGAGAATAGTCGTCGAGGAGGATGACTAGGAGGCTTGGATCTCATCGTTGTTGAAGGTTCTAGTAAATTCAAAGCAAGAGTACATGGGATGCCCAAACGACTACAGGTAGGTGGTCGGGATACCCAAAAGACTACAGGTAGGTGGTCGAGTACTCTGGGCAGAGTAGGTAAGTCCTAGGCACGGGTCACGATGACGTGCGGAGTTTATCTAGAACCGGGGTTACCATTAGCCCTTGACAGGTGGTCATTCAATTAACGGTGAAATCGAGGCAATGATAACAGTGATAGCCAGAGTCATGGATGTTTGGTTGTATCGTCATTCGGACTCAAGAGAGGTGTTTTCTGGGTGCTTATCTGATCTTGGTTTAGGCCTTGGGGGTTTGTATTTGGAAAACATCGACCTTGACTCGAGTGATAATTACTCTACTTAAATTGTCTACTTTGCTATGCTTGTTTATGCTTAGTGGGTCTGGGGGCTATCACTGTAGAATGAGGTGGAGTGGGATGGTTGAGTTCCTATTCCTTTTATCCTTTATGCTCTTTTGGTATGTTTGGTAATTAATTTACTTCTCACTAAGACTGTTGTCTGACTCAAGGTTTTATGTTCAACTCTTATTACCTTGGGCTGTTCATCCATGTTGGGATGGGCAGACTAGGTAGCAGGTGACAGGTGCTGTTCTTGGCTACCAATGTTGTTGATGACGAAGACGAGCTGGAGGCTAGCATATTAGTTTTCTTACTATATGTACTGGATGTTCCATTGCTTTTATATGTTTGAGTGTTATGTAGTGAGGCTTGATGTATTGATTGTTCAGATGCTTGTATCAAACCTTTATGAAGTCTATATGATGTTATTCTGTTATGAGCTTCACTATATACATATATTTCTCTATTGTATTTTGTCCATGCGCTGTGAGTTGTACGATAGAGTTTGCTGTTTTACCTTACTTTGATCATCGTCCATGGCTGCCTGGCACGCTCCTCAGAGCACTATTTCCTTGTTTTGGTGCAGGAGTCATGGGCGGTCGTCACATTTGGTATCAGAGCTTTGGTTAAATCGATTTTAGCCAATGCTCGCTGACGTAACTACGTATGAGAGACGTAATTGTAATTTTGATGGATGATTACTATATATAATACCGTAGTTTAGAAGGATTTGAACTCCTTATGTAGTTGTTTCTCAAGGTGTTCTAAATCATTCCTTTTTGTAGATATTAAGGATGAGTCGAAGTGAGAGACAAGCTGCTAGGGAAAGCCGTGCTGTTGGGGGAGCTACTGACTATGCTACAATGTTCGAAGCTATGATGACTTCGATCATGAGAAGGATACCAACTTCAGGACCGTCAGTAGATGTTGGAGTTCAAGTTCAAGCTCCAAGACCAGTGGATTTTGCTAAGTTGTGTAAAGATTATACTGCTCTTGGAGGGAAAGTTTTCTTGGGGACAGAATCAACCATAGAAGTTCAGAGATGGATTGATGCTTGTAGAAGGATTTTTGGTGACTTGGGAATCGAGGATGCAACTAAGAGGAAGCTTGCATCGAGACAGCTTCAGGGAAGGGCTGCTGATTGGTGGGGTTCTATCACTATTGACACTCCAGAGGAAGAGATTACTTGGGAGCAATTCCAAGTTAGATTTGAAGCTACGTTCATCTCTACGGCTCAAAAATCTGTTCTGTTTAAGAAGTTTGTGGAGATCAAGCAAGGTGGGAGACCAGTTCTTGAGTATGTTTCGGAGTTTGAAGCTTTGTCCAAGTATGCTCGGTCGTATATTGAATCTCCCTACCAGAAGAACGAGAAGTTTGTGACAGGCTTGGACTATTATCTTGGGAGACAGTTGGTGGATCATTTGGACGATCCATTTGAGAAGCTTGTGGAGAAAGCTCTTAGGCATGAGAGTTTGTTTCCTAAGGAAGGATCTGTTGTTGCTGTAACCAAGGAAGGGTCTAGGCCACAGCAGGGTGGAAACAAGAAGAGGAAGCAGCAGCAACAGAAGGGTAAGGATGGCCAGAAGAAGTCGAAGGGTGAAGTGACGTGCTACAACTGTCAGCAGAAGGGCCATCTCTTCAAAGATTGTAGGAATCCCAAGGTGCCGGGAAAGTGTTACAACTGTGATAAGCTGGGACATATCAAGAAGGACTGTCCAGGGCCGAGGAAAGATAAGCAGATTGTGCAAGCTTATGCTTTGGGGGTTGTTCCATCATCTTCTAAGGCTCCTATTGCAGAAGAAAAGGGGAAGAGTGTGGTGGTTCAAGGTACTCTTTCCATTTGTGGTGTTCCAGTTAGAGTGTTGTTTGATACTGGGGAATCGCATTCGTTTGTTTGTGATGATCTTGTAGGCCAGTTGGGTTTGGAACCGGAAATTGTTGATAGACCATTGGTTGTGACTAATCCAGTTGGGGGTTCGTCTTGTTTGTGTATGGTATGCCGTGGTCTAGTTGTATCGAGTCATGATTGCTCTTTTGTTTGTGATTGTTTTGTTCTGAACTTTGCGGGGTTCGGAATTATTTTGGGTATGGACTGGCTTAGGAAGTATGCGGCAAAGGTTGATTGTGAGAAACTGGAGGTGACAGTCGGGAATGTGGAAGGGCGAAAGGTTGTGATACGATGTAAGCATGAGGAAGGCGTCTTCATGGGCTTCATGTATTCGCTGGTTGTTCCACGGGATGGACTGTCATCGATGCCGGTTGTGAATGGATTTGAGGACGTCTTTGACGAGGTCAAAGGGTTACCGCCGCATAGGGAGATCGAGTTTCGTATCGATCTAGTTGAGCGAGCCAGACCTGTTGTGATGCCTCTTAGACGGATGGCGCCTAGAGAACAACAAGAGCTGAAGGTGCAGGTTGATGACCTTTTTCGGAAAGGATTCATTCGGCGTAGTGTGTCCGAATAGGGTGCACCAGTTGTGTTCGCAACCAAAGCGGATGGATCGTTAAGGTTGTGTGTGGATTATCGTGAGCTGAATAAGGTGACTAAGAAGAACAAGTATCCATTGCCGAGAATAGATGACTTGTTTGATCAGCTTCACGAAGCTAAGGTGTTTTCTCAGATGGATTTGGCAACGGGATTTCACCAGTTGAGAGTGGCTAGAGATAGTGTGTCGAAGACTGCTTTTAGGACACCATCCGGTTTTTATGAGTGGCTGGTAATGCCGTTTGGATTGACTAACGCACCAGCATATTTTGTGGATCTTATGAATAGAGTGTTCAGAGATCAGTTGAACAAGTTTGTACTTGTGTTCGTGGATGATATTCTGATTTATTCCAGAACTGAGGAAGAGCACAAGACACACTTGTGTATTGTTTTGGAAATCTTGCGGAAACATCAGCTGAAGGCTAAGTTTCGAAGTGTCACTTCTGGAAGAGTGAAGTGAGGTTCTTAGGCCATGTTATCTTTGGAAATGGAATAGCGGTTGATCCCGCTAAGGTGGCAGCAATCCAGGATTGGATTAGACCTAAGAATGCATCTGATGTGAGAAGTTTTCTTGGATTAGCAGGATATTATCGTCGGTTTATCAAAGACTTTTCCAAGATAGCTGCACCGTTAACAGGATTGACGAAAAAGAATCAGGTATTCACATGGGATGATAAGTGTGAGCAAGCTTTCATAATCCTGAAAGAGCGACTGACAAGTGCTCCTGTTTTGATTATTCCAAGTGGGAATGATGAGATGGTGGTTTACACCGATGCATGTGGTACTGGACTTGGAGCAGTGCTAATGAAAAAGGATAAAGTTGTTGCATATGCAAGTCGACAATTGAAGCCGCATGAAAGGAATTACCCGACTCATGATTTGGAGTTAGCGGCGATTGTTTTTGCTCTGAAAATGTGGAGACATTATCTATTGGGAGTTCGATTCGAGTTGTTTACAGATCATAAGTCGTTGAAGTATCTGTTCTCCTAAAAGGATTTGAATCTTCGACAGCAACGGTGGCTAGAGTTCTTAGCATCATATGATTTTGGTATAGCTTATACTCCGGGAAAAGGAAACGCAGTGGCGGATGCGTTAAGTCGAAGACATGCAGGATTGGGAGCCATGTTTTCGGAATGGAAGAGCCTTGAGTATTTAGCTGGATTTGAGTTCAGGCCCAGATGTGAATTGGAACCTGAAATGTTGGCAAACTTATCGATAAGACCTACTCTTGTGGAAAGAATTTGTGAGAGCCAAAAGCAAGACGATAAGATTGTCAAGATTATCCGCGATTTGGAATCTGGATTGAATCCAGAAAAGGATAAAGGATTTGAAGTCGATCGAGAGGGTTGGCTTCGGAAGTAAGGACGATTAGTTGTTCCCGATATAGACGGAATGAGAGATGAAGTTCTGAGGGAAAGTCATCACTCGAAGTTGACAATTCATCCTGGTGGAAATAAGATGTATCGGGATATGAAGAGAACCTATTACTGGGAAGGTATGAAGAAGGATGTTGGAAATTTTATTTCCAAGTGTATGAAATGCCAGTTGGTAAAAGCCGAGCAGAAGGAGCCAAGTGGATTGCTTCAGCCATTAGAGGTTCCTACATGGAAGTGGGAGCAGATATCGATGGATTTTATCGATGGTCTACCTAGAACCAGGGCAGGAAATGAAGGGATTTGGGTCATCGTAGATCGTTTGACTAAGAGTGCAAGATTCATTCCTGTTCGATCAACTAGGACTGCATCGAAGTTGGCTGAGTTGTATGTTAAGTGGATAGTTCGATTCCATGGTATTCCGAAGAGTATAGTGAGCGATCGAGACCCATTGTTCACTAGTGGATTTTGGAAGAGCTTCCAGGAAGTTTTGGGGACTGAGTTGTGTTTGAGTACAGCTTATCATCCCCAAATAGATGGTCAGACCGAGAGAGTCAACCGAGTTTTGGAAGATCTTCTCAGAGCATGTGTTTTGGACTTCGGGGGATCATGGGAAGATCATCTTCATTTGGTGGAATTTGCATATAATAACAGTTACCAGTCAAGTATTGGTATGGCACCGTATGAAGCATTTTATGGAAGGCCGTGTAACTCTCCGACATGTTGGTTGGAAACTGGAGAAAAACTGATACTTGGGCCAGAAATAATTCGACAGACTACGAATTGTATAGAGATCATTCGGCGACGAATGAAGGCAGCCCAAGATCGTCAGAAAAGTTATGCCGATAAGCGTCGTAAGGATTTGGAGTTCGATGTAGGCGATATGGTTTATGTGAAGATTTCTCCACTGAAGAATGTTATTTGATTCGGGAAGAAAGGGAAATTGTAACGACCCGTATTTTACGTGTCGATAAAACGTAGAATTTGCAGGTCGATAGTGTTGTTTGTGTGGCCTCTAGCTTGAGTCGTTTAGGAGTTGACCCGAGTGCAAGTGATGAGTCGTGACCGACTCATAGATAAGTCGTAGACGACTTAAGGGGATGGACCGAGTTAAGGGATAGAACGGCATAGTAGTTGCCGACTTAAGAAGAGAGGCGAGATAGGGGTCAAGTGATGAGTCGTGGCCGACTCATAGAGGGCCGACTCATAGGCTTAGACGAGTCAAGGGGGGGTGACCGACTCATAGGAGGGGCGGCTTATAGGTTTGGCCGAGATAAGGATAGACCGACCTAAGATAGTGACCGACTCATGGGTTAGCGGCTTAAGGGGCTAAGGCTTAGGTCGTGGGGTCTTGAGTCGGTAGGGGCTGGGGTCGGCAGGGTGTTGTCTCGTGAAGTTGTTGAGTCGTTAGTAGGATGAGTCGTGAGTCGTGTGTGTGTATGGTTGAGTCGTCGAACGATTTAGGACTTGAGTCGTTAGGACCTTAGTACGACTTAAGAAGATATGTTGAGTCGTATGTGTCTTAGGTCGGAGGCTTTTTAGGTCGTGACCGACTTAAGTTGAGTCGTTGGGATATAGGGTCGGCTTTGTAGATAAGTCGTTAGGTTGCTGAGTTGTTGAGTCGTGTGAATGGCTTGTGCTAGGTCGGCAGGGCAATGAGTCGTGAAGGACTCATGGTAAGTCGGCTGTGTTGAGTCGGCATGGGGATGAGTCGGGGACGACTCAGGAGTTGGGTCGGCGACGACTTAAGAGCGACGACTCATGGTTGATTCAGCCTATAAATAGAGGGGTTTGGCTCACTTTTTGGCACCGGTTTTTGAAGCGACGAAGTGCTGCCATTTTGGGAACTCGACTACAACATTTCTTCATCTTCTTTTCTCCATTCCAATCTAATTCTAACATCCATCCAAGATCGAAGATCGAGATCGAAGATCCAAGTGCCAAAGTTGAAGATCTTCATCCGTTCGAGCTAGAATTCATCGATTGGAGCGAGATATTGCCGGATCAAACCTTGATCTTCGCTGTCCAGATCTGAAGTGTGTAGTTTTTGTAGTGTTTGGGTGATTTGGTGAGTGGTAGTTATCTCTCACGCGGATCCAAAGGAGTATATTGGATTGGTGGCATGTTTGGGTGTTAAAGTTAGAGATTTCATGCATTTTTCTTAGATCGAAGTCTAGATCCATGGTTTTTGAAGATGTTTACTTATGCAAGTTTGTTTAATAAGCATTAGAGACAAAACCCATGTTTTATAATTGATAGATCTTTGCTAAAAACCATGATTTCACATATGTTGGACTTTTGCTCGTTTATTTACGAAATTCCCATTATAGTTGATATTGCTTAAATTGCTTAATAGATCTTGTTTGAATGATTGATTATTTGAATGTATGATTGATTTGATTGTTTCCAAGTTAGCTAGTAGTTGATTTGGAACAAGATGATGAAAGAGGATTCAAAAGCTATGGAAGAAGGCTCTTGAATGGTGAAAGCTGCTTAAGGCATATGTAGCGGATGTTGAAGCTCATATGTATAGATTGGATGATGTTGAGATGGGACTTTGCCATGATTTGATGAGGCAAACCATGTTGTTGAGTTGAGACTTTGCTTTGATGCGATGAAGCGAAGTATGATGTGAGTCTTGGCTTAATCCAAGCAGGGATCATTCCAAGCATGTTGATAACTTGAAGAGTAGTTCAAGTTGGTTGATAATGGATTGTTCAAGAGGTAGCTTGAGCTTGTATGAGGATAGTCGTCAAGAAGGATGGCTAGGAGGCTTGGATCTCGTCGTTGTTGAAGGTTCTAGCATGCTCAAAAGCAAGAGTACATGGGGCGCCCATAACGACTACAGGTAGGTAGTCGGGACACCCAAAAGACTACAGGTAGGTAGTTGAGTACTCTGGGCAAAGTAGATAAGTCCTAGGCACAAGGCAGTGTGCGGAGTTATGGTTAGAACCGGGGTTACCATTAGCCCTTGACAGATGGTCATTCAACTAACGGTGAAATCGAGGCAAGGATAACAGTGATAGCCAGAGTCATGGATGTTTGGTTGTATTATCATTCGGCTTCAAGAGCGGTGTTTTCTGGGTGCTTATCTGATCTTGGTTTAGGCCTTGGGGGTTTGTATTTGGAAAACGTCGTCCTTGACTCGAGTGGTATTCGCTTTACCTTAATTGTCTATGTTGTTATGCTTGCTTCTCCTTAGTGTATGTCTGGGGCTATCACTGTAGAAAGAGGTGGAGTGGGATGGTTTGGTTCCTATTCCTTTTATCCTTTATGCTCTTTTGGTATGTTTGATAGTTAATTTACTGCTCACTAAGACTTTGTCTGACTCAAGGTTTTATGTCTCCTCTTATTACCTTGGGCTGTTCATCCATGTTGGGATGGGCAGACTAGGTAGCAGGTGACAGGTGCTGTGCTAGGAGTTCTACGATGAAGATGTCGAAGACGAGCAGGAGGCTTTGCATATTAGTTTTCTTACTATATGTACTGGGTATCCGCTGCTGTATTTGGTTGAGTGATTTGTAGTGAGGCTTTCATGTATGGATTTGAGTAGATGATTGTATGAAACAACTGTGATGCTTATATGATGATGTTCTGTTCTATGGAGCTTCACTATATTATATTTCTCTATTGTATTTTATCCATGCGCTGTGAGTTGTACGATAGAGATTCTTTTGTTTTGTTTTACCCTGACTATCGTCCATGGCTGCCTGGCACGCCTTTCAGCGCATTATTTCCTTGTTTTGGTGCGGGAGTCATGGGCGGTCGTCACATTTGGTATCAGAGCTTTGGTTAATCGATTTTAGCCAACGCTCGCTGATGTAACTACGTAAGAGAGACGTAATTGTAATTTGATGGATGATTACTATATATAATATAGTAGTTTAGAAGGGTTTGAACTCCTTATGCAGTTGTTTCTTAAGGTGTTCTAATCATTCTTATTTACAGATATTAAGGATGAGTCGAAGTGAGAGACAAGCTGCGAGGGGTAGCCGTGATGCTAGGGAAGCTGTTGATTATGCTCCTATGTTTGAGGCCATGATGACTTCAATCATGAGGAGAATACCAGCTTCAGGATCATCTGTGGATGTGGGAGTTCAAGTCCAAGCTCCGAGACCGGTGGATTTTGCCAAGCTTTGCAAGGATTATACTGCTCTTGGAGGGAAAGTTTTCTTGGGGACGGAGTCGACTATTGAGGTGCAGAGATGGATTGATGCTTGCAAAAGAATCTTTGGTGACTTAGGGATTGAGGATGCAACTAAGAGGAAGCTTGCATCGAGACAGCTTCAGGGAAGAGCTGCTGATTGGTGGAATTCTATCACCATCGATACTCCAGAAGAAGAGATTACTTGGGAGCAATTCCAAGTTAGATTTGGAGCTAAGTTCATCTCTACTTCTCAGAAATCTGTCTTGTTTAAGAGGTTTGTGGAGCTCAAGCAGGGTGGGAGGCCTGTTCTTGAGTATATTTCTGAGTTCGAAGCTTTGTCTAAGTATGCCAGATCGTATATTGATTCTCCCTACCAGAAGAATGAAAAGTTTGTGACTGGTCTGGATGCTTATCTTGGGAGGCAGTTGGTGGATCATCTGGACGATCCGTTTGAGAAGCTTGTGGAAAAAGCTCTTAGGCACGAGAGTTTGTTCCCTAAGGAAGTATCTGTTGTTGCTGTAACCAGGGAAGGATCTAAACCACAGCAGAGTGGCAATAAGAAGAGGAAACAACAGCAACAGAGGGGTAGGGATGGCCAGAAGAAGCCGAAGAGTGAAGTGACTTGCTATAACTGCCAGCAGAAGGGCCATCTTTACAAAGATTGTAAGAATCCCAAAGTGCCGGGAAAGTGTTACAACTGTGATAAGCTGGGACATATCAAGAAGGATTGCCCAGAGCCGAGGAAAGATAGGCAGATTGTGCAAGCCTATGCTTTGGGAGTTGTGCCGTCGTCTTCAAAAGCTCCGACTGCTGAAGAAAAGGGGAAGAGTGTGGTGGTTCAAGGTACTCTTTCTATCTGTGGTGTTCCAGTTAGAGTGTTGTTTGATACTGGAGCGTCGCATTCTTTTGTTTGTGATGATTTGGTAAGCCGGTTAGGTATGAAACCGGATATTGTTGATAGGCCATTGGTTGTGACTAATCCAGTGGGGGGTTCGTCATGTTTGTGTATGATATGCCGTGGTCTAGTTGTGTCGAGTCATGATTGCTCGTTTGTTTGTGATTGCTTTGTTCTGAACTTTGCGGGGTTCGGAATTATTTTGGGTATGGACTGGCTTAGGAAGTATGCGGCAAGGATTGATTGTGAGAGGCTTGAGGTGACAGTCGGGAATGTGGAAGGGCGAAAGGTTGTGATACGATGTAAGCATGAAGAAGGCGTCTTCATGAGCTTCATGTATTCGCTAGTTGTTCCACGGGATGGACTGTCATCAGTGCCTATTGTGAATGAGTTTGGTGATGTCTTTGAGGAAGTCAAAGGGTTACCGCCGCATAGGGAGATCGAGTTTCGTATCGATCTAGTTGAGGGAGCCAGACCTGTTGTGATGCCTCTTAGGCGGATGGCACCGAGGGAGCAGCAAGAGCTGAAGGTGCAAGTTGATGACCTTTTGCGGAAAGGATTCATTCGGAGAAGTGTGTCCGAATGGGGTGCGCCCGTTGTGTTCGCAACCAAAACGGATGGATCGTTGAGGTTGTGTGTTGATTATCGTGAGCTGAATAAGGTGACTAGGAAGAACAAGTATCCATTGCCGAGAATAGATGACTTGTTTGATCAGCTTCACGAGGCTAAGGTGTTTTCTCAGATGGATTTGGCAACGGGATTTCACCAGTTGAGAGTGGCAAAGGATAGTGTGCCGAAGACTGCTTTCAGGACACCATCCGGGTTTTATGAGTGGCTGGTAATGCCGTTTGGATTGACTAACGCGCCAGCATATTTTGTGGATCTTATGAATAGGGTATTCAGAGATCAGTTGAATAAGTTCGTGCTTGTGTTCGTGGATGATATTTTGGTTTACTCCAGAACCGAGGAAGAGCACAAGACGCACTTGAGGATTGTTTTGGGAATTTTGTGGAAACATCAGCTGAGGGCTAAGTTTTCGAAGTGTCACTTCTGGAAGAGTGAAGTGAGGTTCTTAGGCCATGTTATCTCTGGAAATGGAATAGCGGTTGACCCCGCTAAGGTGGCAGCGATCCAGGATTGGGTTAGACCTAAGAATGCATCTGATGTGAGAAGTTTTCTTGGATTAGCAGGATATTATCGTCGATTTATCAAAGACTTTTCCAAGATAGCTGCACCGTTGACAGGATTGACGAAGAAGAACCAAGTGTTCAGATGGGATGATAAGTGTGAGCAAGCTTTCGTAATCCTGAAAGAACGACTGACAAGTGCTCCTGTTTTGACTATTCCGAGTGGGAATGATGAGATGGTGGTTTACACCGATGCATGTGGCACTGGACTAGGAGCGGTGCTAATGCAGAAGGATAAAGTTGTTGCGTATGCTAGTCGACAACTGAAGCCGCATGAAAGGAATTATCCGACTCATGATTTGGAGTTAGCGGCGATTGTGTTTGCTTTGAAGATGTGGAGACACTATCTATTGGGAGTTAGATTCGAGCTGTTTACAGATCATAAGTCGTTGAAGTATCTGTTCTCCCAAAAGGATTTGAATCTTCGACAGCAACGATGGCTAGAGTTTCTAGCATCTTATGATTTTGGTATAGCCTATACTCCGGGAAAAGGTAACGCAGTGGCTGATGCGTTAAGTCGAAGACATGCAGGATTAGGAGCCATGTTTTCGGAATGGAAGAATCTTGAGTATTTGGCTGAGTTTGACTTCAGGCCTAGATGTGAATTGGAACCTGAGATGTTGGCAAACTTATCGATAAGGCCTACTCTTGTGGAAAGAATTGGTGAGAGCCAAAGGCGGGACGATAAGATTGTCAAGATTATCCATGATTTGGAATCCGGATTGGACCCAGAGAAGGATAAAGGATTCGAGGTCGATCGAGAGGGTTGGCTTCGAAAGCAAGGACGATTGGTTGTTCCTGATGAAGAAGGATTGAGAGATGAAGTTCTGAGGGAAAGTCATCACTCGAAGTTGACAATTCATCCAGGTGGGAATAAGATGTATCGGGATATGAAGAGAGTTTACTACTGGGAAGGTATGAAGAAGGATGTTGGAAATTTTATTTCCAAGTGTATGAACTGCCAGTTGGTAAAAGCTGAGCAGAAGAAGCCCAGTGGATTGCTTCAGCCATTAGAGGTTCCTACATGGAAGTGGGAGCAAGTGTCGATGGACTTTATCGATGGTCTACCTAGGACGAGAGCAGGAAATGAAGGAATTTGGGTCATAGTAGATCGTTTGACTAAGAGTGCAAGATTCATTCCTGTTCGGTCGACTAGGACTGCATCGAAGTTGGCTGAGCTGTATGTTAAGGGGATAGTTCGTTTCCATGGTGTTCCGAAGAGTATAGTGAGCGATCGAGACCCGTTGTTCACTAGTGGATTTTGGAAGAGCTTCCAGGAAGTTTTGGGAACCGAGTTGTGTTTGAGTACAGCTTATCACCCTCAAACAGATGGTCAGACTGAGAGAGTCAACCGAGTTTTGGAAGATCTTCTTAGAGCATGTGTTTTGGACTTCGGAGGATCATGGGAAGATCACCTTCATTTGGTGGAGTTTGCTTATAATAACAGTTATCAGTCGAGTATCGGTATGGCACCATATGAGGCATTATATGGAAGACCGTGTAACTCTCCGACATGTTGGTTGGAAACTGGAGAAAAGCTGATACTTGGGCCAGAGATGATTCGACAGACTTCAGATTGTATAGAGATCATTCGGCAACGAATGAAGGCAGCCCAAGATCGTCAGAAAAGTTATGCCGATAATCGTCGTAAGGATTTGGAATTCGACGTAGGTGATATGGTTTTTGTGAAGATTTCTCCTCTGAAGAGTGTCATTAGATTCGGGAAGAAAGGAAAGTTAACTCCGAGATTTGTTGGGCCATTCCCGATTATCGAGCGTATTGGAAAGCTCGCTTATAGATTGGAGTTACCGGAAAAGATGGCGGGTGTGCACAGTGTTTTTCATGTATCTTATCTACGGAAGTATGTGCACGACCCAACTACGGTGGTTTCTGCTGATAGCTGTGAAGACTTGGAGGTTGATCCAGTTGTTTCGAGACCTCGTAAGCCGCTTCGTATTGTTGAAACCGATACGAAACAGCTTAGGAGGAAGACGATTACGTTGCTCAAGGTACAATGGAGTGATGATGTTAACGACTGTACGTGGGAGGAGGAAGAGAGGATGAAGGCAGCTCATCCCGGACTCTTCGAGGTATGGCCCTAAAGTGTCGTGACATCTCATGAATTTGTAGCTTGTTCTAAGTCATAGAATTCTGCATGCTAGGTTAGAATTGGATGCATGGTTTGTTGATTGCTATGGATGGTAGGCATGCGGAATAATTGTGATTGCTGTTGTTTGCTTGGAATTTCGGGGGCGAAATTCCTAAGGGGGAGAGAATGTAACGACCCGTATTTTACGTGTCGATAAAACGTAGAATTTGCAGGTCGATAGTGTTGTTTGTGTGGCCTCTAGCTTGAGTCGTTTAGGAGTTGACCCGAGTGCAAGTGATGAGTCGTGACCGACTCATAGATAAGTCGTAGACGACTTAAGGGGATGGACCGAGTTAAGGGATAGAACGGCATAGTAGTTGCCGACTTAAGAAGAGAGGCGAGATAGGGGTCAAGTGATGAGTCGTGGCCGACTCATAGAGGGCCGACTCATAGGCTTAGACGAGTCAAGGGGGGGTGACCGACTCATAGGAGGGGCGGCTTATAGGTTTGGCCGAGATAAGGATAGACCGACCTAAGATAGTGACCGACTCATGGGTTAGCGGCTTAAGGGGCTAAGGCTTAGGTCGTGGGGTCTTGAGTCGGTAGGGGCTGGGGTCGGCAGGGTGTTGTCTCGTGAAGTTGTTGAGTCGTTAGTAGGATGAGTCGTGAGTCGTGTGTGTGTATGGTTGAGTCGTCGAACGATTTAGGACTTGAGTCGTTAGGACCTTAGTACGACTTAAGAAGATATGTTGAGTCGTATGTGTCTTAGGTCGGAGGCTTTTTAGGTCGTGACCGACTTAAGTTGAGTCGTTGGGATATAGGGTCGGCTTTGTAGATAAGTCGTTAGGTTGCTGAGTTGTTGAGTCGTGTGAATGGCTTGTGCTAGGTCGGCAGGGCAATGAGTCGTGAAGGACTCATGGTAAGTCGGCTGTGTTGAGTCGGCATGGGGATGAGTCGGGGACGACTCAGGAGTTGGGTCGGCGACGACTTAAGAGCGACGACTCATGGTTGATTCAGCCTATAAATAGAGGGGTTTGGCTCACTTTTTGGCACCGGTTTTTGAAGCGACGAAGTGCTGCCATTTTGGGAACTCGACTACAACATTTCTTCATCTTCTTTTCTCCATTCCAATCTAATTCTAACATCCATCCAAGATCGAAGATCGAGATCGAAGATCCAAGTGCCAAAGTTGAAGATCTTCATCCGTTCGAGCTAGAATTCATCGATTGGAGCGAGATATTGCCGGATCAAACCTTGATCTTCGCTGTCCAGATCTGAAGTGTGTAGTTTTTGTAGTGTTTGGGTGATTTGGTGAGTGGTAGTTATCTCTCACGCGGATCCAAAGGAGTATATTGGATTGGTGGCATGTTTGGGTGTTAAAGTTAGAGATTTCATGCATTTTTCTTAGATCGAAGTCTAGATCCATGGTTTTTGAAGATGTTTACTTATGCAAGTTTGTTTAATAAGCATTAGAGACAAAACCCATGTTTTATAATTGATAGATCTTTGCTAAAAACCATGATTTCACATATGTTGGACTTTTGCTCGTTTATTTACGAAATTCCCATTATAGTTGATATTGCTTAAATTGCTTAATAGATCTTGTTTGAATGATTGATTATTTGAATGTATGATTGATTTGATTGTTTCCAAGTTAGCTAGTAGTTGATTTGGAACAAGATGATGAAAGAGGATTCAAAAGCTATGGAAGAAGGCTCTTGAATGGTGAAAGCTGCTTAAGGCATATGTAGCGGATGTTGAAGCTCATATGTATAGATTGGATGATGTTGAGATGGGACTTTGCCATGATTTGATGAGGCAAACCATGTTGTTGAGTTGAGACTTTGCTTTGATGCGATGAAGCGAAGTATGATGTGAGTCTTGGCTTAATCCAAGCAGGGATCATTCCAAGCATGTTGATAACTTGAAGAGTAGTTCAAGTTGGTTGATAATGGATTGTTCAAGAGGTAGCTTGAGCTTGTATGAGGATAGTCGTCAAGAAGGATGGCTAGGAGGCTTGGATCTCGTCGTTGTTGAAGGTTCTAGCATGCTCAAAAGCAAGAGTACATGGGGCGCCCATAACGACTACAGGTAGGTAGTCGGGACACCCAAAAGACTACAGGTAGGTAGTTGAGTACTCTGGGCAAAGTAGATAAGTCCTAGGCACAAGGCAGTGTGCGGAGTTATGGTTAGAACCGGGGTTACCATTAGCCCTTGACAGATGGTCATTCAACTAACGGTGAAATCGAGGCAAGGATAACAGTGATAGCCAGAGTCATGGATGTTTGGTTGTATTATCATTCGGCTTCAAGAGCGGTGTTTTCTGGGTGCTTATCTGATCTTGGTTTAGGCCTTGGGGGTTTGTATTTGGAAAACGTCGTCCTTGACTCGAGTGGTATTCGCTTTACCTTAATTGTCTATGTTGTTATGCTTGCTTCTCCTTAGTGTATGTCTGGGGCTATCACTGTAGAAAGAGGTGGAGTGGGATGGTTTGGTTCCTATTCCTTTTATCCTTTATGCTCTTTTGGTATGTTTGATAGTTAATTTACTGCTCACTAAGACTTTGTCTGACTCAAGGTTTTATGTCTCCTCTTATTACCTTGGGCTGTTCATCCATGTTGGGATGGGCAGACTAGGTAGCAGGTGACAGGTGCTGTGCTAGGAGTTCTACGATGAAGATGTCGAAGACGAGCAGGAGGCTTTGCATATTAGTTTTCTTACTATATGTACTGGGTATCCGCTGCTGTATTTGGTTGAGTGATTTGTAGTGAGGCTTTCATGTATGGATTTGAGTAGATGATTGTATGAAACAACTGTGATGCTTATATGATGATGTTCTGTTCTATGGAGCTTCACTATATTATATTTCTCTATTGTATTTTATCCATGCGCTGTGAGTTGTACGATAGAGATTCTTTTGTTTTGTTTTACCCTGACTATCGTCCATGGCTGCCTGGCACGCCTTTCAGCGCATTATTTCCTTGTTTTGGTGCGGGAGTCATGGGCGGTCGTCACAGAAATTGACTCCGAGATTTGTTGGACCATTCCCGATCATCGAGCGAATTGCAAAGCTCGCTTATAGAGTGGAGTTACCGGAAAAGATGGCGGGTTTGCACAATGTTTTTCATGTATCTTATCTACGGAAGTATGTGCATGACTCGAATACGGTGGTTTCTGCTGATAGCTGTGAAGATTTAGAGGTTGATCCAGTTGTTACGAGACCTCGTAAGCCGCTTCGTGTTGTTGAAACCGACACGAAACAGCTTAGGAGGAAGACGATTACGTTGCTCAAGGTACAACGGAGTGATGATGTTGATGACTGTACGTGGGAGGAGGAAGAGAGGATGAAGGCAGCTCATCCTGAACTCTTCGAGATATGGCCCTAAGGTGTCGTGACATCTCACGAATTTGTAACTTGTTCTAAGTCTTAGAATTCTGCATGCTAGGCTAGTAATTGGATGCATGGTTTGTTAATTACTGTGGATGGTAGGCATGCAGAATAATTTTGATTGCTCGTGTTGTTTGGAATTTCAGGGGCGAAATTCCTAAGGGGGAGAGAATGTAACGACCCGTATTTTACGTGTCGATAAAATCGTAAATAGTTGCATTAAGTCGTTAGTATTGCTTGAGTCGTTTTGAACCTAAGTGGCAGGGTTTACGGTTTAAGGGGTTAGGCCGCGTAATAACTAGCTCGTGGGTAGCCTAAGTCGTTCAGAGTTGGGTCGTATGGAGGCATGAGTCGTGACCGACTTAGTAATGTTGAGCGACTCATGGTAGTGGCCGACTTAAGATAGGTAACGACTTAAGGGAAGGTGGCCGAGTTAAGGTGTGGAAGCTTGGGTCGTGTTGCCGAGTTAACGGCCTAAGGAGATAGGTCGGTTAAGCAGGCTAGCGACTTAGGGGAGGTAGGTCGTTCAAGCGACTTAAGGATTACTGAGTTAGTAGAGTTAACGACCTAAGGGTTGTGAGGAACCTAGTAGTAGCGACCTAAGATAGTTAGCGGCTTAGGAGTTTGGGCGACCTATAGATTGACCGACCTAAGAAGCTAACGACCTAAAAGGGTTAGGTCGTGAGACGACCTAAGGTAGCAACCGACTTAGTGTTAGGTTGTAAGTCGCACACGTATGTTATGGCTTAGGTCGTTAGGTCGAGGCACTGCATGTGTTGAGTCGCGCATAGGTTGAGTCGTTGCCGAGTAGTTAGGTCGTGGAACGACCTAGTTGGGTCGGTACTCCTGTTAGGTCGTTGGATAGGCATCTCTGTTAGGTCGTGTGACCCTGTGTAGCGTTAAGTCGCATGAGTCGTTAGGCCGTGTTGGTTAGGTCGTTGGGTCGTGTGGGGCTGCTAGGTCGTAGGTTGGCCATAGTTAGGTCGTGAGCGACCTAAAAGCGAGCGACCTAAGGGGCGTTTCAGCCTATAAATAGAGGGGTTTGGCTCACTTTTTGGCACCGGATTTTGAAGCGACGAAGTGCTGCCATTTTGAGAGCTCGACTACAACACTTCTTCACTTCTTTTCTCCTCTCTAATCTAGTGCTAACATCCGTCCAAGATCGAAGATCAAGATCAAAGATTCAAGAGCCGAAGTTGAAGATCTTCATCCAACAAAGAGAGATTTCATCGTTTGAAGCGGAAGCTTGTCGGATCAAGCTAGTTTCTTCGCTGTCCAGATCTGAAGTTAGTAGCTTTTGAGGTGTTTAGGTGATTTGGTGAGTGGTAGTTATCTCTCACACGGACCCAAGGGAGTATATTGGATTGGTGGCTTGTTTATGTGTTAAAGATAGTGATTTCTTGCATTTTTCCTAAGTATGCATGTAGATCTATCATCTATGAAGTTTTGACACCTATTTTACTACATGTTAACTTATGCAAGTTTATTCATCAAGTTGTAGAGACATTTGCCTATTATTCATGCTTATTAGATTTGGACACTTTAATTACCAAATTGCCATTTCCTTGTATAATTGCTTATTAAACCTTGTTTGAATATTTGATTGCTTGGATTAATGATTGTCTTGATTGATTGTTTAGAGTTAGTTGATTTATGATTGGATCTAGACAAGTATGGTCGAAAATGATTCAAAAGCTACGGGAGAGGCTAAGGGATGAGAAAAGCTTCTCGTGGCATATGTAGCGGATGATGAAGCTCATATGGACGGATATGATGACATTGTTGTGATGGAGCTTTGCTTTGATGAGATGAGGCGAAGCATGATGTGATATAGTTTTGGCATAATCCAAGCAGGGATCATTCCAAGCATGTTGATAACTCGAGGGATGGTTCGAGTTGGTTGATAATGGATTGCTCGAGAAGTAGCTTGGGCTAGTATGAGAATAGTCGTCGAGGAGGATGACTAGGAGGCTTGGATCTCATCGTTGTTGAAGGTTCTAGTAAATTCAAAGCAAGAGTTCATGGGATGCCCAAACGACTACAGGTAGGTGGTCGGGATACCCAAAAGACTATAGGTAGGTGGTCGAGTACTCTGGGCAGAGTAGGTAAGTCCTAGGCACGGGTCACGATGACGTGCAGAGTTTATCTAGAACCGGGGTTACCATTAGCCCTTGACAGGTGGTCATTCAATTAACGGTGAAATCGAGGCAATGATAACAGTGATAGCCAGAGTCATGGATGTTTGGTTGTATCGTCATTCGGACTCAAGAGAGGTGTTTTCTGGGTGCTTATCTGATCTTGGTTTAGCCTTGGGGGTTTGTATTTGGAAAACATCGACCTTGACTCGAGTGATAATTATTCTACTTAAATTGTCTGCTTTGCTATGCTTGTTTATGCTTAGTGGGTCTGGGGGCTATCACTGTAGAATGAGGTGGAGTGGGATGGTTGAGTTCCTATTCCTTTTATCCTTTATGCTCTTTTGGTATGTTTGGTAATTAATTTACTGCTCACTAAGACTGTTGTCTGACTCAAGGTTTTATGTTCAACTCTTATTACCTTGGGCTGTGCATCCATGTTGGGATGGGCAGACTAGGTAGCAGGTGACAGGTGCTGTTCTTGGCTAGCAACACTGTTGATGACGAAGACGAGCTGGAGGCTAGCATATTAGTTTTCTTACTATATGTACTAGATGTTCCGCTGCTTGTATATGTTTGAGTGTTATGTAGTGAGGCTTGATGTATTGATTGTTCAGATGCTTGTATCAAACCTTTATGAAGTCTATATGATGTTATTCTGTTATAAGCTTCACTATATACATATATTTCTCTATTGTATTTTGTCCATGCGCTGTGAGTTGTACGATAGATTTTGCTGTTTTACCTTACTTTGATCATCGGCCATGGCTGCCTGGCGCGCTCCTCAGCGCACTATTTCCTTGTTTTGGTGCAGGAGTCATGGGCGGTCGTCACACAAAACCCGACCACCACCATCGACTGGTCCACCGTAATTTGGTTAAAGACCAAATTACGTTCATCCTCCTACATCCTACTATATACCTAATTAAAAATCATGAAACCACATTCAAAAATCCTCATTTTCAATGACGATCATGTTCTTATAAATAAAAGCACAAAAATATGATATTTGAATTTCTTACAATATTGGGTTATCTACTTAAAATACACTTTTCAACCTCAATGCTTAATAAAATTCAACAAATCCAATTTTAAAACAAAGTACAACAAAAAAACAACTTTTATTTTTAAACTGTAACTTATAACTAGTTAGGTTGAGAGATAGAGATTTTTGTAGCTAGGCGTGACATTTTTTTTTATACAGAGCAGAGGTAAAAAGGAAAGGATGTACAGGCCTGGGTTTTCCTGGTTATAACAGTTAACACACACACACACACATATATACACACACACATACATACATACATACATACATACATACATACATACATACATATATATATATATATATATATATATATATGTTTTTTTACAAACATACTTATCAAACAACACTGCTATTTCTATATCCAATTAGCCAACACATATTTCAGTATAAAAGGAATAAGTTTTACTCACTGTTTTCTTCTTTTCTTTGAACAAAAGAAACTTGCTTCCTTTTTATTCTTCTTCTGTTTCAGCTTAAATGTTTTGGTTTTTAAGTTTCTTTAATTTTAGCTTTGTATTCTTTTTATTATCTTGTTCGAATGCAAGAATATGAGGCAACAAGGAAATGCTATTTATAACAGGGAATAGGATGTAGTTCATTATGTATAGTAAGTTTATTTTCTTTTACTTTTTTTCATTTTATTTGCTTTGATTTATTTTGATTTTAAAACTGACCCGATGGAATATCATTGATTTGATTAATTTTAAAGGAGGATTTGACGTATTATATGCTTGAGATGATATGTATTAATTGCCATATTCCCTTGTGTGTTTACATGTATACACACATCCTTGAATATACATGTATACTACATACATATGTGAACATAGTTATTTTATTTTATTTTATTTTACCTTTGTAAATTTTGTTCACATACCCTATACTAATATACAAATAAAATTGTCACTTAGATGAATTTATCCTTACACATATATATATTTAGACACACACACACACATATGTATCATCTTATATTTTATATCAAGTTATGCATACACACACACATATATCTATATATATAATTATATCCCGTAATAGAAAAGTGGAGTTTTTATTTAAATATTTTTAGGAGATTAAAATTTTAGATTTTCAAATCATAGCTTCCCGAATATATATATATATATATATATATATATATATATATATATATATATATATAAAGACCAGAAGTTATTATTATTTCGCTGATGAAAATTTGTATTATCAATAATTAAAATCGGTAAATTATCCAAATAATAGGCATCAAAAACCCGGGTCGTTACATTCCTCACCTTTAAAGGAATTTCGTCCTCGAAATTTAAAACAAGAATAATTCAACCTTTAGCAAAAAGTTTTTATATTCATATAGCAAAGCACATACATCATTCACATCCTAACAACCATAACAAATTGTTATACACAGAACAAAACAATCCCAGCTACCCTGAAAACAATTCCGGATAGGCTTCCTTTACACTATCCAGAGTTTCCAGGTACAATATCTGGGATCCTCGCTCCATTGGATCTTAACCAACTTCACCACCTTGTTTCGGAGCTTCTTTTCATCCTGATCAATAATCTCAACTGGATGTCTGACTAAGGTTAAGTTCGGTTCAACCTCCAAATCTTCCTGGACTGACATTTCTACAACCAGTGATGGATCATGCACATATTTCTTGAGATGAGATACGTGAAATACATTATGAATCCCTGCCATCCTTTTTGGTTATTCAATTCTATACGCCAGAGTACCTATCCTTTCGAGTATACGAAAAGTCATATATATCTTGGTGCCAACATTCTAGTCTTGCCTAGCCTAATTGCTCCTCTTATTGGAGAAATCTTAACAAATACTAGGTCTCCAACCGCGAATTCCATATCTCTTTGTCTTTTATCGGCGTAGCTCTTTTGACGACCCTGGGCTGCCATCATCCTCTTTTTGATCAGTTAGACCTTCTTAGATGCTTTCCAAATCATATCTGGACCAAAGATTAAACAATCCCCTGACTCCACCCAACAAGCCGGTGATCTACATGGCCTTCCATAAAGAGCTTCATAGGGTGCCATTTTTATGCTTCCCTAGTAACTGTTATTGTAGGAAAATTCTACCAAATGTAGATGATCCTCCCAAAATCAACCGAAGTCCAAAATGCAGGCCCTCGACATATCTTCCAGAATATAGTTCATCCTCTCAGTTTGTTCATCCATTTGAGGATGATAAGAAGTGCTTAAACATAACTTCATACCACGGCTATCTGCAGAGCTTCCCAAAATTTACTAGTAAAATCGGGTAACGATCAATTACAACGCTTATGGAAGCTCCATGCAATCTCACGATATCTCTCATGAAAATCTCCACCAAGGAAGCGGCAGTTCTAGTTTATTTAACCAGGATAAGGTGAGCACTCTTGGTTAATCTATCTGCAATAACCCACACTCCCTCATTTCCCTTACTAGTTCTGGGTAACCCATTGATGAAATCCATCGATATCATCTCCCACTTCCATTTCAAACTCTCCAAAGGTTGCAACAGTCCTGCCGTCTTCTTCTAATCGCCCTTTATTTATTTGCAGCTTGCACACTTATTAACAGAGGTAGAGATGTCTTTCTTCATTCCCTTCCACCAAAACATCCACTTCATATACCTATACATCTTTGAGATACCTAGATGGATACTTAACCGAGAGCGACGGCATTCTGACAAAACATCATGTCTAAGATTCTTGACACTCGGAACACAATTTCCTCCATTGATTCTCAAAACTCCACGGTGATCAACCTTGAAACTCATGTGCTGCCCATCCTTAACCTTTCTGATGATGGCTCTTAAGCTTCTATACGCTTTTTGCTCGCTTGTAATCCTTTCTACGAGAGTCGAGGTAAATTCAAAAAGAGCCAAGACTACATTACTACTCAAAGCGTCCACCACCGCATTGCCTTTCTCGGTGTATAGAGAATATCCACAAATTCCAACCACCTTTGCCGTCTCAGGTTTAGGTCCTTCTAGGTTAAAAAATACTTCAAGGGTTTATGATCCGTGAAGAGCTTGAACTTTTCACCTAAGATAAGAAAGAAATTCACTCCTAAATCTCTAAGGGATAATAAGAACTAAACAAGAAATAGAAGGATCCTTACCCAATAGGTAGTGCCTCCACATTTTTAGTGCAAAGACAACAACCAGCAATTCCAGGTCATGCGTAACCTAGTTTTTCTTATGAGGCTACAACTTCCTATTTGCGTATGTAATCACTCTACCTTGCTGCATCAAAATAGCTCCTAGACCTACTCCACAAGCATCGGTGCACACTGTGAATTCACTGTTCCCATCTGGAATAGCCAAAATCGATGCACCAGTTAATCTCACCTTCAACTCTTGAAATGTTTCTTCATACTTTGGAGTCCATTCACATTTCACTCCATTCTTGGTCCACTTGGTTGAATGGGAGGAAATCTTAGAATACTCTCGAATAAACCTCATGTACTATCCTGCCAAACTAAGGAAACTACGAACCTCCGTAGGAGTTCGTGACTGCTTCCACTCCTGAACAACCATCACTTTTTGGGGTCCACTGAAATACCATCTCCCAATATGATGTGCCCTAAAAACTTTACTTTCGATTTCTAAAAATGGCACTTTGAAAACTTCATCTTTAGGACATGCCTTCTCTAGGTTTCCAATACCACCTCCAGATGATTTTTATGCTCTTCCTCTGATTTAGAGTAGATAAGAATGTCGATGATGAACACTAGCACGAACTTGTTTAGAACATCTCGAAAGACACAGTTCACTAAATCAAAAAAAAATAAGCCTGTGCATTGGTTAGCTCAAAAGGCATAACCAGCCACTCAAAGAAATAATCAGGCCCTTTGAATGTAGTTAAGGGTATACTATCTTCAGCAACCCTCAGTTGGTGAAATCCTAAAGCTAAATCCATTTGGAAGAATACGGTAGCCCCATGAAGCTGGTCGAAAAGATCGTCGATGCGAGGTAAGGGTTATTATTCCTAATGGTCAGCTAGTTTAACTCCCTATAAATCTTAACGACCCATTCGACTTGGCTGCAAACACTAAAAAAGACCACCTGCTCTAACGATTAGGTCTGATCAATCCTCTCCTCAACAAATCCTAAGTTTGACTCACCAACTCTTCCCTTTCCATTAGAGCCATTCCCCTAATTGGTTGGACTATAGGTCTTGCTTCTGGAACCAAATCAATATGAAATTCGATATCTCAATGAGGGGTAAACCATTAGCTTCTTCAAAAAGGTCAAGGAAGGCTTTAACAACTTCAACGGATCCTAATCCTTCTTGGGTTGCTTCGAGCACATGCAAAATACTACACATATGAATTTCGAGGCTATCACATTTTACCCTTACAATCCTCGATAACTTAGTTTCCAAAGATATGGTTCTCTCCTCGCAGTCGAGAACGGCTTTATATTTTGTTAACCAATCCATTCCAAATATAAGGTCAAATCCTTCAAAATCTAATACATAGGGATCACACAAAAAGCTATGGGAAAGATAAGTAATTCGCAATCCTTCACAAATCATATTCAGTTTGGTCACTCTCCTTATGGGATTAGAGACGCAAATAGAATCGTCTACGACACTAGGGATAAGGTGAAATGTCATTGTCGTTTCCAAAGAAATAAAGCTAAGAGAAGCACCAGAATCAAATAATACTTTGACATAAACATCATTTATAAGCGAAGTACCTTCGAGGATGTGTTTACCCTTCCTGTCTGTTTTGAAGCTGATGGTTCATTCTGGATGGAAAATACCTTGTTCAACTGTGCCTTCAATAGGAGTGGGCAGTTCTTTACCATTTGCCCGGGTTGATAGCAATTGAAGCACAGGGTCTTCTGAACCATTCGGTAAATAGGTTCGCTTTGCTATTTCGGGACTTTACTTCTTGGATAGAATCTGGAAATATGATGTTTATGTTTGCAATTATAACATTCCTTGTTTGCCAGTTTGCCTCCATGTTTACCTTTCCCTTGTTTCTTCCACTTCGGGTTAAATTTTCTCTTATTCTGATTTGTAGCACCTTCACTTTGTGTTGCAACTGCTATTAAGGGTTTCTTCTCCATAAATTCTTTATACCTCAAAGCCATATCCATGAGCTCCACAAACGATCCCTTAAGATGAGTAGTCATCTTCTCATGGAACTCTGTCCTCATACCTAACACAAACATTTCATTTTTCTTAAGAGGAGTGTCTATGAGTCCAGAGCCATAACGGGATAACTCATTGAACTTTGATTTGTACTCTACCACAGACATGTCTTCTTGCTTGAGATCAAGGAAACTCCTATACAACCGGGTCCTACCCACAGTCTACATGAACTGCTCCTCGAACCCCTATTTGAATTTACCCCATGAAAATTCATCCTCGGGGACATCCGCCGTGATTGAGTCCTACCATACGGCCACCCCTTCCTGTAACTACCATGATGCCAGAACTCGCTTCTAATCATCAGAAAGACCCAAACCCTTGAAAATTCTCTCACAAAAGCGCAACTATGCTTGCACCTCGATAATAGACTCAATACCCTCAAAGGGTTTCCCTCCAAGATTCGTAAAGTCCTTGCACCGAGTTGCAAAGTTCACTCGAGGCTGTACTGGAGCTACGGCCTCAACAGCTACTCTGCCACCTCCAATAGTAGGGGTTCTACCATTAGTTGTTGTTGTGCTACTGTCTCCCCTGCCTTGCCTTCCCCTTGCACTCATTGCTGACTACCTAGACGTAGTAAGAGGATACTTAGCACTGGGAAGAAATACATTCCAAAGAATGGCACTAATAATATTTTATTAAAGCTGATTTAACTATCAAGGAGGTGTATATAAATATATATAAAAATTTACAAATATGCTCTGTCAAGATTGATATTAACCCAAAAGCCTAGGCATTCACTCAATCTAGTGCTCTGATACCAAATGTGACTAATCGCCTTTCATTCCATTGAAAGATGAATCGTGAAATAGAAAGAAATAGGTAGGAAAGAAATAGATAGAAAGAACTAAACAAATCACAAAATCTCACAGCGGAACGGATAATATATATTACATAACATATATCACATAGTCACTAGTACAAACATCAGAGTCATAATTATACATGCATCATATCCAGATAGACGTAGTGACCTGTCTATTCATTTCAAATCAAAATACAGACATAAATACTAATACATCAGAACATAGATATAGCTAGATACGTTGAAGCCACCTGCTCCAACTCCTTCTCTCAAAATGCGTCAAAAGAAAACTTGGAATCACTTGGCTACTCATAAAAATTTTAAGTACCCAAGAGTTTAAGGAAAAACAGAAAATAAACTCTAGTTTAGACATGGGTCTGGTATGAGTAAAACGGTTAAATTGTTTAAAATTAAAACCATTTGAAATCAAGGGTATCTCAAAGGACTCGCGACACATAAATACAGATGGGTTTTTCCCTTATGATAACTAACACACTTTCATAGGAAATTCGAAGATATTATAATAACGTCTAGGATTTTCAAACAAATTATTCACATGGCTGAAATGTTACATTAATTAAGTTCCAGCATAATAGGCATACAACTAAGACTGAATGCACTTACTGGGGAATGGGTTCCATGCAATGAATGGGCCACTGGGGTAGCGCACGTCACGGTGCATCTCTAGAAAAATAACACAAAGGACCACACCAAGATCCTCTGCTACACAACACCGGACTACCCCTAACTTAGATTGTACGAATAAGATTACCCCACGGTTGGGATCAGCAACCGCATCAAACATACCGAGTAAAAAGGGACTCTAGAAGGGATAACCTTACCCTACTTGGGTGCGACCCAATTAGCCTTTCTTCATCTTCCCTGTTTTAGTCATTCCCGATTGATGAGGCTTGAGGCTACGATTACCTTTTAAGAACATATTCACTTGGAATGCTCATCGTCCTCCAATAACGATGTTCTGATAGCATTCATCCATACAAGTCTGTTCCGGGTTCGAATGGAACTGAAGGCACTATCTCCACTACACCATATCGGAATCACCCTTAGAGTTAGTGACAAATAGCCCTTGTACTCTGAATCTTCATTCTGAATTTTCCCTGGAATCTTCCCAACCATATCGTTTATTTTGGATCGATGTGGTTTTCGGATAATACTGATTTCCGATCCCGGTTTCATCAAATCTAAATGACATATTTTTAAAGGCCTAGTTGTTTTAACAAAACAATTCAGTTTCAAGGTGTCAACATTCATATGGAAATTTCACTACATATGTTTATTTCCAACAAAACGTCTCAACGTTTCCATTTCAATCATTCAATTCATTTGGTCACTTAATATCATAGGCACAAGATAACTTGAAACGAGTACTCAAGAGAAATCAAACCCAATCACATATCATGATCCATTTTAATGATTGTAGCTAATATTAACTAATCACAACCATCGTCTATTTAATTTAAAACAAAATTAATTATTTTTCAAATCCTACTTACTTATAATTAAAATTACTTACAAAACTATTTATTTTTTATTTAACTAAATTTAGGAATTCATTAATAACTATCTTATATAAATTAACTTGGAATTATAAATTTTTAATCTGTTATCAACCTTAATCTAAAAAAAAGTTTATTTAATTCCATATTACCAGAACTTAACATAGTAATTTAGGCATGCTGTTTTGTGATAGGGTAAAAGTACAAGTACCCATTTTGTTTTGAATTTAGAAAATAAAAATTTTAAAAGGTTAAATCCTTTGAAAATACCTTTCTTTATTCAAAAAACAAAGGTCAGGCCTATTGGCCCAACACAGACAATCCAATCTCCCATTCCTTCTTCTCTTTTAGTTTCCACTGCTATAGCCATAAATGATCCACGTGCGCGAGTGCACACGATCTTCGGCCACCATCTATTGCCGTCGACCAACTTCCCAGGTCATCTCCAACCACCGGAACCCACTGGCCACCCTAAATTTCAAGACGTAGCCCTAGTTCGAAAAATTTGGACTCGAAACCACTTCTAGGAATAAACCTATCCCTCATCTCCACCTCGTCCGGCCATCTCTGACCACCAGCTTCCACCAAATTCCACTAGTAGAATCGCCGTGACCTCCTTTCCCTTTCCCCCCATACCGCAGCCCTGAAGCTCCTCCGTGAGCCGCTGTCTATCGACATCCGAACACGACCCAGCTCCACCTCTTAACCCTACCTTCCCTCTGACTGACCACCACATCGATCAATAAAATATCCCACCATTTTTCTCGAGTTTCCCTTCCACACAACTTCCTTCTGACCAAAACCCGA
Organism: Allium cepa; assembly: GCA_030765085.1. NCBI lineage: Eukaryota > Viridiplantae > Streptophyta > Magnoliopsida > Asparagales > Amaryllidaceae > Allium > Allium cepa. The sequence goes on along the minus strand of CM060946.1, from coordinate 100,424,105 downwards.
CCCTCACCATCGACTGGTCCACCGTAATTTGGTCAGAGACCAAATTACGTTCATCCCTTTACATCCCACTATATATCTAATTAAAAATCATGAAACCACCTTCAAAATTCTCATTTTCAATGACGATCATGTTCATATAAATAAAAGCACAAAATATGATATTCAAATTTCTTACAATATTGGGTTACCTACTGTAAAATACACTTTTCAACCTCTATGCTTAATAATATTCAACAAAACCAATTTTAAAACAAAGTACAGTAAAAAACGAACAACTGTTCTTTTTTTAAACCATAACCTAAAACTAATTAGGTTGAGAGATAGATATTTTTGAAGCTAGGCATGACTTTTTTTTTATACAGAGCAGAGGTAAAAAGTACAGGCATGGGTTTTCCTGGTTATAACACTTAACATATATTCATATTTAAGTATGTATATATATGAGTTCCTGTACAAGCATACTTATCAAACAACACTACTATTCCTATATCCAAGCAGATAACACAGATTTAGTATAAAAGAAATAAGTTTTATTCATTGTTTTCTTCTTTTCTTTGAATAAAAGAAACCTGCTTCCTTCTTTTTTTTTCTTCTTCTCTTTGAGCTTGATTTTTTTCGTTTTGGTTTTTAAGTTTCTTTAATGGCAACTTTGTATTCTTTTTATTGTCTTATTCGAATGCAAGAATATGAAACAACAAGGCAGTGCCATTTATAACAGAGAATAGATTGTAGTTCATTATGTACAGTAAGTTCATTTTCTTTTCTTTTTTTATTTTATTTTCTTTGATTTATTTTGATTTTGAAACTAACCTAATGGAATATCAATGATTTGACTAATTTAGAAGGAGGAATTAATGTATAATATGCTTGAGATGATGTGTATTAATTTCCATATTCCCTTATGTGTTTACATGTACACACACATCCTTTAATATACATATATAGTACATACATATGTGAACATAGTTTTTTTGTTTTACTTTACCTTACATATACCCTATACTAATATACAAATAAAATTGTCACTTACATTAATTTATCCTTACACACACACACATATATATTTAGACATATATATCATCTTAAATTTTATATCAAGTTATGCATACACACACACACACACACACACACACACATATATAGTTATATCCCGTAATAGAAAAGTGGAGTTTTTATTTAAATATTTTTGAGAGATTAAAATTTTAGATTTTCATATCATAGCTCCCCGAATATATAGAAATATATGTATGTATGTATGTATGTATGTATGTATAAAGACCAGAATTTATTATTGTTTTGTTGATGAAAATTTTTGTCAATAATTGAAAAGTAAATTATCCAAATAATAGGTGTGGAAAACCTAGGTCGTTATATACACACACACACACACACACACACACACACACACATATACATACATACATACATCAACCATTATGAGGGCAGATTGTTATAATTGTCCAAGCTGATGATGATACTTAGGATTGTAACCTTGAAATACTTTTAATCTTAGAGTGGTAGTTTGTATTGTATGTTATCGTCCCGTTATGATATTTAGACCTTTTATTCTTTTTTCCTTGTTCCTTTTCTTTCCACTTTTATATTAACCATAACAATCTATCTTTTTGGCACATAGATGCTCGATGCGTGAATACCGTGGATGTATTAGTATTGATATTTAATAGCCGAAAAGGTGGGTCGTCATAGTTTCTACAGTCTACTGCAGTTTCTTCTTCATATTCGTTCGTTTGAGTGCTTTCTCATAGGGGATCAACTGTAATGGGTTTGAAATGAAAATTAATTATCCACATTGGAGGTCAATGGAGGATATAATAAAATCCACGCCCAACTAAAATGGGTGAGTAAATAGATCCCTTTTTAAGTGTAAGCATGACATTTAACCATCACCATGCTTCCCTATGCATGGATCTGGATGGATTAGGAATGAAAATGGAGATGAGATTAGTAGTGAGGAAAGTGGAGTTTAGAAATGAAGTGAATAGATAAAGAGAAGGGGAATCATGAGAATGTAAAAGTATGAAAAAAGTTGAAAAAAAGGATTGGGGTGTGTACAATAAATTCTAGCCGAGGCCTAACATCTCTAATTTGTAGGTTTTTTATAACGAACCTGACTCGACCTTCGAAAATCGACACCCGTACTTCACTTGTACTCAAATGTCGCAGATTCAAACGTCGAATCTGGCTCGCCGGAGCTTATTATACATTAAGTATACAACACAGCGGAAGAAAAATGAATAATATCATTGATATACAATATCTGATACAACAATGAATACAATAGAATAATACAATAGATATCAATACTATCAGAGATACAAGACACAGTGGAAAGAATATCTTCAATAGAGTACATTTCCAAAAGAATCCAACTCCATAATGCAACTGCAACTCAATCTCCAAACTAAAGATAGCTCGAACCATCATCACGATCCAATAAACAAACTAGATAACTCCATAATGAAGCAAATGTGATCGCCAAGATCCAAAGGCTTCAAAGATATCGAATCTACTCCTACTATCTGACTATCTGAAAAAACCAACTCTAGACTGCCTGTGTGGAAAATTGTGGGCACCCAGAGTATAGGAAAGGAACAATAAACTCCGGGTCAGTCCTGGGACTGGTATGAGCAAGAAAAAACAGATTATCTTTTAAAAACAACCAAAAGAATTTAAAATTGAAATCCGCAATGCTTTTTGGAAAATGAAATTGCCATAAGGCCTCCCCCACACACACAATGCAAACGCACACTTGGAGGAGATTTCTCCTTATAACAGTCAAAAATGCTTGATACGCGAAAACTATTTGATATTATTATTAGTGCATAGCGCAGAAAACATTTGCAAGTATAATATTAATCTTAGCCAGCATACGTACCATTATAGTATGCCTACTACAGCTACCATATTAGATGGTAGGTTTTACAACTAAAACCATACAAGGCGCGTACTGGATGATTGGATTTCCAACAAATGGTCAGGCCAAGGAACTTCCCTTTGCCACATAGGTACGCCTCTGGAGGGACGCTCCAAGAACCATCCCTCAGTTCTCTACCAACACAAGGTCGGTTTACTCCCATCCCGGGAGTAAGACTTAAGATATGCCACCCCCGGTCGTTTGCGACCTTTATCCGAGGCGTCTCGCAACCAATAACCACAAAGCAATGTATTTGCAGTAACCACATAGGTTAAATATCTGGGCTCCATACCATGATACCACCCTTTTCCAGAAGGAATGGACATACCTTAGGGGCACGACCCCTGAAACCTTGCTGCATCTTTCCTATTTCGACCATTACCGGGCTGTGAGGCTCGATGAGGTCTCCTCCACAAAGCTACACTTTTTCACAAAGCCATGCTTTGATCAACAAATGATCAGCAACACTTCGTATGCCACATTACCAAATTGGAAATGTATCACTAGTAACCATCAACTATATATCCTCTGAGCTCGTACGTCTCAGAAAAAGGTGTTAATCTAAGAGAATAAATCTACGCCACCAAATAGAAATGTATTTGACAGAAACCAGCTTTACACCTCAAAATGTAACGTCAGACACACACCTACAAGTCTGTTCTGGGTTCGAACAGAACCGAAGGCACTTCCAAAGAAGCCATTGCAATCCGGGTATACCCAATCCTGATCAAACTACCCATCACATATGGAGATCTCTATACCGTAGCTACTCAGTACAGAGTCATTCGACAGGTTATCCTATCATTCTTGAAGACGCCCGGTCTTCACCATCGGTCTTCAAATGCTATCCATAACGTCGTATCATTATTCGGAATGGGTTACATGACACGAGGTTCTCTCCCGGCTAAACCGAATAATGAGTGCAATATTTAAAAACATATGGATATTGGATTTCAGTTAAGTCACAACTTGTTATCCAAAACAAATGGTTTAAACAAATTACCATTTTAAATCCTTTTTAAACAAAAGATTCACTTCACAAAATTCACCCATCTTTCACAAAGATTATTTCATGGCTTTTCAAAAACAATTGCCTTTAAAAAGTGGATTAACTTATCCAACCTTTAAATCAAAGACTCAAACCATAGTTTTCAAAACTATCTCCAAAGATTCATTCATATCTTTCAAAACAATTCCCATTTCAAATTTTTATACAAAAGATACTTCAATTTCAAACAAAGTTCAACCATTTTCCACAAAAATTTATTCATAGCTTTCAAACTATTTTCATTTCAAAAACTTGAAATCCCTTTAACAAAATTTGGAAAAAATTCTTTCCTTATATGAAAGCTTTTATTACTTGAAAACAAATAGTTTTCGTTTTGGGAAGAACTGATTACATCTACATAAGTTAAAGCCATTCAAATATAAAACTTGGTTTTAAATTTAATTCCCCAAACAATACTTTTTAAATGGTTTAATACCCACATAAACACCTTTATAACTTGTATAACCTTTTTAAACCATTGTTTTCAAATCATAGAATTCAATTTCAAATATTGAACTCAAATTCAATTCAAATTATTTAAATTTCAAAACTTTATTAAGTTATTCAAAATAACTTTCATCTTCAAAACTTCTTTACAAAAGCTTTTCAAATTCAATATAATTAAATTTCCAAAACCATTTAGATTCAAAATTCAATTTTAAAACCATTTCAAAAATCTATGAATTAACCAATTTCCTCATGCAATCCATATTTGTGTGTATAAGGCGTAGTCCAGGGGTTTAGCACAATAGTGCAACATCATAAATCATTACCTCATCAATCATTACAGATACAAGCACAACAATATCGATAAGCGGTATAATCCTATAACGCTTATCATCATTCACAGATTCACAAATAGATATGTAAATGCATCACAGATAAATATATAAATACATTACATATAAATAATATACACACATAGCTCAATCAAAACAATCCACATCACAGAATCATTATGGAACAACCCAAGGCATTCATACAATTCATACATCCATAAGCAATGTCAATTAATTATCTGATTAACTTAAATCAGATTAATTACTAATCTTAGTTAATTAATACTAATTAATTTCAACCCATTTCAATTAACCTTCAATTAATCATTAACTAACCATAAATAATTAATTAACTAACCTTTAATTAACTATTCTTAATTAATCACATTAATTAATTAGTCCTTAATTAATTATCATACCTTAGTCACCTTCATTAATTAATTAACCTTTAAATCAATTAATTATTCAAATTAATTATCTTAATTAATTTATCACATAAATTAATTATCCTTTAAATTAATTATCCTTTAATCACTTGATAAACCAACCTTTAATCATTAATTAATTACTTTTAATTAAATAATTATTTTTAAAAACATTAAGTTTTTAAAACCTTTAATCTTTGAAAACAAAATTATTATTAATCTATAAGTTAACTTAAATCTTTAAGTTAACTAACAATTAAAACGACTTTATCATTTTTGATCCACTTCTTAATTAAGCTATTTAATTAAAATAGGCTTAAGAATTAATTAGAATAAAGTATATTTGTTAGAACTTAATTAGTTAAAATAATCATTCAAAAACCTTTAATTATTCCTGAAACATAAACACATATTTTATAAAAGATTGGTTTAAGAAAATTATTAAAATTTAATTTATACAAACTTTTCAAATTTGTAAATATACTTAAGTTTTCTGACCCAAACAACTTCGGTATCAACCCGAGCCGGATGACCATTTTCTCGAGTCACTCCCGTTCTTCTTCTTCTATCCTTTTTTTCTTTTTAAAACTTGGTTCCGTTTTTAATTTAAAAACCTGTTACTATTTCCTAAAGCACTCGCGAACGAATTCGAAGATAAACTCGAGCCAACTACAAAATTCTCGAGTAACAACCCGAGATCAACACTGAGACACGCTTCTTCTTCTTTCCCAAAGCCATAATCAAACCCAGACCAAACACTAACACGCCGTGCACATGTCCAGGCACTCCGACCATCTCCAGTAGACCTCGCCGTCTTCCACAAGTCAACGACCATCTACACTATCGCTCTGATCACCCAAATCCCATAAACTACAATGAATTTGCAAAGAAAAAATCTGACCCAACCTGGAACAACTACGATCACCAAAGATCCTCCTCCTCTGATCACCACCGATCATCTGTGACCACGCCGTCATGACCAAAGTTTTGTCACGAACCAAAGCATCGATCCCCCACCTCGCTACAAATCCTGATACTTCCACATTGTTACAGATGCCATGGCAAAACCATCAACTAAAACGACACCACGAACCCTAAATCCATGTCGAGCCACCATTACTGTCATAAAAAAATTCTTTACCATTTTTCCTTGAATCCCCTAGACTCCAGCTACCTCCAGCTATGATTTCGAGTCCCACCACTTCCTTGATCACCATAATTTGACAAAAAACCTGTAACGACCCGGAATTTTAGGCAATATCAATTTAATAATCTATATTAATAATTAAATTGATTTGATAGTTTTTCTTTATAATTTCAATTTAAATTGGGAAATTTATTCTTTTTAAGAATAATAAATATTTAATCTGGTAATTTTGATCAATATCTTTCTATCAATTTAAAATGGATAAGATTTATTTTCCAAAGCTAATGAAATTTTATTCTGTTTATAATATATATTTGATATATATTGTGAATAGAATATCTTTTGTTTTAAATAAAGATGAATTTTTAAATTGTAATACATATGTATGTGTATGTTATAATTTGGAATTGTTTTGAAATTTAATTTAATAATTTATATATGTATGAATATTGTAATGTGAGCTTTGTTTTAGAGTTAATATTTTTCAAAAGTTAATTTTAAGTTTAATTCAATTTGTTTTCAAAGTATAAAATAATTGTTTATTTTTTTAAATATGATAATTCAGAGTTTTGTTTTTTTTCTTTTAAAATGCTTAATTTAAAATGGTTATAAACGTATGTATAAATGTTTTAGATTTTTAAAATACAAGTATAAAGAACTTATTTATATTTTAATTAGTTTTAGAACATTTTCTTATAAAGGTACACTTATATTTACATATGTAAGTATTTATTTATATAGTAAATTAACTAAGTAAGTTATATTATCATTTTAAATTAAATAAAAATTTATAAAAAATGCTTAAGTACAAATGTAAACATGTTAAGGCATCTCTAAAACACATGTAAGTCAATTAAGCTATATTAGTGACAAGTGTAAAAACTTAAATAACAAGTGCCTTCAATTAAAATTTAATTTCTTTAATCTTAATAAAACATAACACTTTGTTTTCTTTTCTAACTCAAACCAGAAATCTTTCTCAAATCTGATAATTTAAGACTAAAAAGCAAAGTATAACCTCAAACAAAATCTGCAAATTAAAATTCTTATCAAACCTCAAACTTGCATTCAAAGGGGAGAGTTCAACTGCCAATTCAACCTGCAACTAAAATGAAGAATTCAAATTCATCAACAAGATTCAAGATCAACGTGCAACATCAATTAAAATCTGCAGTTTCAACATCTTTAAAATCAAATTTGAAGCATGCATTAGGATTTCTTCAGCAAATCGAAGCATTCTTTTCTGATTTAAATGTTCAGAGCCTGGAACTAAAATCTGCTATGCCTTGTTCTCTGCTCTCTGCAATTAAATAAGGTGATTAATCATTTTAAAAAAAGATTTGGTTTAATTTATGGTGAAATAATGATGCATGCAAACGAATTCTTTCTTTGATAATGAATATTTATTTATATGAATGCATGATTATTATAAGTACTTAATGCCTGTAAATAGGAATTTAAATTCTGTTGTTCAGGCAGAATTTGATTCTTCATCTTTAAATCCAAAATCTTCCAAATCTATAACTTAATTGAATTTGTTATATAAATTAAAAATGTAAGTTATAGTTTGATAGTAATTTTAAAATTTGTTTCATAATTTTTAAACACAACAAATAAGTATAAAAAGGAAATTTACAGTAAAACTAAATTTTAGTTAAAAATCAACCACCTTAAATTTTAATTTTAATTACATGCATGTAATCTTGATAGAAAATCATGAATTTTGATATGTAATTTGTGATTTTTAGTTGGTTAATTCGTATGTATTTGGCGTTTGTTCGAAAATTGGGCTTTAGTGATTTGCCGAAGAACAACATGATAATTGAAGCTTGAACTTTGGTCGAAGCTTGCTTATGAATCATGGAAGATGGGAAAAATGTTCAAGAATTTTTCCATAGGCCGTGGTGATGGGATTAGATCAAAGTAGGGTTTTTCTTGTTTTCGGTTGGGCTTGGTTGTCGTGATCATTGCGACTTGAATATTTGATCGGAGGGTTCACATTTTGGGGAGACGAAGCTCGTGACGTGGCGGTTCTGTGGAGGGAACGGCGAAGTTCGTCAACGTCTAGTTTGTCGGCGGTGATTGGGTTAAGGGATCGAGTTCTGCAGTTTTATTCGAGCTAGAGATCGAATTTCTGTTTTGCGTTAGAGTTCTTCGATCTGGGTTTGGAATTGGGTTCGCATGCGATCGAGTGACCGTCGATGATAGTCGCGACGAACATGGGTGGCCGGATGTGATTGGGCACGTGCACCGTGCAAGTTGGTGTGCACTGGAATGTGGAGCTGGGAATTTTCGTTGGGGGAAGAAGGGTTTAACCGAGGTTTTACTCGGGAAGTTCATGTGTTTTCATCGTGTATGACTCGAAGGGTTGGAAGCTGGAATTTACTCGGTGTAGACTCGTGAAGATTGCCGAGTCTGTCTCGGGTTTTTAGGGTTGTTGCTTTAGTTAAGTTCTGTGATGATTTTTAAGTTGCATATGAAACTTGAGTTTGATAAAATCAAGCATTAAGTTAGAAAACGAAACAAAATACAAAGTTAAAAACTTGTTGTTTTAAAATAGATGTAAATCAACTATTAAAAAGGGATAATTGAATTCAAATTTCAAATTTAAATTGTTATAAGATGATTGCCTTTTGAAAATAATTATCTTAATTAAATTTTGAATTTCAATTTAAAAGTGTGTTTTGAATTTAATTATTAAATCAAGGTTTAAAGCAAAATTTTAAAATAATGAATTAAAAACTAAGTTTCAATTCTTATTGAAAATAAATAAGTTTAAAATTAGATAATTTAAACTGTTTTTAGTTTGAAATTGATTTCCGAATGCTTTATCTTCAAGTAAGGTTGTTATTATGATTTTGTAAACCAAATTTAATAATTTTTATTTAAGTTAATAAGATTTAATTTATTCAAATAATTTATTTATGAGAAAATTAAGGTTAAATAGTTATTGATATGAATTTAAGAATACTTGATTATATGATTTGTTAATAAGTAAAATTTAATTAAGGTTAATGTTTTCTTAATTAATTAAGGATTTTCTTTAAATATAAGATGTTAATTAATTATTTAATTACTTTTTAAATAATTAGTAAATTTTTTATTTAATTTTAAATAATCACTTAATTATGAATTAATTAAGTGTAGTTACTTAATGAAGTAATTAATGGTTAATTTTTAAATGTAATTAAGAATGGTAATTACTTATAGGAGAAATTAGTGGGGAATTACTCATAGGAGTAATTAAATGGAAATGATTATTTGATAATCACTTAATGTTATTAATCTAAGGATTGATTAATATAATTGTTTGAAGTTAATTAATTATGGAGTAATTAATTAATTAAAGAATTAAGGATTGTTTAATGATGGAATTAATTATTTGTTAAGTGATTAATTAAGAGAGTAATCAAGATTTATTAATGAAAGTAATTAGAAGATAATTACTTGTTAAGTAATTAAGGGTTAATTACTTAATTATTTTAGTTAATTAATTAATGTGATTAATTAATTGATGAATGTGATTAATTTTAAGATTAATTACTAAGTGTAATTAATTAAAAACGTAATTGATAAATAAAGTAATTAATTAAGAATTATTCATTAATGTAATTAAATTAATTGATTACTTAATGAAGTAATTAAAGATTAATTAATCAAAGGGTTAATATAATTAATTAAGAAGTTAATTAATTAAGATAAGTAATTACAAGTTGTTAATTACTGTTTGCAATTAATGAGATGATTAATTATAAATTAATTATTTAATTAAAGGTTATTAATCAATAAGGATCATTAGTTAATATAATTAATGAATTAATCAAGGTTGATTAATAAACGTAATTATTTAAGAGTGATTAATTAATTAAGATTAATGTAATTAATTATAAATGATTAATTAAAGGAAGTGAATGAAGGATCATTAATTATTGTAATTAATGATAGTAATTAACGATAATTACTGTATATGGTTAAAGATAATTACTTGAATATAATTATAAGATCATTAATCAAGAGAGATTAATTATAAAAGATCATTAAGAGATAATTAATTTATCAATTTATTTGGAATAAATTAATGAAGAAGGATTTTGGTAATCCAACTGATTAAGAGTTAATCAATTCCGCGTATGGATGATTGATTGATATTGGATGATTGGTTAATATTGGGTGATTGATACTGGGTGATTGGTTGATATTGGATGATTTGGATATCTCTGATATATGTTATGCTGTTTTGTGAGATGAATGGTTGTTATGAATTATCTATTGTGATCATGTGATTCATCTATCTGTTTTATATCATCCTGAATATAAGTTTAACTGTTTAAACCCTTAAAACAACTTGGACATTAAAATGGCATTTGGTTTCGGTGAGACCGGGATCGGGTTTCCAAATTTGGATATCCGAAAACCACATCGATTCCAATTAAACGTTAGGTCGTAAATCCAAGTGGAGTGCAAGTGAAGACTCGAGGTGTAAGAACTATTCATCAGTATGACTTTGTGGGTGATTCCACGGTGTGTTTGACGGGCTAATACTTACAGGTTCGAGATGGTGATTTAGAGTGCAAGGGCAATGGTCGTTGACTCTGAGGATGATTCCAAAATGAGTGCAACGAGATAGTGCCTTTGGTTTCTCTCAAACCCGGAACGAACTTGTATGGATTGAATGCTTTCAAAACATCGTCAGGTGGACGATGAGCATTCTAAGATAGATGTGTTCTATAAGGTAATCGCAGCCTCAAGCCTCATCAACCGGGAATGGCTAAAACAGGGGAGGTGCAGCAAGGTTAAGTGGGTCATTCCCAAGCAGGACGAGATTTACCCCTGTCTAGAGGTCCCTTTCTATTTCGGCTTAGTGTGTGGTTGGTCGCGCCAACCACGGGGTGGTCTTGTTCGGGACAGTCCAGTAAGGGATGGTTCTGGCCTTGTGTTGCAGGGGAGTTAGGGTGGCTCCTCGGTACGTTGATCTAGGCCACATACTGTGACGAGCGGTACCCCAGTAGACCTGCGATTGATGGAAACTCATTCTTCCTGCGAGGCCCTACGGTTTTGTTTGTATTACCCACTTTTGTGGCTAGTAGCTGGAATTTAATAATGTAACAATTTCAGCTATTTCTTATTTACTTGAAAACCCTAGACACTATTATAACATCACTGGATTTCCTATCAAATGTTTTGGTTAGCGTAAGGTAAAAACTTTTCCATGTTTATGTGTGGGAAGTCTTACGTGATACCTTTTCTTTCGAAGGTTTTTCTAAAGTTAAGCAATTTTAACCTGTTTACTCACACCAGACCCCTGTCTAACCCGAGTGTTTATTTTCTGTTTTATTAAACTCTTGGGTACTCATATTATGTATGAGTAGTCAAGTGATTCAGGTTTTCTTGACGAATTCTGGAGGAGATATGGAGCAGGAGGCTTCCACGTGTAGATATTATGGTTCCGCTGTGTTTGATTGGTATCTATATCTTGTGTTCTTGAGTTGTATAGTTAGACAGACGTTTATAACTGTCTAATATGTGTTTAAAAGTGTGTACTCTGATGTAATATGATACTATGAAATGTTTTATGTGGTGTATATATATATATTTTATTCGTTCCGCTGTGAGTTCTCTGGTGTTGTTGTGTTTCTTCTTTCTCTTTCTTTTCTTCTTCTATCCCTTTCTTTCTTAATTGGTGATGCGGATCCCTGGAGATAGGAAGTCGGGTCGTCACAAAACCCAAAACTGTTCAACCTCAAATTTCTCAATAAACACGACATTAAAAATCTTGATTTTTCTATTAAAATTCATGATTTTCCAAGACAAATTTAGTAATTCAAATTAATCAAAGAATTATGAAATTTAAATTTTGACATGTTTCCAATTTTTACTGTATATTTTCTTTTCCAAAATTTTTACTCAATATTTCATTCAAGTCTATTTTTAAAAATGATATTGTATACCTTCAAACACTTTTTATTCAAAGAGCAAGATTCAAAAATTGTTTAGGTGGGTTGATTTGAATCAGATTTTGGAAGCCTATAACTAAACAGAGACAACATTTGCTTGTTTATCAGACATGCACAACCATATCATTTCATATTCCTAGGCATGCAATCACATTTCACATTCATACAAACCATATCCAAGTCATCATCATCACAGACTTAAAATAATAAGAAAGATCAAGTTTAAAAAGGGGAGTTTGCTCACCTGTCATCTGAGAACAAAGAAGCTTTTTAAAATTTTTGATAACTGGGCACTGGGATCTGAGAATTTGATCTGCCAATGACTTGGTTTGATTTGAAATTTGCATTTTTTCTTCAATCTGGAATTGAGTTGGTTTTGATCCAGCTTGCTTTTGATTTGCTTGAACCTGATTTGTTACTCAGGTTGAAAATTTGAATGCAGACTTAATTTCCAGGTTTTTGAACTTGCATGCTTTAATCGGGTTGATTGTTTGGGAACTGGAATCGAAGACCATCTAATCTTCTAGTTTGATCAAGGCTTAAGATTTGATTTTTTTTCTGTGATATCGTTTCAGATTTTGAACTGCTTCAGATCTGAAGCTTTTCTTTTGTTTTCAATTAAATTTTTGGTCTTAATTTCTTTCATCTCAGGTTTCTTTGTTTTGAGTTTCTTGTATTGTAAATTTTTTAACAGGGATTTGCAATGAGAAGAAATAAAATTGTCTTTTCTTTTATTACATTTTAATTAAATTTCAGTTTAAAATAAATATGCATTTGCCACTTCTATTATTTTAACTAACACTTGTAAATTGATGTTGTTACTCATTAAACATTTGTCAATGCATGGATTATATAATTTACAATTGTCAAAATTACATATTTTTTTATGTTTTTCCCCTTTGTTTTATTAATTTGTTGATATGAAAACAATTTGTGTTTGAACTTTTCCTTTACTAACATTTATATAACCTTTTAAAGAAATTGATTTAAAAATTAAGTTACACAAGTATGTATAGATTATATTTATAAGTCTTTAGAATAATTTTTTTTTCTTTAAACAACTTTTTTTAAAAAAATTACTTTTTATATAAAATTAAAATTTAACTTTCAAATATCATTTAAAAAAATTTACTATATTGAATTTCAATACAACTTTCAAAAGATATATTACATATGTATATTATAAATTGGAAAAAAAATTCTAGAAATTTTGAAATAGAGCTTTTCAAATATATTATTTAAAACATTTATTTTTAAATTTCAAATTCAAAAATCAGTATACAATCAATTTTTATTTATAAATGAATAAACAAATATCTTTTATAAATGTATATTTTATTCCATAATTTCAATTTAATAATTAAATTCACAATTTAATTCAAAATTTCATATTAATTACCAAATTAATTCTTAATTTTAATCCGAAAACCAAATTAATTACTAAATTAATTAGGCTTAAAAATCAGGATCGTTACAGATTCTCCCCTTAAGAAAATTTCGTCCTCGAAATTTGCCAGGGAGACAACAAAGAATGGATACACAAAGTTAAAGAATCGACTCATCAATCAAGCTGATTATCTATTCGATATTTAGCTTACCAAATCAGAATATCAGGAATAGATTGGAGAACAATTCTATCCAACAATTTACGAAATACTCGGGTTATCCGGATCTACGAAATATATAGGGACCTTGGTTAGTTTGAAGGATAACTAGTCATTCGTAGAACATATCGGAACCCGATAAAACATATTAATGAATTCAATCTTTCACAATTCTCAAACATTAGATATGGATCCCAATGTCAAGTCGGAGTATTCCAAACATATATAACTTGTCCCTCTCGTACCTTGATACTCACAAGAAATTACAATAGAATTTTGAATTTGGTTATGATCGGAATCGTTTTATCAATACAAATCTTCATATTCAACTTCATATTTAATTTACCAGTTTAATTCAATAGAATTTCAAATTCATTGAAGTTAAAAACGAATAGCTAATAGAAATTTGACGAAAAGAATATGAGATAGAAACTTATCTACACGATTCGTAGGGCCATCACCACACCGAAGCTTCTCCCTCGAGCTGCCACGAAGCAATCAAAGAACTGAAATTAGATCAAAGGAGATTGGTAGAGAAAGTTGTTTTCGCTGTTACAGGGTTTTGACCAGCTTTAGTGGTACTTCCCTGTCTCCTATCTCGTTCTCTTCTTACATACTCACAATCAGTGGATAGTAAGAGAATTTACTGAGGCATTCGGATGGATATCTTAGGGATATACTCATTTTAGGGTATTTGTAACCCTATCTCTAATGAGCTACCTAATGTGTTATACTCCTGAGCTAAAATTTCAACCTTTAGCTTTGATACCAATTATAACGACCCTGATTCGACCTTCAAAAATCGACACCCGTACTTCACTTGTACTCGAATGCCGCAGATTCAAACGTCGAATCTGGCTCGTCGGAGCTTATAACACATTAAGTATACAACACAGCGGAAGAAAAATGAATAATATCATTGATATACAATATCTGATACAACAATGAATACAATAGAATGATACAATAGATATCAATACTATCAGAGATACAAGACACAGTGGAAAGAATATCTTCAATAGAGTACATCTCCAAAAGAATCCAACTCCATAATGCAACTGCAACTCCATCTCCAAACTAAATATAGATCGAACCATCATCATGATGCAACAAGAAAACTAGATAACTCCAGAATGAAGCAAATGCGATCGCCTAGATCCAAAGGCTTCAAAGATATCAAATCTACTCCTACTATCTGACTATTTGAAAAACCCAACTCTAGACTGCCCGTGTAGAAAATTGTGGGCACCCAGAGTTTAGGAAAGGAGCAATAAACTCCGGGTCAGTCACGGGACTGGTATGAGCAAACAAAAACAGTTTATCTTTTAAAAATAAACAAAAGAATTTAAAATTGAAATCCGCAATGCTTTTTGAAAAATGAAACTGCCATAAGGTCTTCCGCCACATACACAATGCAAACGCACACTTGGAAGAGATTTCTCCTTATGGCAGTCAAAAATGCTTGATACGCGAAAACCATTTGATGTTATTATTAGTGCATAGTGCAGAAAACATTTGCAAGTATAATATTAATCTTACCCGGCATATGTACCATTATAGTATGCCTATTATTGCTACCATATTAGATGACAGGTTTTACAACTAAAACCGTAAAGGCACGTATTGGATGATTGGATTTCCAACAAATGGTCAGGCCAAGGAACTTCCCATTGCTACATGGGTATGCCTCTCGAGGGACGCCCCGAGAACCATCCTTCAGTTCTCTGCCAACACAAGGCCGGTTTACTCCCTTCCCGGGAGTAAGACCTAAGATATGCCACCCCCGGTCGTTTGCGACCTTTATCCGAGGTGCCTCTCAAACAACAACCGCAAAGCAATGTATTTGCAGTAACCACATAAGTTAAATATCTGGGATCCATACCATGATACCACCCTTTTCAAGAAGGAATAGACATACCCTTGGGGCGCAACCCCTAAAACCTTGCTGCATCTTTCCTGTTTTGACCATTACCGGGTAGTGAGGCTCGATGAGGTCTCATCCACAAAGCTACGCTTTTTCACAAAGTCATGCTTTGATCAACAAATGATCAGCAACACTTCCTATGCCACATTACCAAATTGGGAATGTATCACTAGTAACCATCAACTACATAACCTCTGAGCCCGTACGTCTCAATGAATGGTGTTATGCTAAAAGAATAAATCTCCGCCACCAAACAGAAATGTATTTGATAGAAACCAGCTTTACACCTCAAAGTGTAATGTCAGACACACATCAATACAAGTCTATTCCGAGTTCGAAAAGAACCGAAGGCACTTCCAAAGAAGCCCTTACAATCCAGGTATCCCCAATCCCGATTGGACAACCCATCACATATAGATGTTGAATATGCGATTATATGATTTTTGTTTAACGATAATAAACATATATATATGTATATATATATATATATATATATTCGTGTAAATGTATTTGGTAATGTACTATTTCATTTTTCATTGATTAAATAAATATTTGATGAATAAAATTAAGTGACAAAGAATTTGAATTCAAACAGAAATTTTATTCAAACAAATATTTATTACAATTTTGAATAGTACAAATTAAAGCTCTCACTATACATATACAATTTTGATTCTAACTACATCACAATTTAATTTACATAAATTCCTCACTACATATCACTTACACTCGTAGTTCATCTTCAACTTCATTCCAGTTAGAATCCAACATCTGAGCAATCTGCAAAAATATTCACTGACATAGTAAAATTGAAAAAGAAATATTTTTGCAATATAAAATAAAATATGGATTTTGAAAATATTATTTGCCTCAGTTGTTTGGGTTGTTCGTCATCATTTACATTTGATTTCATCACACACGAACAATGTGACATGCACAGTGTATCACTGTACATGCCACAAGACCGTGCACACCGATATACACTTGATAATGTTACAGGGACAGGTGAGCACAAGGTCAAACCTAAAATAAAAGGACGGGGTTCAACTCAGGTGCAATATAAATAAAATCTCGACACGAGCACAAGGTCAAACCTGAGTGTTAAACTGGATACAACTCAATGTACAAATCATAATACAACAGTGCCAACAGACCAAAGTGAAATGAAATGGCACATGTATATACAGCGCATAGTCGCATTCAAGTCATAGAAACAAATGACACAATGCAATTTGCAACAGGTTAGAGCATACGAGCAGCAGCCTTAACAAGCAAAGACCATAAGCCAAAGCTAACAGCAACTAGTAGAGCAAATCCAAATGACTCAAGTACACCAGTGACACCAATAAAGTCAAGACGAAGCAATGCTAACACAAAGTAGAGCAACATCACAAGAAGGCATCATGAATATACACAATGCAGACCAAAGAGCAAAAAAGTAATCTGGATCAAATGCCATCAAGTCAGAGACCATAATCAAGCAACAACATGACAGCAAATAACAGTGCACCAAACAACTCACACATATGCAACCTGACAGAGCTCGAGAATATACATGCATGAAGAACAACAACAGCCTCAACATATATGACCAAGTGGTTACACAGTATGAAGTGCACAACAAACTTCAAATGACTCAAGAGAAGATATCAAATACAACATGAATGAACTAGTCTAGCAACACACCCAAAATCAACATAAATAATGCCAACAATATGGATATACAGTGATGCATGAAATAAGTACAAGAGTGCAACAGTATGGCTATATGCATGCTACAGAAGGAACAAACACATGAAACAGTATATGTGCAAGCTGAAAACATAAATGCCAAAAAACAGAACAACTCACATGTAAGTAACTTGACTAAAGCAGTTTAAGTCAAGTAGAGCAACATTGCATAAGTGACACAGGCATCGGACTAAAGTACATCATGAAGCAAAACCAAGTTCAGGTTAATTCAAGAAGGACCGCAACAGCAAAATGAAAACAACAAGAATATGAATGCAAACAATACACGGCAGTGAAGCATGTACATGTGTAAACAACAACTTCAAACTGCTCATGTCCACAAGTGGTGAAAATTCTTATAAATACAAGTGAACACAACCGGACAATACAACATCAAAGACATGAACAATGCAGAAGACCCAAGGACTCAACAAGTTATTTTTTGGACAACATTTATGAATGACTCAGTGATACAAGTGACAATGCACAGTGATGCAATGCCACAGCAAACATGGTTCAAAACAACATACCAAATAACCAGGCTGCACAATGAAAATCAGTGCAACTCAAAGCCGTGAAGGAACAGCAGTGATATCAAGAGTTAAATTGTGAAATACATGTCAGATCAAAATATGCTACAGAAATGAATTTAATCGGTGCCGAGGATTAACATCAAATCAAAGTCAACAACGTGATTACCAAGTCAGAAATCAACGCAGTATAAAAATGGAGAAAGACAAAAATAAAATCCAAAATAAAATAGGAAAGTAGCTGCCGTAACGATCAAGGAAGGATCGAACGATCTCAAGCTAAAACCGTGACAGTAAAGTAAGGGAAAGATTTGAATTGAACAAGTCAGTGAAATCTCAAACGTTCAAGCATTATCAAGCGGCAGAGAAAAGGTTTTGACAAATTCAAAAATTCATCAGACAAATATATGCGAACGAATATTTTGGTACTCGACTCATATAAATTACGGTTGACATCATCGGCAATTAATATCGAGTTCAAGCATTAAAACCCCAAAAGTCATCATCGGCAGAATATCGGAGTTCAATCGAGCATAACAGAAAAGCATAAAACAAAATCACATACCAAATTGAAGTCGAACTCCAAAAGCAGCCGAAAGCATTAGACAAACAAATCATCACTCAATTGTCAACCTGATTGATCGAACAATCAGCAGCTTCATCACGAAACCCTAGTTTGGATCGAAGGATGAAGCTCTAATTTAGTTGCAAAGAGGAACGACCGCCATCTTCACAAAAACGAACGAAGCATATAAAAGAGGATCGGGCCAAATTAGAAAAGGGGGGCCGGCTTTATTTTATTAAGGGCTTTTTAATTTTTAATTAGGGTTTTTGTTTTTTGTTTTTTGTTTTTAAATTACTTTTTAATTTATTTTTTAAATTTTAAACCTTTGTATTTACTAGTCGTGTGACTAGGGGACAAGCTACGAGGCATAGTTTGAGAATTCGCAACTCGGTGGCTGAGTTGTGGCAGGGTTTTGAGCGTAGAGTTAGGTTAGTCAGTAGCGGGTGTTGCGAGTTTACGTGTGTAAGCGTGTGACTACTTAATTTCTAGTAGAAACCATGGGGGCAGCACGTAGGCAGGGTTTTGCCGAAGCTGGGTAAATTCTGTATCGTTCTATTTCTGCATTTTATTATTCTGCTATTTATTTCTGTGCTGCTAATATTCTGTGATCTGTTTTGAAATTATTTTATAAGCTTCCGCAATTAATTTTTATAATTAACGCCATCACCCTATTCACCCCCCCTCTAGGGTGAAATCGATCCTACAAGTGGTATCAGAGCTAGGAATAGAAGTCAATTTTTGTTTTAAAAATTCATTTTTCAAAAATCAGTTTTTATTTAAAAGTTTGAATTTTTAAAATGGCTTTTTTCAATAGTGCTTTTGCTGAGGGTCAGTCCATAGTTACACCACCAATGTTCAATGGTGAATATGCTTATTGGAAAAATAGAATGAAATTTTTTCTAAAAACCATTGACGCTTGGAACATTGCTGGGACAGGTTACAGAGCACCAACTATAATTGTGGATAATCAGGAAATAGATAAACCGATGGACCAATGGACAGAACTAGAAAATAAATTACAAAATGCTAATGCTAGAGCTATGAATTCTATTATCTGTTCATTGGATCAATTTGAATTTAATCGTGTCTCACATTGTCTAACTGCGCAAGAAATATGGCACACACTAGAAGTGACTCACGAAGGAACATCTCAAGTCGAAGAATCTCGCCTTGTCATGCTAAGCAGCAAATACGAGAATTTCACAATGGCGAAGGAAGAAAATGTTAAAGAGATGCATGGACGACTTTCCAATATCGTATACAAATCGAAAGCTCTTGGAAAATCATACACAGAGTTGGAGATAGTCCGAAAAATCCTTAGAGTCCTTCCACGAAGTTTTGAAGCCAAAGTGACTACCATTCAAGAATCGAAAGATTTGAAACGAATGAAAGTCGAAGAACTCATTGGAAATCTCACCGCTTATGAGCTAGAAATGAAATTTAAGGAAGAGCGTGAAGGTGGAGATACTCGAAAGAAATATATAGCTCTCAATGGAACAACTGAAAGTGATGATGATGACGATGATGATGGAGCAGCAGAGTTAGAGCTGATTATAAAGAAAGTCAAAAGGTGGAATTACAAATATGGAAATCCAGCTCTAAATCGAAAATTGAAAAGCAGAATAAATAAAATAATGGATAATCTAGAAGAACAAAAGATCGTCTGTCATAAGTGCAATCAACCTGGACACATCAAGCCTAATTGTCCTCAAAATAGACGCGACTTTGAAAAGAAATCAAAAAGGAGAAGTTTTGCAGCCACGTGGAATACAAGTGATGAAGATAATCAAAGTGCTAACAGTGAGAGTGAGAAAGCAGACATGTGTCTTCATGGTGAAATAACTGACAGTGATGATGACGAGCCAAGTGAGGTATCAAAACTTTCTCATTCAGAATTACTTATATATTTCCACGAAGTGAATGGCTGTTTTGAATGACTTAGGGAGAAGTATGCCAAACTTGAATCACATAAAGATACTTTGATAGATTTAAATAAACAACTTGACCAATTAGTTAAAACCTATCAAAGTAGGATCCCTAAGTGTGATAAGTGTCCAACATTCGAAGAAGAAATTAGAAAATCAGAGATTAATATAAAATCACTTGAAAATGAAATTCTGATTTTGAAAGAGAACGAAAATACTAGGAGAGAAAATTCTATCAAAAAGCGCCACAATTATTGAACGAAAATGAATCTCTCAAAACACAAGTCCAACAATTGTCAACAACTTTAGTTGAATTTTCAAAAAGTGAAAAAACGTTGAATATGCTATTAGGAAAGCAAACTGTTAATACGGTTAGACATGGACTTGGATATAATCAATCTGAAAATATTGAAAGCGATATTAAGCAAGAAAAGTCTATGTGCACAATTTATAGAAAATATGGACACAATCATAATAATTGTTGCTATAGACCCAAACATGGGAAAACTATACCAATTTGGGTTCCAAAAGGCACAAATATAAAGTCTCTCAAAATTAAACAAATTTGGATGCCAAAAGGAACATATATAACCAGTTTTGGGTCTCCATAAAATTATTCTTCTAACTCTTCTGCCACTAACAACCATGGACCTATAAAAACAAATAGGTCACAAAAACCTTTTCCCGTGTAGGTGTGGTGGCAGGCTAAGGAGCAACAACAGTGTTATCTGGATTCTGGCTGTTCCATAAACACAATGGGAGACAAAGCAAAGTTCCTTAGTGTAGTATAAAGGTGACAGAATCACATTGGACAACAACGAAAAATATGGTAAAGGTAAAACAGGTAATGGTATATCTGTTTGAACGACATATTATATGTGATATTCTGCACAGTAATCTAAGTAAAATCAACCAATATTGAGATGATGAAAAGATGATGATTTTGATTCTGACTTGTTTAAAATTGTTGGCCAATTATATTCTTATGCCATAAACACTATAAAAATCTCTAGAGAATTCGAATTACTTTATATATCTTAGTTTGGATTAATAATAGTGTTTTTTGTTGGATGATGATACATTTGGTTATAATATGGCAACTCTATATTCACGGTTTTTGATTATTTACACGACTTCATTTCAAATTCAAGAATGTCATTTGAAAAGGTGTTAAAATTGATTTTGAGATATTTTGTTGCATACTTCATGGTCTGGTCTATCAAATTCAATTAATGATAATTTTGAGTGAAAGAGAAATTCAGATGCAGATTACACTGGTAATCTAGTTGATAGAAAAATTACTGGTTGAACGTGATTTTTGTTGAGACATTTAGTAACTGCGTCGTTTTTTTAAAGAAAATATCTGCATATTTTTCATTTCATATAATTTTCAAATAGAAGAAATTTTTCTCATATAACCCCCTCGAGAAAATCATTTCTAGGTTAGTCATTTTGTAAAAATGATTTCATAATTATGTTTGAATTTGATTTTAATTGACAATTTTGACTAGTCTAACTCCCTAATAATTATCAAAAATATAAATAGTGATTGAAAAAGTGATGAGTGTTGATATTTATCATACATTACTCAAGACAGTATATTTAGAAAAATTTCTTTAGAAATTCAAACAAAAGTTATAAAACTTTTTGTTGGGTAAAGATTCCATGACCATTTCTATGTCTATCATATTTCTATCGACCATCGCTCATCAAAAATTCAATATAGTTTGTCGATATGTGGTACTTTAAACAGGAATCATTCGTTTTTCATTTTATAAAACGAAATAAAATCCAAAGTATTCACCCTCATTTAAAATTCCTCACGGTTATACATGGGTGAATTACTTGGAATTTGTTATGTGCTTCCATGCTCATTTAAAAGCCCTCACGGTTATGCATGTATGGAACGCATATCAAAATTGATTTATTAAATAAATAAGTCGATTCTAATCCCATTTAAAAGTCCTCACAGTCATGCGTGGTTAGATGATACTTGAATTCATTTTTAAAATTAAATTGGAATACTACTAATCTCATTTAAAAGTCCTAACGGTTATGCATGATTAGTAGTTATTCAAATTCCTGATATAAATGTACCACAAATAGATACAACTATATGGTTTTATATGATGACATCATTTCCATTATTTCTAAAAGTGGAATATGCGCCTAACAAGGGTAGTTATGATTTTTGTTTGATTTTTTATTGAAATTTAATATTTATATTCAATTGAGTTTTTAGTGTTGAATTAATATCGATCACTTTATCTCTATTTTCTCTAACACTATTACTCTTTTGCTGATAGCAAAAGGGGGAGAGAAAAGTTAAGATTTTGTCAAATAAATTCAAGAAAATGTCAAATAATTTTATATTTGCATATTTGATCATTTGCATATTTTCATTTGTATGCATGTATGTAGGGGGAGCTTTGTGTAGAGAGGAATGATTTAAATAGGGGGAGCAATTATGATATATCTATGATCAAATACATTTAACATATTCAAAATCATAAATATATGTTTGTTATCATCAAAACGGGGAGATTGTTGAATATGCGATTATATGATTTTTGTTTGATGATAATAAACATATATATATATATATATTCGTGTAAATGTATTTGGTAATGTACTATTTCATTTTTCACAGATTAAATAAATATTTGTTGAATAAAATTAAGTGACACAGAATTTGAATTCAAACAGAAATTTTATTCAAACAAATATTTATTACAATTTTTAATAGTAAAAATTCAAGCTCTCACTATACATATACAATTTTGACTCTAATTACATCACAATTTAATTTACACAAATTCCTCACTACATATCATTCACACTCGTAGTTCATCTTCAACTTCATTCCAGTTAGAATCCAGCATCTGAGCAATCCGCAAAAATATTCACTAACGTAGTAAAATTGAAAAGAAATATTTTTGCAATATAAAATAAAATATGGATTTTGAAAATATTATTTGCCTCAGTTATTTGGGTTGTTCGTCATCATTTACATTTGATATCATCACACACGAAAAATGTGACATGCACAGTGTATCACTGTACATGCCACAAGACCGTGCATACCGATATACACTTGATAATGTTACAGGGACAGGTGAGCACAAGGTCAAACCCAAAATAAAAGGACGGGTTCAACTCAGGTGCAATATAAATTAAATCTCGACACGAGCACAAGGCAAACCCGAGCGTTTAAGATGGATTCAACTCAATGTACAAATCATAATACAACAGTGCCAACAGACCAGAGAAAAAAATGAAATGGCACAAGTATATACAGTGCACAGTCGCATTCAAGTCATAGAAACAAATGACACAATGCAATATGCATCAGGTTAGAGCATACGAGCAATAGCCTTAACAAGCAAAGACCACTAGCCAAAGCTAATAGCAACTAGTAGAGAAAATCCAAACGACTCAAGTACACCAGTGACACCAATAAAGTCAAGACAAAGCAATGCTAACACAAAGTAGAGCAACATCACAAGAAGGCATCATGAATATACACAAGGCGGACCAAAGAGCAAAAGTAATCTAGATCAAATGCCATCAAGTCAGAGACCATAATCAAGCAACAACATGACAGCAAATAACAGTGCACCAAACAACTCACACATATGCAACCTGACAGAGCTCGAGAATATACATGCATGAAGAACAACAGCAGCCTCAACATATATGACCAAGAGGTTACACAGTATGAAGTGCACAACAAACTTCAAATGACTCAAGAGAATATATCAAATACAACATGAATGAACTAGTCTAGCAACATACCCAAAATCAACACAAATAATGCCAACAATATGGATATACAGTGATGCATGAAACAAGTACAAGACTGCAACAGTATGGCTATATGCATGCTACAGAAGGAACAAGCACATGAAACAATATATGTGCAAGCTGAAAACATAAATGCCAAAGAACAGAACAACTCACATGTATGCAACCTGACCAAAGCAGTTTAAGTCAAGTAGAGCAACAATGCACAAGTGACACAGGCATCAGACTAAAGTACATCATGAAGCAAAATCAAGTTCAGGTTAATTCAAGAAGGACTGCAATCGCAAAATGAAAACAACAAGAATATGAATGCAAACAATACACGGCAGTGAAGCATGTACATGTGTAAATAGCAACTTCAAACTGCTCATGTGCACAAGTGATGAAAATTCTTATAAATACAAGTGAACACAACTGGACAGTACAACATCAAAGACAAGAACAATGCAGAAGACCCAAGGACTCAACAAGTTATTTTTTGGACAACATGTATGAATGACTCAGTGATACAAGTGACAATGCTCAATGCACAGTAATGCAATGCCACAGCGAACATGGTTCAAAACAACATACCAAATAACCAGGTTGCACAATGAAAATCAGTGCAACCCAAAGCCGTAAAGGAACAACGGTGATATCAAGATTTAAATTGTGTAATACATGTCAGTTCAAAATATGCTACAGAAATGAATTTAATCAGTGCCGAAGATTAACATCAAATCAAAGTCAACAACGTGATTACCAAGTCAGAATCAACGCAGTATAAAAATGGAGAAAGTCAAAAATAAAATCCAAATAAAATAGGAAAGTAGCTGCTGTAACAATCAAGGAAGGATCGAACGATCTCAAGATAAAACCATGACAGTAAAGTGAGGGAAAGATTCGAATTGAACAAGTCAGTGAAATCTCAAACATTCAAGCATTATCAAACGGTAGAGAAAAGGTTTTGACAAATTCAAAAATTCATCAGACGAATATATACGAACGAATATTTTGGTACTCGACTCATATAAATTGCGATTGACATCATTGGCAATTGATATCGAGTTCAAGCATTAAAACCCCAAAAGTCATCATCGGCAGAATATGGAGTTCAATCGAGCATAACAGAAAATCATAAAACAAAATCACATACCAAATCGAAGTCGAACTCCAGAAGCAGCCGAAAGCATTAGACGAACAAATCATCACTCAATTGTCAACCAAATTGATCGAACAATCAGCAGCTTCATCACGAAACCCTAGTTTGGATCGAAGGACGAAGCCTTAATTTAGTTACAAAGAGGAACGACCGCCATCTTCGCAAAAATGAACGAAGCATATAAAACGGGCCAAATTAGAAAAGGGGGGCCGGCTTTATTTTATTAAGGGATTTTTAATTTTTAATTAGGATTTTCTGTTTTTAAATTACTTTTTAAATTTGTTTTTAAATTTTAAACCATTGTATTTACTAGTCGTGCGACTACGGGACAAGCTATGTGGCGTAGTTCGAGAATTCGCAACTCAGTGGCTGAGTTGTGGCACGGTTTTGAGCGTAGAGTTAGGTTAGTCAGTAGAGGGTGTTGCGAGTTTACATGTGTAAGCATGTGACTACTTAATTTCTAGTAGAAACCTTGAGGGCAGCATGTAGGCAGGGTTTTGCCGAAGCTGGATAAATTCTATGTCGTTCTATTTCTGCATTTTATTATTCTGCTATTTATTTCTGTACTGCTAATATTCTGTGATCTGTGTTGAAATTATTTTATAAGCTTCCGCAATTAATTTTTATAATTAACACCATCACCCTATTCACCCCCCCTCTAGGGTGAAATCGATCCTACAATAGAGATCTCTATGCCGTAGCTACTCAGTGCAGAGTCATTCAACAGGTTATCCTATCGTTCTCGGCGACACCCGGTCTTCACCACCGGTCTTCAAATGCTATCCATAACGTCTTATCGTTATTCGGAATGAGTTATATGACACAAGGTCCTCTCCCGGCCAAATCGAATAATAAGCACAATATTTAAAAACATATGGATATGGGATTTCAGTTAAGTCACAACTTGTCATCCATAACAAATGGTTTAAAAAATTAACATTTTAAATCCTTTTTAAAAAAAAGAACCACTTCACAAAATTCACCCATCTTTCACAAAGATTATTTCATTGCTTTTCATAAACAATTTCCTTTTCAAATTGGATTAACTTATCCAATCTTTAAATCAAAGACTCAAACCATGGTTTCCAAAACAATCTCCAAATATTCATTCGTATCTTTCAAAACAATTCCCATTTCAAATCTTTTATACAAAAGATACTTCAATTTCAAACAAAGTTCAACCATTTTCCACAAAGATTTATTCATAGCTTTCAAACTATTTTCATTTCAAAAACTTGAAATCGAGTTAATAAAATTTGGAAATTCTTTCCTTATATGAAAGCTTTTATTATTTGAAAACAAATAGTTTTCGTTTCGGGAAAAACTGATTATATTTACATAAGTTAAAGCCATTCAAATATAAAACTTGGGTTTAAATTTAAATCCCCAAAACAATAGTTTTTAAATGGTTTAAAACCCATATAAGCACCTTTATAACTTGTATAAACATTTTACACCATAGTTTCCAAATCATAGAATTCAATTTCAAATATTGAATTCAAATTCAAATCAAATTATTTAAACTTCAAAACTTTATTAAGTTATCCAAAATAACTTTCATCTTTAAAACTTCTTTACAAAAGCTTTTCAAATTTAATCTAATTAAATTTCCAAAACCATTTAGATTAAAAATTCAATTTTAAAACCATTTCAAAAATCCATGACTTAACCAATTTCCTCATGCAATCCATATTTGTGTGTGTAAGGTGTAGTCCAGGGGTTTAACACAATAGTGCAACATCATAAATCATCACCTCATCAATCATTACAGATACAATCACAACAATATCGATAAGCGGTATAATCTATACCGCTTATCATCATTCACAGATTCGCAGATAGATATGTAAATGCATCACAGATATATATGTAAATACATTACAGATAAATATTATTCGCACATAGCTCAATCAAAACAATCCACATCACAGAATCATTATAGATCAACTCAAGGCATTCATACAATTCATACATCCATAAGCAAGGTCAACTAATTATCTAATTAACTTAAATCTGATTAATTACTAATCCTGATTAATTAATATTAATTAATTTCAACCTATTTTAATTAACCATAAATTAATCATTAACTAACCGTAAATAATTAATTAATTAACCTTTAGTTAATTAATTATTCTTAATTAATCACATTAATTAATTAGTCCTTAATTAATTATCATTCCTTAATCACCTTCATTAATTAATTAACCTTTAAATCAATTAATTATTCAAATTAATTAACTTAATTAATTTATCACATAAATTAATTATCCTTTAATCACTTGATAAATAAATATTTAATCATTAATTAATTACTTTTAATTAAGTAATTATTTTTAAAAACATTAAGCTTTTAAAACCTTTAATCTTTGAAAACAAAATTGTTAGTTCGTGAGATGATGGTTTTGATGACAACAACCTTCGAATAGATTATAAAATATAAATACTAACAGTATAAGTTTACATATATATGTATATGCAGGATTTAACCATGTAGGTAATAAGAATGAAGACTATACAGTATAGAGATTTAAGATATCAAGATTAAAGGCTCATAAGTAACAAGAATATCAAGATTACCAAGAGTTCAAGATTTCAAGTAACTTACTTTTTAATTAGAAATTTTGTTAAAACTCTTAGAAAAGCACTGGCATCTTAAAATCCAATTTATTCAAGGAATGGAATCCACTTCGAGCCTGTTAAAGGGATGGAACCCTAAGTAGGATGAAACCTACGAAAAATCTAGTGGAACATTGTTTTGTATCCACTAACTTTTTATTCAAAATGTTTTTTCAAAATTATATCCTATTTTCAAAATGATTTCAAAACCTTCCTTATAAAAAGCATCAAAAACATCTATCCTGATTTCAAATACTTTTAGCCTCAAAATAATCTTAAATTTCAAAATCAAATTATCTTTGGTTTTAAACTATCTTTTAAAATAAAAGTATATTTAATTTTTTTTAATATTTATATATTTAGATTTAAATATAAAATTATAGTAAAATTCTATATATATATATATATTATTCTTTATATTTACTTATATATTTTAATTATAGTCAAGTATATTTATAAAGTTTAAAATAGTTTTAATATAAGATAAAGGTTATTTTCAAAGAAAATCAAAACACCAAAAATCCCTTTGGGATGTCAACATACTCAAGTACCCCATGTCGACATGGTGTCAGTTGAGTTCAAAATTTAAATTTCAAAAGAAGTGTCTATTTGTCATAACTCTTCACGAATGGACATGGTTGTTGTTCTTCTATAAATAGGGGTTAATTTCAACGAATTTTAATTCAGTTTTTCTGGTTTTTCATTCTTCTTCTTCTTCCATATTTCTTAGGGCTGTCAATTTCCTACACGACCCGAAACCCGCACGGAAATTAGCAGGTTAACCCGACCCATTTAATTAGCGGGTCATTTTCGGGTCAACCCGAATTTGACCCGTTTATAAACGGGTGGGTTTCGGGTTGACCCGCTAACCCGAAAATGACCCGTTAACAACCCGTTTATATAGTATATAGGTTGAGCTGACCCGTTTACGACCCGCTCCGACCCGTTTATGACCCGTTTGTACCTTATACGGGTTATACGGGTTGACCCGACCCGTTTACGACCCGTTCCGATCCATTTACGACCCAATTATACCTTATACGGGTTGACCCGACCCGTTTACGACCCGTTTACACCTTATACGGGTTGACTTGACCCATTTACGACCCGACCCGACCCATTTATAACCGGGTTACACGGGTTGGGTCGGGTCAACCCGTTTATAAACGGGTCGGGTTCGGGTTGAGCTTTTTCGACCCGTTTAATAAACGGGTTGACCCGACCCATTTAAAATCAACCCGAACCCGACTTGACCCGACCCAAACCCGACCCGACCCATTGACAGCCCTAATATTTCTATGTACATATTCTTACCATTACTCTGTCGAAATCAACATTGAATCTAACTAGATTATCTCTGGTTTGATTCTCTATCACTATCTCAACAAGATCCTTAGTGCTATTCAGAGTTATGGGATTTTTGTAATCAACTTAGCGAGAAAAGGTGTGATTGTGGCCTTGGAAATCAATCAAGCAACATAAGGTGTGTTTGTAGCATGGGAAAATCAATTGGGTGAACTTGTTGCTCGAAAAATCAAGTATCTCTACCCAAAGGTTTGTGATTCTGGAGGGTGTACCTCGTTGCCTTGAAATCGATGGTGTAATTGTAAAGATTGTTTTTTGAAAGGAAATCCGTACTTGTGTGCATGACTGGATGTAGGGTAACCTCGAACCTGTATAAACTCCGGTATGTTCTTTCCTTTACTGCTTTTACTTTATATTTGCATTTGTATTTGATTATGTGATCATATCTGTGTCTGAATATTGCATACATTTGTGTTCAAATTAACAAAAACGCAAAAAGATTTAACAATTCCCTAAAACACTGTTCACCCTCCCTCTAGTGTTTATTTTAGCCTTAAGATCCTTAATCCGCATTTCTCACATTTAATATCAGAGCCAGGTTTTCAAAGTTTTCATAATCCGAATTTTAAAATTTTTTAAAATGGCAGTTATTTTTTTAAAAAATTATTAATACTATTTTCATATGAATATGTCACAGAATCATCATGATATTTTTGTTTAAAACTATATTTAGTTATTTTAAAAAGTCACTTGATTCTTTAAAAAGTTATGTTGTTTTACAGGAGAAGGGTTATGTCCAATGACTGTCGGTTAAAAGATACCAGATAATCATTCATCGATCAAGAAGAACTAATGGATATATAATGGCAATCGACAATGGAATGGGTACCATATCAATACAAAGCTTTTGATTCTCATCTACAACTTGATTTAATACTGTACTTCTCTCCATCTGCTTCACAATGCCACTGGTTTCATGCGAATCCGTCAAGAAATGACCAAGTTATAGTCAAATGAAGTTTTGGTGAACAAAGAGAAAAAGAAGGCAAAACTGTCAAAGGTATTCTTCAAATTGCATCCAGAGATTTGATTATTTTGTTTCCACTCCTTTTTCATATTGTAGTTCTTATTCTCGCGGTCGTTTTGGTAGGTGGATCATCAAATTCTGATCAAAATTGAGTGAGCTATGATAGTTTAAAGTTGGCTATCCAAAATTGAAAAACTGTGTACGATATTTTCTACATTTCTTCTACTGTTCGGCCTGTTGCATCACAATACCATTCAAATTCCACACCAAACTATTACTATATCGTAGTCCTTGCCTTCCTCTTCGATTTTGCGCTGGTTTCATCCAGTTCTATTAAGAAACAAAGGAGATATGCCTTCTAGAAGTTTGATAGTAAGTAAAAAAAGGGGAAGAAGAAGAAGAAGAGAAACTTTTAGGAAAAGTGGTGACCGTTGGGCCTATTTATAGTGGTTGAAGTGTCCATTCATTCAAAATTCAAATTCAAAGTTTTGGTGCCAAGTTAGTCAATTTACTCAATCATCTACATCTTTCTCGTACGGTCTTCAAATTCAACAAATGAATATACTACACTGATCAGGAAAATGAGCCTGTCGCAATAGAACATATCTCGTCGTTAAATTCTAAGAGGTATAAATGTGGTGTTCACGACAATGGAAGAACAACAAAGTTAGAAAGATGGAGTGCAAAAATTGGTATGCTTTACTATTATTTCATCTTTATTGTTGCATTTAGGAACATATATTTATGCATTTAGTTAGGTATAGAAATTTATCTCTTTTATAAGTTTTAATATTTTGGTCCATATATCGACACACCATAGTATAAATATTGATATACCACTCTAAATTTTTCTAAAAAAATTTCTTTTAAAATGTGTTTTATTTCGAATAAAATCATACTATTAATTTATTGCAACTATACTAAGTAGAAAATCATACCTTCATTAATGATTTCAACTTTTCTAATGTTATTTTTACTTCTCATACTCTATTTCTTTTAAGATACTAATTTTATATCTTTAAGAAATAAATAAAGTGAATTTAGAATGTTAGAATAAGGCTCTATTTATATATTTCTTCAATTAATAAGATAGCACCACATCACATGACTGAAATTTTAGATAGCATTTCTAAAATGCTTCTTTTCTTCTGTAATATTTTGTAAGTACTGCAAATTCATCTTTATAGTATTTCTGTGCTTTGAAACGCTGTAGAATTTCAGAAACTTTACATAGCATTTGGTAAAAGCTATAGTTTCAGTCTTATAAAGTATCGAATATATTTTGCTACAAAAACTTTTTATAGCATTCTTTAAATGCGGTTTTTCTTTATGAAACTTTAAACTATGTAAAAATGATGTTTAAATTAAGTATTTTTCTCTATTCTTTTAGAGTTAGTTTCTAACGTATATTAGAATATTTTAAAATTAATTTCATGTTTAAATGTTTTTTTAATAATTAATTATATGTTTTTTTTAAAGTAAGAGGCCTTAATATAACACATGTTTATTTTAGTTTTTCAATCTTTATTATTTTATTTAATATTTCGTTATGATATTTTTTAATTTAAAAGATGTTTAAACATGTTTCTAAATATTTAAACCAATAATGATTTAATATAAAGGTTTTAATTAGTAAGTTAAGTATTTTATAAACATGGAAGTTTGGATTCTTAAAAATAAATTAAAAAATAATTAAAAAATATATAAAAAACCAGGTTAAAATAATTATTTTAAATGAATTAAATATTTAGGCCATTAACTTTTATAAAAACCATATTTAATCATATATATAGTTTAAATCCATATTTCTTAGCAATTTGATTTTGATATTGAATTTGATTACTACTTTTCATGAATATGTTATAATTTTAATATCATTTATTGCCTTTAAACTCTTGTCTTTGTTACTATTTTAGTCTCATTCATTAGTTTCCTTAACCTAAGTTTAGTAATTGGTATGTGTAACCTTTGTTTGGTCGAAGCGAGTTATAATAAATTGTTTGATATATGTATACATACATATACACATATACATATACATACGTATACATATATATGCTTGTCAATTAGATATTACTTATCACTCATGTTTATCTTATAATTTGAGTATCTCTTACCATAGCATATATATCATCATATCATGCTGCATATTATTATTATTTTTACTTCGTTATCATTTTGTTTCATATTACATATCATTATGCATACAATTTCATATCACATTTCATTACATATTACATCATAAATTACAATGCATGAAATATCATAATCATTTGCATTACAAGTTGCACATCATTTTGCATAACATCTCATGCTACATTGCATATGTCATGCATTTCATACTGCATTACAAACTACATATTGCATACATGTATACATAACGAGTATATTTTATTTTAGGGGGAGTTTGTAGTATTGTCTTATAATATAGGATTATTAATTTTTGATTTGTTTAGTATGTTTTGATTAACTTGATTGACTTGTTTGACTTGATTGACTTGTTTGATTTGATTGACTTGTTTTACATGTTTGACTTGATTGATTTGTTTGACTTGTCTAACATGATTGGTTTTGATGAATATGTTGAAATATACTTATACACATTTATGTATTGAATAATTATAATATAATTATGTTAATGTCTTTCACATTCCATTTACTCTACTTTGTTCTAGTATTAATTTAAGGGGGAGTTTTATAGTTTTATGTTTTTAGGATGGTTTTTGTTGATGACAAAGGGGGAGAGATATAAAATAGGGTAGCTAGGCATAGATAAAGGGGGGGGGGGGTTAGTAGGATAGATGTAATATTTTATAAACAAAGGTTGTCATCATCAAAAATGGGGAGATTGTTAGTCCGTGAGATGATGGTTTTGATGACAACAACCTTAGAATAGATTATAAAATATAAATACTAACAATATAAGTTTAGATATATATATATATATATATGTATGTATGTATATGCAGGATTTAACCATGCAGGTAACAAGAATGAAGACAGTACAACATAGAGATTCAAGGTATCAAGATTGAAGACTCATGGGTAACAAGAATATCAAGATTATCAAGAGTTCAAGATTTCAAGTAATTTACTTTTTAAATAGAAATTTTGTTAAAACTCTTAGAAAAGTACTGGCATCTTAAAATCCAATTTATTCGTGGAATGGAATCCACTTCGAGTCTGCTAAAGGGATGGAACCTTAAGTAGATTAGAACCTACGAAAAATCTAGTGGAACATTATTTTGTATCCACTAACTTTTTATTCAAAATGATTTCAAAATCTTCCTTTTAAAAAGCATCAAACACCAAAAATCCCTTTGGGATGTCGACATACTCAAGTGGACCATGTCGACATGGTGTCAGATGAGTTCAAAATTTAAATTTCAAAAGAAGTATCTATTCGTCATAACTCTTCACGAATGGACATGGATGTTATTCTTCTATAAATAGGGTTAGTTTCAATGAATTTTAATTCATTTTTTCTGGTTTTTCACTCCTCTTCTTCTTCCATATTTCTATATACATATTCTTACCATTACTCTGCTGAAATCAACATTGAATCTAACTAGATTATCTCTGGCTTGATTCTCTATCACTATCTCAACAAGATCCTCGGTGCTATTCAGAGTTATAGGCTTTTTGTAATCAACTTAGCGAGAAAAGGTGTGATTGTGGCCTTGGAAATCAATCAAGCGAGATAAGGTGTGATTGTAGCCTTGGAAAATCAATTGGGTGAATTTGTTGCCCGGGAAATCAAGTATCTCTACTCAGAGGATTATGATTCTGGAGGTGTACCTCGCTGCCTTGAAATCGAGGGTGTAATTATAAAGATTGTTTTCTGAAAGGAAATCTGTACTTGTGTGCAGGACTGGATGTAGGGTAATTCCGAATCAGTATAAAATCCGATATGTTCTTTCTTTTACCGCTTTTACCTTATATTTGCATTTGTGTTTGATTCTGTGATCATATATGTGTCTGAATATTGCATACATTTGTGTTCAAATTAACAAAAACTCAAAAAAAAATTAACAATTCTCTAAAACACTATTCACCTCCCTCTAGTGTTTATTCTAGCCTTAAGATTCTTAATCTGCATTTCTTGCAAAAATTATTATTAGTCTATAGGTTAACTTAAATCTTTAAGTTAATTAACAATTAAAATGACTTTATCATTTTTTTCCCAATTCTTAATTAAGCTATTTAATTAAGATAGGCTTAAGAATTAATTAGGATACAGTATATCTATTAAAACTTAATTAACTAAAATAATCATTCAAAAACCTTTAATTAATCCTGAAACATAAACACATATTTTATAAAAGATTTTTTTAAGAAAATTGTTAAAATTTAATTTATATAAACTTTTCAAATTTGTAAATATACTTAAGTTTTCTGACCCAAAACAACTTTGGTATCAACCCGAGCCAGATGCCCATTTTCCCAAATCACTCCCGTTCTTCTTCTTCATTCCTTTTTTACTTTTTAAAATTTGGTTTTGTTTTTAATTTAAAAACCTATTACTATTTGCTAAGCACTCCCGAACGAATTTGAAGATAAACTCCAACCAACTACAAAATTTCTCGATTAACAACCCGAGATCAACACTGAGACACCTTCTTCTTCTTCCCCAAAGCCACAATCAAACCCAGACCAAACACTGATACGCTGTGCACGTGTCCAGGCACTCCGACCATCTCCAGTAGACCTCGACGTCTTCCATAAGTCAGCGATCATCTATACTATCGCTTCGATCACCCAAATCCCATAAACTACGATGAATTTGCAAATAAGAAATCTGACCCAACTTGGAACAACTACGACCACCAAAGATCCTCCTCGTCTGATCACCACTGATCATCTTTGACCACGCCGTCATGACCAAAGTTTCGTCACGAACCAAAGCATCGATCCCCACCTCGCTACAAATCCCTATACTTCCACAATGTCACAGACGCCATGGCAAAACCATCAACTAAAAGGACACCACGAACCCTAAATCCAAGTCGAGCCGCCATTACTGTCATAAAAAAATTCTTTACCATTTTTCCTTGAATCCCCTAGACTCTAGCTACCTCCAGCTATGATTTCGAGTCCCACCACTTCCTTGATCACCAGAATTTGACAAAAAACCCAAAACTGTTCAACTTCAAATTTTTCAATAAATACGGCAATGAAAATCTTGATTTTTCCATTAAAATTCATGATTTTCCAAGACAAATTTAGTAATGTAAACTAATCAAAGAATTATGAAATTTAAATTTTGACATGTTTCCAATTTTTACTGTATATTTTCTTTTCCAAAAATTTTACTCAATATTTTCATTCAAATCTATTTTTAAAAATGATATTATATACCTTCAAACACTTTTTATTCAGAGAGCGAGATTCAAAAATTATTTAGGTAGGTTGATTGGAACTTTTGAATCAGGTTTCGAAAGCCTGTAACTAAACAGAGACAACATTTACCTGTTTATCAGACATGCACAACCATATCATTTCATATTACTAGGCATGCAATCACATTTCACATTCATACAAACCATATCCAAGTTATCATCATCACAGACTTAAAATAATAAGAAAGATCAAGTTTACAAAGGGGAGTTTGCTCACCTGTCATCTGAGGACATAGAAGCTTTTTAAAAAAAATTGAAAACTGGACACTAGGATCTAAGAATTTGATCTGCCAATGACTTAGTCTGATTTGAAATTTGAATTTTCTTTAATCTGGAATTGAGTTGGTTTTGATCCAGCTTGCTTTTGATTTGCTTTAACCTGATTTGTTACTCAAGTTGAAAACTTGAATGTAGACTTAATTTCCAGGTTTTTGAACTTGCATGCATTGATCGGGTTGATTGTTTGAGAACTGGAATTGAAGACCATCTAATCTTCTAGTTTGATCAAGGCTTCAGATTTGCTTTTTTTTTGATTTCGTTTCAGATTTTGAACCGCTTCAGATCTGAAGCTTTTCTTTTGTTTTGAATTATATTTCTGTTCTTGATTTCTTTCATCTCAGGTTTCTTTATTTTGAGTTTCTTGGCTTGTAAATTTGTTAACAGGGTTTTGAAATGGGAAGAAATGAAATTGTCTTTTCTTTTGTTACATTTTAATTAAATTTTAGTTTAAAACAAATATGCATTTGCCACTTGTATTATTTCAACTAACACTTGTAAATTGATGTTGTTACTTATTAAAAATTTGTCAATGCATGGATTATATAATTTAAAATTGTCAAAATTACATACTTTTATGTTTTTCCCCTTTGTTTTATTAATTTGTTAATATGAAAACAATTTGTGTTTGAACTTTTTCTTTATTAATATTTATATAACCTTTTGAAGAAATTGATTTAAAAATTAAATTACACAAGTATGTATAGATTATATATATAAGTCTTTAGAATAATTTTTTTGCTTTCAACAACTTTTTAAAAAAAAAATATTTTTTATATCAAATTAAAATTTAACTTTCAAATATCTTTTATTTTTTTTTACTATATTGAATTCCAATACAACTTTCAAAATATATATTACATATGTATATTATAAATTAGAAAACAAATTTCTATAAATTTTGAAATTGAGGTTTTCAAATATATTATTCAAAATATTTATTTTTAAATTTCAAATTCAAAAATCGGTATACAATCAATTTTTATTTATAAATGAATAAACAAATATCTTTTATAAATGTATATTTTATTCCACAATTTCAATTTAATAATTTAATTCACAATTTAATTCAAAATTTCATATTAATTACCAAATTAATTCTTAATTTTAATCCAAAAATCAAATTAATTACTAAATTAATTAGGCTTAAAAATCAGGATCGTTACATTTTTGCAACATAATCGATTCCATAACGTAACCTGATTTTCTCCCCCAACTTCAGTTTTCCTGCATGAATTTGAGTTTGGAATTGGTATTTTTTATAGAGAGATGCTAAAAGCACTTAGACACCATGCTAACAAATACCACATAATTTTTCTCTTCTTCTTTACACTGCGTTTGGCAGAAAAACGCTGACCAAACAACTATTTGGGAGTCGGTTTCCCACAAACCATGGTGCTATAAGCATGGAGCCTAGTGCTTTTAGCACAAGTCTAAAAAAATTGACCATTAATGCTTTTCTTCTTTGTATATTGACTAGAACAAAGCTACATAAGTCATAGAAATCTAGTTTTTGTTTATCAGTAATTTGACTTGGCATGTTCGTGGTAAAACTCCTCCCTAAATTAAGGTTGGAGAATTTGCGGAGGAGTTTGACATTGGCGGTGAAATGGAAGAGATTTGGTAGAGGACAGGAGTAAAGAGAGACAAATGAGACAAATAGAGTTTTGGATTTTGAGCATGTCGACTTTATTAGCGATAAGTAGAGCTTGTTGGAAGGCAAGATTGACTTCTTGAAGGACGATTGTGCAAATG
This sequence comes from Allium cepa, assembly GCA_030765085.1. Classification (NCBI taxonomy): domain Eukaryota; kingdom Viridiplantae; phylum Streptophyta; class Magnoliopsida; order Asparagales; family Amaryllidaceae; genus Allium; species Allium cepa. The sequence goes on along the minus strand of CM060946.1, from coordinate 100,386,212 downwards.
TACGGTTTGGATGTAGGAAGTTTTGTTAGAAGGGAAGATTTAACCATATTGGCGAAATGAAATTGTCAGAAGCTAATCAAACGAGAATGAGAAGTAGATGATGTGAGAAAAAGAGTGAAACTACCAAATGATAGGAACTTGTTTATATTTTAATATTTAATCTACAATAGAATGATTTGGATGAGTAAAAAATGAAGAAGTAATGGAAAAGAATAACAAAAGAGGAGAGATTTAATTACTAATTTTCCATATTATTTCATCGCAAAGTTGGTACATATAGTTATTCTTAAACATAGGACAATAATTATAACTATTTCACTCATGAATTAACAACTCATCCACTAAAGATAATTTTAAATAACTAGTTACGTATTTAGCATAACTAGTTAGTATTAGACAATATTGTTGATTTATCCATAACAAACTTCAAGCGTTTTTTGTATAATATCACTCAAAATATTGTTTAGCAATATTTGAGTGATATCATTGATATTTGTCGATATATAGGCTATATTACACTGATATTTGACATAAATATAGGTAAAAGTAGTCAAATATTTCCATTAAGTAGAATAAGTACAAGAACGTCTCATATTAGTGTAAAAATCTACATTATACAAACAAATTATTTACATAGATATATCTCTAAATGTTTTAACAAGTATTTAAAATGTCCAGCAGTGGATATTTGCTTTGATACCAAATCTCCACCTTGGCGAGCATTACTCAAGTCACCTTTGGAGTTATACTGAGTCCTCTTTGCAGTGGAATCAGGCTGTTACTTCGAGTTCTCATAAGGAGGGAGAAGGCTGCTTAACAAATTCACTTCACCTTGATGAGCATCTCATGCTCAAGCCACTCTGGAGCCATGTTTTGGTCACGCTACATCATACTGGTCCCTCGAACCATGGAAATCCCCGAAAATATATTCTCAGCCATTGTAGACTTAGTACCTTTAAAGACTTACCATTCTCATTCTCAATAAGAGCTTTCCACGCTTTGAACTTTGCAAATGCCTTCAACTTGGCTTTCATTACATACACTCATACCTTTCGAGAAAAGTCATCAATAAAAGAAATATAATAGTGAGCTTAAATGCCTTCAACCTGGCTTTCATTACATACACTCATACCTTTCGAGAAAAGTCATCAATAAAAGAAATATAATAGTGAGCTTATCCCAAAGAAGCTATCGATGCCGATCCCTAAACATCCGTGCGATCATACTCAAGAATCCTTCTCGAATCATGTTTTCTATCACCGAATGATACTTTAGTTTGCTTCCCCATGACACATTCCACCCAAAACTCTAGTTTGTTGAAACTTTCTTCATCGATGAACTTCCTCTTCCAAAGAATATCGAAACTCCTCTCTGAGACATGACCTAACCTCAAATACCACACCTAGTCGCATCCAAGCAACGAGAACTATTAACACCCATACAACTTTCACCTTTAAAAGCCATTCCTTGAAGCAAATAAACTCCATGAGTCCTAGCACCCTTCATCACCATAAGCGCACTCTTCAAAACCCATAAGCTATCACTCTCAATAGCGATCTTACATCTTAAAGAATCCAGCTGCCCCAAGGAGATATAAGAAGAAAGGGAACTATAGGGCATTCTAGACCAAGGAAGCCTGGTGTTGAATTTTAGCGATACTATATGGAGAATTGAAATGGTTGGAAGTAGCTTGGTGATGGAGAAGACGGTTCGCAAATCCAAGCTAGGAGGAGGAATATATGGCAAAGAAGGTGGAGTGTTATGGTCAGCATTAGGCGACAGATGTCTGCTACAAAGTGATACACGTCTATGATGGCAGGATTTGGAATCCAAGGCTTAAAACAGACGTCTGTCACTCTATGACCAACGTCTATGGTTTCAAGGAATGTTTTCCAAAAAATTATGACAAACATCTGTGATCACTTTCAGCCTATTATCGGCTCGAGCAATTTTGTGATGATTTGTGAAGATTCAAGGAGCATTTCGGGAATTTACCAAGGAAAGATCTCTTCCTATATAAGCTATTTTTAGGATTCAAAGTGAGCAGTACTGCAAGTGATGCAGCTAAGGCCAGAGAAGAAGTTGTGCAAACTATAATTCCTGAAAACATGAGTTTGTGGTGTAGTGTGATGAGTCATTCACGACTCAGTGAAGTCATGAGTCGTTGCCGAGCTAAGGGAGGAGGGCCACGAGTCAACAAGCCAATGGGGAAGGTAGTCCGACCTAAGAAAGCATGGTCACGACCTAACAACGGAGTTTTGAGTCGTCTCCGACCTAAGAAAACACAGGAAGAAGCAATCCGACCTAACAAGCTCCGACCTAATGATATTGAACGAGATAACTGTGCCGAGTTACGAGCTAGTGATGTTGAACAGGATAACTTCACCGAGTTCCGATCGAAGCAAGCTGAACTGTCTTCTATTTTAGGTCGTAGGGGATTGGGTCGTGTTGTATTTTAGGTCGTTACCGACCTATGAGTTGTGTTGGGTGTTAAGTCGTGTACATATGTTGTGTGTTGTATTGCTTAACTCGGTCATGAATGGGAAGTGTTAGGTCGCGTACGACCTATGATGAGTAAGTCGTGTTGAGTCAGGTGAGTTGGTCGTACTTGTTAAGTCGGCCAGGGGTTGAGTCGTGTACATTGGGCTGTATTGTAAAGGGGTTGAGTCGTGTTTGTTAAGTCGGTCACGACTTAAGTTGGGTCGTAGGTCGGCAACGACTTAGGGACTGGGTCGAAAACTCTATAAATAGGGACGTGTGTTGTACATATGAGGTGGTTGATTTTGGAATAAAATTCTCTTTTGTTAGCTTTGTGCTTTCATACCAATTGGTAGTTGAGTGTAATCTCCTATCTCCTCTTTCGGTTAATCGAGTGCGCTCGATTCAACGATCGTAGAAGCCGATTCACGGAATCTAGTGCGCTAGATCAACGTGCGAAGAATCGTAGATCTTAGAACACGGTATAGTGCGCTATCAACGTGTTTGAGATAGCTAGAGTTCGGTATCTTTGGATCAATGAACTTGGGCATTTTGGTATCTTCAACTCACCGATTGCTACATTCCATCGATTGAAGTTTTGTTTGATTAATCCGCTACGTCATTTATTGGTATCAGAGCCATACTTAGCCAATCATAGCTAAGTTGATTCTTGGAGCCAAGTTTTTGAAGTTTTTGAAGTTTGAAGTTGTTCATTGTGTTCATATTGAAGTTGCATCAAGTTTTGAGTGTTTGATCTATTCCATTTTGGATCGAAGTATTGGACATTGTTTGAATTTGGTCTTGGGTTTTGCGCGCCAAGATTTGAAGTGTTGGACCGAGTTACTTTGAGTCGTACAAAGCAAACCGAGACAAGGGAAGCCGTGCACTGTTGAGCCGTGTTAAACCATTTCCGAGCTAAAACCTTGCCGAGTTAAGTGTTGAACCGTAACTTGTTGAAACTTTGGAGTTTTGTGTTTGAATTGTAGAAGTTTGTGAAGTTTTCAATCATGCCACCAAGGAGAGCTAATCGTCATCAAAACGTTGAAGCTTTGTATCGTAGAGAAGAAGCCGAGCTTATGGAACAACGTATTAATGAAAAGTTTGATGAAGGCATTGGAAAATTGGAGAAATTGATGAATGATTTGAATCAAAGGAGGAGATCACCAAACTCGAACCATGGAGGAAACCGAGTTTCGCCATCGGTTACGGAAGCGAGGAGGGTATCACCACATTCTTGTAGAGATAGAAGAGAAACGTCAATTTCATCACGAAGAGATCATCATGACTATGCACATGAAGAGAGAAGAAGTCAACGTGAATTTGACAATGAAGCATATAGAGATGAAGAGAGACATAGTCAAAGAAGCATGCATGAGCGAAGGGATGATAATGGTCGAGATCGATGTAGACGTACTTTTGATTTTGTTGAAGAAGGTGATAGAACTAGTATTCATTATCGAGATCGAGACCAAGTTCGAAATTCTTATCGGGATGTTGAAGATGATCGTCGATGGGAATCGGGCATGAAAATGGAGATTCCGGAGTTTAAAGGCGGGATGGTTGCTGAGGAATTCTTAGATTGGGTTTCAAATGTTGAAGAGATCTTTGATTTCAAGGAGGTTCCTGAGCATAGAAGGGTGAAGTTGGTTGCTACTAGGTTGAGGGGGAGAGCTTTGGCATGGTGGCAGCAAACTAAACTAACCAGGGAGAGAATGGGGAAGTCAAAGATAGAATCGTGGGATAAGATGAAGAAGTTAATGAGATCTACTTTCTTACCTTACAACTACCAATCACTTATGTACCAGAGGTTGCAGAATCTGAGGCAAGGGACAAAGTCTGTTAGTGATTATGCTGATGAATTTTACCAACTCATTGCCAGAAATGATATTATGGAAACGGAGGAACAGCTAACTGCTAGATTCATTGGGGGATTGAGAATGCAGATCCAGGATATGGTTAATATGTTTGATCCTAGATCCGTTGCAGAGGCACATCAGAAAGCGTTGGCTTGGGAGAAACAAGGAAGGCGTGGAGGTGGTGTGTTTACTAATTCCAATAATCAAGCAAGGGGTGTTGGTGGAAGTTCTAATGTTCCTAAACCTGTTTCAAAGCCAGTGGTGAAGGAGGCTGAGAAGGCGAAGGTTAGCAGTGGGTTCAAGTGTTATAATTGTCAGGAGTTGGGTCACAAGAGCAATGAATGTCCGAAGCCGAAGAAGTGAACCATGGTTGCAGAAGTTGAGGAGGATAATGGTGAGGAGGCAGAATGTTCAAATACACCTTATGTTGAGGAGGAAGAAGAATTGTTTGGAGATGAAGGTTGTAATCTTATGATGAGGAGGTCATGTCTTACACCAAAGCAAGAGGAGGATTCTAGTTGGCTGAGAAGCAATATTTTTCAATCGACATGTACTATTCTGGGGAAAGTCTGCAAGTTCGTTATTGATGCGGGAAGTTGTGATAATATTATTTCTACAGAAGCAGTGAGGAAATTAAACTTGAAGACTGAGAAACATCCTAAACCGTACAAGCTAGCATGGTTAAGGAAGGGTGGTGAAGTGAAAGTGTGTCGAAGAGCTTGTGTTAATTTTTCTATTGGGAAGAAGTACAAAGATGAAATTTGGTGTGATGTTGTAGACATGGACGTGTGTCATCTGTTGTTGGGCAGACCATGGCAGTTTGATAGAGCAGTACAACATGATGGTCGTGCCAATAGTTACAGTTTCATGTTCGAGGGTACTAAAATCACTTTGGTTCCCAAGAAACAACAACAGAAGGAGAGCAAGCTGGAGGAGATTGAGGAATTGAAAACTTTATTATCCTTGAAAGAGTTTGTTAAGGAAGTTGAAGAGGAGCCTGAAGTATTTTTGTTGATTGGGAGAGAGAGTAGTGAAGAAGTTGAGATTCCAGATGAAGCAAAGCCAATTTTGAAAGAATTTGAAGATGTCTTTCCAGAGGAGTTGCCTAAGGAGTTACCGCCACTTAGAGACATTCAACATCAAATTGATCTTGTTCCGGGAGCAGTGTTACCACATCGACCACATTACCGAATGAGTCCGAAGGAACATGAAGAGTTACGAAGGCAGGTGGAAGAGTTGTTGGAACAGGGACGTGTTCAGGAAAGCTTGAGTCCTTGTGCCGTGCCAGCATTATTAGTACCAAAGAAGGACGGAACATGGAGGATGTGCACAGATAGTAGAGCTTTGAATAAGATCACTGTCCGATATAGATTTCCTATGCCAAGGTTGGATGATTTGTTAGATCAGTTGAGTGGGGCAACTATATTTTCGAAGATTGATTTGAAGAGTGGTTATCATCAAATTCGAATCAGACCTGGAGACGAATGGAAGACAGCTTTCAAGACGAGAGAGGGGTTGTACGAATGGTTGGTTATGCCATTTGGTTTGTCAAATGCACCTAGTACATTCATGCGAGTGATGAATCAAATCTTTAGACCATTCATTGGGAAGTTCGTTGTGGTTTATTTCGATGATATTCTGATTTACAGCAGAAGAATGGAGGAGCATGTTCAACATTTGAGGGAAGTATTGATTATTCTTCGTGAGGAACAATTTTATGCTGCTACGAAGAAATGTGTGTTTATGACGCACAGTGTTTTATTTCTGGGATATGTTGTTTCAAGAGAAGGTATTCAAGTTGACCAGAGTAAAGTTGAAGCTATTAGAAATTGGCCACAGCCGAGAACTATCACTGAAGTTAGAAGTTTTCATGGATTGGCATCATTCTACCGAAGGTTCATTCCACATTTCAGTAGTGTGATGGCACCAGTTACCGATTGCATGAAAGGGAAACAATTTGTATGGTCAGAAGAAGCGGGGGTTGCTTTTGAGAAGATCAAGGAATTGTTGACGTCTGCACCAATTCTTGTTTTACCGAATTTTCAGTTATTGTTTGAATTGCATACTGATGCTTCGAAGGTTGGGATTGGAGGAGTGTTGAGTCAGCAGGGAAGACCTATTGCATATTTCAGTGAAAAGTTGTCAGGGGCGAAGATGAGATACAGTACATATGACGTTGAGTTTTATGCTGTTGTGCAAGCTGTCAAGCATTAGAGGCATTATCTATTTCAGAAAGAATTTGTTCTGTACACTGATCATGAGGCATTGAAGCATTTACAGGGGCAGGATAAGATTTCAGCGAGACATGCATCATGGATTGCATATTTACAGCAGTTTACTTTTGTCGTTAAGCACAAATCAGGGGTGACAAATCAAGTAGCTGATGCTTTGAGTAGGAGGAGTCATTTATTAACGACAATGAAAGTTGAAGTGACGGGTTTTGAGATGTTGCCGGAGATGATTGAAGAAGATCCTTACTTTGTGAAATATGTTGAGAAAGTGAAGGATGGGAGTACCGATGAATTCATGTTGGTTGATGGATTCTTGTTCAAAGGAAATCAATTATGCATTCCAGATTGTAGTTTGAGATTGAAAATTATTAAGGAGTTGCACGAGGAAGGGCATGTGGGCCGTGATCGTACTTTACAGTTGATTTCACAGTCTTACTTTTGGCCGTCGATGAGAAAAGAGGTTGAAAGGTTCGTGGAGAGATGCCATATTTGCCAGGTTTCTAAAGGAACAGCAACGAATGCAGGGTTGTATATGCCATTACCAGTACCGTCTAAGCCATGGGTTGATATTAGCATGGATTTCGTTTTGGGTTTGCCTAGAACTCAAAGGGGAAATGATTCTATATTTGTGGTGGTGGACAGGTTTTCGAAGATGGCACATTTTATTGCCTGCAAGAAGACAACAGATGCAGTTCGAGTAGCACAGTTATTTTTCAAAGAGATCTATCGACTTCATGGATTGCCAGAGGCTATTGTGTCGGATAGAGATACTCGTTTTCTGAGTCACCTTTGGTTGAGTTTGTGGAAGATGGTGGGAACGAAACTGAAATTTAGTAGTGCTTATCATCCACAAACTGATGGACAGACAGAAGTTGTTAACAGGTCATTGGGAAATTTGTTGCGATGTCTTGTATAGGATAATTTGAGAAGTTGGGACATGAAGTTATGCCAAGCTGAATTTGCACATAATCATGCAGTGAATCGTAGCACGGGATTCAGTCCGTTTCAGATTGTGTATTCAAATTTACCCAGGGGACCGTTGGATTTAGCAGTCGTACCACAGATGAAGGGAACAGTTAAACGAGCTGTCGATTTTGTTGATGAGCTGACTGAATGTCATAAGATCGTTCAGGAACGATTGGAGAAATCGAATGAGAAATATAAGAAGTTTGCAGATTCGAAACGACGAAATGTTGAATTTAAAGAAGGTGATTTAGTTTATGCTGTATTAACGAAGGATCGTTTTCCAGTAGGTGCTTATAATAAGTTGAAAGCCAGGAAAATTGGTCCTGTCGAAATTGTGAAACGAATTAATAACAATGCTTATAAGTTGAAGCTGCCGGAGGATATTTACACTTCTGATGTATTCAATATTAAGCATCTTGTGCCATATTATGGAGATGAACATTTTGATGAGAAAGAATTTGCAAATTCGAGGACGAATTTTTCTCAACCAGGGGAGGATGATGCAGCTAAGGCCAGAGAAGAAGTTGTGCAAACTATAATTCCTGAAAACATGAGTTTGTGGTGTAGTGTGATGTGTCATTCACGACTCAGTGAAGTCATGAGTCGTTGCCGAGCTAAGGGAGGAGGGCCACGAGTCAACAAGCCAAGGGGGAAGGTAGTCCGACCTAAGAAAGCATGGTCACGACCTAACAACGGAGTTTTGAGTCGTCTCCGACCTAAGAAAACACAGGAAGAAGCAATCCGACCTAACAAGCTCCGACCTAATGATATTGAACGAGATAACTGTGCCGAGTTACGAGCTAGTGATGTGGAACAGGATAACTTCGCCGAGTTCCGATCGAAGCAAGCTGAACTGTCTTCTATTTTAGGTCGTAGGGGATTGGGTCGTGTTGTATTTTAGGTCGTTACCGACCTATGAGTTGTGTTGGGTGTTAAGTCGTGTACATATGTTGTGTGTTGTATTGCTTAACTCGGTCATGAATGGGAAGTGTTAGGTCGCGTACGACCTATGATGAGTAAGTCGTGTTGAGTCAGGTGAGTTGGTCGTACTTGTTAAGTCGGCCAGGGGTTGAGTCGTGTACATTGGGCTGTATTGTAAAGGGGTTGAGTCGCGTTTGTTAAGTCGGTCACGACTTAAGTTGGGTCGTAGGTCGGCAACGACTTAGGGACTGGGTCGAAAACTCTATAAATAGGGACGTGTGTTGTACATATGAGGTGGTTGATTTTGGAATAAAATTCTCTTTTGTTAGCTTTGTGCTTTCATACCAATTGGTAGTTGAGTGTAATCTCCTATCTCCTCTTTCGGTTAATCGAGTGCGCTCGATTCAACGATCGTAGAAGCCGATTCACGGAATCTAGTGCGCTAGATCAACGTGCGAAGAATCGTAGATCTTAGAACACGGTATAGTGCGCTATCAACGTGTTTAAGATAGCTAGAGTTCGGTATCTTTGGATCAATGAACTTGGGCATTTTGGTATCTTCAACTCACCGATTGCTACATTCCATCGATTGAAGTTTTGTTTGATTAATCCGCTGCGTCAGCAAGGGATTAATCAAGGGTTCATCCTCCATTGACTAAGGTTTATCTAAACCTAGGTTTTCTTTAATTCTCTTCTCCAAAAATCTATTCTATTTGCATATTGATTACTGTAATCAATCTCTTGTACTCTTCTCATTGGTATTAATAAAGGCTCTCTCTCAAAGTAGATATACACTAACAAGACGTTAGTGGAACCATTATAAATTGGTGTGTGATTTACTTTATCGTTATTTCTTTGTTTCTCTATTGTTTGTTTGGTGATTGTGATTGGTTTTGGATTGGATTGAGATATTGATTGGTTGTATTTGCACTTCTTACTACGATCTCATTTTCCACTATGCTTTGGGGTTTCGATTTGAGTGGTTTCGATTAGAATTCCCATAATATTTGGTATTAGAGCTTTGGTGTCGGTAGGTGGCTGTGGAAACGTTAGAATCAGATAATATCTCAAGTAGTCACTCGATGGTTACTCAAGTGGTATAGTTTTATACGTACGTAGATCGTACGCGGTTTCGGAATCACAATTGCTTATAGACAAGTGGAATGGCAATAATGATTTTGAAAAGTGCCAATGGAAGACGAAAGTGGTTCTTAGGCGGAATCGAGTGCATTGGGTAGTATTTGATACATATTTTTTACCGACGGACATCTCAGATGTTGAGGTAGAAATTGAAAGAGTAAGTATTCACTGCACTTCAACTTGCTATAGAGGAGAATGTTATCTTCGAAATAAGTGGTGAGATTACCATTAAGGGTATATGGGACAAGTTGGAGGAGTTGTATATGAAGAAGTCACTAACTAATCGTTTGATCTTATTGTGAAAGTTTTGTATCTATAAGATGCAGAAGGGTACTTCGCTAAAGGCGCACCTGAATCAGTATAATGATTTTCTCATGAAGATGAAGGCGGTAGATTTGAAGATTGAGGAAGAGCTAAAAGCAATGATATTATTGTGTTCATTCCAATTATACAGGTTTCTCAAATAGTTTGATCTATAGCTGGGATACTTTGACTCTTGATGACGTCAAAATGGGTATTATTAGTGCGAAGTTGTGGGATCAAATGAAGGAGTTGGGTGATGGAAGTAATGTTGCTTGTAGTGGTCACGGTTTATTTATGGAGAAGGAGAGATATGGAAAGAAAGAGAACCGAGGGGCGTTCCAGATAAAGGAAGCCTGGTTGGAGAGGAAAATCGAAGAAAAGAAATGGCAAGTACTTTATTTGTAAGAAATATGGTCATTGGAAGAATGAATGTCAAACAAGGAGAAGGCAAAGAAGGAAGTTGCATCCTCATCCATAGAGGTGGATAGTAGAGTTCGTGAGTGAGACATAGTTGTGACGACGACAGTAGCATCAGATGATTCGGGTAGTGAATTGGTACTTGATTCTGGGGCGTCTTATCATATGACGTCGAATAAGAATTATTTTCCTTATCGCATCGATTAAGAAGGAAAATCAATTGTTATGGGTAATGGTGCTATTTATAAGTCGAAGAACATTGGTTCCATGCAAATTTGGATGTTAGACGGAGTGGTTTGTACTCTCGCTAATGTACGCTATGTTCTGAAACTTTGGAAGTCTCTTATCTCTTTCAGGTAGCTGGATTCTTTAGGATGTAAGATCACTATAGAGAGTGATAGCTTGCAGGTTTCGAAGGGTGCGCTTGTGGTGATGAAGGGTGCTAGGACTCATGGTGTTTATTTTTCTCAAGGAGTGACTATTGAAGGTGAAAATTGCATGGGTGTTGATAGTTCTCGTGGCTTGAATTCGACTTTTTTTGGCTTTTGAGGTTAGGTCATGTCTTGGAGAGGAGTTTGGATATTCTTCAGAAAAAGGAGATGATCGTTGGAGAGAGTTTCAACAAACTAGAGTTTTGCCAGGAATGTGTCATGGAGAAGCAAACTAAAGTATCATTCGGTGAAGGAAAAATATAATTTGAGAAGGGTTTTTGAGTATGTTCGCATGGATGTTTGGCGACCGACATCGATAGCTTCTTTGTAAAGAGCTCGTTATTATATTTCTTTTATTGATGACTTTTCTCAGGAGGTATTGGTGTATGTAATGAAGGCCAAGTCGGAGGCATTTTCAAATTTCAAAACATGGAAAGCTCTTTTAGAGAGTGAGAGTGGCAAGTCTTTGAAGATTCTAAGGTCTGGCGATTGCGAAGAGTATATTTCTGGAGCATTCTTGGAGTTTTGCAAGCATTATAGTATTCGAAGGCATTTTAATACACTAGGAGATTTCCAGTCGAATGGTGTTGCGGAGAGGATGAACCATACTCTACATGAGAAAGCTCGATGCTTGAGATTGACACCGGGTTTGGGACTTTGGGCCGAAGAGTTGTCAATTACGGTGCATATTGTAAATCGAATTTCGTGCTCAGCTATTGGTAACAAAATTCTGGAGGAAGTGTGGAAGGCAAAGAGCATTGATTTGAGTTATCTTCGTATGTTTGGTAGTCCAATTTATGTGCATGGTCCGAAAAATGATAAGCTTGAACCTAGAGCTTTCAAAGGGGTTTTTCTTGGCTATACGGACGGAGTAAAAGGCCATCGGATATGGAATCCAAAAAAGAAGAAGGATGAATTCTCATCATCTTACTTTTGATGGGACGGCTTTGTTCAAGGAGAATAAAAGCTCATTTGATGTTCTAGATTTGGTTCACGATGAATCAAAGGAGAGGAAAGTTATTCCCACCTTTCGTCCAAGGAGTAGAGTAGTTGGAGATGCTCGTGAGAACGAAGCGGTTGATGTTACATCACATAGTCCATAGGATGCCTATAGTAGTTTTGGTGATGTATACGATTTTAGAGAGGATTCAGTTTAAGGTAGAGTTGAAGGGAGTTTGGTGATAGTATTACTACCCGGGTGAGTCGACGTGCAATAAGGCCACTTGAAAGATATGGTGATTAGAACGATCATAGCTTTTGTGATAATTTAGACTATGCTCTTCATGTAGTCCAAGATGAGCCGATGGACCTTGATGACATCATGGAATCGAGTGATAGCTCGATGTGGATTTGTGTCATGGAAGAAGTGATGCAATTGTTGATGGAGAATCAAACTTGGAATTTGGTACCTCTTCCTATAGGATATCGTGCTATTAGGTGCAAATGGACATACAAGGTGAAGGATGATGGGAGATACAAAGCTAGGTTAGTGGCTAAGGGGTTTGCACAAAGAAAAGAGAAGGAGTATGATGAGGTATTCGCACCGGTTGTGCACCATACTTCAATCCGTATATTACTTGCTATAGTTTTTATTCACGACTTGGAGTTGGAACAACTTGATGTGAAAACCACTTTCATGCATGATGACTTGGATGAAGACATCAACATGGAGCAATTAGAAGGTTTTTTGTAGATGGTACATCTAATTTGGTTTGCAAGTTAAATAAATCACTATATGGTTTGAAGCAATCACCGAGACAATGATACAAGAGATAGATCATTTTATGCTTGAAAATGGTTTTAACAGAAGCGACAAGGATGCTTGTGTATATTTCAAGAGGTTGAAAAATGATTGTTGGGTGTGTTTACTCTTGTATGTGGATGACATGCTCATTACTTCTAAGGATAAGAATGAAATCAACATGTTAAATGAGTTAGAAATTAGAGTTCGAAATGAAAGATCTTGGACAAGTAAAGAGGATATAGGACATGGAAATAGAAAGGGACTGATGTGTTTTGAGTTAAAAATGACTCAAAAGGGGTACATTGAGATAGTGCTTTACCGGTTTAGCATGGAGAATGCAAAGACATCAAATACACCTTTACCTTTGCATGTGAAGCTTTCGAGTAATGGATCACCTACCTTGGAGAAAGACAAGGCTTATATGGTAAAGGTGTCATACGCAAGTGCGGTTGGAAGTTTAATGTATGCTATGAGGTGTATAAGGCCTGATATTGCAAATGCCATCGAGATGGTTAGTTTGGTATATGGCTAATCCATGAAAATTGCATTGGAAAGCTGTGAAGCTAAAATTGAGATACCTTAGAGGTACATCATCTCACGATCTTGTTTTTGGCGGCAGTGAGGGGATGAATTGCAAGTTGGTTGGTTATTATAATTCGAACTACGCCAGTGGTCGGGATCAGAGAAAGTCAACTTAAGGATATGTCTTCACCTTTAGTGGTACGGTTATAAGTTGGAGATCGAGATTGCAGACCATAGTTGTTTTATCAACTACGAAGGCGGAGCTGATAGCCGCGATAGTGGCGGCAAATGAGACACTTTATTTGAAGCGATTATTGTGTGATTTGGGATTTGAACACAATAGTATGGATGTTCAATGTGATAGCCAGGATGCTATTCACTTGATGGAGAATTTGACATTTAGTTCACCGACTAAACACATTGAAGTGAGATGGTCATTTTAGTAGTCATGGATGAAGATAAGCAAGTATATCTTTGGAAAGAGCACACAAAGGATAATGCGATGGATATGTTCACCAAGGCATTGCTAATTGGAAAGTTCGAGCCTTGCTCAAAATTGATTCGCTTGATGCTGCCACAAGGTGGCACGGTTGAGGGAGATGCTTGGTTATGGATGCTGAAGAGTATCGGTGAGAGATTGTGGTTCTATCTTCTTGGTGAGTACCAGTTTACACTCCTTAGTACTTTTGTCTTTTGGTGAGACGGTTTTGAATTTGGGTGCTTTCGACACTTTTTTAGCGGGTGGAGGTTTTTCCTGAGCTCGTTGATAAAGTGCAATGGGTGGTGGCTTTGCCAGGGCTCATTGAGAAATCATTCAAGTTTATTTGGTTGAAGGTAGAAGTGGTGATAGTTTGACACTATCGGTTGTTGGTGATGGAGATGGGTATCGTGTCGAGGAGGAGTGTTGAATTTTAGCAATACTATATAAAAAATTGAAGTGGTCAGAAGTAGTTTGGTGACGGAGAAGACTGTTCGCAAATCAGAGCTCAGAGGAGGAAGATATGACGAAGAATTGAACTTGCATGTTAATGGAACAGGACTTCATTTTCCACAACTTGCATGAATTGTTGTCGCTCTATATTTTCTAAGGTAGCTAATTTTCATAGTAATGGAATTCAAAATGACGATAAATGTGATGATTTTTATAAATGCCCCATGCCTATTTAAGTTATACATTAGGTGGAGGATGCCACAAGTTTGAAATTTTTTGATATAGCACCAGGTAAACAATAAAATAAACTGAATCGTACTGTTAAGACAAGTGACATCTTACTCGAAGTCCTTGTTATTCATATTGTGTAAAGCAACACTCCTTCCATTATAAGTAGAGGGTACATTATTTTCAAATGCATAAAACATAATTTTAAAGATAAACGCGACACATCTAGCAAACCATCAATGGCCATTCATTACTAAACCATCTTCAACTTTCTTAGCCATTTCCTTAATCCAGTGTTGCAAAATTTCAATATAACCCGCCTCGCTGAAACCTTCTAGAGGTTTGAACTCAAAAGACCACTCAATCTTACATCCATCATTATTATCAACACCTCCCTCGACTACTTGTAACGTTGCAACATACCCTTCAACCCCTATGCCACTCTCCGTTACCTCATAGCTATAGCTCCTATTTGTATTATCAAATGATATCAACTTCTCCTTAGCCCAGAAGTTCACTCCACTTGGTTGCATTGTACCTGCACAATATCGTACACAGCCTGGAATTTCATTCTCACCCTCTACTTTTTCACAGACAGACAGTGAAGGTAGATATTTATGGAGGTTGCAAAAGTCTTTTAGTAGCGACCATGCTTGATCAGGTTTTGTCGTTGGAAGCTCTGTGCATACTTTCCCATGCCATTTTGTTACTAAATTGCTCCATATTTTGTTCTCTTCTTCAGGAGTAGGCCAGTATTCTGTGCCTCTACGGTTAGTGATCCATAAACATGCTCCGGCTTTGCTCTCATCTTTTATAAGTTCAAATGCACCTGAAATATATAGATGTAGCATGCGAGGTATTAAGGAAAGCCATAGATAAACAAAATATTTGTCCCTTTTGGTTTATATTATCTTCCTATCATTAAATCATTAGTTTAGCTGTGATTTGTACCTTCTACAACCGTCTTCATAGGCAAATACCCACCAACCGTTTTAACGTCTGCCAAATTGTTCTCTGATATTATGCCGGTATCCACGAACTGTATGAAGTCAGCATATTATTTATTGAGTCATCTACGTGCATATTTTTACTAAGACAAGGTTATTTAGCTCTGAAAAGAAGAAGAAAAAAAATCATAAATCATATCAAATTATACCTCAGGACAAAGGACATTAACACGGATCCCTTCACGACTTAATGTACTGCATGATCTAGTAAATAGAACAACCCCACCTGCAAATAAACGAATGAAAAACAGTTCGTTTTCCGCATGTAATCAGTTCTAAACTCCATGCTTTACAATGATATTCGCCTATTGTTTACATACACAATTATATAAATTTCAATGACTGCTATGTATATGTTATTCTAAAGTATGACATTCATACATGTATCTCAGAGTTTCTGTTCTGAGCTCTCTACACATTTATTCGCATCATTTTAAAAATAAAAATTACTTCAAATTACCAAATGCTTATTTACAAATAGGAGTTCATCTAATTCATACCTTTACTGGCTGAATAGATTGGATCAACACACATTGGGTAAAGACCGGATGCTGACCCAAGATTGATAATTACCCCAGGCTTCTTAGTTTTCCGCATTGTTTGAATCTGCAAAATAGTAACTAAAATTAGCGTGAAATTCTGCAAAATTGTTTATCTTGCAGTAGTTGCTAAACTTTATCCGTATTGACTGAAATAATCATTTTTACCGCAATTCTAGTGCAGTCAATAACAGCAACAAAGTTTATACTGATGATCCGTCTCCATGTATTAATGCCATCAGATACATCTTCATCAAAGCGTTTTACTGTAGTACCAACTCCTGCACTGTTTACACAAATGTCTAGACCTCCGTATATCTCTACATGCTTCTCAAATGCAGCAGATACTTCACCTACGCAAAATGGATCCAAAGTTTCTTGTCATATGTAACAGTGAAATCTTATACATAGTACAATATTAAGTTACATGTCGCATGCATGGTTATATACCAGTATTAGTAACATCACATTTGATGAACATTGCAGAAGGATGATCTATGTCAGGATAGAACTTTTTGTTCTCTTTTTCTAACAAGGAAGCAGTTTCAGTTCCTCTCTCTTTGGAAAAATCAACAACAGTTACAAAGAGACCATTTTTGGCAAGAGCCAGGCCGATAGCTTTGCCTGAAACAGAAGTAAATGTCAAGCAAGTATATGTATTGCAGTATGTTTTAAAGTAAGCGTATTGTTGTAGCATATATTTACTTTAAACAAGCTATACATACAATGAACTGGATTATATTATGATAGCAACTGTTACCTATTCCATTAGCTCCTCCAGTGACTAGAGCAGACATACCAGGAGTTAGTTCCATTTTTCTTGCTAAGTTATAATTAGGGATTATTAGAGAGGATTACTTAGCAATTTGGAAATAAAGTAAGATTTGAATGATATGGGAGAGATATGCATATTATGTAGTATTTATAGCTGTTGGTTTCTAATATTTAAAGGTGGTCCATTCAGGTGTGCGGGATGCATAAGTATACAAATGCATAACAATTAGAGATTTTCAAACATAATTATCTTATTATATTATCTATAGTGAAGAAAATATGATGTGCATTGTTTACATTTACTGTAATTTTTATTCAAAGATGTGATACCCGATAAAAAGAAGGCAAGCATGCTTTCGTAATGTGTCAATGTATGAACGCAATTTTGTCAGTATTCGCTATCCAGACTCTAAATATATTTACAGATTGATTATGTGAACCGAGTGACGCATCACCCATAGGGATATTGATAAAATGGTGAGCTTTAGACATGACTTTAACCATAAAGATTATTCTTATACATTTTCACCTTTAAACACAATCTACATTAATTGACAATATGATTCTTTATGCTGCATTATTGGGGTCGATGTAATACTGTTTCTCCATGTGAGGTTGCCAATACATTAAGATAAACTACCATTTTTGACCAGTTTATAAAAAGTTTATTGCCAAATATCAAATTTTCATAAATACATTTAGTCATTTACTACATCTTCTTACTAGTACAAGTGGTTGTAGTAGCTGCTTAGTTTAGCCACTGCAACTGTAGTGTTATTGTCGTATCTTTCAAAAAGTAAATTTAGAGATGAGTTCTTTATTGAAGTAAACAAATCCTATTACTTCTTAACAAACACAATGAATGAACGGTTGGTGAGGATTTCTGGATCTATGGTGTAATGGTAAAATCAAACCTACTGACGCTTTCTTAAGATGCTATTTGGCCTCACTACTCGTTTGAACAAATAAACCAAGGTATAGCGAGTTTGGGAAGCGAGTTGTGGAGGTTTTTCTTGATTTTGATCGGTCAATATCTCAAGTATACGAACTGCGATTGGCTTAAAATTTGAAACATTGGCTTTCACAGCTTTGATAGTCATACCATATCGATTGTAGTTCGATCCGAACTCGGATAAAATTTACCAGTATCCATAGTGAACCTGTATGTAACCGATATTCGGGACAGGCTTTTCTTAGTTTCTAGTTAATTCCTTGGTGTCACGGCCTTGCCAAAATGCGGAATAGTATTTCAAAATATTTGTACTATTTTAGTCTCGTGATCATGCTTACCATATATGAAAATCTAGCTTTGACCATCGTGCAGTCGATTGGGTTAAATCTGTATGTATGTTGCTTGCCAAAAGGCGGATTAACAGGTGGCAACACCTTGGTGCATTCATACAGGCAGGTTTATTACAAGTCCCTATAACTATACACTTCAACGGTACTTCTGTTAATGGACACTTGTGTAATTTTGATGATAGTTGAATAGTAGATATGAAGAATTTTATACAAACAATTCTCTTTATTAAGAATTAGTATATCGGCACGGGTGATGTATGTTCGCTTACACATATGTTAAGTATTTTTGATTTGAACTAAAAGGCTTTGTTTATGTTATTTAGTATTTGGCACCGTCCACTTTACTATCCTCTTTTTTCACCTTCGCTTACTTTCTTTTACGAAAATTAAGCCGTGTTTGTTTTGAAAACGAAATTTATGTTTTGCATTTTAATCATGTATTTAAAATGTACAGAATTAACTAAAAAGTAAAACATAAAACGTAAAACAATTTTTGTTTGAAATGGTTTTCCAACCTGTTATTCTTTGGCATGCCATTTGATGTTTTCAAGGCAAACACAACCTCAGGTATCGTTCGTAGACTTTTGTGGCATGATTACGTTAGCATCGCGTCTACGTGTCTGATGCGTCATGTGTGGGACCCAACTTAGTGGACCGTTGGAGGAAGGGGCAAAGTGACTGGTTGGCATCTGACGTTAATTAGTCAAACTTTCATATTACAACTCTATAAATTCTCCTTCTCTCTAGTCTTTTCTTTATTGCCTCTCCATCTTCATTTCATCTCATCATCTTCTTCATCTCAATTTCAATGGTCAAACGAGTTAGTCATTCTAATTCTAAAGCCGAAGATTTGGCTGTTGTAGAAGCTATTAGGAGAATTAGTGCGCTAAAAGAATGCTCCAATCGATCGAATTCACAATTTTGAATACAAAGAAATTCGCAAGATTAATGATATACTGCACGTGCGGTCATGCAGAACGTTGTCAACGAAATTTTCGAATGATTTGTTTTCTAACATTGTGTGAGCGGTTGAACACTACAAGAAACACTGTATTCCAACGGATCCTTCCAACGGCCTCCAATGTCATTGACCAACGGCTTCCAACGTCTTCCAACGTCCAGTGTTTTATCGTATATTTTATTAGTTAAAAACTGTAGGACGTTGGTAGACGTTGGAATGTGGACGTTGGCGGCCGTTGATAGACGTTGGAAAGTCGCGAGCAAAACTGAAACCCTTCTTCCTCTTCGTTTCATTCGGCTGAACCCATTTTATGCCCCCAAATTCCCAAGCTAGCTCCAATTCCGCCCCCCCAAGCTGCTCCGACGATCAACAGCTCCTCCGACGACTCCAAGCCTCCCTCTCGTCCTCTCTAACTCCCTAATCTATCAAGAAAAGGTATAAACCCTAATTTCTATATTTAATTAAATTTGTTAAATTAGTGTATTAAATGTTTGTATTGCCTTATTGTATGTATAATCTAGTTTATTGAGGCACAATTTATGTTATTAACTTATGTATTGCAAGATTGTATATATTTAAATTTGTGTTAGCAATAGAATAATGTGCGCATACAATTAGTTTTAGATTTGTTTGGAAACGTTAGTTGTTAGTGAGCATACAATTAGTTTATGTATTTTAGAAAATTTCGAAAATGATATTTTATATTCATGAAACTCTTAGAGTGTCTTTCGGCCCCGTCTGATAAGTATTGTATATGATCGTTATGTGGATATTCGTTTTTTAACAGAACGGACTCCTATATTCATCATATACAATATTTGTTAGATTTGCCCCTATATTGGACAAGTTACGAACACAATAACGTAATTAAATCTCGTAAAACATTTCATTTTAAATGGTTCATAGAATTTCGACAGCGCTTCCTTTATGTTCCCTGTGTACACGCAAATGTGTACTGTTCAGGGAACTAAAGCGAAGTGCTGCCAAAATTTTGTTGAATCGTTTAAATTGAAATAATTTACGCGATTTAATTACGTTATTGTATATGTAATGGGAGGTAGGATGACCCATTGACAAAGTGTCAATGATCTATTAATATAAAATTCACCAATAATATTGTTTTAATAAAATGTAAATTTTTTAAATTTACATCGTACTTTTTAATTATATACGTAGGTAAATGGACAATTATTATACTGATCGAAGCTGGATGTACAAAAAAAGAAGGGTCGAAAATGGAGGCTCAATAAGGAACGGTTTAATAACGGTGTTCGCGTGTTTATTGATTTCGCTTTAAGTAATAACAGAAACGACGAAGAAATCCGTTGTCCATGTACTAAATGCAAAATGTTAAAGCAATTGATACCAGAAATGGTTAGAATTCATTTGCGTCAATACGGTTTCGTGCCGAACTATTTGGTTTGGGATCGTCATGGAGAATCGTCAGCATCTAATCATGTACAAGCTGAGGAGGTAGTGTGTACTGAAATTGATACGACGAATCTCGTAGAACATATAGTTGAAGATGTTGCACAGTCAATGTTTCTTATTCCTCAGTTAATTGATGACGATGGTAATGCTGAAGAAGAACCAAATATTGGGGCAAAAAATATATATGATTTATTAGATGCCGTAAAGAAACCCCTTTGGAAAGGCTGCACAAGCGGAACTCAATTATCAGTAACTGCTGAATATATTGCGATGAAATCTAAATACAAGTTCACAGAAGCTGGATTTACAGCTGTTGTACAAGCTGCGAAACGGCATATTCCTTCCAATAATTTAATGTGCGAAAATCATTATGAAGCAAAAAATGATGTCAGCTTTTGGTTTACCGTATCATAATAGATACATGTCTAAACGGTTGCATGCTGTTTTGGAAAGAAGATATCAACCTTAGAAATTGTAAAATATGTAATCAGGAAAGGTACAAATCAAGAAAGAAAAAAGGAAAGGAAGTCCCGTATAAACGTATGCATTATTTACCAATTACTTCTAGACTTCAAAGGTTATATGCGTCTTCTGTAACCGCGCAACATATGAGATGACATAGTGTTAGAACACGGGAAGAAGGTATGTTAACACACCCAGCTGATGGGGAAGCATGGAAGCATTTTGACCACAAATATCCTGATTTTACATCTGAGAGTCGTAATGTTCGACTTGGTTTAGGTACGGATGGATTTTCACCATTTTCTCAGTTTGGTTCTAATTATTCGTCATGGCCTATAATTGTCACACCTTATAATTTACCTCCATGGATATGTATGAAAACTCCATATATGTTTCTCACAGTTGTCGTCCCTGGTCCTAATATGCGACACAAGGAATCGATGTTTATTTACAATCTTTGATTGAAGAATTAAAAACACTGTGGTACGAAGGAATAGAAACATACGATATTTCCAAAAAAAAACTTTCGCATGTATGCTTCTTTGATGTGGACAATCAGCGATTTTCCTGCTTATGCAATGCTTTCAGGTTGGAGTACGGCTGGTCGTCTAGCTTGTCCGTATTGCATGGAAGATACACGAGCATTTTCTTTACCTCATGGAAAGAAAATTTCATGGTTTGAGTGTCATCGATGTTTTCTTCATATTAATCATCCTTTTAGAAGAGATAAGAAAAACTTTACAGGTAATAGACATGAAACATTGAGACCACCTACGGTTTGGTCAAGAGAAATTATTTATGAACTTGTAAAGGATTATCCAAAGATACATGAAACCGGAGAACAAATTGAAATTCAAGGTAAATCATCGATTCATAACTAGTGCAAACAAAGCATATTATGGGAGTTGCCTTATTGAAAAAATCTCCTGATTCGTCATAATATTGACGTGATGCATAATGAGAAAAATGTGTTTGATAATGTTTTTAATACACTTTTGAATGTCAAGGGGAAGGCGAAAGATGATTTGAAATCAAGACGTGATATCGAAGTAATATGTAATTGTCTCGAGCTTCATATAAAGCCAAATGACACAAAAAAGCCGAAAGCTTACTATGAGCTAGACAATAATCAAGTTAAAGTACTTTTAAAATGGGTGAAAGGACTAAGATTCCCGGATGGTATATCTTCTAATATTCGTAGATGTTTCGACTATAAGAACAATAAACTTAGCGGGATGAAAAGTCATGATTGTCATGTTATGATGGAAAATTTATTACCCGTCGCTTTTAAAGAACTGTTGCCCGTAAAAGTTTGGACTGTTGTAACAAAACTTAGTCATTTTTATAAAGAGAATTGTTCTACTACATTAAAAATTGATCGTCTACGTAAACTTGAGAAAGAAATCCCGATATTGCTCTGCAAAATGGAAAAAGTATTTCCTCCAGGTTTTTTCAATGTTATGGAACATTTACATATTCATCTTCCATTAGAAGCACGTTTTCGAGGGCCCGTGCAATATGCATGGATGTATCCATTTGAAAGGTATTTAAATCATCTAAAAAAAAGTGAGACAGAAAGCTCGAGTTGAAGGTTCGATTTGCAAATCATATATCGAAGAAGAAGCTTCGTTTTTTTCTCTCATTATTTTAGTGACCATGTGAACATATCATTTGAAAGTGCTACGCGTAATGATGAAGGAATTGATCAAGATGATTGTCAAATGACCTTATCAATTTTTAAAAAACAAGGTCGGCCTGCTGGTGCTTGTGTGGAAGTATGGTTGGATGATAGAGATTATCATGCTGCACACACATATGTTCTTCTCAACTGTGCCAAAGTTGCACCGTTTGTTAGGTAATTTACTTATATATATATATATATATATATATATATATATCATCAACACGTGTGTATACACAAATATATGCACACACGTGTATCTTAATCATAATGCAACATTTGTTATATAATTGCAGTATTTACAAATCACAACATTCTAATGGCGATATCGGCAAAGAATTCGCTTCTTGGTTTTCTAAGTACGTTTTTGATACAGCAAATTGTGTTGTAGACGAAGGATTGAAACATTTAGCTATGGGACCAAAAAGGAAAGTAAAGACCTATCCAATATTCTTTGTCAATGGATATAAATTTAATACCAAGGAATACGGTGCCCAAAAATTAACTAACAATACCGGTGTATTTGTTAAAGGTAGTGATGATCCAAATGATCGTATACATGATTTTTATGGCGTGCTAACCCAGGTTTTGCAATTGATGTATTTCACACGACCCGTAGAAGAAGTATTTTTGTTTAAATGCAACTGGTTCAACAACGTTCAAGGTTCTGAAATCAACGTGCACCCAAAATATAATCTTATAGAAATAAAACATACTTCGCATTATTATAACTACGATCCTTTTGTACTTGTCAAACAAGCTCTTCAAGTTTATTATGCTTCTTACCCATCTCTGAGAAGAGATAAAATAGATTGGTCGGCTGTTTTTAAAACAAAGGCAAGGTTTACATTTGATGGACGGAATATTCCCGAAGAACAAGCTTACCAAGCAGATATCGAGGAAAATAGAGGAATAATAATAACGACGATCAAACAGATTTTTGACCTCTAAACGATGAATCAAATGCATTAATTGAAGCATTTGAGAGTACAGAGGAACAAAATATAGAGTGCGAAACAGAGTCTGAATCCGAAAACGACGAGGACTGATCAACTATCTACATTTTGAGAA
Source organism: Allium cepa (assembly GCA_030765085.1). Lineage (NCBI taxonomy): Eukaryota > Viridiplantae > Streptophyta > Magnoliopsida > Asparagales > Amaryllidaceae > Allium > Allium cepa. The sequence continues at coordinate 100,362,816 of CM060946.1, read as the reverse complement.
GGTAAATTTATATATATTTTTAAACATTATCATGTTTTCATTAAAAATGAAATGGTATGCTAATATATGATATGTATCACATCTCGTTTTTATGTTACGCCATACTGTATGCTTTACATATAGTCATTTTATTTTATGTTATAATGTTTGTTTGTAACATGTATTATATAGGTATGTCGTCACGTAGACGTACCGACGGACATTCTGGGTCTCCCTCTTCCTCACAGAGAGGGCATGCTCGTCCGGACAGTGGTGATGGCGGTGGTCCATCACAGGAGCTACGACGTCCTGTGGTGTGGCTAAAGCCAAAGGCAGATCAAAGATAAGTATTAAATTTCAAAATAAAATTTCATTTTCGAACAATCTATTCTGAAAATATATAGTAGTCACGAAATATTAATTGTTTTTTCTCTGTTTAAACACAGTGGTTTCTCTTTGGAGCCGACTCAAGTAGTTCTATCTATATCTCGACGGGCGTACATGGGTCGTATGACCGAATGTTGGCCTAAGTGGACATCGATTCCTGATAATGTTAAAGAGACTATTTGGCAGGATTTTTTGGTATGTCACTTTATATATTAGAAACATGATATATCAATTCATGTTTACATTATTTATAAAAGCTGTATAACTCTTATTTTGTCAAACGTGCAGGCGGAAGTGGACCTTCAGGATGCTGATATTTCAGTCGTATATCGCCACTGGTGCAGCAAAGTCGCAAAGAACTACCGGGAAACAGTAAACAGCTTAAAAACAGCGGGAAAGAAGCCTTAGTGGATGAGCGCAGCTGTGTGGGATGATTTTGTGAAATGGTGGGGAAACGAGGAGTTTTAGGTAAATTTATCACATGTTTATTTACATTCTTCTACGCAAATACTAACTAGAAATGTTAAACAATTTTTGTTTTTAAATTAAATTTACAGAGGCAGTTGGAGAGGAACTCAGCCAATAGGAGCAAGAACCCTGTCACACATCGTGGTGGTTCCAAGTTATTTCAGCATCACAGAGAGGACTTGGTATATTTATTAATTACGATAATAATTTAAAGATTTTAAGTTCTAAGTTGTAGATAATGTAACAATTTATATATATATAATATATATGTATATGGACATATTTTAAGAGAGACAGCGTGGTGGTGCTTCTGTGAGTTACTGGGATGTTTTTGCTCATACTCATGCGTTGAGCCAGGTCGACGAAGAAGGCAACGTTCCATACTCCTGGAATCACGATGCCAAAGCGCAGTCCGCATATGTAAGTAACATAATGACTTAACACTTATATAAGTTAATTAAAATAATGTTATCTAATTCAACTTATTTTGCATAACAGCATAAGTTTCAGCAAGCACGGACTTCCATTCTCGAGGGCTCTAGGCAGACGCTATGGTTTTGGGAATCAATCGGTAATAACTTTAACTTAAATTTTAAAATAATTATTCTGAACCAACTGTTGCACATTGTGATGGATTATAGTAAACACGAATTACAATTATTAAACACTGATAATTTAAATTTTATTTACAGGCTAAGACGACTCAGATTGAATATCAGAGGGCTCAAGATAAGGAGGAGATTGCACAGCTCAGAGCCCAGGTCGCCGCGCTCGAGGAATGCAATATCCGCACCGAAGCCATGACGGAGGAGCTGAACAGACGTCTTACGGAGTTTGTGGAGCAATACGGCCGGTTTCCGTCTTCTAGTGGTTCTGGAGGAGAGTGATTTCAGGTATGATTTGATTTGTTTTGCTATGGACATGTATATTTGGAGAGTGTGAGGATTTGATAAATTCTGATGTTTTGGATGTTGGTTTGGATGTGATTTTTAAGATTTTGACGTAGTAGTTTGGATATTGTTGGATGTTGATGTTTTGTTGGATGTTGATGTTGGATTGGACGTTTTGTTGGATGTTGATGTTGGATGATTTATGTTGTTTATGTTGATTTGTATTGTGTATATTGATTAGTATATATGCTTATTACTTAAATTTACTATTATGATTGATTATATGTGATATATGATGTTGTATATGTGCTCGAAATTGAGCTTTTATGAGATATACGATGTTGGAGGTGGGTGGAAGCATGCATTATTGGTTCGATAAAAAAAAAACACCCAGATTTTCAACGTCCTCCAACGGCTTACTGGCACAATTATTCCAACGTCTTTCAACGTCCTCCATCGGATTTTCCAACGTCTCTCCAACGTCCAATTTGGTCAACATCTTCTTCCACGTGGACAATCTGAACGTTGGAAGACGTTGGTATAAGCGCGTTGGTTCCGTTGGTGGACGTTGGACGCCGTTGAAATGTATACCAACGGCGTTTCCAACGTCTACCAACGGCCTTCCAACGGCCTCCAACGTCCGGCCGCCGTTGGAATACACCGTGTTTCTTGCTGTGGAAAGATCACAGTTTGAAGGAAATGTCCGATGTTTGCGTTAGGGAAATTCTAGCTATCTTTCTGTATACCATTCGAGTTTAAGCATGACAATCAAAAGAACCTTTGAAACTTGAAAGAAAAAGTTTGTAATTTTACATAACATGCCGACGTACAATTATAACGTTCAAGTAAAGATTGTTACTGTTACAAAGGCTATTTACAATTTTATACGAAGATACGACAACAAGACGCTGTATTTGTGGCATATGACGATGATCTAGATCTAGTTTCGGAAGAATTTCTACAAGAATACTACTGTGTTTAAACATTCTCTTTTTGCAAAATATTTTTCTTCCATGTCCCCTTTGGTGTTGTAAACAAGTGCACCCGTAACCTTTGACTTTCTAATTTTATATTTGCAAACTTTTGTGGACCGATCTCCGTGAATGTGCATTTTGTATTGTCATCCAAAATATTATTGGCCTTGCTCAGTTTCAGTCAAGTATATGATGCAAAGTTTTCAAGTTATTTGTCCTTTTTTTCTTGCTGAAAGCAACGTGCCATAACAAATGTCAGTTATATTAAATCATCCGTATGTCACTGCAAGCCATGTTTGAAGAAAGGGGGAAAAATAAATCGGGTCGCCAACGATTGTTAGGAGCCAATGGGAGATATTAATGCAATTCAGAGGTAGAACGCAATCACTGACTGAAGCGTCTTACTGAAGCGTCAAAGTAATGCAACTTGAGTAATCAACTGTCCTCGAAAATATTCAACACAATATTTTTCCAGAGACCTAAAAACACTTACCCTATAAAGCGGTAATACGATAGTTTATTCACGTTCCATCTGCATGTGCATGAATCAATATATTATACATGAAAGAAACTTCTAAGTCGTAACCCGCTTCAGAAATCACACTATAAATGAAGTCCAAATCCTTACCATTAACATCACACTAAAATTATTCACAGCAAGCTCACCATTAAAGCAATGGAGCTCATTATGATCTACACAGCCATAAGCACTCTTTTAGCAGCAGCACTCTTCTCCATCTTCTTAAACAAAGGCAAAAGCCCCCCAGGTCCATTAGCTCTTCCAATAATAGGCCATCTTCATCTCTTAAGCATCAAAGAACCACTGCACCACACCGTAAATCGAATGCATGATAAACTGGGCCCTATACTCTCCCTTCGTTTTGGCAACCGTAAAGTTCTAGTTGTGGCCAAAGGAGCCTTGGCGGAAGAAAGTCTTCTTTCTCATGGCCCTGTATTCGCCAACCGCCCTCAGTTTCCTTCACTCAAGGAATTTTCATACAATTTCACTGTTTTGGGAACAAGCAATTATGGGGATCACTGGCGCAATATGAGAAAGCTTGCTTCTTCCGAGCTCTTGGCCCCTCACTCTCTCAATGTATCTGCCGATGTCCGTACTGCCGAATTGCAAACTCTGGTTCGAACTCTCTTTCAGGAGTCCAACATTGATGGGTAAGTCAAATTTTAACAGCATAGTAAATTAATACCGTCTATATAGATATATATTCCTAGCTACTTGTTATACGTAGAGATGTGTTGATGGATTGTTTATTGTTGAATTTTAATTCAGGGAGTTTACAAAGGTTGAGATGAAGTCCAAAATTTTGACGATAATATTGAACGACATAATGAGAATGATGGCTGCAAAGATGTTCTCAGACAAAGAGCAAGTAAGTTCAGAGACAAACGAGGAAGAAGAGTTCCGTGATTGGGTGGAGGATGTGTTTTCAATACTAGGAGGCAGAACAAACATCGCAGATTACCTGCCTTTCTTAGGATGGTTGAACTTAAATGGATGGAAGAAGAAGGTAGCATCAATAGCCAAGTACAGAAATGAGTTTTTCCAGAAACTGCTAGATGATATAAGACATAGCAGCACAGACGAACAGAAGAAGAAAACCATTATGGCAACTATGCTTTCGCTCCAGAAAACAGACCCCAAGTACTACACAGATGAAATCATCAAAGGGTTCGCCATTGTAAGTCTATATACTAACTCTACTGACGATCAGTCCTTTGTGGTATATATAACAGAGCTAGATATACGTACGTAGACTAAGAGTTGTTAATAATTTATAATGAATTGCGCGCAGACTATGTTGGCAGCAGGAACAGACACGTCATCAAACACGATCGAATGGGGTCTAACGTTGCTTTTGAACAATCCGGAGAAACTAAAGAAATTACAAGCAGAGATCGATGAAAAGATAGGAAGTGAAAGGCTGGTGCTGGAGTCGGATGTTCAAAATCTTCCATACCTCCAATGTGTCATAAACGAAACGCTTAGACTAAAACCAGCAGGCCCACTGATGGTGCCGCATGAAGCATCGGAAAACTGCGTGGTAGGAGGATACAATATTCCTAAAGGAACTATGCTTTTGGTCAATGCATACAGGATTCACAGGGACCCTGATACTTGGGCGGAGCCCTTGAGATTTGAACCGGAAAGGTTCCAAAGTGGGAAGCATGACATAAGCAAAATGCTGATATTTGGAATGGGACGGATGAAGTGTCCTGGGGAAATTCTTGCAAGGAGAATGGTGGGCTCGGTGTTGGGGTCGGTGGTGCAGTGTTTTGACTGGAAGAGAATTGGAGAGGAAATGATAGACATGACGGAGAGCGTTGCGATTACAATGGGTAAACAAATTCCTCTCGAGGCCATGTATCGACCAAGGGAGCACATGAAGAGCGTCATGATGAAACTTTAAGTCGCACACTGCTTAATTACATGGAATGATGCTTTTGCATGCAGTAACCCATCACTCTGTGTAATTTGTTCGCTTTCGAAGATATGTTTGTAATAAAGTTTACTTTGCCATGTTCGTCTAAAAATAGTAGTATGGTACAGCTAATCAACTATCTGATATAGCAAGTCCAAAATATAGGTCCTGCTTGTCAAAACTATTCTGAGACTTTATGAATACTATTCAACCATCTTATATGATCGTGTTTCACCTTAAGACAGAAGTGCATACAATTTAAGTATGTTACGTATGGAACTAACTGTGGTTCCTACACACTTGTTCCAGAAAAGGAATACGAACAATAAACATCTAAGACCGCCGGGATAATAAGACAGATGAATTATGGACGAAGGTGTACCATCTATGATTCAGGAGGGAAATTGGATACACAAATAACAACAGTACCAAGTACCGTACACAGTTAAGAATTTGCTTCCACGTTCTGAAGTTCCAGACTAATGTATAAGCATAGTGTGTGTGTCCATTGGTGCGTGTTACTTTTTAGAAGTTTCAATCAGGGGTAAACAAGGGAAGCTAAAAGTTTTGAAAAGAGAAATAAACCTAAATGCATCTAAGTTTTATTGCTAGACCGAAGGACAATAACTAGTTATACTTAACATTATATTCAACTTTTACACCATACAAAATGATAGTTATAACTAGCATTATATTTAGTTTTATATTATACAAAATGCTCATTCAGTCAAAAAATTAAACTTGTTGTATTTCAGTCTAATTAAATTTCTAAGTTTGTCATTAATTATACCTATTTTCCTGCTTCGATCATCTGTCATAGGTTATTTTTTAAACAGTAGCTATATCATTAATAACCTAATAAAAGCGCTAAAATCATTCGATGCTATATAATACGGTATTAAAGCAATGAATATTGAATGATTTTTCTTTCTTTCTTCGTTTTCTGGGTCCATCTTGATTCTTAAACACATTCCTTTTTATCTCTTTTGAGCAATTCAAATCCTTTGTTATCATTACCAAGTTTTGCTACTAAAAGGAGTGGTAAGCTTTCGGTCTCTGCGTAGTAAAGTGTTTTTTAAAGTATATACCAGTACATAAACTAACCTTATGCTTTTGTCTCATGATAGAGAAGTTTAGAGCACGTCTGGATAGGCAGAAATAAGTAGCTCTTCGGCCTTTTAAAAGCAAAAGCAAAAGCAAAGAAGCCCACGTGGATTCATATAAAATTCGGACTGTAAGAAGCTGTTTTCCTACTTATTTCAAAAGCATATTAATTTTTCTTTTCTTCTTTCATAGTTCGAGACAAAAATTGACTTCCAAGCCGCGTTTCTTACTATTAGAGTTTCTTCGGTGATTTTTTCATTCATCGTCCAATCGAGACGCCGCTAATTCTCTTCAATATTTTTGACAAATGTACTCGTTTTCTTCTCATATTCCTTCTCGATTCTCTCAATCTACTATTATTTCATTTATTTGTTTTCGTTCGATGGGCCAAAACAAGATTTCAACAAAAAAGGAATAAATCCGTCAAAGCATGATGATATTTTATTGTGAGGGTTGTCTGACATGTGACAAGGAGGAACAACATTTTGAAATTGAAACAGTCGCAAATTGCTAAATAATTTGAAAAAAGTGTTGTATAAATATGAATTGGTGGACAAGTAACATTGAGGATTCTTTTTGTTACAACAAGGTGTGTGTCAACTCATATACGTACAACATGTGCTGAAGATGGAGAGCTTGGTTCGGACCGCCATTACACAACATTATCATTTGCCATTTTTAGGTTTACTATGGTTTTAGAAGTTGTATCACTTTTTCAATATTTATATTAGAATGCTTGAAATTTGTGCAAAAGAATAACATGCATCTATTGTATGGTTTATTGTTTAATTTTTTTTTTTAACATAAAGTGGGCGTCGATTGCTTTATTTGACGTGGGAACAATATGCAAAAACAACAGTAAATAGCGGCGGAGTCTTCCGACGGCCGCCGGCGGTTGTCGATCTCTGTGGCATTTTCATAAATAAAATATAATAGTCGTCGGAATTCGACATAGTTGTCATCGACGGTCGTCGCTAGCCGTCGAAAATTATCGTGTATACAAACTCTAGGCCGAGAGCTGCTTCATTATTCCTCAATCCCCCTTTTCAACAGAAAACCTGCCTCCACCACCTCCTCCCCATCGCCAGTCACCTGCAACGTCTCACCAAGCATCTCCAACTTCATCATTCTCCTCTTTCGACAAGTTCAGACCCGTTATCAATCTCCAATTAAGTTTTATTCATTAACCCTAATTAAATTTGATTTATTAAATTAGGATTGATTTGTTGTTATAGTTGTACAATACACTCATTGATTATTTGGTATACCCTATTGAATGCTAATTAGGTTGTTATTATAATTGTTTATCATTAAAATGTTGAGAAGAAGAAATTGTTTAGTGTATATATGCGTTAATTGGTGTATATACGTTAATTAATTAGTGCATACGCGCATTAGAGCTCGTTTGAATTAATTAGAGTCGATGCTCAGTATTTAGTGTATGCGTTTCTAAGATGACGAAAATGACGATTTAGTGTATGTGTTTCTTTAAATGTAAATAAATTATTGTAAAAATTGTTGTATAAGACGATTTACTTTTTATAAATACATTAGAGAATTTTTGGTCCCCTTTGAAAGTATAGCATATGATCGTTGTATGAATGTTCGTTTTTTATAGAATGAACATTTATATTCATCCGATAAGATATTTGTTGGATTTATCCCTGTATTGAACAATTAATTATATTTTGCAAATCATTTCATTTTAAATGGTTCAATAAATTCGACAACGCTTTATTTTTGTTCTCTATGTGCATGCATATGTGTACGATAAAGGGAACAAACGGAAAATGCTGCCGAAATTTTGTTGGACCGTTTAAAATGAAATGATTTGCAAAATATAATTAATACCGTGTTTGTAATGGTTAGTAGGATGACCAACCAATAAAGTGTAAAATAATAAGCTAAAAATTATAAATTATATTCGTATAATAATTTGTGTAAATCCATTTGAAAATAAAGTTAAATAGAAGAATATTATATATTTACGAAAAATTAAATGTATGATTTAATTGAAAAATAAAATGTCAAAAAGTAAATGATTAATACATTTTTATGTTTTAAAATAGGAAAAAGGTCAATTATTTTGTCGATCGAAGCTAGGTCGATGTACCAACATAGAAGAGAAATTGAAGGCTCAATAAGTGAACATTTTCAAAATGTTGTACACATGTTTATTGAATTCGCTTTAAGTAATAATGGGAACAACGAAGAAATTCATTGTCCATGTAGTAGGTGCAAATTATTTAAGCATTTGATATCGGATATAGTAATAGTTCATTTGAGTCAATATGGTTTCGTACCGAATTATTTTGTATGGGACAGTCATGGAGAACTTATAGCACCTAATCTCGTACATTTCGAAGGAGGAGGTAGATACTGAAATTGTTCCGACGAATCTCATAGAAGATATGCTTGAAGATGCAACACGTTCAATGTTTCCTACTGTTGAAGTTGATGGTAACGATGTTGATGTCGAAAAAAAACCAAGTATTGGAACAAAAAGAATTTATGATTTGATGGATGCTGCTAAGAAACCCCTTTTGGATGGTTGTACAAGCGATACTCAGCTATCAGTGACTGCAGAATACAATGCGATGAAATCAAAATACAACTTCATAGAAGCCGGGTTTATAGCTATAGTACAAGCTGCAGAACCGCATATGCCACCCGATAATTTAATGTGCGAAAATCATTATGAAGTAAAAAAAAACTTATGTCTGCTTTTGGTTTGCCGTATCAAAAAATAGATACATGTTTAAATGTTGCATGTTTTTTTGGAAAGAAGACATCAATCTTAGCAATTGTAAACTATGTAGTCAGGAAAGATACAAACCAAGAAAAAAAAGGAAAAGAAAGTTCCATAGAAGCGTATGCATTATTTATCAATTATTCCTAGACTTCAAATGTTATATGTGTCTCATATAACCGCGTGTCATATCAGATGGCACTGCGTGAGAAGATAGGAAGAAGGTATATTAACACACCCAACTGATGGAGAAGCATGAAAGCATTTTGATAAGACATACCCCGCTTTCGCAGCGAAGAGCCATAATGTTTGACTTAGTTTATATAAGGATGGATTTTCATTGTTCTCTCAATTTGGTTCAAAATATTCACTTGGTCTATAATCGTTACACCTTACAATTTATCTCCATGGATGTATATGAAAACTTTGTATATATTTATCACTATTATCATCCCTGGCCCTGATGATATGACACAAGGAATCGATGTATATTTACAACCGTTGATTGAGGAGTAAAAAACATTATAGACAAAAACTAGTTATATTTAACATTATGTTCAACTTTTACACAATACAAAATGCTAGTTATAACTAGCATTATATTTAGTTTTATATTATACAAAATGTTCATTTCATCAAAAAAATTAAACTTGTTGTACTTTAGTCTAATTAAATGTCTACGTTTGCCTTTATACCTATTTTCCTGCTTCGATCATCTGTCATAGGTTTTTTTTAACAGTAGTTTTATCATTAATAACCTAATAAAAGTTCTAAAATCATTCAATCCTATATAATATGGTATTAAAGCATTGAATATTGAATGATTTTTTTTCTTTCTTCGTTTTCTTGGTCCATCTTGATTCTTAAACACATTCTTTTTTCTCTCTTTTTGAACAATTCAAATCCTTTGTTATCACTAACATATTTAGCTACTAAAAGGAGTGGTAAGCTTTCGGTCTCTTTTTAGTAAAGTGCTTTTTAACCGTGTATACCAGATACATAAACTAACCTTATGCTTTTGTCTCATGATAGAGAAGTTTAGAGCACGTCTGGATAGGTAGAAACAAGTAGCTTTTCGGCCTTTTAAAAGCAAAAGCAAACAAGCCTACCTGGATTCATAGAAAATTCGGACTGTAAGAAGCTGTTTTTCTACTTATTTCAAAAGCGTATTAATTTTTCTTTTCTGCTTTCACAATCCGAGACAAAAATTGACTTCCAAGTCGCGTTTATTACTATTAGAGTTTCTCGAGTGGTTGTTTCATTCATCGTCCAATGGAGACGCCGCTAATTCTCTTCAATATTTTTGACAAATGTACTCATTTTCTTCTCATATTCCTTCTCGATTCTCTCAGTCTACTATTATTTCATTTATTTGTTTTTGTTCGATGGGCCAAGACAAGATTTCAACAAAAAAAGGGAATAAATTCGTCGAACCTTGACGATATTTTATTGTTAGGGTTGCCAGACATATGACAAGGAGGAACGACATTTTGAAATTGGAATAGTTACACATCGCTAAATAATTTGAAGAAGTGTTGTATAGATATAAGTTGGTATACACGTAACATTGAGGATTCTTTTTGTTACAACAAGGTCTGTATCAACTCATATACGTACGGCATGTGCTGAAGACGGAGAGCTTGGTTCGGACTGCCATTACACAACATTTATCATCTGCCAATTTTTGGTTTACTACGGTTTTAGAAGTTGTATCACTTTCTCAATATTTATATTATAATTCTTGAAATTTGTGCAAAAGAATAACATGCATCTATTGTATGGTTTATTATTTGATTGTTTTTACAAGAAGTAGATGTCAATTGCTTTATTTGACGTGGGAACAGTGTAACAACTCGGGGTTTTTGCACCAATTTAATATCGTCATTAAACGATTAATCTGTTGGCTAATTGATATTGGAAGTTTTTAATCAGTTGAAATTCGTTTAAAAATTCGTTATGAGTTATGCGGGCTTCCAATTGAATTTGGCCCTTGTTTTTGTGGGTGCCGTAACAATATTGGCCCGTTCCCTTCTTATTTCAGTTCGACCCGTTCCTCCTTTTCATTTCATTCGTTTGAAAACCTTAAACCAAAACATACGAACGAGAAAAATGGCGGCTTCCTTTTTGCGTTCGTTCCTTTACAAAATCTGGGGTTTCTAATAAATGGAAGAGGCCGACTTTAATTGCTTCGATCTGGTGAGTTGTTTCTCGTGATTTCTTGCCGATCAATCGTTGGTGCTCTGGGAAGCAAGGTGAGTGATTTTCTTCACTCACATATGATTCAAAGCTTATGTTTATATAGTGTTCGGTTCCTTGATTACTAGGTTTTCATGGCCACCACGGCTTCACTTGACTTCGGTCATAGGAATTTTTTGTATCAGTTTTGATTGATTTCGTGGTCACCACGGTGTTGATTTTTGTTTGAATCTCCGGCTTTGATGATTTTTGATTTGAGTTAGACGATGTCGTTTTTGTTCGACTTTGCCTATATTGTTTACCGCCTTTGGTAGTACTTTCGACCTTGTTCGATTTTACTTGTTGTTTCATGACTTCGGCCATTAACAATTGCTTATGTCATCGGCCATTAACAGTTGACTTTGTGAATTCTTTGATCTTTGTATGTCATGGCTTGGGTTCTGATATTCGAGCTTGACATTGTTTAAAATTTTGGGTTGTGGTCATTCAATCACTGTCTTTCCATGTTGTTTTGACTTGGCCTGTTCATAGTGAGGTTTCACAACTGCATTAAGTATTTGTGTGTTCGTGTCCGTGACCATTCAGGTTGCTTGCATTGAGTTTGGTCATCCTGTAGCATATTTTGAAAGAACCATTGCATTCCTGTATATGCATTTGAATTAGATACTTTTCGAAGTTTGTTCTGTCCAGTTTCAATTGAACTTAGTTGTATTTGCACATTTGATTTTTGTAGAGGCTGATGCAACTGACTTGAGTTGTTGCAGTGTTCATATATGGATATTTATAGCCATTTCATTGTAGAGGCTGTGTCACTGACGTTGTCTTGATATTGTCAATTGTTCATTGTTGTTTAATTTGTGTACTGACTTGGGTTCCAGCCTTTTTCATGCTGCTGCAGCATTGTAGTTGTTGTTGCTAGTGCCACTGTGTACATATCTTCATTGTGAGTATCTGTCTTGCATTTGAGTCCAGGTAGCAGGGACTGGACCTTTGCAATTTATTTGTGGTTTAGTGCCATTTGCTATTGATTTCATTGTTGTTGTACATGTGTACCTGGGGTTGCCATTCATTGTGTTCAGTAGCTTGTATCACCTTTTGAGATAGTTTGAATGTCTTGTACCACTTGTGTCTGCACCTTGCTAACCTGTCTTGTGCAGTTGCATTCTGGTCTTGCTTGCATTATTCATTTCTCTGTTGCATGCATGTTGACTTCAAGTTGAAATATTTAAAGCTCTGTAGCTTGTATACTTCATGTGGTGGTTGTAGTTTTTGTTGCAGTCTTGCCCTTGTGATCTTGTGGTGGCTGTAGTTTTTGTTGCAGCTTTGCCCTTGTATTCTTGTGGTGGTTGCAGTTTAGAGTGGGTCGTGCATTGCACCGACCACTGTATTCATTTGCATTTTGATTCATTGTTCTTTTGCGTATTTCATCACTATAATGGCGAGGCAGTATACGCGTGCGTGTAACCAGCCACACAGAATTGACGTTTTGAATTGATATTTCTATTGCTGAATTGCTTTGTGTGTCCAATTCAATATTTTGAAATTGTATATTGATTTGGTTTGATTTGATCATTTTGTTGCTGTCTAATTATCTATTTGATAATTAGATTATGAGTTTCTAATTATTTATTTAATAATTAGATTTTGTTGTTAATTGTCGATTAGGCAATCCTGTTATTTTCTAAATTATCTTAGTTGATAATTTTAATTTGTTGATTTGTTGTTTAACACTGTTACGTGTTATATTTATCGTTATCCGATTTCCTTATTAAAGGATTGGATAGACGAGATTTATTTTGACTGTCGTCTATTTGTTAATTATTATTATTGCTTCCGTGTATTAATAACTGAGTTTAGACTGACCCGTGTATTATTTTCTTTTGAATTTAATACTCGGGTCAGACCGAGTTATTTCAGGTTGTAGATATGTTGCTTTGGGTTGCTGCTAGAGCTATGAAGTCTCTTTATATCATTTGGAGTAGTCGTTGTTATAGTATAGGATGTTATGTATTCATGTATATTATTCACGATAATGTACTTGTATATGTAACTTCCAGTGTCGACAGTTGTAGTTGTATCATATGTATTGTATCACATGTATTGTAACCGACTTCAGTTATATATATGAGATTTGATATTATCTGTGTTCCGCATTTAGATTATCTGTGTTATTTTTATATATGTTGTCCTAAACTATTATGAACCATCGTAGTTCTTTTTATACTGGAATTGGGCATGTCGATGGGAGTAAATAAACAAAGAGATGAAAAATAAAAATATATACCACTCCTATCGAGGTAACCAATACTAGTGTAAGGCCTAACTACGGATGGCCGCTCCTATCCAGCCTTATTCTTCGTAATAACAGATAGTCTTTCCTTTAATACTCTTTGTTATTGTGAGCATAATGGTGGGGCGTCACAGTTGGTATCAGAGCGAGGGGTTTATGGACATAATATAAAACATAACTTAGATGGAACATGTGTTACTACTATTTTTCGATGTTATATTGTGCTTTGAGTCAAAACTAAAGTTTTAAAATTATGATGAAATTTTTAATATCTTTCTTTAAAAATAAAAGTGAAATTGTGTTTTGATGGTTGGTTGATTTGTGTCTATTTATCAGAGTGCGCGGCGGAAACAGTTAGACTATCTTCGCTAAGTACTGCTGGTAACTCTTTTGATTTAAAAATCAAAATATGAAATTGAAATAAATTTCATTTGTTGTTCACATAGATGTGTTTATTTTGTTTTCTTTGAAAATTTCGTATCCGATTTGAGGATCCGAAGCAATTGCAGTTATGTGAATTTGTTGAGATTTTGTTGTTTTGAATTATCTTCATTGAAGATATATTCGAGTGAATTCTTTGTTTATTTTGTAGTATACGTGCAAATTTAAGTTTCACGTTACTACATTAAATTTTACGTTGAACCGATGTTTGGTTTTAAACGTATTTTGTTGCCGTTATTTTTATAACAGGATTTTTACACCGGTGCTAAATTTTTGAAGCACAGTGTTTTGTTGACATTTCTGCTGAATGAAAATTCACTGGTATTATATTTTGATGTGAATTATTTTGATGAGATTTTAATGTATGAAATTACTGTCGCTCTGACTTCAGTAACCGTCAAATATTAAAGTGGATTTTTAAGCGGTTATCCTACAATGCTGATTTTGTGATCCGTTTTTACGGTGTTTTGAGAAGTGCAATTTCCTTATCGAATTTGCTACAGATATTGTTGTTTTGAGCATGGGTTTTTCAAATCATTTTAAAATAAAATTGTTTTCCAAAATTTCTACAGTTTGCGCTTTCAAAAGAATGAGGAAGCGATTTAAACGTTTCAGACTATGAACCATTACTTTTACTGATTCGCTTAATTTCGGATTTATCCGTTTGAGAACGTAAAATGCTATTTATTTAAAATACACAATTTTGCAATTTCAAGAAAACGAAGAGAATTAAACGATTTAGCAAAACTCGTGGTATGGGACATGTGCGTTTGTTATTTCGATTAATTCCGGACTCATTAATTGAAATATTTGATGTTTGATGATTTTGATGATTTTGTATGCTTTCGAGCCACTATGATGGACCTTCAGGTCATATGTTGGACCTTCGGGTCATATGATGGACCTTCGGGTCGAATACCAGTACCAGACCTTCGGGTCATTTGTTGGGCGCCAAAATTATGATGACGGTACTTGGTAGGCTTCAGCCATATGTTGTTGCATGTGCGGCGTAGCTTAGACTCGCCATATAATGGGATCGATCCACCTTTTATGTTGAATTCTAGTTATCTTAATCGATTCTAGATATTTGTTGCTTCTAATTATCTGCAGGTAATTAGATATTTGCTTATTTGAGTTCTAATTATCTTTGGTAATTAGATATTTGCTGATTTGAGTTCTAATTATCTTTTTTGGTAATTAGATATTTGCTGATTTGAGTTCTAATTATCTTTGTTGGTAATTAGATATTTGCTGATTTGAGTTCTAATTATCTTTGTTGATAATTTGATATTTGCTGATTTGAGTTCTAATTATCTTTGTTGATAATTAGATATTTGATATTTTCTGATTATCGTTTTTGATAATTAGATATTTGTTATTGAGATTTTTGATTATCGTTTTTGATAATTAGATATTTGTTGATTTGAGATTTCTGATTATCGTTTTTGATAATTAGATATTTAATGTTTTCCGATTATCGTTTTTGATAATTAGATATTTGATGTTTTTTATTATCGTTTTTGATAATTAGATATTTGATGTTTTCTGATTATCGTTTTTGATAATTGGATATTTGGTGTTTTTTGATTATCGTTTTTGATAATTAGATATTTGTTGATTGAGATTTCTGATTATCGTTTTTGATAATTAGATATTTGTTGTTTCTGATTATTATTTTTGATAATTAGATATTTGTTGTTTCTGATTATTGTTTTTGATAATTGGATATTTATTGTTTCTGATTATCGTTTTTGATAATTAGATATTTGCTGCTACGAGTTCTAATTATCTTTGTTGATAATTAGATATTTGTTGTTTCTGATTATCGTTTTTGATAATTGGATATTTATTGTTTCTGATTATCGTTTTTGATAATTAGATTTTGTTGAGAAATTGTAAATTTCTTTTATGAAATTGAAAGATTTCTTTGGCGTTTCTGTTCTTGACCTTTATTTTTCTAGCTTAACCAGTTTATGTTAGAAAAATAATTGTTATTGACGCATTTAATTATGAAAATTTAGGAGACACAATTTTTATAAGGAGGGGAGTCTGTAACAACCCGGGGTTTTTGCACCAATTTAATATAGTCATTAAACGATTAATCTGTTGGCTAATTGATATTGGAAGTTTTTAATCAGTTGAAATTCATTTAAAAATTCGTTATGAGTTATGCGGGCTTCCAATTGAATTTGGCCCATGTTTTTGTGGGTGCCGTAATAATATTGGCCCGTTCCCTTCTTATTCAGTTCGACCCGTTCCTCCTGTTCATTTCATTCGTTCGAAAACCCTAAACCAAAACATACGAACAAGAAAAATGGCGGCTTCCTTTTTGTGTTTGTTCCTTTACAAAATCTGGGGTTTCTAATAAATGGAAGAGGCCGACTTTAATTGCTTCGATCTGGTGAGTTGTTCCTCGTGATTTCTTGCCGATCGATCGTTGGTGCTCTGGGAAGCAAGGTGAGTGATTTTCTTCAGTCACATCTGATTCAAAGCTTATGTTTATATAGTGTTCGATTCCTTTATTACGGGGTTTTCATGGCCACCACGGCTTCACTTGCCTTCGATCATAGGAATTTTTTGTATCAGTTATGATTGATTTCGTGGTCACCACGGTGTTGATTTTTGTTTGAATTTCCGGCTTTGATGATTTTTGATTTGAGTTAGACGATGTCGTTTTTGTTCAACTTTGGCTATCTTGTTTACCGCCTTTGGTAGTAATTTCGACCTTGTTCGATTTTACTTGTTGTTTCATGACTTCGGCCATTAACAATTGCTTATGTCATCGACCATTAACAGTTGACTTTGCGAATTCTTTGACCTTTGTATGTCATGGCTTGGGTTCTGATATTCGAGCTTGACATTGTTTAAAATTTTGGGTTGTGGTCATTCAATCACTGTCTTGCCAGGTTGTTTTGACTTGGCCTGTTCGTAGTGAGGTTTCACAACTGCATTAAGTATTTGTGTATTCGTGTCCATGACCATTCAGGTTGCTTGCATTGAGTTTGATCATCCTGTAGCATATTTTGAAAGAACCATTGCATTCCTGTATATGCATTTGAATTAGATACTTTTCGAAATTTGTTCTGTCCAGTTTCAATTGAACTTAGTTGTATTTGCACATTTGCTTTTTGTAGAGGCTGATGCAACTGACTTGAGTTGTTGCAGTGTTCATATATGGATATTTATAGCCATTTCATTGTAGAGGCTGTGTCACTGACGTTGACTTGATATTGTCAATTGTTCATTGTTGTTTAATTTGTGTACTGACTTGGGTTCCAGCCTTTTTCATGCTGCTGGATCATTGTAGTAGTTGTTGCTAATGCCACTGTGTACATATCTTCATTGTAAGTATCTGTCTTGCATTTGAGTCCAGGTAGCAGGGACTGAACCTTTGCAATTTATTTGTGGTTTAGTTCAATTTGCTATTGATTTCATTGTTGTTGTACATGTGTACCTGGGGTTGTCATTCATTGGGTTCAGTAGCTTGTATCACCTTTTGAGATAGTTTGTATGTCTTGTACCACTTGTGCATGCACCTTGCTAACCTGTCTTGTGCAGTTGCATTCTGGTCTTGCTTGCATTATTCATTTCTCTGTTGCATGCATGTTGACTTCAAGTTGAAATATTTAAAGCTCTGTAGCTTGTATACTTCATGTGGTGGTTGTAGTTTTTGTTGCAGTCTTTCCCTTGTGATCTTGTGGTGGCTGGAGTTCTTGTTGCAGCTTTGCCCTTGTATTCTTGTGGTGGCTGTAGTTTAGAGTGGGTCGTGCATTGCACTGACCACTGTATTCATTTGCATTTTGATTCATTGTTCTTTTGCGTATTTCATCACTGTAATGGCAAGGCAGTACACGCGTGCGTGTACTACAGCCACACAGAATTGACATTTTGAATTGATATTTCTATTGCTGAATTGCTTTGTGTGTCCAATTCAATATTTTGGAATTGTATATTGATTTGGTTTGATTTGATCATTTTGTTGCTGTCTAATTATCTATTTGATAATTAGATTATGAGTTTCTAATTATTTATTTAATAATTGAATTTTGTTGTTAATTTCCAATTAGGCAACCCTGTTGTTTTCTAAATTATCTTAGTTGATAATTTGAATTTGCTGATTTGTTGTTTAACACTGTTATGTGTTATATTTATCATTATCCTATTTCCTTATTAAAGGATTGGATAGACGAGATTTATTTTGACTATCGTCTATTTGTTAATTATTATTATTACTTCCGTGCATTAATAACTGAGTTTGAATTAGACTGACCTGTGTATTATTTTATTTTGAATTTAATACTCGGGTCAGACCGAGTTATTTCAGGTTGTAGATATCTTGCTTTGGGTTGCTGCTAGAGCTATGAAATCTCTTTATATCATTTGGAGTAGTCGTTGCTATAGTATAGGATGTTATGTATTCATGTATATTATTCACGATAATGTACTTGTATATGTAACTTCCAGTGTCGACAGTTGTAGTTGTATCATATGTATTGTATCACATGTATTGTAACTGACTTCAGTTATATATGTGAGATTTGATATTATCTGTGTTCCGCATTTAGATTATCTATGTTATTATTATTTATGTTGTCCTAAACTATTATGAACCATCGTAGTTCTTTTTATACTGGAATTGGGCATGTCGATGGGAGTAAATAAACAAAGAGATGAAAAATAAAAATATATACCACTCTTATCGAGATAACCAATACTAGTTTAAGGCCTAACTACGGATGCCGCTCCTATCCAGCCTTATTTTTCATAGTAACAGACAGTATTTCCTTTAATACTCCTTGTTGTTGTGAGCATAGAGGTGGGGCGTCATAAACAGTATGCAAGTCACTACTAGAACAACAGTAAATAGCGACGCAGCCTTCCGATGGCCGCCGACGGCTGTCCATCTCCGTGCCGTTTTCGTAAATAAAATATAATAGCCATTGCAAACCGTTGAAAATCGACGTAATTGCCATCGTTTGCCGTCGCTAGCCGTCAAAAATAAAGGCTCCAGGTTGAGAGCTGCTTTATTATTCCTCAATCCTCCTTTTCACCAAAAAACCTACCTCCACCACCTCCTCCCCATCGTCGCTCAACTGTCGCGCCTCACCGAGCATCTCCAACTTCATCATTCTCCAATTAAGTTTTATTCCTAAGCCTTAATTAATTTTGATTTATTAAATTAGGGTTAATTTGTTGTTATAGTTATATAATACCACATTGACTGTTGGTATATCTTATTGAATGCTAATTAGGTTGTTATTATGATTGTTTATCATTAAATGTTGAGAAGAAGAAATTGTTTAGTGTATGTGTGCGTTAATTGTTGTATATACGTTGATTAATCAGTGCATACGCGCCTTAGTGCCAGTTTGAATTAATTAGAGTCGATCCTCAGGATTTAGTGTATGCGTTTTCAAGATGACGAAAATGACGATTTTGTGTATGCATTTCTTTGGATGTAAATAATAAAAACTATTGTATAATACAATTTACTTTTTATAAATACCTTAGAGAATTTTTGGCCCCCTCTAACGAGTATAGTATATGATCGTTGTATGAATGTTCGTTTTTTATAGAACGGATATTTATATTCATCCGATACAATATTTGTCGGATTTATCCCTATATTGGAAAAGTTACAAATATAATAGATTAATTTTGCAAATTATTTCATTTAAACGGTTCAATAAATTCGATAACACTTTAATTTTTGTTCTTTATGTACACGCATATGTATATGTTTGCACACAAAAATGGGCAAACACCTCCAAGTCGTATGATTTAGTTGATTATACGTCTTTCTTAGTGATTTGGGTGATTTATGCAAATATATAAAAAGCAGGGACTAAATTGTAAAAGACACACGGATTTATAGTGGTTCGGCCAGAACGTGCCTACGTCCACTTTATATGTTATTCTCCTCTTCTATTACGATTACAAGTACAAAGCTTTGATTACAAGTAACTGAAAGTTGTTTGAAAGCTCTATCCGTGCTTGAGCTCTCAAACTTGTCTGCCATTGTTGTACCTCTGCCCCTCTATTTATAGAGTGAGGCTGGGGGCAGGGGTTCTGGATGTATATAGCTGCTGGTGGGCTTGGGCCAAGACAATCTGGCCTGGCAATGTTGGTTCGGCATCCTTTTGGTTCGGATATGGTTGGAGTTGTTTTTCGGTCCGGCAATGGCTGTTTGGTAGCATGTTGGTTCGGTGTAGGTTAGATAGGCGGTCCGGTGGTGCCTTGGATCGGTGGTGTGGAATTGGAGAGGCTTCTGGTTCGGTAGTGGTGTGGATATGTGTTGGTTCGGTGGTGACTTGTGAGTGGGTTGGTCCGGTGTTGTTTGGGAGGTAAGTGGTTCGGCAGTGCTCAGGAGGTAGGCGGTTCGGTGGGCATGGTGTGGAGCTGGTCCGGCGAGAGTTGGTTTGGTGGGAAGGAGCCGGTCGAAACACACCCAACACTTCCCCCCAAAGCAGGGCATGTGCATGCACATGGCGTGCTTTTCTTTAAGCTTGGATGTTCTCATCCGATCTCTAGCGCCGAACCAACTGGTCCGGCTATTGGTATTTGCTTATAAATAGGGGCCTAACGCCTCTGTTTTTCCTCATCAGCCGAACCACTCCCCCGTTTTTACCGAATCAAACTATTATCCCTGCCGAATCAACGTGTTAGCCGAATCAAGTTCTTGCCGAGCCAGGTGAGGATCTACTTTGCCGAATGAACTCTTATTTTCAATTACCGAATGGGCTCGGGGACCTCGTGTACCGAATGTACCTGAAAGCTGTGGTTTACCGAATGAGCTCGTGGCCCCCAAAATACCGAATGACCTTTCGTCCTTGAACTGCCGAATGAGTTTGAGAAGTGTGAGGCCGAATGGTCTTTGGTCTCGAGCTTTTATGCTTCGAATTGCGAATGAGACTCCAGGCTGCATGTACTTGTTTGTTTGTATTTCCATACTCCTTGTTCTAACAATATGTTTTTCCGGTGTTACAGATAAATGTCTCGCAAAGTGGAAACTCGATCAGAAAAGAGAAATCTACGGATAGACGAAAGTCCCCCGTTGTGCCCCCAGCCCAGCCAGGACCGAAACATCGTGGACCCACCCCGAGATCGCTAGTAGATGGGTATGGTCCCCAATAGCTTATGAACTCTCCTCCTGATTGCTTTCCGAGCTCTCTCAGAGAGGAGCAGCTTGATGTTATCTCCCGCTCCTTTGGAATTGATAGAGCACGCATGTTGTTTCCAAGGGAGGGGGTCATGCCATATAATACCCCTGAAGGGTACTTTGCTTATAATAGGTACCACTACATGTGTGGGGCCATTCCTCCAATCAATGCTTGGATAGTTAGCTTCGTCACCTGTTTGAAGGTGACCCCCTTCCAGCTCTAGTCCAACTCCTACGCTATCTTGGTGTGCCTATTCGTGATTTTCCAGAGAAAGTACGGGCGCCCCCTTCTAACCGGGAAATTCGATATCTATATAACTTGAGGGGTTACAAGAAGGGGTCTCCATACATCATCTTGGAATCGGCCGTGTCCTTCAAGCCGGTCCTGGACTTGTATTCAAAGTTCACCATGTTTAAGAAGGAATGGTTTTTCGTCCAGGATGACACTGTTTCGATCCACCGCTTCACCTCTGGCTGTAAGTTGAAGCTTATTTATAATTTCCGTTCTGATTGAGATGCTTCTTCTTATGTGTTTTTATTTCTTGCTAGCGACAGGTGGCTTTGCGGTCTGGAGAACGATCACCTGGTTTAGATGGCCGCGGAGATAGAGGCCATTTCGGGAAGGGATAGGTCAGCTTCTTTCCTAATCAGGAATGCCACTCTCCTGAAACACAACTTGATTCTACCACATCAGTCTGTGGTCAAGCAGAGGGATACGGCTGAGGAAAGAGCTGCCAAAGCCAAAGGATGGGCCACAACAAAGAGTAGCAAGAGGAGACCCTTCTCGATACCTCCAGTCGTCGGGGGGAAGAAGCTTAAGAAATCTGATGGACCCTCTCCCAGCACATGCCCAAATATTCCGGAGGAGGAAAGTGGAGAGGAGGAAAGAGGCGAGGAGGAGAGCGGAGGTGATGGAGAAGGTGATGGTGGTAACGGTGGCGAAGGACAGAGTGGTAGTGGCGTTGGTGCCTTGACCTCTGGGCAAGCGGGTGAGATTCAAGAGTGGATGGATGATGCTTTCCGCCAAGCCTTTGAGGGGTTGGAGGAAGGGCCGGCCTTGGTGAAGAAACCGAAGAAATCTGATAAGGCCGAGAATGGTGCCAGTCCATCTTCTGAGAGCATTTCAGCTAGGGAAACTCCGGCGGTTCAAGGTGAATTTTCGACTTCTCTTTTAACTTCACATGTTTCTTGGATTATAGTCTCATGCACGCTTATAACACTTGGTTTTTATTTCAGGGACGGGTAAGGCAGCCAAGACATCAGACATTCGGCACCGCCTCGAGCAATTCAAACTCTTCAAAGCTTCTGCTAAACCGAAGCCTTCGACTGACCGTTCCGGAGGCGTAGTCGGCTACCGTCCTCTTCTCGGAGTTATTGAAGAGGATATCCAAAAGAGAAAGAGGAGGCGTTCCATGTTCGAACCTTCACTTGGACCTCAGCCCCCAACCCAGCCTATTCATGACATCACGGGGGAGGATACTGAGTCCATACCATCTCCGCATCCATCAGAGAGTCCTTCCGTTACTCATGTTGATCGTTCCGGCTTGGCTCGTAACCCATTTGCGGGTCATCCAAATATGGACCCGAGTTCTCATGATATTTCCTTCGATGAGGTTACCGGTGAGCACCTCCTACCCTGCAATCCTATGGTAAAGGTGCTTGATGAGGCTAAGTCTTTGGATCTCGACTTGTTGGCCACTCGGATTGTGACTATGGGGGATGAGGCCAAGGCAAACATCGATCGGGTGGCTGAAGAGACCAAGAAGCTTATGGGGCATCACGCCCGAATGGTCAAAGCTGGAGAGGAAATCGGAAGTGCTAACATTCGGCTGCGGCTTATGGTTTCCGATCAGGCCAAACAGCTTGCCGATCAGTCCATTCAGATCTCCCAGCATGAGGCGGCCTCCAGGCGGCTAAAGAAAACTATGGAGGAGGCTAGCAGAGTCGAGCTGCGAAAAATGGAGGCCACCTGCAAGGAACGAATCGATCTGTCCATTACCACAGTGGATGAGGTTTGGTGAGCGGATCTTGAGCAGATAGAGGAGTTATCTGGGAGGCTTGAGGCCGTAGAGCTTGCTCAAGCCAAGCTGAAGGAGGAGATGGAGGCGATACGGAAATCCCTTCAGGCTGACTGATCAAGATACCGATTGGAGAGAGATGATGCTGTTGCAAGGCTGTCGGCTTCCGAGGCCCGGATGGGGGAGTTTGAGGAGAACGAGGGGATGATGGATGAGATGCTCCAGGACATGTACTTCCGTACTTGGAAGCAGGGCAACCTGTCCTGGATGGACGATTATCCCTTGGTCATGGCTAGGATATATCTCCGGGCTTTGGAGGAGACCAAGGCCGAGGCGGATAAGGAGGGTGGTGTAGCTTTCAGAATGGATGTGGTCACAGCCCAGTTTACTGAGGAGGAGAAAGTGGCAGTGAAGGAAGGCATGCGGCTGCTCACCGCCAAGGAAGTGGGTGTGCAGTTGGGGGATGATGATCAGGGAGCAGATGCTGGTAAGTCTTCCCTCTCAATCTTTTCTTAACCTGATTGCGTATCATTTATCTGATGGATTCTTCTTCTGCATCGGACAGGTGGAACCTCTGGCCAGCATGCTGGGGGCTCTGATCCAACGGTCAAGCAGGTCCCGGAGGGTTAGCAGGATAGAGGCGGAGCCCATCTGCAGCTGACTACTTTTTTGGTTTACTTGGCATTCCTGAATATACTAGTCCAAAACATTAATGTACTTTCAGGTTGTATTATGTAATTATGTCATTGTAGCGAATGATTTCATTCTTATATAATTTTATAACATAAGCTGATTCTGTTATATTTGAATGCTGTCGTTATTTTGATGTGTTGCATAAGAAATATAGCTGTGTATATGCATGTGCTTTAATTGTGTTCGATGCTAAGCTCTTGCTTAAAATATAATTTCACGTCTCGCAATGTTAGTGTGATGTGTGAATAGGTTATAGCTACATGTTTATGTACAAGAAAAGAAAGTACCGCCCTTCATGTTTTAGTTGTAGACGGTAGCTTTGAATGTCTTGTGTGACTGAGGATGGAATGCAGCTGAGCGACCTGTTATCCAGTTGTGAGTTCTCATTTCCACTGGCGAGTGTCTCCCATTTTGTGTCATGTACTTTAGTGATCGTTATAGAGGATAGGAGGAAAGTTTTTATAAATAAAATGGAAATATAAGAAATAGTAAAACTTCCAATCACGGAAGGCCTTTGATGCGCTTAAGTTCGTGGCAAACGGGTTTGTAGTCACTTTCCCTAACTGTTGGTCTTGGAGACATTCGTCACCCATCTTACGCCTCCGCGGGGAGTTTTCTTTTTTACCACAGCCTTTCTTAAGACACATCGGAGCCGAGATCGCGCACAGTAACTACCCGGGCCATTATGGCCCGTAATCGTGGGTATTATTCGATTTACCGTGGCCGGCTAGCGCGGGTGCCGATCGTCAACTGTGAACTGCCCCTGGCTGGCCACACCTTATGTTGGGGCTTATAATCGGTTCACAGTCGCCGGCGAGCCGAACACCGTAATGAGCTGCCTCGGCTATAGTCGGCCTTCTTGGTGGCTTATGATCGGCTCATTACAGTTGGCTTTGAGGGTTGTCGCAAGCAATGAGTTAACCCGCAGTAGAGGGATGCTGGAGCAAAAGTGTCTCATTGACGAGGGCATAGATTCGTATAGTACATGTTAGGTCTTGTCCAGGTGAGGTTGTGCTGTGAAGTGTCCAGAATGGACATGCCGTTATACAGGATTTTGTTCAACAGAAAAGGATAAAGCTTAACAAGCAGCCAAGATATAAAGGAACAAGTTAAAAAAAGAAACAAGATTTTTAGAGTGGTTCGGCACGAAAATGCCTACGTCCACTGATTCTCTTTATTAATTCACTTAATATGGGCAGTACAAGTTAAGAAAAGTATCGACGAAGGTGTTGGATTTTCCATGCCCTCTGGAACACCTCTCCGTCCACTGTTGACAAAATATAAGCTCCGTTGTGGAGATCTTTATGAATTACATAGGGTCCGTCTCAGATTGGATCTAGCGCTCCAGGGCACGGAAAGATCCGTTTGAAGACAAGATCTCCTTCTTGTAAGCTGTGGTGTTTGACTTTGGAGTTTTATTGTGCTTCCACTTTTTGCTTATGAGTTGCCGCTTTGAGTGCCGCATCGTTTCTTCTCTCTTCAATTAGATCCAAAGACATGTGGAGGAGTTCTTCGTTCTCTTCTGGGTTGTAGTGGATCCTACGATGGGAGGGCACTACAGTTTCAACTGGGAGCATGGCCTCCGATCCGTATGCCAAAGAGAAAGGAGTATGTCCTATTGATGTTCTGTAAGATGTGCGGTAGGCCCAAAGTGCTGTAGGAAGTTCATCCACCCAAGCGCCTTTTGACTTTTCAAGTTTCTTCTTGATTAGAGTTTTGAGAATTTTGTTGACAGCTTCGACTTGTCCGTTTGCCTGGGGATAAGCTACAGATGAGAAGCTTTTGTGAATTCCGTGCTCTCGGCACCAGTCAGTGAATTCCTCGCTGTCAAATTGAAGTCCATTGTCCGATATGATTTTGAGTGGAACCCCGTACCTACATAAAACATTTTTGATCAAGAAGTTAATAACTTTTGCCGAAGATATTTTATTTAGAGGCTCCGCTTCCATCCATTTGGTGAAATAGTCAACTGCCACTATGGCATATTTGGTTCCTCCTCGGCCCATCGGTAGTCCGCCAATCAAGTTAATTCCCCATACTGCAAAGGGCTGGTCATTTGAGTAATTTCTTTTGTTGGCAGTCGAGGAATCCTAGCAAATTTCTGACATCTATCACATCTCTTGATGAAGTATAGGGCGTCTTTGTTTAAAGTGGGCCAGTAATACCCATATCGGAGTATTTTCTTTGCTACAGTCTACCCTCCAGTGTGATCTCCGCAACTTCCTTGATGGATGTTGGACAGGACTTCCTTGGCTTCCCTTCCAGCGACAGACCTTAATAAGTGGTTGGAGAAGCCGCGCCGATAGAGAATGCCTTCTTGTATTGTGTAGCGGGAAGCTTTCCTCAAGATTTTCTTGACTCCGTTACGCCCGTCGGGCAGTGTGCCATCTTGTAAGTATTTCCGGATGGGAGTCATCCAGGTTTCTTCTTCGATTGCAGCTATCAGACTCACTTGCTCGAAACTCGGGGCTAGTTGCTTTGAGATGGTTATTGCTCCGGAAGTGGTGTCGTCCTTCATGCTAGCTTGCTTTGCCAGTTCGTCGGCCTCCTAATTCTCTCCTCGAGGAATGTGTTTTATTAGATAGTGATCCAATTGATTGTGCAGCGGCTTGGTCTTCTTTAGATATGCGGTGAGTCGTCCTCCTCGAGTCTGGAATTCTCCCAGTATTTGATTTACAATAAGTTGAGAATCACTATGGAGGCATAAAGAACCAACTCCAATCTCTAGGGCAAGTTCTAATCCGGCTATCACTGCTTCATATTCCGCGTCGTTGTTGGTGGAAGCGAATTCCAGCTTTAGGGCATAGCGCAGCTTCCTTCCCCTTGGGGTGATTATCACAATACCTGCCCCCGAGCCTTGTTCGTTTGATGCTCCATCTACAAAGAGATTCCACTTGATCTCTTTTGTTATTTCAGATCGATCTTTACCTTCGTTGATAGTGAATTCGGCAATGAAATCGGCCATGGCTTGTCCCTTGATGGCGGTGCGAGGGTGGTAGGTGATATAATATTGACTCAGTTCAATGCACCATTTAAGTAGTAGCCCAAAAGTGTCGGGGCGATGGAGTACCTGCCTTAGCGGTTGATCGTTTAAAACTCTGATGGAATGAGATTGGAAATAGTGTCGCAGTTTCCGTGACGTGATTAGCAAACAGTATGCTAGCTTTTCAAGTTTAGGGTATCTGGCTTCTGCCCCCGTAAATCTCTTGCTTACAAAGTATACGGGCCGCTGTGCGTGGTTGTCTTCTCTCACCAAAGCAGTGCTTAAAGCATGGGACGATACAGCAAGGTATAGGTATAGTTCCTCGCCTTCATTTGGAGTTGAGAGTACTGGTGGTTTCTGGAGGTGTTCGATTAAGTTAAGGAAGGTTGTCGAGCATTCGTCAGTCCATTCGAACTTTCCTTTGTCTTTCTTCAGAGCTTCAAATAAAGGGATGCATTTGTCGGTTGCTTTAGAGATGAACCTGCTTAGGGAAGCCACCTTCCCGTTTAGGCTTTGCATCTCTCTTCGCGTGGATGGTATCTTGATATCTTGCAAAGCCCGGACTTGTTCGGGGTTTGCTTCAATCCCCTTGGCATGGACGATGAATCCCAAGAACTTTCCCGACGATACTCCGAAGGAGCACTTTAGAGGATTCAGCTTCACTCCATATTAGTGAAGTACTTGAAACATCTCGTCCAGGTGGTTTATATGATCGTTGGCTTTCCTCGATTTTACCAGCATGTCATCCACATAAACTTCCATAGTTCATCCTATTAATTCCGCAAACATCTTGTTGACGAGGCGCTGATAAGTAGCTCCGGCGTTTTTAAGTCCAAAAGGCATTACTTTGTAGCAGTACAATCTCCGGTCAGTGATGAAACTAGTGTGGTCTTGATCGGGGGCGTGCATAGGGATCTGGTTATATCCTGAGTATGCGTCCATAAAGGATAAGAGTTCATGTCCGGCTGTGCTGTCCACGAGCTGATCGATTCGGGGGAGTGGGAAGCAGTCCTTCGGGCAAGCGTCATTTAAGTTGGAGAAGTCGATGCATGTTCGCCACTTCCCGTTAGCCTTCTTTACCAGTACCGGGTTGGCAATCCATCTGGGTAGATGGCTTCTCGTATGAAGTCATTGGCAAGTAAGTTCTTTACTTCTTCCTCGAGGGCTGCTGATCGTTCTGCCCCCATGCTCCTCTTTTTCTGCTTCACTGGCACCTTGGTGGGATCGATGTTTAGTACGTGGCATGCTATGTCTGGGGAGATTCCTGTCATGTCGGCGTGCATCCATGCAAATACATCCATGTTGTGGCGAAGAAAATCGATGAGTTGATTCTTTAACTTCGCTCTTAACTGAGACCCAACTCTCAGTAGTCTACTTGGGTCGTGTTTGTCTACAGATACAAATTCCATAGCCTCTGCAGACTCGGTGGTGGCCTCCTCCTCTTTATCCCTGGGGTCTAATTCATTGAAAGGATCGCTGGTATATCGAAGAGGAGGGGCTTTCTTTAATTGCTATGCTTCCAAGTTTTTCTTGCAAAGAGAAGTCTCTGCATCCTTCCCTTTATCCTTCCTGCGGTTATTGCGAAGTTCAGTCACATAGCAATCTCGAGCGGCGTCTTGATCTCCCTCTATTTCCCCTACTCCGTTATCTGTTGGGAATTTCATTTTCAGGCACCACGGGGCTAGGACAATTTGAAAGTCAGACAAGGCTGGTCTCCCCAAAAAGGCATTGTAGGCCGAGTGGCTTTCTATTAGCACAAATGTTTGTTTTCGCACAACGGAGTGGGGATGACTTCCTATCTCGACAAAGAGGTCCAGTTGCCCGAGGGGCATCTTCGCTCTCCAGTGAAGCGATGTAGCAGTTTGCTGAGGGAGACACATCCTTCATTGACAGCTTCATTTTGTCGAAAGCATGTTTGAATAAGATATTTACTGAGCTTGCAGTGTCTACTAGAATTCGAAAAACCTTGGCTGGACCGAACCAGGTAGAGATGACCATAGGATCCATGTGAGGGTACTGCCTTCCCTCTAGATAACGCCTACTGAAGGTGATGTCATCATTCTCTTTCCGTTTCGGGTGGTGTTCTTCTGTAACAGAATTAACGTAGCCTTCATTGTTTCTAAGTGACTCATCGTATCTCTCCATCTCTGCTCAGCTTCCGTCGGCGATGTGTGGTCCTGCCGATATGGTAAGGACCACTATCTTCTCTTGACTGGAGCTGCTGGTGTTACGATTTCCTCCGCCTACTTCCGGGAGGGGCAGCCCTGGGTTTTCATTGACAGGAGTTGAAGTCCTGTTCTGATCTTTCACATAGCGCTCTAGTCTCTTCCTTCTGATGTGTTCTTCAATCAAGTCCCGGAGATGATGGCATTCATTGGTGTCATGCCCATGAGATTCGTGGAAGCGGCAGAATTTTCCAGACTTAATTGCATTATCTGATTCCTTCTTGTGCGGGGGGCGCTTGTATCTAATTTTGTCTTGGGTGGCTAAGAAGATGTTTTCGATTGTTTCATTTAAAGGGATGCAAGTGTCAAATCTCGGTCCTGGCCTATATAATCGCTTTTCCCCCTTCTTGCCCCCGGCACTATCTCTGGAGTCATTTCTTCGAACGTCCTTTGCTACTGCGGATGTGTTGCCATGAGCTGCCTTGGTTTGTCGCCCTGTCTGCCTTTCAATGGCAGCGAAGTCTTATATACTTCCCGGCTTCATGGAAGAAGTCGGGTAAGGTAGCTGGCTTTTCTTTCGTTAATCTCCTAGCAAACTTAGTATCCGGATACACACCACTGCAGAGGGCCATTAGGATAAGTTTCTCATCAGCATCTTGGACTGTGGCTGCTGCGGCATTGAATCGGGTTAGATATTGTTGCACTGTCTCTCCGGGCTTCTGTTTGATATTAGATAGGGAATAAGCGTCCTTGGGTTGTTCCACATGAATGCGGAACTGGCTGATGAACTTTTCTTTCAACATTTCCCATGAGCTGATGGATCCTTGGGGCAGATGGCAAAACCAGGAGGTAGCTAGATCTGCCAAAAATAGAGGAAAGCATTTACACAACATTCCCTTTGTTGCTCCGCTCGCGAGCATATGCTGTCTGTATCTCTGCAAGTGCACAACGGGGTCAGAGGTTCCCTTGTAAGGTTCCATCGTTGGCATTTTCCATTCCCGGGGGGTGATGGCAGTTTCGATATTGCGGGTGAAGGGGCTGGTTACCCTAGCGCCTATCCCCCGATCCCTTTGTTCCCATTGGACGCACTCTCTGAACAATCGTGCCATCCTTTCATCAGAACTTGATGTGGATAGAAATGAGTTTGGTTCTTCCCTGAGGGATTGATTCCGTCCAGATGACCTGTAGGGATGATATCGTCTATCACTCTTCACATTCTCCAACGGCTGCCTCTGGTCTTCCGGGGGCATGCTAGGGTTAGCCACAGTTGGCCCTTGCCTTGATCTTTCCCTGCTGGGTTCTCTTCTCGGCACTTCCTCGGGTCCAACTTCGGGCCGGACTCCAGCTCGGACCCGTCCCTTGGTGTTTCCATGGTTAGGTAGCATCGCGGGCTCAGCTACATCCGACCCTTGCCTAGTACCTCCTCCATTGGGTTCGGTTCCAAGTGTTTCCTTGGGTCGGAATTCGAGCTGAGTCCGGGCTCGGCTCCTACCATAGCTATTTCTGTTGTTAGACTCTTCGAAGGAGAAAGACCTTTGTCGTCTCCTAGATCCTCCAGATCGGGACTCACCCCATGATTCAGTGTTGCGGTTGATTTCTTCCACATCCCTTAAGCGTGACATGAGTTGATCCACCAAGGCTTCTTGTTGAGATGCGAAGCGGTTAGTTACTTCAGCCACAACCCTGTCCAGATCCGCCCTTGTAAGTGGTTGTTCCGTAGCAGGGGCTGTCGAATTTGCCTGATTTACATTTGCTGTTGGGACCGGACGATTGTCTTGATCTCTGATCACTGGATCTGGGATACTGCCAGTTGCGATGTTCTTTCCTTTGTTAGCATCTTTCTTCCGTCCGGGAGGCATGTTTTCCAAGCAATGAACGATGCTGATAGAAAAAAGGTTAAGTGGGAGAAGCTGAAGCTTAGAGCTCCTGTTCTCAGTGAAAGCACCAAAAATGTTTGCACAAAAAAATGGGCAAACACCTCCAAGTCGTATGATTTAGTTGATTATACGTTTTTCTTAGTGATTTGGGTGATTTATGCAAATATATAAAAAGCAGGGACTAAATTGTAAAAGACACACGGATTTATAGTGGTTCGGCCAGAACGTGCCTACGTCCACTTTATATGTTATTCTCCTCTTCTATTCAGATTACAAGTACAAAGCTTTGATTACAAGTAACTGAAAGTTGTTTGAAAGTTCTATCCGTGCTTGAGCTCTCAAACTTGTCTGCCATTGTTGTACCCCTGCCCCTCTATTTTAGAGTGAGGCTGGGGGCAGGAGTTCTGGATGTATATAGCTGCTGGTGGGCTTGGGCCAAGACAATCTGGCCTGACAATGTTGGTTCGGCATCCTTTTGGTTCGGAGATGGTTGGAGTTGTTTTTCGGTCCGGCAATGGCTGGTTTGGTAGCATGTTGGTTCGGTGTAGGTTAGATAGGCGGTCCGGTGGTGCCTTGGATCGGTGGTGTGGAATTGGAGAGGCTTCTGGTTCGGTAGTGGTGTGGATATGTGTTGGTTCGGTGGTGACTTGTGAGTGGGTTGGTCCGGTGTTGTTTGGGAGGTAGGTGGTTCGGCAGTGCTCAAGAGGTAGGCGATTCGGTGGGCATGGTGTGGAGCCGGTCCGGCGAGAGTTGGTTTGGTGGGAAGGAGCCGGTCAAAACTCACCCAACAGTATACGATACAGGGAACAAGGGGAAGTGCTGTCGAAATTTTGTTGAATCGTTTAAAATGAAATGATTTGCAAAATATAATTATTACTGTGTTTGTAATGGAAAATAGGATGACCGACCATTAAAGTGTAAAATAATAAGCTAAAAATTGTAGATTATATCCATATAATAATTTACGTAAATCCGTTTGAAAATAAAGTTATTATATATTTGCGAAAATTTAAGTGTACGATTTAATTGAAAAATAAAATGTCAACAAGTAAATGTTTAATACATTTTTATGTTTTAAAGTAGGAAAAAGGTCAATTACTTTATCGATCGGAGCTAGGTCGATGTACCAACAAAGAAGAGAAATTGGAGGCTCAATAAAAGAACATTTTCAAAATTTGTACACGTCCTTATTGAATTCGCTTTAAGTAAAAATGGAAACGACAAAGAAATTCGTGGTCCATGTAGTAGGTGCAAATTATTGAAGTGTTTGATACCGGATATGGTAATAGTTCATTTGCGCCAATATGGTTTCGTGTTGATTTATTTTGTGTGGGAAAGTCAGGGAGGACTTATAGCACCTAATCCCATACATTCGGAGGAGGATGTGGATACTGAAATTATTCCGACAAATCTTATAGAAGATAAGGTTGAAGATGCAGCACGATCAATGTTCCATACTATTGAAGTTGATGGTAACTATGTTAACGTCAAAGAAGAACCAAGTATTGGAATAAAAAGAATTTATGATTTATTGGATGCTACTAAGAAACCCCTTTGGGAGGTTGTACAAGCGGTACTCAACTATCGGTAACTGCAGAATACATTGCGATGAAATTAAACTACAGCTTCACAGAAGCCGGGTTTACAGCTATAGTACAAGCTGCAGAACCGCATATGCCACTCGATAATTTAATGTGCGAAAATCATTCTGAAGTAAAAAAAAACTTATGTTTGCCTTTGGTTTGCCGTATCAAAAAATAGATACATGTTTAAATGGTTACATGTTGTTTTGGAAAGAAGATATCAATCTTAGGAATTACAAAATATGTAGTCAGGAAAGGTACAAACAAAGAAAAAATAAGGAAAAGAAAGTTCCGTACAAGCGTATGCATTACTTATCCATCGCTCCTAGGCTTTAAAGGTTATATGCATCTTCTATAACCGTGCATCATATGAGATGGCACTATGTGAGAACACAGGAAGAAGGTACGTTAACACACCCAACCGAAGGAGAAGCATGAAAGCATTTTGATAAGACATACCCCGTTTTCGCAGCGGAGAGCCGTAATGTTTGACTTGGTTTATGTATAGATGAATTTTCACTGTTCTCTCAGTTTGGTTCAAAATATTCACTTGGTCTATAATCGTTACACCTTACAATTTACCTCCATGGATGTATATGAAAACTCTGTATACGCTTCTCACTATTGTCATCCCTGGCCCTGATGTTCCAACACAAGGAATCGATGTATAATTACAACTGTTGATTCAAGTGTAGAAAACATTGTGGTATGAAGGTGTTGAAACATACGACATTGCAAAAAAAAATTTTTGTATGTTTGCTTCTCTGTTGCGGACTATAAGTGATTTTCCTATGTATGCAATGCTTTCGGGTTGGAGTACGGCTAATCATCTAGTTTGTCCTTATTGCATGGAAGAAACACGAGCATTTTCTTTACCGCATGGGAAGAAAATTTCATGGTCTGACTGTCATCTGTATTTTCTCCATATTAATCATCCATTTAGAAAAGATAATTTATTTTACAAGTAATAGACTTGAGTCCTTTCGACTACCAACGATTTGGTTAAGCAAAGATATTTTTGACCTTGTAAAGGATTATCCAAAGATACATTAAACTGGTAAACAAATTGAAATTCAAGGTAAATCGACGATTCATAATTGGTGCTAACAAAGTATATTTTAGGAGTTGCCTTATTAAAAAATTCTCCTAATTCGTCATAATATCGACATGATGCATAATTAGAAAAATGTGTTCGATAATGTATTTAACACTTTTCTGAATGTTAGAGGAAAGACTAAAGATGATTTGAAATCAAGACGTGAAATAGAGGCAATATGCAATCGTCCTGAGCTTCGTATAAAGCCAAATGACACCGAAAAACCCAAAGCATGCCATGAGCTAGACAGTAACCAAGTTAAAATTCTGTTAAAGTGGGGGGAAGGATTAAGGTTTTCTATATATGCAGTATTTGTTATAATGCAATATATTATCTACATATGTAGTATTTACGAATCACAACATTCAAGCGGCGATATCAGCAAAAAATTTGCTACTTGGTTTTCAAACCACGTATATGATCCTGTAAATTGTGTGGTCGATGAACGATTGAAACATCTTGCGATGGGACCGAAAAGAAAACTCATGACATATCTAATATTCTTTGTCAATGGATACAAATTCAACACCAAAGAATATGGGCTGAAAAATTAACTAACAATATCGGTGTATATGTTAAACGTAGTGATGATCCAAATGATCACATAAATGATTTTTTTACGGCATGTTAACTCAGGTTTTGCAATTAATATATTTCACCAGACCCATGGAAAAAGTTTACTTTTTGATATACAACTGGTTCAGTAATGTTCCAAGTTTTGGAATCAACGTGCACCAAAATACAATATCAATGAAGCAAAGCGTACATCATGTTATCATAAGTACGATCTATTTATACTAGCAAAACAAGCCCTACAAGTTTATTATGCTCCCGATCCATCTCTAAAAATAGATAAAGCAGATTGGTCGGTAGTTTTCAAAACGAAGGCCAGATTTACGTTTGATGGAAATAATATTCTAGACGAACAAGCGTGCAATGCGGATATCGAGGAAAATGGAAAAATTACAATAACATATGGTCAAGCCTATTTTGGACCTCTAAATGATGAATCAAATGTATTTGCAGAAGCATTTGAGACCACAGAGGAAAGCAATATAGAATACGAGACCGAGTCTAAATCAGAAAATGAAGAAACTGATTTAATAGTATACATGTTGAAAAAAGGTATTTATGGGAGTATCGATGTTACACTTTATTTGAAAGTTATATGCGATTATTGATGTTAAATCTTGATATGTTTACTCATAGTTGAATGATATGTTTCACTAATAAAACAATATGTTTATGATAGGTATTATAGATGTCTTTCTTTAGATGGCGGACTTCTTTGTAGTCCAGTTCCCCCTCTTCATCTCAGAGAGGGACCGTTCGCAGCGGAGGTGATGGCAGTGGCCCATCCTAGGAGGCGCTGCATACAGTAGTTAGATTGCTACTGAAGCAGATGGCTCGTAAGTATTAAATTTACTTCAGCATTATAAATATTTTGTATGATATATTAGTCATGATTTGTTTGTATCGTATTTAATGCAGGGTTTTTGAGCTTGGGCCTTCCAATATAGTGCTCAGCGTATTTAGGCAGGCATACATGAGTCGTATGACTGCATGCTGGCCGAAATGGAGTAGGATCCTTGAGCATGTCCGGGAGAGCATCTGGCAGGACTTCCTGGTAAGTGTAAAATTATATATCATTATATATAATCACTTTACAATTTGTTGACTATGTATAAATGTATAACTTATATTTTTTTCAACATATATATAGGGTGCGGTAGACCTGCAAGAGGAGGATGTTGCTCTTTACCAGCGCCACTGGAACTCCAAAATTGCAAAGAATTACCGGGATATGATGTCGAGCATCAGAAAATCCGGTAAGAAGCCAAACTGTATGGGCACCACTATATGGGATGCTTGGGTCGAATAGAGGGATAGCGATGCGTTCATGGTAAGTCTATCAATTGTCACCTTAATTTGTTTAGTAGAGAATACATAATTTATACTTGTAAAATACAATCTTAATTTTTAATTTTCAGGCGAATTCAGACAGGAACTCGACGAAAAGGCAAAAAAATTCAATTACACACTGCGGTAGCTCGAAATCATTTCAGCATCATCGCGAGGACCTGGTAAATTAATTAATTGCAATTATGAATAGTTATTACATTTTTTCATAAATTTGTATGAACAACAATAATATACACCAATTATTGTAGGAAAACCACGTGTGGCTCCCTTCTCGCATATGGACGTATTTGCACATACTCATGCCATCAAGCAGACTAATGACGAGGGATCGGTGACATATGCCTGACATGAGGATGATAAAGCATACGCCGCACATGTAAGTATATTTTAAGCTATAAGTTATTAATAATGATCATTTTAATTAATTAGTAGTAAATTATTATAATAATGTCATGTAATATGTACTTGTATTTGATTTTACATTGCAGAAAAGTTTATGCAAGCACGTGCGTAGATTCTTAAGCATTCGGGACGGGTGTAGTTGACCACTGATGAGGAGGATGCATCTTTGACTCTATTATGGACCTAACCTAGAGAAATATGCGCTACTGCTATGGCAATTAATTGGTAATTTATAGAAATTAACTAAGTTGTAGAATTTTCTTAATTTTTATAAAATTACGTAATAACTTAAACATATTTCGACTTGTTTTGTAAACTCGGGCATCACAAAGGGCTTACCAAAGGGCTCAGAACAACGTGGAAATTAATGAACTTCAACAGCAGATTGCACAGCTGTAGGAGTAGAACCTCCTTCGAGTAGCACAAATGGAGCAACTATACTAGCATTTGATCGAGTGTATGGAGCGTCATGAAGCATTCCCTTCATCTGGTGGTTCCCGAGCAAATGATGAGTCATTTGGTACATTTTGCAGTTTTTATTTTTAAACATTGTGTATATATACAATGAGCGTTGGTGAGGTTGATTTGTGGACATTTGGTGCTTGATATTGATTTGTGGGGTTTGATGTTGGATGTATATATTGTACATTAATGTTGGATTTAGACATTGTGAGGTGATGATGGATGGTTTGATTTGTATTGATTGGAATGTTTGAGTCTGAGATGGTAATGTTTTAGTTTTATATTATTATTGATATTGATTTTAGCTTACATAACTTATATATATATATATATATATTGATTTTGATGCGTTTTGGTATATATTAATATTGATGTTCTATTGGGCTGTTGAAAGAAAAATTACCTAGATTTTCGACGACTTATAGGTCAAAATATTCCAACAGCTAACCGGTCGTATGTACCGACACCTTCCTACGATTTCCGACGGCTTCCAATAGCTTTTTGGCATGTTTTTAAGCTAGGTGGACGTTACCACGATCGAAAAAATCGTCGGAACTGCCATCGAAAAAGTCGCCGGAGGACATCACAAATCTATCATTATTTCCTTCTAAAATGGACAAAAGCTGGGTTTTATGTACCAACGGAATTTCTGACAGCTTTTGACGGCCCCTAACGGCTTGGAGCCATCAGAAATGACCGTATTCCTTATAGTGAGTATTTGTGTTGTATTTTGGTTCATTTTTCATATTTTTTATGATTTATCTTCCAGTATATTAATTGTTTTGTGAACTTTAATTTACATTTGTGTGACGAACTGCATTTCGGGAGATTTAAGTCGACAATAATCCATACATGTCCAATTCAAACAATCCGAAACACAAATAATCAATGGGGTTAATTAAGCAGAATAAGAAACAAAAAAAACATATACAGAATCTCGCAATGGAATGACAAAATATAATAATCAAATAAACAGTTCATGAAACTCTTTTTACTATACATGCGATTAAAATTTAACAACACCTATCATAGTTTTATATACAACAAAACAATAGAATAATGCAGTAGAGCAACATGATGCAGGGAATAATACTAGTAATATAATATACCAAATCTTTTTCTTCGTCCTACAGAAAATAATCTTCAATGCACTGAAAACTCAGGACCGACCCGAGCATAAAGTAAAATAATACAATCAAGTCAGAACTAAAATATTCTTATGTAAGCCAAATCAATATCACGTATAACATGGTATAGCGTCAGAGATGTTTACGGGTTTAACATCTCCTATTTATCGTACAACGTGCATGCAATAACTCAAGAGATGTTATGGGATTTTCCATCTCTTTAGGATCCGTCAAAATATCTATATACAGTATAGTATGCTATATGCGTAATGTCTGATCAATAAAGTAAACATTTTTCCTAGAGTTAAGCCTTTATATTAATCCCCCTAAATGCGATTTTAAGCATTGTCATACAACTTACATATAACACCCCGGTAGAACGTCGGGGGATAGGGATGTGCCGTGATACGAAAACATTAAACCAAACTCATAGTAGTCTCGTATAAGGATAAAAGTATAACAAGGCTCGTGAGGCAATGCATAAGGTAGGATACTACCAGTTTGGGTCGTAGGGCCGGTGATAATGCATTGTAGCCATGACCGCCCACCGTATCCATCCATCCCATATTGAGTCAAAAGTAGGTCATCCCAAATCATGGTGCACCATTCGAATCCGACGTCAAGAAAGTAGTATGGACCAAGTCCAAAAAGGAAATCGAAGAACGAATGTCCACTAGAGGTAGCTGCCCTCATTGGCCCTGTCAAGCCATCCTGTTTTAGTCATTTCAAATTGGCACAAGTGTTGGGGTCTATCCATTATCATTCTCTTTCTTCAAATCCAGCAAACGTACACCAAATCCAACCATTTCGTTCTGGAATTCCCTTCGCATATTGTAACGACCCAGATTTTTATAACGGTCAATTTGAGATATTTAAAATGAATTTAAATATTTAATTTGAATTATGAATTGATTTTTAATAAAAAAGGTTTGGTTTTATCTAATAAAAAGGATTCAGAATTTAAATATTGCAATCTATTGAATAAATTAATTATTTAAGCAGTAACTGGATATTGCGTATAATATAAAATCTGGAGTTATAAGCTTGTTAAAAATACTTTAAAGACTTGTAAAATCTATATTGATATTAATAAAGGTAATAAAAGTGTTAAAATCGAATTTGGCAATGATTTGTTTAATTTTTAAAAATATATCGTTTAAATGATATTTAAAAAAATAGTCATCCGAGGCACAGTCTCGGAATTCGACGAAACCAGTTCCATTGGATCCGTAACATTGAATTATTATCGGATTTCAAATTTCGTAGCTTTTAGAGCTATCGTGTGATCGTACGAAATGTAAACGCCTAGAAAATATTTAATTGAATGAATTTTAATAGTCGATCTAAAAGCTATCTTCTCTATACGACTGAATTAGCACTCGAAACCTTTTCCATTGAGTTCAGAATAGGTGTATAACATTATAGACGTCGAGTGACACGTATCGATAGAAGGTCAGGATTTTGATTTGCGTAATTTGAGAAGATTTAAAATTTAAAGTTTAAAATAAATTAATCAAGCTTCCTCAACATGCAGCCTCTGTTTTTTTGTCCCATCAGAACACTATTATTCGTCTTCTCCCATACGCTTTCTTTTTCCCTTTAAAACGTGATGCTTCTCGCTTACTTCTTCAATCAGACAGACGAGAATAATAATGGCCGCTTTTATTCAATCGTCTAACAAACCCTCCTTTATATTTTAATTAACGAAGCTTTCTTCGTTCCCCCTTTTCTCCCTCATAGCTGATTCCACCGTATTCATTAAGAAAAATTATAATAATAAAACCTAAATCGAATCGAATTGGGGGTTGAGCGAAATTGTATTGCGTTTGTGCTGCTCGTGTATTGAAGGCCGCGAGGGTGAGATGGAGTGGGGCTGCGCGATTTTGTTCGATGAGGGGGGGGGGGGGCGTCGCGTCTCAAAGCGCATCGCTGGTGATGGTGTCGCTCGTTCGTGGCGGCTGCGTAGGTTTATGTAACGATACGTATTTTTCGCGTTCGAAAATCGACATCCATACTTTTACATCGTACTCGAATGCTGCAGATTCGACCGTTCAAATCCGAGTCGCCGGAGCTTATAACACAATTAAGTAAAACAACACAGTGGAAGAAAAAGAAATGAATATCATATACAACCAATGATACAATATCCAGAATGATACAAGAAATATCAGAGATAAGATAACAATGCTACAGCGGAAAAAAAAACAATATGATATAGCAGCGGAAAACGAATAGCCAAGGGATAACCCCAATCCAATGCTCCAAAGCTAAGGCTCCAAACCACAAGCTCGAACCACCATCACGTTTCACCAAGACAAGCAAGTCTCGTCCATGAATCCCAAGACTCCAATATCCATGGTCTCCAAGGAATACCAAAGAGAAAGCCAGAAGCTATTGAATCGATATCTATATCTGAAGAAAAAAACCCAACTCTAAACTGCCCGTGTGGAAAATAGTGGACACCCAGAGTTTAGGAAAGGAACAGTAAACTCCAGGTCAGTCATGGGACTGGTATGAGCAAACAAAACCGTTTATCTTTAAAAACAAACAAAAGAATTAAAAATTGAAATCCGCAATGCTTTTGGAAAATGAAACTACCATAAAGCCTCCCGCCACACACACAATGCAAACGCAGACTTGGGGCAGATTTCTCCTTATGATAGTCAAATATGCTTGATACGCGAAATCCATTTGATATTATTATTAGTGCACAGTGGAAAACATTTAAAAATTATAATATAAATCTTAGCCGGCATAGGTACCATTATATTATGCCTGCTGTAGCTACCTCCTGAGGAGGCAAGTTATACAATTGCAATCGTAAAGGGTTCGTATTGTTTCTTTGGATTTCCAACAAATGGTCAGGCTAAGGAACTTCCTAGGCCACATGGGTACGCCTCTGGAGGGACGCCCCGAGAACCTAACCGGATCTCTGCCAACACAAGGCCGGGTTACCTCTGTAACTAGGTAACTACTGATACGAGTATGCCATCCCCCGGTCGTAACCAA
Source organism: Allium cepa (assembly GCA_030765085.1). Lineage (NCBI taxonomy): Eukaryota > Viridiplantae > Streptophyta > Magnoliopsida > Asparagales > Amaryllidaceae > Allium > Allium cepa. The sequence goes on along the minus strand of CM060946.1, from coordinate 100,322,403 downwards.
CCTTTATCCGAGCGCTCGATACCAACAACCAAAAAGTAATGTATTTGCAGTAACTACATAGGTTAAATATCTGGGCTCCATACCATGATATCACCTCTATCTAGAAGGAAATGAACATACCCTCAGGAGGCGCTACCTCCAAATAACCTTGCTGCATTCTTCCTGTTTCGACCATTCGGGGTTGTGAAGTTCGATGAAGTCTCGTCCACAAAGCTACGCTTTTTACAAAAGCCATGCTTTGATCAACAAATGATCAGCAGCACTTCGTATGCCACATTACCAAATTGGGAATGTATTACTGGTAACGATCAATTACGTAACCCTGAGCTCATATGTCTCAGAGAAGGGTGTTAAGATAAGAGAATAAATCTCCGCCGCCAAACAGAAATGTATTTGATAGAAACCGGTTTTACATCTCAAAGTGTAGTGTCAGACACACATCCATACAAGTCTGTTTCGGGTTCGAACAGAACCGAAGGCACTTCCGAAGAAGCCCTTGCAAATTCGGGAATCCACAATCCCGATCGGACTTCCCATCACTTAGGGAATCTCTATACTGTAGCTACTCGGTGCAGAGACAATCGATAGGTCATCCTATCGTTCTCGCAAATACCCGATCTTCACCACCGATCTTCAAATGCTATCCGTAATGTCGTATCACTATTCGGAATGGGTTATATGACACAAGGTCCTCTCCCGGCTAAACCGAATAATGAGCGCAATATTTAAAAACATATGGATATGGATTTTCAGTTAAGTCAGAATTTTAAAACCCAAAACTTTTATTTCAAATGGTTAAACGAATTACCATTTATAAATCTTTTTTAACCAAAAAGATTCACTTCAAAAACCTTCAAAGGTTTAAACAATTTCCACATTTAAATCTTTTAAACAAAAGATTCCCTTTTCAAGATCCTCTTTCAATTTAAATCAAGATTCATCAATCTTTTAAACAAAAGTTCATTCTTAGCTTCTCAAGACAATTCCATTTCAAATTGGATTAACTCGTTAAATCTTTAAATCAAGATTTAACTTATAGCTTTCAAAACTCGTTTCCAAAGATTCTTCCATAATTTGGAAAATCATTTTTAAATTCAAACTTGAAATCCCTTTAATATAAATTGGTAGTTCATTAATCATATGAAAGCTTTTATTGTTTGAAAACAAATTGTTTTTATTTCGGAAAATCCGATTTTTATTTATACAAGTTAACATTTGTGAGGCTAATTCAAATCCCCACTATAGTTATCAAAAATGGTTTGAAACCTATATAAGCTTATATATCATTTTTAAATTATAAATACCTAATCTAGAATTCGATTTCAGATATTGAATTTCAATTTAAAATCAGATTTTTCAACTTTCAAATCTTTATTAAGTTACTCAGAAAAACTTTCATTTTTAAAAAACTTGTTTTCAAAAGCCTTTCACTTTAAATCAAATCTATTTCCAAAACCATTTGAATTAAAAATTCAAATTCAAAATTATTTAAAAATCTGTGACTTAACCGATTTCCACGTGCAATCCATATTGTGTGTGTGTATAAGTGTGGTCCAGGGGTTTACACACAATAGTGCAATAACAATCATCACAGATATATCGATAAGCGGTATAACTCATAATGCTTATCTCCATTCACAGATCACATATAAAGTAAATCTATCAATCACAAAGATTCATTATTACAATTCGATGTGGGTTCCGGATAACCAACTGGAATCCGACTCCCTGTCGCATCAAAATTCAAATGTTGTTTTATGGGCCAAGGAGTATTTACACAGAAACATATCACAAACATCACAGATCAATACACAGCAAGTCACATCATAAAGCATCACATCTTGAGGAATATCAACCCTCCAAACATCAAATAGAATCCAAAAATTCATAAGTCAAAGTAAATTAAATTATTTGATTTAAATTAAATCAGGTCGGTTACTTATGAATAAATTTTTTTATCTTGGTTAATTATCATTTATTAATTACAAATCAATTTGATTTATTACTCCTTAATCATTTATTAATTAAATTTTAATTTATAATTAATCCTATGATTAATTATTCTTAATTAAAAATAATCAATTCTTAATTAATAATTACTTCTTAATCACTTTCATAATTTAATTGACCTTTAATTAGTTATCTAAATCCATAAATTAAATTATCACTAATTTCTATTGATTAATTTTTAATCACCAACAATAATTAAATCATTTCTAAATTAATTATCGTAATTAATTTATCCATAATCATTAATTAACTCCTAATTATAAATTAATAAATGTTTAATTACTTAATTAATTAACCTTAATTATTAAATTAATTAATTACCTTTCCTTAATATCATATTAAATTAATTATCCTCTTATTAATTACTTTAGTTAGCAACCTTTAAGTAATTAACCTTAATTATTTTCATTAAGTAATTATCATAAATTAATAAGTTAACCTTAATTTATTACATTAATTAATTAACTCTTTAATTAATTATCTGTTAATTAATTATCCTTTAGTTAATCACATAATTTAATTATCCTTTTAATATATAAATCATCCTTTAATTACCTTCATAAATTAATCATTCCTTAATTGATTACCTTAATTAATTACAAAGATTTAATTAATTAATCCTTAATAATCATCATTTAAATTAATTAACTTCTTTAAATATTAATAAGTTTATTTGATATAAACTCCCAAAATAGAATTTTGGCATTTTTTTAAACATTTAAAAACTTGGTTAAATTAAACAATTTGTTCAAAAACCCTCTTAACCAATTTCAAGAACTTAAATAACATCTAATATATATAAAAAAAAGAATTTGGTTTTAACAAATATCTTAATTTACTTTAAAAAAAATTAAAACTGTTTTATATGCATCAGCAAACCCGAGCTATACACAGGAAAAATCGAGCAACCCCTCATATTTCCCAATTACAAACATGAGCAACCCCTCATATTTCCCGAGTACAAACTCGACCGAGTTCCTCATTTTAACTTCGGTTTTAATTTCAAAACTTGTGGCCAGCAAATCACACGCAAATGCCTCGAAGGCAAACTTGAACCCATCCTAAATTTTATCGTGTTCGATCTCCTCCTTCTTATCATTCCCAAGCTTCTCAAATAACCATCAGATACGAACGATACCGTGCACCTTGCACAGCGAATTGATCATCTTTGATCACCGCCGCAACCACCCTCATATTGCCATTGACCTTGCTGATGACCCAAGCTTCCAAGACTTTCAATCGACCCTCCTATCGAAAACGAGGTAGTCAGGTGCTTGACTGGAAACGACATTGATTGATAATCCATCTCTGGCCATCGCCTTGCACCACCGATGAACTCGCCATTGCGTTCAGATTTTCAACATACCCCAACACATTAATTCAACCCACTCCGACATCTTCCGATCCACCATTTTAACCACACTAATTCAAACATCATCAACCAAAGAACCTGCTATCAAAACCCTAGTTTATCAATCTCTGGTTACCACAATCATAAAAAAAAATCCTCCACTATTTTTCTGATAACCACCAACCCCTCGGCCACCTTCACGTCACATCACGTGGCCTAATTCGACGTTGATTGCCGGAAATTCACCTAAATCTATCTAACGTTCATCTCCCAAATCCACACTCAAAACCACACTAAAAATCCAGATTTTTATTTCAAAAATCATGATTTGTAAAATTGAACAAGATCATACATACAAAACTTAAATTTTGATTAATTATATTTTAATCAATTATGAGTTTACACTGTGTTTTATTTTTTTTCCAGTATACCTATTTATATTTAGTGCCTACAAATATTTTTAGAATGAAGCTATTACAGATTCTAACAAAATTTATTCAGACTTCAAAGTCTCGAGATGATCAAGATGTGGGTTTTGATTTTTTCTTCTTCTTTCAATCATGTTTGAAACCTGTTATGCTAGGAACAGAAACATGTTCTGTTTTCAAAATATGCACGGGCATATTTTTTCTGCATATATATATATATATATATATATATATATAGGTTTGTTCAAATATAAGTGATTTTCAATCTTCACTTCAGACATGCAGTTGTATTTTACAAACAAATATTCAAACAAATTACATGCCAACCAATATAAAAGAAAGGGGTTAAGAGTTTGCTTACAGTTATGTGAAGAATAGAGGAATGAATTTGTTTTGATAATTTGCAGATTTGTTTTTCCTGCAATTGTTTTCCAGTATTGAAGAATTGAAATCTTGTTGATATTTGAGTTGAAACTGAATTTTTTTTTGAATTTGCATGCCTAGATTTCCAGACCTGAACTCAACTATCACTTTGAATTTGCATGATTACTTGCTGGGTTTTGATCTGGATCTTGCCTTCAACCTGAAGCTTGATTTATTTTAATTTGATCTGTTTTGTTTCAGATTGATGAAATTGAATTTGTTTTCTTTTTTGATCTACGTTTGTTTGCTTTTGAATCTAAAACAACACATTTTATTTTCAATTTGTTTCAGTTTTCTTGTTTCCTGGTTTGAAATTTTTACAGATTTCTTTTCTACAAACTCTAAATCAAAAGAAATTTAATTTCCATGCCACTTGTCTCTTTTCATTCACACTTGTAATTTTTTAAATATACACTTGGGTTGATGCTTGACAAATGTAAATTTTTATTGTAAAATATTTAGACATGTAAAAAATTTTAATTTTTTTTTATATTTATGTTTAAGTCCTTAAATTCAATTAATCTTAATATTTTACTTAAACCCTTGTGCGTTTATATTTTATATCTTAACATATGTTTATAAATCTTTTTATTTAAACCCTTATCCAATTAAATTTACATATGTAAATGTTTCATATTTTAAATTCAAAAATATAAAAACTATATTCATTCATTTTTAAAAGAAAAGGTGTTTTAGCTTCTTTTTATCAAATCTAATAATTATATCTATATTTATAACTTTAAAGAATGGGATTTTAAAAAATCAAACTATTAATAAATAAGTATATAATATGTATATATATTTGAACTTAATTCTTTAGATACCCTTTTGTAAATTTTATTTATATCAATTTCACAATACTACTTTTTAAACCAAAATGCCTATTTAATGAATTTGGAAAACAAACCTTTATTAATTGAAAGTACAATGATTTCAAATCCAATATGTCTTATAAGATTTTTTTAATTTTGAGTTTCAATTCCAAGATTAAATAAATTTATAAATATAACAAACATATCTTTTATAAATATAATTATTTTATTCATTCCCAATCTATAAATATTTTCCAAACATTTATTTTCAACACATATGTATTTGAAATTCAAATTCCAAATTAAACCAAAATCCTATATTAATTTTCCAAATTAAAATTTCTATTTACAATATAAACCCTATTTAACTTTGAAGTATCACATTCCTTTACATCTATTTACATATACAAAAATTCATTTTTATTTGTTTAGGAAATTTTCAATTTTATTCCAAAAATTAAATTAATTGTCAAATTAAACTTATTCAAAATTCGGGAATGTTACAGATTCCCCCCCCCCCCTTAGAAAATTTCGTCCTCGAAATTTGAAAGTAGGGAGACAATGAAACATGGATACACAAAGACAGAGAGACGGTTTCCAAACCAAACTGGGTATCTATTCTGCATTTGGCTTCTCAAATCATAATATCAATAATGGATACAAGAACGAATCAAGATACTCGCGTCATCAGATCTACGAATATACAGGGGTATTGGTTAGTTCGAAGGGATAACTAACCACTCGTAGAATATATCGAGACTCAACAGAATAAATGGATACAATCCTAAAAATTTTAGTTTAAACAACCAAAATATACCTATCAACCATAGCAACCAAAGCAAACAATTCATCCAAACAAACCATTCTGACCCATCTGGAGTTTGTGCCCCATGCAAATATATCAAAGCTTCTTCCTGGAGCTTCCAGGAATCATCAAAGAATTGAAAAGACGAATCAAAATAGATTGATAGAGAAAGATTGTTTCCGCTATTGCAGGATATTGACCATTTGCAGTCGTATTCCCCTGTCCCCTATCTCGTTCTCTTCTCGCACTCATGCTTACTATCAGTTGATAGTAAGAGAATTTACTGAGGCATTTGAATGGATATCTTAGGGATATACTCATTCTAGGGTATATTTCACCCTATCTCTAATGAGTTACTTAATGTGTTATACTCCTGAGATAAAGTTTCAACCTTAAGCTCTGATACCAAATGTAACGATACGGATTTTTCGCGTTTGAAGATCGACATCCATACTTTTACATCGTACTCGAATGCCGCAGATTCGACCGTTCAAATCCGAGTCGCCGGAGCTTATAACACAATTAAGTAAAACAACACAGCGGAAGAAAAAGAAATGAATATCATATACAACCAATGATACAATATCCAGAATGATACAAGAAATTTCAGAGATAAGATAACAATGCTACAGCGGAAAAAAAACAATATGACATAGATAACAAGCAAGTCTCGCCCATGAATCCGAAGACTCCAATATCCATGGTCTCCAAAGAATACCAAAGAGAAAGCCAGAAGCTATTGAATCGATATCTATATCTGAAAAAAGCCCAACTCTAAACTGCCCGTGTGGAAAATAGTGGGCACCCAGAGTTTAGGAAAGGAACAGTAAACTCCGGGTCAGTCATGGGACTGGTATGAGCAAACAAAACAGATTATCTTTAAAAACAAACAAAAGAATTAAAAATTGAAATCCGCAATGCTTTTGGAAAATGAAACTACCATAAATCCTCCCGCCACACACACAATGCAAACGCAGACTTGGGGCAGATTTCTCCTTAGATAGTCAAATATGCTTGATATGCGAAAACCATTTGATATTATTATTAGTGCATAGTGGAAAACATTTCGAAAGTATAATATAAATCTTAGCCGGCATAGGTACCATTATATTATGCCTGCTGTAGCTACCTCCTGAGGAGGCAAGTTATACAATTGCAATCGTAAAGGGTTCGTATTATTTCTTTGGATTTCCAACAAATGGTCAGGCTAAGGAACTTCCTGGACCACATGGGTACGCATCTGGAGGGACGCCCCGAGAACCTAACCGGATCTCTGCCAACACAAGGCCGGGTTACCTCTGTAACTAGGTAACTACTGACACGAGTATGCCATCCCCCGGTCGTAACCAACCTTTATCTGAGCGCTCGATACCAACAACCACAAAGTAATGTATTTGCAGTAACTACATAGGTTAAATATCTGGGCTCCATACCATGATATCACCTCTATCCAGAAAGGAAATCATACTCTCAGGAGGCGCTACCTCCAAATAACCTTGGTGCATTCTTCCTGTTTCGACCATTCTGGATTGTGAAGTTCAACGAAGTCTCGTCCACAAAGCTACGCTTTTTAAAAATGCCATGCTTTGATCAACAAATGATCAGCAGCACTTCGTATGCCACATTACCAAATTGGGAATGTATTACTGGTAACGATAAATCACATAACCTCTGAGCTCGTATGTCTTAGAGAAGGGTGTTAAGCTAAGAGAATAAATCTCCACCACCAAACAGAAATGTATTTGATAGAAACTGGTTTTACATCTCAAAGTGTAGTGTTAGACACACATCCATACAAGTCTGTTCCGGATTCGAACGGAACCGAAGGCACTTCCGAAGAATCCCTCGCAAATCCAGGAATCCACAATTTCGATCGGACTTCCCATCACTTAGGGAATCTCTATACCGTAGCTACTCGGTGCAGAGACAATAAATAGGTCATCCTATTGTTCTCGCAAATACCCGATCTTCACCATCGGTCTTCAAATGCTATCCGTAACGTCGTATCACTATTCGGAATGGGTTATATGACACAAGGTTCTCTCCCGGCTAAACCGAATAATGAGTGCAATATTTAAAAACATATGGATATGGGTTTTCAGTTAAGTCGGAATTTTAAAACCCAAAACTTTTATTTCAAATGGTTAAACGAATTATCATTTATAAATCTCTTTCAACCAAAAAGATTCACTTCAAAAACCTTCAAAGGTTTAAACAATTTCCACATTTAAATCTTTTAAACAAAAGATTCACTTTTCAAGACCCCTTTCAATTTAAATCAAGATTCATCAATCTTTTAAACAAAAGTTCATTCATAGCTTCTCAAGACAATTCCATTCCAAATTGGATTAACTCGTTAAATCTTTAAATCAAGATTTAACTTATAGCTTTCAAAACTCATTTCCAAAGATTCTTCCATAATTTGGAAAATCATTTTTAAATTCAAACTTGAAATCCCTTTAATATAAATTGGTAGTTCATTAATCATATGAAAGCTTTTATTGTTTGAAAACAAATTGTTTTTATTTCGGAACATCCGATTTTTATTTGTACAAGTTAACATTTGTGAGGCTAATTCAAATCCCCACAATAGTTATCAAAAATGGTTTGAAACCCATATAAGCTTATATATCGTTTTTAAATTATAAGTACCTAATCTAGAATTCGATTTTAGGTATTGAATTCCAATTTAAAATCAGATTTTTCAACTTTCAAATCTTTATTAAGTTACTCAGAAAAAATTTCATTTTTAAAACACTTTTTTTCAAAAGCCTTTCACTTTAAATCAAATCTATTTCCAAAACCATTTGAATTAAAAATTCAAATTCAAAATTATTTAAAAATCTGTGACTCAACCGATTTCCACGTGCAATTCATATTGTGTGTGTATAAGTGTGGTCCAGGGGTTTACACACAATAGTGCAATAACAATCATCACAGATATATCGATAAGCGGTATAACTCATAACGCTTATCTCCATTCACAGAACACAGATAAAATAAATCTATCAATCACAAAGATTCATTATTACAATTCGATGTGGGTTTCGGATAACCAACTGGAATCCGACTCCCTGTCGCATTGAAATTCAAATGTTGTTTTACGGGCCAAAGAGTATTTACACAGAAACATATCACAAACATCACAGATCAATACACAGCAACTCACATCATAAAGCATCACATATTGAGGAATATCAACCCTCCAAACATCAAATAGAATCCAAACATTCATAAGTCAAAATAAATTAAATTATTTGATTTAAATTAAATCAGGTCGGTTACTTATGAATATATTTTTTATCTTGGTTAATTATAATTTATTAATTACAAATCAATTTGATTTATTACTCCTTAATCATTTATTAATTAAATTTTAATTTATAATTAATCCTCTGATTAATTGTTCTTAGTTAAAAATAATCAATTCTTAATTAATAATTACTTCTTAATCACTTTCATAATTTAATTGACCTTTAATTAGTTATCTAAATCAATAAATTAAATTATCACTAATTTCTATTGATTAAGTTTTAATCACCAACAATAATTAAATCATTTCTCAATTAATTATTGTATTTAATTTATCCATAATCATTAATTAACTTCTAATTATAAATTAATAAATGTTTAATTACTTAATTAATTAACCCTAATTATTAAATTAATTAATTACCTTTGCTTAATATCATATTAAATTAATTATCCTCTTATTAATTACTTTAATTAGCAACCTTTAAGTAATTAACCTTAATTATTTTTATTAAGTAATTATCTTAAATTAATAAGTTAACCTTAATTTATCACATTAATTAATTAACTCTTTAATTAATTATCTGTTAATTAATTATACTTTAGTTAATCACATAATTTAATTATTTTTTTAATATATAAATCATCCTTTAATTACCTTCATAAATTAATCATTCCTTATTTGATTACCTTAATTAATTACAAAGATTTAATTAATTAATCCTTAATAATCATCCTTTAAATTAATTAACTTCTTTAAATATTAATAAGTTTATTTGATATAAACTCCCAAAATAGAATTTTGGCATATTTTTAAACATTTAAAAACTTGGTTAAATTAAACAATTTATTCGAAAACCCTCTTAACCAATTTTAAGAACTTATAACATCTAATATATAAAAATAGAATTTGGTTTTAACAAATAACTTAATTTACTTTTAAAAAAAATAAAATTGTTTTATATGCATCAGCAAACCCGAGCTATACACAGGAAAACTTGAGCAACCCCTTATATTTCCCAATTACAAACATGAGCAACCCCTCATATTTCCCGAGTACAAACTCGAGCAAGTTTCCCTTTTTAACTTCGGTTTAAATTTCAAAACTTATGGCCAGCAAATCACACGCAAATGTCTCGAAGACAAACTTGAACCCATCCTAAATTTTATCGTGTTCGATCTCCTCCTTCCTATCATTCCCAAGCTTCTCCAATAACCATCAGATACGAACGACACCGTGCACCTTGCACATCGAATTGATCATCTTTGATCACCGCCGCAACCACCCTCAAATTGCCATCGACCTTGCCGATGACCCATGCTTCCAAGATTTTCAATTGACCCCTCCTATGGAAAACGAGGTAGTCAGGTGCTTGACTAGAAACGACATTGATTGATAACCCATCTCTGGCCATCGCCTTGCACCACCGATGAACTCGCGATTGCGTTCAGATCTTCAACATACCCCAACGCATCAATTCAACCCACTCCGGCATCTTCCGATCCACCATTCTAACTACACTAATTCGAACATCATCAACGAAAGAACCTGCTATCAAAACCCTTGTTTATCAATCTCTGGTTACCACAATCAAAGAAAAATCCTCCACTATTTTTCTGATAACCACCAACCCCTCGGCCACCTTCACGTCACATCATGTGGCCTAATTCGACGTTGATTGCCGGAAATTCGCCTAAATCTGTCCAACGTTCATCTCCCAAATCCACACTCAAAACCGCACTAAAAATCCAGATTTTTATTTCAAAAATCAAGATTTTTATTTCAAAAATCATGATTTGTAAAATTGAACAAGATCATACATATAAAACTTAAATTTTAATCAATTATAATGTAATCAATTATGAGTTTACACTGTGTTTTATTTTTTTTCCGGTATACCTATTTATATTTAGTGCCTACAAATATTTTTAGAATGAAGTTATTACAGATTCTAACAAAATTTATTCAGACTTCAAAGTCTCGAGATGATCAAGATTTGGGGTTTTGATTTTTTTTTTCTTTCAATTAGGTTTTGAAACCTGTTATGCTAAGAACAGAAACATGTTCTGTTTTCAAAATTTGCACAGGCATATTTTTTCTGCATATATATGTAGGTTTGTTCAAATGCAAGTGATTTTCAATTTCACTTCAGACATGCAGTTGTATTTTACAAACAAACATTCAAATAAATTACATGCCAACCAATATAAAAGAAAGGAGCTAAGAGTTTTCTCACAGTTATGTGAAGAACAGAGGAATGAATTTGTTTTGATAATTTGCAGATTTGTTTTTCCTGCAATTGTTTTCCAGCACTGAAGAATTGAAGTCTTGTTGATATTTGGGTTGAAACTGATTTTTTTTTTTGAATTTGCATGCCTAGAATTCCAGACCTGAACTCAACTAGCACTTTGAATTTGCATGATTACTTGCTGGGTTTAGATCTGGATCTTGCCTTCAACCTGAAGCTTGATTTATTTTAATTTGATCTGTTTTGTTTCAGATTGATGTACATGAATTTGTTTTCTTTTTTGATCTAAGTTTGTTTGCTTTTGAATCTAAGACAACACATTTTTTTTCAGTTAGTTTCAGTTTTCTTGTTTCCTGGTTTGAAATTTTTACAGATTTCTTTTCTACAAACTCTAAATCAAAAGAAATTTCATTTTCTTGCCACTTGTCTCTTATCATTTACACTTGTAATTTTTTAAATATACACTTGGGTTGATGCTTGACAAATGTAAATTTTTATTGTAAAATATTCACACATGTAAAAAAATTTAATTTTTTTTATATTTATGTTTAAGTCCTTAAATTCAATTAATCTTAATATTTTAGTTAAACCCTTGTGCATTTATATTTTATATCTTAACATATGTTTATAAATCTTTTTATTTAAACCCTTATCCAATTAAATTTACATATGTAAATGTTTCATATTTTAAATTCAAAAATATAAAACTATATTCATTCATTTTTAAAAGAAAATGTGTTTTAGCTTCTTTTTATCAAATCTAATAATTATATCTATATTTATAACTTTAAAGATTGGGATTTTAAAATAAATCAAACTATAAATAAATAAGTATATAATATGTGTGCATATATATATATTTGAATTTAATTCTTTAGATACCATTTTGTAAATTTTATTTATATCAATTTCACAATGTCACTTTTAAACCAAAATGCCTGTTTAATGAATTTGGAAAACAAACCTTTATTAATTGAAAATACACTGATTTCAAATCCAATATGTCTTATAAGATTTTTTAATTTTGAATTTCAATTCCAAGATTAAATAAATATATAAATATAACAAACATATCTTTTATAAATATAATTATTTTATTCATTCCCAATCTATAAATATTTTCCAAATATTTATTTTCAACACATATGTATTTGAAATTCAAACTCCAAATTAAAACAAAATCCTATATTAATTTTCCAAATTAAAATTTCTATTTACAATATAAACCCTATTTAACTTTGGAATATCACATTCCTTTGCATGTATTTACATATACAAAAATACATTTTTATTTGTTTAGGAAATTTTCAATTTTATTCCAAAAATTAAATTAATTGTCAAATTAAAATTATTCAAAATTCGGGAATTTTACAGTTTGGAAGGGCGGCTTCGCATGCAACATGTGGCGGTAGTAGATTGCGTTGCGATTAAGGATGGGTCGCGTGAGGGTTTTGCGAGCTCGAGGGGGGGTCAGGTCACAGCCGGGGGGTGGGGGAAACGCGATGGCAGTGGCGGGTTCGCTCGCGTATGTGAGATCGAGGCTGGAGTTTGGCGAAAAAGCAAGGCATGGAGCAGTTGTCGGGGCAAGTAGCAACGTCAGAGGGTTGTCGTGTGGCTATCGACGAAGTAGTGTTCGCGAGGTGGCCGTAGTTCGACAGTGAGGTACAATTTCTGTTTACAGTATTTAAATCCAGATTTATTTATTTTACAAATGTATTCGTTAAAAAAACAAACTGTAAGGTTTAAAAATAGAATTTTAGTAGTCAGAGAGAGAATACGATAAATGAAATATATATATATATATAAATGTTTAAAGATTAGGAAAAATTAGATTATTAAACATATACAGACTATTTAAATATGCAGTTTGAAAATATATAAAATATAATTTATTGGTTTATGTTAAAAATAATTTATCAAGGTGATTTACATATTTAATAAACTCATTTGATTATTTTATTACTAAAGGATTTTTTTAAAAAAGGAAATTATTAGTTAAAAGATTTAAGTATTTGCTTACATTATATCACTTGTTAAAAATTAAATTATTAGATTAAAATAAAGTTATTTAAACGGAAATAAATTGTTCGATTTGTTCGAATATTGATAAAATCATATATTTGTTTATATAAGGTCAAAAGTCAAGAAATCGGGTCAAGATTGGAAGGATTGCAACTTAAAAGCAAAGGTGAGACTTTCTCACTCATTTGGATGCCATAGATAAAAATTTAAATGTTAAATTTAAATCATTGGATGTGTTTGGTTGATTTATAATAATTTATTCATTGGATAATATCATAACCCATATACCGTAATATCCACTTTGAAGTGGAATTGGTATTTTATTTTGTGCTAACATCCGTGGATGCAGGAAAACAGATTGGAGGGATCCAATAGGATTTCTCAAAAATATTTATTATATCTCATATATATGTTGTTCCCTGACAGAATGATAAATTGATATGGATGGTTTTATATATGAATTGAATTATTAATTGTTAAATAACAAAGAGCTGAAATTTGACAATTTAACTACCATCAATAAATTAATTCAAAGAAGTTAAATAAAACTAAAATAGAAGATTTTATTGGAATTTGAAACTTCAACTTGAGAATGAAGAAAAAGAAATAAAAACATCTTATAAACTGTAATTAGTTAAAGTTGAGTTTTTGGGAAATTTTAATATATTAAACACTGGAAGAATTATTGTAATCAACAAGTAAATTTTTATTTAAGAATAAAGAAAGGAAATGTTGTTAAGAATACAAATAAGGAATTTTTATTAAGAAATAAAAAGAAATTTTGTTACGGAATAAAAAGGAATTTTTATCAAACGAAATGGAAATTATTTAAGGAGTAATATGAGAATTTATATAAGAATAAAATTTTTAAGATGGATTTCCTAAATAAAAATTATTTCAAAATAAATGGAACTCAAAGAGATTTTATAAATCTATAAATTTAGTTTATAAATGGGAAGGGAGTTATCAGTGGATATGAGCAGAAATAAGTCATGAATTTATATTGAGTATGGAATCTGTTTTGGAAGGAAATAGTAAAATTTTCCGAAGGTGATTGTGGACAAGAGGCATTTATCAATGGATATTGGATTTTCTAAAATTATAAAAAAATTTAAAAAGCGATATTTTTAAATTACTATACTATATAGGTTTTATAAATCATTTTTGAATTTTAAATATTTCGAATTAAGTTATTTTTAAAAGCATAGCAACTATTTGTAATAAACTCCAATTTTTCTAAAACCAGCTTTGAAATTTATAAATAACTAGATATAAATTTTAATATTTATATTTAATATTACTTCTTATTTTATAAATCTAGATGTTTTTAAATGTTTTTAAAATCCAATTATAATCCTCTTGTGATGGTAAGCAAGTTTATTTAAATGAGATAAGATTTAGGAGAAATCTTATAAAATGGAGAAATTGAGTTTGAGAATTTATAAGAAAAGTGAAATTGATTTTTGAGAAAGGAATGGAGAAAAATAAAGAATATTTTCAAAGGGTAAAACAAAATGTGAGCTGGTATAAGAAATCATTTAAATGATTTCATGGAAATAAAAGGGCTTTGAAAATTGTTTCAAATGGTTTAAAATGGAAATAATATCTGAATGATATTTGAGATAAATAATTTGAGGAAATTATTTGATGGTTGCATGTGAATGGTTAATTGATAGTTAAATCACCGACTACCAATATTGGACAATGCGTTGATCGTTTCGAAGAGTCCGGGATCAGATTTAATTATCTGAAAACCAGTTCGATCCGGTTTGAACGAAAACGAATAAAGACCGTGAAGATGATGAAGACGGTGATTCGGTTTTTCCAGACCCAGGGCAACTTGTATGGATGAATGCTTTCAGAACATCGTCAGGGGGACGATGAGCATTCTAAGTGGGACTCGTTCTTGAAAGGTAACGCTTAGCCTCAAGCCTCATCAACCGGGAATGGCTAAAACAGGGGAGGAGCAGCAAGGCTTCGTGGGTATCCCCCACTTGAGAGTAAGGTTTCCCCTATCTAGATGTTCCTTTTTATTTCGGCTTAGTGGGTGGTTGGTCACGCCAACCACGGGGTGATCTTACTCGGGACTGTCCAGTAAGGGATGGTCCTAGTCTTGTGTTGCAGGGGAGTTAGGGTGGCTCCTCGGTACTCTGATCTAGACCAGGTACTGTGGCGGGCGGTACCCCGGTAGCCCTGCCATTGTATGGAATTCAATCTCCAATAAGAGCTTGTGCGGTTTTGATTGTGCCCACCTATTGCTGAAACGTGAGATGCAAGCATTTCAGCTAGATTCTATTTTACTTTCTATAGACACTATTATAATACCGGATGAATTTGATAAAAAAATGTTTTGGCTATCGTAAGGTAAAAACCCGACATGTTTATTTGTGGCGTGGTCTTACGAGTTGCTTTTGTTTCTCAAAGGATTTTTGAAAATATAATAATCCAATTGAGTGTGATTTCTCACGCTGGTTTTCCAGACTAACTCGGATGTTGTTTTATATGATGCTCGGGTCAGACCGAGTTAAACAGGATCAGGTTTAAAACTGAGGAGTTCAGGAGACGAGCTGATGACAGAGCGTACTTCCGTATTTGACTATTATTTCTGTGTATGGACAAATATTAAGTTGTCTCTGTATGGATGTTTGTTGTACTCTGATGATAGTATGTATGTATATGTATACAGTACAGATTGTTTTGTAATTAAAAGCAGTTATTATATATTATATTTTGTTCCGTTGCGATTGTGAGACTCTGATGTTGTTTTTTATTTCTCCTTCTTCTACCTCTTTCTTCTTTTACCCGAAGACTCGTACATTTGTGCCACTTTGGACAGAACTGTTGTGGGATTTTGTTAGTTCAAAGGGGTACGGATTTGCAGGCCTTTACACTTGGTATCAGAGCCGAAAGGTTTAGCGAGAACCTTGGCTCTGGTGGGGATTAATCATTGGAGATAGAGTCGTTAGTACTCTAGAATGAGTTTGAGTGTATTAATAAATATGAGAGCGTATTTGTTAGTGAATATAAAATGGTTTTCTATTGTGTTGATTGATTTATTGATTGGCATATGAACCTTCGTCAGCACAGTCTGTACAACTGGGCCGAAGGGGTTTCTAAACACTTGAATAGAATAATTCGACACAATATTGTTTTCGAAAATGGGTAAATGAAATAATTTTACCCAAAATATATTTTGATATAAAAATAAATAATTTTCTGCAAATTATTATATATAATTAAAGTGTTTGGATGATAGTATGATAAACAAATAAGATTATAAGGATTTAAAATGGCTTATATAACCAAGGAAAGTATGAGATTGAAATTTGGAGTTAAAATTGAAAAAGAAGTCAAAAGTAAGGATTTAACTTGGATTAAGTTGAAAATTTAACTTTTGAAATTTAACTAATGATGGGAAATAATAATATAAGTAAATTGGTGAAGTAAATAAAATTTAGAATGTAGATGAATCGGATTGAGAAAATTTAATAGAAATAAATTAATAAATTTTGAATGTGATTGAAATGGTAAAATAGAAATTAAATGTGAATTGGAAGACAAAATCAAATTGGGTTGAAATTAATTTAAGCTAAGTAAATGGAGGTAAGTTGAATTAATCTGGAATAAAATTCAGTTGTATTTGAATTAAGTTGGAATCAAATTGAAAGGAAATGAATGGAGATATGGATGATATTAAATGAAATTATGTTCTTACTTAATTAAATCAAAGTGAATTGGTGGATTAAATAATATAGCGTGATGCTAGATTTAACTGAAGTTCAGTTAAATAAAATTGAATTGAAATAAAATTCAGTTGAGATTATAGATAATATTGAGTGGAATTAAATTCTTACATTAACAAGTGAAAATAAGTTGAATAAGAGATTGTTTGTGGTGAATGAATTTAAAATAGCCCATAAAAGTTAAAAAGCATTGAAATAAAATATATATATATACTTGACTAAGTAAAATATATAATCCCTAACTAAAAGTAGAAGGTGAATGGGATTGATTGTTAATGGATGGAAATGTGAATATAAATAAGTGTGTGACTTAGAAATCTAAGGAGTGAAATTCCAACCCAAATAGAATAAATGAAATATGAATATATTCAAGATTAAAATGGGTAGAAATGTGAGAAAATATAATTGTGTGACTTATAAGAGAAAAAAATAAATGGAGAAGTTAAATAGTAAGCCCAAAAAAAAAAATTGTATTCGAAAATGAAATAAAAATCCAAACTTGAATTATAAAATAAAATTGAACTCAAACAAAATAATGAGATGATTTTTGAAGATAAAAAATCCAATATGGAATTGAAAGTGGAAGTGAACTAAATTGGATAATTAATTATTTAATGAATATGGAAATGGAACCTAAGTTGGATTATGAGATAATAATGGAGTTGGGAATGAACTCGAGTTATAAATAAAATTCAACTGGGATTGGTAGTGAATTAAATATAAATGGAAGTGTTTTGGAATTGGATTAAAGATGGATTTGATTTGTAAATAAAATCCAATTCGAGTATAAATAAGTTAAACATGATCTTGTTATTAATAAATAAATTCAGATGAATTGGGTATGGAAATTTGGAACTTAAATGGATTATGAGAATGGCTAATTGACTTAAATGGAATTTGATTAGATGAGAATCAAATTAAAATGGAACTGAACTTAAGTATGAAGTTGGAATAAGTAAATTTACTTAAGTTAAAAATAATTGAAGCTTGACTTTGAGGAAGGGTGAAAGCCCATTAAATGAAAACCTGGGTGAATTTAATTTGGGAAATGATTATTAATTTATAAGCATGGAATATCGAGCTTAATAAAATGGTTTGAAAGGAACCAATGCGAGGATAGAATAAAATGCTAATGTATGGTGTGTAAATAAATTAAAATGGAATGGACTTTAAAATGATAAGTAAATTGAATTAAATAGAACTTGAATAAATAATATTCAACGTATATTGTTAGTACACTAAATTGGAGTATGGTCAAATGAAACAAGAATGGTTGGAGTTACAAATAAAATTCAAGAGAATTGAAATAAAAGTGGAAATGGCCTTATACTTAAATAAATAGATTCGGAAGTGAACTGTGAATGTGAATTAAAATTTAAAATGAACAAGTGGATAAATAAATTGAATTATAAGTGAAATGGACTCGAAATAATAATAATAAACAAATCAAGGATTTAAAATGGAGATTGTTCACAAGTAAAATAAAATTGGGTTATGAGATTGAAATAAGTTGAAAAAAAATATATAAATAAATAACTTAAGCAAATAATTGAATAGAAGCTCGGCGTAAGTAAATATGTTAATGGTTATTTAATGAGGTGTTTCCAAGCTGAATAAAGTGGTTTCGAAAGAAACCTATGCAAACATATTAAATAAAATACAGTGTGCGGTTATGAATAAGTTTAAATGAAAATGAAATCAAATATGAATTGAGTTGGAATCAATTTTAAATGATTGTAAAACAAAAGAAATTGATGTTTGAATAAATATCGTCAAATTTCTTAAATTGGTCGTTCGACGAAAACGAAAGTAAATAAAATTCAATGGAATGATAAAGTAAATAAAAATTTGACTTGTGAATCAAATGCAATGAATATGAGTTGTTTGGATTATAAATGAAGTGAATGTAAGCAAATGAGTTAAAAATCATTTCAAACTGGATAGGAAAATTTAAGAGTCAAGAAAAGCAACTGGGTTAATTTTGAGACCTTATCAATTGTTTATATAAACTGCGTCATGTATATTGTTTATAAAATGGCACTGTTATTATAAATTGATAGAGTAGCGAAGATTGATTTGCAATCAATACGAATTAAAATTGATTGTGTAGACCTGGAATCTAGTTGGAGATAGGAAAATGGGTTGGAAAATCATTTAATTTGAATGCAAATAGTATGTGAATCGGTTGAAAACAAACGGAACTAGTTGGAAACTATATAAATTTGTTTATGGAAGTATTTATAATGCATTACTTATGTTATTGATTGTTGTAGTTGTATAAATGAATGAAATGTTATAAATTCATAAATATGTCACTTATATGTTTAAACTGAGTAAGTACAGGAACCGGAAGACCGTTTAGCGAGATTTTGGACGCGCAATTGCTAAATTAATAAGCCACTTGCTTAAAAATGCTAAATAAAGGTACGCCTACGCAATAAAAGTTAGGAAATATGAACTGTTGCTTGTTTTTTTGTTTTTCCGACCGCGTGGGTTGATGTATACATATATATCTCTCTTGTAAAATTGCAAAAGCTCCTCCGTACAAGGGAGACTCTGCCAAAAAATTTCAGAAATTTTGGGAGTTAGAATTTTTTTGAAAATGTTTGAAAATTATTTTTACTAACGACAAAACGATTTAAAATTGGAATTGGAATAAAGGATTTGGAAATGGAGTTGACGATAAATTGTTTTGATCAAAACTAATTGTTTAGTTGTAACTAAAGATAGAAAAGTGAATATGAAATTTTCACTAAGGGCGTTTGAAAAAGTTAGTGGGTTTAGGACATTCTTCTGTGTTAGTAATTTCGGGGACGAAATTCTTTTAAGGGGGAGGAATGTAACGACCCAAATTTTTATAACGGTTAATTTGAGATATTTAAAATGAATTTAAATATTTAATTTGAATTTTGAATTGATTTTTAATATAAAAGGTTTGGTTTTATCTAATAAAAAGGATTCAGAATTTAAATATAGCAATCTATTGAATAAATTAATTATTTAAGCAGTAACTGGATATTGTGTATAATATAAAACCTGGAGTTATATGCCTGTTAAAAAATACTTTGAAGACTTGTAAAATCTATATTGATATTAATAAAGGTAATAAAAGTGTTAAAATCGGATTTGGCAATGATTTGTTTAATTTTTAAAAATATATTGTTTAAATTAATATTTAAAAAATAGCCATCCGAGGCACAGTCTCGGAATTCGACCAAACCAGTTCCATTGGATCCGTAATATTAAATTATTATCGGATTTCAAATTTCGTAGCTTTTGGAGCTATCGTGTGATCGCACGAAATGTAAACGCCTAGAAAATAATTAATTGAATTAATTTTAATAGTCGATCTAAAAGCTATCTTCTCTATACGACTGAATTAGCACTCGAAAACTTTTCCATTGAGTTCGGAATAGGTGTATAACATTATAGATGTCGAGTGGCATGTATCGGTAGGAGGTCAAGATTTTGATTTGCGTAATTCGAGAAGACTTAAAATTTAAAGTTTGAAATAAATTAATCAAGCTTCCTCAACACGCAGCCACTTTTTTTTGTCCCATCAGAACACTGTTATTCGTCTTCTCCCATACGCTTTCTTTTTCCCTTTAAAACACGATACTTGACGCTTCCTTCTTCAATCGGACAAACGAGAATAATAATGGCCGCTTTTATTCGATCGCGTAACAAACCCTCCTTCATATTTTAATTAACAAAGCTTTCTTCGTTCCCCCTTTTCTCCCTCATAGCTGATTCCACCGTATTCATTAAAAAAATAATAATAATAAAACCTAAATCGAATTGAATTGAGGGTCGAACGAAATTGTATTGCGTTTGTGCTGCTCGTGTATTGAAGGCCGCGAGGGTGAGATGGGGTGGGGCTGCGCGATTTTGTTCGACGAAGGGGAGGGGGCGGTCGCGTCTCGCGTCGCTGGTGATGGTGTCGCTCGTTCGTGGCGGCGACGTGGGTTTGGAAGTGCATCTTCGCGTGCAACATGTGGCGGCAGTAGCTTGCGTTGCGATTAAGGATGGGTCGCGTGAGGGTTTCGCGAGCTCGAGGGGGGTCAGGTCACGGCCGGGGGGGAAATGCGATGACAGTGGCGGGTTCGCTCGCGTATGGGAGATCGAGGCCGGAGTTTGGCGACAGAACAAGGCATGGAGTAGTTGTCAAGGCAAGCAGCAACGTCAGAGGGTTATCGTGTGGCTATCGGCGAAGTAGTGTTCGCGAGGTGGTCGTAGTTCGGTGGTGAGGTACAATTTCTGTTTACAGTATTTAAATCCAGATTTATTTATTTTACAAATGTATTCATTTTAAAAAAAACCAAACAGTAAGGTTTAAAAATAGAATTTTAGTAGTCAGAGAGAGAATAAGGTAAATGAAATATATATATATAGAAATGTTTAAAGATTAGGAAAAATAAGATTATTAAACATATACAGACTATTTAAATATGCATTTTGAAAATATATAAAATATAATTTATTGGTTTATGTTAAAAATAATTAATCAAGGTGATTTATATATTTAATAAACTCATTTGATTATTTTGTTACTAAAGGATTTTTCTAAAAAAAAGGAAATTATTAGTTTAAAATTTTAAGTATTTGTTTAAATTATATCACTTGTTAAAAATTAAATTATTAGATTAAAATAAAGTTATTTAAACGGAAATAAATTATTCGATTTGTTCGAATATTGATAAAATCATATAATTGCTTATATAAGGTCAAAAGTCAAGAAATCGGGTGAAGATTGGAATGATTGCATCTTAAAAGCAAAGGTGAGACTTTCTCACTCATTTGGATGCCATAGATAAAAATTTAAATGTTAAATTTAAATCATTGGATGTGTTTGGTTGATTTATAATAATTTATTCATTGGATAATATCATAACCCACATACCGTAATATCCACTTTGAAGTGGAATTGGTATTTTATTTTGTGCTAACATCTGTGGATGCAGGAAAACAGGTTGGAGGGATCCAACAGGATTCCTCAAAAAGATTTATTTTATCTCATATATATGTTGTTCCGTGACAGAATGATAAATTGATACGGATGGTTTTATATATGAATTGAATTATTAACTGTTAAATAACAGAGAAGCTGAAATTTGACAATTTAACTACCCTTGATAAATTAATTCAAAGAAGTTAAATAAAACTCAAATAGAAGATGTTATTGGAATTTGAAACTTCAACTTGAGAATGAAGAAAAAGAAATAAAAGCATCTTATAAACAGTATTTAGTTAAAGTTGAGTTTTTGGGAAATTTTAATATATTAAACACTGGAAGAATTATTATAATCAACAAGTAAAATTTTATTTAGGAATAAAAAAAGGAAACGTTGTTAAGAAGTACAAATAAGGAATTTTTATTAATAAATAAAAAGAAATTTTGTTATGGAATAAAAAGGAATTTTTATCAAACGAAATGGAAATTATTTAAGGAGTAGTATGAGAATTTATATAAGAATAAAAATTTTAAGATGGATTTCCTAAATAAAAATTATTTCAAAATAAATGGAACTCAAAGAGATTTTATAAATCTATAAATTAAGTTTATAAATGGGAAGGGAGTTATCAGTGGATATGAGCAGAAATAAGTCATGAACTTATATTAAGCATGGAATATGTTTTGGAAGGAAATAGTAAAATTTTCCGAAGGTGATTGTGGACAAGAGGCATTCATAAATAGATATTGGATTTTCTAAAATTATAAATTTATTTTAAAAAGCGATATTTTTAAATTACTATACTATATAGGTTTTATAAATCATTTTTGAATTTTCAATATTTCGAATCAAGTTATTTTTAAAAGCATAGCAACTATTTATAATAAACTCTAATTTTTCTAAAACCAGCTTTGAAATTTATAAATAACTAGATATAAATTTTAATATTTATATTTAATATTACTTCTTATTTTATAAATCTAGATGTTTTTAAATGTTTTTAAAATCCAATTATAATCCTCTTGTGATGGTAAGCAAGTTTATTTAAATGAGATAAGATTTAGGAGAAATCTTATAAAATGGAGAAATTGAGTTTGAGAATTTATAAGAAAAGTGAAATTGATTTTTGAGAAGGAATGGAGAAAAATAAAGAATATTTTCAAAGGGTAAAACAAAATGTGAGCGGGTATAAGAAATCATTTAAATGATTTCATGGAAATAAAAGGGCTTTGAAAATTGTTTCAAATGGTTTAAAATGGAAATAATATCTGAATGATATTTGAGATAAATAATTTGAGGAAATTATTTGATGGTTGCATGTGAATGATTAATTGATAGTTAAATCACCGAATATCAATATTGGACAATGCGTTGATCGTTTCGAAGAGTCCGGGATCAGATTTAATTATCTAAAAACCAGTTCGATCCGGTTTGAACGATAACGAATGAAGACCGTGAAGATGATGAAGACGGTGATTCGGTTTGTCTAGACCCAAGGCAACTTGTATGGAGGAATGCTTTCAGAACATCGTCAATGGGACAATGAGCATTCTAAGTGGGACTCGTTCTTGAAAGGTAACGCTTAGCCTCAAGCCTCATCAACCGGGAATGGCTAAAACAGGGGAGGTGCAGCAAGGCTTCGTGGGTAGCCCCCACTTGACAGTAAGGTTTCCCCTGTCTAGATGTCCCTTTTTATTTCGGCTTAGTGGGTGGTTGGTCACGCCAACCATGGGGTGATCTTACTCGGGACTGTCCAGTAAGGGACGGTTCCGGTCTTGTGTTGCAGGGGAGTTAGGGTGGCTCCTCGGTACTCTGATCTAGACCAGGTGCTGTGACGGGCGGTACCCCGGTAGCCCTGCCATTGTATGGAATCCAATCTCCAATAAGCGCTTGTACGGTTTTGATTGTGCCCAACTATTGCTGAAACGTGATATGCAAGCATTTCAGCTAGATTCTATTTTACTTTCTATAGACACTATTATAATATCGGACGAATTTGATAAAAATGTTTTGGCTATCGTAAGGTAAAAACCCGACATGTTTATTTGTGGCGTGGTCTTACGAGTTGCTTTTGTTTCTCAAAGGATTTTTAAAAATATAATAATCCAACTGAGTGTGATTTCTCACGCTGGTTTTCCAGACTGACTTGAGTGTTGTTTTATATGATGCTTGGGTCAGACCGAGTTAAACAGGATCAGGTTTAAAGCTAAGGAGTTCAGGAGATGAGCTGATGATAGAGCGTACTTTCGTATTTGACTATTATTTCCACTGTGTATGGACAAATATTAAGTTTTCTCTATATGGATGTTTGTTATACTCTGATGATGGTATGTATGTATATGTATACAGTACAGATTTCTTTGTATTTAAAAGCTGTTATTATATATTATATTTTGTTCCGCTGCGGTTGTGAGACTCTGATGTTGTTTTTTATTTCTCCTTCTTCTACCTCTTTCTTCTTTTACCCGAAGACTCGTACATTTGTGCCACTTTGGACAGAACTGTTGTGGGATTTTGTTAGTTCAAAGTAGTATGAATTTGCGGGCCTTTACACATATACAGCTGTTAAAGTGGTTCCAATATTGACAGAGAGTATGCCAATAAGAGGCCCCGGTCTCTTTAATAACCAAACATCGTTTTACACATCGGTTGGTTCTACATTTCAAAACGATTCATACTTGATATTAAAATATCATATTCACTTCAAAATATCATTCATTTCAAAATTATCATATTTACTTAAAATATGTCCATTTCACTTGAGAATCATTTTCACTCCAATATCTCAATTTCATCTCCAAAATCGTTTCGAATTTCAACTTTGGTTGTAACTTCATTTTAACCCAATTCGCGTTTAAATCCATGATTTAAATATAAACAGTTCCCACTTTGACAGGTTTGAATTTTTAGAAAATAGTTCAATAAGTTTAAAATAGTTTTAAATAATTAAAATAATTTTAAATAGTTAAAATAGTTTTAAATAGTTAAATCGTTTTAAATAGTTAAAATATTAAAACAGGTTACATATTAAATGATTTGAAAATTTAAAAAGTTGAATTTTAAAATAGTTATAGTAAAATAGTTTATAGTGAAAATAGTTTCAAATTAAAACTGTTTCCTTCCATTTCCAACAGACCCGGACTCGGGTCCAAATTTCAATCAAACTGATTCAATTTCAAATCTTTCAATTCAAATCATCTTTAATCTCAAATCAGTTCAAATCAACACAATTTTCATTTACTTTCAAATCAACTTCAATTTCAGTTTAATTCAAATTAATTCCGATTTTGATTTCAATTCGAATCAACCTCAATTTTGGAACGTTCATTTTTATCTTCAAATTCAATTCAATGATTCGATTAAATGGTTTAAATTTCAATTCAGTCCTTATTTTAAACCATTTCAATTTATATAGATTGAAAGTTCGATTTCAATTTACTGACTTAAATTACTTAAATCCAGTTTAACTTCAATGTTCAATTTTAGATTCAAATCTTTAAATTAATTCCATGTGGAATATTACAATTCCGAGCCCAAATTCTAAATATCCTTTATATCACTTTTACTTGGATAAATTTTCAAAGTTCGAGTAAAGTTCAAACCCTTAAAACAATACAATTTCCATAATTCAGGTCGTATGTCGATTTTACTTCACATTTCAAATTTAATTCTTTGAAACAATTTCTTTTAACCAATTTCGATTTCAACATCTCAAAGCTCAAATTTGAAAATAATTCAATCTTTATAAATTCAATTTTATTTCTTTAAAACAAAATCATTTAAATAATTTCAAAATCAAGAATTTTAAAATCATTTAATTTAATCAATCCAGTGTCCATATATAATTTTCTATCATGTTGCCAAGTGATCGGTGATTACAATTTTAATTGTAGGGGTGGGTATATATCATTTCAATCCAAAATAAATGTCATAGGTATGTATCATTTCAACCTATTTCTTAATTTATTCAAAATAATTCAAATAACAGTCTATATGTTGTTAGCAACATACATGGTGATAACATGGATATATAAACATAAATAAATATTCAATCATCCAAAATATCAACCAATAAGCATCCATCACAATCAACATCCAAACAGTCAGTATAACACAATAGTTAACTAGTTATTAATAATTAGAAGTTTAGCTAGCAATTTAATTCCAATTTCTCTTTAGCTATCAGTTTTTATTCATAACAGTCAATTAAATTACCAAATAATAGCCAATAAAATTAAATTACCTCATGATATTAATTTAACGAACATCAGAAATATTTTTGTAATTTGTGAGAATTTTAAAACACTCATCTTTATTTGAAACTGAAATTTTTTTCAGATTCAAGTAAACTCCAATCCAATTTCATGTCGTAGATGACTTCAATACGAATCCAATACAACTCATTTTGTTTGAATCAGACCTCATATGGAAAGGTTATACGATAAATTAGCGTAACAATAGTTAAAATAAACTTAACTAAATTAATTAAGACTTAAACTAATTAAACTTAACCCATCCCAAATACTCGTTTCCACGCAACGCTCGATCGAACCCATACCGCGAACCCATCATTCCATGAACACGCCATCCTTTATGACGAGGTTCCATCCGACCACACCACGTCGCCCACATCGGCCACCTCCACCGCCACCCCAAGTATCATCGCCTCCACCGCCGCCATTGTTTGGTGACTCGAGAAAATCCGTTGGCCCTTCGAGCTTCGATTTTGACGAACTCAGGTCACTTCGCCATGATCCAACCGTACAACGTGTGTAGCTCGTCGAGCTCTACACTTTTCATTTCGGTGTCATTTTATTTCATTAAGTGGATAGGGAGAAATCAAGAGGAGAAGGAACGAACGATTTCGACCATTAATCGTATAAGAGCGGCTGAAGAAGATGGGTTAGGGTTTTGATGAAAATGGCATTATAATGTGGCCTATTATATAAATTTCTGATCCGATTTAACGGAGAAAATTTCAAACTCCAAATGAAACGTGCCTCCGGCGTTTTATATGTTATACCCTCATTCCGAACACAATGGTATATGTATAGAGAGCCAATTCCATCATATTCAGAAGATAGCTTTTCAAAATTGAATTATTTTAACTAAAGTTCTAAAAATAAATCCTACACGTTTCAAGATTGCATGGCCAAACGGTAAGTCGGAATGCTACAAAACTAGAAATCGTATAATAATTCACTATTACGGATCTGATGAACTGGTTTCGTCGAAATCTGAAACAGTGCCTAAAAAGACTATTTTACACGTTAATTAAAATAAGAAATTTCCAAAATCAATTTAATCACTTTTAAATTCTATTTTAAAAGTTAATAATCTTCATTCTTGTTTAAATAAAATTTAAATCATCTTTTGAAATCACTTTCGTTCATACTAAATTCAGGATTCAATTATTTAAATAATTCCAAATATTAAATTAAACAAATAAATCATCAAACAAATCATTGTATTTGAAATATAAGTTATTTAACTTATAAAATTTAACTTATAAAATGAGTTCACATTATAAAATGACTACTTCCATTTTACAATAATTCAAGATCAATGTAATTATTTACCATTCAATATTATTCAATTTACCATCTAATATAAGTTATCATCTCTAAGCTTATTGAATTTTGTTATTCAATTTTTTATCTAAGTTTATATCCACTAAATTACATTAATAAATCATTAAATTTATATTTCTAACCATTTTTGTTCAGTAATTATATTAAATTTAATAATTTTAAAATAGTTAAAAACACGGGTCGTTACAATCTCCTACACTTAAAACTTTTCATCCTCGAAAAGGGATTAAGTAAGGAATCGAACATTAGATATATTTACTCAAAATAATTAACATACAAAACATTAAATTATTATTTTCAAAACCTTTACCACGCTTCCGGTATGCCACTTTGATATTGGCTTATTTGTAAAACAAGTTATAAAATATTAAAATCTCAAAAAAATTCTAACATCCGAATTTATGGAAAATTTCGATAGCATCTCCTTTGCACGGCTTGATCGTAAAAATTTGCAATACATATATATAACCAAATATACATCTCATATCAATGATGAGGCATCCTGTAGGGAAAAGTATATAAAAGTATAGTATGTAATTCGAGATACGTACCATATTATTATTATTAATATGAGCGAGTTTTCGCTCATATTAAGCAAGCAAAAGCAAACCAAACCGCGTATACATCCAAACGGCTTTCCTTTGTACTTATCTCAACTCAAATTAAAATATTGGTTGCATATAAAAGATATAGAAACATATAGGAGTTTAATAGAACTATATAACATGAATTCTGAATCCAAACCATAAACATAAGCACTAATACACAATACAATAATCATATGCAATCAAAATAGTTATAATAATGATTTATAAGCAAAGAGACTGTAATAACCCATATTTCTAGCTATTTTAATTAGTAGATTTAATGTAATTATTAAATAAAAATGGTTAAAAATAAAAATTTAATGATCTTGAATGTAGGTTATTTGATATGAACTTGAATAAAATCTGGAATAAACTTATATGAAGTTTTGGCGATAATAAAATGAAATGAAATTATATATATTAGCTGGGCTAATGATCAATAACGGAAGTTAAATAATAATTATGAATTATTTAGATAGAAATAATTTTTTTAAATAGACTAATTTCGAAGATTTAAGTAGTAACAAGTATTGAAAATAAATGCTACTTATTATATGAGTTTACAATCAATTGTTGGATTAAATAATAAATGTTGAATTCATTAGATGTAAACAAAGTAATTGATTGATAATGAAAATTCATTTAAAATTCAATGTTGAAATTTATCGAATATTGAACAATTAAATTGTTTAAATTCGATATTGGAAACTAATTGAATAATAGTATAACGGGATTGAATGACCGTAAATGGAATATAGTTGTTCTATAATTTGAATTTGTTTTAAAAGTTAAGTCTTATAAGTTAATTTTCAAATATTTCAAAAGATAGCGATTTAATGAATAATTAAAATTGTTTAAATTTAATATTGCAAATATTTGAATAATTGAATTCTGAATATAACATGATTGAAAATAAAACCGAAAAATGATGTAAATTTTATTTAAACAGCAATGAAGATCTTTAACATTTAAAATTGGATCTAAAACTGAATAATTAGAAAATGAAAATTTTATATTATAATCGAGACGTTAAAATAGACTTCCGAGGCATAGTCTCAGAATTCGATGAAACTAATTCCATTGGATCCATAATAGTGTGTTATTATCGGATTTTAAATTTTGTAGCGTTTGGAGTTATCGTTTGGTCGTACGGAATAGAAACACGTCGA
This sequence comes from Allium cepa, assembly GCA_030765085.1. Taxonomy (NCBI): domain Eukaryota; kingdom Viridiplantae; phylum Streptophyta; class Magnoliopsida; order Asparagales; family Amaryllidaceae; genus Allium; species Allium cepa. The sequence goes on along the minus strand of CM060946.1, from coordinate 100,293,009 downwards.
AATTGATATCAAAAATTCAATATAATTATTGGTTTCAAAAAACTATCTTCTCCATACGATCGAATTAGGACTCGAAACCTTTTCCATTGCATTCAGAATGGGGGTATAACATTATAAATGCCTAGGAGCATGCCTTGGTAGGGGTTCGTGATTTTAAGTTAAGTAATCGAGGGGGTTTGAAAATTCAATTAAATATATATATATGTTTAGTGATTTGACTATATTCAAATCAAATCACTTTCCTTCTCCACGATCCTGATCCCTGTTTCCAATGCTTCCTGTAGTTGTGTTTCCTTGATTTTGCACTCTAGCTTGTCTAATTCGCTAAAGTCGGTTCTGCATCATCTTTTCTTGTCTTTTCAACATTCCTTCCTGCATGGCTTCCATCATCATCTCCATTTCGTCTCAGATGATGAAGACTGAGGTCTAATTCGCTCCCGAGGAAGCCTCCTGACTTCCCTCGTGTTTACTCCTTTCTGCTCTTGGTCTCCTTACTGATTTCTTCACCGTAGCTTTGTAGATCCAATTCCTTAAGCTTTTAGATTCAGAATCCAAGCTGTAGAATTCCTGAGTTCAATTCTCAATGAAAGCACCAAAATGTTTGCGCCAGAATTGGTCACAAACAATCGATTACCGATGAAAGCATCCGTTCATAATCACAGATCATAGAGAGCAAGTATGTAGAGAATATAAATATGAAGAACACTCAAAATTTAAAAGGAAGGTAGTAGAAACATAAGATTTATAGTGCTTCGATGTTGTTGCCTACGTCCACTTTGAAGATTTGTTATTTTATTGATTATAATTCGCTAGTTACAGAGGTTTACAATAGTATAACCGAGTTACAACAATGACTCCGATAAAGTATCGGCAAAGAAGAGCCAAAAGATCCCTTTCTGAAGCCCTTGGACTGCTACTTATAGGTGTAAGCTGCAAATATCTCGTTCAGATCTTGGAAGACTCCTTCTTTCACATGGGCGGGCCCACATGATCGATCCCCTGACATTTCGACTTCATCCATGATCGATATGTATAAAATTCGTATCGACCCAAAATTGCTCCTTTTGGTTTGGGATCGAACATAAACATTCTTGATGTTGTGCACAAGTTTTTGTGAAAATTTGGTGGCATTTGAACTTGTAGATTGTGAGATATAATCGATGCAAGTTTGGATCTTCAAACGTGGAAGCGAGTTTCATGATCGATACGAACTAAATTCATATCGATCTAAAATTTCTCTTTTTGGGTTGGGATAGATCATGGAAATTCTTGAGGTTGTACGCAAGCTCCGGTGAAAATTTGGTGGCATTTGGACTTGTAGATTGTGAGATTTGATCGATGCAAGTTTGGATCTTCAATGTGGAAGTGAGTTTCATGATCGATACGAACCAAATTCATATCGATCCAAAATTTCTCCTTTTGGGTTGGGATCGATCGTGGATATTATTAAGGTCGTACGTAAGCTTCTGTGAAAATTTGGTGGCGTTTGGTCTTGTAGATTGTAAGATATGATTGATGCAAGTTTGGATCTTCAATGTGCAGGCGAGTTTGTAAAGCGAGTTTGTGAAGAGAGTTTGGAAAGCGAGTTTGTGAAGCGAGTTTGGGAAGCGAGTTTGGAAAGCGAATTTGTGAAGCGAGTTTGTGAAGCGAGTTTGTGAAGCGAGTTTGGAAAGCGTATTTGGGAAGCGAGTTTATGAATAGAGTTTGAGAAGCGAGTTTGGGAAGCGAGTTTGCGAAGCGAGTTTGGAAAGCGAGTTGTAGAGGTTTTTCTTGATTTTGATCGGTCAATATCTAGAGCATACGAACTGCGATTGGCTTGAAATTTGGAACATTGGCTTTCACAGCTTTGTTACTTATACCATATCGATTATACCTCAATCCGGACTCGGACAAAATTTACCCTGTATGTAACCGATCTTGGGGACATACTGTCCTTAGTTTCCAGTTAATTCCTTGGTATCAAGGCCTTACCAAAAGGTGGAATAATATTTCAAAATGTTTGTTTTTCGACTATGCTATATTTTAGTCTCGTGATCATTCTTACTATATGTGAAAATCTAACTTTGACCATCGTACAGTCGATTGGGTTAAATCTGCATATATGTTGCTTGCCACAAGGCGGGCTAACAGGCGACACCACCTTGGTGCATTCATATAGGTAGGTTTATTGGAAGTGCCCTATAACTATACACTTCAACTGTACTTCTGTTAATGGACACTTCTGTAATTTTGATGATAGTTGAATAGTAGATATGAAGAATTTTATACAAACAATTCTCTTTATTAAGAATTAGTATATCGGCATGAGTGATGTATGTTCGCTTACACATATGTTAAGTATTTTTAATTTGAACTAAAAGGCTTTATTTATGTTATTTAATATTTGGCACCGTCCACTTTACTATCCTCTTTTTTCACCTTCGCTTACTTTTTTTATGAAAATTAAGCCTTGTTTGTTTTGAAAACGAAATTTATATTTTGCATTTTAATCATGCATTTAAAATGTAAAGAATTAACTAAAAAACAAAATATAAAACGTAAAACAATTTTTGTTTGAAATGGTTTTCCAACCTCTTATTCTTTGGCATGTCATTTGATGTTTTCAAGGCAAACACAACCTTTGGTGTCGTTTGTAGACTTTTTGTGGCATGTTTACGTTGGCATCGCATCTACCTGTCTGACGCGTCATGTGTGGGACCCAACTTAGTGGACCGTTGGAGGAAGGGGCAGAGTTACTGGTCTGCATCTGACGTTAATTAGTCAAACGTTCATATTACAACTCTATAAATTCTCCTTATCTCTAGTCTTTTCTTTATTGCATCTCCATCTTCATTTCATCTAAATTATGTTATCATAAATTCAAATATGATAACATAATGACTTAACACTTATATAATTCAAATATTACCCAACATTTAAAGCGCAGACCGCATATGTAAGTAACATAATGACTTAACACTTATATAAGTTAATTAAAATAATGTTATCTAAATTCAACTTATTTTGCATAACAACATAAGTTTCAGCAAGCACGGACTTCCATTCTCGAGGGCTCTGGGCGCGACGAGTTGACCGTCGATGAGGAGGACGCAATTTTTGAGTCTGTCATGGATCCAGCGGCACATGGCAGACGCTATGGTTTTGGGAATCAATCGGTAATAACTTTAACTTAAATTTTAAAATAATTATTCTAAACCAACTGTTGCACATTGTGATGGATTATAGTAAACACGAATTACAATTATTAAACACTGATAATTTAAATTTTATTTATAGGCTAAGACGGCTCAGATTGAATATCAGAGGGCTCAAGATAAGGAGGAGATTGCACAGCTCAGAGCCCAGGTCGCCGCGCTCGAGGAACGCAATATCCGCACCGAAGCCAAGACGGAGGAGCTGAACAGACGTCTTACGGAGTTTGTGGAGCAATACGGCCGGTTTCCGTCTTCTGGTGGTTCTGGAGGAGAGTGATTTCAGGTATGATTTGATTTGTTTTGCTATGGACATGTATATTTGGAGAGTGTGAGGATTTGATACATTCTGATGTTTTGGATGTTGGTTTGGATGTGATTTTTGAGATTTTGACGTAGTAGTTTGGATATTGTTGGATGTTGATGTTTTGTTGGATGTTGATGTTGGATTGGACGTTTTGTTGGATGTTGATGTTGGATGGTTTATGTTGTTTATGTTGATTTGTATTGTGTATATTGATTAGTATATATGCTTATTACTTAAATTTATTATTATGATTGATTATATGTGATATATGATGTTGTATATGTGCTCGAAATTGAGCTTTTATGAGATATACGATGTTGGAGGTGGGTGGAAGCATGCATTATTGGTTCGATAAAAAAAAAACACCCAGATTTTCAACGTCCTCCAACGGCTTACTGGCACAATTATTCCAACGTCTTTCAACGTCCTCCATCGGATTTTCCAACGTCTCTCCAACGTCCAATTTGGTCAACATCTTCTTCCACGTGGACAATCTGAACGTTGGAAGACGTTGGTATAAGCGCGTTGGTTCCGTTGGTGGACGTTGGACGCCGTTGAAATGTATACCAACGGCGTTTCCAACGTCTACCAACGGCCTTCCAACGGCCTCCAACGTCCGGCCGCCGTTGGAATACACCGTGTTTCTTACTGTGGAAAGATCACAGTTTGAAGGAAATGTCCGATGTTTGCGTTAGGGAAATTCTAGCTATCTTTCTATATACCATTCGAGTTTAAGCATGACAATCAAAAGAACCTTTGAAACTTGAAAGAAAAAGTTTGTAATTTTACATAACATGCCGACGTACAATTATAACGTTCAAGTAAAGATTGTTACTGTTACAAAGGCTATTTACAATTTTATACGAAGATACGACAACAAGACGCTGTATTTGTGGCATATGACGATGATCTAGATCTAGTTTCGGAAGAATTTCTACAAGAATACTACTGTGTTTAAACATTCTCTTTTTGCAAAATATTTTTCTTCCATGTCCCCTTTGGTGTTGTAAACAAGTGCACCCGTAACCTTTGACTTTCTAATTTTATATTTGCAAACTTTTGTGGACCGATCTCCGTGAATGTGCATTTTGTATTGTCATCCAAAATATTATTGGCCTTGCTCAGTTTCAGTCAAGTATATGATGCAAAGTTTTCAAGTTATTTGTCCTTTTTTTCTTGCTGAAAGCAACGTGCCATAACAAATGTCAGTTATATTAAATCATCCGTATGTCACTGCAAGCCATGTTTGAAGAAAGGGGGAAAAATAAATCGGGTCGCCAACGATTGTTAGGAGCCAATGGGAGATATTAATGCAATTCAGAGGTAGAACGCAATCACTGACTGAAGCGTCTTACTGAAGCGTCAAAGTAATGCAACTTGAGTAATCAACTGTCCTCGAAAATATTCAACACAATATTTTTCCAGAGACCTAAAAACACTTACCCTATAAAGCGGTAATACGATAGTTTATTCACGTTCCATCTGCATGTGCATGAATCAATATATTATACATGAAAGAAACTTCTAAGTCGTAACCCGCTTCAGAAATCACACTATAAATGAAGTCCAAATCCTTACCATTAACATCACACTAAAATTATTCACAGCAAGCTCACCATTAAAGCAATGGAGCTCATTATGATCTACACAGCCATAAGCACTCTTTTAGCAGCAGCACTCTTCTCCATCTTCTTAAACAAAGGCAAAAGCCCCCCAGGTCCATTAGCTCTTCCAATAATAGGCCATCTTCATCTCTTAAGCATCAAAGAACCACTGCACCACACCGTAAATCGAATGCATGATAAACTGGGCCCTATACTCTCCCTTCGTTTTGGCAACCGTAAAGTTCTAGTTGTGGCCAAAGGAGCCTTGGCGGAAGAAAGTCTTCTTTCTCATGGCCCTGTATTCGCCAACCGCCCTCAGTTTCCTTCACTCAAGGAATTTTCATACAATTTCACTGTTTTGGGAACAAGCAATTATGGGGATCACTGGCGCAATATGAGAAAGCTTGCTTCTTCCGAGCTCTTGGCCCCTCACTCTCTCAATGTATCTGCCGATGTCCGTACTGCCGAATTGCAAACTCTGGTTCGAACTCTCTTTCAGGAGTCCAACATTGATGGGTAAGTCAAATTTTAACAGCATAGTAAATTAATACCGTCTATATAGATATATATTCCTAGCTACTTGTTATACGTAGAGATGTGTTGATGGATTGTTTATTGTTGAATTTTAATTCAGGGAGTTTACAAAGGTTGAGATGAAGTCCAAAATTTTGACGATAATATTGAACGACATAATGAGAATGATGGCTGCAAAGATGTTCTCAGACAAAGAGCAAGTAAGTTCAGAGACAAACGAGGAAGAAGAGTTCCGTGATTGGGTGGAGGATGTGTTTTCAATACTAGGAGGCAGAACAAACATCGCAGATTACCTGCCTTTCTTAGGATGGTTGAACTTAAATGGATGGAAGAAGAAGGTAGCATCAATAGCCAAGTACAGAAATGAGTTTTTCCAGAAACTGCTAGATGATATAAGACATAGCAGCACAGACGAACAGAAGAAGAAAACCATTATGGCAACTATGCTTTCGCTCCAGAAAACAGACCCCAAGTACTACACAGATGAAATCATCAAAGGGTTCGCCATTGTAAGTCTATATACTAACTCTACTGACGATCAGTCCTTTGTGGTATATATAACAGAGCTAGATATACGTACGTAGACTAAGAGTTGTTAATAATTTATAATGAATTGCGCGCAGACTATGTTGGCAGCAGGAACAGACACGTCATCAAACACGATCGAATGGGGTCTAACGTTGCTTTTGAACAATCCGGAGAAACTAAAGAAATTACAAGCAGAGATCGATGAAAAGATAGGAAGTGAAAGGCTGGTGCTGGAGTCGGATGTTCAAAATCTTCCATACCTCCAATGTGTCATAAACGAAACGCTTAGACTAAAACCAGCAGGCCCACTGATGGTGCCGCATGAAGCATCGGAAAACTGCGTGGTAGGAGGATACAATATTCCTAAAGGAACTATGCTTTTGGTCAATGCATACAGGATTCACAGGGACCCTGATACTTGGGCGGAGCCCTTGAGATTTGAACCGGAAAGGTTCCAAAGTGGGAAGCATGACATAAGCAAAATGCTGATATTTGGAATGGGACGGATGAAGTGTCCTGGGGAAATTCTTGCAAGGAGAATGGTGGGCTCGGTGTTGGGGTCGGTGGTGCAGTGTTTTGACTGGAAGAGAATTGGAGAGGAAATGATAGACATGACGGAGAGCGTTGCGATTACAATGGGTAAACAAATTCCTCTCGAGGCCATGTATCGACCAAGGGAGCACATGAAGAGCGTCATGATGAAACTTTAAGTCGCACACTGCTTAATTACATGGAATGATGCTTTTGCATGCAGTAACCCATCACTCTGTGTAATTTGTTCGCTTTCGAAGATATGTTTGTAATAAAGTTTACTTTGCCATGTTCGTCTAAAAATAGTAGTATGGTACAGCTAATCAACTATCTGATATAGCAAGTCCAAAATATAGGTCCTGCTTGTCAAAACTATTCTGAGACTTTATGAATACTATTCAACCATCTTATATGATCGTGTTTCACCTTAAGACAGAAGTGCATACAATTTAAGTATGTTACGTATGGAACTAACTGTGGTTCCTACACACTTGTTCCAGAAAAGGAATACGAACAATAAACATCTAAGACCGCCGGGATAATAAGACAGATGAATTATGGACGAAGGTGTACCATCTATGATTCAGGAGGGAAATTGGATACACAAATAACAACAGTACCAAGTACCGTACACAGTTAAGAATTTGCTTCCACGTTCTGAAGTTCCAGACTAATGTATAAGCATAGTGTGTGTGTCCATTGGTGCGTGTTACTTTTTAGAAGTTTCAATCAGGGGTAAACAAGGGAAGCTAAAAGTTTTGAAAAGAGAAATAAACCTAAATGCATCTAAGTTTTATTGCTAGACCGAAGGACAATAACTAGTTATACTTAACATTATATTCAACTTTTACACCATACAAAATGATAGTTATAACTAGCATTATATTTAGTTTTATATTATACAAAATGCTCATTTAGTCAAAAAATTAAACTTGTTGTATTTCAGTCTAATTAAATTTCTAAGTTTGTCATTAATTATACCTATTTTCCTGCTTCGATCATCTGTCATAGGTTATTTTTTAAACAGTAGCTATATCATTAATAACCTAATAAAAGCGCTAAAATCATTCGATGCTATATAATACGGTATTAAAGCAATGAATATTGAATGATTTTTCTTTCTTTCTTCGTTTTCTGGGTCCATCTTGATTCTTAAACACATTCCTTTTTATCTCTTTTGAACAATTCAAATCCTTTGTTATCATTACCAAGTTTTGCTACTAAAAGGAGTGGTAAGCTTTCGGTCTCTGCGTAGTAAAGTGTTTTTTAAAGTATATACCAGTACATAAACTAACCTTATGCTTTTGTCTCATGATAGAGAAGTTTAGAGCACGTCTGGATAGGCAGAAATAAGTAGCTCTTCGGCCTTTTAAAAGCAAAAGCAAAAGCAAAGAAGCCCACGTGGATTCATAGAAAATTCGGACTGTAAGAAGCTGTTTTCCTACTTATTTCAAAAGCATATTAATTTTTCTTTTCTTCTTTCATAGTTCGAGACAAAAATTGACTTCCAAGCCGCGTTTCTTACTATTAGAGTTTCTTCGGTGATTTTTTCATTCATCGTCCAATCGAGACGCCGCTAATTCTCTTCAATATTTTTGACAAATGTACTCGTTTTCTTCTCATATTCCTTCTCGATTCTCTCAATCTACTATTATTTCATTTATTTATTTTCGTTCGATGGGCCAAAACAAGATTTCAACAAAAAAGGAATAAATCCGTCAAAGCATGATGATATTTTATTGTGAGGGTTGTCTGACATGTGACAAGGAGGAACAACATTTTGAAATTGAAACAGTCGCAAATTGCTAAATAATTTGAAAAAAGTGTTGTATAAATATGAATTGGTTGACAAGTAACATTGAGAATTCTTTTTATTACAACAAGGTGTGTGTCAACTCATATACGTACAACATGTGCTGAAGATGGAGAGCTTGGTTCGGACCGCCATTACACAACATTATCATTTGCCATTTTTAGGTTTACTATGGTTTTAGAAGTTGTATCACTTTTTCAATATTTATATTATAATGCTTGAAATTTGTGCAAAAGAATAACATGCATCTATTGTACGGTTTATTGTTTAATATATTTTTTAACATAAAGTGGATTTCGATTGCTTTATTTGACGTGGGAACAATATGCAAAAACAACAGTAAATAGCGGCGGAGTCTTCCGACGGCCGCCGGCGGTTGTCGATCTCCGTGGCATTTTCATAAATAAAATATAATAGTCGTCGGAATTCGACATAGTTGTCATCGACGGTCGTCGCTAGCCGTTGAAAATTATCGTGTACACAAACTCCAGGCCGAGAGCTGCTTCATTATTCCACAATCCCCCTTTTCAACAGAAAACCTACCTCCACCACCTCCTCCCTATCGCCAGTCAGCTGCAACGTCTCACCAAGCATCTCCAACTTCATCATTCTCCTCTTTCGACAAGCCCAGACCATTTATCAATCTCCAATTAAGTTTTATTCATAAACCCTAATTAAATTTGATTTTTTTTTTTCAATCAAATAAATTTTATTAACCATCACCAAAAAGCTGTCAACAAGCCTGACAGGTGACCCAAAAGCAAAGCAAAACAACTACACCAATCAAAAATCATACAAAATATACAAATGAAGAGCAAAAGACCAAACCACCAGAAGTAGGCTAGGCAGATCGGCGACGGAAGAAGGAAGCTGGCAAGGAAAACCGACGATGAGCTCCGGATAAACCACCGCCCATCGAACATCGTCATCGAGCTCCGGCAATGCCACCGTCCGATGCCGATGTCGTAAGACAACCATTGATTTGTTGTTATAGTTGTACAATACCCTCATTGATTATTTGGTATACCCTATTAAATGTTAATTAGGTTGTTATTATAATTGTTTATCATTAAAATGTTGAGAAGAAGAAATTGTTTAGTGTATATATGCGTTAATTGGTGTATATACGTTGATTATTTAGTGCAAAGCGCATTAGAGCTAGTTTGAATTAATTAGAGTCGATGCTCAGGATTTAGTGTATGCGTTTTCAAGATGACGAAAATGACGATTTAGTGTATATGTTTCTTTGAATGTAAATAAATTATTGTAAAAATTGTCTTAGAAGATGATTTACTTTTTATAAATATCTTAGAGAGTTTTTGGCCCCCTTTGTCAAAAGTATTCGAAACTTTATGAATACAATTCAACCATCTTATTTGATCGTGTTTGACTTAAGACAGAAGTGCATAAAATTTAAATATGTTATGCATGGAACTAACTGTGGTTCCTACACTTGTTCCAGAAAAGGAATGCGAACAATAAACATCCAAGACGTTGGGGACAATAAGACAAACTAAAAATGGACGGAAGATGTGCCACCTAAGGTTGTACCGGTTAAAATTTCCACCGTCTAACCGATTAAAAATCACCGATTGTAACTGACAAATTTTTGATCAAACGATTACCGCTGACTTTTGACGGAGTGGTAATTCCCACCGCAGTAAGCGATAGCGGACATGGTTCAAAATTCTCTATCGTCGGCTAACCGTATACTGCTTATTTTTCCATTTCACTGCTTATTTTTCAATCTCGATGGAAAATTAGGGTTTCATATATTGACTTGTGTGGTGGATTTAATCTGGGTCGCTCGTGCTATCTTCATATAATCTCTTTTTTAATTTTAATTAGGTTACTCATTTCATTTTCACCGAATTCGAGCCATCGACAGCACCAGTTAGCTTCACAATTGATTATCGATTATGGTTCCTCTTTCACCATCACATTTAAATCCATCTCAACGGACTTCTATACAACCACAATCTGAGAATGAGGGTAAGCTTTCAAATTTAACACTTAATTAGCCTAAACATCATATCTGTTGTTGTGCTTCTAAGTTAGTTATTCGCAATGAAAAAGTTGTATTGTTACCAGCAATTTGTGGTTTTATACTTTTAATTTTTGACCTTTAACACTTTAATTATACTTATTTTGCTAGTTGGAGTTGATTTTGTTTATGCTGTTTAATTTATAAGTGCTGATAAAGCTTGTATTATTTGGTTCTAAGTTTTCAAGCAAGCAGAAAAATCAAACTAGAAAGTTTCTAACGTCATCGTTTTTTTCTGTCTAGAATTGTGCTGCAATTATAGACTAGAGTCTAAGCATATCTAAAGTAGAGGCCCACATTTTCTATTTTAAGCAAAAGAGTTCTACTTTTTTGTTCTATGCTTGATAATTCTGTAATGAGAGCCATAGGCATCATATTAATCATTTACTTTCAAATTTTAGCTCCAGGTAAGGATATTATTGTAATGATCTAAATTTTTTATAATTTTATTTGTTTTGTTAATATACTTATTTGAAATGTTGTGAAATTTTTAAATAATAAAATTTTGAATTGAAAATTTAATATTCGGAATACGTCTATTCAAACATAGCAACTGGTAAATTTTCATCTGATAATATAAAAGTTTATTTTACGGTATAATTTTATTTAAATTTAAATCAGTTAATATTTGATGATAATAAAATGTTTTCCAAACCCGAATATTTTTCTATAGAAAATTTGTAAATCATTTTCTGAGTGAGGCATCGTATTTGGTTTAACCAAATTTAGACTTATATTGTTCCGTTCATCTTATTTTTGACAAATTAGCAGCATTTTCAGTACCGATATCGACTTTTTATAATTCAATTGTATCCCTGATATCTGTATACCATTTTGATCGTTTTGTCGTGCTGATCTCTGCGGTATATTCGCTTCTGTGTTTCGGAGCTCGGTACGGACGGAACCCGCAAAGTAGCCAATCGTATCGATACCCATTGAGTTATTTTGCAGTCAATTTGTTTTTCAAATGCCAACCGTATATTATTAACAGCCACCAGCATTTATCTATTTCAACTTTTGACTTTCAATATTCCCAACTGATTGATGACTTTTTCTTTTCCCAGCTTTGATTTTTTTCTTTGGTTTAAAAATTTTAGCTGTTCATTTTCAGTACGTTCATATTCCTGTGAACATCAATATATGTTACAAAGTTTATTTTGCAATTGCCAAATTTCTCAAACTCATCCCTTTTCCATTTCTAAAGAAACCTGCTTACCTCTCCACCATACACGTCTTCCTTTTGCACGTAAGTCTCATCACCACCAACACCCTCCTCGCTCAACCAATCTCAACCGAGTGCCATTATCCGAACTCGTCCATCAACCCATTCCTCCACCGTGTGTCCTCCATCACTGTCACCCATTCCTACTCGACAAGCTTGGCAAAACCCTCCCTCTCTGGTTTCTTTTACCAGTAAGTATGTATTTATATTTGCAGCAAAGTATATATATGTGTTACAAGATTTCAGTATATAGATAAAGATATATATATATATATATAAGTTATTTTAGCTTATGTATGATTTGATATAGATATAATTATAAAGACAATTAACGTGTGTTTTATATATGGTATATGTGTTATGTCAGTTTAAAATATATATAATCTATAGTCTACGGTATAATTATTCTTCTTTACAGTTATATATATTATGGTCTGTTAGTTTTATAAAGCTATATTTCTTATAAACCGTTGTTGCTTATATACAAAGTAATGTTATCAGTTATATATAATGTGTTTAAATTTTATATATTACATACATATAGTATATGTGGGTTGTACAATGGGTTGTATAATATATGTTTGGGTTTAACTTATGTATTTATACGTCTGTTGCTATATATAAATTCGTATTCATGTATATATAAAGTTAAATAAGATCTGGTTGTTAGTATATAGATATATGTGTAAAATATTTTATATAAGCTGTATATAAAATTAGGTTATAGTATATTCGGTTATTGATATTTAAAGGTGTATAAGCTATTATATATGCGAAATGTTTATAAAGTGTATACAGTTTATTCTATTGCTTGTTTTGGGTCTGTCTGTTATATATATGAATTTATACAAGTCCATATCATTTTGTTGTATGTAGAAACAGTTTTGATAATAACGTAAACAATGTCTTATTCATATTGGTATGTGTAATATATTCTGTTGGATTTTTTTAAATATTTCATTACCGTTCAAGTTTATATATATAAATATATTATATATATTATAATAAAGTGTTTATACTGATTTTATGATAAATATTGATTTGAAGTTAATATATACACATATATTATTTTAACTATATGTTAAATTGATCTTTGAGAATATATATATATATATATTAAATTATCATTGGGTTTTGTATAAAGTAATTTGTTTTAATAAAGGTAAACATTAGACTTTAAAAAAATCTAATATATCCAGTTCTGATTTGTTCCATCAATTCTTGTTCTCAGCTTTGATCGTTGAATTCGTGCCGATTTTGCCTTGCTTGGATTCATGATTCAGTTTCAACGTCCGTATCAGTGTGCATATTTGTGTCATCTTCTGTATTCTCTAGTCTCGAAAGATGAGCAATCAGTCACGATTACGTTCTTATATTTATTAAATTTGATTTCAATTGAAACGACAATTGAAATATGCTGCTGTTAGTTATTTACATTGTTATATATATGCTATCTGTTTACCTGTGACATTTGACACCGTTATCTTTTAACTATATCGATGATATATGTCTGTTATATTATTATCATGCCTGTTATATTATTATCATACCTGTTATCACTTTGCAAGTTCCATGTTAGTATAGAATTCCCTGTGGGTTGAAATGATACATACCCGAACGATCTAGTAGAATAGGAGATAATCGTTATGGGCAGAAATGATAGACCCAAGCGATTTTCATTTGAATTGAATTTGGGATTGCGGGTTGAAATGATGCATACCCGTACGTATATTAAATTGTGGATTGAAATGATAAAAATCCATATCACTTGACCATATGATAGAAAATTATATACATACACCGTTGGTTTATATATAAATATTTTGAAATGATTTCTATGGTTTTGGAAAGAAGTATATGGTTTTATATAAATATTGATTTTTGATATTATATAAATGTTATTTTATATATAGTTAAATTCTTGATTTTAAGCTATGTATAAATTTGTTTTAATATAAAATAAGTTTAACAATAAAGTTTGATTTTATTAAAATATAATATGGTTAAGAATTTATTTAAATTATATTTTAATATAGAGTTTATTATAATTTTATAAGTCAAGGTTGGGAAGATAAATTTGAATATTTGAAATTGGTAAACTTATTTAATTAAAAATCGATTTGAAACTTATGGTATTTGAAAATTTTAAAGGATATGAACTTATAACTTGATTTTGGCTTAAGGCGATTTAAATGAATATATCAAGTTTAAATAAATTGAAGGAGTATTCAGTTATTTGAAATTTGAAAGTTTTATTTAAATGATATTGGATATATTAAGTAAATATTTCAAAACTAAATAGTAGTAAAGTGAATTTGATATATATATATATGAATTATCAAATTTAGTTTTGAAATGTTGAATATCTAAAGCTTTGAAATATATTAAAATGGTTTATTTTGGGGTTCAAATCTATTTTGAAAATCGATATAAACTGAAATTGTTTATTTAGAAATTGAACTGAATTGAAATTTGATGATTTTAGATTGGATTTCATTTGAATTTTGGAATTCGAGTGATTTGGAACCGATTTGTGAAATTAGAGGAAACTATTTTATTATATAAAGTATTTTTAAATTATATGTAAAACTATTTTATATTTTACTTTATAAATTATTTTAGTATAAACTATTTTAATATAAATCATTTGTATTATAAACTATTTTAATATACTAACTATTTTAATATATATTATTTTAACTTATAACTCTTTTAGATAAACGATTTTAATTATAAACTATTTTATTATATATACTATTTAATATCTAAACTGTTTAAGTGGTGGAAGTTATATTTTAAAGTTATGAATCTCAAAGTATTATGATTTTCTAAATTATGTTTTAGAATTTGAAAGTGTTATAATTTCAAGTGTTTGGTTTCGAAGTATTATAACTTTGAAGTGCTTTGATTTTTGAAAAATGTATATATTTGAAATGGAAATTATATCATATTTGGTTTGAATGAAAATGATATCGTATTGATATGGTTTTGAAATGGCAATGATATTTTGGTTTTGAGTATAAATTATTTTGATATGACCGTGGTGTTATAATAACGTTTGGTTGTTAAAGAGACTAGGATCAGAAGTTGTCATACTCTCTGCCAACTCCGAAAACCACTTTAATAACGGTGTACGCGGTGAAGATTCCAGAATGAAGTAAGATGACGGCGGCGTCCTATTGAGGTATATACGTGGACTCGACTCCTGTGAGTTGGCATAAAGTGACTAAAACAGGAGCAATTGATGGGCTAATGAGGTAGCTCCTCTGATCGGACACACTCCTTAGATACCATTCTATTACTTTGTGATTGATTGGATGCACCTTTTGATTGTTCTGAAAGTGTGGCTCGAGGTGGGCGGAAGCTGCGGTTATGCTTACTACTGGTCCGGAAGTGTAATTGGTATATCTACCCTGGCATTGCCTAGTTGTGCCGTGTCACCTACCCTAGCATGCTTTACTACGAGTTTGATTTGTGTTGTACCTATGGAGTATCCTCTGGTGGCCTCCCGATCAGGAGGGACTACGGTAGTGTATAGACTATCGGCACTATGAAATGTGTTAAGGTGGAAAATGTAAAGCCTTAACGCTATTTTTAAAATATATTATACTTTACTTTAGACATTATTATAGTAGCGTATATTACTACATTGTAGATAGTCTAACGGATCCTTAGAGGATGGTTATCCCAAACATCCTTTGAGTTACTTATATTTTAGTTGTTATTTCACTTGATTTGGATTTATTGATATAAGTATGTTAATCCTGAGTCGAGTGTTTTGTGTTTTGCTTTACGCTCGGATCAGACTGAGTGATACAGCTTTTGAGACTCATCTTTGGAGTTTGGAGCTTCGTTTGGAGATCCATTTACACCTTTTCAGCTTGCAGTTATCCAGTTGATTCCAGTGATGTATTCTGATCTTGTATTTGACTATTGTATTTGAAACTTCTATTGTATCTTATTTAACTCTGATACATAGCAGCTTCATGAACTACTATTCTTTTGTTTCCGATGCATTATTGTTACATTACTCTATGTTTGGGATTCTATGATTATTTATTTACTGTATATACTGAGTTTTGCCAAATATAAATTAACAATCTTGTATTTTGAGCAATTCAAATCCGACATGTGTGGATGAAAATGGTTGAAAATATCAGGCCATAACATTTGGTATCAAAGTTTTGGTTTTAGAAAAAACATAGCATATAGAGTAAATTTAATTACAGAATCACTTTCGTTCGAGCTTGAAATTTTTTCTCTTTGATTCAAATTTTCGTTGAATTTTGGAACATTCCCTTAGGTTCCAAAATCCATCTTTATCTCTCCCTATTCGTGCTTCTTGATTTTGGTGTATCCAATAACTCCACTTCGAATGATATCTATAATAACTCGACGGTTTCGCCAATCTTCGTATGATTTGTAAAGGGGTGAAACTCCGCATTGATTTACTTGAGATTTCTGTATCTTCGGTTTACAATGATTACTATCTCCTGCTATGCCTGAATTATGTCTCTTGCGATCGAATGTCGATTTTCCTTGGAATTCTGCATCGATCTTATTTTTGAAGTCACAGTCGACCCGGTTAAGGTTGCCTGTGATTTATATAAACTTATCCATCTTCATATTTGTTACTTAAATCATCTTATCTTTGTTTCGAACCTATCTTCGAATCAAAATTATCTTTGATTTGAGTCCCTCAAATTTGTATCTCTATCCTTACTTTGAAATCCATTCTTGTATCGTCAAGCGAGGAAGTGTATTTGTAAATGAATATTAAAAATGTTATATATATATATATATATTGTGTTGTTTGAGTTGTTGATGTTGATTTGGGTTTTCGATCGATTCGTCAGATCAATGCTATCGATAGGATTTTCAAAACATTTGAACAGAGAAAACTGACACAATATTATTTTCAAATTTGGTAAATGAAATAGTTTTATATGATTATGTTATATATAAATATAAAGTTTTCTAAAAATTTAGTAGTTAATTGAATTGGTTGTTGAAAATAATAATATTTGATTTTCTTTCATTATTTTGTAGACCATTGATTATATCAACACTATATAAGTAAATACAATTATAAAAGATGGTCTAGAAACTGATTTGGAATTTGAAATGAATTTAAATTATAATTTGAGGATTTAATTTCCGGTGTTTCCAAACTTTGGTTTTAAAGTTTTAAAATTTTATATTATGTAAAGTGTTTTCAAATAGAAATCATTTCCAAAGAATATTTGAATGTTTTAAAGAAGTACTCTTCTCTTTTGTCGTTGGAAAATAATTTCGGTGATGACGGCCGCATCACCGACATTCATTTTCGAGTTTCGAAGTAGAGAGACCATTTAGTAGCTTTGCTACACTTGAAAATAAATTGATTTGAAATTCCTTAAGTATGACCTGCTGTATTATAGATATATGATTTTAAATTTGATTTGATATAATATATATATATATTTGTTTATCTCAAAATTGTTTGAAGATTAATCGAAAATCTAATTCTAAAATTCTCTTAAAGGATGATTTGGATTATAAAATAAAGCCAAAATTTCGAATAAATGTTTAAACTTGAAAGAATTGAATGGATAACTTTTCCTGTATAATACCCAATTTCATTTTAATATAACTTACATAAATTATTCAGGAGTTGAATATGTAATTGGATAATATACAATATAAAATGTTTTATAAACAAAATTTGAGTGTTTATAGTAAATGTTATACACTTAAATTTTAATTATAAAAATATTATTAGAGATAAGTAGAATAATAAGTAATTGAATGATAAGTGAGATAAATTAATTTTTTTTTTAAAGAAACCTTTTTGAATCTAATATTAATAAATTAAAATTAAATCATCTTAATGAAATACTTTGAAGTTAAAATCAATTGTTGAATATAAACTAATTTAAATTGAAATTTATATGGTTTAAATTAATTGTTTTATTTTGTATTTAAATCCATTTTACTTTTTGGTTGTTTCCATTCTCCTAATTCTTCATTTCGAGGACGAAAAGTATTGAGCGAGGAAGAGTGTAACGACCCGTAAATTTTTAATACTATTTGTTTTATTAATATATTTATTTGAAATTTTGTGAAATTTTTAAATAATAAAATTTTGAATTGAAAATTTGATATTTGGAATACATCTATTTGAACGTAGCAACCGGTAAATTTTCATCTGGTAATACGAAGGTTTATTTTATGCTGTAATTTTATTTAAATTTAAATCAGTTAATACTTGATGATAATAAAATGTTTTCCAAACTTGAATATTTTTCTATAGAAAATTTGTAAATCAACTTCTGAGTGAGACGTCGTATTTGGTTTAACCAAATTCGGACTTCTATTGCTCCGTTCATCTTATTTCTGACAAATTAGCAGCATTTTTTGGTACCGGCACCGACTTTTATAATTCAATTGTATCCTTGATATCTGTATACTGTTTTGACCGCCTTGTCGTGCTGATCTCTGCGGTATATTCACTTCTGTGTTTCGAAGTTCGCTATGGGGCAGAACCCGCAAAGTAGTCAATCGTATCGATACCCGTTGAGCTATTTTGTTTCTTTTATTTTTCAAATGCCAGCCATATATTATTAACAGCCACTAACATTTGTCTATTTCAACTTTTGACTTTCAATATTCCCAATTGATTGGTGACTTTTGCTTTTCCCCGGCTTTGATTTTTTCTTTGGTTCAAAAATCTTAGCTGTTCATTTTCAGTACGTTCCTATTCCTGTGAACATCAATATATGTTACAAAGTTTATTTTGCAATTTCTCAATTTCTCAAACTCGTCCCTGTTCCATTTCTAAAGAAACCTGATTATCTCTCCACCATACACATCTTCCTTTTGCACGTAAGTCTCATCACCACCAACACCCTCCACGCTCAACCTATCTTAGCCGAGTGCCATCATCCGAACTCGTCCATCAACCCATTCCTCCACCGTGTGCCCTCCATCGCCGTCACCCTCTCCCACTCGACAAGCTCGGCAAAACCCTCCCTCTCTAGTTTCTTTTACCAGTAAGTATGTATTTATATTTGCAGTGAAGTATATATATGTGTGTTATAAGATTTTAGTATATAGATAAAGAATTATATAAGTTATTTTAGCTTACGTATGATTTGATATATATATATATATATATATATATATATATATTTAATTATAAAGACATTTAACGTGTGTTTTTTATATAGTATATATGTTATATGTCAGTTTAAAATATATATAATCTATAGCC
Organism: Allium cepa; assembly: GCA_030765085.1. Classification (NCBI taxonomy): domain Eukaryota; kingdom Viridiplantae; phylum Streptophyta; class Magnoliopsida; order Asparagales; family Amaryllidaceae; genus Allium; species Allium cepa. Next base: position 100,273,983 of record CM060946.1, on the reverse strand, counting down.
TACGGTATATATATAGTATTATTTATTCTTTTTTACAGTTATATGTATTATGATTTGTTAGTTTTATAAAGCTATATTTCTTATAAACTGTTGTTGTTTATATACAAAGTAATGTTATCAGTTATATATAATGTGTTTAAATTTTATATATTACATACATATAGCATATGTGGGCTGTACAATGGGTTGTATAATATATGCTTGGGTTTAACTTATGTATTTATACGTTTATTGCTATATATAAATTCATATTCATGTATATATAAAGTTGAATAAGATCTGGTTATTAGTATATAGATATATGTGTAAAATATTTATATAAGCTGTATATAAATTTGGGTTATAGTATAATCGGTTATTGATATTTAAAGGTGTATAAGTTATTATATATATGAAATGTTTATAAAGTGTATACAGTTTATTCTATAGTTTGTTTTGGTTCTGTCTGTTATATATATGAATTTATACAAGTCCATATCATTTTGTTGTATGTAGAAACAGTTTTGACATAAATGTAAACAATGTCTTATTCATATTGGTATGTATAATATATTTTGTCGGATTTTTTTAAATATTTCATTACTGTTCGATTATATATATATATATATATTATAATAAAGTATTTATACTGATTTTATGATAAATATTGATTTGAAGTTAATATGTATACATATATATATATATATATTATTTTAACTATATGTTAAATTGATCTTTGAGAATTTATATATATATATATATAAATACATTATATTATCATTGGGTTTTGTATAAAGTAATTTATTTTAATAAAGGTAAACATTAGACTTAAAAAAAATCTTATATATCCTGCTCTGATTTGTTCCATCAATTCTTGTTCTCAGCTTTGATCGTTGAATTAGTGCCGATTTTGCCTTGCTTGGATTCGTGATTCAATTTCAATGTCTGTATCAGTGTGTGTATTTGTGTCATCTTCTGTATTCTCTATCCTCGAAAGGTGAGCAATCACTCACGATTATGTTCTTATATTTATTAAATTTGATTTCAATTGAAACGACAATTGAAATATGCTGCTGTTAGTTATTTACATTGCTATATATATGCTATATGTTCACCTGTGACATCTGACACCATTGTCTGTTATTTATATTGATTATATATGGCTGTTATATTATTATCATATCTGTTATCATATTGCAAATTTCCTATTAGTGTGGAATTCCCTATGTGTTGAAATGATACATACACGAACGATCCGGGTTGAAATGATATATACCTGTATATATATTAAATTGCGGATTGAAATGATTAAAATCTGTATCACTTGACCGTAGGATAGAGAATTATATACAGACACCGTTGGTCTATATATAAATATTTTAAAATGATTTTTATGGTTTTGGAAAGAAGCATATGGTTTTATGTAAATATTGATTTTGGATATTATATAAATGTTATTTTATATATAGTTAAATTCTTGATTTTTAAGCTATATATAAATTTGTTTTAATATAAAATAAGTTTAACAATAAAGTTTGATTTTATTAAAATATAATATGGTTAAGGATTTATTTAAATTATATATTAATATAGAGTTTATTATGATTTTACAAGTTAAGGTTGGGAAGACAAATTTGAATATTTGAAATTGGTAAACTTATTTAAATAAATCGATTTGAAACTTATGGTATTTGAAAATTTCAAAGGATGTGATTTTATAACTTGATTTTGGCTTAAGGTGATTTAAATAAATATATCAAGTTTAAATAAATTGAAGGAGTATTTAGTTATTTGAAATTTGAAAGTTTTATTTAAATGATATTGGATTTATTAAGTAAATATTTCAAAACTAAATAGTAGTAAAGTGAATTTGATATATATATATATATATATATATATATGAATTATCAAATTTAGTTTTGAAATATTGAATATTTAAAGCTTTGAAATATATTGAAGTGGTTTATTTTGGGGTTCAAATCTGTTTTGAAAATTTATATAAATTGAAATGGTTAATTTAGAAATTGAATTGAATTGAAATTTGATGATTTGAGATTGGATTTCGTTTGAATTTTGGAATTCGAGCGATTTGGAACCGATTTGTGAAATTTAAGGAAACTATTTTATTATATAAAGTATTTTTAAATTATAAGTAAAACTATTTTATATTTTACTTTATAAATTATTTAAATATAAACTATTTTAATATACTAACTATTTTAATATATATTATTTTAACTTATAACTCTTTTTGATAAATGATTTTACTTTATAAACTATTTTATCATATATACTATTTAATATCTAAACGGTTTAAGTGGTGGAAGTTATATTTCAAAGTTATGAATCTCAAAGTATAATGATTTTCTAAATTATGTTTTGGAATTTGAAAGTGTTATAATTTCAAGTGTTTGGTTTCGAAGTATTATAACTTTGAAGTGCTTTAATTTTTGGAAATGTATATATTTGAAATGGAAATGATATCATATTTGGTTTGAATGAAAATGATGCCATATTGTTATGGTTTTGAAATGGAAATGATATTTTGGTTTTAAAGTATAAACTATTTTGATATGATTGCGGTGTTATAATAACGTTTGGTTGTTAAAGAGACCGGGATCGGAAGTTGTCATACTTTTTGCCAACTTCGAAAACCATTTTAACAACTATGTACATGATGGAGATTCCAGAATGAAGTAGGATGGTGGCGACATCCTATTGAGGTATATATGTGGACCTGACTCCCATGAGTTGGCATAAGGTGGCTAAAACAGGAGCAATTGACGGGCTAGTGAGGTAGCTCCTCTGATCGGACACATTCCTTCGATACTATTCTACTACTTTGTGATTGATTGGGTGCACCTTTTGATTTTTTTTAAAGTGTGGCCCGAGGTGGGTGGTAGCTGTGGTTATGCGTTACCATCGGTCCGGAAGTGTAATTGGTATATCTACCCTAGCATTGCCTAGTTGTGCCGTGTCACCTACCCTAGTGTGCTTTACTATGAGTTTAATTTGTGTCGTACCTATGGAGTATCCTCTGGTGGCCTCTCGATTAGAAAGGACTACGTACTGTATAGTCTATTAGAACTATAAAATGTGCTAAGGTGGAAATGTAAAGCCTTAACGCTATTTTTAAAATATATTATATTTTACTTTAGACATTATTATAGTAGCGTATATTACTACATAGTAGATAGCTTAACATATCCTTAGAGGATGGTTATCCCAAACATCATTTGAGTTACTTATATTTCAGTTGTTATTTCACTTGAGTTGGATTTATTGATATAAGAATGCTAATCCTGACTCGAGTGTTTTGTGTTTTACTTTACGCTCGGGTCAAACTGAGTGATACAGCTTTTGAGACTCACCTTTGGAGTTTGGAGCTTCGTTTGGAGATCCATCTGCATCTTTTCAGCTCGTAGTTATTCAATTGATTCCAGTGATGTATTCTGACCTTGTATTTGACTATTGTATTTGAAACTTCTACTGTATCTTATTTAATCTGATATATACAGTAGCTTCATGAACTACTATTCTTTTGTTTTCGCTGCATTATTGTTACATTACTCTATGTCTATGATTCTATGATTATTTATTTACTGTATATGCTGAGTTTTGCCAAATATAAATTAACAATCTGGTATTTTGAGAAATTCAAATCCGGCATGTGTGGATGCAAATGGTTGAAAATGTCAGGCTGTTACAATCATGCTAGTGCAAAATTCATCAAGTCCTACCATGGAAGTGGAACTATTGCCAATAGCAGTTCAAGTTTCACCACCTGCAGTCTGCAACTCAACTCTGCAGGTAAATCCTAAAACAAAGGCTATTAAAAAACGTAAATCATGGGTATGGGATTATGCAATCGAGTCTACAGATGCCGATGGAAAAATAATTAGCATATGTAAAACTTGTGAAAAATTATTGCCCACTGATAGTATACATTATGGGACCACTACTATTACTGAGCATCTAAAACATAAATGTAAAGAATGTCCGGCTTATCAAGGTCTGCTAAAGGGTCAACCCATTATAACTCAAACAAGTATGGATGGTCCATTGATTCCTCATTCCTTTAGCCAAAAAAGATATGAAGAAAAGTTAGTTCGATTTAATATTCAAGATGAGATGTCTTTTGGAATGGTGGAAGGAACAAGTTTCAAGCAGTTATTGTTTGAGTTATGTCCTAAATTAAAAATACCTAATAGGAAAAAAATTGCTTCTCTTGTTTGGGAAACATATCAAATGGAAAAGGTAAAAATTATGAGTGTAATAGGTAAACAACGAGTTAGTATTACGATAGACACGTGGACATCGGTACAAAATATTAACTATATGGTTGTCACGGCTCATTTTATGGATAATTGTGACGCCCCACCTCTATACTCACACTAACCAAGGACACTACTGAGTAATGCTGTCAGTTAGTACGAAGAACAGGCTGTTGAGGATCGACCATCTGTGTAATTGCTTTGTGCGAGTACTGATTTGTCAGATATTGTATCATGCACTTTGTTCAAGAGGAAATTCGACATACCAATGCAAACTCAGAGCTGCTACACAGTGTCTATGTGGTCTTCGAAAACAAATATAAAATAAGCATAACACAAAATCAGTCATAGATATTCATATCACTAAGGCGGAAACAGGTATGAATACAACACATAAAAGTGTACATCAAAGTAGTGGTCATAGAAGATCCACTACATCACAAAGGAATAGGTACAAGAGCTAGACAAAAGAATATGTATACATCAAGGAGTCTCTACCTCGAATGTATAAAAGCAAATCTACTATGCTAAGTAGTTAGCCAAAAATCAGATGATGGACCCTGATAAGAAGTCAAGCAGAAGCACTTGAAATACCTCGGTCTGACCCGAGTATTATTTAAGAAGAAAATAATAAACGGATCATTCTAGCTATAAATGTCGTGTAAAATGAGATAGGATAAGAGTTATAACAGAAATATATAATAACAGTGAAAATCATACAATATCTCAAATCAACTCAAAGCACCAAAAGGAATTTCATATTCTTTTGCTTATTCACCATACCTCAAATATTGATAAAGCTTATCAATACAAATCACAAAAATAGGGGAAACAAAAAAATTCCAGAAATTCATAATAGAAAATCTAGAAAGCATAAAAAGGAGGAAAAAGGCCTATCGCAAATGGGAGCATGAAAACTCACCGACACATGTATCAAAAATGGGTCGCTATCCAGTAAAATGAGCCTGAGCTCTTCCAAATAGGGTATAGTGCCCATTTGCGGACTATGCGACGAAACTCCTCCAAACAGGGTATAGTCCCCCTTTGCAGACTATGAGCCGAAACTCCTCTAAACAGGGTATAGTCCCCCTTTGCGGACTATGAGACATCGCACAATGATAGTCTAAAACTCAAAACGATCACCATTGATCGATAAGAAATGTAAATTACACTAAGCTAGTAAATAAATGAGTTCAGCTTCATGTCCCACAACCACTGTCTTAACTTAAGTATTTACAAACAAATTGTAGATTTCCACTCAAAAATTGTAACAAGATTTCAATCGAACAAGTCTAAGAATTAACTGACGAAGTAAACGCAAGCGTGTCATACCACTTGATTTGCTAAGTCGTTTAATTAAATTTCTCGGGCGAATGAGGTAAAAGTTTGTATATACTAATGGATTGGAAAATGGGTTTAAAACGAGCTTTGTATTAAAAGTAACATTGAAATCATTTTTGTGAAAGAGTTTGAATATTTACTACTAGTATAGAAAACTTTGTATTTTAAAGTGTCAAATAACAGAAATGATTGTAGAAACAATCTATCACCAAAATTCACCTATGAAAACGTGAATCAAAACCCTGAAAGATGATGTCAAATCCATCAACTGGATACTCGAAAAATCCAGTAAAGAAGTCATCAAAGTCAATAAAAGTGATAATAACTAATCGGATCAACCAAAAATCGATAAAACGAAAATCCACATAGAGATGGGCAAATTGGCCGAATTTAACAGCTCTATACATCTGGTGGTTATCCTAGACGTCTGAGCTAAAAGACTGAAATTTTCATTCCAGATCGCCCAGACATCTGGGAAGTGAGCTCAGACGTCTGAGCTGTACATCTGCAGTTTTTATTCCGATGGCCCAGACGTCTGAGTGTTATACCAAACGTCTGAGCTGAAGCTCAAGCAAAATTCAGCCTAGGCTAATGATGGCCAAATCATATCGAAAGCGATCAGACGAGCAATGATGGATTGGAATTTATGTCAAGCGACAACCCAGCCCTATAGACTCACCAATACACTCCGAACAACATGTCCAAATAGTCATATTAGGATTTTCATAGATTTTGACTTCAAATTACCAAAAATTAGAAAATTCGCCAAACTAATTCAATTCAAAAGCAAAAGGACATGAAATAGATGTTAGGAATTCATACCCAACAATAATGGAAGCTATAGACGTAGATGTGAGTTCAAGAACTCGCCTTTAAACCCAAAAACAATGAATAAGAAGCTCTAAAACAAAGGAAAATCAACCACTCATCACTTCAACTCTAGAAGCTCCAATCTAAGCTCATAAGCAAATATTTCCTAAGTTAGGTTAAAGGAAACTTTCTGAAAATTGAAGAGGAATTGAGATGGAGTAGATGAAGATGATGCTTATCTAAGCTTCCCTTTGATTTTAGAGTTTGAATCTTGAATTTCCTAGTAATCTAGGGTTTAGGAATTTTAGTTTCCTCTTCTTTTCCCCATTTTCCTTTAGCTTGAGAGTGTTAGGAAAATAGAATGAATGGATGAAGAGGGGGTGGAGTCAGGGTATTTTGTTGGGTTAGTGGGCTGAAACCCAAACCCAAAGCCCAATAGAAAATAGCAAAATTCAACTCAACTCCTAACATATCGATGTTTATACTCAAAAAGATCGCAAATTCCATTTTGTACTTAATGGAAGTGGTCTTGAGTCCGAATTCGGCCGTTTACAAAAAGTCACGTTTTGGACTTTAATCCGACCAACGATGTTATATTTAAATAAAACATTTAAATATACAATCGTAAAATATGCAGGTTGTTACAATAATGATTGGAAGCTACATAAACGGATAATTAGTTTCACTAAAACCACTAGCCATGTTGGTTTGGAGCTAGGAAAAAGCTTGGAGGCTTGCTTGAGGGTTTGGGGCATAGAACATGTGTTATGCATCACAGTGGATAATGCTAGTTCGAATGAACCAGCTATTGAGCATGTTAGAAATAGACTTAACGACATAAATGAGGTTACTTTCAATCGAAAATTTATTCATATGAGATGCGCTTGTCATATTATCAATTTAATTGTCAAAGATGGATTGAAAGAACTTTATAGCTCAATTGAAGCAATTAGAAATTATGTCAAATATATTCACTCATCACCTTCACGATTAGAAAAATTTAGAGCCTATGCATGTATGTTAAAAATGTATCAAATGTCCAATATACCAATAGATGTATATACTAGGTGGAACTCTACATATAAAATGTTAGAAGGTGCAAAAAATATCAAAAAGTGTTTCCTATGATGGAGGAAGATGATGTTCACTTCATCAATTATTTTAAAGAAAAGGAAAGTAGAGAACAAACAAGGGTTGGATACCATGCGATGTTGATTGGGTAAAAGCTAATGCCTTCGTGCATTTTCTGGCAAAGTTTTATGAATCCACATTGAAGCTTAGTGCGTCCAAAACTAGTACATCTCATCTGATTTTAATGGTGGTGGTAGAATTGTTATGGGAAATTGATTTGAAGATCGGTGATTATTCTAATCCAATATTACAATAGGTAGCAATTTCTATGAAAGAGAAGTTCAATAAATATTAAGGAGATTTAGAAAGTGTCAATAAGATGATATACCTTGCTCATGTTTTGAATCCAAGGTGGAAGCTTGATCTTATTAAAACATGTTTTGAATGTATTGGATTCAATGAAGCCAGTGTCTCTCATATCGTAAGCGAAATCAAAATGACTTTGCTCTCTTTTTATAATGAATATAAAGGGGAAGATACTGATATATGCACTTCTTTGATAAATAAAACCCCAATATATTCAGAAAGTTTCTGTGACGACCCGGAAATTTGGAATATTTGAAATTGGGATATTTAATTGATTTTAAATATTTAAAAGTTAATTTTTAACTTGAATTCAAATATCATCATTCATTGGGTAATTTAATTATTAAATTAAGTAATTTAAAGTTGGGTAAAATGTGGAATCTGGAGTTTTAAGCTTATTAAAAATAATTTAAGGGATTGTAAATTTATATCGATAATACTGAAGATAGTAAAAGTGTTAAAATTTGATTCGGAAGTGTTTGGTTAAGTTTTGAAATTTTATCGTTTAAATCGATATTTAAAAAAATAGCCTTCCGAGACACAGTCTCGAATTTCGACGAAACCAGTTCCACTAGATCTGTAATATTGTATTATTATCGGATTTCAATTTTCACAGTGTTTGGAGTGACCGTTTGGCCGTATTATATATAAATGCGCTAAAATATTTGTCGAAAATTTAATATAATAACTGGTTTAAAAAGTTATCTTCTCTATACGATCGAATTTGGACTCGTAATCGGTTCCATTTCGTTTGAAATAGGGGAATAACATTATAGATGCCTAGTGGTGCACCTTGATAGGAAATCAAAATTTTAAGTTGATAAAACAAGATATTTTATAATTAAATAAAATTATATATAATCAAAACTAATCAAGTCAGCTGCCTATTCACGTTTAAATCACGTTCTACTTTTCTCTTTGAATTAGTCAAAATACAAATCGTTCGTTTAACATTAGCAACACAAACCTTGTTCTTGATCTCCTGCATCTGAATCCCCACATCCACACTCAAACTACAATTCAACAAGATCTTTAAATCCCTCTTGTAAATCCCCCACAGATCCACCCTCCCCTTCAAATCCGTGAACGTCGTGAAGTTCACCAACGCCTCTTCCACAATCATCCCGCTAATATTCATCTTCCCAACCCGATCCAGTAGCACGTCCACCGTCACGTTCATCTTCGCCGTCCGGTGCGCCTTGATGTTACTATCTCCCGCGTACCCCATGCCCACGGTGTTCCCCGCAGAGTAAAACTCCATCGTGCTGTTATCGAATTTGAAGGATGCCACGTTAGGGTTTGTGATCGAGATGTTCGCCATTAGGGTTGCGATGAAATTTATGTTTTGGTTGACGAAGCCGGTGTTGATGTCTTCGAGGTAAAGGGAGTTTAGGATTAGGGTCGGGTCTTTGACTTTGAATACGGTGAAGGCAAGGATGGTGAATCCAAGGACGACGACGAAGGATCCGCAGCAGCCGCAGCACCAGAAGAGGGTCCGGCGTTTGGTGAGGTAGGAGGAGGTAGTGAAGTTGGATGATTCTTCGTCGATTGTGTTGGTGGATTGGGGGTTTGGCGATGGTGATGGAAATGTGAGGGGTTTACTTCCAGATCTTTTTCGAATGAGGTCAAGAATCGAGGAATCAAGGCAATATTGGAATGGAATTGCAAATTAAGGGCAGAGGTGAGTTAATCTCACTCTTCTGGGCTTTTATTTAGATTTAAATAGCTAAATTTAAATAATTGGTTGATTGATTGAATTGATTTGATATGCTATATTATTATATAGTAGTATATAGTATATATTGGAGTGATTGATTTCCCGCATTATATAGCAGATGAGACCCTATGCGCCGCATAATAGCGGATGATATGATATAAATCCCACATACCGTGATATTCCATCTCGAAGTGGAATTGGTATTGTGCTAACATCTGTGGATGCAGGGAAACAGGTTGGAGGGATCCAACTGGATTCCTCAAAATTATTTAGATAGTTTAATATTCTGTGTTATGAATATTTGATATTCTGTGATGAATTATATTTGGAATATTGAATGCTATGGCAAGCTTGAATATATTTTGGTACACTAACTTGTCAAAATATATAGAATTGGTTTTTTGAAAGAAAATAAAAGAGTAAATTTTTAAGTAAAATAATTATAGCGAATTTGAATAAACTTAAGAATGAATTGGATGAGAATAAACGCGATTTTAAAATTCTAATAAATAATTCCGAGTATGAAAAAAGGATTTTTAATAAACAGAAAAATAATGAATTATAAAACTTAAGTGATATTATTTAAAGGGAAAAAGAATTTATTTTAAAAATTTAAGTTTTAAATTTATTTGAATGAATAAAGAAGGAATTTGGGGAAATCTGAAATCGGTGTTTTCACTTAAAAGATTTTAAATCATAAGTAAGAATTAAAAATGTAAAGTTAATGGGTTTTGACGTAAATGAGCAAGTAAAAGGAAATTATTCCAAAATAGAGTAATTTGGCAATCAATTTGGAAATTGATTTAAGTGTGTGAAATTGGAATTATTAAGTAGGATGGACTAAAATAATTTATAAACTGGGTTTTTATAAAAGTGAAGTAATATATCAGTGGATATTTGGAAGAATAAATTAACGATGGGAATTTATTAAAGGAATGGGTAAATTTGTTTAAAAATAAGTAGTGATTTATTTTTAAAGAATGTGACAGAGAAGCGTATTTCCCTGGATAGCCAAGTACGTTTTCAAAACAAATTTATAAGTATAAGTTAAGAGTTAAAGTTGTTTTAAGAAGTATGTTTTAGAAAATTTATTATTTTTAAATGTTTAAATTTTAGAGTGAGTCTTTTTAAAATTTATTATAATAGTAACTATTTAAAGGTGACTTGGTGTTATGTTTTAAAAAGATAAAAAAAATTAGTTTTATATTTTACAAAGTAGCTTTATTTTAAATATTCTTAAAGTGTATATTTTTAATAAAGTATTAAAGTAGTTTTTTTTCTAAATTTAAATGTTAAAGTATGTTTTACAATATAGTGATTTAAATTATTTTAAAATCTAAAGTGCTTGTACTTGGTGATTTCAGTGGGAATCGGAAATATTTGGAAAATTTATTCTGTGAGAGAAAATGGTTTGAAACTGTTTTCCAAAAGGGTTGAAAATGGAAATATATCTTGCGAAGATATTTTGAGGATTAATAAATAATTTGGTGAAATTATTTATGTAGGATGGATGTTTGTGAATGTTAATTGATAGTTAAATAACCGACTATCAATTTTGGCCAATGCGTTGATCGTTTCGAAGAGACCGGGATCGGGATTAATTTCTCGAAAACCACTTCGATCCGGTTTGTACGTTTTCGTGGAAAAACGAGTTCGGAGTCGAAGATGGAGCAGTGAAGTGCAAAGGCTAGTCGCTACTAATCCTGGAGATGATTCCAAAATGGATGTAGTAAGAATGGTGCATTCGATTCCATTCGAACCCGGGACGGACTTGTGTGGATGAATTCTTTCGGAACATCGTCAGGTGGACGATGGGCATTCTAAGTGAAACGATCTAAAAAGGTAATGCTTAGCATCAAGCCTCATCAACCAGGTATGACTAAAAATCAGGGGTTATGCAACAAGGCTAGGTGGGTGGCGCCTATTAGGGTGAGTTCATCCCTGTCTAGATGTCCCATTTTATTCGGCTTAGTGGTGCGGCTGCTGATCCCAACCGTGGGATGATCTTACTCGGTATTATCCAGTAAGGGGTAGTCTCGGTCTTGTGTTGCAGGGGATTGGGAGTAATCCTCGGTACGGTGATCTAAGCTACGTACTGTGACAGGTGGTACCCCAGTGCCTAGTCATTAGTTGGAAATCCATTCTCCTTACGCGCCTTTTACGATTTTTGTTTGTATTACCCATGATTGTGGCTAGTAGCTGGAATTAATAAATATAACAATTTCGGCTATTTTAATAAGTATTTGTAGATAGACCCTATTAAAGTATCAGAGGATTTTATAAGAAACGTTTTAGCTATCGTAAGGTTAAAACCCGACATGTTTATTTGTGGCGTGGTCTTACGAGATCCTTTTGTTTTCAAAAGGATTTTGAAACTTTAATAATCAATTTGAGTGTGATTTCTCACGCTGGTATTCCAGACTGACTCGGGTGTTATTTAAATATAATGCTCAGGTCAGACCGAGTATTATAGAATACAGAAAAAGATGCTGTGGAGCTCAGGAGACGAGCTGGATGCGATTCGTACTTTTCGTACTTGATTATTATTCCGCTGTGTATCCAGTTTTGAGGACAAGTTTATATGACTGTCCAGATTGTATGTTATTGATGTCATTGAACTCTGATGATGTATTCTGGTGATGTATGTATAAACAGATATAGTTTTCTTTTGTGTAAAGATCTGTTATTATCTATTATATTTTATTCCGCTGTGATGGTTAGATTCTGATGTTGTTTTCTATTCTTCTTCTTCTATCTCTTTCTTTCTTAACCCCAATGGTTTGTATTTCCGTTCTCTTTGAGTTGATATGTTGAAGAATAGTATCGACTTAAGGGGTACGAGTTTGCGGGCTGTTACAGTTGGTATCAGAGCTGAAGGTTAAGCGAGAACCTTGGCTCTGGTGGGGATTACTCATTAAATAGAGTCCATAGTACTCTAGAATGAGTTTGAGTGTATTAATAGATATGAGTGCATATTTTTTAGTGAATATAAAATTGTTTTATATTGTGTTGACTTATCGGTTGAGTGTTTGTGGATTCTTGTTGATATGTGGGACGCCATATTATCGATAGGAATTTCTAAACTCTTAAACAAGATAAACCGACACAGTATTGTTTTAAATAGGGTAAATGAAATAATTTGACCCAAATTATTTTTGTATATAAAGGAAATAGTTTTTCGTAAATTATTATTGTTATATATAGATGTTTGGTTGTTAGGAATGATAATATTAAATTATTATCATTAATGTGTAAAATTGAATAAGAAGCTGAAATAATAACCAAAGATTAAGGAATAAATTAATAAAATAAATGGATTTGTAAATGTGAATTATAAATGTGATTTATAAATTTGAAATAGAATTCCATAGAAATATTGAAAATGTTTCTGAAAGAATTTAGGATTTGAAATTTTTTAGAAGTTTAAATTCCTTTGAACTTGAAAATGGTTTTCAAAAGTTTTGGAGAAGTAATAGTGGTAGTATTTTGGAGATATTTTTGAATTGGATTTGAAATCTGGTGAGATTTGGGATTTAAAAAAATATTTGAAGGGATTTTAAAAAGATAAAAGCATTGAACTCTTTTCGGTCGCTGGAAAATAATTCCGATGATGATCGCGACATCATCGGTGTTCATTTTCGAGTTTCCAAAAGGGGGATTGCTACCTGGATATTTTGGATTAATGTTTGTTTGTGAAATTTGGTTTGATTTAGATATATATGTTTTCAAAATTGAATTTGGAACCTTTAGTAAAGGTTTAAACTCTGGAGTTGGTTTGAAATGTTTTGGTAGTGAAACTCTGGGATCTTATTAAAAATGGTTATGGAATAAGTTAATGAAAAAAAATTATTGGTTGAAAATAAATTTGTGGATGAACAAATGAATTTATAATTGTAAGTAAATGAACCGAAATTGTATATTGGAAGGAGTAAGCCAAAATAAAATGTATTTGGTATTTTGGAAAGGGAAATAGAAATCTAAACTCGAATTATAAATTAGATTGAACTTAAGTAAAGTAATAAAGTGATTTTTGAAGATAAAAATCAAAGATTGAATTGTAAATTGGAAGTGAGCCAACTGCATAATTAATTATTTAATATGCAAATGGAACACTAGTTGGATAAATAAAAGTTGAAATTTGAGTTAATGATGGATTTGTAAATAAAACCCGAGTTATAGATAGAAATTCAACTTGGAATTGTAAATGAATTAAACATGAATTAAAATTGTTATGGAATTGGATTAAAATAAGAATGATTTGAGCTGCAATAAGTCCAATTTGAGTATGGATGAATTAAATATGGCCTTGGATATTATTTGAACGAATTATGAATGGAATTAAAATTTTAAATGGATTATGAGAATGGCTAATTGAATTAAATGAGTCATGAATGAAATTGAATTTGGAAAATGGTTATTAATATAAGAATCGAATGTTGTCAAGCTCAATGAAATGATTTTAAGATGTATGGTTGGTGAATAAACTAGAAATGGGATGGAATTAAATATAAAATGAGTTGGAATCAATTGGATGTGGACAAAAACTAAAATGGATATTCTATTAAGTGAATATTGTCTAATTGCATAGAATAAATTAGTCGTTCGACTTAAACGAAAGAAAATTTAAAAAAATCTGTGAATTGGTAATGGTAAATAAAATTGATTTTTGGAATCAATTGAAATAAATGTGAGTTGTTAGGGTTGAAAATGAATTGAATGTAAACAATTGAGTTGCAAACCATTTAAATTGAATGAAGTTGTATACGAATTGGTTGTTAACAATTAAAATTAATGTTGGAACCCTGTCAGTTGCTTATAAATATTGTTTAACCTGCATTGCTTATAGAAACTTGTATATTTGCTAGTTAGATATGTTAAATGTTGTTAAATTACATGATTTTGGCACTTATATGTTTAAATGAAGTAAGTACAGGTACTGGGAAGCTATTTGGTTGGATTTTGGGTGCGCAAATTGCTAAATAATAAGCCGTTTGCTTAAAAATGCTAAATAAAGGTATGCATACGCAATAAAAATAGGAAATATGAACTGTTCTTGTTTTTCCGACCGTGTGGGTTGATGTATATATATATTTATCTCTTGTCAAATTGCAAAAGCTCCTCCGTACAAAGTTGACTGCCAAAAATTTTCGAAAATTTTGGGAGTTAGAAATATTTTTGAAAATTTTTGAAAAAATTTTCGTTAGCAACAAAACGATTTCGTATTGGAATTGAAATAAGGGATTTTGAAAATCGAGATTGTAATTGATTGTTTAGTAGGAACTAAAGGATGTAAAAGTTTGCATATAAACTTTTATTTGGGATTTAAATAAATTACTAATGAGATTAATTAAGGAAATAATTAATTGAATATGAATTGAGATAAAAGTAAATAGAATTCAATATTTAAAATGAAAGTTAAATTGAATTCATAAGGAAATTGGAGATTCAATTTGAATAGAAGTAGATATAAACTAAAGTGGTTAGATAAAAATAAATATAAGAAGCGTACAAAATACTTATATTGAACTTGAGAAGAAATGGTAATATTCTTAAGTAATATGAGTGTCTGGAAAATATATTGAATAAGCATTTGAGTGAAGATTTAATAAAAATATGTGAAATGATAAGCGTTGATGAGTGAATAGAAATTAAAATGAATGTGAATAAAAGAGAATGGGTATAAATGCGTAAGACGTACGTATATTATTTTATTCGCATAGCAGTTTGATCCAGAATTGAGCACAGAATTTCGAGATAGCTATATCGACCCGAGTTAGGATTTTTCACTTGATTTTCGACGGCGAACCCTGGATATGGATTTTGATTGATTCTGAAAATTCTCTATCATAGTTATCACTATGCAAGGAGAATGAAGGTTTCTAATCAAGAAACCAGATCTGAGTCCGCACTAGGAAGTCGGGTGGATGATACTAGTTCGGACGTGAAATTGTGTGATCGAGTAAGTGATCGAATTCGGTAATGCGTACGAATGATATAAGCACATTGTACGGGCTTGAATGAATAGATATTGAAATTTTTGTAAGGAAGTCAATAAAATGTTTTTAAATGTTGTGATTTGATATTATTACTATGTAGGTTATATAGGTATTATAAAGAAATAGGAAAATTTGTTTTGATTTCAGAAGATAAATTTGAATTGCTCGACAAAAAGATATGTCTTTAAATTTCTGTATGAAATTTAACTGGGTTTTTGATCTAGCCACTTGGTTTTTTGTTTTCTTTTGGAATTTGGGAGCCCGTAGAGGCATTTTGTAGTTGTACCAAGCTAGCCACGCAAAGGAGACGCTGGCAAAAAATTTCGAAAATTTAGGGAGTTAGAAAAATTTTGAGAAAATTTTGATAAATCAAAATTTGGTTTTAAATTGAAATTTGAATGATTGAGCAAACATTATTATTTGAAAACTATGGGAGAGATTGGGAAGTTAGTAAGAATGATAATGGGTCTTTTAAAAAAAGATAGTTGGTAAGATGTTGAATTGTTTGGTTTTGGGAAAAAAAATAAACGGGTATTGGACCATTCTTCTTAACTAGTAATTTCGGAGACGAAAGGAGCGAGGAATGTGACGACACAGAAATTTTGAATATTTGAAATTGGGATATTTAATTAATTTAGATGTTTAAAAGTTAATTTTTAACTTGAATTCAAATATCACCATACATTGGGTAATTTAATTATTAAATTAAATAATTTGAAGTTGGGTAAAATGTAGAATCTGGAGTTTTAAGCTTATTAAAAATAATTTAAGGGTTTGCAAAATTTATATTGATAATACTGAAGATAGTAAAAGTGTTAAAATTTGATTCGAAAGTGTTTTGTTAACTTTTGAAATTTTATTGTTTAAATCGATATTTAAAAAAAAAATAGCATTCCGAGGCACAGTCTCGGATTTCGACGAAACCAGTTCCATTAGATCCGTAATATTGTATTATTATCGGATTTCAATTTTCGCAATGTTTGGAGTGACCGTTTGGTTGTACGATATATAAATGCGCTAAAATCTTTGTCGAAAATTTAATAAAATAACCGGTTTAAAAAGTTATCTTCTCCATACGATCGAATTAGGACTCGTAGTCGGTTCCATTTCGTTCGAAATAGGGCAATAACATTATATATGCCTAGCGGTGCGCCTTAATAAGAGATCAAAATTTTAAGTTGATAAAACAAGATATTTATAATTAAATAAAATTATACACTACACCAAACATGCCATTTTGTCACACTTTTTTCGTTACAATTTGTAACGGTTATTATCGTTACAAATTTCTAACGGTTATTTCCGTTATTAACTTTTACAACGGTTATTTCCGTTATAAAATTTGAGAATTTCGAAATTAATAAAAGCACCAAGGATAGGATTGTCATTTTATTTCTGTTCTTACTTCTCCTGTTTCCCATGTTTCAAAGTATCGTCTATCTTCATTTTGAAAATCAAAATTTCGCTCTAGGGCTATCGCTTATGGCCGCCTCTGCCTCGTTACTGTTTTAAGTCATCACCCCTTCCACCTCAAAATTTGTTCTAGGGTTATCACGTCCTCTGCCTCCGCCTCAAAATTCGTTCTAGGGTTATGTAACAACCAAACTTTTCTTGAGGTGCTAATGGAAAGAAACAGCAGCTCCACAGCAAAAATGAAGGAAGAAAAGCATACAGGCCAAAGATTATCAGAGCAAGCTTCACTAATATTGAAGACAAATCACGAGAATGTCAGTTAACTGTCAGGGGATTAAGGAAGTTGGATGTGTGCTCTGGTGTAGAGAGTGTGGGCTTGTGCATGCATGTGCATATTGTTGTATATTAATTCGTGAGTTGAGTGGGCTGTTAATGGGGCTGTTGTATAGATCTGGTCCATTATGTTGAAAACTGCACATATATAAGCAGTACTGTATGTGTAGTAATGGTGTGAAGAAAAGTAAATTCTGAAATAAAATTACATTGTTCTATGATTCTCTTATTCTGTTGCTGATAGTAATTCCTCTGCAATCTTTATCCACTTCAACTATCTTACAATCCTTTGGTACTTGATATTTGATATTGCAAACTCCTGTTAGTATATTTCTGTTCTTAGTTGTTTCAGATCTTGATGCATTATTTAATTTGGCTAATAATTGATTACTGTTACTCAATTACAACTTAATTCTTGTTCAGTTTGCATGCAGATATGATAATTGTTGTTATTTCTTGTGCTTATCTTTTTAATTGCTTGTGACTTTCTGTAATTTGATTCTCTGTTCCATATACTTGTCAATATACCATTCTCTGGTGATTATTTGGTACCTGATATAATTCTTGATCATTCATTTGCAATATATTTTTGTTCTTGAATCTGATACTTAATATTTCTCTTGATCTATAATTTCTTGTCTTGGTTATCGTCATATATCAATATTTCTTGATCTCTTATAAATGTCAGTTGCCTCTGTGGATATATTCCTGTAGCCTAAAACCTTGTCTGTGATTGGGCAACTTGAAGTTGTGACCTCTGTTAAAATTCAATTTATCACTTTCTTGTTATATTGTGTTGCTGACACACTTTTGATCATATAGTATCATTTGCAAGAGTATTTTCTTGCATTTGGACTGGTATTGCAAAACTTACAAACTCAAGTTGACAGTTCTTGATTCAATTTGATCACTGCAATACAATTCAACTTCAACCCATAACTCTCTGCTGTCTACATGTAATTTGTGCACAGTTTCTCGCTACAGTTTACATTTTTGTTCAGTTTCTTCTTCCTTCTCACTTATAATTCCTCCACTTCATCAAACATCATTATTCCTCACCAGTAAATTCACCATTTCGCCATGAGCAAGGAATCTGACCCACCATGCTCTTCCAATTTGGTATCAGAGCGTACTAATGGGGATGAAATCGAACCCCATGTCGATTCCAGCCTTAATAAAAATAACTCTTTTACACAACCACCCTTTCTTGATCAAGAACTACTATGGCAACGACAAGGTGAGTTTAATGAACATATCACTAAATCTTTATCCCAATTAGAGCATAGCAACAGGAAACTGGATCATGACATCACCACCAAATTCGAAGGTGTACACATTCTACTCACCACTTTAGTTCAAGAAGTCCACCAAATCAAGAATCGGCGCCTCCATCCTCTTCCACAACCACCTATGCCTATAATTCCTCAACCAGGCACAAGGATCTCAAATTCTTCATCAAGAACCAACCTGCCACTGCCAAGCAATGCTCCAGGCTTCATGGATCTTCCTTTATACCCTCAAGAAACCCCACTAGTACCCAAAAATCCTAATCAAAACTGCCCTAACTCAAATTATCAAACTCCAAACTATTCCAGTACAAATTACCATAATCCAATGTCCTCTTACAAGTTAGACTTCCCTAGTTTTTCTGGTAAAGAAGAAGTGGCTGATTGGTTTAAGCAAGTGGAACAGTACTTCAGATATTACAATATAGAAGACAAATATTGGGTAGACTTTAGTTCTCTCTCCCTCAAGAAAGAGGCGCTGCAGTGGTATCATGGGTATATAAAGAGTGTGCCAAATCATAGGTCATGGCAAGTATTCAAGGAAGAAATTATGGTTAGATTTAATGCTGAGGAGATGGGGAGGCCGTATGAATCATTAGCAGGTCTGATGCAAACCACCACAGTAACATCTCTTAGAAAATTTGAACAAGCTAGATGGAAGCAAAACGCCTATATTGCTGCAGCCAAATGTGTACAGGCTGATTCTTCTTTATGTGGAAATGATTTGTCCAGTCCCCAAATCCCTGATGATCTGACTGCTAAGGATAACTCGCTATTTGATGTTTGTTGTCTAGCTGAAAACCAAAACATCAGTATTATTCAAACAACCCAAGATACGGTATTATTATCTGATGTTGAGACAGTGGAAGAAGAAAAACAATCAGAAATTGCATTATTTGCTACCAAAAATGATAAATATTTCAAAGATGATAGAAGCGATGAAGTAGCTAAGCATTCACATGCATCCAATTCATATGATGTGTATATTCAACCAACAAGGCCTACTCTCAAGACTGATAATATAACTATGATGAATTCAAGTGATTCCATTACGGGTTTAAGTGAATTTTGTTTGCTCATCGAGGTTGCTAAAACAATTTATATTGAGGAAGACAACGAAACATTCTTAGCATTTGAAGCTGTCATTTTCAATGAGAACCCATACAAACCATATAAACCACCATGGCCACCTCCTTTGCTACCACTCGACCTTGAGGACAAGGTCGTTCCTGAAGGGGAAGGGAGATGTAACAACCAAACTTTTCTTGAGGTGCTAATGGAAAGAAACAGCAGCTCCACAGCAAAAATGAAGGAAGAAAAGCATACAGGCCAAAGATTATCAGAGCAAGCTTCACTAATATTGAAGACAAATCACGAGAATGTCAGTTAACTGTCAGGGGATTAAGGAAGTTGGATGTGTGCTCTGGTGTAGAGAGTGTGGGCTTGTGCATGCATGTGCATATTGTTGTATATTAATTCGTGAGTTGAGTGGGCTGTTAATGGGGCTGTTGTATAGATCTGGTCCATTATGTTGAAAACTGCACATATATAAGCAGTACTGTATGTGTAGTAATGGTGTGAAGAAAAGTAAATTCTGAAATAAAATTACATTGTTCTATGATTCTCTTATTCTGTTGCTGATAGTAATTCCTCTGCAATCTTTATCCACTTCAACTATCTTACAATCCTTTGGTACTTGATATTTGATATTGCAAACTCCTGTTAGTATATTTCTGTTCTTAGTTGTTTCAGATCTTGATGCATTATTTAATTTGGCTAATAATTGATTACTGTTACTCAATTACAACTTAATTCTTGTTCAGTTTGCATGCAGATATGATAATTGTTGTTATTTCTTGTGCTTATCTTTTTAATTGCTTGTGACTTTCTGTAATTTGATTCTCTGTTCCATATACTTGTCAATATACCATTCTCTGGTGATTATTTGGTACCTGATATAATTCTTGATCATTCATTTGCAATATATTTTTGTTCTTGAATCTGATACTTAATATTTCTCTTGATCTATAATTTCTTGTCTTGGTTATCGTCATATATCAATATTTCTTGATCTCTTATAAATGTCAGTTGCCTCTGTGGATATATTCCTGTAGCCTAAAACCTTGTCTGTGATTGGGCAACTTGAAGTTGTGACCTCTGTTAAAATTCAATTTATCACTTTCTTGTTATATTGTGTTGCTGACACACTTTTGATCATATAGTATCATTTGCAAGAGTATTTTCTTGCATTTGGACTGGTATTGCAAAACTTACAAACTCAAGTTGACAGTTCTTGATTCAATTTGATCACTGCAATACAATTCAACTTCAACCCATAACTCTCTGCTGTCTACATGTAATTTGTGCACAGTTTCTCGCTACAGTTTACATTTTTGTTCAGTTTCTTCTTCCTTCTCACTTATAATTCCTCCACTTCATCAAACATCATTATTCCTCACCAGTAAATTCACCATTTCGCCATGAGCAAGGAATCTGACCCACCATGCTCTTCCAGGTTATCCTCCCCTCCGCCTTCCTCTTCGCCAGGTACATTTCATTTTTTCAAACCTCGATTGTAAATGGGTTGGGAACTCTATCTAAGCTACGAGAGTGAGCAGTATTGTACCTGATATCCTTAAAATTGTTTGAGACATGAATAATTTAACTTGGGAAAGGTATTATTCACTGTGGTTATTTTAGCTTAAGTATTTATTATTACTTTTTTTAACTGCATTTCTCTTTTGATATTTTCTTACAAGCCAAGCTATTCTTGCTTAAGTTTTGAAATAATAAATTGCATCAGTGATATATAATAAAAGCAACTGATGAAGTTTGGTATATTTTAAAAACCTGCTTTTTCTACAGCCAGTCTTTAAAACCTA
This sequence comes from Allium cepa, assembly GCA_030765085.1. Classification (NCBI taxonomy): domain Eukaryota; kingdom Viridiplantae; phylum Streptophyta; class Magnoliopsida; order Asparagales; family Amaryllidaceae; genus Allium; species Allium cepa. Next base: position 100,252,515 of record CM060946.1, on the reverse strand, counting down.
CTGCAAGCTTTAATTATTCCGTCAATAAATTGTTAGAGCATTCATGTGCCTGTTTTGTTGCTAATACCAGTTGTTACTTAACAATTATATAATTAATCGATCAATATATGCTTCCAGTTTTATCATAGGATTGATATTATATTTGAAATTATTTTGCTTGTTTTGTTGCTAATACTGGTTTTAATAAGCTAATCCTGTAGTTTGATTTTATTGTTGATTCATACTCATTATATGGTAAACATATAATTAGTTAAGATGACTAGTGAACTGAATAGCAAAAGCTAATAGTCTTTATGTTGAAAATCATGGCTTGCCTGCTAACTTTGTATTCATTGTTTTTCAATTTTGTTTACCTTCTACCTATTCATGATGTGATCATATTCTCCATGCCATGCTTCATTGTTTTCAATTTATTGATAACAAAGGTTGCATTAAAATCATCGACTTTGGAGCATCCAAGCAAGTAGTGAAACTGGCACTCATCCCCTTTTTTTGTGACTACCAATTATGTTACTGCTAAATAGACTGTGGATCATCAGTCTAATAGATTTGTATTTGGTTTTAAGTAAGCTGAATATAATGGTACATTCACATTTGAGTCAGTTTATTTGGTTGCATGACACATGAGATGGAATACTATTGACGAATCACTGAGATCAGCATTTGGAGTTGTGGCATATAAAACTGTTATGCTTGAAACTATGACAAGTTCTTAGACATGAGTTTAATCCTTGTGCACATTCCACAACATATGCAAACATCAAAGTTGCATATAGACTTGAAAGAGTTATTATATTTATGAGAATAATGCGTTTTACTTGAAGCCAATGTACCGTAGAGTGAAAATCTTTACTTATGCTACTTGACCAGTCATATTTCAAGTTGATCTAGTTATTATGCAATATCTTTTTGTTAAAAGTTTTATTTATTTTGTCCCTTATCATATTTGATGAATAAGATTAATGTGAATAAGATTAACTATGGTTTTCATATTGTGGCATCCAACACAGGTTTCATTTATAGAAGTGAAAGGTGAAAACTCGTCGGCAGTAAGGTGCCACATTTGCAATATATGACTGATCAAGTGGGTGAAATGGTATGGTGCAACCCAAGATATCATTAGATAGTTCCATTAAAGGGGGTGCTAGTCAGTAGTGTGTGTCTTATAAGGAAGTGGATCTTCATTCTTAACCCTCTAGTCTCCAGGTATATAGAGGTTCTGACAATTTTCAAGAATCACTTCTATAACTTTGTTTCAAAGAATTATTTTATAAATAGTTAATTATATGTATATCAGCAACATAACTTCTTGACCGTATTTCAGTTTTTTTCCTTGTATACTTTGAAAACAATAACCGTGCCCTCTGTTATATTGTCATACACATAAGAAACAGACACAAGGCAAATCACATTGTCAAGTCTATTTCTATACGGTTACATTGAAATATCATACCTAAAGATTCTAATTCCACCTTACTTTATTGCTATCCCTGAATTCATTTTCAATCATTCGCTCTTTTATACTGGTCACTACAGTAATATTATCTTTTAGTGTACCAATTATGTATCGCCATTATTGATCATTGTTGCAAACTTTTGGATTAGTGCATGGTTCTTTCTGTGGTATTTTCAATTATTCGTTTCTGTCCTTTACTTTCAAACCAATTTCCAATCCAAATGACTAGGGTTAAATCGTGTCCATATTTCAAAAGTGTTTCTGCGCTATAAACTATGAAAATAAGTTTGCTGCAAAAAGAAACCAATTTAAAAGAACCATTGTCAAGTGCTTACCAAATGGCATTTTGGTTGTGCTTACGATCTTTACTGTGAGTCTCTTGTGATTTTCAGATAGGTATATTAACTGCAAGTATTAGATTAATATGCAGACACGTTAAATATTTAGTTTATGTTGGTTAGAAAGAAATTCAATGGTGTAGTCAGTTAGCGAAACGGATTGTACTTTTCATTGAAAGAAACATCTTAACAAATGTGCTACCTATTTCGGTATCAGGTTTAGCTTCTCAGGTTTATAAGAAGATCAAAGGTCGTAACGGATTCTCTTTGGTTTGAATACGAGATGATACGCACAATGAAAGGCCTATCGATCGGCGAAATAGAACTCAGTGAGGAATAAATTTGCTATTGAAACACAGTTCTCATAATAATAATAAAAATAGTAATTATAACAGTTTTGGTCCAGTGCTTAAATCTACACCAGCAAATGTGTTGACTTTTTGTAATACAGTTCTCGGTCTTTTCTTTGTTCAAGGTTCTCCCATATTTTTGTAATACACCAGCAAATGTTGACCTTTTTTCAAATTTCAGTTGAAGAAGGTTAGGTGTGGCATGCACATGAAAGTGTGGGTTGAAATATGGCAATGTTTTTGTACTTAAGTGTTTACACATATCTACTGTACCTGCTAATGTTGTCTGACAGAACTTGAAAGAACGGCAAAAATGGCAGAAAGAATACCACTTTTGAATCCGTATAAAATAGGCAAATTCGAGCTATCTCACAAGTTATCATCTAATTTGCTATTATTATTTTTCATTTGGGATTCAATTATTACATTAGGCCTTATGGTTTTGCAAATTTATGGATGGCCCTAACAAGGATTTTATGCTAAAAAATAAAAATCAATGCAGAATTGTACTGGCGCCATTAACAAGATCAAGGTCATATGGAAATGTACCGCAGCCACATGTTTCGTTGTACTACTCTCAGAGAACAACAAAAGGAGGGCTTTTGATTTCTGAAGCCACCGGGGTTTCTGATACTTCTCAAGGGTACTTCTTTTGCTAGATATTTGGGAATTTGGGGAAATATTTCACATTTTATTGTGGATTCCTATCTAGCATTAAAACGCATTGCTGATTGCAATAAATATGTTGAAAATGCAATTACTTGCAATAAATTAGGTATCCAGAAACTCCAGGAATCTGGACAGAAGAACAAGTTGAAGCACAGAAACCAATTGTTAAGGATGTTCATAACAAGGGTGGAATTTTCTTTTGTCAACTCTGGCATGTTGGAAGAGTCCCAAATTACAGTATGTATACGATCAACCTCTTTTCATATTTTCCGTACCAACATGATGTTTAAAATGAGATCAACAACATTTCATTCTGTTTCTGTTTACAAATATATACAGCTTATCAACCAAATGAAGAAGTGCTGATTTCTAGCACCGACTAAGGAATTCCATCAAAAAACAACAACATGATGACGTTGCCAAATGTTCACCTCCACGAAGATTAACAACTGATGAGATTCCTCAAATTGTTAATGACTTCAGGCTTGCTGCTAGAAATGCAATCAAAGTCGGTACCTAACGTTACATTTTTTCCTTTCATTTTTACGTTTATTGTTTTATTGCTAACTATATTCAACCAAAGTAATATTCATGCCTCTTGATTATATCAACCTATCAAGCACAACTCTATTCATATCATAGAGTTTGTAGCTGATTTATCAAAACAAACCTCTAAACAGTTTTCTTGTATAAAGCTTGGGTATCTTGGATATGGTTAAATTGCCTTTTGAAATATGTTGTTGCCTTGTATAAAGCTTGGGTATCTTGGATGTTCTATTGGTAACATTAAAATGATCTTGTCACCGTTACTAGTATGAAGTAATTTGGCTTACCCCTGACTTTAAATGTGAAAATCAAACAATTGTGACCTTTTAAAAAAAAGAATCCATTAAAGTTTGTTAGCAGGATCATTTTTCTCTACTGCATTTAGTGCATAGCTGTGTCATATGGCTTGTGTTAGCAAGTACTACCATAGCGGCAGTGTTACATAAAACTTCAAAAGGCTTACAATGCATTTAACACGGCATGCAATACTGTTCCTGCTGTGGCCTTATTAAGAAATTGAATTGTTAACTTTATTGTTATTTGACGCCATGATGAACTCTTATGAGTAAAAGGAATATGTACCATATGTTTCTGTTGTACTTTAAAAAATAAATTCTCCATAGAGCTGCTAAAATGGCACAGTTACTTCATAGACCCCTAATGGATTTAAGTACACTTGGGGCAATTTTGTACAAAATTGCGTAAACAGTGAGAGTTTGCCGCACAAAAGATACAGACTCATATTACTCTTATAATTGTTTAAAATGCACGATAGAGTTTGGAGGACACAAATAATTTAAGCTTGCTCATTGTAATTGTTATCCACAGGTTCTTGATCGTGGTGAGAAGATCGAACTTTTGGTGGACAAAGCCGAGAGCTTGCAGTTTCAGGTATCTCAAATTTATCATTCATTGAGAAAAAATTCATTTCTTTAGAGCTTTAAAGCATTATCATTTTAGCTCAGTTGCGTTGAAAGTTTCTGCAATATCAAGTTTATTCAATGCTTGTTAGTTATTTTATGGGTGTGCATTCTGCTTATATGTATTTTATTTAATCACATTAGGCGGATAGTTTCCAAAGGCAAGGCAGGCAACTTAGACGTAAGATGTGGCTGGACAATCTAAGATTCAAGCTCATTGTTGGGGGCAGTATAGCAGCAACAATACTTATCTTATGGCTAATGGTATGCAGAGGTTTCAAGTGCTGATTTCATATTTGCTTTATGTACAAATTTATGCTACCATGTGTTTATGTTGGAGTTTCAACTAACACTATTACCTGCCGTATAAAAATGGATTCGACTATGATGAGTATGCAACAAAGTTTGTTACAATTTATGAATCAATTTGGAGGGAATGCGACACCAAGAAATGAAGTTGCTTCCAACAGTTAGCATGATAGTCGTAGAGCTAGCTTGGGTGTTCAATCCAATGGTGCTATTGGATCTTCCACAAGAGATAGGCAGTCTGTAGTCTTATTGTCAAAAGAGTTGAAAGAGGTTGCTAAGGGCCATCTTGGGACACAGAAAATATGCCACCATAGAGAGGTGATGAATGAGGAAAGAGTTGTATGGGTGGAGAAAGTGTTTGATCCAGAAGCATCTATTTATGAAGCACCACAAAATGGTAATTACAAGCTATTTGATATAATTGATGGAGGTTTTGTTATTTGGCCTGAGTGTCGTGTTTGTTGTTTGTAGGATCTAGAATTTATTTTGAAGTAATGTTAGAACTTGTAATATTTTGATTTCATACTCTTTAATTATGTATGATGAACTTGTGAAATTTCGAATCTTCCTTTAATTTGTTGTCAAATATTTGTGCAATTTAAATTGTATTTTTGGATGCGTAATTGATTATTGTTATCGAAATTCCGTAATTTTTGATATGTATGTACCTACTGTATTATAATAGATAATTTTGTAGTTTAAATGCTAGCAAAATGCAGCTCTACATGGTTTGGTAGCTGTAATGAACATATTCGTTACTAAAGATGAAATTTATAACGAGCATAGCCGTTACTATTGATGAAATTTGTAACGAACAAGTGCGTTACTAATGATGAAATTTGTAACGTACAAGGTCGTGATAATTTAGAATGACAACCCCTTCTTCTACCATGAAAGGGGAAATTAAGTAACGGAAAATACCCGTTACAAACCGATGCAACTAATAACAAACTTTTTCGTTACAAAAATTTAGATTTCTAACGACAAGGTCCGTTGGTAAGTGATATATCTAACAATGGGTAGAGGCCGTTATAAATATTTGTAACGACATTCCTCACACCTGTACCACTCACGATATATCTGTTATAAATTTCATTTGTAACGACTATATTCGTTACGAATACACCTTATTGGTGTAGTAATATATGATCAAAACTAATCAAGTCAGCTGCCTATTCAAGTTTAAATCACGTCCTACTTTCCTCTTTGAATCAGTCAAAATACAAATCGTTCATTTAACATTAGCAACACAAACCTTGTACTTGATCTCCTGCATCTGAATCCCCACATCCACACTCAAACTACAATTCAACAGGATCTCCAAATCCCTCTTGTAAATCCCCTACAGATCCACCCTCCCCTTCAAATCCGTGAACGTCGTGAAGTTCACCAACGCCCCTTCCACAATCATCCCGCTAATATTCGTCTTCCCAACCCGATCCAGCAGCACGTCCACCGTCACGTTCATCTCCGTCGTCGGGTGTGCCTTGATGTTACCATCTCCCGCGTGCCCCACCCCCACGACGTTCCCCGCGTAGTAAAACTCCATCATGCTGTTATCAAATTTGAAGGATTCCACGTTAGGGTTTTTGATCGAGATGTCCACCGTTAGGGTTGCGTTGAAATTTATGTTTTGGTAGACAAAGCCGGTGTTGATGTCTTAGAGGTAAAGGGAGTTTAGGGTTAGGGTCGGGTCTTTGACTTTGAAGACGGTGAAGGCGAGGATGAGGATGGTGAATCCGAGGACGACGACGAAGGATCCGCAGCAGCCGCAACACCAGAAGAGAGTCCGGCGTTTGGTGAGGTAGGAGGAGGAAGTGAAGTTGGATGATTCTTCATCGACTGAGTCGGTGGATTGGGGGTTTGGCGATGGTGATGGAAATGTGAGGGGTTCACTTCCAGATCTTTTTCGAATGATGTCAAGAATCGAGGAATCAAGGCAATATTGGAATTGAATTGCAAATTAAAGGCAGAGGTGAATTAATCTCACTCTTCTGGGTTTTAATTTAGATTTAAATGGCTAAATTTAAATAATTGGTTGAATGATTAAATTGATTTGATATGCTATATTACATATAGTAGTATATAGTATATATTGGAGTGATTGATTTCCCGCACTATATAGCGGATGAGACCCTATGCGCCGCAAAATAACGGATGATATGATATAAATCCCATATACCGCGATATTCCACCTCGAAGTGGAATTGGTATTGTGCTAACATCTGTGGATGCTGGGAAACAGGTTGGAAGGATCCAACTGGATTCCTCAAAATTATTTAGATAGTTTAATATTCTATGTTACGAATATTTGATATTCTATGATGAATTATATTTGGAATATTGAATGCTATGGTTTGCTTGAACATATTTCGGTACACTGAGTTATCAATATATATATAATTGGATTTTTGAAAGAAAATAAAAGAGTTAATTTTTAAGTAAAATAATTATAGAGAATTTGAATAAACTTAAGAATGAACTGGATAAGAATAAACACGATTTTAAAATTGTAATAAATAATTCCGAGTATGAAAAAGGGATTTTGAATAACAGAAAAATAATGAATTATAAAAGTTAAGTGATATTATTTAAAGAGATAAAGAATTTATTTTAAAAATTTAAGGTTTAAATTTATTTAAAAGAATAAAGAAGGAATTTGGGGAAATCTGAAATCGGTGTTTTCAGTTAAAAGATTTTAAATCATAAGTAAGAATTAAAAATCTGAAGTTAATGGGTTTTGACGTAAATGAGTAAGTAAAAGGAATTTATTCCAAAATAGAGTAATTTGGCAATCAATTTGAAAATTGATTTAAGTGTTTGAAATTGGAATTATTAAGGAGGATGGACTTAAAAAAATTATAAACTGGGTTTTGTTTTTATAAAAGTGAAGTGATATATTAGTGGATATTTGAAAGAATAAATTCAAGATGGGAATTTATTAAAGGAATGGGTAAATTTTTAAAAAAATAAATAGTGACTTATTTTTAAAGAATGTGAAAGAGAAGCGTATTTCCCTAGATAGCCAAGTACGTTTTCAAATTTTTTTTTATAAGTATGAGTTAAGAGTTAAAGTTGTTTTAAGAAGTATGTTTTAGAAAATTTATTATTTTTAAATGTTTAAATTTTAAAGTAAGTCTTTTTCAAATTTATCATAATAGTAATTATTTAAAGGTGACTTGGTATTATGTTTTAAAAAGATAAAAAAATTTAGCTTTATATTTTATAAAGTAGCTTTATTTTAAATATTCTTAAAGTATATATTTTTAATAAAGTATTAAAGTAGTTTTTTTCTAAATTTAAATGTTAAAGTATATTTTACAATATAGTGATTTAAATTATTTTAAAATCTAAAGTGCTTATACTTGGTGATTTCAGTGGGAATCGAAAATATTTGAAAATTTTATTCTGTGAGAGAAAATGGTTTGAAACTGTTTTCCAAAAGGGTTGAAAATGGAAATATATCTTGCGATGATATTTTGAGGATTAATAAATAATTTGGTGAAATTATTTATGTTGGATGGATGTTTGTGAATGTTAATTGATAGTTAAATAACCGACTATCAATTTTGGCCAATGAGTTGATCGTTTCGAAGAGACCGGGATCAGGACTAATTTCTCAAAAACCACTTCGATCCGGTTTGTACGTTTTCGTGGAAAAACGAGTTCGGAGTCGAAGTTGGAGCAGTGAAGTGCAAGGGGTAGTCGCTACTAATCCTGAGGATGATTCCAAAATGGATGTAGTAGGAATTGTGCCTTCGGTTTCGTTCGAACCTGGGATGGACTTATATTGATGAATGCTTTCGGAACATCGTCACGTGAATATGGGCATTCTAAGTAAAACGATCTAAAAAGGTAACGCTTAGCCTCAAGCCTCATCAACCAGGAATGACTGAAAATCAGGGGTTATGCAGCAAGGCTAGGTGGGTAGCGCCCATTAGGGTGAGGTCATCCCTATTTAGATGTCCCTTTTTATTCGGCTTAGTGGTGCGGTTGCTGATTCCAACCGTGGGGTAATCTTACTCGGGATTATCCAGTAAGGGGTAGTCCTGGTCTTGTGGTGCAGGGGATTGGGAGTAATCCTAGGTACGGTGATTTAGGCCACATACTATGACAAGTGGTACCCCAGTGCATAGTCATTAGTTGGAAATCCATTCTCCCTATGCGCCTTTTACGATTTTTGTTTGTATTACCCACGATTGTGGCTAGTAGCTGGAATTTAATAAATGTAGCAATTTCGGTTATTTTATTAAGTATTTGTAAATAGACCCTATTATAATATCAGAGGATTTTATAAGAAATGTTTTAGTTATTGTAAGGTAAAAACTCGACATGTTTATTTGTGACGCGGTCTTACAAGATGCTTTTGTTTTCAAAAGGATTTTGAAACTTTAATAATCAATTTGAGTATGATTTCTCACGCTGGTATTCCAGACTGACTCGGGTGTTATTTAACTATAATGATCGGGTCAGACCGAGTATTATATAATACAGAAAAAGATGATGTGGAGCTCAGGAGACTAGTTGGATGCGTTATGTACTTCCGTACTTGATTATTATTCCGCTGTGTATCCAGTTTTAAGGACATGTTTATATGACTGTCTAGATTGTATGTTATTGATGTCATTGAACTCTGATGATGTATTCTGGTGATGTATGTATACACAGATATAGTTTTCTTTTGTGTGAAGATCTGTTATTATCTATTATATTTTATTCCGCTGCGATGGTTAGATTCTGATGTTGTTTTCTATTCTTCTTCTTTTATCTCTTTCTTTCTTAACCCCAATGGTTTGTATTTCCGTACTCTTTAAGTTGATATCTTGAAGAATAGTGTCGACTTAAGGGGTACGGGTTTGCGGGCTGTTACAGTTTCTTAGCTGGCCTTTCTCCATTTGAGATGTAAGTTAAACAAAGAAGAGAGGCTATGGAAGTGGCTGATATTGCTAATAAAGTTGATAAATGTTTTTCTGATCCTTGTGAAAAAATTGGCAGCGGTTCTTTTGATCTTTTGAATTGGTGGAATGGTAACCAATCTTGGTATCCAATTCTTTCTAAAGTGGCAAAAGATGTACTCTCTATTCCTAGCTTCACAGTAACAAGTGAGAGTGCATTTAGTTTGGGTAGAAGAATAGTGGATCCATTTAGAGCTTCACTTACTCCAAAAACAGTAGGGGCTTTAGTGTGTGCAAGCGATCGGATTAGAGTAGACGACTTTCATTTTTATAAAGAACCAATTGAAGGCGAAGTTCAACTCTACAAGGAACTTGAGGCTTTGGAAATAAGTAATACATGTTGATTTATTTGTTTATTAAAGTATTGTAAGTACTACTTAATATGTTACACCAGGAGAACCCGGCGGACCGGTAAACTCCTGAGGAGGGTATAGTAAAGCCGTCCGCTGATCCAAGCCCCCACACCCCCGGGTAAATTTATATAGGATAGGGAAGCGCATGGTAGGAATCGAACCTGAGTCTTTTTACCAGAACCCAAGTCTCCTTTCCACTGCGCCGCACCCACGGACTTTATTTTCTTTTTCTACTATTAAGAAATGAAGCTTTCATTACTCAAATATGACCATAATTCTATTTACTATTAAAAATATTAAACTAGATACACTTTGCTTACTAGTTACGTACGAGCAGATGCATAACATAGGACACTTGATATAGTTTATTTACCATCATTCATGCTTTCATAAACTTTTGCTTGTTCTATTGTAAAGAATTGAATGGTCATGTTTGTATAGTTCTATTTACTGTTAGAAATATTTACTGTTAGAAATATTCACTGTTAGAAATATTGAACTTGATATACTTTAATTACCCACACATAACATAAGAAACTTGATTTACCTTGATTTCAGTACTCAAATATTGAATGTAGTCTGAAATTTGTACAAGTAATATTCACACAATATAGTGACCTTCATTTCCTATTTTATTAACAACTTTTATTTTTTAGTATTTTGGGATTTTGGCTACTGCATGTATTCATGACGCATATATAAGCATGTATAATTGCTGCTCTACTTGAACTAATGGAGTTAGACTTTAGTCACAAAAATTCTCAAGCTTTGGAATGAAATCTATGGATCTGGTATCACGTATGGGTTAAAGATCTATCAAAAATAGCTACTGAACTTGTGGATCTATAAACTGTGCAAAGAATGAAAATGACTTAGTTGTATATATTGAAGTTCCGAACTCTATTTACTATGTTAATAGTTGCTAATCACTTCACTGGTCAGTGGTATACCATGACATGTTATACTATGTGTTATGTAAAATATATGGATGATGAACTTTATAGATCTTTTAGTATATTAAATGCAATGGTTAGTAGTACTATATATATGTTGAACTGGGTTATATATAATCTTTTAGAATCTGCTTGCACGCAACGTTCTGAAGTTCCAAACCAATGTATTAAAGCGGAATGATATTTTATTTTTTAGAAGTTTCAATTATTTGTCATATAGCTTTTTTGTGATAAAAGTGGTTTTTCTCATGAATAAAAGTGCTAAAGTCATCCAATCCTATATAATATGTTATTGAAGCAGTGAAATGTTCAATGACTTTTCATTCGTTCTTTATTTTCTTGTTCCATATCTTGATTCTTAAACGCATTCTTTTTTACCTTCTCTTTCAACCTGTTATCTCTAACATACTGTGCTGCTAAAATTATCGGTAAGGTTTCGGTCTCTGTGTAGTATTTGACCTAAAGTGCTTTTCAACTGTATATACCAGATATATAAACAAACATTATACTTTGTCTCATGATAGAGAAGTCCAATTAATATTTCCGTGGAGCCGAATTGAGATCCATAGTTGAATTGGCCATATGGACGGGGTTCCTAGCGTATATTGGTGGTCACAATATTGGGAATTTGCAAATAGCGTCAATTATGCCTTGCATATATCATGGTTATTATCTACAAAAAATAAAATAAAGTACCTCAATTGGACAAAACAAACCTATTGTACACATCCTTTTGTTTATAGTTGACCTTTTATGTTGTTAGAGTTGGAAACTATAAACTTACCGTCGATGTAATATGAACTGAAATCCTTCTACATGGCGACCTAAAATAAAATTATAAACATTTTTAAGAAAATACAGGGAAATTCAACAAACAGCCTTTACTGATTTATAACTAGAAGGATCTGCATATATTATGCATTCGCATTAGGGCTGTCAAAGTGGGAAAATCAGTGGGTTGGGTCAAACCCATTAAAATAAATTGGTTTATTGGGCTAAACCATTTAACCCAGTTAATTAAATGGATTAGGTGGATCTGACCTGTTTATACACTACTGCCCATTTAACCAAAGAGAATTGACGTTCTCATCTAAAAATCTAGGGTTCTTCGCTTTCTCAGAATCCCTCTTCCTCTCCCTGATAGGACATGATTCGACGTCTTCCATCTTTTCATTAATTTCTAGGTTGCAGTAATTGAGCTATAATCAGTCTTCCATCTAATCAAGTTGGTGCGTTATTCTATGCTGTAGTCCTTTACCGTTATTTCCAAGGTTAATTTCTAGATTTGGGCAAAGTTTCATCAGTTCATTTTTACCGCGGTTACTTTTTGCTTCAAGATTGCGATTTGCGAATCATTCCTGGGTTCATACTTCCTTTACTGTTTCGGGGATGAATTTTTGGCAGAACAAAATATTTTGAGCTTTAATGATATATCCTAATCTCTTATTTATTTATTACATTTGGGCAAAGATTCATGTTGTTTTGCTTAAGTGACTTTTCAGCTATATCGGAATCTCTTAATTATCAGAAGTAGATATGTTATTCTGAAAATTTGTTAACGATTTGGAGAAAGAATAAGTCTGATCATGATCTTCTTTATAAGTATGGCTTTTAAAAATGAGACAGGTTAAACTGTTTGTTTATTAAGCCACGATTGTTCAATAGGAATAATAATCATTAGACAGTTAAAATGCTTTTATTATATATTAACTAATTTATCAAAGATTTGCAAAAACTAACATTGTTACATTCAAGTTACATTGTTTTGGATAAATAAATACATTACTTCATCTATACCCTACTTAAATACCACTATAAACTAATTTATTTTGTTTATAGACAATTTTTGTATATGTTTTTCAGAATTTGAAGTTGACTTGCAACAAATTCCTAAAGAGATATGGATAAGAAATTTGAATAAATTAGCCGTCCTAATAAACACATGTATTGATTATTTTCTACGGATTGTGTGCATGCTTGAGATAACTTTTTTCTGCAGTTTAGGGCAGGTCCACCACTAATAAGTTTGTTCATGCGCTCACCAATGATTGCGATTAGCTAATATTTTGTTTTCCAGTCATTGCACAATTTCAACAAATTGAAATAACCTGGTTAATAAAGAAATCCACAAAGTCAGTGGTTCAGACCAACTCTAAACATTTTTTTATGTGGCATAAAGGCTACAAAAATACGACTATATAAAAGGAATGCCCTTTGAATTTATCGTGAAGTGTAGAGTTATCCCCTTCGACGAACTTGGTTGAAACAAGTGAGGTGAAACATCCTACATTGGTATATTTTTTAAAATAAAGCCCCAACCTCTGAAACCATGATCTGGGTAAACAAGTGAGACATTTTTTTTGCACCCATGCATTGGGCATATTCTATAAAAGAACAACAATGATTTAAACTGCAACGAAAGCTTTCTTTCCACCTCCGCCTCCACTAGAACCAGCTGGAATTACTCTCGATACATTGAATCTCACAGTTTTAGACAAAGGCCTACAATAGAATATTAAATTTAAACAAAAAAGATGCTGCAAAATAATAAGCTAAGTTGTATTTTCAAAATGTTGTCAGTGTAAAAGTCTGCATTAGAACATTGATTGCCACTTGCTAGTTGACAAACATTCAGAATTTGTGTAACAAGTTTAAGCTATCAGATCAAACAAGTGACTATATGAAAACCTATATAAAAAGCATGGAATGAAAAGCATGGAACGCCTAATATGCTAAAACATATTCCAAAATGTCAACACATTACTAAAAAAATGGGTTGACTTAATGAGATAAGTTAGTTCAATCAAAGTAAGTATAGAGAGTTGGCAATTTCTTCTTAAATCTGATGTATATGTATGCCTAACTAGTGGTCTGTATGTTTATATACATGCACGGATGCACCTTTGGTGTCTGTATGTTTATATAAAATAAATTTATGCACTAAAATCAACTCTATCTTTTCATCATAAGAAATCAATATTGAATATACCACAGTAAAATATTTAAGCAATATGCCTGATCCCGTTGATCAATTTGTCAGCATTCTGCAAATTGCAATGGAGGGAAGTGGATAATACGATTCAAAAAGATAGTTTCTTGGCATTTCTGGGAAGACTTGGTAAGTAAGCACACTAACCAATATAGGCTGCATCATTAATTTTTGTATTTACTTTATATATGTGATTGGATTTATGATTTATCACTGTTCGATTACATTCACCATCAATTCATTATCTGTTTTACTATCAATAATGATTAAGTGAACAAAGAAATGACTTAGGTACAGTAAGGTAGACCATTGTGTTTCATATGTCATGATTTAGAGTACGAATATGGCCTTTTGATTTATTTTAGGAGGATGAGTTTCTATCTTTTTTAACTGCAACCATGTACAGTAAGGTAGACCACTTTTACCACCTTGTTCTTTGATACCGTAGACTGACTGTATGATACATTGTCCCCTTTTATTGAACACCTTGTGTCAATTCTTTCGTTTAGGCTCTTCAACAACTAATTTGATTAGTCTGAGGCCTTGGTGCAGTGGTAAAAACGCCAGGCTGTTGACGACAAGGTCGGCAGTTCGATCCCTGCCTCTGGCATATTAAACTGTGCGCCACGATGATTCTTGCAGACTTGTGCGCTGCCTACTTTGTAAATATAAGTACCCAGTTTCAAAAAAAAAAACAACTAATTTGATTATCTTGTATTACAGTTTAGTTATAATACTTATTAGTCATTGATGTGGAAAGATATGTAAGTGATTAAAGTATGTTGGCAGTTAATTACTTGATCAGACAGGGGATGTACTGACGGCTAAATTAAGAATGTATCTAAATGCAAATTAATGTTATAAATGCATTTGCAAAGCAACTCATGATAAAACAGTTGATGTGAATCATTGTAATATATGATTTCCTATTTTCAAATTTAATAGATATCCCAAACATATTCACCTGTTGTTAACAGTATACATTGGAAACTTTTTAATTTGGGAAAAATGTAATAGCAAATTCATAGCCATCTTTACATTTAAAGCCTAAATGGCTAAATGTACCAGGCAGTAGCTCCAAAGAAGAGAATAAAAGAAGATAACACATGTATCCCCTCCATTGTTTTGCTCTAAATTATTGCTCTGCCATCAAATGTAAATGAAATATACAGTAAAGATATCAACAATAGTAGAATAAATTAACATAGGTGACAAGTTTGAGCTGAACCACAGTAAATATCATAAATTGCAGAACTTTCTATTCTTATTTGTTTATCTTATTGGTACAGTAAGTCTACAGTTCTTTTTTTACCTTCATTTTGTAATTTTTACCAAGTTATTGTTTTGTCATTGCTATTGTTTACCGTTAAAGTGGTGGTTGATTGCAGAAAGTTTATCAGCTTAAGATTATCAGAGAAAAACAAAATCTTGCGTATTGCTATTTTTGTCTATGGTGTTGCTGTTTCAAGTAAAACTGTTCATGAATGCATTGTCTGTTATGTGATTGCAGAAATGAAATTATTGTTTATGTTGCGTGTTGTTATTTCTATTTATGGTGTTGCTATGTAAAACAAAAACTGTTCTAGACTGTTTAAGATTGCAAACAATGTGATTGCAAGAATGATACAAAGTCTATGGTGTTGTTATTTCTATATTAGGTTGATGTAAAACTGTTCTTGAATATTATTTTTATGCTGATGAAAAACTGCAGGAATGAAAAATTATTGTTGCAATTTCTGCACTGTTTATTTTTTATCTTATATAGTGTTTGCTACCATTTTGTGCAAAATGGGTTCAACGGATTGGGCTGGGTTGATCCGTTAAATTTATGGGTTGGGTTGGATTTACCCAATTAATAAATAGGTTTAATGGGTCGGGTGCTTTTTTCTTTTAATGGGTCGGGTGCTTTTTTCTTTTAATGGGTCGGGTTAATTTTCAACCCAACCCATCCCAACCCATTTGACACTCCTAATTCGCATATACTATAAATAAGGTAAGTGATATAAGAGCATCATAATACAAATTGTGCAGTTAAAATGTAATCAAAGATAAGGGAAGTGCAAAATGTTGTATTTCAAAGAAAATCCGTTTTTCAAAATCGATTTACTGTTAACATCACATTATTGGTGTATGAGAAAAACTGTACCAACATAACAACATCCGATAATGTCTTGAGACATAGAGTTTAATTTTCAAAATAACATTGATTTAACTTATTTGTAACACGTGGAGTTTGAACATGAGAACAAATCATAGTTTTGTTATTGGAGTGTGTGTATTAAAACTGCTAAAATACATACTAGTAAACTCTGAAATCAAAGCGTTAAACGGTAAATAGTGAGATTTTAAAGGGGTCTGCCAATTAATACCCTTCAGGTTGTAAAAGCATAGAGTATGAGTTAATCCTAACCACATAGAGATAGAGATAGGCCTAATACTCAAAAATTCTAAATCTGTATCTAAAGAAGGATAAATATCCAATATCCGGTGTTAACAAGAGATCTTATCACCACCCTAAAGCAAGATTATAGGAGTGAATGATCCATTTGAAACCACTTTCGAATCGGTTGAAGTAATCTAAGGTTGTGACCTAATGGGATCTAAAAAGGATTTTAACTGAGTCAAAAGTGTCCTACTCTTTCGAAAGGAATCCTTTCGATGGGCATTGATGTGTGTACTCAATCAGACTCCACGCACTCGAAAGTACCATGTATTTTATTTATTGATCATGAATACACAGACTTAAGTACTACAATAAAGTGAAATCCCCAATTCAATTTTCAAATTATGGTTTACAAACTCATGAAAAGAATAAGTGTGGAAAAAATGAATTCGGATCCCCCAAACAACATCACTTGAGTCTTATTTATAGGTGCAGGCTTGACCCTTTCACATCATTCCTTTTGACGTTATCGAAAGGATGCCTTAATGACCTTTCGCCGCTGTTGAATCCAAAGCACCCTCTAATGTTGCTTTCAAGTGAGACTTGGATGCCTTCGACTCCATCGGAAGGCGTAAGAGCGGCTCCCATCTTAGTTAATGCGGAACCCATCTTTCAACGCTTGCGGAAGCCATGTTGGTCACATGTTAAACTGATTCGAAAAGCCAGTCGTTGTAGAACCATGCTTTCAAAAGGGATATTTTGGTAGAATTTTCTCTGTGGAAGCTAGCGAGTGGCAAAACCAAACGCTACGAAGGTTTTGATATACGCGGAAGGGGTAATATCAAAGGAAGCCCTTATTTTTATCCCTTGCAGAAGTGCTTACAATGCCAATTTAGCAACTTCAATTCCTTCGAAGGCGTTGTACTCCTTCGATACCTTCGAACGATAACTTTCGCTGAAGTGGTTGTCTCTTGCGAAACCTCTTTTAGTGCATGCGGAATCAACTATTGCGTAAGAGATCAACTGAATCGAAAGGGTAGTTTTGTCCCCTTTTGACCTCTTCGGAAGCCCATGGTTCATCTAATACTTGTAGTAGCATCCCTCTGACTCTTTCAAAAGGCTTTGCTATCGCCATTGCTCCTCAAGAAACTTTCTTCGTACTTTTTTGGGCTTCAACGGGATTGGGGTAATTTTTGATGATAAAATTTGCCCTTCTGGTGAAGGGATGCTCTTGAATTTTCAAGTCAACTATTTCAATACAGAACCTTCCATTGCTTCGGCATAGAATTTTCCCATCTACAGGTATTCCTGAGTGAATCACGACCGTTTATTTAAATATGATTAAATGGTTTTCCTTGCATCCGTCTTTCTTATAAATTAGTTTCCGTCTTCCTCCTTTTCATTTACGTGCAATCAAACATCTTGGAGAAAGAATCAATTCTTTCAGTGTCTCACTAAATTCACGATTTTAGGAGATGAAAATTCAAATCTAAGGTGACATTGTTGCATATCAGAAATCAGTTTTTTTTTCATGTTCAGTTTCAATTTTAAATTTCTAAGGTTTAAGTCCATGTTACTATTTTTGAATTTTGAATTTTTTTTTCAAGTTTTTGTCTAAGTAAACTCAATTTTTAACGTTGATTTAGACTAATCAATGACATCAATTAGGTTCGAGCTTGATTTTGCCAAATTTGGGATTATTTATAGCTGTTGGATGCAGATTCAAGCTCGAAACCTATTATGCCAAATTTTAATTTATCTTGGAGGATATTAAAAGTTAAAAATTACGTCCCTTACTGTGAATTGAAATAATAAAAATATACTTTCTGTTATCATCAAAACTCTTAATCAACCTTTCGACTTAGTCGAAACCCCTTAATTGAGATAAACACGTCTGTTTGTATTATTTTAAATTAATGTTGAGGCTTCCAAAATTCTATTATGCCCTTCCGACTTATTCGATGCCCTTCCGACTTATTCGATGCCCGAAATAGTTAATTGGAATGTAGCTATTATAACTTTTCTAACATAAACATTGTCTCAATGTCCATTCGTTAGTGTTAATGCCACTATTTTTAAGTCTTTCAATTTAATTGGAGTATGGCATTTCGACAATGTATATTTTCAAATAAATATTGCATGGATTGCTACACTTACTATAAAATAGAGTAAAATTTGTGAGCTTTGAAGTTGTCGAAGGGAAAGTCCAGGTGCATGTATGCTATATAACGAGGGACGTTGATTTGATAATACTGAAAATTTAAAATTATTTTGGAGTTGTCGTGTGGTCGTACGATAAGCAAACGCGCTGAAATAAAATCGAAAATTTAATTTAATAGCTGGGTCCGAAAAGCTATCTTCTCCATACGATCGAATTTGAATTCGGTACCTTTTTCATTACGTTCGGAATAGGGGTTTAACATTATAAACGCCTAGCGGCACGCCTCGATAGGAGTTCGAAATTTTGAGCTTCGAATTAGAGACAATTTAAATTTGAATTTAAATTTAAAATATAAAATATATTTTTCCTCAATCTAATATTGACCTCACCCAACACTTGTCCATTTCCTGAGACCACGTGTTTTCTTTCTTCTGAATGTTTCACACGCGTTCATTTATAAAAATAAAAGAAAAAAAATTAGATAAAGAGAAGAAAAAAAACCAAAACTTTCTTTTCTTCAATTCAAAAAAAAAGAGAAAAAAAGCATTAGAACGAATAAGAAAATCAATGGCCGCGTTTTTTTTACCTCATAATCGAATTCGACTAGAAGTCATGGCCGCTATCAGAACATTCGAATTTTGAATTCGAATTGAAATCGAGTGTGTTCAGGCCTCGACTTCGTGAGGAAGATGTCGTGTGCGATTGGAGATCAGCATAGTCATCGAGAAAGCAATCGCGTGAGGCTCGAAGTTAGGGTTTCGCATTGAAGTTTGGGGATTCGCGATTAGTTGTTTGACTAATTCAAAATATTAATCAACTATATAACATTGCTTATACAAGGTCAAAACCGTGAAATCAAGTCGGAGTGGGAATGGATTGCAAATAAAAGCAAAGGTGAGATCTTCTCACTCAATCAAATTTTTTTGATTTAATTTTAAATAGTTAAATTTAAAATTGTTGATTGTGTGTTTGGATGATAAATTATTATCAGTTGTATTGGATTAGACCTTATGCGCCGCATAATAGCGGATGATATTATATTAAACCCATATATCGTGATATTCCACCTCGAAGTGGAATTGATATTATATATGTATACTTGGAGTGATTGATTTCTCGCATTATATAGTGGATGAGACCCTATGCGCCACATAATAGCGGATGATATTTTATAAATCCCATATACCACGATATTCCACCTTGAAGTGGAATTGCTATTTAATTGTTGTGCTAACGTCTGTGGATGCAAGGAAACAGGTTGGAGAGTTTCAACTGGATTCCTCAAATATTGAATTTGTTTCAATTTTATATGTTGATTATTTATAATCTCTGTGTGATTATATTGGTGATTAAAATCGTTGAAAGTTATAGAAGTCCAGTATATTTTTGGCATCGTAGGATACCGGAAATAAATAAAAAATTTGGATTTTTTAAAATTCAAGTAGAAAATTTATAGTAAAATTTATTTTTGATAATTGGATAAAATTTTAAAGAAGGAATTTTAAAAGAATAAAGTTTTATTTTTGACTCCTATTGAATAAAATTCTAAAATATGGGAAAAAGGCTTAATAAATGGATTTCGGGTGATATTATTCAAAGGTTGAAGAATTTATTTAAAATACGGATTTTTAAATAATTTGGAATAAATAAAGGAATTTATTTTAAAAAAGAAATAAATTTAGAAATAAATTTGGAATTTAATGTAACGACCCGGAATTTAGGGCAATATCAATTTAATAATCTGTAATAATTAAATTGATTCGATAATTTTTCTTTATAATTTTAGTTTAAATTGATAAATTTAATCTTTTAAAGGTTAATAAATTTTTAATCTGGCATTTATTGATAAGAATTATTTTTCAAAGCTAATAAATTTTTATTCTATTTATAATATATATATTTGATATATATTGTGAATAGAAATATCTTTTGTTTTGAATAAAAGATTGAATTTTCAAATTGTAAATATATTTGTATGTATATGTTATAATTTGGAATGGTTTTGGAATTTATTTAATCTATTGATAATTTATATAGGTATGAATATTGTAATCGAAATCTTTGTTTTAAAACTTAATATTTTTCAAAAGTTAATTTAAAGATTTATTCATCTGTTTTCAAAATATAAGATAATTGTTTATTTTTAAATGTGATAGTTTAAAAAGGATTTAAACATGCTTTGTTTTAAAATGCTCAAATTAAAATGGTTATAAATGATAAATATAAATGTTTTAGATTTTAAAATATATGTATAAGAATTATTTGCATTATAGTTAGTTTTAAAATATTTTCTCTTAAAAGTAAATTTATAAATACATATGAAAACATTTATTAATTAAGGAATTTAAATATGTAAGTTTATATTTACATTTGAATTCAATAAAATTATATTAAAAACACCTAAGACATGTGTAAACATAATAATCACCTTAACAACACTTGTTAATCAATTAAGCAAGTAGAGTGACAAATGTAAGATTAATTAACATGTGACAACAATTTCATTTTAATTTTTATTAAATGTTTTTAGAAGAAAACAAGTTTCTTTCATAACACTTTCATTTTCCTTATTTTCTTTTCTAAAGCTCAAACAGAATTTCCTCAAATCTGAAATTAAAATCCAAAAGCAGATGGAAATCAAAAGCAAAATCAAATATAAATTCAAACCAAATTACTACAATTCAAAGAAATGTTCAACCTGCAAGTTCAAGATCAGTTGTAACATTTTTAATCAACCTGCAAATTTACAACCTGCAAATTAAAATGGACTTCAACCTGTAATGCAAGGATTCACTTCTCAACATCATTTTCAACAACATTTTAAATCAAAAATTTGAGGCATGCAGTGTTGAATATGCGCTATGCGCTTATATGATTTTTGTTTGATAATAATAAACATATACATTCGTTTAAATGTATTTGTTAATGTACTATTTTATTTTTCATAGATTAAATAAATATTTGTTGAATAAAATAATTTACACAGAATTTGAATTCAAACAGAAATTTTATTCAAACAAATATTTATTACGATTTTGAATAGTACAAATTCAAGCTCTCACTATACATATACAATTTTGATTCTAATTACATCACAATTCAGTTTACATAATTTCCTCACTACATATCACTCACACTCGTAGTTTATCTTCAACTTCATTCCAGTTAGAATCCAGCATCTGAGAAATCTGCAAACATATTCACTAACGCAGTAAAATTGAAAAAGAAATATTTTTGCAATATAAAATGAAATATGATTTTTGAAAATATGATTTGCCTCAGTTATTTGGGTTGTTTGTCATCATTCACATTTGAATTCATCATACACGAACAATGTGACATGCACAGTGTATCACTGTACATGCCACAAGGCCGTGCACATCGATATACATTTGTATTCTCTACAGGGACAGGTGAGCACAGGTCAAACCCAAATGAAAAGCCAGGTTCAACTCACGTGCAATATATTTAAAATCACGACACGAGCACAAGGTCAAACCCGAGTTTTTGAAACTGGATTCAACTCAAGTGAAATTTCAAAAATCAACATGAATGGATGCAAAGACCAGTAATGCAACAGTGATATGCATAGATGCATTCAAAGTACAAACCAGTTGCAACATGGATGTCACAAGCAATGACCAGATCAAAGAGCAAAATGATACAAGGCAAACTGGCAACAACAAGTATGGTGCAACACTGACTCAAATACACAACTACAAGGCATAGCAACTGCATAGCAACTGCAACAAGACACAACAATGAAGACTACAACCCAATGAACCAGAGACAACAACAGAACACAATACACCAAGTAAGTAACGGCAAGCAACATGGTCAGACACACTTCAATAGTGCAGACCAAGCAATGGACAACTCAAAGCAACATGTCCAGTTACAACAATGCACAAGTGACACAACGACCATGAACAATGCAAACTACAAATGTGATACATGAATAATGCAAACTACAATGCAGACTTAAGCCAAGTCGTGATGAAGAGAGCAGATCAAACATAATGGACTACATGCACAGACCAGAGAGACAATATGAACAAGTGACTCAGGAAAATACACATGAAGACCAACAACAAACCCAAATGAATATCACAAGTATGATCAGTAGTACACATGCAAGCTCGAGCACAAAATATGGAAACTGCACCAATGCAAATCAAAACAGAGAGTATATATGGTGATGCAATCAACATCTGCTCAAGGCAACAATGCGGTGCAACTTCACAACAAACAAGTCAGTGTAGCAATGAAACAATACATACACCATGTGTAGAGGACCAGTGATACAAGTAACATGAGCAGACCCAAACAATACATACACCAGCCTCAACACAGTGAAGATACCAAATACAAAATTCATACAGAAAGCTACATGGATCAACGAATTGGATGAACAAAACTTGAGTGCAACAGTGAAGCCAGAAGAAATGGAATGCAACTACAGTGATCTCAATATAGTAATCACAGCAGACATAAATGCAACAATACTCAGATGAACACATGGCCGAAGTCAATGAAGCCAAAGCAAACAGAAGGGATGATCAGACACAGGACAACAAGTGCAGTAGCTACAACTTCAACCACAAAACCCAACAGCAATGCATGTATCATGAAACCAAAGTGCTCGATGCACAGTGCAGACAAATGCTCAAATGAATATGAAATAACCAGAGAATGGTCAGAACTAAATGTAACAAGGATCAGAGATGAAGCTTACAGTGGATGAACACAAAGAAATGATGATGGCCGAAAATAATGCAGATTCGTGAATGTATACAGTCAAGAAACTCAAGTGCGTACTGTTTGAAAAAGTCACAAATTAAAAGAGGAAAGTCACTGCCGTATCAAACAAGTTAAATCGAACACTGCACAAACAAAACCATGGGTATCAAGTTGAAAAAATATCAGGAAAGCCGTGCGCATCAGGCAATCAAAAAAATTAGGAAAGTGTAAATGAATACGAGCAAATTCAAGTGACTCGAATTCATATAAATATCAAACCCAATTATCATCATAGGCATCGAGTTCAAGCAACCAATTTAACCAGCAACGAAAGAAAAAATTACATACCGCAACAGCGAACTCGATCAACAGAGGAGCAACGCAAACCAGAGAATCAAGCATAAGCGAAGCAGCGAGCAAGAGCAACGAAAACCAGACAATTGATCATCAGAGAATCGAAAGCCCTAATTTTTGCAAGGGGACAAAGCCCTAATTTGGACGAACGAAGAATAACAAAGCCTCCATTTTTTTTTCACAAGCCAGAGAAAAGAACGGGCTAGAGAAATAAACATTGGGCCGACCTTGTTTTTATTAAAGGGGTTTAGTGTTTAATTAGGGTTTATTTTTAAAGGGGGGTTTTAGTTTATATTCAAATAGGGTTTCAAGTTTAAAGTTGTTTTTTATTTTGTTGTTTTTACTTTTCGATTCAAAGTATTGGTAAATCACCACCTAGGTTGTAGGTAGTGTCAGATTGTCTAGTTAGAATTAGTTCAGTGAGCAGGGTGTGCGAGTTTGCAAAACTCTATAGGCAGGAGCAAGGGTTTGCGAGTTTGCAAAACTCTATAGGCGGGAGCAGGGGGTGCGAGTCTATTAGAGTGTTTGTAAGCGGTAGCAGGGTTTGCGAGTCTGTTAGAGTATTTGTAAGCAGGAGACTGTTTAATTCTAATAGAAATCTGCGAATGCAGCAGTAGGCAGGGGTTGCCGAAGCTGGGTAAATTTTGTGTGTGATTTACTTTTCAGCATATTTATTTCTGCAGTTTGTTTCTGTGTTTAAATCGAGAAAATTTTCTATAACCCTATTCACCCCCCTTTAGGGTTAATCTAGATCCTACATGCAGTAGTGTTTCATCAGCTAGCAAGATCAAAGCATAGCTTTTCAAATTTATGTTCAGGCCTGGATTAATCTGCTCTGCTTATATTTCAAGTGAGTAAATGGAATTTTAAAACAGTTTGATTCTATATTTCTCTTGATTTTGTGATGATATCATGATGATTATATGAAATATTTGTTTTAAATTGAATGCATGTTGAATTGGGTGTATGGAATGCCTGTAAAATCTAGAACTGTTACTGTGTTTATAAAACAGTTCCAAATCCTATAATAATTTCAATAACTTGATTTTCAACACGAACTGGAATTTGATTTGTAAATGGAAGTTGGTTGTAATCATGTAATTTATCATCTAAAAATAGTTATAGGATTTTAAAATGAATGATCAACTCATATTTTTCAAATTACAGTAAAAAAATCAAATTTGGGCAAAAATTTATGAATTCAAATTCTAGTTTTGATTTTATAATTGGATTACAATTGGAAAATTATGATTTTTATTGCTTGTATCATAATTTTTAATTGTGTAATTAGTGAGATATTTGGGTTTGTTTGTTTTGGGAACTTCGGTGATTTGACGAAGAATAACATGATGATTGAAGCTTGAATTTTGACCGAAGCATGTTTATAGGTTGTAGATGTTGGAAAAATTGTTCAATAATTTGTCTAATGAGTGAATCATTCAAATTTGTTCGAACTAGGGTTTTAGTTATTTTTGTTTTCGGCTTGGCTGTGAAGGCAATTGCAGCTTGGTTAGTGGATCGAGTTCAAATCGCGTTTGGGGATGTTGGAACTCATGGCCGTGGTGTTTGATGATGGGGACGGTGAAGTTCGACAGTGTTGAGAATGGTCGGCATTGGGGGTTTTGTGACGAGATGTAGCTGTAGATTTTGAGTTCGAGGTCGAAATTTTGTTTCGCGTTCAAATGGTTGGATCTGGGTTTGTTTTTGGGGTCGTGCATGTTATTGTGATTGGTGACGATGGTCGCGACGAACTTTGGTGGCCGGTAGCATTAGTGCACGTGTACGTGGTGCACGGGTTTAGGTACAGGGGAGTTTTTGTTTTGGGGAAGAAGGTTTTCTCGTGTAACTCTCGCGTTATCATCTGCGTTGACTCGAAGTAAAGGTGTAACGACCCGAAATTTTCGAACCCGAAAATTCCAGATAGTTATGAAAAAGAAGAAAGAGATAGAAGAAGAAGAACAGAAACATCAACAACTCACATTCGCAGCGGATAAAATATAATAATAAATAATAACAGTTTACAAAAGAATACTATATCTGTCGATTACATTTAATATACATCAGACTTTCATACATAAACAGTCACTGAATAAATACAATTATCATGTCTCAGATTAACAATAATATAAATACAGCGGAAATATTCTATACGCTCCTGCCATCCAGCTTGCCTCCTGAGCTCCAGAACGTACTTACCTGAAAATCTGTTATACTCGGTCTGACCTGAGCATTACATCAAAGTAACACCCGGGTCAGGCTGGAAACCAACGTGAGTAAACCCATCTAACATGGAATACAAAAGTATCTAACTCATATAAACCCGGGTAACTTATATCAATTTTCACTTCACAAGTCGTTTCACACATCAATTTCTAAGTGCCAGAACTTGGATTATATAGTCCAATTCACTTAAATCATTTCATTTCAGCCTATTGATTCAATATTAATTTATAATGAATCGAAGTGGTGTCGGGTGTTAACCAATACCCGACTCCGGTCTCTTCGAATTCAATTCATCTTAACCCATGTCATTTAAGTGAAATGCAATTTATTTTTAAATAAAAGATGTCACCCCTTTTACACAGCAATTTATCATTGACAGATAACCACATTATCATTGCCCACCCAATTCACCCTATCACGAACCATTTCATATCAGGGTATCAATCAGTTTAGGGCATTTAAACAATCATTTAATCATACATAAGCAAGAAAATCAATCATCTTTAAATCCTGCTTATTAATTGATTACAGCCCAATTGATTCACCATCCCATAATCATTCATCTTAGTTAATCCTCCTTGTTAAATTACTCTTTAATTACATTAAAATTATCATTATTATCTAATTACTTTCATTAAGTAATTATACTTAACCAAACTCCATGAATGATTATCCTCAATTAATCAATTAAACTTAATTAATTGCATCCCTTAATCAACCCCAATTCTCATAAACAGTAATTACCCCTCTGTAATTACTTACTTAAGAAATTAACCCCTTACTTAATTATTAACCCTTTTTGATTAATTACACCAAGTGATTTATCCTTAATTACTTCTACTAAGTAATTATCCTTAAATTACTTTCCATTAAGTAATCCCTTTTTAATTTATTACATCCTGTAATTATGAATTACTTCATTAAATCTCAACAGGTATTTATATTTAATTAATCACCAAGTGATTACTTTTAATTAACAAATTAATTTCAATCGGGTAATCCATCCCTCAATTACCCTTAAACCCATTTAAAAAATCTTAATTACAGATTAATTATTCTTTAACCATTAATTAATAAACCTTAATTATTGATCAACACCACTTAATCACAAATTAGATATTCCTTAATTACTAGTTAATTAATCATTAGTCATTGTTAATTAAATTACTTAATTACTTAAGTATTAATCATTCATTAATTAACTTAAGTGGTTAATTACAATTTTTTTTTGAATAAATGTCAAACTCTTTATTGATAATGGTAAATCATTACATACACTATATACAAGCAATAAATCGGGTTATATAACAGAACATATCCGCAAGCAATGCCCTAAACACACTGCAAAAACCTAGCAACCATATCTAATCATGGCGGCTCATGAACTCTTCCTGGCAAGCCTTCTTCTCCTTCAACATTCGCGTTAATACTATCAGTGCATCTAGACGATCTAGAACTCTCAGCTTCATCATCTTCTCTATCAATCATGTACCGTGAGGATGTTGCTATGTTTGGGGATTTAGGGTTCGGGGTTGAGGTAATGTTGTTGTCTGGTCGCAGAGGTAGAATTTCCCATCTTACAGTAATTTCTTCAGGATTGTTTATGCTATGTTTGATAAATCTGGATCTATTTATAATAAGGTCACGAACACTGGATTTTATGATATTGCAAATCGTGAATCTGTCTGTCTTTTCATTGCTAAAAATGATGGAATTTCTGCTTTTCCAAATGAACCATATGGATGAACTTAACGCAGCTATTATGATGTCCTTCTTAATATTCTTAGCTATGTAGTTCTGGTTGATGTATGCAATAGCATCTGATAGAGAAATATGTAGGTTTCTTTGTGTTATAGGATCTCCCATCATGCTTCTGATCCAGTACCACACATGCTTCGAAAATGAACACTTAAAAAATAAATGCTTACAAGTTTCCACTTCTCTTTTGCACAGAACACAAACATCATCTTCAGTCACTCTTTGCATTTTTAGTTTGTCTTTAGTAGGTAGGAAATTGAACATAGCTCTGTATAAACATATATTCATTTTTGGGAGTAAGATGTTGTTTCATATGATTTTGTAGTCATTGTTTTCTTGTAACTTGATTCTAAGATCATTCCATATATCATGGAAATTAAATAGACCATTTTTACCACTACTGCAAATCCAATAGTCTTCTGTGTTGTCATAATGAATGAGTACTTGCTTTATTTCCTCACTTATGTTGCCAAGATAAGAGATATTTTCAGGCTTCCATTTATTTCCCGATAAAATTTGCTCTACCTTATATTTATGTCCTCTTGAATATGATAGAGTTTCATGCCCTAGCTTTTCCAATAAAGTTGAACCATTAATCCATGGCATAAACCATAGGCATGTAGATTTTCCATCTACAATTCTTCTATCAATTAGCTTCTGTGCATTTTTCCTATGATATATCATTTTTTTCCAAGTGCATGAATAGTTATTACTAAAATTAAACTCCCACAGAGTCTCATTATTAGCATATTTTGCATTCAACCACTTAGCACTATATGTAGAATTGTTAAGGGTCTCCCAGATTCTTTTGATGCAGAAAGTAGTGTTTATGTCAGACAGTTTTTTCAACCCCATTCCACCTTCAGATTTAACACTTGTAACTGTTTCCCATGGAACACTACTTTTTTTTCCTTTCCAGATAATTTTTTTTGCATATTTGATTGATTTTGTGAATAGTTAAGCTAGGAAGCATGAAACACTGCATCCAAAAACTGACCATAGGATAAACTACAGCCTTAACCAATTCTATTCTTCCTGGAACTATAAGAAATTTGCACTCCCAACCTTGCATCCTTTGTAACACTTTGTCAATCAGATGTTTACAATTTGAGTGTTTAATGTATGTCACAGATAGGGGTAACCCAAGATATCTGACAGGTAATTCTCCTTCTTTAATATTCAAAATGTTGAGCACTTGCTCCTTGTTGGTGCAATACTTGTTGAAAAATACTTGGGTTTAAGGTTATTCATTTCTAAGCCAGTAACTCTCTTTAATTTCTTGAAACAATTCTTAACAGCTTTAGCTCCAGTTTCAGTGGCATTTTTGTGAAAATTAACAGATCATCAGCATAAATTAGATGTGTTATGTTGGAATTGTTCTTGATAACTGATTCCACTTTTCCTTTACTGGCTTTAGCATCCATTAACAAAGTGAAATATTCCATGCATAAAGTAAAAAGATAAGGGGATAGGGGATCTCCTTGCCTCAAACCATTTGTGCCATAAAAATATCCCCTATGATATCCTTCAATAGATAGTGAAAAACTAGGAGTATTTATCATTTCTTGAATAATGTTCACCCATTTAACTGGAAAGTCCATACTTCTCATCATGTGTAGAATGAAATGTCTGTTAACTGAATCATATGCTTTCTTAAGATCCACTTTTATGCACATTTTGTTGCTCCCATGCTTGTTGAAATTTCTGATGTGTTCATGTGCAATTATAATTCCATCTTTTATCTGTCTGTCTGGTAAATATGCTGTTTGATTATCTGATATTAGTTCTCCAAGTACACACTTCAATCTATCACATAACAATTTGGCTAGGATCTTGTACAACATGGAACAACAGGCTATAGGTCTGAAATCTGCTACAGATTCAGGGGTTTTTACTTTGGGAATTAAGGAAATAATGGTATGGTTTATTTCTCTTACAATTCTGCCATTGTCAAAAGAGCTTTTAAAAGAGTTTTTTTTTTTAATTCATTCCAATGGTTTTTGTAGAATTTAGCATTAAAACCATCATATCCTGGAGCAGTATCATTATGCACACTGAAAATAGCTCTTTTCAAATCTATTTCATCAAATGCAGTATTAAGATATATTTTTCCCCATTCATTTAGTTTCTTTTTTGGAATGATGTTAGGAAACTGAGTCATCATGTTGCCTTTGTTGTATATGTTAACAAAATACTTGACAGCCTCTTCCTCCATTTCCTTTGGAGTCTTGAAAACTTCTCCATTTTCTTTTACTATGTTATGATAGCTATTTACAAATCTTCTATTTGTTTGTTTTGCATAAAAAAATTTGGAACAGCTATCATCCCACTTGATCCATTGGCATTTTGATTTTTGTTTGTTATCAATAGCTAGTAACTCCATACTTTTAGCCAGATTTCCTTGAGCATGATGCAACTTTTGTGCATTGCAGGAATTATGATCAGATTCTAATGTCTGAAGAGCAATATTGACCTCAAGTTTGTATTTTAAAACTTGTGTTTGTAAATCATTTTTCCCATTGCACCATCTTTTAATTTCCTTTTTGATGTTTTTCTGCATGTGGATTATATTGAATAACTGATTTCCTTCAGGGAACACAAAATACTTTTCAACTGCTTCCTTATACCCCTCACACATAATCCAGTGATTCATGAATTTAAATGGTTTTGGACCTTCATATGTTTGAATGCAATTGAAGAAAAACATAATAGGTACATGATCACTTGTTGATAGGTCTAAATATTTTGCATGAGATTTTTTAAATATGTTCATCCATTCCAAATTGCAAAACAGTCTGTCAATCTTTATAGCAATATTCTTGGTAGGCCCTGATCTCCATGAAAATTTTACCCCTGAAATACCAATTTCTGTAACTCCTGAAGAGTTGACAAAATTATTAAGCTCCTGAATGTTTTTGATGGACAAATTATTTCCTCCTCTTTTCTCCTTTAAATACCTTACACGGTTGAAATCCCCTATAATACACCATGGAGTGATGAAAGTATTAGCTTCTTTTATCAGTTGTTTCCATAAACTTTTCCTTTCAGATTCAAGATTAAGTGCATAAATGACAGTTAAAATGCATTGAGCACCTGCAGTGTTATTTAACATACAAGTAATGTGTTGTTTACTCATAGAAATGACATAACTGCTCCAAATGTCTGAATTGATCATAATCAGTATTCTGCACTTGTGATAAACCTCTATATTACTTATGCATGTCCATTTGTTTCCCCAAGATTCTATATAAAGTTGTAGCTTATTGCTTCTCAGTTTATTTTCAAGTAAAGAAAAAATGGATGGTTTGTGAGAAGACACTAAATTTTTTACCTCCAACACATGTGCTGCTTTATTCAGTCCCCGCACATTCCAACACAAGACTGACATTATTTGGATGGGTTTGCTTGACTCCTGGTTCTAACAGTGGGAGTCACACTTTCTAGAATCACTTTGTTTTTTTCCTATCTTGAATATTTTTGCCTTTCATATCTGCAATTGCTTTTGTGTATCCAGGATTGATAGATGTGAGGTTTTTAGGCATGATGTTGGGTGGCTCGTCAGGTGACGGGTATGTGTGGTTGGTACATGATTGAGATAGAGAAGATTCATCCACATTTGAGTCTGTCATGTCTTTCTGCACCTGAAAAGAATAAAGCACTTCAGTTGTTGGATTAGAAAGTTGAGTATTTAGATTGTTTACAACAGATTTACTATGACACTCCCTGATACAATTTTTCTCTGATGATGATGAACTGGCTGAGACTTTAGTTGATGACGTCAGAACATTTGGATCCAGAGTATTATTACTCATAGGTGGTCCTTCTTTAGTGTTTTGAAATTGATCCATATCAGAAATTTGAGAAGAGGATCCCTTTGCAATTGTGGCAGCCATTCTGATATGTGTGACAGGTACTACACAATCTGCTGAATCAGTTAATGGCGAGGCCACAATTGTAATAGTTGGCTCCTTTGACGATCTCTGATCTGTTTCAAGATTCACAACATACATATCTAATGGAGAAATATCATTTTCCTTATTTAAAAAGCTTGTATTCTGATCTTTATCAACTGTTGCATGATTTTGGACGTTTGACCCATCAATTGTGATAACTTCTGTGTTGTTATGTTTTGCTCCTTCTGAAATGACTGTCAGAGTTTGCTGATTTGTGTTATCCTCTATATTAATTCCCATGCTAGTAGTATCATTATTACTGTTTGTAGCTTTTGGTTTCCATTGTTGCGAAAATGATATAGGGCACTCTTTATCCATATGACCAAAACATACACAATTATGACAAATTGGAGGGATAAATTCATATTCAACATTTTAAATGACAAAATCCCCTCCAGGCAATTTAATTTGTACTTGACTTTCAAATTTGAATGACGCGTCTACCTCAATAAGTATTCTAGCAAAGGATATTCTGCTTCTGTTTTTTGTATGTTCATCCATTGCTATGGGTCTTCCGATTGTGCTAGCAATTTTACATAAAGAAATTTGATTCCAATATGCAAAATTAAGATTAGGGAACCTCACCCAAATGGGTAAAGATAATAGCAGATCTTTTTCATATTTTATAGAGCTATTCCACTTCTTCATAATGATGAGCTTCCCATCCATCAACCATGGACCTCCTTCAAGAATTTTGATACAATCTTCTTCTAATTCGAATTGAACCAAATAGAAACCATTATCTCTAGCAAAAACTTCAAAATTACCTTTAGGAAGCCACGTTCTTTTGATATATGCTTTGAAGAACATATAATACGGTCTTTTCCCCACCAGATAGAT
This sequence comes from Allium cepa, assembly GCA_030765085.1. NCBI lineage: Eukaryota > Viridiplantae > Streptophyta > Magnoliopsida > Asparagales > Amaryllidaceae > Allium > Allium cepa. Next base: position 100,220,265 of record CM060946.1, on the reverse strand, counting down.
CAGAATCGAATTAGACCACATTTTCTCTGCATATAATAGTTCCTCCTCTCCAATAACTGCAGTTTTCCTGTCATTGACGATTGCAGGGTTATAGAATTGCAAAGTATCATCTTGTTTCTTTTCTTTGACCAGATCACACCAACTTTTAGGAGTAGCTTTTGGATTGACAGCCAACACTCTAAGTTCATTAGATTTGACTGCCTGATCACGAGATCTAACAAACTCAGCTCTAGATCCATCTGAGTATTGCCGAAATGACCTGTTCATCATACGAGAAAAACGTGGATCGGCCTTATGCTTCCCTGATCCAGTCGCCAACCTTTTCCTCCTGTCCAACACTGTCGTCCAGCCCCCATCCTCTACATCCTCCCCTCCGAGATCACCAGCTGCTGAAGACGCCATGCGACTTTGTATTTTTTATATGAAATTAGTTATGAAGAATTGCAGCAATTGTATTACAAATTTATTTATCAATTAATCATTAATTAATCCAAACTCTAATTACAATTATAATTTAATTATTTTTAATTACTTTCTAAAAATAATTAATTGAATAATTAATCATCTTAACTAACATTTAAAATAAATCTTCTTTAACTTTGAAAATTAAATCATTATTAACTACACATCTTTAACGTTAATAATTTTTTTACTTAACTTAATTAAAATAATAATTAATCAAGAGTTTTAAAACATTTAAAAGTATTAATTTTAAACTTGTGTTTAAGTCTTAACTGATATTGTTAAACCTTTATTAAGTATAAAATGTTTAAACTGGTTGAAAATAAATTACTTAACTTTACTTTATAACACTGCAGATTAAAACAGATCCCACTCGAGTACTTTCCCTGATTAACTCGGGTAGCCACACGCGTATCCCAACAGTTTTTCCCGGGTCACTCTTCCCCTCTCGTACTCTTCTTCTTCTTCTTCCCTTTTCTTTATATTTCCAGTAAGTGTAAATTTAATTAAGTATAAATTAAACCACCAGGTAGCTGTCTCACGCTCTCGACCCCAAACTCGAAGCATCCACCCAGCAAACTCGAGGAACAACTCGAAACCGAACCTTTAACAACGACGCTGACACTGTCATCATGCCGTACATGTGCACGGCCCCTACGACAACCTCCGACCCACTTCGATGATCCCGACCCATCGAGTATCCCCTCGACAACAATTCCCGATCCACCAAAATCTCACCCAGGTCCTCAAACAAAATCGAGCATTGCTCGAGCAATCACGACTAGAAACTTCGACGAAAAATCGTCTCGCGATCACGTCACTGGCCATCAGAAGCTCTAAGCCTCCGGCCACGAACTCGTCATCCTCCAAACCACCATTACCCAAAAGCATGTGCAACTCGATGCACGAGAGAAGCCGCACCATTCAACTTTCCGACCACCACAGAAATTAGGTTTAGAAACTGAAATCGCCTACCGCTGACGCCACCGTGAACTGGAACACCACCTAGCATTTTCTCAACATTACCGATCACTCTTCACCTTCGCGCAAGAGCCCGACCCCCAAAACTCCTCCGACCACCAGAATTCGATCGAAACTCCATTTCAGGTCAACACCAAACTACTCTCAAATCACTCACTTGAAAATCATCAAAATCTTAGAAATCCTATTTTTGAATAAGGATTCAAGCTATATAATTGAAAAAGAAAACCGTTATATTCGAATTTATTCAAAATTGGATTTTGCTCTGTAAAACCAATTTTTTTTCCATACTATATATTCTTTTGTTTTTTTTTTTGAAACTATTTCTAAATTATAATTCGTACTTAAACACATATATTTGTTTTGAAGTCAAGGCCTGATACTGGTTGGATGATATGAAATTAAATTTTCTTGTTAGATAGAAACCTGTAACTCAGACTATACTAAGGAAACAAAAACAACAGAGGAGATGAAGAGAAACAGATCAATTCTACACATATAAACAGAGCTTCATACCTGATATAAATGGACAAACACAATACACTTATACTCAGGTTCAATGATATAAAAAACAATAATTAGTTTACTCATCTAAAATTGCTGTTGAGACAGAGGATACTTGTTTTTGAAAAACACTGTAGTTTGAATTTGAATCCCTGTAAATTTCTCTGCCTTGTTGAACTTGTTTGAAAATACAAGTTGTGTTTATTTTCTTTTCTTTTTCTTAGGTTAGCTCCTTAAGTTTTACTAAGTTATGTGAACGAGTTAGAATAGGATAGTATATAAATAGAAGCAACTTCAAACAACTGTAGGTTACAGCTAGTACAGCTCACCCTGTTTTTTTTCCAGAGAATTTTGTGATTGATATTGCATATTTCGGCTGAACATATATTTGTACTGAGATGATTTCTTTTGTATGGAGGCTGAAAGATCATCTTGCAAACTGAATTGACAAAATGTCATGCTAATTAAATGCATGTGTTCATTTTAGTTTACACACAATTAATATCGGTTGATACTTTTCCTATTTCGGCTAAACATTTTCTGTGCAAAGATATCTTGCATATATGTTGTGGATACTTTGTCTTCTTAGCATACATGATTTACACAATAACATATGGGTTAATAGATGTTTCTTTGTTTCTCTTTTCTTGTTTATGTACAACCAACATTATTTTATATGTTTGGTCAAAGATTTTGTACTATACAAATATATTTACAGGTCATTGTTTTCTTTCATTGTTCATATGTATATACAGGTTATTATTTTTAAACCTTTCTGATATGTTTATATAAAGTTGTTCTAGATATGGATTGGCTTATGCATTTATCTTGTCAAAGATTTTGTTTTGCCTTTGCACTTACTGTAAAATTTCACAGCAACACTTGATCATATTTGTTAGCATAGCTTCCTATTTTTTGTTTTTATTTAGAGTTTAACTTTCAAATATTTGATTTATAACATATGTATGTATTTATATATTTTACATTTCTATTTTTATCTTATATTTTATATTTAATATTGATAGATTGTTTATTTTAAAATGATCAGTTTACATTTTATTTAATTGGATTAATTATTTATTAAAATAATGTTGCCAAAATACCGGGTCATCACAAAAGGAGTTTGGGAGGTAGGACTCGGGACTGGCTCGTGTGAGTTAGGTGTTCGACTCGAGTTGTTGGTTTGGTTCTGAGTAGTATTATATGCAGATTTTACTCATTGTTTAAAATAAATAAAATCAGGTTTAAGTTATAAAACAAGTTTATAAAAGAAACCAAAATACAAGGTTAGACTTGTTGTTTAAAAATACATGTAAACCAAAACTTTTAAAAGTATAAATTGAATTTATTTTGAAATTTTAAACTGTTTAAGATGTTTGTTTTTGAAAATAACTAACTTAATTAAATTTTGAAGTTCAATTTAAAGAATGTTTGAATTTAAATATTGAAGCAAAGTTTAAGTTAAAATTTTAAGCAATGATTTAAAAACTAAGGTTTTCTAATTTAATTTGAAATAAATAAGTTTAAATAAGATGTTTAAAGTGTTTTTAATTTTGAAATTTGTTTCTAAATTTCTTATTTCCAAAATAAGGTTATTGTTATGATTTAAAATCCAAATAGAATAATTTGTTTTAAGTTATTAAAATTTGATTTATTCAAATAATTTAATTATAAAGATAAATAGGTTTAATTTATCTTTGTTATTAACTTAAGAATACTTATTTAATATGATTTGTTAATATGTAAAGGGTTGAATTAAGATTAATGATTTCTTAATTAATAAAGGATTTTGAAATATGAGAAGTTAATTAATTATTTAATTTATTTTAAATAATTAGTTAATTGTTTATTTAATTTTAAATAATCACTTAATTATGAATTAATTAAGTGTGATTACTTAATGAAGTAATCAATGGTGAATTTCTGAATATAATTAATAGAGGAAATTACTTATGGAAGTGATTAGCGAAAATTACTCATGGGAGTAATTAAAGTGATTAATGGGTAATCACTAGATGTTATCAATCTAAGGATTGATTAATATAATTGTTTTGAAATTAATTAACTATGGGGTAATTAATTAATCAAAGAGTGAAAGATTATTTAATGATGGAATTAATTATTTTTTAAGTAATTAATGAAAGTAATTTGAAGATAATTACTTATGTAAGTAATTAATGGTTAATTACTTAATTAATTTAGATAATTAATTAATGTGTTTAATTAATTAATGAATGAGATTAATTTAAGATTAATTATTAAATGTAATTAATTAATAAAGTAATTAATTAAGAATTAATTATTAATTTAATTAATTATTAATTACTTAATGAAGTAATTAAAAACTAATTAATTAGATTAATTAATCAAAGGTTTATATAATTAATTAAGAATTTAATTAATTAAGATAAGTAATTACAAATTGTTAATTACTGTTTATATTTAATGAGATGATTAATTATAAATTAATAATTTAACTAATTAAAGGGTTATTTAATTAATACGGATCATTAGTGAATTAGTCAAGGTTGATTAATAAAAGTAATTAATTTAAGAGTGATTAATTAATTGTAATTAATTAAGGTTTAATGTAATTAATTATAGTTAATTAATAAATGGAAGCAAATATATGATCATTAATTATTGTAATCAATGATAGTAATTAAAGGTTAGTGACTGAATATGGTTAAGGATAATTACTTGAATGTAATTAAAAGATGATTAATAAAGGAAGATTAATTAAGAAAGATCATTAAGAATGATTAATTTATTTATTTGGGATAAATAAATGAAGAAGGATTTAAGGTTAATCCAATTGATTTGGAGTTAATCAATTCTGCTACTGGATGATTAATTGATATTTGATGATTGATATTGGATGATCAATTGATATTGGATGATTGATATTGGGTGATTGGTTGATATTAGATGATTTGGATATCTCTGATATATGTGATATGATGCTTTATGAGATGAATGTTTGTTATGAATTATCTATTGTGATAATGTGATTCATCTATCTGTTATATCATCCTGAATATAAGTTTAACTGTTTAAACCCTTAAGTACAACTTGGACATTAAAATGGCGTTTGGTTTCGATGAGACCGGGATCGGGTTTCCATATTTGGATATCTGAAAACCATATCGATTCCAATTAAACGTTAGGTCGTGAATCCAAGTGGAGCTTTGTGAAGACTCGAGGTGTAAGAACAATACGTCAGTATAACTCTATGAGTGATTCCGTAATGAGTTTGACGGAATAGTACTTATAGGTTCGAGATGGTGATTTAGAGTGCAAGGGCTATGGTCGTTAACTCTGAGGGTGATTCCAAAATGAGTGCAACGAGATAGTGCCTTCGGTTTCGTTCGAACCCGGAACGAACTTGTATGGATTGAATGCTTTCATAACATCGTCAGGTGGACGATGAGCATTCTAAGATAGATGTGTTCTATAAAGGTAATCGCAGCCTCAAGCCTCATCAACCAGGAATGGCTAAAACATGGGAGGTGCAGCAAGGTTAAGTGGGTCATGCCCACGTAGGACGAGATTTACCCCTGTCTAGAGGTACCTTTCTATTTCGGCTTAGTGTGTGGTCGGTCGCACCAACCACGGGGTGGTCTTGCTCGGGACTGTCCAGTAAGGGATGGTTCCGGCCTTGTGTTGCAGGGGAACGGGCGTACTCCTCGGTACGTTGATCTAGGCCACGTACTATGACGGGCGGTACCCCAGTAGCCCTGTCATTGATGGAAACCCATTCTTCCTACGAGACCCTATGATTTTGTTTGTATTACCCACTTTTGTGGCTAGTAGCTGGAATTTAATGAACGTAACAATTTCGGCTATTTCTTATTTACTTGAAAACCCTAGACACTATTATAATATCACTGGATTTCCTATCAAATGTTTTGGTTAGCGTAAGGTAAAAACTTTTCCATGTTTATGTGTGGGAAGTCTTGCGCGATACCTTTTCTTTCAAAGGTTTTTCTAAAGTTAAGTAATTTTAACTCGTTTACTCACACCAGACCCGTGTTTGACCCGAATGTTTATTTTCTGTTTTATTAAACTCTTGGGTACTCATATTATGTATGAGTAGTCAAGTGATTCAGGTTTTCTTAACGAATTCTGGAGGAGATATGGAGTAGGAGGCTTCCACGTGTAGATATATTATGGTTCCGCTGTGTTTGTTTGGTATCTATATCTGTTATACTTGAGTTGTATAGTTAGACAGATGTTTATAACCGTCCGATATGCGTTGTATGTGTCGTGTACTCTGATGTATATGATACTATGTAATATTTTATGTAATATATTATATTGCATTCGTTCCGCTGTGAGTATCCGATGTTGTTGAGTTTCTTCTTTTCCTATCTTTTCTTCTTCTATCCATTTCTTTCTTAAATCATGATGCGTCTTTCTGGTAGATGGAAGATGGGTCGTGACATTTAATTTGATACTTGAATTGATTTTTCGAAAATCAATTTGGAATTTGATTCGGTGTTTGAAATTTAAATCTTTAGGAAACCGATTTGAAATTATTTGGTGTTTAAAAATAAATTTTGGAAAATAAATTCTAAAATCGACTTGGTGTTTGAAATAAATGTTTGGAAAATTAATTTGGAATTTGATCTGGTATTTGAAATCAATTTGGAAATCAATTTTAAAATTGATTTTGTGTTGAAAGTGAATATTTAGGAAACGATTTGAAAATCTTATATCAGTAGATATATGAAAATTTAAATTCATAATGAAAATTTATAAAGGAAAGGGGAATTTGTTTTAAAAAATAAATATCGGTTTATTTTTAAAGGTGTGGGAAAATCTACGGATTTGGAATGTAAATTTAAAATAAATTGAGAAAGGTTTATTAATTGGCAAAGATGAACCATTTTGTAATGGAAAGAGAATTCTTCCCTGGAAAGCCGAGTATATTTTTAAAGTAGCTTTCGAAGTATAAATTAAAAGTTTCTAGAAATTGATTTGAATAATATTGTTGGAGAAATTAGTTTTGGAAATTGTTTTAAACCTTTAAAGTAAAGATTTATTTAATTAATTATAGAAGGGATTATTTTAAAGATTAAATTGATATTTGATTTAGAACATAGTTGCTTAAATATTTATACTCTACTACTAATTTTATTTTAAAATTAGTTTGTACTTGAATTTTTATATGAGACATTAGTATAATATTTTCATAACTAATATTTAAGAAAATGTTTCAAAATATTTTTATTCTAAATATTTCCATGTATATTTAGGATAAGTATTTTAAATTATTTCAAAATATTGGAACTCGACAGATTTTTAGTGGAAATGAATAAATATTTGGAAATGTTTTCCGTGTAAGGAAAAAATGATTTGAAATTTGTTTTCAAAGTATTTAAATGTGGAAAAGTGATTTGACATTTGTTTACGGAAGATTGAAAGGTGAAAAGTGATTTGATATTTGTTTTCAAATAGTTGAAGTGTTAAAATTTTATCTTGCGAAGATATTTTTGAAATAAATAATTGGGAAATGTTATTTAAATCTTGGTGATTGTTGTGAATGTTGATTGATAGTTAAATAATCGACTATCAATATTGGCATTTAAATGGAGTTTGAATTTCAACGCGACCGAGGGTCGGATTCCAAATGGATATTCGAAAACCACATCGAATTTTCGAGGTGGATCTTTTGTTTAAAGGATCAAAATGGAATTTATTATGATTTGTTTGAAACCTGAATGTAACACTTATTTTTGAAATAAGCGCCCACTATTCGGTTTAGCTGGGAAAGGACTTTGTGTCATATAACCCATTCTGAATAGTGATACGACGAAATGGATAGCATTTGAAGACGGTGGTGAAGACCGGGTGTTTTCGAGAACGATAGGATAACCTGTAGAATGACTTTGCACTGAGTTGCTTCGGTATAGAGGTCTCCATATGTGATGGAGGGTCTGATCGAGATTGTGGATGCCCGGATTGCAAGGACTTCTTTGAAAGTGCCTTCGGTTCTGTGTGAACCCGGAATAGTCTTGTATGGTTGTATGTCTGACATTACACTTTGATATATAAAGACGATTTCTATCAAATACATTTATGTTGGCGGCGGAGAATTTATTCTCTTAGCTTAACACCCTTCTCTGAGACGTACGAGCTCAGAGCTTATGCAGTTGATGGTTACTAGTGATATACTTCCAATTTGGTAGTGTGGCATGCTGAGTGCTGCTGATCATTTGTTGATCGAACCATGGCTTTTGAGAAAAACGTAGCTTTGTGGACGAGACTTCATCGAACCTCACAACCCGGTAATGGCCGAAACAAGAATGTTGCGGCAAGGTTTTTAGGGATCGCACCCCTAGGGTATGTCCATTTTCTTCTGAATAAGTGGTGATATCATGGTATGGAGCCCAGATATTTATCTGTGTGGTTGTTGCTTTTTTTTGGTGAATCCCGGGATAAAGGCTGGTAACGACCGGGGATGGCTTACTTGAGGTGTTACTTCCAGGCAGGGGTAACCCGACCTTATGTTGGTAGGGAACCGATTTGGTTCTTAGGGGCGTCCCTCCAGAGGCGTTCCATTTTGTAAGGAAGTTCCTTAGCCTGACCATTTCTTGGAAATTCAAAGAAACAATATGAGCCCTGTACGGTTTTAGTTGTATAACCTGCCATGGAATGTGGCGGTAACATGCTATTGAACATAGTAGCTATAGTAGGCATAAGTATGAAATGTCTATGCTAGCTAAGATTAATATTATACTTTCGAAATGTTTTTTGCACTATGCACTAATGAAAATATTAAAATGATTTTGCGTATCAAGCATGTTTGACTATCATAAGGAGAAATCTTCTTCAATTCTGCGTTTGCATTGTGTGTGTGGTGGGAGGCCTTATGGTAGTTTCATTTTCCAAAAGCATAGCGGATTTATCTTCCTTTCTTTGTGAAAATAACTGTTTTCAAGATCTCACACCCGTCCCATGACTGACCTGGAGTTTATTGTTCCCTTTCTAAACTCTTGGTTCCCAAATTTTTCCACATGAGCAGCCTAGAGTCAGGTTAGCATTATTCTGGAGCAAAGTCAGAAAGGTTGCTATGGAGATCTGGAGTTCAAGCTGGATGGTGAGACGTATCACTTATACTATGTAGTGTCCATTATGTTTGGGTTTGTGTAAGTCAAAATTTCTATGTAAGCAAGTTAAAATAACTACCAGTGTTGTATTGATTGTTGTAAACTCTGATGATGTATTGTAATAACAGATATGATTCTTTGTTTAAAAAAATATTCATTCATCTATTATATATTGTTCTGCTATGAAATGTGAGATTCTGCTTTTTTTTCTGTTCTTCTTCTATCTTCTTTTTCTTTAACCCTAAAGGTCCGATTTTCAGGCGTTCGATTGTTCGGCAGTTGATACAGTGGACGTATTGATATCGACTTTCGAAAGTCGAAGCAATTCGGGTCGTTAGAATGTGGTATCAGAGCATTTGGTTAAGTGACAACCTTGGCTCTAGTGCGTGTTACTCATTAGAGATAGAGTCAGTAGTACTCTAGAATGAGTGTGAGTGTAATAATAGATATGAGCATGTATTTGTTAGTGAATATAAAATTGTTTTATATTGTGTTAACTTATCGATTGGTTGTTTATAGATTTTGGTTGGTGCAGTTGGGCCAACTGTATCGATAGGGGTTTCTAAACTCTTAAACAAGATAAACCAACACAGTATTGTTTTAAAATAGGGTAAATGAAATAATTTTACCCAAATTATTTTCGTATCTAAAAGAAATAATTTTCCGTATACTATACTGTTGTTTGGCTGTTTGGAAGTGATAATATATTATTATCATTAATTATTGAATAAGGAAAATTGAAATCATAACTTTAAGCTAAGAAATAAAATTCATATACAAATGGAATTTGAGAATGTATTGTAAATGTGATTTGTAATTTGAAATGGAATTCCAGAGAAATGTTTTGAAAAGAATTGAAAGGGCTTGAAAAGTTTTGAAATTGGAAAAGATTGGAGATTTGGAAAAATCTAAATTCCTTTGGAGTTTGGAAATGGTTTTCAAAGGTTTTGGAAAAGTGTTTTGAAGGAATGTAAGCTCTAAACTCTTTTTGATCGTTGGAAAATAACTTCGGTGATGACTACAACATCATCGATGTTCATTTTCGAGTTTCCAGGAGAGGAATTGCTGCCAAAATAATTTAAATTGGAATTGCTTGCAAAATTAGGTTTGGTCTTGGAAATTGAAAAGATAATTTGAATTGATATAAAAAATGATTTTTAAATGTTGGGAAGTCTCTGGAATTTGATAAAAATAATTATGGAGTAAAATTTATTAAGGTGGAAGATAAAATTGTGAATGAATAAATGAATTTACAATTGCAGATAAATGAAAGGGAAATTGAATGTTGAAACTTATTTCGAATTTGCAAGTAAATAGAACTGGAATTGAAATTAAATTGGGTTTGTTATAAACAAAGTGAAATAAAAATTTTCAAGTTGGACCAAAACAAATGAAGTATTGGAATAAAATTAGTACGAAAAACTAGTTAAAGGAATGACAAAGAAAATATGGTTAGAAATGAATTAAATTCTTGTGGAATTGGAAATCCAGTTTAAATAAAAGTATAGATAAAGCAAAATGGTAAATTGAGAATGAATATAAGAAGTGTATAGAATATTTATATTAACTTAAGAAAAAGGGAGGTGGAAATTCTTAAGAAAAATTCAGAGTTTAATAAGTTAATGATCGAATGAAGATTAAACTGGAAAACTGTGAAATGGCGATTGTGAATAAGTATATTGAAATGAAAATCAATGTGAATAAGGAAAAACAAAAGAAAATTGATATATCTAATAATCAGTTGGAATTAATACGTAGGATGTGCGTATATTATTTTATTTACATAGCGATTTGATCCAGAATTCGAACATAGAATTTCGAGATAGTTATATCGATCCGTGTTAGGATTTTTCACTTGATTTTCGACGGCGAACCATGGATATGGATTTCGGTTGATTCTGGAAATTCTCTATCATAGTTTACGACTATGCAAGGAGAATGACAGTTTCTGATCAAGAAACCAGATCTGAGTCTGCACTAGGAAGTCGGGTGGACGATACTAGTTCGGAAGTGAAATTGTGTGATCGAGTGAGCGATCGGATTTGATATTGCATACGAATGATATAAGTACATCGTACGGATTTGAATGAATTAAATGTTGAAATTTGATAAAGTAATGTGCAAGATGATAAGCAAGATACACAGGTGTGTTAAAGGAAAATGGAATTGGGATTTTGATTTCGAAGATAAATTTGAATTGCTCGAAAAGGAACGTATTTAAAATTTCAATATGAAATTTGATGACTTTCTTGTCCAGCCGCTTGGCTTTTTGTTTACTTTTTGAATCTAGGGGCCCATGGTGCCATTTTGTAGTCGTACCGAGTTAGCTGCGCAAAGGAGACGCTGGCGAAATTTTCCGAAAATTAGGGAGTTAGAAAAAATTTTGACAAAATTTTGAAGATTTAAAAATTTGAATTTGAATTTGAATTTAAATTTGAATTGTTAAGGAAACAATGTTGTTTGAAAGCTATGGAAGTGATAATAGGTTGTTAAATAAAAGATTTTTTGAAAAGTTGTTTAAAACTGTTTGGTCTTAGGAAAAGATAAACGGGTTAAGGATCATTCTACTTAACTAGTAATTTCGGGATGAAATTATTTTAATGGGGGAAGAATGTGACGACCCAGAATTTTGAACGTTTGAATTTGAAATTTATAATTGATTTTAATTATTTGGAAGTTAATTTAACTTGGATTTCAAATATCATTGTTTGTTTGGCAATTCAATTTTTTAATTTAATTATTGAAGTTGGGTAAAAAATTTGAATCTTCAATTTTGAGCTTATTAAAAACATTTTAAAAGGTTTAGAAAATTTATATTGATAATACTAAGGATAATAAAAGCTTCAGGGTTGAATTTGAAACTGTTTTGTTCAGTTTTGAAATTTTATCGTTCAAATCGATATTTAAAAAAATAGCCTTCCGAGGCACAGTCTCAGAATTCGACGAAACTAGTTTTATTGGATCCATAATAGTGTTTTGTTATTGGATTTCAATTTTCGTAACGTTTGGAGTTGTCGTGTGGCCGTACGATAAGCAAACGCACTGAAATAAAATCGAAAATTTGATTTAATAGCTGGGTCCAAAAAGCTATCTTCTCCATACGATCAATTTGGATTCGGAACCTTTTTCATTACGTTCGGAATAAGGGTTTAACATTATAAACGCCTAGCGGAATGCCTCGATAGGAGTTTGAAATTTTGAGCTTCGAATTAGAGACAATTTAAATTTGAATTTTAATTTAAAATATAAAATATATTTTTCCTTCAATCTATTGTTGACCTCACTCAACACTTGTCCATTTCCTGAGACCACGTGTTTTCTTTCTTCTGAATGTTTCACATGCATTCATTTGTAAAAATAAAATAAAAAAATTAGATAAAGAGAAAAAAAACCGACACTTTCTTTTCTTCAATTCAAAAGAAAGAAAAAGAAAAAAAAGCATCAGAACAAATAAGAAAATCAATGGCCGTGTTTTTTTAATCTCATAATCGAATTCGACTAGAAGTCATGGTCGCTATTAGAACATTCGAATTTTGAATTCAAATCGAAATCGAGTGTGTTCAGGCCTCGACTTCGTGAGGAAGATATTGCGTGCGATTGGTGGTCTGCATAGTCGTCGAGAAAGCAATCGCGTGAGGCTCGAAGTTAGGATTTTGCATCGAAGTTTGGGTATTCGCGATACGGGTGGCGGCTCGTTCGAGAAGGTGGTGGTGGTCTCGAAATAGGCCCTCGCGTTCATTGTCAACGAATGACGTTGTTTGTATGAGGTGGATCCGGGATCTCGAGTGCGTTGGGCAAAGGCAACGACATTTTGTGATGGTCGAAGTTCAGCGATGTAGTAGGTGGTAGCCTGGGATGTGGATCGAGATTAGTTTTTTTCGCAGTGAGGTATTTTCCTCGTATTTAATTTTTACATGTATATATATATACTGTATGAAAGAAAAATATATTCTAATAAAGTATATAAGCATATTTTTCAGTTTATATACTGTAAACAGAAGAAGGAAAATAAAAATATTTTATTAAAGGAAAATGTGTTTAAAAAAATAAACTTTTGGCGTAAATCCAATTTATTTTATAAAATTAAATAATAACTAGTGATTAATTGTTTGACTAATTCAAAATATTAATCAACTATATAACATTGCTTATACAAGGTCAAAACCGTGAAATCAAGTCGGAATGGGAATGGATTGCAAATAAAAGCAAAGGTGAGATCTTCTCAATCAATCAAATTTTTCCGATTTAATTTTAAATAGTTAAACTTAAAATTGTTGATTGTGTGTTTGAATGATAAATTATTATCAGTTGTATTGGATTACACCCTACGCGTCGTATAATAGTGAATGATGTTATTTAAACCCATATACCGCGATATTCCACCTCGAAGTGGAATTGGTATTATATATGTATATTTGGAGTGATTGATTTCCTGCATTATATAGCAGATGTCACCCTATGTGCCGCATAATAGCGGTCCCATATACGGTGATGTTCCATCTCGAAGTGGAATTGGTATTTAATTGTTGTGCTAACGTCTGTGGATGCAGGGAAACAGGTTGGAGGGATCCAACTGGATCCCTCAAATATTGAATTTGTTTCAATGTTATGTGTTGATTATTTATAATCTCTATGTGATTATATTGGTGATTGAAATCGTTGAAGACTATAGTTTAGCCCAATATATTTTTGGCATCGTAAGATACTGGAAATAAATAAAAGTTGGATTGTTTAAAATTCAAGTTGAAAATTTATAGTAAAATTTATTTTTGATAATCAGATAAAATTTAAAAGAAGGAATTTTAAAAGAATAAAGTTTTATTTTTGAATCCTATTGAATAAAATTCCAAAATATGGGAAAAAGGCTTAATGAATGGATTTCAGGTGATATTATTCAAAGGTTGAAGAATTTATTTAAAATACGGATTTTTAAATAGTTTGGAATAAATAAAGGAATTTATTTTAAAAAGGAAATAAATTTAGAAATCAATTTGGAATTTAATTTGGTGTTTGAATTGTTTTTTAGAAAATAAATTTGGAATTTGATTCGGTGTTTCAAATTTAAATTTTTGGGAAACTGATTTGAAATTAATTTGGTGTTCAAAAAAAAAATTGAAAATAAATTCTGAAATCGATTTGGTGTTTGAAATAAATGTTTGGAAAATTAATTTGGGATTTGATATGGTATTTGAAATGAATATGGAAATCAATTTGAAAATTGATTTAGTGTTGAAAGTGAATATTTAGGAAACGATTTGAAAATCGCATACCAGTAGATATTTGAAAATTTAAATTCACAATGAAAATTTATAAAGGAAATGGAAATTTGTTTTAAAAAATAAATATCGGTTCATTATTAAAGGCGTGGAAAAATATGCGGACTTGGAATGTAAATTTAAAATAAATCGAGAAAGGTTTATTAGTTGGCATAGATGAACCATTTTGTAATGGAAAGAGAATTCTTCCCTGGAAAGCCGAGTATATTTTTAAAGTAGCTTTTGAAGTATAAATTAAAAGTTTCTTGAAATTGGTATAATATTGTTGGAGAAATTAGTTTTGGCAATTGTTTTGAATCTTTAAAGTAAAGATTTATTTAATTAATTATAGAAGGGATTATTTTAAAGATTAAATTGATATTTGATTTAGAAAATAGTTGTTTAAATATTTATACTCTATCTACTAATTTTATTTTAAAATTAGTCTGGACTTGAATTTTTATATGAGACGTTAGTATAATATTTTCATAACTAATATTTAAGCAAGTGTTTCAAAATAGTTTTATTTTAAATATTTCCAAGTATATTTTGGATAAGTATTTTAAATTATTTTAAAATATTTAAACTTGGCATATTATCAGTGGAAATAAATAAATATTCGGAAATGTTTTCCATGGAAGGAAAAAAATGATTTGAAATTTGTTTTCAAAGTATTGAAATGTGGAAAAGTGATTTGAAATTTGTTTTCAGAAGATTGAAAGGTGAAAAGTGATTTGAAATTTTTGTTTTCAAATAGTTTAAGTATTAAAATTTTATCTTGCGAAGATATTTCTGAAAATAAATAATTGGGAAAAATTATTTAAATCTTGGTGATTGTTGTGATTGTTAATTGATAGTTAAATAACCGACTATCAATACTGGCCTTTAATGGCATTTGAATTTCGATGCGACCGGGGGTCGGATTCCAAATGGATATTCGAAAAGCATATCGAATTTTTGAGTTGGATCTTTTTTTTAAAGGATCAAAATGGAATTTGTTGTGATTTGTTTGAAATCTGAATGTAACACTTATTTTTAAAATAAGCGCTCACTATTCAGTTTAGCCGAGAAAGGATTTTGTGTCATGTAACCCATTTCGAATGGTGATACGACGAAATGGATATCATTTGAAGATGGTGGTGAAGACCGAGTGTTTTCGAGAATGATAGGATAACCCGTCGAATGACTCTGCACTGAGTTTGTAACGCCTCGCCTTTTTGCACGTTTTAAATCGACAATAAACCACACACGTTAGACTTAAAACATACAGAAGGGCGGATTGTTATGGAGTAAATAAGAAAAAGTAGAGAAAGAAAAGAACAAAATAGAATCTTGCAGTGGAACGATAAAATATAATAATCAAATAACAGTTTATGAATCTATTTTACAAAACATTTGATTATATTTATACAATACATATCTGAGTACACATACCGGAGAATAATAATTAATGCAACGGAATTAAATGGTGTAGTGGAATAATATAGTAGGTAATAGTACAACAAAACTTCGTCTTCGTCCTCCAGAATAAAATCTTCGATCCTGAAATGCTCGGACTGACCCCAGCGAATTGAAAAGACAAACACTCGAGTCAGAACTAAAAGATCTTACGTAAGTTAAATAAACGAAAATAAATATGAGTGTAACGGTGTTGGAGGTGTTTACGGGATTTGACATCTCCTATCCAGTGTCTAATGTGAGTGCAGTAACTCAAGAGATGCTCAGGATTCACATCTCCTAAGGACCCGTTAAACTATTTACTATGTAGTATATTTCACTATTATAATAATGTCTAATAGTAAAGTAAACTTACTTTTTAATAGCGTTAAGGGATTACCCATATAGTCCTTAACACAAATAATGCCAATAGTCTACACAGTACCGTAATACCTCCTGATCGGGAGACTACCAGAGGATACTCCATAGGTACGACACAAATAAAAACTCGTACAAGGCGCGTTAGGGTAGGTGATACGGCACAACTAGGCAATTGCAGGGTAGATATACCAATTACGCTTCCGGGTCGGTGGTAACGCGTAGAAGCTACTACCGCCCACCTCGAACAACACCCCAAAATCAAAAATCAAAAGTAGCCACCGAATCAATCCAAAAGTCAAAGTATAACATCGAAAGGGATGTATCCGATCAAAGGAGCTACCTCAATTAACCCATCAATTGCTCCAGTTTTAGCCACCTTATGCCAACTAACGGGAGTTGGGTCCGCGTATTTACCTAAAAGGAAACGCCGCCACCATCCTACTTCATTCTGGAATCTCCACAGCGTACACGGTTGTTAATGTGGTTTTAGGAGTTGGAAGAAACTACGACAACTTCCGATCCCGGTCTCTTCAACAACCAAACGTTATTATAACACCGCGGTCTTTTCAAAATAGTTTATACTTTAAAACCAGAATATAATATCCCTTTTCAAAACCATATAAATACGATATCATTTTCCTCTTTTAAAACCAAATCAATATGATATCACTTCAAATATATCCTTTTTCTAAAACCATACCACTTTAAAATTTATAATATCTCGAAACCATACATTTGAATTATAACTCTTCAAAACATAATACTTCGAAATCCATAGCTTTAAAACCATAACTTCCAAAACTTAAATGGTTTGGATATTCAAACAGTATATAAAATAAAATGGTTGGAATTTAAAATTACTTTATAAAGTAAATACTTTCCATGACTTTAGAATTTTATTCTCTTTAAATTAAGTCTAAATCCATAAATTTTAAATTCACTTTCAGTTCTCAATAAACCACTTCAATTTTAGTATATTTCAACTTTGAGTATCAAACAATTAGAAACTAAGGTTGGAAATTTCTATTCAACAATTCAATATCCTATTATTTAGTTTGACATATTTGCATAATAAATCCATAATCATTTAAATAAAACTCAAATTACCTATACTAAATATTTTCTTCAATTTATTTATACTAGAAATATTCATTTAATTCATCTTGAATAAAATTTCAGTTATAAATATCATACCTTTTAAAATTTCAAGTTAATAAGTTCTACATCAACTTATGGAGTTTAATTCTTAAATAAGCTCAATTTCAAATAAATTTACAGTTTACCTTCCAATCTTAATTGATTTAAATCATTAAAACTCTATATATATATATATTCAATATTTTAAACATGTACTTAACCATATAATATAAAATAATCAAATTCCATTATTCAACTTATTTATTTTATTTAACAAATTTATACATAGCTTAAATTCAATAATTTAACTATATATGTATATATATATATATATATATAAATATTTATATAATATCAAAAATAAATATTTATTCAACCGTATCCTAGCTAAACCATAGAAATCATTTTCAAAATATTTATGTACATAGACCGACGGTGTCTGTATAAAATTTTCTATCCTATGGTCAAGTGATACAGATATTTATCATTTCAATCCGCAATTTAAAAATAAAATTTTAAGGTTATATATCATTTCAAACTGCAATCTCGAATGCAACAAAATGCATAACAACTTGCAGTTTACGGTGATATAAATAAACATCCCTTCATCCATCATAAAATCATACATCCATTCGTCAAAATCATCATCCAATTCAAACAATAAATCAATATATAATGAATAATAAACAACAGGTATTAACTAGCAGTTCATATTAACCAAAAATTTAATTAACTGTTTAACTGGCATTTTATATGCAATAAATAAATAAATAACAATTTAACTGGCAATTTATATGCAATAAATAAATAAATAAATAACAATTTAATTAAATTAAATTAATTTAACTAGGATGATGATTGAAAATATACCAACAGTTATAAATAAATTTCTAAATACATCATAAATCGATTTAACAAACATAAGGAATTTTAGCAGTTGTGAATGGGTTAAAACACTCACCTTTTGAATTTGAATTGAATTTAAATTCAATTTAAACCTAAAAATTTGACAGTCTCAGAATTCGTCCAAATCGGCACCATAGTGTTTGAAATTCCAATACGAACCTAACAAAAAAAATCACGCGTGAAACGGAGTTCATATGTGAATTTTATTCACGTTAGAACGTTAAAATTTTCAATTTAAAATTAAATAATAGAAAAGAAAATACAACATTCTTCTATTGGGACGCTTCATCGTTGACTTCCCTACATCTCATGCGCATAATACGCTCCCCCTCCATACTCTACTGTCTCGTACAAAACGAAGCCGCCACCATATACGTGTATTTTGCCGCCTCCACGCACGATGGCCCCCAGATCCAACGTCGGCAATGTGCTCCACGGCCCAGGCCGACTCCCTAGGCTGAGCGCGCGGCCACGGGGCACTCCCGAGAGCCACCACCTCCGCCTCCTTCAAACTCCAATAACGGCGAATCTCGACCCCCGACACCAAACTAACCGTACCGATGACCAAGTCTCTATGCCCTCTTCCTTCCTACACAACCTGATCGAGCTAAAGTCGAAGATTTGCCGTTGATTGAATGTGTGGCCTATGAACGGCCGGAGATTTTCGACGATTACCGATCAAACGACAATCCAAAATGAAAAACGAATTTTAGATTTAGGTTGCGCTCATTGAGAGCTTCAATATATATTTTTCTTGAATTTTTCCGAGGAGTTTGAATTTTCATTTGATTTTTGAATTTGCAATTGGATCTAGGGTTTGCAGCCATTGAGGAAGAGGAGCACAGAAGTTTTTGTACGTATAGAAATAAGGAACATAGGCCGCTAGGGTTTATAGCAGGATATATATATATATATAGGCAAAATTGAAATTAGAATGGGTGGGTCCAATTGATATACGCGTGAACGATATATGGCCCGAAAAGCCCGTTCTGACTCCGAAACGAAATTGGTTCAACCCATATATCAAAATAGATGTTTTAAAATATTTTAAACGCAATGGAAAAAGTTTCATGTTCAAATTGCATCGTATGAAGAAGTTATGCTTAAATCAATATTTTTCAAATTGATTTCAATTTTATAAATTTCAAGGCGTTTCGAGTCCGTACGATCAAACGACAAATCCGATCGCTACGAAACTTGAAACCCTACAATAATTCACCATTACGGATCCGATGAAACTTGTTTCGTCGAAATCCTAGTCAGTGGCCAAAATGGCTATTATTATATTAATTAAAAATTAATTAAATCCAATTTTTAAATTTAAATCTTAAAATTGACAAATTTTATCACTTTTATATTTCTCAATCAATTTCAATGTTTTAAACAAATTGAAAGTCAATTTAAAGTTGATTATCTTATCGATTTAGTATTTTCCTCAGTTCCATTCAAATTCAGAAATTATAAATTAAATTTCCAAAATTTCTACTAAATTAAATTAACAAATCATTTTTCCATTCTTTACTGTCAAATAGATGGATTGAACAATGGATTCAAAACTATTTACATTAATATCCTCACATTTCATCTAAATTCCCATTTTAAATGTTAAATCCATTTAATTGCAATTTAATCCTTTCATTAAATTTTAAATTACAATAATAAAGCTTTATTCCATTTCTATTTTCATCTTTATTTCAATTGCATAACATTTTATTCCAATTTTAATGTATTTGCCAAAAACGTACATTAATTATTATTTATATTCTCCATTAATTATTTACTTGGTTTTATACTTTAAATTCACTCAAATAAATCAATAAATCTTGATTTACAATCTTTATCTCAACCAATAGTCATATTATTAATGGAATTGTCATTATTTTCAAAAATTACTTAAATTAACGTTAATGTAAAAATTTGTTTATATTTATTGCAATTGATTACGAGTTATAATTTAATATACTTGTATAAAAGGTTAACTTACAGTACTTGTTACCCTTTAACGTTTATTTCACTCATAATCTATTATTAAAAACCAAATGTTGAAATTTGATTTAGACCAAATTCAATGTATTACATGAATGGGTAAATGATTAAAGTTTTACACTATTGCATCTTTTTCTTTATTTGTATTAATGGCTTTGTTTCAAATGTGAAATCTTATTAATTACACACATAAATTAAGGTTTTAAAACCAAACCTTAGTTTCATTCTTTTTTTTTCCAATTTATTACTTATGAAAAATTTCCCACGTCTATTTATTTATTACATAACTACCTTCAGCCCTTGCATTAATTCTCATACACATTACATTATTGATATTCAAATTTTGATTTAGTAAACCAATTTGTTACAAGTTTACTTACATTAACACTATTTCCCTTATTTTGGTTATTATTTCATATGTAGATCACAAGTTTACATTTCTTTATACTATCTTATGAAATAATATACATTTCTAATACTTTATTACATTTATTGGAATTATATTTCCAAATTTACTAGATACAACAAACTATGACCTTACAGTTATTTCAATTAATTGGGATTGTGCTAAATTAATTATTTATAAAGTTACATTAACATAATTTGCATTAATTTACATTCGGTTACAAATAAATCAATATATTATTTCACCCACAAATACAATAATTGCATTTGTTCTTATTGTATTCCATTTATAGCTAATTCATAATATTTGAATTTTAATTAAATTGTAACGTTCATTCAAGTTCATTAAATATTAACTTGCATTAACACGTTCCATAATTTACAATCAAATATCGTTAACAATGTTTTATTACATTAATCAATTTAATACTTTTCTTATAGATTATAAAAATTTATTTCTTTGTAAATTAAATTCCAAAATCTTATTAATATGACAAATTTAATTAACGAAATTCACGGGTCGTTACACTCTCCCTCACTCAAAACTTTTCGTCCTCGAAAAGGAAAAAGAAGGGAAAAAGAAGAATTAAGAAATCAATATATCTTATTCGAAACATTAACTTTATAAACAATTAAATTTACAAAATTAATTAATTTAGATAAAATATACCAATTTATAACCATTAAATCTTTTTATACTCAAATTAATAAAGTTTGAAAAACATTTTCAAAATATTTTCTAAGTCTAAAATTTACGGAAAATTTTGGCAGAATCTCCTTTGTACGGGGAGGCTCGGGAGAAAATATAATATCAAATATAACAATATACAACATATATTTTCCAAAACAATATATATCCCAACACGGAAAAAACAATATAATAGCGCTATAAAACGAAATCTGAAAACGTGCCTATTTGTCGGGCAATAACGCTTGAATTATGAAACCAAAAGCAATAGCAATTGCTTCCATAACCTGTATTCCACTTATATAATCTGATAAGAGTTAGCAATTATATAGAATGAAATAATTAAGTTGTTCAACCACAAACAAGCAATCAGTTCAACAACCAATTGCAACAAACAGCATACAACCTTCATACAGAATCAACACAATTCAATCATTCATTAAAACAAAACAACAGTTGTTTGCGTTCAAAACTTCAAATTGTACATAATGAAAAATAAACTACTAAGTACACCATTTACTCAACAGTCTTTGATGAAACTAAATAGATTATTCATTCATCCAAACAATTTTAAAGTATCCTTGCCCAAACAACCATAAACCAAGCAAACAACAATTTCAAACAATAGATCAAGTTTATTAATTTCATTCATATAATAATTTATCTTTTTAATTTATATTTTTTTCTCTTACAGTTTCATTTAATTTTATTCATTTGTAACAAAATCTCATTTCACTTATTCATAACATGAAATTTTCTTTTATTATATTACATTCATTTATTCACTACTTAATTTCATGTTCTTAAGTTTATAATCTTTTATTTATATTACTTATTTTTCTATTATATTTTATTAGAAGCAATTTCAATTATACCTAAGTTTATACCACTAGAACAACAAATTCTTATTTATTAAAGAATTTCATCAATTACTTTCATTACCTTAAATTTATTACTTGTATAATATCTATTACATCTTCTTATTAACATTTCAACTTTTTACATCCTTTGGTAAGTTGTATAAATATTTAAAGAATGCAAATGAAAGTTATACAAGTTTTACCTCATTTCTTTTAATTTAATCTAATGTTCAATAGTTACATCTTTTGCTTTATAAGTTACAATTTCAACTTTCTTGTTATTTCAGCTATAACCTATTCTTTAATTTCTTTTTTTATTTATAACTTAGCACTAAATTTCTTATTTCCTTTAGAGGTTTCAATTATTAATTACTTACGTTCAAATTCACTACAATAACTGAAACTATTAATTAATGGAACTTAAGAATTTAAATACCGAGTTAATTTCAAATCATTTTAAAATAATAGATAAATGTATATACTTACACTTTATATATCCAATTATATTTAAAACAATTTAAAATTTTATATTTGGCTTATCAAACAAATCTGCAGTAAACTACTACAGTGGCCTTCCCACTTCGAAACTCGAAAATGAACAGCGATGATGCGTGCACTCATCACCGAAATTATTTTCCAGCGACAGAGAGGGAGTACAACCTATTTCTTCCAAAAATTTCTTAAAACAATTCTTTCAAATCATATTGAAATATTTATACCAGAAAATACTTCTAATAATATTATTATTATATTTCAAAATCATTCAAAAGAAATTTTCAAAACCCCGGGACTTAAGTTCTAAAATTTCCAAATTTCATTCATTTTATCTTAAATCTTATTTCAACTATTATTTATAACTTTCATTACCTAACAACCAATATATTGCAACCAAATATATATCATTTATAAAAATTTATTTTATATATAGAAAATATAATAGGCAAAATTATTTCATTTGCCTATATTAAAACAAATATTATGTCGGTCTGTCCTATTAAGTGTTTAGAAATCTCTATTGATGTCATAGCGTCCCATGCACCAACCAGAATTTATAAATACAAAACGGAACAGATTAACACAATATTAAAACCTTTTTATACACTAACAAATACGATCTCTCATATATATACACTCAGCGACTCATCATAGGGTATTACTACCCTATTGATAAAGAGTTAGACCCCACAAAGCTAAGGTTTATCGCTAAACCAAAGCTCTGATACTAGCTGCAACGCCCCGCCTTTTTGCACGTTTTAAATCGACGATAAACCACACACATCAGACTTAAAACATACAAAAGGGCAGATTTTTATGGGGTAAATAAGAAAAAGTAGAGAAAGAAAAAAACAAAATAGAATCTTGCAGCGGAACGATAAAATATAATAATCAAATAACAGTTTATGAAGTTGTTTTACAAAACATTTGATTATATTTATACAATACATATCCGAGTACACATACTAGAGAATAATAATTAATGCAGCGGAATTAAGTGGTGTAGTGGAATAATATAGTAGGTAATAGTACTATAAAACTTCGTCTTCGTCCTCCAGAATAAAATCTTCGATCGTGAAATGCTCGGACTGACCGAGCGAATTGAAAAGACAAACACTCGAGTCAAAACTAAAAGATCTTATGTAAGTTAAATAAACGTAAATAAATATGAGTGTAACGGCGTCAGATATGTTTACAGGATTTGACATCTCCTATCCAGTGTCTAATGTGAGTGCAGTAACTCAAGAGATTCTTGGGATTCACATCTCCTAAGGATCCGTTAAACTATTTACTATGTAGTATATTTCACTATTATAATAATGTCTAATAGTAAAGTAAACTTAGCGTTAAGGGGTTACCCCTATAGCCCTTAACACAAATAATGCCAATAGTCTATACAGTACCGTAATACCTCCTGATCGGAAGGCTACCAGAGGATACTCCATAGGTACGACACAAGTAGAAACTCGTACAAGGCGCGCTAGGGTGGGTGACACGGCACAACTAGGCAATGCCAGGGTAGATATACCAATTACGCTTCCGGGTTGGTGGTAACTCGTAGCAGCTACTACCGCCCACCTCGAACAATGCCCCCATAATCAAAAATCAAAAGTGGCCAACGAATCAATCCAAAAGTCAAAGTATAATATCGAAGGGATGTGTCCGATCAAAGGTGCTACCTCAATTAACCCGTCAATCGCTCCTGTTTTAGCCACCTTATGCCAACTCAAGGGAGTTGGGTCCACGTATTTACCTCAAAGGAAACGCCGCCACCATCCTACTTCATTCTGGAATCTCTTCTGCGTACACGGTTGTTAAAGTGGTTTTCGGAGTTGGCAGAGAGTATGACAACTTCCGATCCTGGTCTCTTCAATAACCAAACGTTATTATAACACCGTGGTCTTTTCAAAATAGTTTATACTTTAAAACCAGAATATAATATCCCTTTTCAAAACTATATAAATACGATATCATTTTCCTCTTTTAAAACCAAATCAATATGATATCATTTCAAATATATCCGTTTTCTAAAACCATACCACTTTAAAATTTATAATATTTCGAAACCATACATTTGAATTATAACTCTTCAAAACATAATGCTTCAAAATCCATAGCTTTAAAACCATAACTTCCAAAACTTAAATGGTTTGGATATTCAAACAGTATATAAAATAAAATGGTTGTGATTTAAAATTACTTTATAAAGTAAATACTTTCCACGACTTTAGAATTTTATTCTCTTTAAATTAAGTCTAAATCCATAAATTTTAAATTCACTTCCAGTTTTCAATAAACCACTTCAGTTTCAATATATTTCAACTTTGAGTATTAAACAATTAGAAACTAAGGTTGGAAATTTCTATTCAACAATTCAATGTCTTATTATTTAGTTTGACATATTTGCATAATAAATCCATAATAACTTAAATAAAACTCAAATTACCTATACTAAATATTTTCTTCAATTT
This sequence comes from Allium cepa, assembly GCA_030765085.1. NCBI lineage: Eukaryota > Viridiplantae > Streptophyta > Magnoliopsida > Asparagales > Amaryllidaceae > Allium > Allium cepa. The sequence continues at coordinate 100,195,185 of CM060946.1, read as the reverse complement.
ATTTATACTAGAAATATTCATTTAATTCATCTTGAATAAAATTTCAGTTATAAGTATCATACCTTTTAAAATTTCAAGTTAATAAGTTCTACATCAACTTATGGAGTTTAATTCTTAAATAAGCTCAATTCCAAATAAATTTCCAATTTACCTTCCAATCTTAATTGATTTAAATCATTAAAACTCTATATATATTCAATATCTTAAACATGTACTTAACCATATAATATAAAATAATCAAACTCCATTATTCAACTTATTTATTTTATTTAACAAATTTATACATAGCTTAAATTCAATAATTTAACTATATATGTATATATATATAAAAAATATTTATATAATATCAAAAATAAATATTTATTCAACCGTATCCTATCCAAACCATAGAAATCATTTTCAAAACATTTATATATATAGACCGATGGTGTCTGTATAAAATTTTCTATCCTATGGTCAAGTGATATGGATATTTATCATTTCAACCCGCAATTTAAAAATAAAATTTTACGGTTATATATCATTTCAAACCGCAATCCCGAATGCAACAAAATGCATAACAGCTTGCAGTTTATGGTGATATAAATAGAAATCCATTCATCCATCATAAAATCATACATCCATTCATCAAAATCATCATCCAATTCAAACAATATATCAATATATAATAAATAATAAACAACAGGTATTAACTAGCAGTTCATATTCAATAAAAATTTAATTAACTATTTAACTGGCATTTTATATGCAATAAATAAATAAATAACAATTTAACTGGCAGTTTATATGCAATAAATAAATAAATAACAATTTAATCGGTAGTTTATATGCAATAAATAAATAAGTAACAATTTGATTAAATTAATTTAATATAACTGGGATGATGATTGAAAATATGCCAACAGTTATAAATAAATTTCTAAATACATCATAAATTGATTTAACAAACATAAGAAATTTTAGCCGTTGTGAGTGGGTTAAAACACTCACTTTTTGAATTTAAATTCAATTTAAACCCAAAAATTTGACAGTCTCAGAATTCGTCCAAACCAGCGCCAAAGTGTTCGGAATTGCAATACTAACTTAACAAAAAAAATTGCGTGCGAAACAGAGTTCGTATGTGATTTTATTCATGTTAGAACGTTAAAATTTTCAATTTAAAATTAAATAACAGAAAAGAAAATACAACCTTCTCTTATTGGGACACGTCATCGTTGACTTCCCTACGTCTCACGCGCATAACACGCTCCCTCTCCAAACCCTACCATCTCGTACAAAACGAAGCCGCCACCATATACGTGAATTTTGCCGCCTCCACACACGATGGCCCCCAGATCCAACGCCGCCGATGTGCTCCACGGCCTAAGCCGACCCCTAGGCTGAGCGCGCGGCCACGCGGCACTCCCGAGTGCAACCGCCTCCACCTCCTTCAAACGCCAATAACAGCGAATCTCGACCCCCTGACACCAAACTAACCGTACCGATGACCAAGTCTCGATGCCCTCTTCCTTCCTACACAACCCGATCGAGCTAAAGTCGAAGATCTGTCGTTGATTGAACGTGTGGCCTATGAACGGTCGGGGATTCTTCGACGATTACCTATCAAACGACAATCCAAAAGGAAAAACGAATTTTAGATTTAGGTTGCGCTCATCGAAAGCTTCAATATATATTTTCTCGAATTTTTTGAGGAGTTTGAATTTTCATTAGATTTTTGAATTTGCAATTGGATCTAGGGTTTGCAGCCATTGAGGAAGAGGAGCACAAAAGTTTCTATACATATAGAAATGAGGAACATAGGCTGCTAGGGTTTATAGCAGGATATATATAGGCGAAATTGAAATTAGAATGGGTGGGTCCAATTGATCTACGCGTTGAACGATATATGGCCCGAAAAGCCCTTTCTGACCCCGGAAAGAAATTGGTTCAACCCATATATCCAAATAGATGTTTTAAAATATTTTAAACGCAATGGAAAAGGTTTTGTGTTCAAATTGCATCGTATGAAGAAGTTATGCTCAAATCAATATTGTTCAAATTGATTTCAATTTCATAAATTTCAAGGCGTTTCGAGTCCGTACGATCAAACGACAAGTCCGATCACTACGAAACTTGAAACCCTATACTAATTCACCGTTACGGATCCGATGAAACTTGTTTCGTCGAAATCCGAGTCAGTGACCAATATGGCTATTATTATATTAATTTAAAATTAATTAATTAAATCCAATTTTAAATTTAAATCTTAAAATTGACAGATTTTATCACTTTTATATTTCTCAATCAATTTCAATGTTTTAAACAAATTGAAAGTCAATTTAAAGCTGACTATCTTATCGATTTAGTATTTTCCTTAGTTCCATTCAAATTTAGAAATTATAAATTAAATTTCCAGAATTTCTACTAAATTAAATTAACAAATCATTTTTCCATTCATTATTGTCAAATAGATGGATTTAATATTGGATTCAAAACTATTTACATTAATATCCTCACATTTCATCTAAATTCCCATTTTAAATATTAAATCCATTTAATTGCAATTTAATCCTTTCATTAAATTTTAAATTCCAATAAATTAATAAAGCTTTATTCCATTTCTATTTTCATCTTTATTTCAATCGCATAACATTTTATTCCAATTTTACCGTATTTGCCAAAAACGTACATTAATTATTATTTATATTCTCTATTAATTATTTACTTGGTTTTATACTTTAAATTCATTCACATAAATCAGTAAATCTTGATTTACAATCTTTACCTACACCAATGGTCATATTATAAATGGAATTGTCATTATTTTCAAAAATTACTTAAATTAACGTTAACGTAAAAATTTGTTTATATTTATTGCAATTGATTACGAGTTATAATCTAATATACTTGTATAAAAGGTTAACTTACAATACTTGTTACCCTTTAACATTTATTTCACTCATAGTCTATTATTAACAACCAAATGTTGAAATTTGATTTAGACCAATTCAATGTATTACATGAATGGGTAAATGATTAAAGTTTTACACTATTGCCTCTTTTTCTTTATTTGTATTAATGGCTATGTTTCAAATGTGAAATCTTACTAATTACACACATAAATTAAGGTTTTAAAACCAAACCTTAGTTTCTTTTTTTTCCAATTTATTACTTATGAAAAATTTCACGTTTCTATTTATTTATTACATACCTACCTTCAGCCCTTGCATTAATTCTTATAAACATTACATTATTGATATTCAAATTTTGATTTAGTAAACCAATTTGTTGCAACTTTACTTATATTAACACTATTTCCCTTATTTTGGTTATTATTTCATACGTAGATCACAAGTTTACATTTCTTTATACTATCTTATGAAACAATATACATTTCTAATACTTTATTACATTTATTGAAATTAAATTTCTAAATTTACTAGATACAACAAACTATGACCTTACAGTTATTTCAATTAATTGGGATTGCGCTAAATTAATTATTTATAAACTTACATTAACATAATATGCATTAATTTACATTCGGTTACAAATAAATCAATATATTATTTCACCCATAAATACAATAATTGCATTTGTTCTTATTATATTCCATTTATAGCTAAGTCATAATATTTGAATTTTAATTAAATTGTAACGTTCATTTAAGTTCATTAAATATTAACTTGCATTAACACGTTTCCATAATTTACAATCAAATACCGTCAACAATGTTTTATTACATTAATCAATTTAATACTTTCCTTATAGATTATAAAAATTTATTTCTTTATAAATTGAATTCCAAAATCTTATTAATATGAGAAATTTAATTAACGAAATTCACGGATCGTTACAGAGTTGCTTCGGTATAGAGATCTTCATATGTGATGGGGAGTCTGATCGGGATTGTGGATGCCAGGATTGCAAGGACTTCCTTGGAAGTGCCTTCGGTTCTATTCGAACCCAGAACAGACTTGTATGGTTGTATGTATGACATTACACTTTGATATATAAAGCTGATTTCTATCAAATACATTTCTGTTGGTGGCGGAGAATTTATTCTCTTAGCTTAACTCCCTTCTCTGAGACGTACGAGGTCAGAAGTTATGTAGTTGATGGTTATTAGTGATATACTCCCAATTTGGTAGTGTGGCATGCTGAGTGCTGCTGATCATTTGTTGGTCGAAGCATGGCTTTTGTGAAAAGCGTAGCTTTGTGGATGAGACTTCGTCGAACTTCACAACCCGGGAATGTTGCGGCAAGGTTTTTAGGGGTCGCACCCCTAGGGTATGTCCATTTTCTTCTGAATAAGTGGTGATATCATGGTATGGAGCCCAGATATTTATTTGTGTGGTTGTTGCTATTTGGTAGTGAATCCCGGGATAAAGGTCGGTAATGACCGGGGATGGCTTACTTGAGGTGTTACTTCCGGGCAGGGGTAACCCGGCCTTGTGTTGGAAGGGAACCGATTTGGTTCTTGGGGGCGTCCCTCCAGAGGCGTTCCATTTTGTAAGGAAGTTCGTTAGCCTGACAATTTGTTGGAAATCCAAAGAAACAGTACGAGCCCTGTATGGTTTTAGTTGTATAACCTGCCATGGAATGTGGCGGTAACCTGCTATTGAACATGGTAGCTATAATAGGCATAAGTACGAAATGTCTATGGTGGCAATGATTAATATTATACTTTCGAAATGTCTTCTGCACTATGCATTAATGATAATATTAAAAAGATTTTGCGTATGAAGCATATTTGACTATCGTAGGGAGAAATTTCCTCCAATTCTGCGTTTGCATTGTGTGTGTGGTGGAGGCCTTATGGTAGTTTCATTTTCCAAAAGCATAGCGGATTTATTCTTTGTGAAAATAACTGTTTTCAAGATCTCAGACCAGTCCCATGATTGACCTAGAGTTTATTGTTCCCCTTTTAAACTCTAGGTGCCCATAATTTTCCATATGGACAGCCTAGAGTCAGGTTAGCATTATTCTGGAGAAAAGTCAGAAAGGTTGCTGTGGAAATCTAGAGTTCAAGCTGGATGGCGAGACGTATCACTTATACTATGTAGTATCCGTTACGTTTGGGTTGGTGCAAGTCAAAATTTCTATGTAAGCAAGTTAAAATAACTACCAGTGTTGTATTGATTGCTGTAAATTCTGATGATGTATTGTAATAACAGATATGATTCCTTGTTTAAAAATATATTCATTCATCTATTATATATTGTTCTGCTGCGGAATGTGAGATTCTGTTGTTGTTTCTGTTCTTCTTCTATCTTCTTCTTCTTTAACCCTAATGGTCCGAATTTCCGGCGTTCGATTGTTCGGCAGTTGATACAGTGGACGTATTGATGTCGACTTTCGAAAGTCAAAAAAATTGGGTCGTTAGAATGGTTATTAAAAGAACTTCTAAGAGTTGTAAAAAGGAAATTGTTCCAGAATTAGAATCTTCTCCAAGGAAGTTTGAAGTGGTTTCAAAGTACTCTCTCATAAATTCTCAAAATGAAGTAGATGCGATCCTCAGCGATTTTGGGATCATAGGAGTTAAAGTAATCCCTCCCAGCAATAACAATACTATCAAGAATCCTCCCGATGAATACTTTGCTTATACCTCCATCCATATTTGGCATAGGTTTTTTTTCCCATTTCCACGGTTCTTGCTGAGATTTTTAAGTCATCTTGGCATACCTCCTATCCAGTTATCACTCAACATATACACACATCGTATCTCCGTAGAGCTCATGGCCTTAGAGTCAGAAATTCCTTCTCCAGGTGCTGAAGTTCTTAACTATTTATTAAGCCTCATCAAACTTAGTAATTTGAATAGCTAGATTTTCTGGGCTAGTCCACTCAAAAAATTGGTTTCAGAGGGAACAAACAAGTTTAATGATTAGGAAATGCAGTTCTTCTACATCAAATGCTTTTTGAATATTGGTGGAGCCTTTTTCTCTCCTTGTAAGCAGACTATTACCATTATTTTTATTAACTGTTTTATTTTGCTGAATAATGTTTTCTTATTAGTCCCTCATCCTAAGGATCTTGACGATGAAGGCAAAAAAATCGTAAAATTGATCACTTCTGCCTCAAACCGCGTTGGGAATAGACTTACATTGCTGACTCCTTGCAACCTCAATAAACATTCCCTCGTAACATTAGGTCAGAGGATTCTTGGACAACATCCTCTTGTCCAACGTACTTCAAAAAGCAAACGCTTCTTAACTTTGGGCGACCCCACAATTTTTTCATCCTTGTCCCTAATTTGTCCCTATATACCTGGTAAACTTAAGTACATCATTCGTAACTTTTTTTTTTGAAAAGCAAGAGTAAGAACTCATTTTATTGACTTATGTAGTTTTACAAGAGCAGTTACAAATCCACCAATTTCACTCAAATACAACCATCTTGGCCATTACAATGATAATAAAACAAACAAATACAATCAAAGAATTCATTACAAAGACCAAACTGAATAAATCACTGCATACAGACTTGGGAATCCTATTGTATATAATAATCCAGAGAATAGCCATCTGCATGTAAGTAAAACTGCCATGAACTTCAAATATGATTAGCTTTAATGTCTCTGAGAATGCTGCCATGAACCAAATTATATAGCTGTGCCAAATTCTTACATCCAATACCAAAAACTCTATTGTTCCTTTCAGACCATATTGCATATATCAATCTCTTTAACAGTTTAAGCAGCAACCTTGTCATATGAGTCTTCCATCTTGTAGCTTTGAACACATTAAACCATTCAACCGAACTAACAGGTGATGGTTTATAAAAACCACCATTAGAAAGCAATCTATACCAAATCTGATACACAAAAGTGCATTCAAAAAACAAGTGAGTATTACTTTCAGTTTCTGATTTGCATAGAACACATATGTCATCTGAAATAATACCCGTTTTACAAAGTTTATCTTTGGTATTTAAAGCATTAGCCATCACTTTCCATAACAATAAATTTTCCTTTGCACTACCTCCAATATTTCATATTCTTGAATGTCAGGGGAATTGATAACCATTTTGACAGAGAGCATTATAAACAAGTCTAATGGAATGATGTTTACCCTTGTCAGACCAAATTAAAACATTGTCATTATTCTTAATGGGATTATCAGTGATGGCATTCCATAAGCTCCTAAGTTGAGAGGAACTAGAATATGGTAAAACTATACCATCATCATGTAAAAACTCTTCAACCTTTGCCTGTTCAGTAATACCAGAGCTTCTTCTCGAGTTATAATCCACTACAGAACTCAAGATCTACCCTTGTTTAGCCCATAGTGAATGCCAGAAAGATAAACCCTTAATCAAAACATAGTTACACTGTACAAGAGGAATGAAAGTCTCCCTAAGCTTGAGAATACATCTCCAACCCCAACTGCAATTTTGTGGTATGGGCATAGTCCAAAAATTCTTTTTACCAATAAGATTATTATTGACCCATTAAGACCATAAATTCTTTTCAGAATCAAAGATCTTATTGAAATATACTGATATAGCGGCCTTATTCCATAGAAAAATATTAGTAATACCAAGACCACCTTTCTTTTTGGATTCAAATAGTTTGTAAAAAGAAATAGGAATCAACTTTCTGAAAAAAGGGTCACCATGCCAAAGAAATTTATTAAGTGCACTAGATATCATATTAATAAGCTTAACAGGAAGTATATAATGTCTAGTCCAATATGTTGTCATAGCCACTGCAATTGATTGAATGATAGTTAACCTACCAGCTTGTGACAGTTTATCCATTGGCCATATCTGAAGCCTTTCAATAATCCTCTCAAAAAGTGGTAGGCAATTTTGTTTAGTAATTCTAGAGAAAAAGATAGGCAAACCCAAGTAGAAAGTATTTTTGGATAATTCCTGTAGACCTGAGCACCTAATAATATCATTTTTCTGAAATGAATTTAAACCAGCAACTAATATATTTGACTTGTGAAGATTAATCTGAAGGCCAGTAATAGAATAGAAAAGCTCTAGGGATGAAATTATACACTGAATATTGTGATAAGAAGGCTTAGTAAAAATGATAAGATCATCAGCAAAGAGAAGGTGAGTAATAACAGGTCTTTTACATTTGGGATGAAGCTGAAAATCTCCTTTAGCAACAAGATCCATCAAAATAGGATTAAGAAGTTCCATAACTATTATGAACAAGTATGCAAAAATTGGATCACCTTGCCTAACACCTTGTACACTTTTAAAATAACCATACAGCCCACCCTCTCTTGAAGTAGAAAACATAGGTGATGATATACAAGTGTAAATCCATGCTAAAAAAGGCTTTGGGAAATTCATTCTGGACATGATTGCTAAAATTGAATTCCAAGCAATAGAGTCAAATGCCTTTTTAATGTCAAGCTTTAACATGCACCTTGGAGAAATATTTTTCCTTTCATAACCATACAATAATTCTTGGGTTAAGAGAATATTATCACTTATTGATCTACCCTTAATATATGCAGCCTGATTGTTGGAGATGATAGATGGCAAGACTGATTGTAATCTATTAGCTAAAACCTTTGAAATAATTTTATAAATGATATTGCAACATGAAATTGGTCTAAAATCAACAACAGAAGATGGATTAACAATCTTGGGTATTAGGGCAATAGCAGTGGCAGCTAGTCCAACAGAGAGTTTATTATTAAGAAAAAAATATTGGATAGCCTTAATAATGTCAGACCCAATTATCTTCCAACTCTGTTGAATAAAATGTGCATTATAACCATCTGGACCTCCACAACTATCACTGTCCAAACTAAAGACTGCAGCTTCAATTTCATTATTAGAAATAGCACTGATCAGAGAATTGGATTGAAGGGTATTTAAGGTTGGAAGAGTAATATCATAGAGAGGTTTAATGTCAGGAATGAATTGATTGTTTGGGGCTAAAATTGATGTAAAATACCTCACAAAAGCTTCATTAATACCATCAAAAGTTTCCACTAAATTTCCAAACATATCCTTTATCTGAAAAATGCATTCACGATTCCTTTTAACTTTTAAGTAATTATGAAAATATTTAGTGTTCCTATCAGCCTCTTTATCCATTCTCAAATGAATTTTCTGCTTGAGTGAAGACACTTCCTTTTGAATAACTTGCTCAAGAATATTCTTTAATTGCAGTTCAGTATGAAGTAAAATAGTATCAAATGGTCTAGCACTCAGTTCCTCCTGTATCCTAATCAGCTGATTCCTAATTTGAGAAGAAAGTTTAGAATCCTTACCAAAAATTGCTGAAGACCAATTCCTAAGTTGAAATTTCAGAGCTTTCATCTTGAGAATAATATTTGTAAGAGGATCCTTGCCAAATTGCATACTCCAGACCTGCTTTAAAATATCATTATAATCCACCTACTTAGTCCAAAAATTAAAAAATTAAAAAGTGTGTTTCCCTCCATAAAAATCATCAACTCCCCAATGAAAAATTAATGAGCAATGATCAGATAAAGAAGGCTGACAAATGTGATAGAAAGATTTTGGCCAAAGATGAAGAAAAGAAAGATTTAAGAAAATATGATCAAGCTTACATAAAGTTGGATTACCACTCCTATTACTATTTGACCAAGTAAAATCAGAACCAAAGTATTTAATAGGGATAAGATTTGATTGAATTAAAGCACTGTTTAGAGGAGAAATATCCTTAAGAGATAAAGGGCAGCCACCAATTTTTTGGTTACTTGCAAACATACAATTAAAATCACCACCAATAATCCAGGGGATAGAAGATGAATTTAAAGAAGGAAGTTGATCCAAGAATACCTGTCTCAGAGCTAATGAGTTTTGAGCATACACAGAAGTAAGATGAGAGTTTGTATTGGAAGGTAAATGGATACAATTATAATGAATATATTTATCAGAGGCACTAATTCTGGAAAGTTTAAACAAATGTGGATTCCAAAGAGCGAGCAGTCTGCCATAATTAGATTCAACAAAATTATTATCATGTAACCAAGATGGAGCAATCAAACGAATAGCCTTAATAGTTGAGAGAATGTCAAGCTTAGTTTCTGAAACACACATCAAATGAATATTTTTGATCTCAATAAGATTCTTAATCTCTAATTGTTTAGAGGGTAAATTAGCCCCCCTAATATTCCAAAAAGCAATGCTATTCATTTATTAGGAAGAGGAGGTAACAGTGGTGAAGGATTCTTCCTAGTATGCGTTGGATGAGAATTATTTTTGGATGAAGATAAAGGTTGGACCTCAGGAGGCTTATATTCCTTACCTTTATTAAGATCAACAGAATCCAGATTACTAGTACAACTAGAATTCTTCATAACAACTGCACTCTCACATGACCCAGAAGGAGGTGGAAGTAAAATATTTTTAGGAGGTGACAAATGCAAATATGGAGAAGGATTAGGAACATTCATGGATGGTGATTTAGAACTGAATTGAGAACAACATGAAGTTGAAACAGAATTTGCAACAATAGCTGAGACAACCTTTGAAACAGAGTCAGATAAAGCATTAGAAGGATTTTCAACTGACAAAGATGAAGTAGAAAGATTTGCATCACATAATGGATCAGATACACCAACCCTGACCATATCAATAGAAGGGTTTGATAAAACTGAAAATGAGTTAGCATTAACAGTAGGGCAAGAACTATTAACAATATGAGTTTCATTATCTTTTGGTTTTCCAACTTCCTTACTACTCATAGTATTAACATTTGATTGTATATTTTCCTTAACCATAGAGACTTTCCTCTTCCATACCCCTCTATTTCTTTTATTAACAACTTTCCAATTCTGATCAATAGGATTAGCATCATGACCAGTTTGAATCCTAACTTCATTCTCCTCCATATCATATAGATTATTATCCTTTGCATCATTGGCAGTATTAACAAATTCACAAGTTGCAGTATCATGTCCAAAAATTCTACAATGAGTGCAAATTTTAGGCTTCCAATCATAAGATAATCTAACATCAGGACAATTCTTTCCTAGCTGTGGTACATGAATAGTGTCAGGTAATTCAGAATCAGGCGAAATCTCCAATGCTTTTGCATACTTAAACCTTTGCAACTTTTCAGTGCTACTATCAAAACATATTAATCTACCAATGTGACATGCCAACCAATTGATACCAACTAACGTCCACAAAATAATTGGAATCCTATGAAAATGTATCCACACCGGCACTTTCTTAACCTGAGCTTGTGATAACCCAATAGATGGATCCCATTTTGTAATTATGAACATCCTACATCTAATAAAGATAGGGTCCGAGTTAAGATATGGTCCTTATCCTCTTGATTGGAAAAATTGAAGTAAAAATTAAACCCATCTGATTTAAATTCAACTTCACCTTTAAGTTTCCAATATCTTTTAAGAAAATTCACAACAGACAAGAAAGAAAGCGTACCATCAAGAAAGAAACCGACTAAATGATTATTCCAGTATTTTAATCCCTCCTCTTTAACAAGATCCGGTAAATCAAAAGAAGGTTTGTCTCGCGAAATATCAAAATGAATAGGCTTATACGACCCTGCATTACGAGGTAAAGATTTGAAAAGATTCGACCAGTTTGAATTCAGAGAACAAGAATCATTGCTATTGGAAGTTAACACTGGATTTGAATGATTAGCAGTAGATGCAGAAAGAGAAGATGAGGGAAGAACAGAAGAAGAGGTTGAAGAAAGAGGAGGAAAGGATGCGGAGTTAAAGGAGAAAGAAGAGGAAGAGAAAGATAACGATGAAGACGCCATTAAAATTTCAAAAGCAAGCTGAAAATCATCGTGGAGGGAAAAAAAAGAAAAAAAAAAGAATAGCCGCTCCTCCAACCAAATCAACCACAAGTGATCCTCCCTCTCCTTCTTCAGAATCTGATGCTCTAACTCTGACACAACCCATTGCTAGGTCCAGAATGATTGTGAAAAGGAAATTAAGCAGAGTGATTGCCGCAAGCACTGCTCCCAAGAAAACCAAAATTACTAATATCTAGTCTTCTCTTACCCTAGAGAGGGTGAATTTTTTGATGTAAGCAAGGCTTTAGTGGGTCCTAATTTTGGTCCCACTTCTTTTGTGGATGACTTACCTTCTGAAACTGCTGATCGGGCTAAAAAGGTTCCCTCGAAGGATGACTTTATGTCTCGTATTGTTGTATATAATTCTCACAACTTATTGATCAAATGCAGAAGGTTCTAAGCACTTCAACTCCTTCCCAGGATTTGAATCCCTCAAGACCCTCATCACCAATGCCTCCCACTAATTTTGAGAATGTTGTGCATGTCGATTATGCACTCTTTTACCATTCATCCACCCTCCTCTGTATGGAGCTATCGAGTCATTGTCAATCTCTTATCGAACAAAAACTTCTTATATTGTGACAACCCTGGATTTTTGGCAAAAATATTAATTTGATAATCTTCTAATATAATTATTTACATTTGCAAAACTCTTCTTTTCAAGCAAATAAAATATGTTATCAAATTACTATTGTTTATATATATGTAGATTGTAAATGGAAATATGATTTGAAATTCAAAATATATATCTCAAAAATAAATTAGATTTAAAACTCTACATTTTAAGCACTAGTACATATATAGTTATTAATTAAAGTATAAATAGCTTAATCTTAAATTAAAAATAAATAAAATGGTTTTATAATATTTCTTTTGAGTTACATTAAATAAATAAAAAGAAAATACAAAAATAAAAATAAAACATAAGAAAATACAAAATATATACATAAAGACATTTGTAAGACTAGGAAGAGGTCTTGTGTACAAGTGTCAAGTTACTCTTAAAATTGTTTCTTCATTTAAATAAAGAAAATGATTTAAAGGAAACCAAGGCTGTATAAAGTTTACACTCTTTTACATATATATACCTCAACTCTTTTCTTTCTTTCATTTTAAATTACAAACCAAAACCAGAAAATTAAAAAAGAGAATAAACAAACAACTTCTGTGACGACCCGGAATTTTCGAGCATTTAAAATCGGAATATTTAATTGATTTTAAATATTCAATAGAGCAATCTTAACTTGAAATACAAATATCGCTATTTATTGATAATTAAATAATAGAATTTAATAATTAGAAATTGGGTAAATTGTTGAATCTAGAATTTTAAGCCTGTTAAAAATAATTTGAAGGCTTGTAAAATTTATATTGATAACGTTGAAGACGATAGAAGTGTTAAAATCAAATTCAACAATGATTTGATCAGTTTTGAAAATTTCATCGTTTAAATTGAATTTAAAAATAACCTTTCGAGGCACAGTCTCGGAATTCGACGAAACCAGTTCCATTGGGTCCGTAATATTGAATTATTATCGGATTTCAAATTTCGTTTTGATCAGAGTTAGTGTGTGAGTGTACGATATATAAACACGCTAAAAATTTAATTGATAATAATTTAATTAGTCAAGCTTCTTGTATACACCATCTCTATTGTATTTATATTTATAATAATACAAAAGGTATAAGTATGTATAAGTATAGGATAAGTGGCATGACATGGTGAAGACAAGTGGCATAATATGGACCATACACCTATCTTAAGATGAAATAGAATTATGACACATATATTACTTAGGTGTACACTTCTAGAACACCTTAAATGATTACCAAATAAGGTATGTGTCATGAAATAAAGCTTGCATAAAAAAATGAAGGACATGTGTCCATGTGTAGAAACATCTTAAGACACCTAAGTAGACACATAACCCCATTAGGTGTCCATGTGTAGAAACATCTTAAGACACCTAAGTAGACATGTGTCAACATTCTAAAGCTTATGCAAAGAGAAGAAGACAAGTGTCCAAAACTAAAATTACCAAACTAGCCTTGAAGATTTCTATATAAAGGGTGGAAATGTTCACTCATTTTGATACTTTCAAAAAGCAAAAAAAAAGTAAGATAAAGTGAAAAAGCTTGGAGAAAGCTAAGGAAAAAGAGTCAAGTCAAATACACAAGTTTAAGGTGAGAAAACCTATTTAAATTTCTAGTATTCATGTTATTCTTGAAGAAATGATAGTTATAAGTAAAAATGGCTCGGTTCTATCAAAAACGCATCTTAGTAATTTAACGATAACTTTCTCAATACTTAATGAAATTTCGATTTCTTGGATGTTCTGGAAAGCTTATTTCATGTGCTACAACTTTTATGTTTTGTGTTTTCTGTAATTTGGATGTTAGCTATGTCAAAATTGAACCTTTCTACTGTAATCCCGAGAGCAACACCAATATTAGCTCTGTGCTTAAGGCTGAAACTAAATTGGCCATAACTTCTTCGTTCCTCAACCGATTTTGATAAATTTAGATGTTCCAGAAAGCTTAGAATTTTTTCTAAAACTTTTAAGTTTTGAGTTTTAAAAAAATTCGATGTTATCTTGGCCAAATTTGTAATTGTTTATCGCTGTCCCGAGACAAAATGACATAAGTTGTGAAATTCAAATCTTAGAATTGTTTTATCCATCACTTTTACAATTCTTATCGGAATTCAGAAAATTTTAATGTTCCGGAAAGCTTAGGAACTAAGCTAAAACTTTTGCTTTATTCATTTTGCCTGATTTTGATGTTTTCTATGCTAAAATTGAAATTGTTGGTCGTTGTCCTGCAAATGCATAAGTTCAGGCTAAGTTTAATGTTTTTAGTAAAATGGTCATAACTTTTGAACCGTTTATTCCAAATTCGACGATCTTGGTCATTCCGGAAAGCTAACGGAAAGTCCTATAACTTTTATTTGTATCATTTTCTGAAATTAGTTGACTAAAATGTTGAAAAACCTCTTGCAAACTCGCTATCCTGTTGTTTTATGCAAACCTGAGCTAGTATTTTGTGCATAACTTTTGCGTTTCTTATCCAAATCCTATAATTCTTAAAGTTTTGGAAACTGCAGGAAGAATGTGATAACTTTCATTTGTATCACTTTTTAATTAATAAAATTCTGTATATGGAAAGGAATTTTTGAATAAGCAGAAGGTTAATGAAGTTTGAAACTTCAATGATATTATTTAATAAAAACAAACATTTATTTAATATTTAAGATTTAACTTAAGGAATAAAGAAGAAATGGTAAAAAGCCTGACATTTGTATATTTTAGTTAAAAGTTTTAAAATCAAACGGAAAATAACAACAATAATAATAAGTCAGTAACTAATGAATTTTTGAAATGAATTGAGTAATTAAAGAAACTTACTTCAAATAAAATAAATTGGAAATCAATTTCGGGGAAATTGATTTAAGTGATTGAGTTGGAACTTTCTCTGGATGGCCAAGTACATGTTTTAAAAGGTAAAATTGTAAATATAAATTAAATGTTGTAAAGCTGTTTTTAAAGAAAGCAAGTTTTAAAAAATTTATTATTTCTATTATTTAAAGTTTAAAGTAAGTATTTTCTTTAATCTATTCTAGCAGTAATTATTAAGAAGTAACTAAGTATTTTGTTTTAAAAGTAGAAATCTAGTTTTATAACCTTATTTCAAACATTCATATAGTATGTATTTTTAACAAATTATTAAAGTAATTTTAACTTAAATGTTTTAAAGTATATTTCAAAATAAAGTGTTTTAAATTATTTTAAAAATTTATTTTTGTGCTTGGTGATTTCAGAGGAGAAATAAAATATTTGGGAAAGTTGATTCTGAAAAGAATGATGGTTTTGAAACTGTTTTCAAAGGATTGAAAATAGAAATATATCTTGTGAAGAAATTTTTGAGATTAATAAATAATTTGGAAAATTATTTATTGGTTGATGGTTGTTTGTGAATATTAATTGATAGTTAAATAACCGACTATCAATATTGGCCAAATGCGCTGATCGTTTCGAAGAGACCGGGATCGAGATTTATTTCTCGAAAACCACTTCGATCCGGTTTGTACGTTTCGTGTAAACGATTTTGGATTCGAAGATGGAGCAGTGAAGTGCAAGGGCTAGTCGCTACTAATCCTGAGGATATTTCCAAAATGGATGTAGTAGGAATAGTGCCTTCGGTTCCGTTCGAACCCGGGATGGACTTGTATGGACGAATGCTTTCGGAACATCGTCAGGAGGGCGATGGGCATTCTAAGTGAAATGTTCTAAAAAGGTAACGCTTAGCCTCAAGCCTCATCAACCGGGAATGACTGAAAATCAGGGGATATGCAGCAAGGTTAGGTGGGTCATGCCCAAACATGACAAGATATTTCCCCTGTCTAGATGTCCCTTTTTATATATTTCAGCTTAGTGGGTGGTTGGTCGCGCTAACCACGGGGTTTATCTTGTTCGGGACTGTTCAGTAAGGAATGGTTCCGGCCTTGTGTTGCAGGGGATGAAGGGAGAATCCTCGGTACGGTGATCTAGGCCCCGTACTTTGACAGGTGGTACCCCAGTGCCTAGTCATTAGTTGGAAATCCATTCTCCCTACGAGCCTTGTATGAGTTTTGTTTGTATTACCCACTCTGTGGCTAGTAGCTGGAATTTAATCATGTAACAATTTCGGCTATTTTATAAGTATTTGTATATAGACCCTATTATAATATCAGAGGATTTCTATAAAAATTGTTTTAGCTATCGTAAGGTAAAAACCCGACATGTTTATTTGTGGCGTGGTCTTACGAGATGCTTTTGTTTTCAAAGGATTTTTGAAACTTTAATAATCAATTGGGTGTGATTTTCTCACGCTGGTATTCGAGACTGACTCGGGTGTTATTTAACTGTAATGCTCGGGTCAGACCGAGTATTATAGAATATAGGATGTGATGCTGTGGAGCTCAGGAGACGAGCTGGAGGACGATACGTATATCCGTACTTGTTCTATATATATTCCGCTGTGATTGAGTTGTTGTGTATCCATTTGTATGTTGTTGTTGAGCCGTTGATCGATGTACTCTGATGATGTAATATATAAACAGATATATTTGATTTTGAGTAAAGATCATTTATTTTCTATTATATTTTAGTCCGCTGCGATGGTTAGATTCTGATATTGTTTTCTATTTTCTTCTTCTACCTCTTTTTCTTTAACCCAAATGGTTCATATTTCTGTACAACTTGAGTTGATTTAGGTAGAATAGTGTTGACTCAAAGGGTACGGATTTGCGGGCTGTTTCAACTTCTATCAGTTTTTCATCTGCAACAAAGAAATGATTTAAAGCAATTAATATTCAAATTCAACTTAATCAAAGAAGATCAAGTTAGCAGCTTCTAGTTTCAAAATCCTATTCTAAGTTTTTAAGGTGAGTAAACTTAACTTTTAAAAGCTAAATTCTCTTATTTCTGTATGCATGTAAGATCTGGTAGTGGTAATATCTTGACTATTGCTTGCATGGATGAAAAAAAAGTATGTTTTGCCTGGTATATAACTTCGAATTACTGTGTGTATATATGCATGTCTGTGTAAAGTGTTTTTGGCCTCTGTTCTTGATTTACAGACCCCAAATCACTCAAAATAAATTCATACCTCTTCACTCAAGAACTTTAAGGTTATGATGATTAAGGAGATTTTGGTTATATACATGATATCCTATTTTTAAAAATGTTTTCAAGTGAACTTATTAAGTAATTATTTGCAAAACAAGAAATTACAGTAAAAATCAAAAGACCTCAGAAATTCGACCCTCATGATTTCAAGATTCAATTATATAACTAGTTATGTTTTTAAGAATGATGATTTTTGGTGGTAAAATCATAATTTTTAAGCTTGTAATTGGGAAGGAATTATGGGTTGAACGAAAATGGAATTTTCGTCGATTTTCAGCAATTGGAGGATGGTGGTGTGTCGTGATCGTTGCTGGAGGTAGCTCGAGGGTCGAGGATCATGGGAAAAATGGACGTCGATTTTTTTAATCAACGTAGCGGGGTAGGGATTGCGATTTAGGGTTTAGGGATTTGCTTAGATTGTCGATGTTTGCGAGGGCAGAGCGACGTCATGATGGCATCGGGTTGGACCGGAGTACGAAGAAAAGGAGCATGGTGGAGTGGCGAAGGTCTGGACGCAGTGGCGAGGCTTCTGATGGTCGGAGATGAATGAAGGGAGATGATTTGGTGATCGGGTTTTCGTTTCTGGTATGGCTGTGATGATCGATTCTTAAGTTCGAGCGAATTCGAGTGGTTCTGGGTGGTTGAAGCGACGTGCGTGTCGTCGACGACTTGGTGGCGTCGTCGTCGGAGCAGCGTTGTCGTGTGTGCATGTGCACACGTATTAGTTGTGTCAAGTTGATGCCGCGTTTAGAGGGAAGAGAAGAATAAAGGAAGAGAGTCGGGGAAGATTGAGTTTTGGCTCGGGATTTTTGTGCTTGGGCCGAGTGTTTTAGAAAGAAAAAATAAATTAACTAAGTTTTTAAAAAGAGTAAATTTATGAACAAATTTTCAAAGTAATTTTTGAACAAGTTTGAAAGTAAGTTTCAAGCCCAAGAATTATGAAGTTAAATGTTTGAACTTAAATTGATTTGGTTTAGTATAATTATATATTAGATTAATTATTTATTTTGATTCCTAAGTGTTTTCAAATGAAATTAAATAACATAGTTAAGTATATGGTTAAGATAAATGTTTTAAACTTATAATTAATCAAAAACTTAAAATGATTTAAATATAATTAATTAACTAATCCCAAATATTTAATTATAACAATATAAATGGCTTATAAATAAGTTAATGAAAATTAAGAAGAACTTATAAATTAATTAATTTATAAGTATTTAAATTAATTTATTTTAATTAGAAATTGTGTGACCAGTTAATCTAGCCTATGAATGGTTAAATTATGTTGAATGCTTTGGTTTGTTTAATGTCTCTAGTCTGTTAATTTGTGTTATTCTGTGATATGAAATGCCAGAATTTAACTGTTGATAAATGTGATATGTTTCAGATATCTGTGATGAATTTCTGTGTGAATATGATATTCTGAATTTAAATTAAATTGTTTTACTTAAACAACTTGGCCTTAAAGACGGCGTTGGATTTCGATGAGACCGGGATTGGATATCAAATTGTTATCCGAAAACCACATCGATCGAAATTAAGTGATAGGTTGTGAACTCTCACAGTGAAGATCGGGAATGAAGATTCAGAATGCAAGGGCTATTTTTCGTTAACTCTGAGGGTGATTCCAAAATGAGTGTAACGGAGATAGTGCCTTTGGTTCCGTTCGGACCAGGAACGGACTTGTATGGATGAATGCTATCAGACCATCATCATTGGAGGACGATGAGCATTCCAAGATATGTGTGCTATAAAGGTAATTGTAGCCTCAAGCCTCATCAACAGGGAATGGCTAAAACAGGGAAGGTGCAGCAAGGCTAAGTGGGTAGCACCGAAGTAGGATAAGATTTTCCCTTGTCTAGATGTCCTTTTTATTCGGCTGTGTGGGCGGTTGTTGGCCACAACCATGGGGTTGTCTTATTTAGACTATCCAGTAAGTGGTAGCTCCGGTCTTGTGTTGCAGGAGATCAGGGGGGAATCCTTAGTACTATGATCTAGACCAGGTACTGTGATGGGCAGTACCCTAGTAGCCCTACCATTGTATGGAATCCAATCTCCAATAAGTGACCTCGGAATTGATCCATACCTATTAGCTGGAATTTAATGAATGTAACAATTTCAGCTATGTGAATAATTTATTTGAAAACCCTAGACAGTATTGAAATATAATTGGATTTCCTATCAAATGATTTGGTTATCGTAAGGATAAAACTCATCCATGTTTATTTGCGGAGAGTCTTACGAGACACCTTTGATTTCAAATGATTATCAAGTTAAACAACTTAAACCGCTTACTCACATCAGACCCATGTCTGACCCGGAGTTTATTTTCTATTTTCTTAAACTCTTCGGTACTCAAATTTTTATGAGTAGCCAAGTGTTCCAGGTTGACTTTGACGTATTTTGGAGAAGACTTGGAGCAGGAGACTTTAGCGTATCTATATATATATCTATTCCTTTGTATTAGTATCTCTGTTTGCATTTTGGATTGTAATGGATAGACATCTCATCACGACTATCTAATATGATGTTGTAAAACTGAATGACTCTGATGTATGGTATTAATGAGTACTGTGTAATAACTATGTGATGTAATACATTTCTTTCGTTCCGCTGTGAGATTATGGGATTGTTTAGTTCTTTCCTTCTATCTGTTTTCTTTTCTACCTATTTCTTTCCAATTTACGACATGTCTTTCTATGGAATGAAAGGCAAGTCGTCACATATATATTCTATACTATTTGATTCTCTTATTACTATTTTATACCAAATCCTGACCCATTTCTTACCTTTTCTTTTAGATCTCCAAAAGCCGGTACTCTCTTTAAGAGAATGTTTCTAAGTCCTCTACTGTGACATCAAGGCTCAGGTAAGAAGTCCCAATTTTAAAAAATCAGATCGCAATCATGTCTACTGTCGAAAATAACACAACGAGGGAACAAGAAAGGTTGTGTGCTTGTCTTTCTCAGGTAGAATCTACCATTTCGTATGAGAGGAAAGCTTAACATATCTTAGCCGATGAAGTTTTGGCTTTGAAAATGACTTTGAATGAGTCCGAGGATGAAAAAGCCAGGGTTAATGCTAGACATGTTTCTCTTATGAAGAAGTGTACTTCCCTTAAAAAGAAGTTAGAGAATAAAAAGGATTCTTTATCCAAGGTTGTCAAAACTATTTCTGAGGCTAAGTAAAAGGTGTTCCAATTTCTGAGCACTTCTCTGAATGATATTATTGTAAATTCCTATGAAGATGCGCTCATGTTAGCCTATTATGATAACGTACAGAGCGTAGATTTAAAATTTCCTTCTCTCGACCCTATGCTAGTCAAAATATATATGGCTAAAATCAAGGACATGGAGCAAGGGATTGAGGTTTCTGACAGAGAGGAAATTGATGCCTCCCAGCTCCTATCTTTTGAAGTCCCACCTGTGGAAGAGGATCTTCACTCATGAGGAGGAAGATAATGACGACGATGAAGACGTCATTGATGAAGGTGATAATGACAATGATAACCCTAATGATGAGGATAAAGGTCAGGGTGCTGGCAACAATAAGGGTAATTATGATGATTCTCATAGAGGGAATGACGGTGACACTTCTAGGGCTCCAAATAAAGTTAACCTTGATCCTACCACCCATGAAATGGGTCAGATTGAATTCCCTAATTCCTCTGAACCCCAAACAAAAGATGCCGATTTTGATACTAGAGAGCAAAAGAGAAGAAGCATACCTTATAGACTTTAATTCCATTTTCTCAGATATGGAATTCTTTATCAAAATGTCTCCCACTTACAAGATAACACTGGCTAATATCTTACTATTTTAAATAAAGAAGAAAATCATACACCTTTATAAGACAAAGATTGAAGGGAAATAGGTAGAAATAAACGGCCTATATAAGGAGTTAGATAAACAATTAAAATAACACAATGCACTCTCTGACAAGTATTATAAGCTTAATAAATGCGTTGCAGTATTAGCACTTTTTAAAGATCAAGAAGCGACTCCTCGACTGAAAATTGTAGGTCTCTATTATGAAAAGCTTTTATAGGAGAACAAAGAATTAATGACACTCTTTTGGATGTTAATTGAAAAAAGAGATATTATGGTAGAATTTTGAATAAAGCTTATTGCAGACATCATACTTAGGTAATTTTAGTGGGGGTCTATTTAGATACCTACATAAGAGATACTTAGACGAATATAGATCCGATCCCCACCCAGGGCTTGTTGGAACTTACTATGGGTCAACTCAATTCCTTGCACATTGCCTCCATAAAAATTTAAATATTATAAGGATAATTTCATTTCTGAGTTATTTAAAAAATCAGTCTTGTATTAACTAAATTTTTTTATCATATAATTATATTGACCTATGGACTTTCTGTATTACTTTTTCTTATACCTAGTTTTATTTTATTACTTTATTATATAGCAAATATCACTCATGCAGCTCTATTACTAGGGATTACCTAGGAAAATAGTCAAATTAGGAAGAGATTATTTAAGAAAGGCCTCGCACTTAAAATCGTCAAGATTGGCCAGATATTGCATTCTTAGAGATTTACAAAACCTTTATATGCAACATCCCCGACTTAACTTCGATTTTTTTAGGAGAGGAAAAGGAAAAGCTCCTTAATGAAATTCGAACATATCATACAAAATTATGTTATGGCCTTATAGTCCCCTAGTTAGAGAATGAGATTATAGAAAATGTCCTCCAACTATTACCCAGAAGGATTTAATGCTTCTTTTGAATTGACAACTACTATTTCGGCTAACTCTTTAGATAAAGTTAAAAATGTTGCATCTAGACTTTAAGCGATTTTTGAAGATAATATCCAGAAAAACAAACGGCGATGCGGATACGAAGACATTTGTATTCAAAATTATCCACCCGGTTTTTTTAATATTATAATTCAAATTATAAGTATTTTATTTTATTAAGTTAGAAGTTCATATATAAATGCATATAAACTGCTCAAAACTATTTATTATCATGATATTTATTTATTTTTAACACTTTAATAATCAATGAAATTAGTTTACGTTAAACTAAAATTTTCCATTTATGTTTCTTAATTTATTGTTCATCAGTGGATAAAATAATTATCCAATATTCGTCTATATCTACAGATGCGAATATCCAATGTTTGAAAATGATTTCGGATACAGATATAGATATAACTCAATCTGCATCCAAAAGTAACCTTTGACATGCCTAAGTTTAGGAACCCAACAAGCTTTAGTGTTTGCCTAAAATATCCAAGAGTTCATATATACATATACTCCTTTAACACCAAAACCTACAAAATGTCTTATATGAGCTCCAAAGTTGTCCCTATTCTCTCTAACAGCTTTAAAATGATTCTTCATGAGAATCAACCCCCTTAATATGAGTTAAGTCAATCTAAACTTAACATTTAACTAACAATTGACATTGACATGATGGATGATTACTACAAGATTAGTTTTATATATATTTCACCAAATAGACATATCCTACCGTGTTACAAATAATTTTGATAATTTCTAATATTTATAAATGCTACAAATAATTTTGGTAACACTTTTTAAGCACTAAAAATGGTGTGAGCAATAAAATGACCAAATTTATCAAACTTGTAAATGTCACTGAGCTGCATGTTATTAACATTTATGAGCATTGCCACCATATTATTTAACAGCACTTATAACTATTGCTTACACTTAAATGATTTTTTCTATTTGTTCTCTACCATATCGTTTTGTAACATTTTATGACATTTACAAGTGAAACTATACGTTGAAACATTTTTTTAGCCAGCTAGTGGGGTTGAACGAACCACTCCATTTTATTATTGACTGAAAAGAGAATACAAGAGCACAAGATGAAGATAAAAATATAGAAAAATAGCCAAGCAAAAGAAAATAATAACACAACATAAGAACATGGAAAGAAACTAATCAAAGCCTAGAAAGCCCGGAGCCAAATCCATGAAACTATCTGTTGAATTATGGATCAGTTTGCTTGCCTTCCTGCTTTTCCTCCTAATGTGCATCTTGCACATGTATACAACTTCTTCTTTTTTAGTACTTTTCCCTATGTATACCCGAGAATTCCTTTCTTTCCATATTTCATATACCACCTTCTTCAATCCTGAAACCTTTTTAAGTGATTAATAATAGAAAATTATTATTCTACACCATTAGTATTAATTTTATAAGAGAAATAGAGTATAACATATCATAAACATTGACTTTCATATCGCATATATAATTTGTCATATAGATTTAAAGAAAAGCTTAAAATGTTCTACAAATAAAGCATAATATATCAGGAATAATAATTTTCATATCATAAATACCACGATGTGGTTTTCAAATTATACCGTAACATAAACTACAAACTTTCTAATTTTTAAACAATATTAACGTAACCATATCACAAAAAGTATAATAAAATCTTACAAGTGATATAGATTATTAGACATTTCATTGTCCATACCACAAAGGCTCCATCCGAAAATCCATAAAGCTTGTAATTCAATTTTAATGACCATTGTAAAACTGTGCTTGTAGTGACAAGTCCTTGGCAATATCTGTAAGTGATGGTATTGCAACTTAAAAGCCTATCCACATATACTCTCTTCTTCTTCTTCTCACCAGTCCCTATATATTCTCTTTCGGAAACATTAGCCCTACATGAATATAGCATCATAGATGTAAGTGCATTCATAATTTCTAGAATCAATCAAGTGTTATTTATTATTTACAAGTCATCATAGAATATGTGTAACGATCCGGTTTTGAGCCAAATTTAAATTTGGTAATTAATATATTTTTTTGATTTAATTGTGAATTAATTTGAAATTTTCAAATTAAATAAGATACGTGCCTGTTTATTTATATAAATATTGTAATTTGAAATTTGAATTTGAAATTTTCTAAAATAAATAATATATGTTGCTTATTTATATATATGTATACAAATTGATTTTAAATTGAATTTGGATTTGAAATTCAAAGATAAATATTTTTAAAAATAAATTGGATTTAAAAAAACTCTATATTTAAAACTAATAAAAGTTTGTCTTCTAATTTTAATATATATGTGTGTGTGTGTGTGTATATATATATTTGGAAGTTATGATATGAGATGAATATAATAATTTTCAAAAAGCTATTTTAAGTTGAAATTCTTATATATAAAGTAAATGTGATTACTTATTAATGTATAATTAGTTTTAAAATCACTTTTCTTAAGGTTACACAAATACTTATAAAGGTAAATGTATATAGATTAAATATTTTTAATTAAAATAAGATTAATGAAAAGGTTTGTATTTAAAAGTATCTAACATTTAAAACATAATAAGCATAAATTTGAAAATATAATACATATGTAAATAAGTTAAATATAAAACATAAATACTTATTAAACAAGGGTATAACGTAAAATAATATTGCATATGACATTTATAAACTTAAGAAAACATGTTTTAACAAGTGTAAGTATTTTAAAAATGTATTAAAACATTTGTTAGCCATGTAACTTGAAATTTACAAGTGTAAACTAATGATAACAAGTGGTATCTCACAAATTTCTTTTAATTTGAAAATCATATAAACATGTATAAGAAAGAAAACCTGGCTTCTCAAATCTCTTGCATTCTTTTTCAAAACTGTAAACAAAAAAATCAGAACAAAAAAGAAAATTTGGAAAAGAAAATCAAAAATCTTAAACATCTCAAACCTGATCAAGAACAAGGAAAATTCAAATCAAACAATAGCAAGATCAGATCAAGGTTCAAGTACAAAACCAACATTCAAACTTTAGATCAATCAAATATTAATTACCAGATCAAAATACTTCCAGTTTTAAGCTTCCACGCCACTGTTCTTTCAAAATTGGTGAGCAAACTACCATTTTTTATTTGAATATGTTGTGATTTTTGATGCTATGATAAATACTTGAAGCTGTTAGTGTAAATGTTAAGACGCCTCTTGTCTGTGTCTATATATGTACATAATGTTGGATGCATGTCTGTATATATATAGATATATCTCTGTTTAATAACATGTTAACAAAATTGAAGAAATTTTTTATCTCAAAATCTAAAAAGATTTAGGCAACGATATTTAAATAAAATTTGGTTGTATTTACCTGATTCAGATTTTAGAATCATTTGGAAGCATCAAATGCAAATAACATTACATGAATCAAGGAAATACAGTAAATATAAATAAATGTCAAAAAATTCGATTATCAAATTTTCATGGTTTGATTATATGATTAGAATTGAAATCGAAATTGATGAATTTTAGTATTGGAATAAAAAAAATTAGTTTGTAATTGGATGCGAATTTGCGAGATGAACGGAAGACTTGTTTCTGTTGATTTTCGTTGAATGGCGATGAAGTGTTCGTCGCGGTTGATACTGGAGATGGTCGAAGGTCTAGTGATCATCGAAAAAATGATCGAAAAAATTATAAGTTGCCGTAGTGGTATGCGTTCATCGATTTAGGGTTTAAATCACTGGCTGGATTGAGGAGGTTGTCGAGAGGATTTCAACGTCGTCCATGCATCGAGGTGGGCTAGACCGTGGGGAACGTCGCACGGGTCATCAGCGAAGCTCTGGTCGAGTTCTTGTGGCGTCCGGTGGTCGGAGTTGTCGTGATGGGGCAGTTTTCGATGATCTACGTTGGGTTCCAGTTTGTTTAACACGCTCGAATCCGATTTCGTGGATGTTTCATCGGTCTGGGTGTTTGGGAAGCTCGTAGGTGTCGTCGGCGACTTGTTGAGGGGATCGACAATGGTCAGAAGTTGATCAACTGGTCGTACACGTGCATGAATTCTCACCTGTATCAGGTGAATGTTGAGGTGTTTGGGAAGACGAGAAGTTCTCGAGTTCGAGCACGGGAAAACGGTGGGTTGACTTGAAGACGAGAGAGGTGAGGGGAAACTAGAAGTAAGGCTCTGGTAAAACAAGAATTTGGCTTGGGTTTTTATATGATAACAGGTTTTAAAAAAAAAGAAAATACAAGTTTTTAAATTTAAACTTATTCTTTTGAAAATAAATATTGATTTAAGTTTGGGATCAATCAAAAGTTTAAGATAAGTTATACTGAAGTAATTAAGTTTAAAGGTGTTTTAATATATACATAACCTTTATTTTAAAGTTTATTTTAAAATAAAATTAATAATGTAATTAAAGAGTTAATTAAGAAGATAAAATATTTTCAATTAACTTAAAGGTCTAAGTTAAATTGGTAATTGATAATTAAATCCGAAGGTTATTAATAGGATTTAAATGATAATTAAAATAATAAACATAAATGGTTTACCTTTTAATTGATTAAATCTTAAGTAATTAAAGGAACTTTATGGATTAATAAAGAATAAATACTTAATGCAATTAAAAAGGGTGATTAATAAAAATAATTAATGGGTAGGTACTTAATATAAGTAATTAAAAGATAAATCAAGTAATTAACGGTTAATTACTTGATGAAAGTAATTAAGATTAATTAATTAATGATTAAGGAATGAATTAAGGTTAATTACAAGCTCAAGGTTAATTAATTACATGATCAAGGATTATTAATTACATAATTAAGAGTAATTAATTATTGATTAAAAGTTAATTAATTAAATGATTAAGGGATAATTAATTAATAATTTAGGATTAATTAATTAATTACTAACTGAGGATAATTAATGTGTAATTAAAGGATAATTAATTATGTGATTAATTAATTAAATAAATAAATAAAATGGTTAAGTAATTACTTAATGTTAGTTAAGCAGGGTTAGGTAATTAACCTATTAGTAACTAATTTAATTATAATCATGTGATCAATTAGTCTTGCCTATGGACGATTGGATTATATTGAATGCTTGAATTGATTGTTACCTCTGATCTATAATAGTATATGATGTGAATTGTTTTAAATTGAGCTGTGTGTATATTATTTATTTGTGATGAATTTACATATTTATCTGTGAATCTATGAATGAAGATAAGCGTTATAGGATTATACCGCTTATCAACATTGCTGTGTTTGGATTTGTAATGATTGATGATATTGTACTATTGCATAAAAACGCTAGACCACACACACACACAAATATGGAATTCATAGGAAATTGGTTAAGTCATGGGTTTTTCAAAATGATTTTGAGAATTGAATTTTGAATCCAAAAGGATTTTGGAGGTGTAATAAAACTTTTGTGAAAGAAGTTTTGGAATTACTTTGAATATAATATAACTTTTTTAAGTTTGACTTAATTTAAATTTGAATTTGAATTTGAATTCAAATTTAAAGTGGAATTCTATATTTATCTATAAGTTTAAGATTTGAAATATCTTCCAAACATTCTTATACATAGTTCAAAATTGATTTATGGGAATGTTGGTATTTTAAAAGATGAATTTTGAGAAAATAAACAATATTTTAGAAACTACGGTTTGAAAGAATTATATAGATTATATAATATACATATATGGATTTTTAAACCAATTTAAAAGTATTTTCAAAAGAATTGTTTTGGGAATTTGAATTTAATTTAATTAAAGCTGGCTAAGGGTGAGGCAGCTCGATCTTATATTTAAAAGGCTATAGCTGGAGCATATTTAATCGTTTTTTCCTGAAACGAAAAATCTTTGTTTTAAATAATAAAGGCTTTTGTATAAAGAAAGGATTTCTAATTTTTGTTGAATGGATTTTCCAAATTATGGATTAATCAAAGTTGAAAGGGAAATTGTTTTAAAAGCTATAAGTGCATCTTTGTTAAAGATTTTGGTGAACCTTGTTTTTAAAGGTTGTATCTTTTGTTTAAAAATATTAAAATGGAAATTTGTTTAGACCATTCAAAAGGAAAGGTTTTGGGCTAAAAATTGTGACTTAACTAAGATCCCATATATCCATATGTTTTTAAAATAAGCACTCATTATTCGGTTTAGCCGGGAGAGTACTTTATGTCATAAAACCCATTTCGAATAGTGATACGAAGAAATGGATAGCATTTGAAGACGGTGGTGAAGGGCAGGTATTTTCGAGAAAGATAGGATTACCCGTCGAATGTCTTTGTAATGAGTTGCTCCGGTATAGAGATCTCCATATGTGATAGAGAGTCTGACCGAGATTGTGGAAACCCGGATTTGCAAGGGCTTCTTTGGAAGTGCCTTCGGTTCCGTTCGAATCCAGAATGGACTTGTATGGATGTATGTCTGACGTTACACTTTGAGATATAAAGCTGGTTTCCATCAAATACATTTTAGTTTGGTGGCGGAGAATTTATTCTCTTAGCCTAACACCCTTCTCTAAGACGTACGAGCTCAGAGATTTTGTAGTTGATGGTTACTAGTGATATATTCCTAATTTGGTAATGTGGCATACTAAGTGTTACTGATCATTTGTTATCAAAGAACGGCTTTTGTGAAAAGTGTAGCTTTATGGACAAGACTTCGTCGAACCTCATACCCCGAAAATGGTTGAAACATGAAGGATGCAGCAATGTTATGAAGGTCGCAACCTTTAGGTTATGTGCATTTCCTTCTGGATAAAAAGTGGTATCATGGTATAGAGCCGAGATATTTAACTTTTGTTGTTGTTGCAATTTGTTGATGAATCCCGAGATAAAGGTCGGTGACGACCGGAGGATGACATACTCGTGATAGTTACCTAGTTACAGAGGTAACCCGACCTTGTGTTGGTAGAGAGCTGGTTAAGTTCTCGAGGCATCCCTCTAGAGGCATACCCATTCGGTGAGGAAGTTCCACGGCCTAACCATTTGTTGGAAATCCAATCATCCAATACGCGTCCTATATGGTTTTAGTTGTAGAACCTTCCATTTAACATGGTAGGTATAATAGGCATACTATAATAGTACGTATGCTGGCTAAGATTAATATTATACTTTCGAAATATTTTCTACACTATGCACTAATAATAATATCAAAAGGTTTTTCGCGTATCAAGCATGTTTGACTATCATAAGGAGAAATCTCCTCCAATTGTGCATTTGCATTGTGTGTGTGGCGGGAGGCCTTAGGGTAGTTTCATTTTCCAAAAAGCGTAGAGGATTTCTTTTTTTCTCTTTGTTTTCTTTTTGTTCAAAATAAATTTTTTTGTTTGCTCACACCGGTCTCATGACTGACCTGGAGTTTATTGTTCCCTTTCTAAACTCTAGGTGCCCACAATTTTCCACACGGGCAGCCTAGAGTCAGGTTTTTCAGATAGTCGGCTAGTAGGCATAGATTCGACAGCCTTCAATCTTTGGAGTCTTTGGGTTTTGGCGATCGCATTGCATTTCATTTCATTTCATTATAGCATGATTGGAGGTTCTCACTTCTGGCTTGGAGTTTGGAGCGTGGCATTGAAGATGTTGTTTTCCGCTGCTGTTGCTGGAGTTTTTCTGCTGTGTTTATTTCCGCTGTTGTATCTATCTTTGATATGTGTTGATCATTCCATTTGTATCATTGTTGTATCAAATGTTGTGTATCAATAAAATTATTCATTTTGTTTCCGCTGTGTTGTATCATCTATTGTTGTTATAAGCTCTGACGAATCAGATTTCAACGTTTAAATCTACGGCATTCAAATACGGGTGATGTATGGATGTTGATTTTCGAGCGTTGAAATTCCAGACCATCACAATATGCTTGATGTAATCATAGTTCACCGAACATATAATTCGAATCGACTTTCAAAGAAAAGAAGAAAAAATAAGTCAAGTAGATGTTATCTTGGCTATATTTTTCAACGTCTCTTAGTTCTCTTTTCCTACTCCGGTATGTTGTGAAAAGTACACCTTACAATTTCCTTTTCTCACTCCATCATTTACCGATTTTATCCTTTCATCTTCTTTATTTTTCTTTTTCGCTTATATTGCATTTGTTTTATCCTTCTATCTTCTTACCTTCTCAAATTCATGAAAATTGAAATGAAGATTTACTCCAACTTTTATCATCTTCAAAGCAATTGAAAAAATTAATCATTAGGAAATATTTATTTCTTCTTCCTAAGCTATTTTTATAATTTTTTTTTTCAAATTGATTAAATAATTTTAGGAGTTTGTGGAATTGAATCGAAATTTTATTTATATTACATTCGTTGAATGCAATTGGATATTGAGATATAAGTTTATATAATATTCTTCAATAGGACTTGAAGTAACGAAGAAGAGAATAAACGTTTTGACATGTTGAATGAATATACAAGTAGAAACTAGTTATTACTATTTGTTTAGTTGCAGCTTGGGTGGTGGAGAATTAATGGATTTAACTTAGAACTTACCTTTTTCACAATTGTCAGTGAAGATATTCCAAGTTTTAAGGATTACAACACAAGCTAATGTGTTAATTATCCAACCATGGGTAGTAATGATTTCACTATCACCCTATGAAACATCACCAAATTGGTTAATAACGTCCAATTAAAGCTAGATGAAAATTGTGGACTACGACTTTTATCCATACCTTCAAGCAATGCAGCACATGTGATGTGTGATAGAGTGATAGGGAAATATCTCCATCATTAATGGATGCTAGCATTCATTTTATATCTATCATCTTCCCTATGTCCTTCACACCAAAAAGTTTTTGATATATTTGAAAATTAATATTAACTTAGATGCATATTGCATTAATGTAATTTTGATTACGTCAAGCATGAAATTAACGTCATCATAGGATTGAGATGAATCATTTGGCATTCCAGTAAATGGAAATCTATTATGGATTAGTTCTAAGCTAAGATCTGCAAGTTTAGAATAGTTGATTTACTAATGATGTTATTATAGCCTGAGAAAGTAAAAAACATTTAAACAAAACATTTCTTTAGAGTAAAATATTGAAATGAAATGTATTTTTTTTTGAATTTGGCCATTGAATAATAATTTACTTTGAGACTCTTGACTACATAACCAAATTTTAATTTAAATACACATGGATATTGTAACATCCCTTAAATTAATGGCAACTAATAAATAATTATTAAGAGTCAAAAATGGAACTTAAGCAGATTTCATAATTTGGCCATGAACTTGCACCATCGTATTCATGGCATTTTCCAAGTAAATTTGATATTTGAAGTTTTGCAACCGGATTTCAAACGAAGAAGTTATTAACATTTGAAGCTTTTGAAATGAAAATAATTAAATAGGATTAAAAAGGAATAAATAATATTAACTAGGTGTACCCCTTTAATCGATCGACCGCCAGTGGTCATCCGCCAATAGCAAAGCGGTCTACCAGTTGAGAATGGGGTAGCTAGGGTTGAACCTTGGTCGATTGGCTCGGAGTTAGTAAATTAAAACTTATGGATACGATTGATTCGAGCGCCTATAAATAAGGATCTAACCTCTCATTTTCTCCTTACACTTTTTGATCAAAGCAGCGATGCCCTAATATTATCTCTTCTTCACTATTTCTATTAGTTATAAAATTTTATATTATTTATATAATTAGAGAAGGGTAGAAAATAAAAGAGAAGAATAGTAAATTAATAATGCAGAAAATGTAAATTTCATAATAATAAACTATACTCTTCTTAACCTCAAATCTCTTCTTGGATCTGTAATTCTAATAGTACGTACATATTTTGTAATACATATTATTTTAGATTAGAACGGAAAGAGAGTCAAATTAAAGAGACGAATTCAAATTTGGGAGATTTGGAAATCATGAAAGGTGAGTGGGAAATTATATGATTTATCAACACTGAAATTTATGTCACTGAGTTTTATTATTTAGTATGCCTGTGTTAGATCTAGTAGTTGTAGGCTTAGAAAGAATGTATTCAATCTTGCCTACATATTTTGTAAGCTACGTAATTAAAAGAGAATGGTATAACACCTAAATCTAAAAATTGGAAATCTTCCCTAAGATTTGTCAAAGTAGAAGTTGACCCAGATTTGGGATGATTGGGTTGTAAATTTTTAGTATTAATTTAGATAACCGTAATTTGACTTAGAGTCTGAATTTTTATGTTTTAATGTATTAGGAAAATTCTGGATACAATTTAATTGTATCTATTTTCGTGTAATTTATGAAAATTATCTAATCCACAACTGTCTATAAAAAGTGCATCATTTGAAATAATAAGGGATACACCAAAAGAAAAGAGTCTATAATGTATGGAGGTTCTCTTCCATAGTTTTCATTATCCATTTCAATAAACGAAAAGTGATAATTCCTTGTAATTTCAAACAGAGCCAAAGTCTCATTTTTGGGTAATTTATAATAATTCATAACGGTAATCCTTTTTAGGAAGGATAGCTCTAATATATTAAAATATGGAAATAAATGTTCCTTACAGAATGTACATATAAGTTTTTCTGAAATTTCATAGCGTAGAAGTTAATGAGTTAGAAATAGGAATAAAGATACGCAGACACATATAACCACGTGTATGTGTATATTAAGTTATACATATATAGCTTAATATATAGCGATATTCGTATTAGTTATAATTAGAACATCTAGTTATTAATAGCATAGTTATTTATAGGACTAGGAGCCGTGGATGGAAAAAGATAGTAACTTCAAAATTAGTATGGCAATAAATGTGTAGTTAATAGGGAGTTATAGGAGTTGAATGGGTGATATGACTAATTAAGGAGTTTAAGATGACATTTATGAGGAAATGAAATTGGCATAAAAAGGTACTAGAATGAGTAAATAAATGTCATCGATGATTGTCCAATTGGAATAATAATGACCCTTTATTATGAAAAATTAAGATTTATAGGACGTAGGAAGAAAAAAGAGAATACATGTAGTAAACATATAAGATAGGAATTAAATATTAGGATGCAACAGAATTTTCATAGTAAAAATTTATATATCCTTAATAATACGTTTAGGATGAGCGTAAATTAATGGGCCTAGCTCAATATTTAGGCCTAATGATGAATGGTTTGGTTTAGTAAGGGTTGGGATGTGTAGTCAGTATAGTTAAACAACATTAGTCTGCTCTTCTCTTAGAGGCTGCTAATAGTTTTGTATATTTACTACTGATGTAGGACATCTCTAACCATAGGATCAATGGGGACGGTATTTACATCTGCATATAGATATGGTAAAATATATCAAGGATTCGCCTTGGATTTGAAGTATTAAATGACCCAGTACCTTTAAGTATGTCAGGGGGTTAACTTTGAGGTAGAAGGTATTAACACTACAACAAAATTGACCTTTTACAACTATTTTCTATATCGCAAAAAAACAGAACTTGCGTTCTAAAGAAAAACTAGCAACGGTAAATTTTTTGTCACGTAAGCATCGCAAATTTTGCAGATGCTAATAAAAATCTTTGTCAGAAGTAAACACCGCAAAAAACTTATTGTGACATTATTTATGTTGCGAAACCTGGTTTGTGTGCAAATAATTTGCATCGCTAATGTTATTATTATAACCCGGAATTTCACTGTTTTGATTTGCAAATATTTAACTAATTTTAATATTCAATATATAGATTTTATAATGAAAAAACTCTTTTAAATGATAAATAATGATGGTGAAATAGTTTTAAAATTTTGTTTACAAAAATATATAGTTCGATGAAAAACAAAAGATGTGAGAAGAATTCATTCTTCGGATTTTCGATTCTTTATCGGCTAAAAGTTATTGAAAATGTTGTAATCAAAATACAATAAATATACACACATTCTTTTAGTAATAAATTAGGATATGTATGTATTCATGTACAAATTAGTTAAGTGTATGTATATATGTGTGTGTAAATATATACACACTTAAGATAATATAATATAAAATTATATAAAAGTAAACATCACATCATTAAGACATGTTTAAACATTTAGTACATGCACTTATGGCATGTTGGCTTTGATTTGAAGGGGGAGGAGGCTATGGTGGTGTGCGTACAAGGGGAGGGAGGCTTGTTGATGAGGTGAAATCATATGATTGGAGGGCAATGAACAAGGGTATAATGGTAATTCCCTTTATGCATTTTATATAAAAGCTTTTCTCTATTTTCTTTTCCCTTGTTCTTTTCATTTTCCCCTTTTTCCAATGTATTCACCTTCCTAAAAGCTATGTGAAACCTTTTAATGGCTTTCATTCATAATTTTAAGTTTTTAAAAATCCAAGTTTAAACTTCTAAAATAATAGCAAACTTGTTAATCTCCTCCTTTTCATTTTAAAAACTTCTCCACTTTTCTCCCAATCCATCCAGCCATAACTTCCTCCATACTACTCCAAATCAGGAATTTCTTTTTCTCAAACCATATATAATTTTAGTGGCTACAAATTTCATTTAAATACATTTTCAAATTTCAAACATTTTTTGGCTAAAATTTCATTTCTTTCTAACTCATTTTTGGACCCATATTTTTAAGCCCGAAAATAGCACTCCTTCTTTTGACCATATCTCTCTCAAAACAAATTAAAACTAAATGATCCTTTTTTTTTCAAATTGAAGAGAAAAGAATTTCCTAAAATTTTTCTTCATGAATTTTCCAAATTTTGAGAGTAACGTGATCAAAAATCAATGAGAAAATGATCTACTTTCCAGTGAATTTTTTTGATTTCCAAGCTTTCGATGAGTAAACGTTAGTCCTAAATTTCAAAGTTTTAAGTTAATATTTGTACATTATATGTGTGTAAAATATGTTTGAGCAGTTATTTATTTGGTTATTTGTGTATGTGGATGATTCAAGATGAAAAAATTGGACTTGAAACGAAGTATACCTTAGTACTGTTGTAAATTTGTAAGATTTGGTTATGATATAGTTTAAAAAAAATTGATTTGATGTTGGTTGTAAGTTTGGATATGATATGAATGTCAACTTGGTTGTGACGTGGTATGTTTACAGTTAACATTGAGATGTTAAAAGGAATTTGGATTCTTTGGAAGAAAATGGTTTTCAAAATATTTAAGTTTTGAAAATTTTAAAGTAAACTTTGTATTAGTCTTTAAATTTTTCCTTATGGTTTAAAATGAAACAAAATCAGAAGTGGAGAATTTAAAAGTTTGTAACTTGGAAAAAAACAAAATCAAATTACTGCATCCATAGCGACTATCGCTATGGATGCAGTTTTGGTAAAAAAGATCGGATTTTTGAAAATTTATGTTTTGTACTTAAAAGAGTTTTGAAAATGTTTTATAAACTTAATAATGATGTTTTATAAAGTTAATTAAGTTTTCAATAATTAATTATTAATTAATTATGTTTTGATAATTAATAATTAATTAAGTATTAAACATGGTTTATTTAATTAATGAAGTTTAGTTTCCAATTAATTATCTTCTAAATATAAGATTAATTTTAATAAATTATTAATTAATTATAGGGCTAATTATTTATTTAATTAACCATAAATCATTATTAATTAAGGCTTAAATATAAAATAAATTATTTGTTTAAGGTTTAATTTATTAATTAAGTTTTAATTAAAGGTTATTTTATTAACTAAATGAGATTAATTAAAATTAATTATTAATGAAGTTTTAAATTATTATTTAATAATTAATAAAGGATTAATATGGTTAAATTATTTATAGTTAACCATTGTTTAATTAGTTTAGTTATTTTTTAATTTATAATTAAATTAAGTTCAAATTTGGTAAAGATTAATTATGTTTTAAATAAGGGTTTAACTTGTAAATAAGTATTTTAAAATGGAGTTTTAAGTTTTGAATCCTTTGTCTCCAAGAATCAAATTGTTTTAAAGGTACTTATTTTTCAAAGATGGTTTTGAACTAAAGGAATTCAAATGTTGGTACTACTAATTAGACAAATGCCTATGAATGAGTTATGATGTGATTGTTTAATTGTGTGAACATTTGATAGTAGAATAAATCCATGTTCCGCTATAATGTAATTGATTTGATTATTGTGGACATATATTAGTAGAATAAACTCCCATTTGCTATAGATTGGTTATTTGATTATAAGAACATATACGTTAGCAGAATAAATCCTCATTCTGCTATAAGTTGATTGTTTGGACATCTATTTAGCAGAACAAATCACCATTCTATTATTCTGTTGTTTGGATATGTATATGCTAGTTGAGTTGGATTGACATGTTATTCCCTGATTGGGCTATGAATTGCATTTACATATATGTTGACTTATGTAAATAAATTGTTAGTGACTTGAAAGTGAAATTGATATTAAATGGTAACTTAAATTAGTACCATTGGATTTTCTAAGCCTCTTTTTGAATTTATGAAGTTTGATTGCGAATTAACTTCAATTCTTTAATCAGTTTGGGTTTTAAAGTTTATAAATGATTTTCACGTTATATAATTTATATAGGTATTTTATGAATAATAACTTGTTTTAATAAAGGGTTTAACTAAATAAAAGGGGTTTATTTAAAGTGATTTGAAATGAAATTTTATGAATCATATTTTATAATGTCAAAGATATTTTGTAAAGGAAATTTCATAAAGAGCTTTATACATGGAAAGAGATTTTATAAATCATTTTATAGATTTTAAAAAGAAGTTCAAATCTAGTTTGAAGATTTATAAGATGGTTTAAAATATGAAGTGAACTTATAAAAAGAATTTTTATAAGGAATAAGTGAATGGGTTTTGTAAAATGAATGGGTTTTATAGTAAGTGGTATTTTAAAAAAGGAATTTCTTGGCCATTTAATATGGAATTTGAGAAAATGGAATTTTTTTAATTGTTTTTGGTAAGTACATATACTTTTGAGATAAGTAAGAATGTTTTCCAAGTATAAAAGGGATGTAAAGGGTTTTAGGAACAATGTTTTAAAAAGAACTTTCGATCACGTTTTGCAAAGTGTTTTAATTAATGAAAGATTAATTAATAGAGGCCTTGTGGATCCCATATGGTGAATGATTGTTTTTTTGATAGTTATATAAATGACTATCAAATCTGGACCAAAACATAGCTTTGAAAATATCTAGAAGAAACACGTGAGTTATATGGCTTAATCATCCCTAATAATGTTATAATGTACGTATGAATCTCGTTTCATGCTTCTAGGATAGATGATAAGGAAATCTGTCCACAAACGGTTCAGAGGTGAACTCCACTCTTAACTTTTATATAGTTATTTCCTAAAGAACTGGGAATCAATTTATCAAAATTATCGGAAGTTGTTTCGAAGACAACAGGATCATATAACATAAATTGTCCGAAAACCACTTTGATCGAACTCAAGCGTTTCAAACTGAAGATATCTTGAAGATGATTGAAGATGGAGCTTTTAAAGTGAAAGGGCTACTTGATACTAGTCCCGAAGGTGATTCCAAAGTGGGTGTAGTAGAGGTAGTGCTTTCAGTTTTGTTCAAACCCAGAAGGAACTTGTATAGATAAATGCTGACATTGCATTTCTGCCCGTAGGGCAGTGTTAGCATTCCAAAATGGTCTACTAAGAGAAAAGGTAAAAGCATTGCCTCAAGCCTAGCAACCCGGGAAATGGCTAAAACATGGTAGATGTAGCAGGACTATGTGGGTCACTCCCATTAGGGTGTGTCATCACCTTTCGAGATTATTACATTATGGATTTGGTTGTGCATGAGAGATCGTGATAAAGGTTTGGAAAAATCGGGGCGATAACATACTAGGTGCTATCCAAGTTCAGGGGTACGCCCTTTTTGTGTTGGTAGGAATGGACCTAGTTTAGGATCTGACCCCAGGTACATTTTATCTATAAGTGTGCTGCATGGAAGGTAGTCCCTTACCTTGTCATTGATGGAATCCATTTTACAATAAGCGTCGTGCAGACTTGATTGTATATCTATTATGCTAGAGTTTAATAGTGTAACAATTTCGGGTATGATTAATATTGTATTTTTGTATTCTAGAAATCATCATAATATCACTGGATTTTCTATAGATATGTTTTGGTTATCATAAGGTAAAAACACGTCCGTGTTTATGAACGACATGGTCTAATGAGATACCTTTGATTTTAAAGGTATTTTACAAGTTATAATAAAGTTCCTTGTGGTTTGAGCTTCTCACGCTGGTTTTACCTAGCTAACAATGGCGTGGTTTTCATATAATGCTCGGGTCAGACCAAGCATATTTTTCAAATTTAGCTGGATTCTTTGTAGCTTTTAAGTGATGAGTTAGATTCTTTCAAACGTGTTCGTATATTTTATATTCTTCTGTTTTTCTATTTTGTTCTTGTTTGTACTTGCTAGCAGTTGTGAGGGCAGACTGTTATAACTGTCCAAGCTGATAATAGGTTAGTGTACTCTGATGTTGTGTAAAATAAATATGATTTCTTTCTATAAAGACTTGTTCATATTATATATTACTCGTCACATTTTGTGAGATTTCACTTTCTTTTCATTCTTTCACCCTAAATGACCTATCTTTCAGACGATTAAATGATCGGCACATAAATACCGAAGATGTATTAAGTGTCGTCTTTAGGTGTAAGAAAAATTGTTACAGTTATAGTTTTCCATGAACTTATTTATGACATGTCATTAAAGTCATTAAAAAGTGCCAAATGTGACATAATTTTACATTGCAAAAACTTCAACTTTTACCAATACCTCTTTGCATTGCACTTAGTTAAATTTCTAATGGCGTATATTTACATTGCTGGTAGTGTTTGCAATTACGATGTCCAATCGTATATCGTTAAAACTGCTCAAAATTTGCAGTCTTTAAACCGTTCCTTCCATTCTCCACAATTCTATTCATTGCCAATGTCACTTTAATATGCATTGTAAAAGATATCCATTATCAAGAACGTTTTCCTTTAGAGTTGTTCTATATTAGCAGCATCTAGTGAGCATCATTCACATTGTAAGCATTTAACTTCACTTTCACGTTGTCTAACATCAAACTACCATATGCATATGCAAATAAGAATAATTAAAAATTTGTCTGTAAAATACAATTTGTCATTATTCACTATTTTATACTTAAGAAGAATCACCGCTAGCCACTAATTATAAGTAGTATAAACTTTTAAACCATTAGATACAAAATTACTTATCCAACAAGTACTAAGCATACTTCTTTAGTCATATGGCTGCACATACTTTGTAAAAGTTGCAAACTTTGACACCTGCCTGCATAACAAAATTATAAACACCAAATGATAAATAAGCAAATCGAGCTCTTCCTTTGCATCTTTTACTTCTTATTGTGAACCTTTGCTCATTATAGTCGTGGCTTCTTTCAAAATAATAAAAAATGATCGAATCGGGTGAATTTTTTTGGTCAAACTCTCTTATTTTCTACTCTTTTCCTAATCAGCAGTCTTTCCTAGAACAAAATACCAAATGTATAATACCAGCATTATAAGAAAGCAAATAAATATGCATATAATACATATGAGATGAAAATATATAGAAAAAACATGAAATTTACCTCTTTTTACGATGATTGTGCTCTAGATTGTGCTTTCGTTTCCATTGCTACACAAAAAAGAATAAAAACATAGTTTATTGCAAAATAAAATATCAAAATCTTAGGAAACAAATTGAGTAAAGATCAGTCACATGTTAGTTCAAGCAAGATTCTAATTTATATGCATCTAACAGATCATTCAGCTTCAATAAATTACCGTCATCACTAGTAATAAGATAACCTACAAGTTCAATAAAGTAAATAAAAGAGACATAAGATTGTTGGAAATGTTTCTGTTTATGAAGTGAATTTATTAAAAAATTAAATAAAAAATAGGTT
Source organism: Allium cepa (assembly GCA_030765085.1). Classification (NCBI taxonomy): domain Eukaryota; kingdom Viridiplantae; phylum Streptophyta; class Magnoliopsida; order Asparagales; family Amaryllidaceae; genus Allium; species Allium cepa. Next base: position 100,155,120 of record CM060946.1, on the reverse strand, counting down.
AATAGTAATTTATTTATGAACCATTATTATAATTGAGCCGTTGCAAGTTTATAACGGATATATATTTATGAATCATTATTATAATTAAGCGGTTGCAAGTTTATAATGGTAATATATTTATGAATCATTATTATAATTGAGTCATTACACTTGCATAATGGTAATATACTTATGTGACGTGATTATTGAGCCGTTACAAAAGCTAATGGTATTACAATATTATTTTAAATGATAATAAATTAAAATCCTTTAACATTCCATCACTTTAGTAACATATACAATCTTCGTTCTACCAATTTAAATGATAGATGGACGGAAGAGAAACGGTAAGAATAACAAACATTTTCTTTTTCTTCTTCCTTCAACAAAATAGAAACTGTAACATCCCGCCTTTTCGCACGCTTTAAATCGACACACGTGCCAATTCAAACAATACGAAAGGGCGGATTGTTATGGGGTAAATCAAAAAACAAGAAAGAAATAAAACAAAACAGAATCTCACAGCGGAAGGATAAAATATAATAATCAAATATACAGTTCATAAAACTGTTTACAAAACATTTGATTCTTCTTTATACAATAAATATCAGAATTCACATACCAATCAATATCAATGCAGCGGAATATAGTGTGTAGTGGAACCATGTAATAAATAATAATAATAGAAATCTCCGTCTTCGTCCTCCAGAGCTAAGGTCTTCGAAATCCTGAAACGCTCCGACTGACCCGAGCGAATTGAAAAGACAAAATACTCGAGTCAGAACTAAAAGATCTTATATAAGTTAAATCAACATAAATAAATATGAGTGTAGTAACTCAAGAGATGCTCGGGATTTACATCTCCCAAGGATCCGTTAAACTATTTACTATGTAGTATATTTCGCTATTATAATAGTGTCTATTAGTAAAATAAACTTACTTTTAAATAGCATTAAGGAGTGACCCAATATTCCCCTTAACACAAATAATGCCAATAGTCTATACAGTACCTGCATATCTCCTGATTGGGAGACTACGAGAAGACACTCCATAGGTACGACACAAATAGAAACTCGTACAAGGCGCGATAGGGTAGGTGACACGGCACAACTAGGCAATGCCAATGTAGATATACCAATTACGCTTCCGGGCTGGTGGTAACGCGTAGCCGCAGCTACCGCCCACCTCGAACAAACTCCCCCCTAAAATCAAAATCAAAAGTGGCCACCGAATCAATCCAAAGTCAGAGTATAGTATCGAAGAGGAGTATCCGATAAAGGGTGCTAACCCCCTTGGCCCGTCGATCGCTCCTGTTTTAGCCACCTTATGCCAACTCATGGGAGTCGGGTCCACGTATTTACCTCAAAGGAAACGCCGCCGCCATCCTACTTCATTCTGGAAATTCCACCGCGTACATGGTTGTTAAAGTGGTTTTCGGAGTTGGCAGAGAGTATGACAACTTCCGATCCCGGTCTCTTCAACAACCAATCGTTGTTATAACACCACGGTCATTTAAAAAAAAATACTTTCAAAACCAGAATATAATATCTATTTAAAAACCATATAAATACGATATCCTTTCCATTTCAAAACAAACTCATTTGATATATTTTTTAAAAAACCCAAATTATTATAATATCCTTCTATTTCAATTTTTTTTCCAAATTCATATTGCTTTGAAATTTATAATATTTGGAAACCTAACAAAGTAATTTAAACAATTTACTTTTAAATTTGTTTTCAAATTACATTTTAAATTTTAGATTTAAAATGAAGTCAAACTTAACTTTAACAAAGTTTAAAAACATTTTAAAAACCCTTTAAAAACTTATGCAAAAGAATTTCTTATTTTATAAAGGAGTTTAAAGGAGTAATCATATTCTAAATTACACCTTAAACATTCAAAGTTGTTTTAAAACAATTTAATTTTTAAAAACTTCCTTTATTTCAAAACTATGATTCAAATTTGGATTTGAATCCAGATTTAAACTTAAGTTAATTCTCTACTTTTATTTTAAAACTTTACTTTTAAATTAAAACTATTTAAACTCTTGTAAAGTGTTTAAAACATTTTAATTTATAAAATTTTAATTTAATTTGAAATCTAGGATTCAAACTCAGTTTTGAATCCATTCTTTAAATTTAGGTTTTAAATTCTGATTAAAACTTGCTTCAGAGTTTTAAACTGAATTTTTAATTTGGAAACAAACCGGTTTTCCCTGAGAAACCTGTAACCTCTAACATACCCGAACCCCTCCTTCTATTACTTCGAGTAAAATCCTTTACCCCTTCGAGCAAATGATCAAATCACCCGAGTAAAAACTCGAGTACACCATCCCCTTAAACAAATCACTACCTGACACAGACCACTGCATCGTGCATATGCACGGTGATCCTGACCACCTCTGGTCATCATCATTGCCATGAGCAAGTCGTCGATCATCCTCCGATCCAACATTGACCATCAAAACCACCCAAACACCACGAATTCAAAATCGAACACCCAAAACAGAAACTGGAAGCAACAGGCACACCCCCTTCAAAACCTGTAAAACTCCTCATCCTCTCTCCTCCGGCCATCGGAGGCTTTGGAACTCCGTCCATCCCTTCTTCAACACCTAAGCTACCATTTCCCCAAATATTGTAGCACTCGATCACCTATAGCAACCATATCGATCAAAACTGCTGCACCATCCAAAAACTAGGTTTACAAATCAAATCGAATAATCACCATCACCACGATGATCTTCCACCACCTCCACCATTTTCCTTAAATCACAGACCACTCCTCTTCCTCCAGAAAGAATTACGACCCCTAAGTCCATCGAGTTCAACAGAATTTCATCAAATTCCAAATTCTGGTTAAACCAAAAATGCTCTTGAATCCCATTATTAAAAATCATAATTTTTGTTTCAAAAATCAATTTTAGGCTTTAGCTTTTGATTCATATACCTGAATCAATGAATCTTGACAATTTATTTTTGACTTATTTTTAAGTTTGCTGTTGTTTATTAATTTCCAGAGGAAATACAATTTAGTTTAACTTAACCAGATTTTAAAACTTAAAACTATGATACAATAAACATAATTTGTCCAATACTTAAGTCTTAACAAAGGTTGAATTAATAGCAAGTAAATTTTGATTTGTTCTTGACCCTGGAACAAGTACAACAGCATACACATACCACTATACATTTATACAGAAGCATGCATTTGTATATATTCACATAACAGACTCATTTCAGACAAAATCAAGAAACCAGATTCAACTTATATTTTTTTTAAAGATGTTGTTACTCACCTGAAAACAGTGATGAATCAGAGCACCAGATTTTCTGAAAAGCTTTTGTTTTGAATTAAAAAAAATAGAGTGCCCTTTGCTTTTAAAACTTCAACTTGAATGCTTTTACTTCTTTGTTTTTAAAACTGAGTTGCTTGCTGTTTAAATTTGCATGCAAGTCCAAGATTCCAGATTGCAGAAGACAAACCCCAGATTTCATTTGAAAATGCTTCACAGATTGAAGAAAATGATTTGCATGCTTTTAATTTTTTACAGTGGATTACAGGATTAACATGCAGGCTTCTGATTTTTAAAAATGCTTGCAGGCAGGCTTGATATTTGAGAGGGTTACAGGCTTCTAAAAAATATCTACAGGTTTGGCTTAGATTTTTGAAAATAAATTATAGGATATTGATTTTGGTTAGAGAGGTGTTTGATTCATGGTTTGTTGAGGAATTTGTACGGGTTTTAATTTTGTTTCAGGTTGGAGGAATGATGTATTAATTTCTGTTTAACTTTGAGAAAATTTGCAGGCTTAAATTAAAATGAGGAGGATAGAAAAGGTATAGAAAGGAAGAAGCCTATGTTTTATATGAATATGAAAAGTGATTTATTAAAAATAAAAAGAAAAATCAAAAATTAAAATAACACTTGTTCCACATCTTAACACTTGTCATTATAATAGTTTATTTATTAACACTTGTCACTCAAACCACTTAATATATTAACATTTGTCTTATAAGTAATTTTACTTATTTTTATTTATTTTAAAAGAAAATAAAACCCTTTTTCTTTATTTTTTAAATGCTTATATAAATAAATTGTTTTCATATGTAAATGTGTATGTGCTTTTCTTTTTAAAGAAAATGAATTAAAACAAATTATATAAAAATGAAAGCTTATCCAAATAATTTTAAAATGTTATTCTTTTTAGTTTCAAAATTAATTCAAATTCAAATCCAACCATACATTTAAAAATCCAATTTAAAGCTAATTTATATCATATACAAATTTAAAATAGAAATTCTATTAACCTATTTTTTTTTACATTTATTAATATTGTTTGAAAATAACATATTTATCAAATTTAAATAATTTATAAAAGAAATTATAAATTACTTATCTTATCTTATTTAAATGCATTAATGTTTAATATATAAATGGTATTTTAAATTTACATATATAATTTCAAATTATATTTATTAAGCTATATTTAAAAAGAAGCTAATGTAAGTCTTTTATTAATTTTACACTTAAGCTAAGACATAATCTAAACAAATTAATATTTACCCTGAGTATTTAAAACCATATAGTTTATTTATTAATTAGCTTTGAAAAGTTATATATTCAATTAAATCATAATCTTCCAAATTATCAAATTGTAGTTTAAAATTTAAAAACTGGATTTATTTATTAAATTCAAATCTTATCAATTCACAATATATATATAAATACATACATATATATATACACACACACACATTATAAATAGAAAAACATTTTATTAGTTTTTAAAAGATAAAATTCACCAATTAAATATCTATTTAATTGGATTATTAAATCAAGTTAATTTTATTAACCAAATTTATCAAATCAATTAAATTTTAAATACAGATTATTAAATTGATATTGCCAAAATTTCCGAGATATCACAAAAAGATCCTTCTTCTATAGTCCCTGAGGCTCTATTTATAGGCGTAGGAGGCTGATATTTTGCTCAAACTTCGAGAGACTTCTTCTGGCACGTGAGTGGGCCCATGCGATCGATCCCGTGAAGTTTCGACTCGTTCTATGATCGATATGAACTCAATTCGTATCGATCAAGATTGTGTCCAATGGAGTCGAAACTTGGCGGGAACATTCTTTAGCTTGTACATAATCTCCTGTGAAAATTTCTAGCATTTGGACTTATGGATCTCGAGTTATGATCGATACGAGATGGATTTTTTCGGTTAGTCGTTTGTTTCGAGTCGATCACTTTGAATCAATCCCTTCGAATCGATGTTTGCACGTGCCTTCGTGATGATGTGGCGTGCACTCCTCGGATCGATCCATCATTCACTCTGAGTTGACCGCGTCTTCGCTTAAACTTCGCATCACTCGTATCGATGTTGTTGCCTTGTTCGAATCGATCAACATTATGTTTTTCGTATCGATCTGTAGTATGCTTTGTCCGAATCGATGGAGATAGTTTAGCTCGTATCGATGAAGGTGGCTATGTTCGCATCAATGAAAGTGGTCTTTATTCGTATCGATCAAAGTCGCTTCCATTCAATCGATACGAATAGGAAATATTGTGATGGATACGAACATTGCTTTCTCAATGGATACGAAGCAGTGATTGTTTGGTGGATACGAACTAGGATCAACTGATGGATGCGAATATCAGAAGCCTGATCGATACGAACAAGAGGGACTGATCGATGCGAAATGGACTCCAACCGATCGATACGAGGCGCACTATCAGCCGATGGATACGAAGGCGATCGGTGCGAAATGATGGATACGAACGGATGGATTCGAAAAGTGGCTCATCGATGGATACAAAATGGGGGTCATTTCCTCGAACTTGCATCGATTATAACTTGGGCATACGAACTTGGATTGACTTGAAATTTAGAACGCTGGCTCCCATACTTCGCTTGCCGTGTCTGGTCAATTGTAGCCAGATCCGGACCCAGACAAAATTCATAGATATCCATAGTGAACCTGTGAATACTCGATATCCAGGACGAGTGATCCTTGATTTTCAATCAGTTCCTTGATATCTCGGCCTTGCCAAAAGGCGGGATAACATTTGCTCCCCAAAGTACATCTTATTGAAACATGAGGTGCTTTGAAAAGTTGCATCCTCCTTCTGGATAGTTATCGTCTTTTCGCTGAAATTTGTAATCTTTGACTGATTTTTTTAGTAATGTGAATCATTGATTGTCAACCGTTGTACTTTGTATCGTTTAACTGATTGTTGTATGATAGTAATTAGCTGTTTGTCGCCGTAATCGTTATTAGATGAGTATCCAATTCCTATGAATGTTGAAAATTGAATATTAGTTCGACATATATGCATTTATGCTAATCCGACTCTCGTTAACGTTGCACGTTCACGAGTCGTTGCCAGTTCTATCGTATCAAATTCCATATCGATCCTCTCCTGAACCGATGTGAAATTCGAGTTGTAACAATGCTCAATGGATGTTCTTGGATGTTCCTTTGTATCGATCCTCTCCCGAATCGATATAAAGGATTGAAAATCGCTCTTGCATCGATATACTTTGCATTGCAAGACTCGAAATATACTCTTCGAATCGATGGATACAAAATTATCACTTCGCATCGATGGTTGTGAGATCCGATGGATACAAAATTGCCACTTATATCGATGGATCATGTGCCATTGGATACGAATGGATGATTCACAATTCGCATCGATGAGAGTTGGCTTTTGGATGCTGTGGCTTGATGGATTCGAATTGTGCAGTTCGTATCAATGCACTGTGGATGGGGCCGAGCCAATCGATATAAACAACAGTTTTGAATCGATGATTTCTGGTGACAATTTCGCATCGATGAAGGCCTGAGTTGATGGATGCAAACTGCTCGTTCGAATCGATAAGGCAAAACCGTCGCTACCGGTCGCTTTTGACTAGGAGGTGAATCGCCTCTTATCCTTCCTTTGGGTCCATATAAATGCTATGGACTTGGGCGTTTTTTACTTTTACTTTGCTCTCTGTCTTCGCAACGATTTTGAGGACCTGAAAAAATAAGAACTCTACTCGCCTTCGAATCGATTCCAAACCTTCAACATATTAAACAATCCATTGCAATTAGGCAATGTATCGATTGAATCTAGCATCTGACATCGAGACTTGAAATCTTTGCCATCCTATTTGCCTCTGGAATCGATCTCCAACTAAGTCAAGGCCGGAGTCGACTCAGAGAAAATGGCCATGGAGCTTGCTCATTTTAAGGAAGAAGGATGGTAGAAGGATGCGAGTGAGATGTTTGTATCGGTTGATGAAGGAGATAGCCTTATGTATCGATCTGGGGATGATGGGATTTCGTATCGATAAGTATAACCAATGTTTCGTACCGATCGATCGATTTGAAGTTGACCACTTGGGATCGTTACGAAATGGGCACTATAGATCGGTTCGAAGTTTCATGCGCTGATCGATATGAAGCCAAGGCCTATGATCGGTGCAGAATGTACTCCCATGATCGATACGAAAGGTATCGATTCAAAATCGATCGATACGAAATGTATCGATTCGAATGCGATCGATACGAATTGTATCGATTCGAAATCGATCGATACGAAAGTGTGGTGTCTCTGACTCGATACGAATTTGAACTGCGGCGATCAATTCCAAACCGAAAATTGATAAATTTTGAGCACTTTTACATATCTGAACATTTGACTCCGACGAGCTTCAGCCTTGCATAATTGGACTTGATCATTTCACTGCATATCTGACTGCCTACCTAAGCTCGTCAATGGAACTGTAACTTAACAAAAATATAACGAGCTCTAACTTGGATCAATCGCCAATATCTGGATAGTTCGGTTGTGCCAGTCAGCGATGACGGCTACTCCAGTCGGATTTCGAAGTCTTGTTGTTTGCATACTTTCTTTAACTCTGTAGCATTTTTTAAGTACTTCACAGCACTGCACTACACAACACATTCACACACTTCAAACTGGGGGATGCACGGGCTTACTATCGTCTAGTGATGATTTCTCGTGAGTTAGTTAATTATGGAACCTTCAAGCTCACAACAACAGGAAGCTCAGGATTTAGTTCCTCCAACAATCGAGATACCAGCCATCGAGGCCAAAGTCATTGATCCTGCCTCGGACGAGGTACCTGGGGCAACTTTCATTGCCAACCCGATAGATTCTGTTCCATCCAATGTGTTCGAAGACATGCTGGGATGAATATGCCTGAGGCATGGCTTGTCATTTGATGACGTACTATTGCTGGGACCCAACGATAGGTCGCACTGCCCACCGGAAGGATATACAGCATTTAACCGCCACGCGTGCGCAGCCGGGACGCTTCCTCCGTTTAACCAATATATCAGGGAAGTGTTGTCATTTCTCGAGATTGCTCCATCCCAACTACATCCTAACGGATACACATTGCTGAACATTTTGTTCATAGTATTCATGGAGCATCTCTATCGCCCACCGATCTCGACCGAGATCAGATATCTGTTCAACATCAAAAGCCGGGGAGATAGACCTTCTTTCACATTCCTAGAGGCAGCAAGGAATTATCAAGTAGTTACATGATCCTGGACTAGGCTGAGCTACTTTAAGACGAAGTGGTTTCATGTCCGATGGCCCCTAGGGTTCGCCAGTCGATGGCTATTCCGACGTAAGTATTGCAGTTTTCTCAAATAGCTGATAAGACAGTTGTAACCGAAGCCAAACTCATATCTTTTTCTCTTTACAGCGGTAATATAGCGACCCGAAGATGTTCGTTATAGGGAGATAGTTTGGGTACTCCAAGATATCCCGAGCGAGGAGAGAAATATCGATTCGGTTCTAACGGATAGGAACCTGAGAATTCTTGGGCTGATCGAGCGAAAACAAAGCATAAGGCTCGAGGGGACGCTAAGGACCAGCTCAAAGAAATGAACTAAGCGCAAGATGCCCCGGTTTGTTATAACCAAGGAGGCTGACTCGAAGAGAACACATACTGACAACAAACCTTTAGCTAGGCCTTCGGATGCAGTCTTGGATTCCGAAGGAAAGAGAAAAGGCAAGGCAGCTGCTTTTAAATGTTCCAAACCCAGGAGATGGAAAACTATGGTCACACCTCGGCCCGCTTCCGGAGTTAGAATTTCGGAGGCTTCTCCCCCACGAGCGGAAAATCTCTTCGAAGGGCTCTCCGATATCCCAATTCCAGACTATATGTCCTTTCAACATGACGTCGGATTGGAAGAACTTCAACACGCTTTAGATTTAAGCGAGCCTCTTCCCACTAACGTTGTCGACACTTCCAGTTGGTCGGGGGGTTGCATATACATACACACTTCATGGCACCACACGATTCCTGACCGTAAGCTGTCCGCTATTGGAAGATTACTAACTCTATTCTTGTTTTAACTTGCAGGTACGATGTTTGGCCGTGGCTCTATGCTAGGTAGTTTGTGAAATACTCGTCGATGTTCGTCATACTATGAGTCGTGCAGGAGAGAAGGAGACAGGGATTACGACCTGGGGTACTCCAGTCAGGAGTGGTATGAAAAAGACAGGGGATATGCACGCCAATCTCGATCTCGCTCACCCCCTCCCAGAGCTCCTGCACTGCCTCCAGTTCATGTTTCACGGCCTCCTGAAACTTCACGGCATAAGCCACCTTCTCACGCTTCAAGGTCTGACTCTCACGCAGAACTGAAATAGTGGCCCCCTCAACTACAGAAGAGGTCCTTACTGAGCCTATCAGGGAAGGAGAAATCAAGCTAGCTCATTTGAAAAAGGATTTCCTCAATATCTGCTTTAATGGTTACATCTTCCACCCGCATTTGAAGAGAATTCCGACGGACCGAAAACACAGTGCATGATTATGTTGCAGATATTTTCTTCCAGTACTAGGAGTGGTCGAAAGCTGCGAGAAAAGCGTATAAAGTGGATTTTGATCGGGCTACCATGATTGAAAAATTGGAGAAAGAGCTTTCACAGAAAGACTGGATTATTCAGGTGCACAACAATGAAGCCGAGTCTTCCTGAAAATCCGAGATGGAAGCTCTCAAAAAGGCCGATGATTCCCACCTGGCTATGGATAGAATGAGGCAAGAACATTATTCCATGGTGGAGGACATGGGCTACAGGAACACCACCGTCGTCGCTGAGCGAGACGCAGCCCTCAAAGAGCTCAACGAACTTAAGTCTAAGTTCTTCGAAATTATAAAAGAGAAGGATGCTGCTAATATCTCCGCATAAGAAGCATGTGATCAGGCGGTGGTGCTTCAGAGGGAAAGAGACGCAGCTATGGAGAAAGTCCGCGTGGTAAAGGCTGAGGTTGATGAGAAGGTTTGACTGGTGGAAACCAGGCTTGAGACTGATGTAGAAGAACTTCTTGTCACCTATAACGCCAACATGCTGAGACATAGAAATCTTGCTTGGCTCGATGATTACTCAACTCACCTCTATAAAGCCTGGAATCTGTTGGTCAAAGAGGAGAAGGCGGTGCATCTGGGTGGAGCATTTGATGAGTTCGAACTGGAGAACCGTATATTGAATGAGGATGAAAAGAAGGTTCTCCATGACTCTATGATTTCACACGCAAGAGAGAAGCTTGGCACCCAGCACTAGGAGATTGGGGAAGGCTCGGGCGTTGAGCATCATGTTACAAGTTCTGAGATTACCGCTTCATCTCAATCTGAGCCTATTTCGGTCGTTGAGCTCCAGCCCGTCCCAGCTTACGACCCAGAGCAGCCACATTTATCTCCTATAAAGGAACACACTTTCGAAACTGTTCATCCAACTACGAGCCAAACTAAGGAAGGTACTATGAACAAACCTCATGTGCGTTCGAAATGAAGAACTTGTTTTGAAGTGTGTATTAGCAACTTCTCTTCTTTCTTGTCCAGTGACTAAAGTTATATCGACAGTTCCTCCTGCAATCCAGGAATCACACCAAGTGCAGAAGGCCATCATCACCGAACCGACCACTACGATAGCGTCCGCTCCCATTGAAGTAACGTAGGGGTGATCACTTTCTTTTGATGAGCAGATGATGAACGAGCTTCTAGGCCGACAAAGTGACCCCTTCGCGGACCTACCATTTGTCAATAATGGATTTGCGCCCACTTCTGGTGCTTCAACACACACCGCTACTACCCCCAGCGAAGCCCGATCCACTCGCGAAAAAGAGATATTGGCTGAAATCAACGCTGAGTTGGAGGCAGCAGCACATGGCTGTAGTTCAGGGGGTGGAATGGTGACGCTCGGCCCAACTCCACTTAGAATGATACCAACCGGGGGTACACTTGTTGATAATAGTGTGTCCATTCCGCCCCTGGTTATACATCCGGCTCCTCCGACTCCTCCTGCGGAGAGCATTCCTCTAGACTCAAGTTCAAAGGAGGATGTCAGCATCATGCCTCCATCTAGAGGTGATCTGCCAAAGGGTAAAAGCACAAAGTGAAAATCACTAGTGGCTCTGGCGGATCCACACCAAAGAGGAAGCAAAAGAAGAAGGGAGTAGATAGGCCTCTATGGCACATTTTTTGATGGTTAGGAACTTGTTTTTCTTTCATATGCCGTGTATAGATGCGGGTTCGGCCCCTACTAGTAGGAACTTTTTAGAAGAACTCGTATATGAATCTTCACTTTCAATTAGTTGAAATGAAATTTTGTTTTCTTTCTTCAACTGTTATTCCTGTCTTTTATACTTAAGTGTTGCAGTGTTTGAATCTCAGTTCAGTGTACTCGTGGAGTTTCAACTCTTAAGTTGAGTTCATTTTATTTGCCAAGTCTGAAAATTATGAGCACAAGTTGTAACGGGAGATTGAGTTGGACTTTTGACGTTGAACTGTTTTGGTGAACAATTAACACTTAATCTTTGCCCCCAATTCCGAGAAAAGTTGCAAAGATCGGCTAGCGATCGTAATTTGTCTCTATTTTTCGAGTTCAACCCACCGTTGAATTGATGCTAAAACAAGTGAGAGTCGAGTGGTCGGATCATACTTGCTTACTCGTAATAGTCATATCCACACTCTACGGATCTGCATTGGCATTTCGGCGATCATTCACGCCTATTAAGGTTTTCAAGTACATGTCCACGCTCTGGGGACTTAGAGTTATTTGCAATCGATAATCTGGTTCGCACTCTGGGAATCCGAAGACTAGCGATGTTTGTAACCTAGTTCGCACTCCATGACCCTGGACTCTGCGTTTTATATTCCAATTCACACTCTGGGAATTTGGAGTTAGATTTTACATTCTGGTTCACAATCTGGGAATCTAGAGTCGATGTTTATACTCCAATTCATACTCTGGGAATTTGGAGTTAGCCGATAGATGGTCAGTCACATCTGTTTAGGCTTTTTAGGAGTTCGTTCGCACTCTGGGAACGATAGATTTTTCGGGATCATGGATGGTCGGTTCACAGCCACCCCGAGTTAACAAGTAAGGTCGTTAGATGGATGGATCCATCCTCTTCGAACTTGGTTAGGATACGGCCGAAGTCGTTAGGTGGATGGGTCCACCCTCTTCGAAACCGTATTTATGAGTTCATGTTCCAACTTGCACTCTAGGAGTTTAGAGATGGCCGACAAATGGTTAGTCATGATTGTTTAGGCGTTTGGATTATGTTCACACTCTGGGAATGATGGAATTATCAGGATCGTGGACGGTCAATTCACATCCACCCTGAGTTGACAAGTGAGGTCGTTAGATGGACGGATCCATCCTCCTCGAACTTGGTTAGGATACGGCCGAAGTCGTTAGGTGGCGGGTCCACCCTCTTCGAAATAGTATTTATGTGTTTGCACTCCAGTTCGCACTCTGAAAACCCAGAGTTAGTCAGAGGACTGTCGTGTATCGGTCTAATTTAGTCTTTAGTGTGATGATTCCCTCGAGCTTGGGTTTCACTTAGTGAGTGGCCGGTCGTATCACAGTCACTCGTTATTTGAATAAATTCCATCATATGATGGAACTTAGCTCTTCGTGCGTCGTGATGATTAAATGTTGTATTCGATGAATCGTAGCTCTAGCTCGAAGAGGTGGCAATTTATTGCTAAAATGGAAAAATACGGCAAAGTCAGTTGCCTTATTATGAATCCAAAATGCAAAAACAAATTACAAAGGATTAATAGACTAAATAAATAAAGCCTGTCATGTGTAACAGTGACGAAGATCCTCGTCATTCTAGGCTCTTGACAAAGTAGGATGCCACTAACAGCATTTATCACTAACCTCCCGCGGGTACGGGCGGGGTCCTCCTGTCTTGCCCGATTGGGCGTATCATTCCGATTTAATGGGCTCGCCCCTCTAAACTGCGGTGCCCGCACAAACTGTTCTAGCTTCCTTTCTCTAATCAATTTCTCCACAAGATCTTGGAAAATAACGACATTCATTTGTATTGTGGCCATAGCTTTCGTGAAACCTACAAAATTTTCCGTCTGGATTTGCCTCTCTGACAACGGCTTTGGTGTAGGTTTTTTTACATTGAATGGTATTACAGGTTTGTAAATACACGTTCTCCAGTGATGTATTCAAAGGAGTGTAGTTATCAAACATAGGGTTTTTGCACTATGGGCCATGATTCTGATCTCGTTTTCTATTTTGATTCACGTTCTCCCTTTGCTGAGCTTGTTTGTTTTGAATGTTCAACTGAATTTTTCCAAAACTCTCACCGAACTGCTTGACTGCAACATTGCTTTGGATCCCTTTCATGCTCGGCCCTACATCATCATGCTTCCTAGACTGTTTCACATCCTCCCTTCTTAGGAATTGAGCCGCCTTGGCATAGAAACGGTCCAATGATGCAGGTGGTTTTCCGGCCAACCAGTTGCCAAATTCAGAATCGGGGTCAATTCCTTTAGTCAAAGCCATGAGATTGGAGTTATCGTTTGGATTGCTGATCTCCGCACATGCGGTGTGGAATCTCTCTAAGTAGCGTCCGAGTGTCTCTCCAGGAGCTTGGCTGACACTAGATAGAGTGTTAACATCTTTCAGCCTTGCGTCGTGCATGCGGAATTGCTCAACAAATTTAGTAGCCAACTGATCGAAGAAAGAAATGGATCGGGGTGGCAATCGAGTTAACCACATAATAGCGATGCCCCCAAGGAAATCGGGAAGCTTCGGCATTTTACTGTGTCATCAGCTTTCGCAGCACTCATCGACCATTCATATTTTAAGATATGTTGATTGGGATCTGAATTCCCTTCATAGACGGTTAAAAGTTGGCATCCTGAATCGCCGAGGAGGTTCAACATTAAGTATCTCGTCTGTGAAAGGGGTATGGCTCTAAGAGATTCCCCAATCGTCATTAGTAAGATCTTGGCTTTCTCGAATCATCTACCAAATCATAGCTGAAATATCCGGCATCTAGACATTCTATGCACGTTGAGCCAAAGCATGGTTGGGTCCCACATTGCGAGGCTGGATCGGACGCTGTAGACGGTCCACGTCCCGTCTCTGTGGCTCAAAGTCTTCCGGGACGTATGGTTCAGGAGTACGTCCATGTTGATGATGGTCCAGTTCTGGCTAGTTCCGGGCATCAACCCCTGGTTCTACAACGACTGTCGTAGCGCGGTTGTCTGTGGTGTAGTGAGGAACAGTACCCTCTCGGGAGGAGGGTCCGGTCTGGAAATTGGTCGATGGGCCAACTCTCAGTTGTCCAACGATTATTGCAGGCTGATGTTTGGTGGCTTGTGCGTAACTCCCATCCAGTCGGGGTCATGGAGATCGATGATGATAGTCAGAAGAAGTAGAACTTTCTGTGGAGGAGCGAGAAGCATGATCTCTCCTGGATCTTCTGCACTTTTGGCGATTTAGTTAACTAGTCAGCTCAGCATTGGCGCGCTGTTGTTCAGTTAGTTGTTGCCGACTCTAGGTCAACTCTTGCAGCAACATCTGGAATTCTTGCCTGCTAACCGGACCTGACGGATCTGAAAGTCCGGTGGCATCTTGATTGGATGGAGGCAGCTGCGTGGGTTTTGCCTATTCCAGCCTTCTTGATCTGCAGCATTGGAGGTTGTCCTTGTGCTAACCATCGTGAGATATGAAGTCCATTCCCAGATTTTATGGAAATCTGAATAGGTTGGAAGGATTCTGGAGTTGAGATCTGGACCTTCCTCTTGGATTTATGCAATCCGGTTTCGACGGTAGATCGTAGGAGCAGGAGAAAAACTGGTTTTCTCAGTGAAAGCACCAAAGTGTTTGTACCAAAAATAGGCACAACACCCTTCGAAAGTTTTTGAAGAGATAAAAATGAAGAATGTAAATTTAAAAGGTGGAATATCTAACAAAAACTCCAAAAGCTAATAAGTAAATGCACAGACACAATCGATTTAGAGTGGTTCAACGTGTTGCCTACGTCCACTATGAAGTTTTATGATTTTATTGATTCTCTTTTGACGATTACACTTGGTTACAGCAAACAACAGTGGATTACAACTCTGAAATTCGAGTACAACAGCAGTGGTAGAATGTAAAGTCGAATCCGGTAGAGTCTGGGCGCTTGAGAGTCAAAAAGATCCTTCTTCTATAGTCCCTGGGGCTCTATTTATAGGTGTAGGAGGCCGAATATTGCTCAAACTTCAGGAGACTCCTTCTGGCACGTGAGTGGGCCGACGCGATCGATCTCGTGAAGTTTCGACTTGATTTGTGATCGATATGAACTCAATTCGTATCGATCCAGATTGTGTCCAATGGAGTTGAAACTTGGTGGGAACATTCTTTAGCTTGTACGTAATCTCCTGTGAAAATTTCATAGCATTTGGACTTGTGGATCTCGAGTTATGATCGATACGAGATGGAGTTTTTCGGTTAGTCGTTCGCTTCGAGTCGATCCCTTCGAATCGATGTTTGCACGCGCCTTCGTGATGATGTGGCGCTCACTCCTCGCATCGATCCACTATTCACTCCGAGTTGACCGCGTCTTCGCTTAAACTTCGCATCGCTCGTATCGATGTCGTTGCCTTGTTCGAATCGATCAACATTATGTTTTTCGCATCAATCTGTAGTATGCTTTGTTCGAATCGATGGAGATGGTTTAGCTCGTATCGATGAAGGTGGCTCTGTTCGCATCGAGGAAAGTAGTCTTTATTCGTATCGATCAAAGGCGCTTCCACTCGATCGATATGAATAGGCAATATTGTGAGGGATACGAACAATGCTTGCTCAATGGATACGAAGCAGTGATTGTTTGGTGGATACGAACTAGGATCAACTAATGGATGCGAATATCAGAAGCCTGGTAGATACGAACAAGAGGGATTGATCAATACAAAATGGACTCTAACCGACCGATATGAAGTGCACTATCAGCCGATGGATACGAAGGCGATCAGTGCGAAATGATGGATACGAACAGATGGATTCGAACAGTGGCTCATCGATGGATACGAAATGGGGGACATTTCCTCCAACTTGCATCGATCATAAATTAGGCATATGAACTCGGATTGACTTGAAATTTGGAATGCTGGCCCCCATGGCTTCGCTTGTTGTGTTTGGTCAATTGTAGCCTGATCCGGACCCAGACAAAATTCATCGATATCCATAGCGAACCTATGAATACTCGATATCCAGGACAAGTGATCCTTGGTTTTCAATCGGTTCCTTGATATCTTAGCCTTGCCAAACGGCGGAATAACAGATATTGAACCTCGGCATCCTTCAATCATATGCTTACATAATAAATGAAAAGTTGAGTTTCATTCTCCTCTCTAATCAGCATTGAACTAATCACGTTTTTTGAAACTGCCATTTACAAATATAGGCTTTTTCCATCCGCGGGGGTGGATAATTTAGGTGGAGTTTCTAAATGATTTTTTATTTCTTGGAAGGCTTTCTTACAATCTTCTCCCATCTAAAGTTCCTTTTCTTCTTAATCACATTGAAGAAGGGGATGCATTTATCGGTTACCTTGGAGATGAATCCGCTTAGGGCTATAATTCTACCATTCAGGCTCATTACATCTTTGCTAATTTTAGGTTCTACCATTTCTTTAACAGCCTAGATCTACTCAGGCCTAGCTTCTATTCTGGTGTGCTAACGACGTAACCTAAGAATTTTTCGAAATGAACTCCAAAAGAATATTTTTGAGGACTCAGTCTCATTTGATACCTTCGTAATACTTCAAACATTTCTTCAAGATACTTAAGGTGATTCTCATCTCCATGAGACTTTTCTAGCATGTCATCCACCTAAACTTTCATATTTCGTCCAATCTGTTCCTTAAACATTTTGTGGACCTATCTCTGATAAGTAGCTCCCGCATTCTTCAGCCCAAAAGGCATTGCTTTATAACAAATAGTTCCCCAATTAGTAATGAAGCTTGTGTACTCTTCGTCTAATTTGAACATGGGTATTTGCTTATACCCGAAATAAGCGTCCCAGAGGGATAATAGCTTATGACCACTAGTTAGATCAACTAACCGATCTAATCTGGGTAACAGATAACCGTTTTCGGGCATGCTTTGTTCATATCTATGTAATCAACACATGTTCTCCATTTTTCATTTACTTTTTTTACACCAATACTGGATTTGCTAGCCATTTTGGATAAAAACTTTTCGATTGAATCCATTTTCAAGTAGCCTTTTAACTTTTCTTTCAAAGCGTCGGATCGAATCTTATTAAATTGCATCTTCTTTTGTCCAACGGGGTCACATCTGGATCAATATTTAATGCATGACACTGATGGATCGATCACGATCATATCCAAATGTGTCCATGCAAATACATCTTTGTAAGCTTTGAGGAATTGAATTCAGTTCCTTTCTTACTCTAACGATCCTGGCCGAATCAGCTGGATCTATACGTGTTTCCTCGAGATCTTTGTAGGCTTTATCCTCTCCATTTCCCCTCGGCAATCTAATTCTGGAATGATCTCTTTTTCTTCAATTGAGTTGGCATCAGTCCTCTTCCTTTTACTCCCAAATGATATGTTTATTTATTTCGAGGAATTTTATTTTATTGGATCCAAACACATGTTTATTTATTTTATTGGATTTTATTTTTGCTTTAAATGTTGGATGTAAAAATCCATTATCTAAAGGATGCAAAATAGTAGAGGAATCATAATAAAATGGGTACTCCCTTTTATATTGACCAAGAGTGGCAAAATACATTTCGCGAGAGCTAAATTTATTCTCCCCGAATGGTACCCAACCTCTTTTAGTGAAAACTTTCACCATCAGATACTTCAGTGAGACGAATGCATCCACCTCATCCAACGCAGGGAGGCCAAATAATGCACTATATAAGATGGCTGATTGATGATCACAAAAAGAGTTACAAAAATTCTATAGCATGGCGGTACTCCCATTTGTCCTAGCAGCTTTACTTGCCTCACCGGAGTTGAACCTCTATTAGTAAACCTAAAAATAGGTTCAAGACTAGGCTCTAACATATCTTCAGGAATGCTTGTTTGATCAAAGGCATGCTTGAATATGACATTGACTGCACTTACAATGTCAACTAGAATTTTGGACACTATAGAGAGCCTGATTTGAGCAATGATAATAAGAGGGTCATTATGGGGGTGATGAATTCTCTTTTTTGAGCTTTTGGGAAGTGATGACAAGGTTCGGCATCTGTGTATTCAGCTGTGGATTTTTAAGCGGGGACTCTTCCTGGATAGAAAATACTCCTTCTTTAGCTTCCTTGACTTGTCTTTTTTTGGCTCCCTTACTATTCTTGCTGGATGATGTCCTCCATGAATCACATAATTCTATTTAAGGGTAGACTCGGATTTAATGGATCTTCATCTTCTAAGTTATTCAAAGCAGTGTTAGGGAACTTTCGCTGTCATTGTTGGTCCGGGGTGCTTTACGTTGATCCTAATTGAATTCTTTCAGGTATATTTGACAGCTTTTGAATAATTCTGGCCAATACTATGTATTCATCGGTTTTATGGCCCTTTGCTTTATGGTAAGCATAATAACCATCCCTCTTTCTTTCCTCGAGGTAGTTTCTGGCCTTGGATGAGTCGGGAAGTTAACTTTTCTTTTGTTGTGGCATAGATATAAGACAATGGCTTGTTCAAAGCAATTGAATTAGTATTGGAATCCTCCCATCTCGGCCTTTTGTATCCTCGGTATCAAACCCAAATCTTCCACTCTCCTTCTCAGGGTTAGCTTTCTTCTTGGCATAGTACAATTAATCCATTCAAATGAATTTATAATCTTGGAAGTGAAAGTCTTGTAAATCTTTACATCCATGAACAAAGAGCTCTTTCCAAAATTGTGTATTTTCTATTAGTCTTGAATGCACTGCAATCATCTTATCCATATCATTCATATCTTTGGCTTTCAACGCCTCTATATTGAACCTTCTAAGATGGTCACTCGGCGATTCTCCCTGCCTTAGTTTGATTTTTACTACAAAGGTATAATCTACCGTGGGATCTTTGCATATGTAGAATTGAGGGAGAATTCATAGGAAAATTGTTTCCACGAGTAAATAGTCTTCTCTCGATACTGACAGTACTATTTTGCAGCTGCTTCTTGAAGGGTTGCTAGGAATAGCCTGCACCGCACTGGCCCATAAGCATTATATATATCCATTTGGCTATCGAAAGCCATTGAGTGGTCATCAGGATTGGTAGTGCCATGATATTTCATGGTTGGGATCTTGATATGAGATGGACTTATTACCATCAACATGATTTCATCAGTGAACGGAGCTACTCGTTCATTGTCATTCACTTTCTCATCTAAATTTCTTTTCCCTTTAGTGTTTAGCATACCTTTTACAGCCTTCTCTGCCACATCTTTCACATGAGCTTTAGCGTCATGATAGCTATTTCAATTTGGGTTGTATTCCTTTAAAGTCAAGCTTCCAGATTGATTTATAGATTTTTTTTTTTTGTATTTTGCCTTGATGGTCAACTTTAGTTGCATGATGTTTTTTTTCTTTGAGGATGTTAGGTCGACCTTGCTCTTACCTTCGTAGGTATGAGCTTTTAAGTTTCTCCTTAGGGAGAATACCTCATCTCTAGTTGTTGGTATAGTAGTCTTGGAAGATTTCTGAGATTGGACTGCTTTCAAAAGCTCTAGCATTTCCAGTAGTAGCTGCTCTAAATGCCCTATGTTGACTACATTATCATTTGGCTATGCCAGAGTTAATTGTTGTCCTGGCACCACCCCTTCCAAGTTGAAAGTTGGAGTAGTATTTTCTTCTAAAACTGTTGTGCGTATTTCCTCCTCATCTATTTGACTAAGTCTTTTTTATTTCATTTTCCTACAACAAGTCAAACGTTCTATAGTTAGTTTATAAGTTATCCACAAGGTCGGAGGCTCGGGCCCTCCTTCCAGTGCCAAAAATGTTGACAAGAAATTTAGTCAACATCTCAAGGAAAAGTATACGAAGGAAACAATCCCTTCAAAACCCCTTTCGAGAGAGTCAAAAGGGTCTTTATTCCTAAAAAGGAGAACCCTTACGAAGGTATAGATTCTTCTGTCATTGAGATGATTCCTTCAAAAGGATTTATATATTTCGATGTATTCATGCACCTTTTGAAGGAATCTTCCCAAGGGATATGACTTCAATGATCAAATAGTGAACCCCTTCGAAACCTCTTTCGAATGATTTGAAAGGGTCTTTTGTGCCTTCGAAGGGTCTCAAAGCATGACATATATGACAAACCAGAAGTAGATTTAATTTTCTATGGAATCTTATCTTAGATAAATGACTCATGTCCTACTGACTTAACAATATTAAACTATCTTCACCACATCAATTTAGTATTATATAGGCTTTAGATTTGATGACAATATGTTTCGGAATCAAAATATCCAATTGAATTCCATAGCATTGCATATGTTAAATAAGTTTTAGGAAGATAAGTGAGTATCATATAATTAGTCAAGCTAATGGCTGAAATGATCTTCCTTATATTTTAAGTCAATATTAAATCCATGCATCCTTTAATTTTTATTTTCTCTAAATTGAATTACAAGTAAGGGAATTTTCTCCAAATTGGTCAAGGGTTACAGGAATTTGATTTTGCTTAGAAATGAGAAAGAAATTCATGAATCGAAAATTCGTTCTGCAACTTCGCCCCCTTAGGTTATATTTATAGATGCAGATTGACCCTTGATGCACCCATCCTTTCGAAGCTATTGAAAAATCTTTCTTCCACCTTTCACACCCATCCTTTCGCCTTTGTCCATTTTCTTACGTAGCTTCAAAAGCATATATATAGGTCTCTTATTATGCTTGGATTAGCCCTTCTACCTCCATCAAAAGTGCATTAACAACGGATATTGTTCCAAGATTCCCTAATACTACATTCATGTACTTCTAGAACCTTTCGACACCTTCAAAAGGTATGCCCCTTTTAGTAGCGATAGGGTCAAGATTCCCCATCACCTTGTTTGGATGTAAGTGGAAGCATTCTTCTCCTTCGAAATCTCTCCTTGTTGCTTTGGTTTGGTGCTAATCATGATGAGCGATTACTTGAATGGGTGAGGAAGTGCTTTCGAATCATTTTGAAAGGACAAGTAGGTGACAAAAGGATTATTGCGAAAGGTACTTGGTCTCATGTTACGTTTTCTTTATGCTTGCGGTAGGGCCCAACCGTTTTGAAAGGCTTATCTTTGCTTTTGAAAGGTACACTTTGGTGCAATATCCCTATATGGAAGATTAATAGTGGAAAAACCAACTATTTTGAAGGGTTTCGTTTTTGTGCACGAGCCTGTTATTCGGTACGCTCGAAAGGGCTTCGAACTCATCCGAGACTCTTTCATGTATGCGGAATCAACTGCGTCAAAAGGATTAAATGAGGTGGAACGGTAACTTTGCCTCCCTTTCGACTCCTTCTAAATCTCTTGTTTCATTTAATACTTGTAGGAGCATCGGGTGCTTGTGGCACCAATCTAACCTCTTCGAAAGCCATTTCAGTGCCCTCGAAATACTGCTTTTGAATTATATCAAAACCCTTCTTTTCAACTCTTGAGAAGCTTATTTACCACTTTTATGGATCTTCTTTCATGCCTTTGTTCTTATGTGAGTTTTATGGTTAACGGAAACATGACGCTATGAAGCAGATTCTCGCTCTTGGTCTCTTTCGACCTCTTTGACGGATCTTCCTGCTCAGTCGGGGTCTTCCTCTTCTTGCGGCCACTTCCCAATCATGCCTTTATCTTTCTCAGCATGGCTATGCTCTTCTGCCTCCCTCTCTTTCCTCCTTTTCCTCTCCTTACCAGTCTCTTGGGGAACATGGTACCCTAAAGAGTGTCTCTACGAACAATGAGACTCCAAAACTTGATCAAGATCGTTGTAAAATCCACGAGACATGATTTCTGCAAAATGTGATAAAATGGATTCAGGAAAGAGGTGTTTGATGAAATAAAACATCAAAAAAAAGAGAAAGAAAAATACAAAGTGTGTGATCCTATTGAAATGTGTGTTGCAATTTAATGACCCCAGCAGAATACACAAAGCAGATCAGCCACCAACTAATGTCAGAACGTTGCTTCTTGTAGGGATAATTAAAGACTGGTAAGGCAACCCTTCCAAAGTTAAGTCATCCAAAAAGTAACCCATATTCACAAAAGTATCACTCGTATCTCCTAAATCAACATCATCACCTTCCGACAGAGTGTTGGATATATGTTTAATCTTAGGAGAAGCTCCTACAATAGGCTGTTTTAAAGAAGGTGAGTGTGCATGATCGAGGCTTAATTCCGAGGTCTTATCACCTGATTTGACGTCACTCTCATCGGTGTCCTAATCCATTTCTTCCTCATTTAGAGAATGTTCCTCACTGATTTCTCCTCCTTCCTTCCCTTCAATAAGTGAAGCCCTCGCTCTTCCATTTAATAAAATCTTCCTCTTTCTCTTCTGGAACCGATGGCATTTTGGATGGACTGTCGAACCCGACTTGAATTTGGATCTCCTCAAGGGTCTTCTTTGATCCATGGAATGTGCCATTTCTTCTTCTTCATCATCATCTTCACCAAAGTCAAGGGAAGGGGAAATAGAATGGGTTCAGGCACTAGGGCGGGAAGGAGTGCTAGCGAATCCAACAGATCTCCTAAGGTGTAAAAGCCCACATTGACGAAGCTTCTCATCTGTGAGCAAGAATCTAATTGTGTGCTCCTAAGCATCGACTACTTTCAGAGTGCTAAGAACAGTGCCGAGTGTTGGGTCCTTGTTAATCTTTGGAAGAACTACAAGGAATATATGACCGCTCAAAAAATTATAGCAATTAAAGGAAACTATGAGCATGGTAAAGGAGACTTACACCCTTAGTCTGTAAACGGGTGAATCCTTTTGGGCACTTAGCAAAAAAGAACTAATTCTTAAATGAAGGAATTTTGCTGGGAAGATCCAGTATAAGTTGGGGAATTTTGGCGGTAATTCCTTGCTCTAATCATTGGCACCGACCTCAAAAAGTGGCGGCTGATGGCGCTGGTGGTGGAGATCGATGGCAATAGCTCCTTGATGGAAGGAATGCTTGGATCGGCTGGTAGGTTTTGGAAAGGTCGGATTGGTTGGAGGAATGAGGATCAGATCGAATGGAAATGAATTGAAGTGAGGGGTCGGCTCGTATAAAAAGAAAGAAAGAAAGATAAAGTTTAAAAAAATTGTCAAGTACTTGGATTGGTAACGATCGGATCCAATTGGATTGGACTGACCTAAATTTACTCCTCCAAATGGTTCTAAAATTTCCCTACGCGACCTACTCAATGTTCCTATTCATTTTGGAAATTATCAAGCCAACATCACTCTGTAATCATGAACAATAGAGATTCACACTAAGGACTGAACAATTAGCTGGTACTTCATAAATTCCTTTTCAAGGTGGCCAGATACGACCAGTGATACTCTTTAAAATAGAAACCCAAAGACAAACAATTCAAGAGCACACCTTGTTTTAAACGAAAGCATATTCTAGAGGCCAATGTTAACTGGGTTTCTAACCCAATAAAATTTAATAGGAGTTATAATATTCAGATTAAACCATAATGACTCGAAACTTGATCGGTAGGCTTAAAAATACAAGGAAAAGGACTCCAAGAAGTTTGGACCATTTTTATGCTAAAATTTTCGAATCAGTATCGAAACGGCCCAATCAGACCCGTACCGATCCAAAATATTGCTTTATTGGATCTCCAATCCACTTTTCTTACACTCCTATGTCTCCACTAAGTTTAGTGAATATTAGGCTTAGGTTCCCAATTTTAAAAAAACACAAAAACCCTAGTAAAAAAAGTATGTAAATTAGGTCCCTAGAATTAAGTTACCAAGTAATTACATATAGTAATGCAATTATTCAATGAATAACTTCAGAAAATATGGAAATTTTCTGCAATATTTTGAAAAAAATGTGGAAATTTTCGTAATTTTTCAGCGAATAAATGCGAAAATGTCTGCATTTTTTGGATATAATTGCATAAATGTCTATAATTATTCACTGAATAATTGCATAAGTGTATGCCGTTATTCGGTAACTTAATTCTAGGGATCTAATTTACATACGCTTTTTACCGGGGTTTTTATGTGTTTTGAAACTTATTCGGGACCTATGCCAAACTGTCCCTTAAGTTTATCTACCAAGTTTGGTAACATTCCAAGCATCCGAGTTCAAGAAGTAAAAACTTGTTTGACTCAAACTACAAATAAGTCGAACCCATAGGTGAATCACCATCAAAATAAGTCAACAAGCTACGAAATTACATAGAGAGCATAGTACGGAAGCAAGAAAGATAGTCAAATAGTCATAGCATCAAAAATGCTTAGCTATTTGGATCGTATCGATTCGATCCAAAAAGTTAGCTCCTATGACCCTAAAAATTTTTAAGCTCCTTCTTCACACTAAATGCAGGCTTCTGGTGAAGTGGCTCTGGCTGCTCTTCAATTCTTATAAATACCATCCCGTCTACAACAGAAAGGGTATTCTTTGAACTAGTTGCTGCAACTCTACCATTACTGTTCATCACTCTTCTTCTCCCACACAATAGTCACAAAGGAGCGACTGAGATCCTCCGGTTGCCTCCAACTACTTGTGTTTTAGGTCTAACTTAGGTGATTCAATCATATTGTAATCCAAATCAATCTTGTAACCGCAATTAGCTAATAAAAGATATCAAGCGGACGTAGGCTTCTTTAATGTAACAGCCCTAGTTTTTAGCTATTTATTTCTTTTAATTTTTTTTTTAGGAATATAATTTATATAAATTGTGTTTACCAATATTGTTTAAATATTTAATTTAGAGAATTAAACTCGTTAATTTAATATGATTTTTGTAACTAAATTTAAGAAGAAGAAAAAAAAAAGGAAATTTTTATAATGTATAATGAAGTGTGTGGTAACTAAATGTTTTGGATATTATCATAATATCTGTTGTTATACCCATTCCCTAAAAATAATGAAAAGGAGAAAATTTGTAACATATTAAAGTAGTTAATTAATTATGTTAATTTGGTAGGTTATGACATGCAAATCATGTTGGTGGAATATTCTCAATTTTGACATATTAATTATGTTAGCAGTGAACATTGTTAAGCAATTTAAAACAATGAAACTTACAATCAATTTATTTGATAAATCTACCTTATTCCTAGTTAGCAATTCAAAACTTGAATAAAGGCACATACGGATATTTTAAAATGGAGTTAATGACAATTAATAGATATTTCAAAAAGAAATTTATGACAATTAATAGAGAAATTAATTGTAAAATTTCAGTAGTTGACCAGAATTAATTTATTGAATAATTAATGCAAATTAATAAAATTGATGAAAGATAAATAAGTTAATTCTTTTGGTTAATGGCATGAGGACACGAGGTTAATCCCCATTTTGTAGGAGAAATCTGCCCGTGTAACCAGTCCGGCTACCAGTGCCTACAAAGCGGACGGATTAATGTGAGACGTCGCAGGATTGATAATTAACAAAAAGGGTTAATTAACTAATTAAGTTAGTAACCAAATTTGAGTATGTAATTAAAGGAGGATAATTAATTGGTAATATGGTAATTAATTGAAATCAATTAAGGAGGGTAATTAAAAGGGATAAGGTAATCAATTGAAATCAATTAAAGGCAATTAAAGGGGAATTAATTGATTAGAAGAATATGGAAATCAAGTTTGCCTTCCTTTGCGCGTGACACAAAATTTTATTCTTTTAACATTTTGACATTTGCCTCTTACCATTTGTTTCTTGAGCATATCACTGTATTCATTTATTCACGCAGCCTTATCCACAAAAATATCAACTCTTCCAATTGCCATTTTTCCTCTCACCTAAATTAAATGCATTCAAAATTTAATCTTGCCTATCTTTGCAAATTTTCGCATACCCATTATATCTCTCTGTTTCCACTGCGTTTGTTTTGCAATAAATAAATTTTTCGAACCATTGATCAAGTAAATATTTATGTAAGCATTTATTACTTTTGCCTTTTCAGTTAAAAGCTTTTTCATTGCTTACCATAAATCATGCAAGAGCTCAAGTTTTGCTTCCTCAATCAAATCTGTTCAAATTTGCAGTAACGCATGCTTTAAATTTAGATTATAACTGGTATAAATCATGCAAGCTATCTAAAAAAAAATCCAAAAGAGTGATATCGTTCAAACATAAAACTGGAAAGAGAAATCAACGCATGCATTTATCACAATTTTCGTGTAGCGTTCAAACAAGAAGAACTGGAAATAAATCTCTTGCCTAAACGCATGCACTCAAAAATCAAAGCTTGCATTTATTTCTTACGTTTTCAAACCTGCCTATTTATCTCCCCTTTTTATTTCGCAAGTTTATCTATAAATACTTTGCCTCATTCACATAAGTTTTCATATCTCCTTGTTTGTCCCTCTCTGGTACAAGCTTCTATCAGGTAAATAATTTGCATTGTTTATTTCTTTGCTTCTTCTAATTTTCCTTCCTCCTTCTTGTGTTCTCTGATTTCCTTGCTCGGCTACTTCCCCATCATGCCGTGCCATTTATAAATACATATAGAACTTTGTTAGTAGTAGGCTGGAAGAAATGATATAAATTGATTGTAGGAAGCTAGACTATGGAATTAGTGTAGTTATGATGTAGTTAGTGGTATTGTGGATTTGGATAAGTGCAGTTTGAAGAGGAAGGCATAGAAAGAAAAAAAAAAGAATTACAATTTAATAATGGAGAAGATAAATTGATAAGGAGAAAATGATATGAAATGTTGTTTAATTCAAATAAACAATATTGTATGAATAAATCTTGGGTGAATATAATAAAATGACATTTATTTCAATTTTTAATGGTTGAAATAAATTTAAGATGGTTAAAAATAAATTTAACTACTTATTTGAGAATTTGGGTGGATAAATATCAATGGATTGTATTTATTATGGTTAATAAAAGGATATTGGTGATGTATACCAATAATCACCTTTTAATGTTTAATAATAAAAGTAAAAGAAGAAATAATTTGCCTAAACATGATGAACATGTATGTGAAATAAAGTATTATTTAATGAATTCGAATGTAGTTAGTGGCTACATTTGATTAAATCGAATAATTTGAACAGTATTGTGTTTGTTGCCAATATTGTCATTTTATTTAAATAAATATATATGAGAATGAAAATAATTGATCATGATAAATATGATTAAAAATGTGAGAAATAATTTAATAATGTCTAAACATGTATTTGTTTTGTTTGGGTGCATAACATCTTTTTATTCAATCAATTGTATTAAATTTGCAATTTATTTTGCAATTTATTCAATTTATTTTATGCATGCGTACGGTTGAAGTATGGGCCTAGGATATGTTGAGACGGTTAGCGGGTTGTAGTAGTCGAGCAAGTTGAACTAAATTTCTTTTATTCTATTCATTCCAGTTGTTCTGAAATTTTGCTTTGACCGAAATTTTTAAATTCGCATACTTGGTATTTGGATCTTATAGATTTAAGTCAAGGCTTTGCATCCGCCGAAGTTTGATCGTGCTTTCCGTTTCTTTTTTCCGAAGTAGATACCGTGTTTGATTTAGATCCACTGCAGCGTTTAAGGTGAGTATTCCTCACCAGACATATGACATATATTTTGTGAATTATCGCAAGTGTATGTGTAAAAATTTTATTTAAATATTATCTGTCTGTAGTATAACGTAGAATGATGAATCCCATTTAAATTGACACCTCATCAGTTATTATCTGTTGTATTATTTCTGCAGTTATATTATATTATTGTTTATTTACTGCTTAAATCACCACTGCAAGTTCCCTGTTAAATTTAGATTGTTGTGGGCTGAAATGATAGGCCTAAATGATGATTACTGTGCTATTATTATGTTAACTGTTTAACTGTTAACTTGGGATTGCGGGTTTGAAATGATAGAACCCGGGGTTTGTAAATTACGGATTGAAATGATATAAATCCGTATCACTTGACCTAGGCTAGAAAACTATATACAGGCCCGTGGTCCTTATAATATTTTCTGAAATATTTAAAATTATTTTGGAAGTTAAATATTTGATTTAATATCTTTAAAGGATTTTATATTGATTTTGAATGAGTTATAAATGTTAATAAATAAATAAATAAATATTTGAATAAAATTTTGGAATATAACTTATTTTGGAAATTCTGGATTTTTGAAAGGATAAGATTTCAGTTAAGAAATATATATATAAGTTATATTTGGAAATATTTATTAAGTTAAACAATCTACTAAAGCATTTAAATGCTGTCTTTTGAAATTGGACTAGTTTTACCCGTAACTTTAGGTAGCATTTCCTAAGTGCTATAGAATCTGGAATTTGATTGTTTTGAAATTTAAGGAATTTGATAAATTATATTTATGTTTAAGTTTTGGAGACCTTTAAGATATGAGATTTATAACTGGATTTTTCTTAATAAATTTAAGATGAACATTCTAGTGTTAAGTAAATTTTGAAATTATTTAATGGCATAATTTTGGAGTTTTATCTATGGAATTTATGGGAATATTCAAGACGAAATAATAAACACTAATTTGTTGAAAGAAAAAAATATCCAACCTTAGTTTTGAATATTAATACTCCAATTGGATATATATATAGGAATTGAAATGGTCTTGGGAACATGAAGTGATATTTAAATTATGGTTTAAAATAAAGAAATATATTTGTAAAGCCATGTAAATTATCTTCTTTACAAAGTAACCATAAAGTTAAACCATTTATATCCAAACCATTTGTGTTTTGGGAGTTAAGTTTTTTTTAAAGAAAAATTTCCAATATATTATGGTTTAAAGGTATAATTCAAATATGTGGTTTCCAGATATTATAAATTTTAAGCAGTATGGTTTTGGAAAAGAATTATATTTGAATATAACGATATCATGTTGTTTTGGGTTTTAAATGATATCGTATTTATAGTTTTGAAATGGAAATGTTTATACTGGTTTTAAAGTATAAATTGTTTTTAAATGACCACGGGTTATAATAACGATGGGTTGGCAAAGAGACCGGGATCGGATATGGACATACTCTCTGTCGATACCGAAAACCACTTTGACCAACCGTGTACGCGGTGGAGATTCCAGAATGAAGTAGGTCGGTGGTGGCGTTTCCTGTAAGGTAAATACGTGGACCCGACTCCCGTGAGTTGGCATAAGGTGGCTAAAACAGGAGCAATTCCAGGCCAATGAGGTCATTCCTCTGATCGGACGCTCCTCTTCGATATTATACTATGATTTTGGATTGATTCGGTGGCCACCTCTATATTTTGATTTTGGGGAGTTAGTCCGAGGTGGGCGGTAACTGCGGCTATGCGTTTCCACCAGCCTGGATAGCAACTGGTATATCTACCCTGGCATTGCCTAGTTGTGCCGTGTCATCTACCATACCGAGCCTTGTACGAGTTTAGATTTCTCCCGTAGCCCGTGTGGTATCCTCTAGTTGCTTCCCGATCAGGAGGAGCTATGATATTGGATGGACTACTGGGACTATTACGTGTTAAGGTGGAAAATGTAAAGCCTTAATGCTATTTAAAAGTATGTTTATTTTATAAATAGACACTATTATAATAGCGCAATATACTACATAGTAAATAGTTTGACGGATCCTTAGAGGATGGGCGGTCCCAAGCATCCTTTAAGTTACTTGCTCTATATTACAGTACACTTGAATTAGCTTACATTATATAAGTATGTATGTCCTGAGTCGAGTGTTATGTTTTATTTTTCGCTCGGGTCAGCCTGAGTTGCAGCTTCAATTTCTTCTCCGTAGCTAGGACACTCAGTAGATCATTCGCGCTGCTGGAAGTTGTTTCAGCCTTTATCTTTTCTGGAATTCAAGACTTTGAAGACTCTATCTCTATTTATGTCTTAAAATTTGTATTGAGGATTATAGACAATGTAAGTTCTGTTTTGTTGAAGTTATATCAGTGGCTTCATGAACCACTAAATTTTTAATTTCCGCTGCGAGATTCTGATATCTGTGTATGTGATTCTGTGATCTATTTATTGTATATTCTGAGTTTTGCCAAATTTATTCTACAACGCAGTATTTTGAACAATTCAAGTCCGACAATGTGCGGATGCGAATGGTTGAAAATATTGGGTCGTTACATTTGGTATCAGAGCTTTGGTTCTAGGCAAAACTTAGAATGTATGGTAAATTTGATTTACAGAATCACGTTCATTCGAGATTGAACCACTCTCTTTTCGAATTTTGGAACATTCCCTACGGTTCCAAAGCTCATTCGTATCCCTCATTTTTCATCTGCTTTAGATTCTGGAGTATCTCATAACTCCACTTCGGATGATCTTTATTGTAAATTGGCGGTCTCGCCATTATTCTAATAAAGGGGTGAAACTCCTTTACCATTAGCATTGATTCACCGGAGATTTATATTTATCCTCGGTTTATATGCTAGTATCTTTGGTTATTCCAAATTCTATCTCTTCGGATCAAATGTAGATTTACCCCAACCACATCGATATGGCTCTTTAAGTCACGGATGACTAGGTCAAGGTTGTCCACGACTTATATAGACTTACCCAGTTTCCTTATTCTGATCTTCTGATTTCAATTTATCTTGAATTCTATTTGATTTGAGTTCATCAAATTTGAGTCTCTATCCTGGTTTGAGAAGTTTATTCCTATATTTGAAATTAAAATCTAATATTATATATATGAGTATAATTTTCAAAATTTTATAATTAATTTAACTAGTTGTCAAGAGATAATAGTTTTGATTTTATTTATGGTGTTGTAAGCCATGTGTTTGTCTAATAAATAAGTGAATATAAAACAATGGTTATAAATTAATTTGGAAACAGAAATGAATTTAAAACTAAAACTTGAGAATTAAATTTCTGATGATTTCAAACCTTGTGTTTAAATTTTAAAAGGATGTAATAAGTATTTTTGTATAGAAATTTGTTTCCAAAGAAATTTTAAAATTAGTGCTTTTCTCTTTGTCGCTGGAAAATAATTTCGGTGATGACTGCAGCATCATCGACATTCATTTTCGAGTTTCGAAGTGAAAAGACCATTCTGTAGTCTGGCTACAGTGTTTCCTTGAGATTTTAATTGATTTGAATTTCTAAAGTATGACTTAATATATATAGATATATAATTTAAATTTGATTTGACATATTAGGTATATATATTTAGTTATCTCTAAATGGTTTGAAGGGAATCAGGAATTTAATTCTTAAAGTTATCTTGAGGAAGGAAAATAAATATAATAACAAAAATTTGAATAAAAAGGTTCCAATTGGAGATAATTAAATTGAAAGTTTTATTTGTATAACACCCAATTTCATTTGATATAACTTACCTTGATTTTCAAAAGTTAACATGTAATTGGATAATATACAATATAAAAGGATTTTATGAGTGGTTATAATAAATATTATACACTTAAATTTTAGTTATAAAAGATTAATGGGGATAAATAAGGAAAAGGAATTTAAGGAATTTTATTCAAATGTCTTAATAATCAAATTAATTTAATATGGAGCCGTAAATCTAACCAAGAGATTTTAATAAAAGGTTATTTCCTGAAATGAATATGTTTGTGTAATAAACAAGGTATCTTTGAATAAGGAAAATATATTTGAAAGGGATATTTTTGGAGTAAGGATTATATATCTTCAAATCATAGTTTAATTGATGTCTAAATAAATAGTTAAGACGTATTCTAATATCACTAAATTTTGATAATTGAGAATTGGTTTTCAAATGGAAATTCAAGGGTAACTTATTGAAGGAATATCTTATTTATAAGATAAGTATTTTTAATAAAGTGTTAGGTTATTTGTTAAAATTCAGAGTTAAGTACATAATAAACTGATTAGGAATACTATTATATCTACTATAGCATATTATGAGTGCTGCTGTTTCTAAAAATAAAATGTTTTGGAATTTTTTTTTTATAAATGAACTTAGGAATATTTCAACCTTGAAATGAATATTGTTTGGCATTGAATTTAAAAGGTATAAATGAAGATTATTTTAAAGGTATTATGATTTTAGTAGCATGATTTCCAAATTTATAAATTTAATGATTTCAAAGCATTATGATTGCAAATTTATTATCTTATTTGTTTTCAAACTATCTTTAAGTGTCCTTGGTTTCCCTATCTGCTACAGAATGAGGAGGCTATTGCTTATACCAGTCTATTTAGAAATCTTTTCTATAATCTTTAAAAATCTTTGTTACTCATCGGGGCCTGAGCACCGCTTACCACCCATAGACCGACGGTCGAACTGAAAAGAGTAAAACCGATTCTAGAAGATCTTCTTCGTGCTTCAAATCCGGAACTATTCGTTTAAAGTTCTTGTTTATCTAGCTTATCTTCCTTTGTTTCTTTTCTTTTGTTCCTTTTCGAGGACGAAAAGTTCTTAAGTGGGGGAGAGTGTAACAGCCCTAGTTTTTAGCTATTTATTTCTTTTAATTTTTTTTTTAGGAATATAATTTATATAAATTGTGTTTACCAATATTGTTTAAATATTTAATTTAGAGAATTAAACTCGTTAATTTAATATGATTTTTGTAACTAAATTTAAGAAGAAGAAAAAAAAAGGAAATTTTTATAATGTATAATGAAGTGTGTGGTAACTAAATGTTTTGGATATTATCATAATATCTGTTGTTATACCCATTCCCTAAAAATAATGAAAAGGAGAAAATTTGTAACATATTAAAGTAGTTAATTAATTATGTTAATTTGGTAGGTTATGACATGCAAATCATGTTGGTGGAATATTCTCAATTTTGACATATTAATTATGTTAGCAGTGAACATTGTTAAGCAATTTAAAACAATGAAACTTACAATCAATTTATTTGATAAATCTACCTTATTCCTAGTTAGCAATTCAAAACTTGAATAAAGGCACATACGGATATTTTAAAATGGAGTTAATGACAATTAATAGATATTTCAAAAAGAAATTTATGACAATTAATAGAGAAATTAATTGTAAAATTTCAGTAGTTGACCAGAATTAATTTATTGAATAATTAATGCAAATTAATAAAATTGATGAAAGATAAATAAGTTAATTCTTTTGGTTAATGGCATGAGGACACGAGGTTAATCCCCATTTTGTAGGAGAAATCTGCCCGTGTAACCAGTCCGGCTACCAGTGCCTACAAAGCGGACGGATTAATGTGAGACGTCGCAGGATTGATAATTAACAAAAAGGGTTAATTAACTAATTAAGTTAGTAACCAAATTTGAGTATGTAATTAAAGGAGGATAATTAATTGGTAATATGGTAATTAATTGAAATCAATTAAGGAGGGTAATTAAAAGGGATAAGGTAATCAATTGAAATCAATTAAAGGCAATTAAAGGGGAATTAATTGATTAGAAGAATATGGAAATCAAGTTTGCCTTCCTTTGCGCGTGACACAAAATTTTATTCTTTTAACATTTTGACATTTGCCTCTTACCATTTGTTTCTTGAGCATATCACTGTATTCATTTATTCACGCAGCCTTATCCACAAAAATATCAACTCTTCCAATTGCCATTTTTCCTCTCACCTAAATTAAATGCATTCAAAATTTAATCTTGCCTATCTTTGCAAATTTTCGCATACCCATTATATCTCTCTGTTTCCACTGCGTTTGTTTTGCAATAAATAAATTTTTCGAACCATTGATCAAGTAAATATTTATGTAAGCATTTATTACTTTTGCCTTTTCAGTTAAAAGCTTTTTCATTGCTTACCATAAATCATGCAAGAGCTCAAGTTTTGCTTCCTCAATCAAATCTGTTCAAATTTGCAGTAACGCATGCTTTAAATTTAGATTATAACTGGTATAAATCATGCAAGCTATCTAAAAAAAAAAATCCAAAAGAGTGATATCGTTCAAACATAAAACTGGAAAGAGAAATCAACGCATGCATTTATCACAATTTTCGTGTAGCGTTCAAACAAGAAGAACTGGAAATAAATCTCTTGCCTAAACGCATGCACTCAAAAATCAAAGCTTGCATTTATTTCTTACGTTTTCAAACCTGCCTATTTATCTCCCCTTTTTATTTCGCAAGTTTATCTATAAATACTTTGCCTCATTCACATAAGTTTTCATATCTCCTTGTTTGTCCCTCTCTGGTACAAGCTTCTATCAGGTAAATAATTTGCATTGTTTATTTCTTTGCTTCTTCTAATTTTCCTTCCTCCTTCTTGTGTTCTCTGATTTCCTTGCTCGGCTACTTCCCCATCATGCCGTGCCATTTATAAATACATATAGAACTTTGTTAGTAGTAGGCTGGAAGAAATGATATAAATTGATTGTAGGAAGCTAGACTATGGAATTAGTGTAGTTATGATGTAGTTAGTGGTATTGTGGATTTGGATAAGTGCAGTTTGAAGAGGAAGGCATAGAAAGAAAAAAAAAAAGAATTACAATTTAATAATGGAGAAGATAAATTGATAAGGAGAAAATGATATGAAATGTTGTTTAATTCAAATAAACAATATTGTATGAATAAATCTTGGGTGAATATAATAAAATGACATTTATTTCAATTTTTAATGGTTGAAATAAATTTAAGATGGTTAAAAATAAATTTAACTACTTATTTGAGAATTTGGGTGGATAAATATCAATGGATTGTATTTATTATGGTTAATAAAAGGATATTGGTGATGTATACCAATAATCACCTTTTAATGTTTAATAATAAAAGTAAAAGAAGAAATAATTTGCCTAAACATGATGAACATGTATGTGAAATAAAGTATTATTTAATGAATTCGAATGTAGTTAGTGGCTACATTTGATTAAATCGAATAATTTGAACAGTATTGTGTTTGTTGCCAATATTGTCATTTTATTTAAATAAATATATATGAGAATGAAAATAATTGATCATGATAAATATGATTAAAAATGTGAGAAATAATTTAATAATGTCTAAACATGTATTTGTTTTGTTTGGGTGCATAACATCTTTTTATTCAATCAATTGTATTAAATTTGCAATTTATTTTGCAATTTATTCAATTTATTTTATGCATGCGTACGGTTGAAGTATGGGCCTAGGATATGTTGAGACGGTTAGCGGGTTGTAGTAGTCGAGCAAGTTGAACTAAATTTCTTTTATTCTATTCATTCCAGTTGTTCTGAAATTTTGCTTTGACCGAAATTTTTAAATTCGCATACTTGGTATTTGGATCTTATAGATTTAAGTCAAGGCTTTGCATCCGCCGAAGTTTGATCGTGCTTTCCGTTTCTTTTTTCCGAAGTAGATACCGTGTTTGATTTAGATCCACTGCAGCGTTTAAGGTGAGTATTCCTCACCAGACATATGACATATATTTTGTGAATTATCGCAAGTGTATGTGTAAAAATTTTATTTAAATATTATCTGTCTGTAGTATAACGTAGAATGATGAATCCCATTTAAATTGACACCTCATCAGTTATTATCTGTTGTATTATTTCTGCAGTTATATTATATTATTGTTTATTTACTGCTTAAATCACCACTGCAAGTTCCCTGTTAAATTTAGATTGTTGTGGGCTGAAATGATAGGCCTAAATGATGATTACTGTGCTATTATTATGTTAACTGTTTAACTGTTAACTTGGGATTGCGGGTTTGAAATGATAGAACCCGGGGTTTGTAAATTACGGATTGAAATGATATAAATCCGTATCACTTGACCTAGGCTAGAAAACTATATACAGGCCCGTGGTCCTTATAATATTTTCTGAAATATTTAAAATTATTTTGGAAGTTAAATATTTGATTTAATATCTTTAAAGGATTTTATATTGATTTTGAATGAGTTATAAATGTTAATAAATAAATAAATAAATATTTGAATAAAATTTTGGAATATAACTTATTTTGGAAATTCTGGATTTTTGAAAGGATAAGATTTCAGTTAAGAAATATATATATAAGTTATATTTGGAAATATTTATTAAGTTAAACAATCTACTAAAGCATTT
Organism: Allium cepa; assembly: GCA_030765085.1. NCBI lineage: Eukaryota > Viridiplantae > Streptophyta > Magnoliopsida > Asparagales > Amaryllidaceae > Allium > Allium cepa. Next base: position 100,118,771 of record CM060946.1, on the reverse strand, counting down.
AAATGCTGTCTTTTGAAATTGGACTAGTTTTACCCGTAACTTTAGGTAGCATTTCCTAAGTGCTATAGAATCTGGAATTTGATTGTTTTGAAATTTAAGGAATTTGATAAATTATATTTATGTTTAAGTTTTGGAGACCTTTAAGATATGAGATTTATAACTGGATTTTTCTTAATAAATTTAAGATGAACATTCTAGTGTTAAGTAAATTTTGAAATTATTTAATGGCATAATTTTGGAGTTTTATCTATGGAATTTATGGGAATATTCAAGACGAAATAATAAACACTAATTTGTTGAAAGAAAAAAATATCCAACCTTAGTTTTGAATATTAATACTCCAATTGGATATATATATAGGAATTGAAATGGTCTTGGGAACATGAAGTGATATTTAAATTATGGTTTAAAATAAAGAAATATATTTGTAAAGCCATGTAAATTATCTTCTTTACAAAGTAACCATAAAGTTAAACCATTTATATCCAAACCATTTGTGTTTTGGGAGTTAAGTTTTTTTTAAAGAAAAATTTCCAATATATTATGGTTTAAAGGTATAATTCAAATATGTGGTTTCCAGATATTATAAATTTTAAGCAGTATGGTTTTGGAAAAGAATTATATTTGAATATAACGATATCATGTTGTTTTGGGTTTTAAATGATATCGTATTTATAGTTTTGAAATGGAAATGTTTATACTGGTTTTAAAGTATAAATTGTTTTTAAATGACCACGGGTTATAATAACGATGGGTTGGCAAAGAGACCGGGATCGGATATGGACATACTCTCTGTCGATACCGAAAACCACTTTGACCAACCGTGTACGCGGTGGAGATTCCAGAATGAAGTAGGTCGGTGGTGGCGTTTCCTGTAAGGTAAATACGTGGACCCGACTCCCGTGAGTTGGCATAAGGTGGCTAAAACAGGAGCAATTCCAGGCCAATGAGGTCATTCCTCTGATCGGACGCTCCTCTTCGATATTATACTATGATTTTGGATTGATTCGGTGGCCACCTCTATATTTTGATTTTGGGGAGTTAGTCCGAGGTGGGCGGTAACTGCGGCTATGCGTTCCCACCAGCCTGGATAGCAACTGGTATATCTACCCTGGCATTGCCTAGTTGTGCCGTGTCATCTACCATACCGAGCCTTGTACGAGTTTAGATTTCTCCCGTAGCCCGTGTGGTATCCTCTAGTTGCTTCCCGATCAGGAGGAGCTATGATATTGGATGGACTACTGGGACTATTACGTGTTAAGGTGGAAAATGTAAAGCCTTAATGCTATTTAAAAGTATGTTTATTTTATAAATAGACACTATTATAATAGCGCAATATACTACATAGTAAATAGTTTGACGGATCCTTAGAGGATGGGCGGTCCCAAGCATCCTTTAAGTTACTTGCTCTATATTACAGTACACTTGAATTAGCTTACATTATATAAGTATGTATGTCCTGAGTCGAGTGTTATGTTTTATTTTTCGCTCGGGTCAGCCTGAGTTGCAGCTTCAATTTCTTCTCCGTAGCTAGGACACTCAGTAGATCATTCGCGCTGCTGGAAGTTGTTTCAGCCTTTATCTTTTCTGGAATTCAAGACTTTGAAGACTCTATCTCTATTTATGTCTTAAAATTTGTATTGAGGATTATAGACAATGTAAGTTCTGTTTTGTTGAAGTTATATCAGTGGCTTCATGAACCACTAAATTTTTAATTTCCGCTGCGAGATTCTGATATCTGTGTATGTGATTCTGTGATCTATTTATTGTATATTCTGAGTTTTGCCAAATTTATTCTACAACGCAGTATTTTGAACAATTCAAGTCCGACAATGTGCGGATGCGAATGGTTGAAAATATTGGGTCGTTACATTTAACAGCCGAACCACTATAAAAATCTCTTGTCGTTTTTTTCCATGATTTATTATTATTTTTCTATTTTATTTTCCTTGATAAACAAGGCCGGTGCTTTCACGCTCAATCCAGGGTGTTGGTCCATTATTTGGGTTAACAAGGGTGAGAGGTGATCTTTTGATTTAAAACCTGGTTTTTAATTGGCACAGAGAAGAGGTGAACAAGGAGATCTTTATCTCTTCCCTTTTCTTTATTATATTGCCTATATAAACCACATGCATCCTCTCTCTTTCAGTTTACACTCACCCTCCACCCCTACCTGTCTTTGTTGAAAATTATAGGGCTCTCCCCATTCATTTCCGAATTAATTTCATGTCAAATAAATTTATTTCTAGTTGGCGGTATTCTCTTCTAGTCGGCTGCACTTCCTGGAGGAGTAGAGATCAGACTTAAAAGATGTTCAATTTAATATTGAAGATGCTAGCCCTAGGCTTCATATATTGGTAAATTCTAAACTCTTTTACTTATGCTTATGTTCATCTACATTAGCATGCAAGTATTTATTGTTACTAATTTCTACTTATGCTATTTGATTTTACCTACACACATACACAAACACGTCAAATTAATCAAAAAACTTTATATGTACATATAAAATATTTTGGTCGTTTTATAAAAGAATTCATAAAAAAATGATTTTAAATGGTTATTAGACTAAATATACATTTTTTGCATATAATATATATAAATATATAAATTAATTTATTATTTTTTTGTTCATATATATGTATGTATGTATGTACGTATATGTTCGAGAGAAAATATTTCATGCATATACGTATACATACCTAATTTTGAAATATAAATAATAATTTATAATTATTTTTAAATTTTTTTAAAATAATGATAATATGCATAGATAAAGGTTGACACAAATAATTATATAAGTTAGCTTCTTTTTATTGTTAAATAATACTCTCATATGCAGGTATTTTTTTACTGTTTGCTTTGGCTATAACGCATCATGTTCACTTTTTACGCATTACTTTTACTAAGAGTTGGGGTGTAACCAAACTTCTATTATTCTAATAAGCAGTTGTAAAGAATTATTCTGGTACAAATACAGCCAAACGTCAGAACATATGCATATAACTTATGATCTCTCCTTTTAAAAAGAATTGTAAAGGTTTGTCAACACAATAATCATTTTTTTTAATTTACTCAAATAACTCATCTTTACTACTATCCCCTGTCATGGTTTTCTCAACGGATAGTTATTTATTGCTGATTTGTTCAATACTTCAGCATCAACAAATCATTCATTGAATTGTTATTTTCATCATGGGTTCTTCTAAATTCATGTATGTAATAATAAGTTAAGATAGTGACATCTAAGACTCTCATATTTTATTCAACTACACATATATCTTTTGACTCATGGTTTTTGCTTTTTTAGCACATGGGTACATTACGTTTAATGTATTTTACAATTCCATCAAAAACTAACAAATAAACAACCTTAATATCATAAACATCATATGTAAAATAACCAATTTCGATGTACATGGAAAATGTAGTATTAACATCCAGTAACAAAATTCAACACACTTACTACCTCGAAGGACAATTAGCATGCATGGACTCACGCATTTCACCCATTTTAAATATTAAATATATATCCAAGTTTTGATATCCATGTTTAAGGAGTTTCTAGCATATAATAACTAATATATAGTATAATATACTATCTAACAAACAATTAATTTTTGATTATATCCTACCACTCGTAAATCACCCTACCATATATCATCTAAGGTTTATCACCAAAGAAAAATGAAATTTTTCTATATTGAAGATTTGTAGGATGAACTAGATTTATATTGCGATCTATGATTTTTATTAAAATGTGCTTAAATGAGGTGATGCATCTTAAGAGTTACTAGACTCGCTATTCCTCGAATATTTTGTCATAATGTAAGCTGCTAAATATGGTCATCTGTATAATTATACAATAGCAAAAGCTATTAATTAAAACCAAGGTGTAGTAGTGGATAAGGGCCATTTTTTGCATATAACTTTTGATTGTACTTTTTTTCATGTACATTCTTGGTTCATATAGCTTGTGTCATTTTAAAGCCAAAAGTTGAACAACATTTATCAAGAAGTGATGATTTATAGAATAAAAGAATTGGTACTACCATAGTAGGTTGATGAGCATTAATGTTTTCACATATAAATTGATTGTTTTAGATATTTTTTGGTAAGCTTTAGGTGGCATCTTGGGTCACTTTTAAGGTTAAAATTTGAGTAAAATAACTAAGAAGTGTGGTTCATAAGACTGAAGCACTGGTATTCTTATAAATTAAAGATGCATATAACTAATATAATTACATTTTTGTAGGTTTTTTTAAAATGCAACAAATTGAAATTATAGATTGGTATCGCTTTTTTATTTTTTCTATTTTCTTAATTTGTTTATCTACGGAATAAGTCTTGGGTATGAACTAACAATCATGCTAATGATTACAATTTTGAAAAAAATTATACCACATAATAAAATCTTACAAAACAAATATTACTAAGCTAATACGTTAAAAAACAATAATGGACTACAACTTTAGGTAATTACATACTGAACAAAGTTTCTAAAATCAAATCGGTCCTACTAGTTGCTTTGAATTATCATAAAATTCACAATAATAATAACTTATGAAAGTAAAATTAATCTGATAAAAAAATCGTGTTAAGTAATAGTTTTAATTTGTATTAAAAGAACAAATATCCATACACTAGCTCTAGCGTTATCACAAAGAAAATAACAATGTAACAGAATATAGCGAACTAATCGATAGAACTATGTATTAATTATCGCTTACTAAAACATCTCATTGATAAAGTACTAGGCTGGCACACTTAAATTTAAACTAAGAAATAACATATAACTGAAATATGGACTAAATTTTTTAATGAACAGTTATTTTGTTTCACAATTGGCATATAAGAAAAGAAAACGAATTGTTTACAATGTAATACCACATTTGCTTATGCCACGAAGCTGCAACCAAGTAATATAAATATATGGACTGAAACTAAGGTTGTGGGATACGATGGAATAATCCACTTTAGCATTAACTTATGTTTTTTCATTGAAAACCTTGAAATTAATAATGCATAAGGTAAATAATTATTATTAAAAATTTTGAAAGACATATTTGTCAGAAATTTTACATTATTTTCATAAATGTCCCAAGTTTGACAAATTAGGAACAACCTATAAATCTAAAACAATTCATGACATTTTTGTTTGCATTCTAAATTATATAGTGAAGTTAACAAAAAATTGCGAACCATAATTAGTAAATGAAAGTTTACTCTTTAATCAGTCAAAAGTAGAACCCTTTAAAGAATTTTAAGTTTCGATCTGTTTATACTTGTGGTATTTGATTGTTGATGACACATTGGAGAATTGACTTAGAAGCCCAATTTTCTCCATGTTTATTACATTGCTTCACCGAAATCTGATAAACCTTTGCTTGAATATTCTCAATTCTTCCTTACATGATTCGCAAAGGGTGATCATTTGAGATTATCGACTCCGCTGCTATATTGTTGCAAAAGTTTGCTTTGCCTCATATTGGAGTTTGATGATAAGCCATGCTTCCGATAAAATGAATAAAATAACAATAATGCGGGAGATAAGAAGGAAATTTCTTTGTTTAGTCAGTGAGTAATTAAGAACGTAGGCATTTGTAATGACAAAATATTCATATCATCTGTTTGAACTTCAAAGGACATTTTGAATATTTCAAAAGCTTCAAAACAGATATCCCCATTATATATAGACATAGGTAAGAAAAATTATTAACAAAATTTGTACAAGCCTAATATACCAAAATTTGTACAGGCCTAATATATCAAAAGCATCAAAACTGGATAACCCCAAGTCAAAAGCAAATAAAACCATCGAAACTAAAGTACAGCCCACAACCCCCACTCAATCCAACCCGGCCCCTTCCATTTCTTTGAGATAAATCCTTCTGCCATGTAAGCCCTTATTCATTTTAAAAAGACAAAAAAACTACCGCATCTTCTCCGCTTAATTAGATTAAACTGTACCGATTCCTCAATCTCCATTTTCATGAGATTTCCCTCACACTGTTTTCTTAACGGGTACTATACTGCCATCTACATTAACCAATCTTGATACATAAGATATCACTTCGATGATCAAAGTTTGACGTAATCTTCTCCGCTGGTGTACGACTATTGAGTTTTCAAAACAAGCCGGCTTAAGAATTGGCAATTTCTGATTTTAGTTAGTTATTGAACTTACTAAAGTTGTGTTTTTCTATTTATTTTTCGTATGTTAATTGGAATATATTTTCCAACCATTCTTTGAGATAATCGTTGATACTAATTTCGATATTTTATTTTTCTGTTTATAAATTAGACCAGATTTCTACCTCTGCACCCATAAAATCATCGACTTATAACAGAAGGTTTTCTCCGTTTTAGAAGCCATCTTCACCTTCAGCTACATGGCCAATCTATTAAGTGCTTTCTCCTTAGTAAGTTCATTGATTTAGGGAGTAAATTCTTCTTTCTTTATGCACGATCAATTTTGATTTTACTTTATTTAAAAAAACAGTTTTATTAATGGTTTATACTTTTTTTTGTTAATGCGGTAAGTTATGTTAAATTTCAATCCACAACCCATAAAGAAAAATAACCCGCCGAAACTAAAGTACAGCCCACAACCCCTATTTCAATCTTGGCCCATGCCATTTCTTTGAGATAAAAACAGCACGACATCTTCTAATTTATATCTTTTCTTTGGTAATGGTCGCGCTTGATTAGCTCAAACTTTTACCGATTCCTCCTTAATCTCCAATTTTACAAGGTTTCCCTCACACCGTTTTCTCAGCAGCCACTACGCTTCCATCTACATCAACTAATCTTCATACATAAGAAGTCACTTTGATCATCAAAGTTTGACATAATCTTCTCCGCTGGAGTACTGCCATTGATTTTTCAGAACAAGTTGACAGCCTCTTTAAAAATTGGTGTTGTCTGATTTTAGTTAGTAACTAAACTTACTAAAATTGTGTTTATTTATTTATTTTTCGTATGTTAATTAGAATGCATCATCTATCCATTATTTGAGATAATCGTTGATATTAATTTCAATATTTTAATTTTCTGTTTTTAATTTTTTATGCACGTTCAATTTAGATTTTATTTGTTTGAAAAAAAAACAGTTTTTTTTTCAAAGGCTTACACTTTTTGTTCATGCAGTAAGTTATATAGCTATAATGGCTAAATCTGTGCATGATAAGTTCCATATTGACTCTTCAAATTGTATGAAATGTCATAGCAAATCATATATCTTTTTAAACGGGATTGCAAAGTCCAAACCTAAAAAGTAAGTGTGAGTGTGTGTGTGATACAAAAAAATTATTATTTTTTAAGAAGACTATAAGGACAAAAACCTCATAACTCGTGGAATTCAATTAAGAGTTCAAAATTCAAAAAATCTCATAACTCGTGGAACTTAATTAAGAGTTCAAACCTCATAAATGAAATCATCATTTATAAATAAAATCTCATATAGCTTTAGGCTATAAAATATATAAAACAGTCATCTTGTAATGGTGAAATCATAAAACATTAAAACTCAGAAAAATCCTGGATTGGATCCAAATCCCCAATTGCATGCCGAAGCAATGATGCATATGCTAAACTCGTGTCCAGTACTAATATATATATATATAGGTACCCATCTCATGGTGACCGAAGTCACATACATCGTGATGATCGAAGTCATAATACATTGTGATGACCCAAAAGTTTAGTACTTCCAGTAACATCGTGAATGTGACAGGGCTTTAACCTATCAATAGGAAAGCCAATATTTTGGTTGATCCGTACTCCGGATTGATGAGTTTTCGAAATGTTTTCGTATGCTGAACTTCCAGTGTTTTCAAATGATTTCTGTTGTTTTCGTGCACGGTTTTCCCAATGATTTTTGAAATGATTTTTAAATTAAAATAGCTTTGGAGAAAGACAAGGCTTATATGGAAAAGGTGTCATATGCTAGTGCGGTTGGAAGTCTAATGTATGCTATGGTGCTTACAAGGCCCGAAATTGCAAATGACATTGGGATGGCTAGTCGATATATCGCTAATTTGGGAAAATCGCATTGGAAAGCTGTGAAGCTTATATTGAGATATCTTAAAGATACATCATTTCATGGTTTTGTTTTTGGTGGTAGTAAGGGAAAGGATTGCAAGTTAATTGGTTATTTTGTTCGGACTATGCCGGTGATAGTGATCGAAGGAAATCAACTTCGGATGTCTTCACACTTGGTGGTATGGCCATAACTTTGAGATCGAGGTTGCAGACCGTAGTTTCTTTATCCACTACGGAGGTGGAGTTGATAGTTGTGGTGGAGGCGGCAAAGGAGGCGCTTTACTTGAGGCGATTGTTGTGTGACTTGGGATACGAGCATGATAGTGTCAATGTTCGATGTGATAGCTAGAGTGTTATTCACTTGACAGAGAATTTGGCATTTAGCTCACGAACTAAGAAGATTGATGTGAGATAGTCATTTTTAGTAGCCATGGACGAAGATAAGCAAGTATATCTTCGAAAAGTACGCACAAAGGATAACGTGGGGGATATGTTCACTAAGGCATTGCCAGTTAGGAAGTCCGAGCATTGCTTGAACTTGATTCGCTTGGAGAAGTGCTAGTTGCCATAAGGTGGCACGGTTGAGGGAGGAGCTTGGTCGTAGAAGAAGAAGAGTATCGGTGAGAGGTTGATGTCCTATCTTCTTGGTGAGTTTTAGTCCTTGGTAAGACAGTTTAGGATTTCGATGTTTTCAATACTTCTTTAGCGAGTGGGGGTTTCCCTAAGCTCATTGATGGAGTGCAATAGGCTGCGGCTTTGTCGTTGCTCATGGGGAAAGCATTCATGTTTGGTTGAAGGTAGAAATGGCGACGGTTGGTGATATCGGTTGTTGATGATGGTATGATACCATTGGAGTTGAAAATAGATATATTGTCGATATGGAGTGTTAAATTTTGGTGACACTATATAGAGAAATTGAAGTGGTCGGAAATAGCTTGATGATGGAGATATCAGTTCGTAAATCGGAGCTTGAAGGAGAAAGATAAGGCGATGAAAGAGGAGTGTTGTGGCCAGCATCAGGCGACGGACATTTGTTATATAGTGACAGACATATGTGACCACAGAGTTTGGAATCCGAAAGTATGGACAGACGTTTGTTACTATACGACGGACATCTTTGGCTTCAGGAAATTTTATCTGAGACCAGTGACAGACGTCTGTGACGACTTTCTGTCTATATTTTGATCGGGTTTTGGCGTGAAGTTTTGTATTGTTCAATTGTTGATGAGACGTTGGTGAATTGACTTAGAAGCTGAATTATCTCGATGTTTATTACATTGCTTCACCGAAATCTGATAAATCTTTGCTTGAGTATTCTCGATTCTTCCTTACATGATTCGCAAAGGTTGATCATTTAAGATTATCGACTCCGCTACGATATTGTTGCAAAAATTTGCTTTGCCTTAGATTCGAGTTTGATGATAAGTCGTGCTTCCGATAACATGAATGAAATATCAATAATGCGGGAGATAAGGAGGAAATAGCTTTGTTTAGTCAGTGAGTAACTAAGAATGTAGGCATTCGTAATGACAAAATATTCATATCATCTGTTTGAACTTTAAAGGACATTTTGAATATTTCAAAAGCTTCAAAACAAATATCCCAATTATATATAGACATAGGTAAGAAAAATTATTAACAAAATTTGTATAAGCCTAATATTTCCAAAATTTGTACAAGCCTAATATTTCAAAAGCATCAAAACTGGATAACCCCAAGTCAAAAGCAAATAAAACAGCCGAAACTAAAGTCCAGCCCACAATCTCCACTTAATCCAACCCGGCCCCTTCCATTTCTTTGAGATAAATCCTTCTGCCACGTGAGCCCTTATTCATTTTAAAAAGATAAAAAACTACCGCATCTTCTCCGCTTGATTAGCTCAAACTTTACCAATTCCTCAATCTCCATTTTCATGAGAATTCCCTCACACTGTTTTCTTAACGGGTACTATGCTGCCATCTACATTAACCAATCTTGCAAGATATCACTTTGATGATCAAAGTTTGACATAATGTTCTCCGCTGGTGTACGACCATTGAATTTTCAAAACAAGCCGACTTAAAAATTGGCATTTTCTGATTTTAGTTAGTTGTTGAACTTACTAAAGTTGTGTTTTTCTATTTATTTTTCGTATGTTAATTGGAATATATTTTCCATCCATTCTTTGAGACAATCGTTGATATTAATTTTGATATTTTATTTTTCTATTTATAAATTAGACCGGATTTCTACCTCTGCATCCATAAAATCATCGACTTATAACAGAAGGTTTCCTTCCTTTTAGAAGCCATCTTCAACTTCAGATACAAGACCAATCTATTAAGTGCTTTCTCCTTAGTGAGTTCATTGATTTGAGGAGTTAATTCTTTTTTCTTTATGCACGATCAATTTTGATTTTACTTTATTCATTTTGTTTTTTTTTAAGTTTTTTAAAAGGCTTATACTTTTTTTGTTAATACAGTATGTTATATTAATTTCAATCCACACCCCAAAAAAAAAACAACCGTCGAAACTAAAGTCCAGCCCACAACCCCTACTCAATCCAACCCGGCCCATGCCATTTCTTCGAGATAAATCTTTCTGTCACGAAAGTCCTTATTCATTCTAAAAAAATAAAGCATTACCACATCTTCTCTGCTTGACTAGTTCAAACTTTTATCGATTCCTCAATCTTCATTTTTACGAGATTTACCTTACATTGTTTTCTTAACAGATACTATACTGCCATCTACATTAACCAATCTTGATACATAAGATATCACTTTGATGATCAAAGTTTGACGTAATCTTCTCCGCTGGTGTACGACCATTGTTTTTTCAAAACAAACCGACTTAAAATTGGTATTATCTGATTTTAGTTAGTTATTGAACTTACTGAAGTTGTGTTTTATATCTATTTTTCGTATGTTAATTAGAATATATTATCCATCCATTATTTGAGATAATCGTTGATATTAATTTCAATATTTAATTTTTTTATTTATAAATTAGAGTAGATTTCAATATTATCCTTCCTTTTGAAGCCATCTTCACCTTCAGCTACACGACAAATCTATTAAGTGCTTTCTCCTTAGTGAGTTCATTGATTTGAGGAGTTAATTCTTTTTTCTTTATGCACGATCAATTTTGATTTTACTTTATTTAAAAAAAACAGTTTTTTTAAAGGTTTATACGTTTTTTTAATGCAGTAAGTTATACTAAATTTCAATCCACAACGAAAAACAGCCCGCCGAAACTGAAGTACAGCCCACACCCCCTATCTCAATCCAACTCGGCCCATGCCATTTCTTGGAGATAAAAACAGCACTACGCTGCCATTTCCATCAACTTTTACCGATTCCTCCTTAATCTCCAATTTTACCGATTCCTCCTTAATCTCCAATTTTACGAGATTTCCCTTAATCTCGTAACATTAGCTCAAACTTTTACCGGTTCCTCCTTAATCTCCAATTTGACGAGATTTTTCTCAACAGCCAGTAAGCTGCCATCTACATCAACCAATCTTCATACATAAGAAGTCACTTTGATCATCAAAGTTTGACGTAATATTCTCTGGAGTACTACCATTAATTTTTCAGAACAAGTTGACGGCCTCTTTAAAAATTGGTATTGTCTCATTTTAGTTAGTTATTGAACTTACTAAAGTTGTGTTTGTTTGTTTATTTTTCGTATGTTAATTAGAATGCATCAGATATCCATTATTTGAGATAATCGTTGATATAAATTTCAATATTTTAATTTTCTGTTTTTAAATTTTTATGCACGATCAATTTAGATTTTATCTATTCGAAAAAAAAACAGTTTTTCTTTAATAAGCTTACGGTTTTTGTTCATGTAGTAAGTTATATAGTTATAATGGCTAAATCTGTGCATGATAAGTTCCATATCGATTCTTCAAATTGTATGAAACGTCATAGCAAATCATATATCTTTTTAAACAGGATTGCGAAGTCCAAACCTAATAAGTAAGTGTAAGTGTGAGTTTGTCAGCCTGCAACTACAAAAAAATTTATTATTATTTAAGTAGAATAATACAAGGACATGAACTGATTTTGTCAACCTACAACCAGGCACAAAAAATTTCCAATTGTCAACCAAATAACTTCCTAGGTCCCATGTTTTATATTTGAGGAATATGGAATCTATAGACAGTATGCAAATATTGATAGTTCCTGGTACATTTTACTATTTAGAAATTAAGGTTCATGCTTTTAGAACATAATGGAATGTCTGTACTATTGTATTTGCACCTCGTTTTGGGAGATATATCAATCTAATTATTGTATAATCATCAATTGAAAGTTGAACAAATTATGCAAGCTATACATCACATAAAGGTAATGGTAATAAACTGTCCGAACAAGAGCAATATCCTTGTCAATGTTGTCATGTACCTCACTCTATGATAGTAATTACACGAAATATATTAAGTGCATACGAAATAAAATAGTTGTTGGAGAACATCGAGCATATTGATCAGTTGGATGTTAATATGAAGTGTGTTGAATCTTAGGTCAGTTGGACGTATAATATGAAGCGTGTGGTTTATAATGAAGTCCCATATAGTGAAGTGCCAGAGAAGTGCATGTTAGTTGCCTGTCAATGTAAAATTAATTGGTAGGCCAACCTTATTCCTATATGTTACCAACCTCCGTGTTATGAAACCCCCTTCCACTTCCATGTGCTGCATTAATCATGATCTGCGTATTGGTTTTAATCGATTTTCTGTTTGATACTTAAACAGGAAGTTTGAAGCATATAGATGAACATGTGGTCGGAACTTCCTTTGGACATGCTCTTATTAATTTCGAAGGGATTGGCACTTGATGATTTAATAATATTTTCTTCAGTTTGTCGCTCTTGGCGTTATGCATACACAGTCACCAAACATAATCGCGGTGATGAAGCGCCATGGTTAATGTATTCTGGAGGAGAACAGGAACCAAATACTGCTGTTTTCTACAACATGTCCCACAAAAAGGTGGTAGAGATTGGAGGTCAACCTGGCCGTTCTTTGCACAAGAGGATATTTTTAGGATCAGCGCATGGTTGGTTGATCACAGCCGATGAAAAATCAGAACTTTCACTTGTAAATCCATTTACAAGGATACAAATTGATCTTCCTTCGGTTACGACATTCGGAAACTTCCTTCCAATCGCACGGGATGCCAACCGTGAAGTCACACATTACCAATTTAAAGATGACGAGGATAAAGTGCATCGCAAAGTTTTTACCGCAGAAGAACTTCGATATTTTTCGTATGGAAAAGCAACATTGGTATGTTGTGGAGATGGTGGAAAAGTAGAAGATGATTACACTGTAGTGGTCCTGCTTCCTAACCTTTATTGCATAGCATACGCAAGACGTGGGGACGAGAAGTGGACAACTCTTGCTAACTATAAACAGTGCAGAGAAGCGATTTCAGGCGACGTCAATGAGGCTAAAGTGTACACTATTATTTGGTCTGGAATGGTCGAATGCTGGGACTTTAGCAGAAAAAACCATGTTGTGCCAGAACCTGTAATATACGTTCCTGAAGATCGAAAGTTGGCCTCGTATTCCTGCGAGTATGCGTTTTACCTTGTACAGACACCATGGGGTGATATATGGCATGTACGGAGAAGGAGAAAAGGATGCATCCCCAAAGGCGGGTATCTCACCAGGAAGATTTGGATCTACAAAGTTGATTTTGCAAAGAAAAAACTGATACGCGTTAAGAGTATAGGAGAGTATGCTCTTTTCGTAGGAGGCAATGTGCCCCTGTGCGTGTCTTGCAAGGATAATCCAAATCTCAAACCCAATTCAGTCTACTTTACGGATGATAGTCCTCCCATGAAAAGCTCGGATAGGATGAGAATGTTTCGAAGAGACATTGGCATCTACTGCTTTGATGATCGAAGCATTGAGCTTATCATGCCTAAAAATTCATTGTTAAAGTGGCCACCACCTGTTTGGCTTCAGCCTCCTATTATTTGAATTATCATTATCTTATTAATTAATTAATGCTTCTAGCAGCTTTTCATCAATAATTGAGAATTCCTTTAATCCAATGCCGCTATAGCCTTTCAATCAGTAAATTACTAGTTATATATGTGCGTTAACATTACTCATCAACCTTGTTATGTATGTAGTTACTGGGTTAAACCTTGTTATGCAGTTGCTGGGTAAACATTACTTATCAACCTTGTTGTGTGGTTACTGGTTTCCTTTTTTATTAATGTGACGACTGAAATGGATTTGTTAGGTTGAGTTGGCTGGTGGGTACTTGGTTTGTGTTTGCAAATATGACTTGCCTTTGCTTGAGATTTTCTGCACTGTAGCGTGTGATGCTCGTTGTTCTCAGTCTTGTATTCTCTGACTGCTGATCAGGTTGTTTTGATGTTGGTCTGTTACACAACCAGGCCACCGGCATCACCAGCGACCATCGGAGCTGATCAGTGACCTAAACTGCAAGGGCTTAGTCGCCAATTCATCGGTAGCACCAAGAAGCAAGAGGCAGCTGGTCAATAAAGTAAGCGCATTAAATATACAGGCCGGGTGCACATTTGACGTGCAAATGCACGCCGCTGGTGGAGTAATGGGCATGCATGAAATATAGAACAATAGTGCAGCACCAGTTAGCTCCACTGGTCCGAGACAAACCGATTGTACTCTTTTTTGTTATTTTGTATGCAAATTAGAGAGGAGGAAATGAAAATGTTAGTTAGGCTACTGATACCCAAAGTTAAAAGGTCCAGTTATCTGGTAATGATTTTCCAGTTGGACGCTAATGTTAATTGATACCAATTAAATCATCAATGCATCGGAACCAAGCAAAACCAAGCAAGATCCGAGTTCAAACAAGCATAAAATGATATGATTTCATTATTATTCAACCTAGATTGGATAGTGGGCATAGTTGAGATTTGATAGAGAATGATTTCCTTAGTTTTCGATTTGATTGTTGTAAAAAATAGAATGAATGGGAGAGGGAGGGTTCAAGGGATAAAAGATTGATCTATTCCTATTTTCCCTTCTCATTTATTCTCTTTATGTTAAGTTTAAAACAATCTGATCCTCCTTATCCTACCGCTCATCGTATCATTATATTTAATTTATCTAATTGAATCTCTTGAGTAACGCTAATAAAGATTATAAATGTTATAGACTCCCCTCTTAAAGAATTTCGTCTTCATAATTTAGTAAGGACTATATAATGAGCATGTTAATCATGCAAACATCTGCAATATCACCTAACAACAATACTAGCCTACCCGACTGACAAAAAGTCTATATACAACAAGTATAAAATATACCATCAAAACAATGCAGGATAAGTCTCTTTAATTCTGTCTTCCATCTTCCAAGTACAGTATTTCTCGTTGTCACTTCATTAGACTTTCACTAACTTGATTGTCTTGTTTCTTAACATCTTCTCATCTTTTGTCACAACTCGCACTAGTTGCTTAACAAAATTTATATATGCTCCCACTACTAAATCCTCCAATGCATCCAGAGCGATAGTAGTCATTGAATCATGTACATACTAAGATGAGAAATATGAAACACACTACGGAATTCTACCAAACAATTCGGTAATTCTATTCTATAAGGGAGTTTCGGAATCCTCTCTATAATAGAAAATAATCCTACATATTTCGTTGCTAACTTCCCTATCTTTCCAAACCGTACCATGTCCTTTATCGGTGATACTTTAATAAAAACTAACTAAGAACTCTAAATTCTTACGCTTTTTATCCACGTAACTTTTCTACCTAGAATGAGTTTCCTTCATCCGTACTCGGATCAACTCAATCTTTTATGTGGCTTCCCTCATCATATTTGAACCAAGAACTAATATGTTTTCAGTTTCCAACCAACATGCTAGTGATTTGCAGGACCTTCCATACAAAGTCTCGAAAGACGTCATCCCTATAGTAGTCTGATAACTATTATTATAGGAAAACTCAACTAAGTGCAAATGGTCTTTCCATGGCCCACCAAAATCTAGTACACGAGCTCTCGACAAAACTTAAAGTACCTTATAGACTCTCTCTGTCTTCACATCCATTCGCGAGTGATAGGCGGTACTTATCTTAAGCTTGATACCTAACACCTCTTGTAGGCTCTTCTAAAATTTACTAATAGACAAAGTATCTTGTAACTGCCTATACTACTAGGAATCCCATTCAGTCTAACAATGTTCTTCATAAACAATTTAGATAATGCAGGCATCGTCCTGATCGACTTAATGAGTATGAAATGTGCACTCTTGGTCGCTCTATCCAGTATAATCCAAATACTCTCATTTCACCTATACGACCCTAGCAGCCGTCAATAAAATCCATGGATATAGAATCTCATTTCCAATCGGTATATCTAAGGGCTGAAGCAATCCACTTAGCTTCTGATGTTTGGCATTTTACTTATTGGAAATTCTCTCATTGCTTTACCTATAAGTCTACATCCCTTTTCATACATTCATAAAAAAAACTTCACTTCATATCCCGATACATCTTACTTCCTCCCGGATGAATAGTAAACTTCGATCGATGACAGTTTCTAAGAACTTCCTTAGGTCACCAATATCTGGAACACATAACTGTCCTTCTTCCTTAACCATCCGGTCTAGTCAAAACTAAAATCTTTCAAATCATCAATCTCAGTTCCACCCTCCAAATTTCTATCCGTTCAGCTAATGATGGATCATCTCTCAACTTAGATGTAATCCTTTTAATCAGTACTGGTTGAACTTCTAAATAAGACAACATAGCAGTATTCTGACTAAAACTAGCAGTCGGTCTTAACTGCATATTACAAGCAGTCAAAGCCTCTAAATCCTTCCATTCTACCAACCTAGCTAACATCACATTTTAATGTTTTCTGCTAAGTGCATCTGTCACTCTATTTCCTTTTTCTGGTGTATAATCAATACCGAAATTATAAGCTACCGAAAATTCCTGCCACCTCTGCTATCTCAACTCCTTCTGAGACCTAAAGACTTGTGATCCCGATATAACTTGAATCTTCTCCCAGTAGAAAGTTCCTTCACACTTTCAAAGCAAAGATCACGACTGCTAAATCCAAATCATGAGTCAGATACCTCACTTCATGTGGTCTAAGCTATCGAGAAACATAGGTAATCGCTTTATTCATTTGCATCAACACGTCCCCTAATCATGTTTTACACACGTCTGTATACCCACCAAATCTTGATTCCCATCTAGAACAATTAACATGGATGCATTGTCAATAAATGCTTAGCTTCTAGAACGCTTCCTAAATTTACTAGACGGAATAAATTTCACGCCCTTTCTGGTTAGTTTAGTCAGAGGTGCTGCTATCTTAGTGAAATTCCTTATGAATCTCCAGTAACAGCCGACTAATCCTAGAATTTTTTTCATCTTTGTCATCTATTTTGGTCTCTTTCAACTGTTTACAACTTCGATCTTAGCTGAATCAACTGACAACCCTTCTTCTAAGGCTACATGACCAAGAAACTTAACTTCTTCTTTCGAAATGACATTTTGAAAACTTTGATTTTAGTTGATGTTGCCTCAACATCTCAAGTACTATTATAAGATGAATCTCATAGTCTCTTTCATTCTTAGAATATACCAAAATATCATCTATAAACACCAACACGAACCTTTCCAAGTGCTCGTGGAAAAATGGTTCATTAAGTCCACAAAGAAAGCAAGCATATTACTCAACCTGAGTGGCATTACTAATCACTCATACGAACCATATCTTATTCGAAAGACCATCAATGAAATGCTGTCCTCCGACACCCTTAATTGATGGAACCCTATCGCCAAATCCATTTGGGAAAATATTTTGTCTCCACTCAACTGATCAAATAAACCATCGATTCTCGACAAAGGATATCTATTCTTTATTGTCTCCTCATTCAACTTATGATAGTTAATACAAATCTCAATGACCCGTCTGGTTTCTTCACGAACACCGCGACCGTTCCCCATGGGAAACTGCATGGTCTAATACAAAATTTTCCTTCTAAGTCCGCTATCTGCACCTTTAACTCCATCTTGGTAGGTGTCATTCTGCTAGATGGTCTACTCATGGGTTCAGCTCCAGATAGAAGATCTATTCGAAACTCAGTAGCTCGTTTCGATGGTAGTCCTGTCACTGGCTCAAAAATATATGCAAATTCTCTTAGAACTAGAACTCGACTTATCTCGTCTTCCACCTTTGTTGCACCCAATATAGCAAACATCTAAACTCGAATTGTAACTTGAGTATATAATTCAGTCACTACTATCAAAGTGTCTCAATTATATTTTCCTGTCCTCGCAAAGTATCCTAGCATAATATTTTTCTAACCAATCCATACCCAAAATAACCTCAAGTCCACAAAATCAAACATATACAAACTGTAGGCAAAGCATTACCTAAAGATTCAAAATCTAAATGGTCATATCTCATCCCCAGAGTTGCATATCCTCCTATTGGATTTGCAACCCATAAGAAAGTAACAAGGTATGATTGTTTTAGATCTAATTTATCTAAAAAATAATGAGAGATAAAATAATGTGATGCACCTATATTAAACAGTACTCTTACTAGTATGCCATGAATCGAAAGTATACCTTCCATCATAGACTTTCCTTTTCCAAAAGCAGTCGACCGTGATGCAAACGGCTCTAAAGCAAAAACTTTTCATTTATTAGTCTTGGCCAGTTTTGGGCATTGTTTCTTGTAATGCCCCACCTGGACGCAGTTGAAACACTTCACATTTTTTCTCTGCCATCTTCTTTCCCTTTCCAAACCGACATTTATGAGAAAAGTGCCCATTCTTGTCACACTTAAACCATACAAGATCACCTTTTCCTTTCTTGGTGGCTCGGTCCTTCTGAGCTCCCTTCTTCCTGAAAAATTTTTGAAAGATATATTTATCAGATTTTTTACATTATTTTCATAAATGTCCCAAGTCTTACAAATTAGGAACAACATACAAATCTAAAAAAATTCACGATATTTTTGTTTGTATTTCTAAATTATATAATGAAGTTAACAAAAAACTGCAAACCCTAATTAGAAAACGAAAGTTTACTCTTTAATCAATCAAAAGGACAACCCTTTAAAGAATTTTTAGCTTCAACTTGTTTATACTTATGTTATTCGATTATTGACGACACGTTGGTGAATTGACTTAAAAGCTCAATTTTCTCGATGTTTATTACATTGCTTCACCGAAATCTGATAAATCTATGCTTGAATATTCTCGATTCTTCCTTTCATGATTCTCAAAGGTTGATCATTTGAGATTATCGACTCCGCTACTATATTGTTGCAAACGTTTGCTTTGCCTTATATTCGAGTTTGATGATAAGCCATGCTTATGATAAAATGAATAAAATGTCAATAATGCGGGAGATAAGGAGGAAATGTCTTTATTTAGTCAGTGAGTAGTTAAGAACGTGGGCATTCGTAATGACAAAATATTCATATCATCTGTTTGAACTTTAAAGGACATTTTGGATATTTCAAAAGCTTCAAAATAGATATCCCCATTATATATAGACATAGGTAAGAAAAATTATTAAAAAAATTTGTACAAGCCTAATATACCCAAAATTTGTACAAGCCTAATATTTCAAAAGCATCAAAACTGGATAACCCCAAGTCAAAAGCAAATAAAACCGTCGATACTAAAGTCCAGCCCACAACCCCCACTCAATCCAACCCACCCCCTCCATTTCTTTGAGATAAATCCTTCTACCACATAAGCCCTTATTCATTCTAAAAAAAACAAAAGACTACCTCATCTTCTCTGCTTGATTAGCTCAAACTTTTACCGATTCCTCAATCTCCATTTTCAAGAGATTTCCCTCACACTGTTTTCTTAACAGATATTATACTACCATCTACATTAACCAACCTTGATACAAAAGATATCACTTTGATGATCAAAGTTTGACGTAATCTTCTTCGCTGGTGTACGACCATTGATTTTTCAAAACAAGCCGACTTAAAAACTAATATTTTTCGATTTTAGTTAGTTATCGGACTTACTAAAGTTGTGTTTTTCTATTTATTTTTCGTATGTTAACTAGAATATATTATCCATTTCGTTGATATTAATTTCGATATTTTATTTTCTGTTTATAAATTATACCAGATTTCTACCTCTACATCCATAAAATCATCGACTTATAACAGAAGGTTTCCTTCCTTTTAGAAGCCATCTTCACCTTCAGCTATACGACCAATCTATTAAGTGTTTTCTCGTTCATTGATTTAAGGAGTTAATTCTTTTTTCTTTATGCACGATCAATTTTGATTTTACTTCTTAAAAAAATAGTTTTTTTAAAGGCTTATTCTTTTTTTTGTTAATGCGGTAAGTTATATTAAATTTCAATTCACAAGTACAGGCCACTAGCATATGCATGTACGTTTTTAAAGGCTTATACCCTTTTTTAAAGGCTTATACTTTTTTTTGAGGTTGAGTTAGATGGTGGGTACTTGGTTTGTGTTTCTTACTTCAATTTCTACAAATATAACTTGCCTTTGCTTGAGATTTTCTGCACTGTACCATGTGATGCTTGTTGTTCTTAGTCTTCTATTCTTTGACTGCTGATCAGGTTGTTTTGAGGTTGGTCTGTCACACAACCAGTCCACCGGCACCACCAGCGACCAACGGAGCTGATAAGTGACCTAAACTGCGAGGGTTTAGTCGCCAATTCATTGGTAGCACCAAGAAGCAAGAGGCAGCTGGTCAATAAAGTAAGCGCATTAAATATACAGGCAGGGTGCACATTTGACGTGCAAATGCACACCGTTGGTGGAGTAATGGGCATGCATGAAATATAGAACAATAGTGTAGCACAAGTTAGCTCCACTGGTCCGAGACAAACCGATTGAACTCTTTTTTGTTATTTTGTATGCAAATTAGAGAGGAGGAAATGAAAATGTTAGTTAGGCTACTGATACCCAAAGTTAAAAGGTCCAGTTATCTAGTAATGATTTTCCAGTTAGACGCTAATGTTAATTGATACCAATTAAATCATCAACGAATCGAAACCAAGCAAGATCCGAGTTCAAACAAGCATAAAATGATAGATTTCATTATTATTCAACTTAGATTGGATAATGGACATAGTTGAGATTTGATGGAGAATGATTTCCTTAGTTTTCGATTGGATTGTTGTAAAAAATGAGAATGAATGGGAGAGGGAGGGTTCAAGGGATAAAAGATTGATCTATTCCTATTTTCCCTTCTCATTTATTCTTTTTATGTTAAGTTTAAAACAATCTAATCCTCCTTATCCTACTGCTCATAATATTATTATATTTAATATATCTAATTAAATCTTTTGAGTAACGCTAATAAAGATTAGAAATTTTATAGACTCTCCTCTTAAAGAATTTCATCCTTATAATTTAGTAAGGACTATATAATAAGCATATTAATCATGCAAACATCTATAATATCACCTAACAACAATACTAGCCTACCCGACTGACAAAAAGTCTATATACAACAAGAATAAAACATACCATCAAAACAATGTACGACAAGTCTCTTTAATTCTATCTTCCATCTCCCAAGTATAGTATTTCTCATTGTCACTCCATTAGACTTTCACTAACTTGATTATCTTGTTCCTTAACATCTTCTCATCTCTTGCCACAACTCGCACTGGTTGCTTGAAAAAATTTATATATGCTTCCACTACTAAATCCTCCAATGCATCTAGAGCGATAGTAGTCATTGGAACATGTACATGTTCAGCGTCGTCCTGATGTTGATGGTATTGCCTGAATTCTTTTCTGGTTGTGGAATTTCTTTTTTATATTTTCGTGACATTGTTGCAGTGATGATATAATGATATGATAATTTTTAGGCTATGGTGGTGATTATTCCTGTTTGGAATATGTTTGAGGAAAATTGTTCCGGATTTGTTAGGTGTAGTTGGCTGATGGGTACCTGGTTTGTGCTTCTTACTTCAATTTTTGAAAATATGACTTGCCTTTGCTTGAGATTTTCTATACCATAGTGTGTAATGCTTTTGTTCTCTGACCTGTATTCTCTGACCGCTGATCAGGTTGTCTTGATGTTGGTGTGTTACACATCCAGGCCACTAGCATCACCAGCGACCGCTTGAGTTGATCAGTGACCTAAACTGTGAGCGTTTAGTCGCCAATTCATCGGTAGCACCAAAAAGCAAGAGGCAGTTGGTCAATAACATAAGCACATTAATATATAGGAGGTGCACATTTGATGTAACACCCCAGATTTTGATAACATTCCTTAGGATATTTAATTAGATAATTAAATAAAATAATGTGTTGATTAGAGCATTGAGATTTGATTTTATTAAAAGGGGCAGCCGTGCCATTAACCAGTGAAACCAAAAGGGTTTTAAAATGAATTAGAGGATGGGTAAATTAGGGAAGAGGCCATTCCTATATCTTCTCCCATAGCCATGTATTATGCACGTTCACTTCATTTTATTTCATTTTCAAAATTTAAAAGAAAGCAAGGACGACCATCACTAATAAGAAAAGAGGAAAAAGAAAGAAGAAAGCTAGGAAGAAGCTAATACAAATCAAATCTACTCATATTTCAATCTCTTTAATCACTAAGCCTAAGGTGAATAATGTTTGCAATATATTGCCATGTTTCGAGTGATTGATTGTTTGTATATACTTGTTGATGAATCATACATGTTCATATATAATTTTATGATATGTTTTAATGTAAACCCTATTAAATGACATCTTTATGTCTTGTGAATATTTATTTAGATCAGAAAATAAGTTTTGGAGATGGGTTTCAATTCTAAGAATTTTTGGAATTAAAGTGGAATTTATATGAATTTTCTAGTAAAGAAAATGTTATTTTGGGTTATAAATTATTACGGGTAAATAAATAATTATTTGGGTCGAAAATTTTTATATGTTAGAGAACATATATAATTTGATTTACTGAATTTTTTTCAGATTTTTCCTAAGAGTTTTAATGGTTATATAAAATTATTTAAGGTATGAGACTTAAGTGTTTTATATAATTATGGGGGAGAAGGGGCTTTTTGTAAAATGGTTAATTTGCCAAAAATGGAAAGTCAGCAGCACTTTTGAAAAGAAAAACCTGGCAACGATTTAGACAAACAAGGTAGGTTAAGTACAAAAGAATTATTTTAAAGTATGAATAAATAGCCTTTTTACTATTTCGTCTCCTTCAGCACATAGGTTCCGCCTCCATACTTGACACAGTCGAAACCAATGCATATGGTATCAGGTAACTGGTATGTAATGAATTGAAAGAAGGCGAAAGGTATAGGGTCAAAAGGTCAAAACGAGGGGGTTTTGAAAGAGATGGGGCTTTGCTTTGGTTCAAAGGAAAAGAACGCCTGCTTGCTTTCGACTAAGTTGCTTTCGACATAGTTAGCTTTCGACTAAGTCAAATAGTTTAAAAAGAATGGTTTCGATTGGGTTGCTCTTTTATTTTAAATGATTGCTTTCGACATGGTCGAAGCCTTTAGCTGCCACTTTCTACCTTTCAATCCAGATGGTTTCGAAGGGGCCCCTTTTGTTTTCTAAAATTAGACCACCTCTCCATTGTTTTCAAAAGGATGGTTTTGACACTATATTTTATGACATAGGAAATGGTTTCGAAACAACTGCTTTCGACTTAGATGATTTTAAATGCCCTTTTTCTTTTAAATGAAGTATAGCCCAAAATTGATTTTGAAACAGAGGATTTGAATGGTTTCAAAAGGTTCTTTCGACTTCAATGGGTTTATGTCCTTTTGCTCTACTTGAAGGCATAATCAAAATGATTTTAATCGAAATGTGCTTCGACGTAGCCAACTTCGAATTTGTTTCGAAAAGTTTTCACATGTTTTAAATTGAACCCAAATGCTTTTGGAAGGTTTAGGCACTACAATAAAAATACCCTATTACAACACCATTTTTACAACGGTCTTTAAATGTCTATTGTAATAGAACCCTATCACAGCGATTTTGTTAGGCTTCTTGTAATAAATAGTACTTTTCAACAACTCTTTTTCTTTGCACGTTGTAATAGACATCTATTATAATATTTTTTATTCGTCTATTGTAATATATGCCTATTTTAACAATTCTTTTTTTGCTAGTTGTAATATATATATATATATATATATATATATATATATATATATATATATATATATATCACAACCTTTTTAGTTTACCAATTGTAGCATATACCAATTTTCAACTCTTAACCGATCATCGGCATCATCAATTATTTTTAATAATTAATTTGTAATATGAAATAATTACAAATATTAATAATCATTATTCAATAATTAATATAAGAATTAACTAATAATTAATAAAACAAGAATTATTTTTTGGTAACTAATAAATAATAATAATTAAAAGTTAAAAATTAATGATAAATAATAATAATTAATAATTAAAATTACATAATAATGACTGAAAATTAGTAAAAATTTAATAATAAATAATAATTAAATAAATGATACTTAAAATTAATTATTAGATATTAATATATAATAATTAAAACTACTATTAAATAATAATAATAATTAATAATTAATTTGAAATATGAAATAATTCCTATTACTAAATTGTAATTAATAATTAATTAATAAATAATAAGTAATAATTAATTTGAAATATGAAATAATTCCTATGAATAAACTTCAATTAATACTTAATTAGTAAGTAATAATTAATCAGTAGTTAATAGTTAATTACTTAATTATTAACTAATAAAAAGTAAATAAATAATAATAAATATTTAATTATTAATTATTAATAAATAATAGCTACTATTAAATAATAGTAGGTAATAATCAATGATAATTTTTTTTATAATAAACACTAATCAACGAAATAATAATTTAAAGTTAAAAATTAATATTAGATAATAATAATTACCTATTAAAATTAATTTATAATAATTATTAAGTAATAAAAAAATTAATAGTAAATAATAATTAAATATATAGTACTTAAAAAGTAATAATTAAATACTAATATAAAATAATTAATAACTACTATTAAATAATAATAACTAATAATTAATTTGATATGTGAAATAATTCGATTAATAATTAGTAATTAATAATTAAAAATTTATAAATAATAAGTAACAATAATTAAGAATATGTATATAATAATTAGTATTTAGTAATTAATATTCAGTTATATTTTAAAAGTAATAAGTAATAATCGATAATTAATAATCAAGAAATAAAAAGCAATATTTAATTATTATCATTAAATAATTAATGTTAGATAATTAACAATTAATAATTAAAATGAATATCTAATAGTGAAAATATGGGATGCTTCGCTGGAATCAAACTTAATACACAATACATCCTCCTCAAAAAAGATATAAATTACATCTCTATTTTCAAATACTACAATTTTCTTTCCTACAACACCCCTCTTCTCCATTGAAGCAATGTTGATTCTTCATATGTGGATGTTATTCTCACATACATAATTAAAATTTGTACCCCATTAATTATCAATCTTCAAAACACAATGACTTTTTGTACAAATGACGGAGTAGCAAACTATTTTCACCATTAAATTACAAATTTTATTTTGTTTCTGATGAGTGGCATGTGCATATGTAAAAACAACGGCATGACAAGTTATTCGCCCGCGCGCCCTTGTCCAAAGATGGAGTTAAGGGCGGAGTCCCAAAAAAAAATTAAATTAATGTTTTTCAAATTTTCTGCAATTATATCGTATGATTGCAGACAATTCAACAATTATATAAAATAATTGCGGAAATGTCCAAACTTTTAGCTCCAATGAAAGTTTAAGTCCAAACTTTGGGCTCCAAAACCCCCATTTTTGGCTCCAATGTCCACAATTCTTTTCACCTCTTATCAGATCATTCTTTATCCTTTCATGTACTCTTCCCTTATTAGATCCATAATTCTTCCCGAGATCCCCAAAACATGACACATTCTCTATCGTCAAATCCACAAACAATCACCGCAGAGCTCAAATCCAATTCGATCACAAACAATCATCAGTTTTATTGTAGTTGTTAACCTTTTTAATTTGATATCATCTTTATTAACTATTAAATATAATCATCTATGAAATGGAATGTAAACTATATTTAGTTTAAAACTGTGTTATCATGTCTGCTAATATCATGTTTTTTTCATTTTCAAAATGTGTAAATGTACATATGGAAAGTTAGGTCCGGTCAAAATAAAAGTTTCTGATAATATTTGTTATTGGTCCCATTTTGATTAGCACATTACTTTCCCTCCTTGTTTCCTCCTAAACTTTATTTCCCGCTTATCCTTCTTCTTAGTTTTCAATTGGAAATTTTACATATATAGCCTAGTTTTGAAAAGATATAACAAATATAGGCCAGTTCTAAGTATTTACAAATATAGACCAGTTTTTGTTTTGCTAGTCAATAGCATTGGCGATTTTTCAAAAATCGCCAACATGCGATTTTTCAAAAATCGCATGTTTGGAATAAATCATTTTGCTTTGGCCGATTTTTGAAAAATCGCCAGATGAAACCCTGCTATAAATCCAACCAGCCACCTACCTTCTTCTTCACTATCAACTTTACCAAACTTACCAAACTCATCATCAAATTCCCGAAAGTTTGCAAACCCTACTTCATAGAAAACCCAAAAAAATTCCGATTCTCACAAGATACAACCAAAGCTTCTGAACAAGTAAGTGTACTCTTCGATACAGGGTAATGTATATCGATTTATAATATGTTTACGCTTACTAAAATCCTAATTAGGAGCTGTTGTGTATTGTAACCAATGTTGACATACTTGCAGCAGAAACAAACATGGATGATTGGGAGATAGACGACGAGATGATGTCGAAATGTTACGATGATTTTGAAGCTCGAAGGGACATTACGCATCTAAGTGATGTTGAATTTGTTCCGGAAACGCAATTTGGGCCGATACGTCAAAAGTTCCATTCGGGAACATCATCTCTCAACACTCGCTTACGTGAATTTGTAGCGAACCAAAGACCGGGCAAGCAAATTTCTTTTGAAGGTAAAGTACTTAGTCCTTGTAATCCTGTAGGGCCTACGTTGCCATCCGGTACATATCCAGTTTGCCGATGTGGCAATGAATGCGGGATTGTCGTAGCCAAAACTAAAACCAATGCTGGACGAAGATTTTACGGTTGTGCTTCTTACGAAGATCACATGATGAATCATGGCGAAGTGGGGTGTTGTAAATTTATGAAGTGGATCGATCCTCCATTATGTGCTCGAGGAGTGGAATACTCCCTCGAAATGCAAGCTGAAGTCAGGCGTTTGAAAAAATTAATTGAAGAAAAGAGTAAAAAATGTTGGTAGAGAAGAAAATGTCATCTTTAGCTTATGTTCGCAATGGAAACATTTGACAAACGGTTTCATATCATGAACTCTATGTTGGGTACTCCATTTATTTTCATGTAGTCGATGGATATTTTCACCTTTTGTAAATCGTACGTTTTTAGTTTTTTTTTAGTTTTTTTTATTTGTTGTTAGTACTCTGTAATTGAGGGATAATCTCACCTATTCGTAGAATGTATGTTTGATTTTCTCTGAAATTGATGGTTATATCCAAGTATTTCTCGTCGGACGAATTTATATGATCATATAGAGTTGTTTGAGGAATCTCTATATCACTTCTATCTTTTAAGTGAAAACAAACAGTTACCAAAATAGGCAGCCCATTGTTTTGAATCCGGCGATTTTTCAAAATTCGCCATGGGCGATTTTTGAAAAATCGCCCTTTGGTATTTTGTTTTGGCGATTTTTCAAAAATCGCCCGCTGTTTCGTCTGTTACAAAACAGACAGGCAGCAAGCCCTCTCCCACTCACTCTACAACTTTCAACCTAACTCCAAAAAACCCATTTCGGGTTTGAGCTCTCTCCCTCCCAAAAATTAATATTTTCTTTACTTTTTAATCAAATTCGAAGCTCATTCGGACCATGGATTCAACATCTGGAATAGTGGAGGATATTAGTAATGCACTCATCTCCAATTTCTTGATTTAGAGCATTTTTAGGGTTTTCTAGATTTCAATTTTTTGCAAGTTGTTGTGAAAGCTAAGTGTTGTAGATTGCATTACGAGGTATTTGCAAGTGAATGTTCATTCAATTGCGTGTACTTTAGTGTAGATTTAAGATAATTAAATTTATGATAGTTAAGGGTTGTATGCGTTAATCTTTGTGTTGTAGATTACATCAAGATGGAGCCCGGTCCAGTAGACCCGAGCGTGTTGTACTTGCAGCCTAGACATCGCACGTCTAGTGAAGCGTATATGATGGTAATTTCCTATGATTTTCGTTTCAAAAATTTTGTGAATGCTAATATCTGTAAATGTAATATTACATAGAGCGAAGAAGCAGATTTCACCATCGATAGAGGATGTGGCAGTGCTTTTAGGTTTGCCTATAGAAGGAAATCCAATGACGGGTGAGGACCATCATGACTATATTCAGTTATGCATGGATTTTCTCGGTATTACTCCTCCTCCGCAACAAGTAAGGGGGTAACGACATGGTAGAAGTGAAATGGTTTTGACATGCTGTAGCTGATGATATACTTGCCGATGCTACAGAGGTTCAGATACAGCAGCGGGCACGAGCCATTATTCTACACATCATTACATCCCGTTTAATGTGCGACCATTCCAAAAATCTCGTGGACTTGAAATGGCTACCATATTTAGCCGATCTCGATCAGTGTGCCCAGTACCCATGGGGTAGTGCTGTTTTGGCATACACCTATATGGAGCTCTCCAATCTCGCTCTTATGGTGACTAAGCTTATAGACGGGTGTTTGACGCTTGTTCAGGTACACGTATAATTTATCTTGCTACGTCGACCAAATTCGAAATATGTTGTAAGTAGCTAAATTGGGTTTTTCCTATAAATTTGGTCATGGACATTCTACCTATCGGACGGATCCAAGTCCGAAATGTTGTCGTCGATCATACACATTCTCTTGGATCTCGGTATAACTTCATGTCCTATGAAAATTAATTTTGTAATTCGAAATTTGTTTACGTTAAAATATTGTTTCTTCGCTTGTTGACGATGGGTTGGTCCAAAAAAGACATCTCAGACCCCCGGGCGGAATGTACGCTTTTACCGCAATGAGCTAGACGTTCTAGACCCAGCTACAGTGACTTGGAATCCATACACGCATGATGTATTGGAGGGTCTCCGGCTACATGTACGGCCGCCAGATATCTGTGGACTGCCAGGCTTCCACTTATTTCACTACTCGTTGCGCACATCACCTACCCGATAGGATCATGCGCCAGTTTGCAATGGCGCAGCATATTCCAGAAAACGCGCCAGTCTATACCGACGAGTACCATGTCGGGGAAATTGCAAATGCTATGGAGATATGGAATGAGCGCCATTTGTTTACTCAATTTGAAAGAGAGCCGATCACCCCTCTAGAGACATATATGCGGTGGTATTGGCATATCATGCGTAGGTATGTTCTTCAGGCGCCTGTACAGGCTATTCCCCATCATCCATACACCCCCCGTGCGCCTCTTGAGAGAAACGTTGTAAGTATATTGAACCCCGTTAAGTTAACCATATTTTCGATAAAAGATAACTAATTGTCTTTGCGTTGTACAAGCTGATGGCATTTACAAGGCGTTGGAAACCGTCGAAAAGCTCGAACAACGTCTAGATCACGATGCGCAGTCAAAAGGAATGTGCATGAACATCAAAAACATTCTACACGCAGTCTTGGAAAGAAACAAATTAGAGAGGCCAAGACGTCCTTCCCCTCTATACCTCCACCTCCAGCAGGCATACCTCCACCTCAAGGTGAGGCACCGCCGCTCCTACTAACTTACAGGCGGCGCCACAGAAGAGGTGAAGGAACATCGTACGAAGAAGGCCCTTCAACGTCCCAACAACCGGAAGATTTCACCCATGGACCTTCTCAACCACCATGTACATTTGATCCTACCACCGAGATCGAGGAAGAAGAGTACATGTCTCAACGGCCGGAACGTCGTCGTCGTCGTACGCCTATGGAACTTCGTGGCTTGCGTAGATGATACGTGCATTATATTGGATATGGCTATGCAATTTGAACTGTATTGTGTACGGTATAATTGTGTATGGTATGAACATGCTTTTGTGTATTGATTGGATATGCCTACTACAGATGTTTTTGTATGGGATGGAAAAGACTGTGATATTCGTATGCATTATTATGAGTGTGGACTTGTTGCTGTTTGTTAGCAGCAGCAGGCTGTGGAAGGCGATTTTTGAAAAATCGCCCACTGGCGGTTTTTGGCGGTTTTTCAAATATCGCCCTATGGCGATTTTCCAAAAATCGCATTATGGGTGTGGACTTGTTGCTGTTTGTTAGCAGCAACAGGTTGTGGAAGGCGATTTTTGAAAAATCGTCCACTGGTGATTTTTCAACAATCGCCCTATGGCGATTTTTCAAAAATCGCCCATTGGCGACTTTCCAAAAATTGCTCTTTTCCTACTGCAACTACCGGATAGCGGCAGGTTGTTTCATATATAACAAACAAAGCAAGAACCTGCAATATATAGCATTTGAAAAAATTTCTTACAGCAACAAACAACATGACTATTAAGTAGATAGTAGAGTTCAATTACATAGAAGTCAAATAATACAAATACAACTACACCGCAGTAACACATCGCTTACGATTATGGCCTAGCACACCGCATTTGGTACACTTGTTTCATTTGGACGACTGGCCTTCATCCATCACACCTTTCATCCTTGTAGACCGTGGCCTTCCCGATTGTCGTCTCACAGTCGGCGACAATATGTGAGGACCATTATATACGCCCCAAAATCTCCGATCACGCACGGGATAAAACTCCGGCTTATAAGCGGCTTTGTAGCTGTCAACGGAGTACCAGCTTGACGCTAAGTCATGGCGTGCTCTATTAGCCCCACCTGTTTGCGCCGAACAAGCTGCCATTACATGACAGCATGGTATCTTTGGCAGTATCGGAATGTTGCATGTGCACGAGCAGTTGGTGCCGTTGATTATAACTTTGTATTCATCATCAAAGTAGTGAATTACCTGCCATTCAGTTTGACTAAATCGTACTAGTCTGCAGCAACGTGCTTCACTGGCTCTTTCTGCTATTTTGGCTTACCACTTTGGAGTCAAGCGTGTCGCTAGTTCATCTGCAATTTGGCGACGCCCTCAGAAATATTCAACTGAGCGATAGAATGTTCGTGCAACCAAGGCCTTTATAGGTAGCGATTTAGCTTCTTTCAATACACCGTTAAAACTTTCAGAAGCGTTAGTTGTCATTACATGAAAGCGTCCTCCATCGTCTTTGCACAAAGCCCAGTCTCCTTCAAAATTTCCCAAACTACGCTCAATCCACTCATGCGCACGCCTACTTGTTTATTTTATCTCTTCTCTAATTTTCATGTACTCCACTACCTCAGACGCGCACGCTGCCGAATAAAATAACCCTGTCAAACGCTTACCTCTGAATCCTGCCGCTTGAAAGTTGGCTTTTATATGTCTTGCACAATAACGATGTTTGTGCGGTTGTCGCCATTTTCCGTGTAAAGCTTTTGGAATTCCTTTCATCCTATCGGATATGAAAGTAATACAACGACCGCGAACACTATGTATGAATTCTAGCATGTAGGAAAAAACTAACCCCAAGAATCACATGACACCGATTGAACTACTGCGTATGCCAAAGGATAAAGACAATCATCTGCATCTATCGCGGTTGCAACAAGTAATGTGCCTTTGTATTTACCGTACAAGTGCGTACCGTCAATACATAACAACGGCCGACAATGCGCAAAACCTGTCATGCAAGGCCCAAATGCCCAAAAAGCTCGATCGAACACTCCCACTTCATCATGTGTCACGTGACCTATAGAGCCAGGGTTCGTTCTATTTATCTTGTCAAAGAACTGTGGT
This sequence comes from Allium cepa, assembly GCA_030765085.1. Taxonomy (NCBI): domain Eukaryota; kingdom Viridiplantae; phylum Streptophyta; class Magnoliopsida; order Asparagales; family Amaryllidaceae; genus Allium; species Allium cepa. The sequence goes on along the minus strand of CM060946.1, from coordinate 100,086,790 downwards.
AAAGTCGAGTACGATTCTCCCAATCACCATAAATTCTCTCTATTGCTTTGCTTAATGCTCGCCACGCTTTCATGTAACTTATGTTGATGAACAACTGATCATGCACAAGCACTTGGACTGTACCAGCTGAAATATCCAAATCGACTTTGACAAAAGACATGATTTTTGTCACAAGAAATTTCGAAGTTGCTTGCTTATGGTTGGAATTAACTATTGGGTTGACATAAGTGTGTTCGCTTGGATACTTCCGAATTTCCCACCATCCCGGCTCGGATTTTTTCGAAACTATGACATGTATTCTCCATGGACAAATACCTTCAACGGTGCATATAGCGGTATATTGTGTTTTGTTCGACTTTATTGATTTGTATGAAACAGCGTGCAGAATTGACCATTCCGTTAATTGTTAAAAAAACTTCTCTTTTGTCTCAAAAACCATTCCAACACTGAAACCAGCTTGAACGCAAGAGGTCGAAAATCGTTCACCGGAAAATTGAAGATTATCAACAACAGATCTTGCCAACATTTGAGCGATGCAAAGATCATCATCCAAAGGCACTTCCATCTCTGCTTCATCACTATCTGCATCATTGTCATCTGCTGCAGGGAAGTCATAGTTCAATGGCTCGTTGTTAACTTGCATTATTTGTATCCAAGAGTCTTCGTTAACATTCATAGAAGCAACGACCATGCTATATACATGACGTTCTTCATCCACGGCTGCATTCCCACCAACATCCATATCATTGTCAAAATTTGCATACGGAGAATGAGTGGATGGTCTAGCACTGCATTGCGCACCAGAATCAAGTGTCGTATACCTAATTCATATATAGAAGTCAACTAACCGACAATAGAGACCAAATGAGACGAAAAATATAGCCCAATCTATAAACATACCTTTGACTCATATCATATAGTTCGCATGGATTATGATACATTGACTGCAACATATTTGCATTAACATGTCCATCGCTTTCGTCATGCTGAATGTCTTGTTGTTCGAAGCTGTTTAAATTATGGCGTAACATAAGAAAAATTAACTACATAATAGTACATCTACCAGTTCATCAATTTTTTTTACCTTGCAGTCGTATTTGCATCCCTAGGCGGGTTGCAATAAATGTTGCTTTGTTGCGTAAATTGTTGCACGTCTTCGTACGACATAAATCCGTACTGCATAGATGGAAGACGGTTTATTCCATCGTTTGCAAAAGGATTGCTATAGCTAGGAGATTCGTAGTCAGTAGATGGAGCCACAGTCTCCAACATCTGTGTATAGTATTCAATTCCAGTACTCACAACGGGAAATGTCACCTGATGTTCTTGTTGTTGCTTTGCTACTTTCCCTACATATAACTCAATATATTTTGCAACAGCAGAAAACATTAATTCTACATCGTCATCGTCCGCCAATGCTATTGCTTTAGAACCCGAGTCCGTAGGCCAGTTAACCACTAGCTCAAGTTCAAATTCTTCTTTATTAATCTTCGTCGTTCTGTACACAACATTTATTGATTCCGTGAATTTGCAACCTTTTCGCACTCTTCCTGGTTTACAAATACCGCCAACATATTTACCATTCCTTTGATCATCGACAAGTAGTTCGCCGTCGTAGTAGCAAAGCGTAGAAATCATATTTCTCGCCATTCTACATATCAATATACAAATCGTTCAGTACGTACACATTATACCAATTTTCTAACTTAACATAACCAATTACTAAGTTCATCAAAATATAAAAATTAGACAAAAAACTAAGGTTTAGTGAATTTACCTTCAACTAGCTGAAATTTGCTAAGCAACGTGGACTCGATCTACAGATTTACCACCGAATCAAGGTTTTACAGAATATGAAGAATGATTTCAGAGCAGATCTGCCATTAAAGAAGTTTGTTTTAGTTTTGAGGAAATGGTGGAAATGAGAGAGAAAGGGAGGGCTGTTTGTGGTTATTTCCATCTGGGCGATTTTCGAAAAATCGCACGTTGGCGATTTTTGAAAAATCGCCAACGCTATAGACCAGCAAAACAAAAACTGGTCTATATTTGTAAATACTTTTAAAACTGGCTATGTTTGTTATGTCTTTTCAAAACTAGGCTATATATGTAAAATACTCTTTTCAATTTGCACAGCCACTATCTCAAAACAAAATATAACTTCACATTCCTCCGCACAGCTTCATCGCCGCCTCCATTGAGTTCCTCCCCTCGTCCTCGTAAATCTTTATTTGCCCATCCGTTAGAAAGTAAACCTTACTTCCGCTCTCCATCTCCTTCTCATAGTACAAAACTCTTTCCCTTTAATTATTTTCTTCTATAGGGAATGCCACAGCGAAATGAGGCGGTTCACTGCTGAGCTAATCGGACGGCGACGGAAGGAGTCCGTGTGCCGCACACATCACCGCAAGCACGCTTATCGATTAGCTCCTTTTGATTTCTCAATCTTCTTTCCTTTCTCTCAGTGAAAATCCCAATTTATTTTTTGCAATAGTGGAAGAAATTACAGCTAATACACTTGATTCCTCTGGATCTGAGTGCAAAACCCTAGTTCATAGCTCCTACGAACTCGAGCGACTGCTAGGGCATGGAACGTTTGCGAATGTGTATTTGGCAAGAAATATGAAGATGAATTTGAATATCGCCATGAAAATCGTGGCGGAAGAGAACGTTATACGAGTAAACATGATGGACCAGGTTAAGAGAGAGATTTCGGTGATGAAAATGGTTTCGCACCCTAATATAGTGGAGTTGCAGTGAAGTTATGGCAACGAAATCAAAGATTTTCTTGGTGATGGAACTTATGAGCGGAGAGTTGTTTTCGAGGATTGCAAAGCATGGGAGGCTGAAGGAGGAACGTGCCAAGCACTATTTCAAATAGCTTGTGTCTGCCATTGATTTTTGTCATAGTCGTGGTATTTGTCTTAGGATTTGAAGCCCGAGAATCTATTACTGGACGATCAAGGTGTGCAACAGTTGTTCAACAATTTTTTGATTATTGAACATTGATTGAAATAGCACTTTGTTTTATTCCATTTTGAAATAGCACTTTGTTTTATTCCATTTTGAAATAGCACTTTGTTTTATTCCATTTTATTGTCAAAATGCAATACATAGTTAAATCTAGCTAGTTCAATGCATGCATAAACAGTGCTAAACTTGATATTATAGATGCTGCAAATCGCTAATGGTTACAAATATGAAGAGTTATATCATGCTTTCAAAATTCAATTCCAAACTACTATCTTGTTCAAACATAATTTTTTTTTTACATATCTAGTGTGTTGATTCATGTTGTTCAGATCTTAAAGTCTATTATTAAATTATAGGATGACAACATGGTAGCCATGTACAAAAAGTCCTTGTAAGAAGAAAGCAAGAGAAAACCATGTTACTTGGTGAAGAACTTGAGAAAGGATCCGCTTTAACACAAGTAAGTTATATGTTAAGTCTTGAATTTGAGACTTAAATGCACTGGTGTCTTTTTGTGGGTTTATTTATATATTTTCACTTATTCTCTCATTTGTTGCACTGATATCTACTTTCAATTTGCGTGGTGCTTTTATCTACTTCGTGTGCACTTTTCATCTTTGTGCGTATTTTTTAGATGGTATAATTAAATCTACTTTTCATCTTTATGTGCACTTTTGTCTACTTTTGTAGTTATAGTTTTCTTCCATTGTGCATGTAGTACTATTGATAGATGAAGAAATTGAAATGGATGCTTCCTGTTTTGTCGTACAATCATGTGAAGTAGCTGCAAGCATAGTTTTCATAACCCGACCCTGCCACGGTTAAACCGCGAATAACCCCGAGCCGTGGGGGTCAAAGGTTGGGAACTCAATCAAAGCTCCTTCACGTAGGAACCTTGGTTCGACTTTTTAATTGGCGGTTTAACCCTTCATTTGAACACGGTTGAATCCTCTCATATGCGCAATTTCTTCGTTTCAAAATATGTTTTCAAATCTCCGTTCGTTTTATATTCGTAATTAGTGCAGCTAATGTGATAACTTTTATTTAATTTTTCATATTTGAATTAATGTGTGGATTATGAATTAATATCGTATATATTTATTGAAGATGTTGATTTATTGTGTACTTATGGTTGATACGTTGCATCTAAATGTATTAATTTTCAAAAAAATATGTGCGGTTCTTGATGGTTCGACCGGTCGAACCCTCGAAATCTCGAAATCTCGAATCTTGAGTCCTCACGGTCTGATTCACGGTCCGGTTATGAAAACATTGGCTGCAAGACTAATGAAAAATATGGATACTTCAAGCAGTAGTGGTGTCAATTGAGTAGTAATAATGTAATAATAATTATTATTATTACAACCTACAATTATATATTGGACCCGATTCACATGTTATGTTGCTCTATCTTCTACAAAATATCTCATATACTTCATGTTTTGCTGGCAGTTGGAGCTGTTTCTAAGTTTTGGCACTGCTTGCCTTTCTCTTTACTCCTTAATTGCTGGAGTTTTTGGCATGAATATTCCTTACTCATAGAATGCTGGTCATGGCTATATATTTAAATGGGTATGTTTCTGCTGTTGATGATCATCCATACATTACAACATCATATTTTTCTTATTCGCCATATATTGATGTTTGCTTACTTTAACATTGAATTAGGAAACACATAGTTCATTTTCTTAATTCTAAAATTATAGCTTTCATTCTTTATCTCACAGTTTTGCTTGAGTATACATGAAAGGTGGATGAACAATCAAATGATTTCTCATCTTTGTATATGAATTTACTTTCAATGATTATGTATATAGTTCACTTAAACTAATTTTTTCTACAAATTCTAGAACTAAATTTTTAGATGATGCACATATATAAGTTTAGTCTATATAGCTATAAAATCATAATGAGTTTTACTTTATTAACATGAATTTTTCTAATTAGTTTATTTTCCACTCATTGTCATAAATACCAATGGTAAAAAGAATTTCACTTGCTAACATTTCAATATGCATATGTTCTTTTTTAATTGTTTTTGCATTCTACTAGATTGAAAAATTCGTGATTTGTATGAATAGATTGTTGCTGAAAGAGCTGATGCGGGGGTTCTAGATGCTAAAGTTCAAGGGCTATGACATACATAGTTAGATGAATCATATATTCATTATATTTCCATTGTTTTGGTAGATATGTATATATTTCTTCTGTAGGATTTGTATTATAAAAGACTAAGAATACATGAATCATTTTGACATTTAGAAATATAAAACTTTTTTTATTTTTAAACAATATAAATGAATATGTTTATTATCGGTACAATATTTTGCTTTCAATGGAAAATTTATTTTAAATTTGTGAGTGTAATATAATAGTATTTACATTTTTTTTCTTATTTGAATTTTTTTAACAATGGGCAAAAACTATTGTAAAAGGCCCTATTGTAATGGACAAAAATAGTTATAAATCATTCTATTGCAACGGGCAAAAACATATGTAAATGTTGCTATTGCAACAGCTAGGGACCGTTGTAAAAAAGTCTACTACAACGGGCTTTTACAACGGTTTCAAACCGTTGTAAAATCTTCTACATCTACTACAACATCGCCTAATAAGACGTGCGCTGGTCCTTTGCGAAATCCCTATTACAACGGGTATTGTCCATTGTAAAAGGGTATTTTTGTTGTAGTGAGGCTCAATGCTTTCGAAATGTTTTAAAAGAGGTTTCGAATGGGTGGTTCCCCAGAGGTTTCGAAGGAGTCGAAAGGCGTAATTTTCTGATGGTTTCGAATGTTTTCGAAAGGAAAAGTTTTTTCCAATGGTTTCAAAAGGCAATGTTTAAAGGTTTTAAAAGAATGACGTCTAAGGTTTTAAAGCTTTCGAAAGGGAGATTTCCTTTTTTTAAATGCAAGCAACCAATAATGCAAAGCAAATAAAAACAAGTGGTAAGAGCACGATACCAGAGCGTGCAGAATTGTTAGCAATTTATTTTAAAAGCAGCAAATTATTTTTTAAGCAAGCAAGCAGTTATTTTTTTGACGGGCTAAGCAAATCAATCAACTTATTCGTCCTTATTTGCTTCTGCAACCTGAAAATAAAAATAATATATACATATATATACAATTTTTCTTTTAAAATAAATTTATCAAAGAAGAAATGAAAACAAGCGAAAAACAAAACAAAACAACTGAAACTAAAATAAGTGAAAACTTTTTTAGTCAACAAGACTTTCTTTAAAAAAAAGTACGGATGGAACTTAAAACAATTTAAAACAAACAAAACAAATCAAATTAATTCTTTTTAAAGGATAAAACAAAACCAAACTCAAAGGAAAAAAACTCTTTTTTTCAAGGGACTCAAAATAATTTAACAAAAAAAAATTTAAAACCAAACCAAAGGAAAATAAAATGAACTTCACTCAGCCACACCTGCATATCTTCTAACCCGACCCATTATTATGCCTCTTTTTTATTTGGCAAAAACAAAGGATAAAACTTTAAAATCCAAATTTTTTATAATATATGTAAATATAAATAGTGAATATGCTATATACTGTTTTTTGTATTTAGTCCCACATCGTGGGATTAGTTCTATCCCAAGCTCTTAGGCCTTTATATAAAAGAGCTAATGTAATGAAAATTGATGATGAATCTCTAAATGAATAAAAAAATTCTCTCTCTAATGACTTCTACTTTCTTTATTTCATAACAAGTTATCAGCACGATCTCGAAATGGTAAGCAAATTTTCAAATCTTGCTTTATTGATCTTATCTTTTTTGATCTCCTTCTATCATAGATCTAATATTTCAGATCACATTCTATTATAGATCTAATTTTACAGGTCTAAATATTTTATACACTATTGCTTTTCTTTTCGTTCATATAATATATTTCTTAGATTAATACATCTAGCTACATGTTGTGTACATATTTATTTACAAATACCGGACATGCCATGTATTATTTTATTAATAATTATTGGCTGCACAAATAAATTGGTTTAGCATTTACAAACAAGTAAGTCCTTTCTTTCTCTCTTTTGAATGGAATTGATTTTGATTGTATCATATACGCTTGTTGAGTTGCTGATGTCTCGATTCTCCTAAAATCTTGGAGTCTATCAAAAATAATTGGGTTGGTTTTGCATAAAATTTATAATATTTTTTTTGGTTGTAGTAATCCACTTCAGTTAATTTATTTATACAACTATTTCTAGATCTATAGATCTGTAAATCCTTTTGTTACTTTGGCTGATGTTAACCGTTGAACAATATATTTTTTGACTTATTTTATTTGCTTAAGTTAAATGCAGCATCTGTTTGCTGATCGTTTCTTCATAGATCAAAGAATCGGGTTCTGAATTATACAGGTCACATCAGTCCATGGTGTTTTAATTAATATGATAAATAAAATTTACATAATACTAATAACCAAATTTTATATTTATATTTGATCATTTCAAGTGTCGCATTTTATCAATTCTACAACTCTATGCGGACGCTTATTTGAACAAATCAGCGCCAGTATATATTATCTCATATAAGATCCAACTGCCTGAAACTTAGGTCAACATATAGATTTAAAATACAACAGAGACTTGGAACGTATTCTTACTTGGTTATTTAATTTAGCTTCCTTCCATGAATAATAAATTATTCATCACAGTAATCCAAGATTTACTCCATTATGCAATTTTGATGGAAGTGGTGAGGCAATTTTTAGTGAAATCTGTAAGCGAGCCTTGCAACATTACAATCTTTTATTTTATTATTTTATGTTTTGCTAATTTTTTTTGTTTTTGTTGGGTGAAACACGTCATTTTTCCCCCCGCTAAATCCATGCTTATGAACGTGTATTTCACATAGAAAAGAAAAATATTTCATAAGAATTTAACTGATACGTGGGTCTTGCCACAAGGTTCTACCAAATGCACACCATTATAGGTGTGGATTTACCCGGGTGTGGGAAATGCCATACCTTATTTTAAAACAAACTTTTAAAAATAGCATAGTAATTTGATTTGATAGCAGACTTGATAACAGTCTAGGTACAAGTGTGTGTCATTTTATCATGATGTAATATACAAATTATTATATCAAAATAAGGATACAGACAAAATTTTGACAGCTATCTGCTCTGCAATATATCTTGCTTATTACCCATCTAAAAATGTTTAAATGTAATTCATATTCCTATTACTTTTACCCAGTTTAGCAGGAGATAAATCACTGCTTGATTCTTAAGCCAGCTGGCATTTTTCACTGTTCAATAATTTTCTCATTATGTTTTGCCGAATGAATAGATATGGTTTAGACTGGGTAATATAGGAAGGGTAAAATGCAGTGCAAGCGTTCACTAAATAAAGGAATCATAAAAGTGTAATTGTAAAGATTCTATCAAAACAGCATAGTCTGAGACTATGGTAAAGGGTGTGAAAAATGAGCAATTCTAAAATATAACTTACTTTGGTTATGGTTTATTTTAGCAAACAAAAACAGCAAAGCTATTGTGCATGCGAGGAAAACATGTTCATACAGCACGAGGTCATTTTAAGCTTATGTAAAATCATCGTCATTAATGATTTATCATGACAAAAATTCCTTTTCTATTACTTTGAATTTTGGGTAAAGATTGCCGCTTTTCTTTTTCTATTTAAGTTTTCCGAAAGGAAACCACTTTTTTTTTTGTACACTGCTCAACACAAACTAATTCAAGCACCCTCTTAAGCTTTCTGTATTGGCATGTCTTGTTGAAATGCAACTAATAAGTTTGAAATAAATCTAAATATCTACTTATGTATGTTTATGTTCTCTCTTTGCAATTAGTTATGAGTGTATGTTCAATTACACATTTGGACACTTGTCAATTTGCTTATATTCGATGTCATCTAGACTGTTCACTTGATTGGTTAGCAATTTGAGTGTAGATTACGAAGGAACCATTTTTTTTGTTTATTTTTTTTTAACAATTGTATATAAAACTATGGAGTTGATAATAGTACACATTTTCTAAGGTGCTAGTATTCACAACTAACCTCACACCCATGTAAAATAAACAAGAAATCAATTATTAAGTTTTGTAATGTCACATAAAAAGGTCTTATGTATATATTTCAGAAGCAGTTACAACAAAAATCTCCACCAGAGATATTTTATGCTACTTTGAAAGTAGCAACTATGCAATTTATGTATGCAAAAAAAAGAGGCGATGTTGTATATTGGCATGACATTTAAAAATAATGAATGTAATGTATCTCTAGAAGAGATATGTGACACTACAGAAGCGGTGTTGGTAAAATATCTCTAAAAGAGAATTACATAATGTCCATAAAGGAGAAAATATGTATTACTATAATACTTAAATAGACTTTTGGCATAATAATTTTACTATTACACTCCAAAATTGTGGTTATAATATATCCCAGAAGTGATGTAATATATTCGTATAGCACCACAAAAGCATTGTCTATGAAACATTTTCAAATATGATATAGCACTTCAAGAAGTGATATGGCAATAAATAACCCAAAGAATTTGTAAATCAAATATATAACCTAAAGAAATGGATGCAAACTACATCTACAAAATTCAATTTGCCATTGTAATGGACTTGTAGCTCCATTAGTAAATTTAAGAGAAAATAGTGATATGCGATATATTCTTTTTCAACAATATGAATTCAGCATCAAATGTATAACTATTCTTGAAGAAATATCTTTAAATATTTTCCTAAAGAGGTAGTCTATATGTTATATCATACATCATGAAAGATATAAATAAGGTGTGGAACAAACCTGTATGTGTAACCAATATAATTTCTTATTGTTATAACATTTTAAGAGTCTAGAAGATACTCTTATTTATGTTGTAAATTAATGTTCAAAAGTAATATTAAAGATATAATTAAGGAATAAAATTGTTGTCTCTCCCATGACATCTGCTTTCTTTTCTTTCATAGCAAAATTCCCTTTCTCAACCAAAAAAAAAAAAAACAACGGAAGAAATTAACCTCCGCCTCTTTCTCAAAGAATCAAATCCAATTCACGTTTTGAAATTAAACTTGGCCACCAAATCCAATTCACGTTTTGAAATTCGCGAGCTAGTTCACGGATTGATTCGTAGTTCGAGGTGAGTTGATTTTGATGAGGATGCAGTTCGGTTGTAGTTTGATTCTCCAGCTTTGGGTTCGACTGGCGTGGTCGTGTGGGTTACGGATGGAGGTTTGTGGATGTGTAGGAATTGGGAAAGAGGATGGTTTGTTGTGATGTAGATGATGGAGTTGCTGCAATGACTGACAGTGTCCGTTGATGGCAATACTAGGCAATGGCAGTGTTGTAGAGTGACTGTGTGGAGTTCAGGAGCAGATGCTGATGGATGGTGACTAAGTAGAAGGAGTTATGGTTTGACGTAGTAGAGCAAGTGTGACTTGTTTGTCAGGTTGATTTATGGTAGCAGTGATTTGGTTGTATGCTTGTGGAGTTAGTAACTGAAGTGTTGTTGAGGAATGTAACAGTGCAATGAAGTAGCAGTAATGAGCAGTAATGAAGTAAGGCAGTAGGATAGGAGTTGTCGAATGGCAGTGGCAGGTTGTGGTGGCTGTTTAGTGAAGGAGAGTGTTGAACTGTGGCTGATGATGTAGGTTGTGCAGATATGTGTCGACGGTGAAGATGGTTGAACTGTGCACTGTGCAAATGTGTGTTGACAATGGCTACTATGCTATGGTTGTTGGAAGGAGGATCAGTGGAATGTTGTTGATAGTCAAGCAATGCAGTGATGTAAGATTGATGATGTTGCAGCAGTGTTTGAATAGAGGTAGTGGGCAGTTGTTTGTGGCAGTTTTTTTATATTGTCATATGCACTGGTTTGTATGGTTTGTGGAAGTGCAACAGAGTTGCTGCTATTGTATGGGAGTCTGTTATTTGGCAAGCAAGCGGCAGAGAGTTGCAGAGAAGTGTTGATTTGTGTGTCAGTTAATGAAGTAGTTGGATCAAGGGGCAAGTGAGGATGTCGAGGAGGACTTTGCTGGATGTGGCGATGTGAAGGAAGGGGCTCTGTGCAGTAATGTGGTCAGTTGATGCAGGTCAGCAGTGGGTAGAAAGTGGTTGTAGAAATGATGTGGTGGTCAGGTTGACAATGTGGTAGTTGTTAGGGATGTAGTTTAGTTTGTGGTATAGTCTGGGTGGTTGTATGAAACAGCAACGTGATGCACGGTTGTGTGCACACTTGCACAATTTTGGAGATGTAAAACATAAATGTATGTTGAAATGAACTGGAAATAAAATTGTAAATGAAATGGAAATATTTTTTTCGAAATGAACTTGTTTATTATTATTTTTTTTTTTTAAATATGAAAATGCAAATGGAAAAACAATAAGAAAAACAAGCACACGAATAAAATGTCACAAAAATCACACGCAAACACAACGCTAATTTTTTTTGATGCAATACACACACAAAACAAACAAATAATTCGAAGAATAGAAATTAAAATCAAAGCAAATTTCTCGACAACGAAGTCAAAATCTTGTTCGGATGACGGAAATACTATTGGTTAGAACACCGTCGATCGAATTTATAATAAAACTAACCGCAAGCGCACAGTGACAATTTTAGTATGTTGCGAGTACAGGTTGATCCGCAGGGAATTGTTAAATTTTAAATTTCTATTCAATCAAATTAAACCAAGGCTTGAGAGTGTTAAGCTAAAAATGTAGAAAAATCAGCAAAGAAAATAGATAAAAATATGACAGTAGAAGACAATTTAGAAATAAATCCGCTCTCTAAATCACATAAATCAACAAAATGAAATTATGATATCTCTTTTGGTCATTAGTGAATTTAATTGATGTGTTTGTCATAAGTATGGCATATTTGTGCTATTAATTATAGCTCAATGTAAACCATCAAACTATAACACAACCACTAAACCACTATTTAACTTTCATGAAAAATGAATAATGAACATGAAAATAAAATCTATTCTAAGTATGACCTATTAACTATTGATTAGAAATATAGACCATCAAATTTTGATTTTAAAATCACTTCATTACCAGCATCATAGGTAGATGAAGAGGTAATTCGCGTTTGTTGTTTGTTTAAGCATGGTCTATTTAGTATCAACAATATAGCCTATCAAATTCAAAGTTAAAACAACAAGTTAAACCACTTCAGATATTTCCATTAAGAAATATATATATATATATATATATATATATATATATATATAAATGATTAAAAAGTTGAATCTACATATTAGAGAGCTTAATTACCCATAAATTGAAGAGATTTAGCCTGTCATATTTATTATCATATCAACAATTATAGCATGCAACATGAAATAAAAACAAGAGAAAAGGAGAGCTAAATGAAAAGAGTGCTAATTAAAAATGAAATAAAAACTAATCTACTTGCAAGAAAAATAAACTAATTACTAACATGAAAGGAAAAGAGCATGTAAATAAAAGAGAACATTAATTACATTGCATAAAAAAGAAAAAAATTCATGAAAAGAAAATGGCTAAGTAGCAATGGAAAAAGAAAGCTTTGATTTATTTGTGAGCCTAAACTAAACTAAAAAGGCTATGCAAAAGAGAGGAGGATTACATGAACATATGAGGTATTTATACATGTTTTAAAACCTTAATTCACTTTTTTGAAGAATACCCAAACTACCGCTTAGCAAGTGTGACCACCAAGTTATCATTAGCATGAGGTAATCATGCATTAAGTTTGCGTGAAACTCTAATGGTCATTAGCATGTGCATTAACTCCTAATTTGTGAATCAAGGTAGGTGGGTAGGTGGGGTCCCCCATGATACATGAAATGAATTATTTTCATCTTCATTTGTTTCTCTTTAATCTTGTGCATGCATATATCTTCATGAAACCACTTGCATTTGAATCAAAATTCCTACAAAAATCATAAACATGTCCAAGTAATTTTTCTCAAATTAATATATGCACAAAAATGACCATTTTGTCCCTATGTAAAGATAAATGTGTGACGATTTGAAAATGATTTGAATTTTGGTTTAAAGTGTAAAAACACCATATACGATCATTTATTTAATTAAATTCGATAAAATATGAAAGTAAAAATATGCATATTTACATGCACATCACAGCATTGTCTAGCCTTCAGAATCAATGGTTGTAGGTTGGTTGGTTTCGACTAGAATCAATGGTGCAACTGGAGCAGTAGAGGATGCAGCTTCTCATCAGGTCTGAGGTAGGGTGATCGACGAGTCTTTATAAATAATAGAACCTGGCATTTAACACGGTTAGGTAAATTTAACTTAGAATAAAATACCTATGTGACCAATACCCAGAATCCAAAGGAAGTCGACGTATGTTGACTGATCGAATTCTGGCTATTGACTGGGGCAAGTTGTAACATCCCCCATCTAGAGACCTAAAGTTAAGCACTACAGATGCTGCAGTCGTTTATAGTATTAACTTTCGGCGACTAAATACGGCTATGTTAGTGGTATCTATAATATCAAAGGCACTTGAGTATGAAACAAATCACAGATTTCAAAACAACATTTTTTCCATTACATTTCAAAGCATATGTTCCATATTCAGATTACATAATCCCAAAATGTTTCCCAAGCAATGATGAAATATACTTATTACAAAATACACCTAGAGTGACATATAAAGATACCTCCTTGGATATACAGACTCGCAACTAACTTAATACACGACGGAAATACCAACAAAACAAGGAGCTGCAACTCCTAGAAATATTTTCATAAGAAATATTTAAACTTTATAATATTTTAAGAACATATTGGAATACAAATAGTTATACTGGAATAATAATTTAAAATTAATTATAGAGTTAATTGACTAAAATTAATTGGATAAGATTTAGTTAATGATATATTATACGTAAGACTATCATATAAGTAAAATGCCATATAAAAGTTATATAACAATAAAACTTATATGATATGTGTATAAACTAAATGTGGAACATTAAAAAAACCCAAAGAGACTTTAGAAATAAATAAATATGTAAATGTACATATACCGTTATTTTTGATGTGTCTGACACTTGAATCGCTGGGGTATTTTATAAGAAATATATTATTCTATAAGTCGATATCACTGAAATGTATATTGAAGATTATGAATCTTCAATATAATGATGTCCTATACCATAAATATATTAATAAATTACTTACGTACTCCTTAATTGTTGAGCAAACTCAAGCTAGGGATGTTATGCGTAGTATTATTAATATATTGAACAAATGAGGTAAAATAACTATATGTATTTGTTGAGCAAACTTAAGGTACATATACTATACATATTCCACACCATATGGTATGTATGAGTAAATAATCTCTTTTGATTTGTTGAGCATACTCTAGGTCGAAATGAGATTAGAATAAGGAAAAATGGATTAGAAGTTATATGTGGTCCAACCGATAAGGGGTTATCCATCCTTTATGGGGCTATGATTTGCTGAGCAAACTCAAGGCCAAAATACCAAAACAAATGAGTCCTAACACCTACTAGTGAAGTTGTAAGACTTCCATGTTTCATCTTAGGGTTTGGAGAAACATAAAAGACTAGTGGGAGCCTTATTAGAAAAATGAAATGGTAACATTTAGCATTTCTAATATTGTGAACATATGCTATATAATGTTATAATTACCTACGACGGTAAATTTGTGCATATAATATGATTGATAAAACCTTTGTCAACTAACATATATATAAACAAACTGAATTGAAAGTTGACAAATATAAATATAATATATACTTACTAATATTTCTAATTGCATGTTATATAATGTTTCTATACTCATGTAAGTGCCTAATTTCAATTAATTAATACATTTGTAAGTTGGTCACTTATACGTTTATTTTGTTTAGACCATGTATTGCATTTTATAAGTTTTTGAACTCTAAATGCAATTCAAGACTATGGATATTTGATTCATGTACTTTCACATATAAATGTTATATGGTGAATAGTCATTGTTTGCGTACTACAATGTTTCGATGAATTTAATTCATTCAAAGTAAGCCAATAAACAATATTTTAAGATCATGTATTCAACTAGAATGATTTCAAAAGGATCAAATCGTGTTAATATAACACAAGACCATAAACTACGAGATACATCTAAGAACTCAATAATTGAAATGTCATCTTGATCGGTTTACATAAAGTGCAACATATTTGATGTCCTAAATGTTAAGAATATTCAAATGCGATTTTGTAAAAAGTTTGTTATGATATTGTAGTAAGGTTTTCTTTTGAATAGTTCGTCCATTTGAAAGAAAAATGAATGTATAAGAATGGATATAATTTAAGGCAAAGTTGGAATAAAGAGAACGAATAGTCATTTTTGCTTCATAGAGAAACATTGAAAACGAGAATTGTAATAATAAATGATACTTAATATTGGAATATGAAATATGATTTTTATTCCGAAGTTTATTTTCATATAGAAAATTATTTTCTATAACATTTATTCCTTTAAGTTCAAGATATTTGATCAAAGAACTCTCCACTGTAAACTAGTTGCTGCATATGAAATAAGTAAACAATAGTAAGTGAATGGTGGACCTCTAAATTTAGTACGCTGGTATAGTAGTGGCGGAAATAGCGGGAGCATGCCATATAGAACCTAATGATTGCATCAAATTACAAAAATTGCTTTCATAAAATGTACCGAACGTTATTTGTGAAATAATGTTTATTTGTGGTATTGACTGAAAAATAGATATAACTATATTTCAATATGGGTATTATGAATATTCATTATGAAATAGAACTATATTATGGAATTTGTTTTCATAGTAAAAGTGATGCAACAAAAATACATGTGTCCAATATTATTTACAGTTGTTTTAAAATTATAGACTAAGTCGTAGTTTTGAGAAATAATTTTACTATATGATTATGAATCATCTGATACAGTTTAATTATATCTCAAACAATTAATGGATATACACCCATTTAGTGGAAGCATCATAAGAGTTGATGAACTCTTTGAATTAATACATATTGATGTATGCAATCATAAGTCTATTAATACCAAAAGGGTTCAACATACTTTCTTATATTCATCAATGATTTATTACCAATACGAACATGTGTATTAGATACACATATAGTAAGTTTATAATAAAATCATAGAATATAAAAGAAAAGTAAATAAAATAACATGCAATAGAATAAAATGATTTGATTTGGTCGAATTAGTGAGTATATTGGAAAGAGTCCCAGATGTAGATAAAAATGAATATAGATTCAATCTCATAAGTCACTCCTCCATGTGATATATAATGATGCACCAATAAGGAGTAATCAGACATTATTGGAGAACTTACGATTAATTGTGAGTGAAGTTGAGTTAGTTTCTTTCTATAAGGTCATGAGAGTAGTACACAAGGTTGATATTATTTCATCTAAACAACAGTTTACAAAATCATACAAGATAACAGTTTGTAAGAAATCCCAACATATCTTAGGCTAAGGAGTTGGCAGGTTGTGCGAGTCGAAAGATTATAGGTAATAATTGTTCATGAGGGATCTTGTATGAATCTCCAAAAGTCTTTTGGAAAATTCTGTCATCAAATGACATATTTTTGTTTTAAACATAGTTTTGGTAAACTAAAATTAGTTTTATAAATAAAAAGGTTCATAAAGCATTTATGAATCCTTATTCTATTTGCACTAAGAAACAATTGTTGTTTCAAAATATATCAACTTCATTGTGAAGGAATTTCATTGAGAAATTTTTGATAGTTAAATAGAATTGGATTCGATCCAAAGATAGAACTAATTGTATGAGATGAAGTGAAATTAACTAACTTAAATGAACACATAGCATTAAATGTCTAATAAGTATTCTCGTACATCGAAGAGAAACTATGAGTTTCTTATTAATATCGAAAATATACATTACCCTAGGTTGTTCAAATAAACCATATAGATAGTTGACTCTATATGGTACAATGCGCAAATCTGAAAGAATTCCATGTACGCTATCAAAATATGATTTTGGTGATCATAACCAAAGAGATGTGATCCATCGGTCGAGATTGTGTTTTTATTGAAAGATTAATGTGGTTGGAATTAAATGAGCAATGTTAATAAGAATAATATCGTAAATTTTAATTGTTGAAATTAGCATAATAGATTCGATATTCAACATGCTTAAGTTAATTCAGATTTACTCACAAAATTATCGCTCAATAAGACTTAGTGTTTGGTACTTATGTATTGAAACAGAAAATTCTAAATAATGATTTAGAGTAAGCTGTTTACACATATTAACCAAAAATGCCTCAAAGTTAGTGGAAGCGATATTGGGTTTTGAGTCTTTGGATATGATCGAAGAAATGATATGAATGTGTCATTTTATAAGCATCAAGATTGAATAAGTATTAAATATCAAAAAGTCTGATTTTCAATCAAAGTGTAGATGAAGCATGTGTTCATAAGAAAGAACGTTAAAAGGTACATTTATTTTCTAAACTATAAGTAAACAACACGATGTTGATTTTAACATTTTGCTTGTATTATAATCAACTTAAGTTGTTTTAATACTCACTTTTGGATGGTAAACGTTGTCTTTTATGGTGAGTATAAAAGATATAGGGATTGTCCCAAAACGATATACAAGAGCACCTTATTAAAAAGAGAACATGCAAGTTGGATTCATTATGCATTAGCAATAGGAATTATCATATAGACAATGTTGTGTATGATACTGTGTTTTGTTTATATATTTGAGACATGGAACGGATATAAAATCCAAATTGATATCAATAAATGGTTTTTTGAGGTGTTTTTGCTATTTATGAAATACTAGAGAATTGTTTATAGAAACAATGAACTCGTTGTGATGGATCGTTTGGACACAAACTTTTATAAGTGATATTGAATATAACATGTCGATGATAAAATTCAAGTTAAAACCTTTAATTTGAAAATGTTTCAAAATAAAAGTGATCGTGGTCGATTCAATGAAATGTTGAGAACATTAACTTGAATAGCACTACAATAAACCAATATATATATATATATATATATATAGATATAAATGCACAAATTTATAATTGAGCCAATGGTGATTCCAAATGTTGAAAATCCCATAATATTGTTATAAGATAACAATGTCATGAAATTGGTCATGATAGAACTTAAAGCTCACTAGAAGGTTAAAGACATACTTCGAATCATTCCACATGATAAAGGCAGTTTATCAGTGTCAGATATAGGTAATCGACAAAGTAGATAATTAAAAAATTATAGCATGCCCATTTAATAAGGGACTGTCCTAATTGGTTTTGAGAAAACCAATTAGAGAATTTGGAATTAGATTCCATAATTGACCCCAAGTGCAAGCGGAAGATTGATAGAGTTAGGGGTGTGCCCTAAAGGCAATTATGTAATTTGTTACACATATCTAACTCATTGACCAATCTTGTTCGAAATAAAAGGTATTTTCTTCCTATTTTATACTTGATATAATGTGACTATATTAATTAATTAACTCAACTAAAAGTATATTTAATAGAAAAATCCATAAATGGTATATTTTGTGATAGTAGTTACAAAGTGTTGTAACCGAGAGTGATTTATCACAACAAAACAAATATACCATTTTAAATGTTCCTAGTCAAGATGCATCGAGACTAGATATTGATGTATTCATTAGGAGTGGAGTACGTAAAGCTCTCCAAATGTTGGACAGTGTATTACTCATAACTGCTTGGGGCACCTAGGGATTACCTACTAATAGTTTTTGGATAACTATAGAATGATTCACTCAATAGTTTCCTGTTGGTTAATATAACTAAGGTCAAACTGAAAATATCACTGTGATTGATTTACATAGTTATCTCAACTTAAGAATACTATGGATCTTCAATATGAAAGCTCCGCTTTAATTATAACCAAATCATGGCATGGCGTCCATCGAGTGACTATAGCGGGGTCGAGTGGAAGTATTGGAAGTGAAGCACTATTCAAGAGAGGATTCATCTCCTCAATTATATGCGGTTAGTATCACAGTCAACTCAAAGTCAAAGTATCTGGCCAGAGCATTTCGGTTAATAATAGTCGTTATTATTGAACCAATGAATTTTTGTTTGGACTATAAAGTTGAAGGTGGATGAGGTTGAAATTTTGACCATTACCAAATTCCATAAGTCCAAAGTGATATAGTTTTGACAAAGAGAATTGGTGTAAACAAATGTCACAACCGGGTAACGTTTATTAAACTAAAATTGGATTTTTACCGAAAATGGGTAAGTGATAAATTTAGCCATAATGTCACACCACCGGCTAAATGATGTGTGAACGTTAACATTAGAATAGTTCGATGTTAATCGTTGACTAAATTTACACCCTAGAGTTGCACAGTCAAAATGATGAATTCCCTTAAGACCGAATGATTTAATTAGTTTGTAATCGTTATAAATTAATTAATATTTATGAAATATTAATTATAAAATTTGAATATGAGTGGAGAAATAAATAATGTTATATATATACTTATAACAATCATAAGTATATCGATCGATATACAATATCAACAAGCAATTAAATTAGATTTAGTTGCATAGTATTTTGGCTTAGATTTAGATAGGTTTAAGCCCCATCATTAGGCTGCAAAATTTTGTTTTGGGAAGCTCTTGGGTGGCTAAAACATAGGAAATTGACTTGGAGGTAACGGGTTGAGATCAAGTGAGAACGGGTAAAAAGGTTTTCCTCGTTTCTCTCTAATACAACCCTATATGTATGTATGTATGTATCTCTAAAAATATTGATGAACTTTTTTCAGCCACCATTACCTTCTACATTGACGATTAAAACACAGGTATCAATCCACTTCAAAATTTTCAAATATATTTCAAATTAAAATAATATTATTCGAGAGTTAGAGGTCGGTGATTCCGGACTTGCAAATCCGACGAATCAAGAACAGCAAAAGGAAGGGAAGTCATTGCTTCAACGTGGATTCAATGGCATCATTAAATTGGTAATTTTAATTCATATTATAGTAACTAAATTATATTTTATGATCCTATAATGAGCAATTTCATATCTTTTTAAATATATTGCTATTATATGTTTAGTTAGGTGAGATTTTGTAAGTAGATGTAGTTGTCACAAATCAGTTTGGTTATGTGCATAATTTGTTTATTACACTATTTGATTTATGTATAGACAAATGTTGTTTATTGTACAAAATAAATTTTTGTCATTAATAATTGTTATATATATATTTATTAATAAATTCATACACACACACACATATATATTAGTGTATATTTCTCTCTCATAATAGCATAAATGCATATAATGTATATATATATGTGTGTATGTAGGTATATGTATATGATTTAAAAAATTTAGTATGCTTATTTATATATAATATGAATTTTTAAATTCAAAATTAATTATCATACATATATTCATATTTTTAAATTAACATTTATTGAAATTTTAAATTGTTTATTATATATAAAATGTTTATTACATTAAAAATTCAATTATATATTTTTAAAATATTATATCATTTCAGAAATGTATAAAAAAAATTAGAAATTTTTCAATAAATTTTATTATTTTTAATAATTAATATTATTTCAAAAAACCTGTTTATGATTTATTAAAAATAATAATTTAACTGAAAATTTCTTCAAAATTTTTGTAACCTTTCATTCATGATCCTAGAATTTTTGAACTTATGAAATTTGAATTTTTAATAATATATTATTTTATATTAAATACTTATTGCCAAAATCAATGTATTTATTTTTAAAAATAATATTTCAACTTTGAAAAATCTCCATATTTTCCTAAGCTCCATTTTATGATCCTAGATTTTCGAAAATTATAAAAATTGAATTTTCATCATTTGATTATTTTATATTAATTATTTATGGATGAAATCATTATTTTATTCATAATATATACAGATTAAAATATTAAAATTATTATGTTTGCAAAACTAAGTTAATTTTGAATTATAAATAATTTTTAATAAATTTTCTCTCTTTTTCTATATACATATCTATCTATATATAAGTGTTTTATGTTTATATATTATATATAATATATTTACACATATATATATATATATGTGTATGTGTGTGTGTGTGTTTTTTTGCAAGGGAAGCGGGGTTGGCTGGCCCCCTACTAGTTTATTGAAGACTAATAAAGGAAAATGAGATTATGAATAGGCTCGTAATCACAGAAACAAACTAAGAATACCACACAAAGGCAATGACTTAGAAAACACAAAGTGGAAAACCAAGATAGAAAGAAGAAATAAAAGAAACAAAACTATTTAAAGATGGACCGAAACACACCCCAATTCCAATAAGATGACTTCTAAAATCAAAATGGCTAGCATTCATTCCTGTGATGATTTCATGTTTGAATGTTTTCCATAGTTGATCCCTACTCTTGCTTTTATTTTCAAAGCATCTCAAATTCCTTTCCTTCCATACTAATTTCATATATCCCATTCAACTGCTAACACTCCATGCACATGGTTACTACCGATACTTCTCACTAGTCTGCCCCATAAGTTCAACGGTCAGAGCACTCAAAGAAAATATGGCCTACACTTTCTTCCTGCTTCTTACAGAAAACACATAGGGGATCAACACTCATGCTATAATATTTCATCTTACTCGTAGTCATTAGGGCATTCATTATGACTTTCCACATCAGTAAGTTATCCCTGACCGGTGAAAATCTGCACCACATAACTTTATGCCATACAAAACTAGGTCCGATGCTAATATTTGATAGAAGACCATAGACAACATAGATTGACTGAGGCTTTTCATTCCAAAGTACCGTGTCATCAGGAGCAGCTGGGTAAGAGTTACCCCGAGCTCTATTCTGAACTACCATGATATCTTGATTACTATTATATGGCAAAAGAAGCTTGTCATCATACAAGTGATTAATTGACAGAGCTTCTCTACTTACTGCAGCTGGGTTATCTGATGGGAAGCAAAAAAAATTCCAAGAATGAGGCCATAGTCCATCCATGAATCATCCCAGAAGCTTTTAGCACTAGTTTGCGAGAGTGTAAATTTAATGAATGGTGAGAAGGTGGTTCTTAAATCCATCAACTTCCTCTATGTCCAGCTGCTTCTGGGGGACTTACATAGTCCAGAATTTTCTACTACCAAGATTACACTTTTTATTCATTCAATCCACAAGCGATTAGCACCACAAAGTAAGGCATTAAAATGAAAACTAAAGGTCGATTTGTTCCATAAGTGCAAGTTAAAAATTTCTAGCCCACCTTTATTTTTTGGCATCTCGATTTTTGCAAACGAGCATGGGACAAATTTATTAGAGTGAATAGAGCCAGACCATAAGAATCTTAACATAGCACTTCTAACCATTCTCAACAGTTTATTGGGAAGTATAAAAACTCTAGACCAATACACCATCATAGATGAAATAACAAATTTGATTAAAACAAGTCTTCTAGCTTGTGAAAGATATCTTTGGCCCAATAGTTCATCAAGTTACAAATTCGAGTGTACAATTAACAGTTGTAATTCTAGAGGTGCAGAGAGGAAGCCCAAGGTAGGTCATGTCATTATTCATAGGTTGCAATCCAGATATAGAAATTAAATGTTGAGCTGCTTCTTTAGAAGTTCCTGAAGTTATCATTTGAGACTTTGTTGTATTCAGCCTCAAACCAGTTAGAAGGTAGAATTTATCAAGAGTTGCAATTATATTAACTATGGAGACCTGCTCAGACCTGGTAAATATCATTATATCATCAGCAAAAAGGAGGGAAGAAATATGAGGGGATTTACATTTTGAATGAAACCTTATTTCCCACTCTATGTACCTCTTTTTCAACATGGTAGTTAAAACTTCCATCACAAGAATAAAAATATAAGAAGAGATTGGATCACCCTATCTGATTCCTTGTTTACTTCTAAAAAAATCCTTAAGTAAATACATTGTATTTTATTGAGAAAGATGGGGTAGATATGCACCTGTGGATCCAAGCCACAAACTCTTTGGGAAATCTCATCACTGCCATAATTCTCACAATTGTTGACCAGTGAATACTATCATAGGCTTTCTTTAAATCCAGTTTGAGCATGGGATTTTGGGTAGCTTAGGTTCGACCATACCCCTTGAACAATTCATGTGCCATCATGACATTGTCAAGGATATTTCTTTTAGGCAGAAAAGCTGGTTGGTTTTTGGAAACGATTCTGCTAAGAAATGAAACAAGTCTAGATGCTAAAACTTTAGAAATGCGCTTATACATAAAATTGCAGTATGAAATTGGCCTAAAAGAAGTTACAGAGGAGGGTTGTTGGATTTTTGGAATGAAAACAAGATTAGTTGCATTCACTTCCCCTAGCAGTTTGGATTTGTCAAAAAAATAATGATCTGCTTTTAAAAAATCATACTTGATTGTGTCCCAAGTGTGGATAAAGAATTGAACATTGAATCCATCTGGCCCTCCACTGGAATTCCTATTCATGGAGACAAGTGTTTTTTATTTCCTGATCAGTGACTTTATTGATTAGCTTGGCAGCTTCATTCGGTTGCACTCTAGGCAGTTGGATGTGAGATAGTCCATTAAAACTTGGGATGAAATCATCAGAGTTCCCAAACATATTTTTTTAGTAGTTGAGAAGAGCTTTATCAACTTCATGTGGGGTAGAATGCAGGACCGCAAAATCACCATAAGTTGTATGTGTGTGTATGTGTGTATTGTAACAAATATACATGCACATATTTGGAAAACATACATGACATACAAAATGAGATAATATGTATTTTGCGATGTAAATTCCAACATCTACATATGAGCATAGTATACCTTTCATGGATTATTATGTTACACATGCACTCACACACACATATATATGATACATTTATGTATAAACTAAATAAAATAAAATAAATGATTTTATTTAGATGAAATTTATAAATGTTCTAATTCAGTTAGACTTTATAGGCCAAGTAAAGATCCAATAGGGTAATTTTTTTTGAAATTCACCCATAACTTCTGCTGTGGGCTAGTCCAGTTCCAACAATGGTATCAGAGCCCAATAGCCTATGCGGTCTAAACTAGTCATATTAGGGCTAACTAATTAAGCTTTTCCGCTTAGTACGGTGTCTAGAATGGTAATGTCTAGGATTGGAATTGGGTAATCAAGTACCGGCCTGGCTTGGAAAGTGAAGTGAGCAAAAAGTTTGCTCCTGATAGAAAAGGCCCAACTTAATTTGGGCCTTGGGCTAATTTTCAAAATCATTTTGAAAATTAATGTTAATGATTTTAAATTTTGATAGTTAAATTTAAAATAAAACATGTTTATTATAAAAATTATAATACTACATAAGTTTTTGAAATGTTTGAAAGGGTAATGATATTTTCATAATGTTTGAAAATATTATATAATAATTTTAAATTTTAAATTTATTAATAAGATTAATAAAATAAATTAGTTAAATATGTTAATTAATTAATGTATATATGCATGTATTATATAAGTTGATATATGTTATGTTATTTAAAATGTCTGAGATAACATAAATATACATGTATGTATACAAGATAAATTTTGAAATTAATATATTTTGATAGAAATTTCTTAATTGAATAAATTAGTTAAAGGTTAATTAATTAAATAAAATACACACATATATGATATATGTGTGTTACACTATAAAGATTATAGCATACACTATAAATATTATAGTAGATATGTCCAGTATGAAAGTTACATTGGAATACTAACTTAAAATTAATTAAAGAGTAAATTGATTAAAATTAATTAGATAAGATTTAACTAATGATATATTATACGTAAGACTATCATATAAGTAATACGAAATATAAAAGTTATATAACAATGAAACTTATATAATATATGTATAAACTAAACGTGGAACATTAAAGAACCCAAATAGACTTCAGAAATAAATACATATGTAAATATACATATGCAGTGATTTCTGATGTACCTGACACTTGAATCACTGGGGTATTTCATAAGAAATATATTGTTCTATAAGTTGATATCACTCAATATATATATTGAAGATTATGAATCTTCAATATAATGTTGTCCTCTACCATATATTTATATATTAATAAATTACTTACATACTCCTTAGTTGTTGAGAAACTCAAGCTTGGGATGTTATGCGTAGTATTATTAATATATTGAACAGATGAGGTAAGATAATTATATGTATTTGTTGAGCAAACTCAACGTACATATACTATACTTTGGCCATCACTATATGGTCGGTATGAGTGAATAATCTCTTTCGATTTGTTGAGCAAACTCAAGGTCAAAATGAGATTAGAACAAGGGAAAATGGGTTAGGAGTTGTATGTGATACAACTAATAAGGAGTTATCCATCGTTTGTGGGGCTGTGATTTGTTGAGCAAACTCAAGTCAAAATATCAAAACAAACGAGTCCTAACACCCACTAGTGAAGTTGTATGACTTCTATGTTTCATCTTAGGGTTTGGAGAAACATAAAAGACTAGTGGGAGCCTTATTAGAAAAATGAAATGGTAACATTTAATCTTTCTAATATTGTAAGAAAACATGCTATATAATGTTATAATTATCTACGATGATAAATTTGTGCATTTATTATGATTGATACAACGTTTGTGAATTAACATATATAAAAAAACTGAACTAAAAGTTGACAAATAGAAATATAATATATACTTACTAACAATTCTAATTGCATGTTATATAATGTTTCTATACCCATGCAAGTGCCTAATTTCAACCACTTAATATATTCGTAAGATGGTCACTTATATTTTTATTTGGTTTACACAGTGTATTGCATTTTATGAGTTTTTGAACTCTAAATGATATTCAAGACTATGGATATTTGATCCATGTACTTTCACATATAAATGTTATACGGTGAATAGTCATAGTTTGTGTGGTATAATATTTTGATGAAGTTAGTTCATTTGAAGTAAGACAATAAATAGTATTTTAAGATCATGTATTCAACTTGAATGATTTCAAAAGGGTCATATTGTGTTAATATAACACAAGACCATAAACTACGAGATACATCTAAGAACTCGATCGTTGAAATATCGTCTTGATCGATTTGCATAAAGTGCAGCATATTTGATGTCTTAAATGTTAAGAATAATTAAATATGTTTTGTAAAAAGTTTATTATGATATTGTAGTAAGGTTTTTTTTGAATAGTTTGACCATTTGAAAGAAAAATGAATGTATAAGTGCAAAGACCCGAGAATTTTTACGATTTTTCATAATGTAATTAACTAAACTTTTCTTAAAAATATATGACAAAATTTTAGAAATGAAAATTTGATATTTGGTATGCATATATTGAAGCATAGCAAGTAGCAGATTTTCATTTGAAAATATGAAAGTTTGTTCTATCGTAAAATTTCAATTTTAAAATGGTTAATTTGACGGAAATTAAATATTTTTGAAATCTGAATATTTTTTATATAATAAAAATGTAAATCATTCTCTGAGTGAGACATCATATATCGTTTCATCAAATTGTGATTGCTCTAGCTACGTTTATCTTATTTTTGACGTTTTAGCAGCAGTTTGGTAACGAAAATCGAGTTTTGACAGGATGGTCGTATCTCTAATATCTATGTACCAGTCTGTTTGTCTCATCGTGCTGATCTCCACAGTATATTCATTCCTATATTTTGGCATCCGATACGCGGCAAAATCGGTGTAATGGTTAGCCGTATCAGTAACCATTTTGGGCTTTTGGGTTTCCTTCTGTCGATTCATCTATCAACCGTGTAAAGTAAATAGTCACTAGCTATAAATGTTTTTAGAATTCAATTTTTTGGCTGTCACTGTTCTCTATTCCAATTTATTATTCCTTAAGTTTGTCCATTTCTTATCCTCTCTGCCTCCCTTATAAAAAAATAGAAATATAAACTGTTGGATTCTTTGTTTCTGGGAACCTTCTCGTTCCATCTTCCTCTTCTGTCCAATTAATTTTTCTCTTAAAATCAATAATAATATAAAGTTTGTTTTTTTTGGATCTGCACGTCCTCCTTGCTCATTAACCTTCAAACACGAAACCATCACCAACACATGGCTGCAACGCCACATCGCCACTTCCTCGTTAAAAATAAAATTCACACATTGAAGCCTGCTTTTCCACCTACAGTCGGAATATGTCTTTCCTTCCCCTTGAATTGCTTGTGCCCATTTGCCTCTTTCTATGTTCATGTCATGTTCATGCAAACCCTGCCTTGCAGTCAGCATAAAGCACCGTCGTCCACTTTCCTTGATCTGCCACGCAAGCCGACCCCAAACTGCCCACAAACCTGGACCCCGCAATGGCCGTGCTTGCTCCTCCACTTAAACCCGCCACCTCAGCCCATAAAAACTCCACTGACCCTCTCCACGCAAAAAGGCCACCGACCCAAACACCCAGTTCACCATCCTCCTTAGCTTGCCGAAACACCTGCGCACCTCCACTGCGACCCGGCTTCCCACCAGACCACAGCCATCCACGTCGCCCTCCAACCTCACCTAACAGCTCCACCCGCAAGCTTCCCTTAGCACCCTTGACCTTCCTCCAAGCAGCAACCCTCTTTTCTCTGACCGCATCTATTTCCTTCCTCCTCGAGCAGTCCGTGGCATCCTGCAACACCTTGAACCCCTGCTTCTCCACCCGAATCTTCCACCCAGTCAGCACTTAGCAGCCTTGCATGACCCAAGTACTCCATCCTTCAACCTCCAAGAACTTTGCATTTCAAAAGCATGCATATGTTTCAGCTTGTTCTTGGTGAAGTAGTAGCACTCCTTTTTGTGAAAAATATAAATTATCTTGCATATCAGATTTTTTTCCCCCAAGTCTATCTTGTTTCCAAAGAAGGAAAAGGAGTGTATATATAATATGTTTAAAAGTACTTATTTAAATTTATGTTAATATTTTAAGATAGATTTTGTAATAGCTTCACAATATATATATATATATATATATATATATATATATATATATTATGTTTAAATGTCCATTTGACAATTTGTCAAAGAAATAAATGGGTTTTATGAATATTGATCTTTAAAAAAAGAAGTATATATATATATTATATATATTGTTTTCATCGAAATCGAATTCATATTATCTAGCTTGTCATAGCCATCTTTTGCTTGCTGCATGTCCATATGCACTAGTTCATGTCCGTATTCGCTGATCGTCGCATCTTGTCATTGTCATTTCTCTTGCCTCGAATGGTAAGCGATCACTCACGATTAACATTCTTATACTTAGTAAATTTATCTCATATGAAATGAAGATTGAAATATGTTGTTACATTTAAATTGTTAGTTATTTAAATTTTTATGTATGATATGTTATTATCTGCAATTGTTTACCTTTATTAATTGACATATGACGCCATAACCTGTTAGAAATATTTTAATTAATTGTTAATTATGATTATATATGCCTGTCATTGATATGCATGTCATTTTATGCTATTTTATATTCTCACACTACAACTTCCCTGTTAGTTAGGAATTCCCTATAGGTTGAAATGATACATACCCCAACGATCTTATAGATTAGGGAAAAACATTATGGGTTGAAATGATAAACCCAAGCCATTTTATTGATTTTTGAAATTGGGATTGCTGGTTGAAATGATATATACCCGTAAATATTAAATTATTGCGGATTGAAATACTAAATATCTGTATCACTTGACCATAGGATAGAAAATTATATGCGGACCCCGTTGGTCTATTTTTGAAAATGATTTTCAAATTTTTGAAAGGAAATATATGGGTTTTAATAAATATTGATTTTTAAATATAATATATATTGATTTTATTTTAACATATATGAAAATTTTAGATTTTAAAATTATATTTTTGGAAATTTAAATTATAAGTTAAGGTTTGAAAAAAAAGTAAATTTTAAGTTTTTTCTAATAATTGTATTATTTTTAAATATATAAAATATAGTTTAATAAAAAATAAAATAGATTTAATAAAATCAGATTTAACTTAATAATATTTAATATAACGAAATAGAATTTAATAGAATTTAATTGGATAATTATATATATTGTATATAAAATATTTATTTAAAATTATATTACTATTTTGAAAATAGATTTTGTAATACATTTAATAAAATAAAGGTTGGGAAGATAATTAGTAATTTGTACGAGAATTGCATATAAAAAAGAATTAATTGGAAACTTACTAATTTTGAGATTATGAAAGGTATGATTTTATAACTTGATTTAATTAAAAGTAATTAAATGAATATTTTCCAATTTAAATAAAAATTGAATATTTAATTTGGTTTTAAGTTTGTAAATTGAGATTTTATTTAAATGCTTATAAAAAAGTAATTAGGTGAATATATTAGAATAAAATATAATTGAAGTAAGATATTTAATTATTGATTTTATCTAAATTTGTAAATTAAGATTTTATTTAAATGTTACTAAAATGATTAAATGAATATTTTCAAGTTTAAAATAATAATTAAAGTTGAATTTTGAAATACAAATGAAATTATTGTAAATTGTTGAATATTTAAACTTTAAAACCTATTGAATTGGAAGTGGTTTAAATTTGTGGTTCGAACCTGGATTTGAAATCAATATAAATTAAAAATGGTTTAATGAGAATTTGGATTGAACCTTTAACCTTTTTAATTGAAAATTGTTGGACTGAGATTTGATTTTAATTGAATTTTGGAACTAAAATTGATTCGAATTAATTTGTGAAATTAGAAGAAATAATTCTAATTTGAAACTATTTTCTATGTAAACTATTTTCTAAAAATATAAACTACTTTAATATATAAACTATTTTAATATATAAACTATTGTGTGGTTATGATTTTTGGAAATGAAATTAATTTAAAGTGAATAATGATTTCAAAAGTGAATTTGATTTAAAGTGACGCGATTTCGAAAGTGAATATGATTTCAAAAGTGAATACGATTTCGAAAGTGATATGATTTTGAAATGAATATGATATTTTGATATAAATTATGAACTGTTTGAAATAAGATGACCACGGTGTGAATAAGCGTTTGGTTGTTAAAGAGATCGGGATCAGATATTGTCATACTCTCTTCCAAAGCCGAAAACCACTTTAACAACTGTGTACATGATGGAGATTGCAGAATAAAGTAGGACGGTTTGGTGACAATTCTATATAAGGTATTAACGCATCCCTGACTCCCGCGAGTCAGCTTGATGTGGCTAAAACATGAGCTATATTGGGCCAAGTGAGGTCGCACCTCCGATCATGCAAGCGCTTTGATACCATTCTATTGCTTTGTGATTTGATTGGGTGAACCTTTGATTTGGGAGTGTGTCTCGAGGTAGGCGGTAGTAGCTGTTATGCTTTACCACCAGTTCAGGATTGCAAACGGTAGAATCCTACCCTGACATTGCCCTGTGTGCCTTGTCACATGCCTTATCGCACCCACTACGATTTTGGTTTGTACCATACCTATGAAGTGCCCTCTGATAGCCCTTAAGTTTACAAAGGAATTACGGTACTATATAGACTACAGGAATATATAAAAATGTGTTAAGGGAGATATGGGTAACGCCTTAACGCTATTTTAATATTTTACTGTACTATAGACATTATATATGTAGCGTATTTTACTATGTATGTAGATAGTTTAACGGATCCTTAAAGGATGGGAATTCCAAACATCCTTTGAGTTACTTTGTACTTCACTTGACATTTCACTTGAGTTGATTTACTAGTATAAATTGATTTACTAGTATAAGAATGTTAATCCCGACGAGAGTGTTTTGTTTTTTTCTTTATGCCCGTGTCAAACTGAGTATCATAGCATTTGAGACTCACTTTTGGAGCTTTGCTTAAAGATCTGTCTTATATCTATTCAGATTATCAGTCATTTCAGTTATTTCCAATTATTTATGTTCAGACTTGTCATTTGCGTATGTATTAGAGATTCCTTTGTATTTGGATTTTTGTTGTATTTTGTTTCAGACTCTGATGTTGTAGTAGCTTCATGAACTACTATTTATCTATTTCGCTGCTTATTGTTATATTTCTTAGAGTCCGTGATGCTGTGATTGATTTATTTACTATACATGCTAAGTTTTGCTAAATATAAAATTAACAAATGTTGTTTTGAGCAATTCAAGTCTGTCATGAGTGGATGATTGTCGATTTGAATGGCTCGAAATATCGGGTCGTTGCAGTGGTATCGGAGTTCTGGTTTAGGTAAAGCCTATCATATGGAGTAAAACTCATTAGAGATAGGGTAGTAATACCCTAGAATGAGTTGAATTAATTACAGAATCATCTTCGTTCGAGCTTAAATTCTTCGTTACAATCCTCCTGGATTAGGATTTCTTTTGAATTTTTAGAACTTTCCCTTTGTTCTAAAATCCATTCTCATCTTTTCAATTCGTGTTTTTCTTGATACTGGAGCATCCTATAGCTGTAACAACCCTGTATTTTGTGATCATTTTAATTTTAGATTTTAATTATTTTAACTGAAATTCCTGATTTAAAAACTTTATTTTATTTACTAAAATGGATAAAAAAAAATTATTTTAAATATAAATTTTGATTTTTGTGTGAATTATAAATCCAAACCCGAGTAAATGGAATATTTCCAAAAAGGTGGATTTTTGGTCAAAATGGTCGAACTTTGACTTTTAAATTTAAAATTTAAATATTTGAATTTTTGCGTTTTTATCTTTCATTATGAAAATAGATTTACTTTCAAGAATACCGCTTTGCGTTTCGTTGAAATCGAATTAATAGTGTGAAAGTTATGCTTTTTACAATATTGTGTGTAAATTGTTTTATTTAACAAATTTGTTTATTTAAATTTATATAAATAATATCTTTGTTTGTAAAATCATGTTCTAATTTGTTTAACATGGTATGTTTTGCATATATTTTATTTTTAAAACATTTTTAAAGTATAGTTATAATGTTCAAATGTTGATTGTATATTGTTTTAATCTTTATTTCTAGTTTCCATTAAATAAAGTATTTTCTTTATTTATTTCCTACTTTTCCTAAAACTATTTATTTATTCTTCATAATATCTATCTCTGCCTTATTTTTCTTATTTATACATTCATTTAGTAATTAAATGGATAAGTATTTAGATCCCTATTTATTTCTTGGAAAGAAATTCCAAATATATATACACGTTATAGTTTTAAATGGCATACATTTAAATGTTTATTTTAATAAATATAAGTAATATTTTTGGTTGATATATCATGTTATAATTGTGTATATATATGTAACATTTCATGTTATGCATATATTTACAACATTTGTCCGTTTTTGTTTCATTTAATTTGGATATATACTTTGTAAATTAAATAACATACAAAGATGTAAATAACAATTAATTTATACGTTTCTATAACCGTTTTCTTGTTTATTTCTGTATTGTTTATATAAACGGCATGTATTTATTGAATTATTTCTTTGGTATATATTTATTAAATAGATGGGAATCAAATCAAATTAAGATACGTTACCTATTTTTAATTAAAGGCATGCGTACGTTTTGATTTATTACCTCTTTATCTTTCTATCCATTAATTTCATACCATAACTCCTACATATTTATTGTCATTTATTCCTTAATCCCTAGTCGCCTATATCACTATATTCACGTGAAAAATCTCTTCCTATCTTCATTTTTGCAAGCAAGTTCAGATCTGAAAAAAAAAGTGGTAATGTCTTCTTCCTTTTCTACTTTTCTCTTCACTTTTCTTATTGATTTTTCAATGTTTTGGCCATGCTTTTCTCTTGCCATGCTTAGCCATAGCCACCACCACCTCCTCCTCTTTACCATCCACAGCCTATCACCTCCTACTCCTTTGACCAGTCAAGGCCGTGCACTCCTTATGACAAAACTCCACCCAAAAAAAAAAAAATTGTGATGCTTTGAAAAGAACTCCACAATTGTAAACCTTGATTCTGAAAATCTTTTGTCAAGTAATTTTGAAAAGGAAATCCACTGCGATATATTTATTTTGGAATGTAATGTTTGAAAAATACCTTAATTTTTTTTAAGATGTGGCTTTCAAGGTATGTATATATGTATTTTGAAAATTATATGTGTTTGTGTAAACATTTTAGATTCCTCCTAAGAGGAAATTATGGGGATGTAATTTCCTTAAGTGGGGAGTCTGTATAACCCTAGATTTTGGGAAACACTTAATTTTAGTATATAATTGAGATTTATTTACTCAAAATGAAAATAATATATTATAATTGGATTGTGTATTAATTGACATATATCCTAATTTTTGAATTATGTCTATAATATGGATGTGCCTTGATTTCACGTGTTATGGAAAACTAACAAATATGGTTATAGGCATCAAATTCTATATTTAGAGTTTTTACTTGTGGGCCTAATATGTATATACATATTTAGTGTAAATATACACATATATGTTTATATTTTCTATATCTTAATTATGAAATTTTATTCAAAATTTGAAATTTGAATATATATTTATTTACTATATAAACATTTTGGGAAATTAATTGCTTGGGTATCAATTAATTTTACATTAATTAGAATTGGCGGAAGTTATCCGATTTTGACCCTAACTATTGGAAATAAAAGGGAAGGAATCGAAAATAAATTAAAAACATATTTTTTTTCTTCCTTCATCCTCTCACCATCCTCTTTACAATAGTATCACTAAATATTTTCAAATCCCTAAAATTCTAAAATTGAAACATGTGCTATCAACACCAAACAATATCACTAGCTACGAAGAAGTTTGAATTTTGTTGTTGTAACTCCACTACCTCTTCCTATTCTCTTGTAGCCGTGCATTTGAGTCCAA
The DNA here is from genome assembly GCA_030765085.1 of Allium cepa. Classification (NCBI taxonomy): domain Eukaryota; kingdom Viridiplantae; phylum Streptophyta; class Magnoliopsida; order Asparagales; family Amaryllidaceae; genus Allium; species Allium cepa. The sequence continues at coordinate 100,052,932 of CM060946.1, read as the reverse complement.
ACCAGACCCATACCCGAGCCATACCATGTCATGGTCGAACCATATTAATTTCCTAGGTTGAGCAATTGATTGTTGAAAGCATGGCCAAAGCAATTGTGTCCATTTTGCTTCTTATTTCGAAGATTGTTTCAATATATGTTGTATTGAATTTATATTTATATTTGTCTTGTTCTATTGGTTGCTACAAGATCAATAGCTTGGCTCTCTTCCCACTTGAGTCTATAGTCATGTTATCGTGCCTTCTGGAATTCATTCGTGTTGTTTGTTTTGCGAACTCCAGCTTTAAAAGGCGAGTAATCACACCTGACATTTATACCTATATGACTGTGAATTGATGGCAAGTGAAAGTGTAGAAATTATTACATCATGTTATACATGCCTGTGATATAAATTATATGATGTTAATCCTGTTTATTTATCTTTCATATCATCTGATACTGCTTTATGTTGTTATACTATTTATTTTATTCTGTTCTCACACTGCAAGTTCCATGTAGAATAGAATCACTATAGGTTGAAATGATACATACCCGAACAGACTTTAGAATAGGGAAAAATCGTTACGGGCTGAAATGATAGGCTTGGATGATTTTTATTTATATGTATTTGTCTTGGGATTGCAGGTTTGAAATAATCAAAAGCCGAAAATTTCACTGATTTTGGATATAATGATAAATTTCCGTATCACTTGATTTAGGTGTGAAATATTATCCAGATCTGTGGTTGATTTTAAAATATGATTTCTTATAAATTTCATGTATTGTAAAAGAAGGAAAAAAATAATATGAAATTTGACTTATATAGGATTTAAAATGGTTAAGCAGTGATTTTCTAAAAGGTTAAATGGTATAAGTTAATAGATGGCTTGAATTATGGTGTGAAAGTTTGATTTTACTTAATAATGGGAATTTAAGTAAAAATGGAATTATAAGATTAACTTGGTAATTAATATAATTGATGTATGAATTGGATAAATATAAAGTAAAAGAAAATATCAAGTTATTTGTAAAATAAAGTTAAGAATTGTATTTTGAATTTATGTAATTAGTTTAAAATGTTAAATAAATGGATAGTTAAATGGAAATTTTGGAATTTAACTTAACTTGGAAATGTGAAATTTTGTTTGAAATTAAAGGTTAAGTTAAGAAATTAAAAATGGAATTTAAGTCATATAAATAAAATGGAAATTAAGTTATATTTGGAAAATGGTAATAAAAATTTAAGTGTTAAGTAATTTGTTAAAATGTGAAGAACAGAAAATTGTACACTTGAATTTATTAAATGAATTATTAAAAATTTGATTTGATTTATAGGAAATTTACTTTATAAAAATCATAAGTTAAAGGTATTTTAATGAATATTTTTGAGTGTCAAAATATGATTTTTATAATGTTTAAAGGGTTAAAATCAAAGTTTATTTGTGGCTGAAATTTCAATATTTGAAGTGTTTAACTGAATAAATGAACTCAGAAAAGGCTAAATTTTTGGGAATTGAATATCTGATTTGAAAGAATAATAACTTCACTTTTTAATGGTTTAAATGAATGATTTTAATCTGGAATTATAAATCATTTTGAAATTTATAACCACGGGTACACTGCTTTGTGTGTCATGTGATTTCCTTGTGATTGTTGATGCACACCTTTGATTTAAAGAGTATGGCTAGAGGTGACCGGTTGCTGCAGCTCTACGCTACCCTAGTCACAATAACACTGTTATTTGCATTGTTTGCTTTAATATGGATATTTCTAGGATAATGTTTATTACTACTTAATTGATGGTTTGACTGACCTTAAAGGATGGGCGATCCCAAACATCCATTAAGTTATTGTGCATTGCTATTACAGTTCACTTGAGTTGGTTTACATTGTATAAGTATGTATGTCCTGACTCGAGTGTTTGTGTTTTACTTTACGCTCGGGTCAGCCTGAGAATCACAGCTTTGGATTCACCTTCTGGAGCTAGAGTTTTGCTGGAGCTTATCTGTCTATCTATTCGTCTACTTCTTTCAGTTAGTTCCTATTCGGTATTTGTCTCTGTATGGTAGTTTATGTATCTGTGATATCCCAAAATTTTTGACAATGTCAATTTAATAATCTTTACATAAAAATTAAATTGATATTGACAATATTGATTAATGAAATATGTTTTGGTTTAATAATCAGATTAAATAAATATTTAATTTGTGATTTTATCTTTTAAAAGCTAAAATAAATGTTTTAAACTTATAATGCATATATATATATATATATTTGTGTATATATATATATATATATTAGATAATCTTTGTTTTGGAATTTAACTTACATGATAGTAAATAAATGAAGTTTTGTTTTTAAGTTCTAATAAAATATTGAGTAATTAGGAAATTATGTTTTAAATTAATATTAAGCTTTTAAAAATCTATTTTAACTGGTAATTATATGGTTTGATAATATTTAAAATAAATGTTATATTGTTTAAAATTATATCTTAGCTTAATTTTTGTTTTAAATTTAAATAAAAGTTGATTTTATTTCTTTTTAAATATTATTTGATTAAATATGAATTGAGAATATTTTGTATAATTCTAAATATAAAATAGTCTATGATTTAAATTCATTTAAATATAAAAGTGATTTATAAATTTCCTTATAAATCATATAAAATTTGTTAAATTGTTATGTTAAGTCATATTAATAAATAAACTATTTTTCATAAATAAAAAAAATTAATTCAAATAGGAAAATAGAATCTTTATTTTTAATTTGAATAAATTGATTTTAATCTGGAATTTTATTTTGAAATTCAAACTAATCGATTCTTTAAAATATTTGTATAAGTTTTAATTTATAAATTGTTTTATTTACATTTACTTTTAATAAGAAAATCATATATATTCATTCAAACATAAAATAAATTAAAGAAAACTTTTTTTAAAACATTTAAAAGTATAACTTAGTTAAATAAAGGCAAGCGTTAACATATTAACAAATCAACTACATGTGTTAAGTAGTGAATTAAACAAAATGACAAGTGTCATTTGATCTTTTCTTTATTTTAATTAAAGTATTTTCAGCTTTTAAAACATTTCCACTTTCCTTTATTATCTTTTAAAGATCAAGTGCTAGATGAATCAAAAGAAACATTTCACTTAAAATCTAAAACTCTCAAAACCCCTCAAAAACAAAATCTGCATATTCTTTCAAAAGCAAACTCTAAGATCTATAACTCCTCTCAAAACCAAAACCTGTAACAAGAACATCAACATGCAATTTCAAAGTTACTGCAAAGCATTATCAAGTCTGCATTTTTACCTGAAGATCACTGCAAATCTGAGCAAATCAAAATGAAGCCTGCATTTGTATCAAAATGACCTGCATGCATCTATGTTGGTCAGAAATTCAAATGCAAGTAATTTCAAGTCTGCATCTTTATCAAGAATTGAAGAATCATACCACTGCAACAATTAAATCAGTTGACAAACTACTCCAAACTTTAAAGTTTGAATGCTCTGTTCTTCAGATTTAAGGTGAGTAACTTTTATTTTTAAAAATTCTAAGGTGAATCTGGTTATTGAATCATGTTTTAATATAAGTTGTATTGGTATATTTGGTAAAACTCTTGTGAATTTGTGATGAGAGTTATCTGAAAATTTGGACTACTTGTAGAACATTTCTGTTCTAAAGATTCCATGCCTGGTTTCAGCTTAAATCATTCCCTTGACTTAATATTTAAAACTTAGGATTTAGAAAGTATTGTTTGATTAAGCTATGAACTAAATTATAAAATTTTGATTTACTTAAATAGAAACAGTAATTTCTCAGTAAATCAAGTTTAGAGGTAAAAATCATGTCACTGATAAAATTCAAACACTGATGATTGTGCAATTCAGATATACAAATCAAAACTTTGGATTAATTCATGATTTTTAAATGAAAAATCATAAATTAAAAATGGGTTTTGTGACGCCCCACCTCTATACCCACGCTAGCCAAGAACACTACAGTGTAATGCTGTCAACTAGCACGGAGAATAAGGCTATTGAGGAGCGACCATCTGTATAATTGCTTTGTGCGAGTGTCGATATGCCAGATGAAAATACAACTTTTCATCTCAAGAGGAAATCCGACATACCGTTACAAACTCAAAGCTACTACACAGTGGCTATGTATAATCTTCGGAAACAAATATAGAAATAAGCATAACATAAATCAGTCACAGATAATTCATATCACAAAGGCGGAAATAGATATGAATATTACACATGAAAGTGTACATCAGAGTAGTGGTCAAACAAGATCCACAATATCAAAAAGAATAGATACAAGTGCTAGACAAAAGAATAAGTATACATCATAGTGTCTGTATCTCAAATGTATACAACAAAATAAACTACTAATCTAAGTAGTTAGCCAAAAGTCAGAATAATAATCTCTGACAAGGAGTCAAGCAGAAGCACCTGAAACATCTCGGTCTGACCCGAGTATTATTTCATAAGAAAATAATAAACGGATCAGTCTAGCTATAAATATCAGATGAAGTGATATATAATAAGAGATATGACATAAACATATAATAATCACAATTCCAAGCTGTGATAAATAAGTAACTGAAAATCAACAAGAGATTAATCAATATCACAATAATCTACTCAAGATAAAAAGGAATGTCATACTCCTAATTTCATTCACCAAACCACAATAAATGACAAATATATCAATGCCCATCGTAAAATTTGGTGAAACATAAATTCCAGAAATCAACACACGAAATCCAAAAATCACAATAAAAAGGATGGCCAATCCCACAAACTGGACATCGACGCACCTAGAAAGACACACCCCATGTACAATCGAACATCAACACACCTAGAAAGATATACCCCATGCTCTAGCATCGACGCACCTAGAAAGATACGCCCCATGCATAAATAAACATCGATGCACCTAGAAAGATACATCCCATGCATAAATAAACATCGATGCACCTAGAAAGATACATCCCATGCATAAATAAACATCGATGCACCTAGAAAGATACACCCTATGTACAGTCTAACACCGATGCACCTAGAAAGATACACCCCATGCTAAGTCGAACATCGACGCACCTAGAAAGACACGCCCCATGCATAGACGAACATCGACGCACCTAAAAAGATACGCCCCATGCCCCGACTTATTGAGCCGATTGCTCCACGAAGTAAACAAACATCGATGCACCTAGAAAGGTACACCCCATGCATAATAAAACATTGACGCACCTAGAAAGGTACGACCCATGTATAAACAAACATCGATGCACCTAGAAAGGTGCACCCCATGCATAATAAAACATTGACGCACCTAGAAAGGTACGACCCATGTGAGAAATGAGACGAAGCTCAATAAAATGAGGAACGGTCCTCCACATAAACAAAGAGACATCGCACATTGCTATTCTAAACCACAAAGATGATCGTCATGATCAACGAGAAGTGTCAATTACAATAAGCTAGTAAATATATGAGCTTAGCTTCATGTCCCATAACCACTAGCTTAACTTAAATATTTACGAACAAATTGTAGATCTCCACTAGAAAATTGTCACAAGAGATTCAATCGAACAAGTCCAAGAATTAACCGACGAAGTAAACGCAAGCATTTCATACCACTTGTTTTACTAAGTCATTTAATTAGATTTCTCATACGAGTGAGGTAAAGGTTTGTATATACTAATAGATTGGAAATCGATTTGAGAAAACGATCTTTGTAATAAAATAGTGTTGAAATCATTTGAAGAAAGAGTTTTGATATTTACTACTAGTATAGAAAACCTTTATATTTTAAAGTGACAAATCATAGAAGTGATTGTAGAAACAACCGGGCATAAAAATTCACATTCGAAGACGTGAATAAAATCCAAAGAAATCGATATAAAATCCATCAAAGTGGATATATCTAAAATTCCCAAAGAAAAGGTCATCAAAGTCGATAATAAATGACAACAACAAAAGGGAGACAACACGAATCGATTAAAGTTGGATATTCAAACGAATTAGCAATATAGGCTAATCTGGCAAATAGTAGCAGGTCGGTCGACCGGACTCCCTGAGTCGGTCGACCGAACCAGAGGTTGGAATGTGCTCGGGGTACCAGGTCGGTCGACCGGCCCAGGGGGCTCGGTCGGCCGAAGCCTGTAACCAGCACTTCCAAACAGAGGCAGGAAGTGCCTGGACTACAGGTCGGTCGACCGTCCCAGGGAGCTCGGTCGGCCGAACCTGTATACTTGCACTTCCTATCCTATTTCAAAGGAGGTGCAAATCCCGACCAAATTGCAATCGCACGAGCAACGACGCTAAGGGTTTATGCCAATCGACTACCCGGCCCTATATGCTCCTCGATGCATCACCAAAAACATGTTCAAACATCAAAGTTAGGATTTTTAATGAATTGAACTCAAAACACTAAAAATTGGAATATTCACAAAAGTATTCCAAATCAAAATCAAATGCACATGAATAAGTATTAGGAATTCATACCTAACAATAGAAGAGAATTATAAGCATAGATGTGAGATTAAAAATCTCACCTTTGAACCCAAACAATAGAAGAAGAAGCTTGAAAGCAAGCTAAGATCAATTCCTCTTCAATAACAACTCAAGAAGCTTCAATCTAAGCTTAAAAGATAAACATTTCCTAAATTAGGTTTAGGAAATTTCTGAAATCAAAGAGAGAATGAGTTGGAGAAGAAGAAGGGGATGCTTACCAATGGGTTCACCTGAGTTTGGAACAAGAAGATGGATTTGCAAAGCAAGCTAGGGCTTAGGAATTTCTAATTCCTTTTCTCTTCCACCATTGTTGAAAGCTTGAAGAGTTAGGAATTAGAAATGAAGTAATGAAGAGTTGGAGTGGGTTGGGACTGAGTTAGTAAGTGGGTTCAGCCCAAACCAAAACCCTAAGTGAAAAAGTGGCAAAAATCAACTTTCTCCAAACATATCAAAGCTTATACTCAAAAAGGTCGCAAACGTCATTTTGAACTCAATGGGGGTGGTCTCGAGTCCCAATTCGACCGTATGCAAAAAGTAGCTTTTCGGACCAAAATCCGACGAACGGTGAAATATTTAAATATATAATCGATAAATATGCGGGTTGTTACAGGCTCCCCTCCTTAAAGAAATTGCGTCCTCGCAAAAGTTAAAAAGGAAATATAAGAAGTAACAACCATAGAAGCATATTAACACAAAAGAAAATTTGAATCAAGAAGTTCACCATAAAGAGCACGAAGGAGTAAATCCGAAAGTTTTCGTTCGATGAATTCTCAAGATTTCACATGAGAAATCCATAGGATTTGAGAACCATTGAACCTCTATCAAAAAGAATATCTTTATATCAAAGGCGCTCAACCTCCGAAGCAATGATGCAAATAGAATGTTGCTCAAAAGTCAAATTTGGTGAAACTTCAATCCCCTCAATAACACCGGGCTCAAGAATAAAAACCGGCAACATAAAAACATTTCCATAGTTAAAAGACGTGGAAAACGTCATGAATATCAGAAAATTGAGCTGGTGCAACGACGTAGTATAAAAACGTATGTCCAATGAACCGATAGACCGGAACAATGATGTAGTATAATAATGGTACATCCATTGATCCAGATAAGATGGAACATCGATGTAGTGTAATAACAATACATCCGATGAACCGAACACCATAAAAGAACATCGGACGCTAGTCCATAAAAGAAATGAGATAAAGCTCAATAGAACGAAGTATATCAAAACGTCCGATGAACTTGATATAAAGATAATTCCATTCAGAGATCATCAAAGAATCAACCACTAGTTGCTTACGACAAAGCGCATTGGCGACACGATTTCCCTTCTGGGAATAAAAAGAATATCAAGATCATAAAATGCCAGGAACTCGAGTCAACATGAAGTTCCTTAAGAGAACATAGATATTCCAAAGATTTATGATCGAGGTGGAGAACAAATTTCTCATCCAAAAATGATGATGCCAAATTCCAAAAGTAAAACAATAGCCACGAACACTAGATCATGAGTGGCATATCTAGTCTCGATAAGCTATAATGATTTAGAAGCACAAGTGATAGCACGTTCTCCCTTGCAAGAGAATGGCATTCCGAACCAATACGACTAGTATCGGTACAAATAGCAAAGTCTTGGTTCCCCTCCAGGAATCACAAGAATAAGAGTATCGAAAGAAAGAACTTCTTTTAAATAATTCTCCTTTCCCGAAAAGTTAAAACTTTCAAAATTACATTTTTATTTTTATGTAATAATCTTTCTACAAATTTTTTTTACATTTTAACAAGTCAACATATCGTGTCTGACTGTCTCATCAAAGCGTTTAGGAAATTCCTATCGATAACGTTGATCAAGCGCATCGACCAGAATTCTTAAAGCACTCAACGGGCAATACAATCACAAAATCATCTTCTATAGGATAAGTGAGTTTCTCAAAAACTTCTAAGAATATTCTTTGTTCGTTTTAAGAACAAAAATCCAATTATACTTATAAATAAATCTTATGAAAAAGATTTGCAAAATTTTAAATTGCTATTTTCATCCAAAATCAATAAATACAAGAATGGAGTCATCGAAATATTCATAGAATATTCAATTTATAAAGTGGATGAAATAAACTGGACAAATTGAATGACATAATAAGTCATTCATAAGAATCATAACGAGTGTGGAATGCGGTAAATGGAATGCGAACTCCCGCAACTCGTAGCCAAATGAAAACCGGTGGTAAGGTCAAACTGAAAAGACCTTAGCACCACACAAAAGATTACTTAGGAGATAATCCTAAGACAAACTCAAAAATACCGGAAAATTTCTCAAACTACATGAATGAGAGAAATAACACTTTCCTTATAAGTGGGCTTAAGGAATAAAATGATGCCATCAAGTTGGAATCAAAATCATAAAGGAAAAATAGAAATCTGCTTAACAGATTGAAAACGTCGAAGAGGAAAAGTCCACACGAGAAAATAGGATATGGGCTTCACAATGATCAAGCTGATCCCTTCAAAAAAATCAATTCCGAAGCCTAAGTAAAAATATCGGCTCGGAAAGAAAAATCCCATAAAATAATTTCGACATCAATAAAGACAAATTGAGTGTTGCAGATCTACCATCCGGATTCACAATCCTCAAAGAAGTCATCAAGCCCAAAATATTCAAAGAAAAAGAATCGACAAGTTCTTTTGATATAAAATAGTGAGATGAAACCCATATCAAAAAGAACTCAAATAAGAAGACCACAAAATAAATGTAATCAAGGATTAAATGAGAAATACCTTGACCACGAGAAGTGTTACCAGGAACTTGCACTACATTGAGCTCTCCCTCCTTCTTACTTTGAAGTACGGGACATGCAGTAATATGGTGACCCGAATTTTTGCAATAGCGACAAAAGAGGGGTCTTGGACACTCCCTTGCATAGTGGTTCGTGGAACCACAATTGTAGCATTGTCCACGACTAGAGGTAGGTGCTTTTACTACCGGGGTTTCTTGCCTCCCTTTCTTGTTGGGATTGGGGCCTTTGAATTTGATAGGCCTCTTCAAGTTATTGTCGAAGTTCTGTTGGGCATGCACAACTTCAACATCACCTTCATTATCGGCCTCTTCAAGACGAAGAGCGATATCAATAAGCTGATCAAATGAAACTTCAAGTTTCAGAAGTAATGGCTTCTTAAGATTCTTATTCAAGCCATAGACGAATCTCTGATTTTTCTTCATTGGGGTGTTAATGTATTCAACCCCGTATTTGGAAAGAGATTCGAAAGATGCGACATAGTCTGTCACAGAAGATTCACCTTGAACAAGGTCAATAAAACGCCGGGCCAAAGTTACTTTTTCGGCCTCCGGCACAAATTTCAATTCGAACCTTTCCCGGAATTGCTCCCAAGTGAGATCCGCTTCAATGATTTCAGAAATTAAAAGCTCATACCAATCTAATGCTCTTTCTTGGAGCATGCTAGAAGCCACTTGGACTCGATGAAGGTCAATAAGGTTCATGCGAGAAAAGATGCGATCGCATGATTTGAGCCAAGCTTGAATTTCAATAACACTCTCGGATCCCCTGAATGGCCTTCCACCCAAATCGGTGTAGTCTCTGCACAAGCGTGCAAAACTGGATCTAGGATGAGTAGGCTCTGGATTGGGTCCGACAGCTTGAGCGTTCTTAACAAGATCTAAAAGTTGTTGAGCAGACATAAAAACTCCATCTTGGGGAGTAGCACTAGATTGACCGGCACTGGGACGGCCAGGTCTAACCATTTCTCTTCTTTAAGAAAGAAAGAAAGAAGAGGAAAAAGTTACTCTCAAAATAAATATCAAGCAATCTTGATAGATAAAACAAGGAATCATAAAAGAAAGTAGGATAGAACGGTACGAAGACCCGAATAAAATCCTAAAGCACAACTCCTAAGAAAGACTTAGGACGATGATCCTTGTTATAATATTCCATATTGTTCCGAAGTTTGGCTCTGATACCAAGCTGTGACGCCCCACCTCTATACCCACGCTAGCCAAGAACACTACGGTGTAATGCTGTCAACTAGCACGGAGAATAAGGCCGTTGAGGAGCGATCATCTATATAATTGCTTTGTGCGAGTGTCAATATGCCAGATAAAAATACAACTTTTCATCTCAAGAGGAAATTCGACATACCGATACAAACTCAAAGCTACTACACAGTGGCTATGTATAATCTTCGGAAACAAATATAGAAATAAGCATAACATAAATCAGTCACAGATAATTCATATCACAAAGGCGGAAATAGATATGAATATTACACATGAAAGTGTACATCAGAGTAGTGGTCAAACAAGATCCACAATATCAAAAAGAATAGATACAAGTGCTAGACAAAAGAATAAGTATACATCATAGAGTCTGTATCTCAAATTTATACAACAAAATAAACTACTAATCTAAGTAGTTAGCCAAAAGTCAGAATAATAATCTCTGATGAGGAGTCAAGCAGAAGCACCTGAAACATCTCGGTCTGACCCGAGTATTATTTCATAAGAAAATAATAAACGGATCAGTCTAGCTATAAATATCAGATGAAGTGATATATAATAAGAGATATGACATAAACATATAATAATCACAATGCCAAGCTGTGATAAATAAGTAATTGAAAATCAACAAGAGATTAATCAATATCACAATAATCTACTCAAGATAAAAAGGAATGTCATACTCCTAATTTCATTCACCAAACCACAATAAATGACATATATATATCAATGCCCATCGTAAAAGTTGGTGAAACATAAATTCCAGAAATCAACACACGAAATCCAGAAATCACAATAAAAAGGATGGCCAATCCCACAAACTGGACATCGACGCACCTAGAAAGACACGCCCCATGTACAGTCGAACATCAACACACCTAGAAAGATATTCCCCATGCTCTAGCATCGACGCACCTAGAAAGATACGCCCCATGCATAAATAAACATCGATGCACCTAGAAAGATACATCTCATGCATAAATAAACATCGATATACATCCCATGCATAAATAAACATCGATGCACCTAGAAAGATACACCCCATGTACTGTCTAACACCGATGCACCTAGAAATATACACCCCATGCTAAGTCGAACATCGACGCACCTAGAAAGACACGCCCCATGCGTAGACGAACATCGACGCACCTAAAAAGATACGCCCCATGCCCCGACTTATTGAGCCGATTGCTCCACGAAGTAAACAAACATCGATGCACCTAGAAAGGTACACCCCATGCATAATAAAACATTGACGCACCTAGAAAGGTGCGACCCATGTATAAACAAACATCGATGCACCTAGAAAGGTACACCCCATGCATAATAAAACATTGACGCACCTAGAAAGGTACGACCCATGTGAGAAATGAGACGAAGCTCAATAAAATGAGGAACGGTCCTCCACATAAACAAAGAGACATCGCACATTGCTAGTCTAAACCACAAAGATGATCGTCATGATCAACGAGAAGTGTCAATTACAATAAGCTAGTAAATATATGAGCTTAGCTTCATGTCCCATAACCACTAGCTTAACTTAAATATTTACGAACAAATTGTAGATCTCCACTAGAAAATTGTCACAAGAGATTCAATCGAACAAGTCCAAGAATTAACCGACGAAGTAAACGCAAGCGTTTCATACCACTTGTTTTACTAAGTCGTTTAATTAGATTTCTCATACGAGTGAGGTAAAGGTTTGTATATACTAATAGATTGGAAATCGGTTTGAGAAAACGAGCTTTGTAATAAAATAGTGTTGAAATCATTTGAAGAAAGAGTTTTGATATTTACTACTAGTATATAAAACCTTTATATTTTAAAGTGACAAATCATAGAAGTGATTGTAGAAACAACCGGGCATAAAAATTCACATTCGAAGACGTGAATAAAATCCAAAGAAATCGATATAAAATCCATCAAAGTGGATATATCTAAAATTCCCAAAGAAAAGGTCATCAAAGTCGATAATAAATGACAACAACAAAAGGGAGACAACACGAATCGATTAAAGTTGGATATTCAAACGAATTAGCAATATAGGCTAATCGGTAAATAGTAGCAGGTCGGTCGACCGGACTCCCTGAGTCGATCGACCGAACCAGAGGTTGGAATGTGCTCGGGGCACCAGGTCGGTCGACCGGCCCAGGGGGCTCGGTCGGCCGAAGCCTGTAACCAGCACTTCCAAACAGAGGCAGGAAGTGCCTGGACTACAGGTCGGTCGACCGGCCCAGGGAGCTCGGTCGGCCGAACCTGTATACTTGCACTTCCTACCCTATTTCAAAGGAGGTGCAAATCCCGACCAAATTGCAATCGCACGAGCAACGGCGCTAAGGGTTTATGCCAATCGACTACCCAGCCCTATATGCTCCTCGATGCATCACCAAAAACATGTTCAAACATCAAAGTTAGGATTTTTAATGAATTGAACTCAAAACACTAAAAATTGGAATATTCACAAAAGTAATCCAAATCAAAATCAAATGCACATGAATAAGTGTTAGGAATTCATACCTAACAATAGAAGAGAATTATAAGCATAGATGTGAGATTAAAAATCTCACCTTTGAACCCAAACAATAGAAGAAGCTTGAAAGCAAGCTAAGATCAATTCCTCTTCAATAACAACTCAAGAAGCTTCAATATAAGCTTAAAAGATAAACATTTCCTAAATTAGGTTTAGGAAATTTCTGAAATCAAAGAGAGAATGAGTTGGAGAAGAAGAAGGGGATGCTTACCAATGGGTTCACCAGAGTTTGGAGCAAGAAGATGGATTTGCAAAGAAAGCTAGGGCTTAGGAATTTCTAATTCTTTTTCTCTTCCACCATTGTTGAAAGCTTGAAGGGTTAGGAATTAGAAATGAAGTAATGAAGAGTTGGAGTGGGTTGGGACTGAGTTAGTAAGTGGGTTCAGCCCAAACCAAAACCCTAAGTGAAAAAGTGGCAAAAATCAACTTTCTCCAAACATATCAAAGTTTATACTCAAAAAGGTCGCAAACGTCATTTTGAACTCAATGGGGGTGGTCTCGAGTCCCAATTCGACCGTATGCAAAAAGTAGCTTTTCGGACTAAAATTCGACGAACGGTGAAATATTTAAATAAAATATTTAAATATATAATCGATAAATATGCGGGTTGTTACAGGTTTTGACTGTGCATATGGGTGTAGAGCAAAATAGGGGTTTTAGGGTGTCTCTGGTGATTCAAGTAGTAATGGTGGCTGTGCTTCTGTTTGAATGAAGAAGAATGATCAAGCTCTTTACAAAAATTATCAAATTTGTGAATTAATTTTTGGGATTAGGAGTGATAAGGGTTTTTATTCTGTAACCCTAAGTTTTTAACAAATAAGGAAGTTGATCACCTCGGTCTCTAGGATTGATCGAGCGTGATGGGACTTTGAGCATGGGTAGTTGGGTCAATGACTAGGATTTGGCCGGAATTTCAGCGCTAACTGTGGTTAGGGGTCGGAGTTTGGGCCGTTGGCAGGTTTGCGTTTGGGAAAGCTCGGTGTTTCCAGGTTTGGGAGTAGAGACTAGATTTTGATTTTAGGTGGATGGTGGAATTTTGGTGAAGGCGAGATGATGAGTGGGTGGTTGCCGATGAAATGGAGGATTAGAGAGATGCCGTAGTTGATCAAAGTCACGGTGCATGTGCACCGTGCACTAATGTTTTCTGGGGAAATAGGTTTTAGCATTGGTGAAGTATACTCGAGTATGTCTCGGTTAGTTCAAGTTTTTACTCGAAGTAATTTAGGTTATGTCTCGAAGTAAGATAGTTTTGGCTCGGGTAGTTTTTTCTATGCAGTGTTTTGTTTTCTGAAACCTAAACTGTTTCAGGTTTTCAAATTTTAAAACTAAATTTGATCCAAAAAAAAGAAGAAGCAAAGCCTGATTTAAAACAAGTTTTAAAGCAAGATTAAATTATGAATTCAAATAGGTTTGAATTCCAGATTTTAGATAAACAAGATTTGCAGAAAATGAAATATGTAAAAACTGAAACTTGCACAGTTTTTTTTAAAAGTGAATTTAAATCTGGAAGTAAAATTTAAACAAAATTTAAATTTCTAAGTCAAATCTAAATTTTAAACCTGAATCCAAATTTGAAGTTGAATCTGGAAGTTTCAAATAAAAACAAGTTATAAATTCAAATGTTATAATTAAGTTGAATATTTTAGAATTTTATAACATATGAAATGAAATTTAAAACAGGGTTTAAATTTAATCTTTGAATTTAAATCTGAAGCATGATTTGAATTTTGGTTGTAATGTAAATGAGATTTGAATTTAAATGTTTCAATATCATTTGAATTATTTAAGGTATTTTAAATTTATTTAAATTGAATATGGGCTAAAGTTAAACTATTCTTTTAAAATTGCTTTAAAGATAAGTGATCCTTTAAAATGAAAACTAAAGAGTTTTTAAATACTTAAAATCTTGTTTAAGTTTAAATTTAATTTTAATTTAAAATGGAATTTAGAAAAATAAATAAAAGCAATTTGTTTTTAAATTACTTTGATAATGATAATTAAATCATTAATAAGGGTAATGATTTCATTAAATTGTTTTGAACTTAATAATTTATTACTTGATTAAGGTAATTAAGTTTATAATTAATTAATTTAATTAATTAATAATTAGGCTAGTTAAGTAAATAATTAAGGATTTATTTAATTAATAAAATGATTAAGTAAGTTAATTAAACTTGATTAAAGTGTGATTTAGAAATTAATTTAATAAGATTTGATAAATTTAATTAATGATTCGAATTATATTAATTAAGTAATTAATAATTAATTAAGTTTTTAATTATCACTTGATTAATTAAATAATTAGAAATACATGAGTTTTATAAATTAAGGATTGATATTGATTAATTCAATTAATTACTTTGGAAAAGTAATTAAAGATTTGTTATTGGTTAATGAAGGTCATTAACTTAATATTATTAATGTAATTAATTTTAATGATTAATTGTATTAATTAATTTAAAGATAATCATTTGAGAAATATTTAAGTATAATTACTTAATGAAAGTAATTAAGGAAATTAATTACTGAATTTTAATTAATTAAGTTAATTAATTAAGTAATTAATTTAATTTAATCACTGGATGATTTGAGGAGTAATTACCAATGTAATTAAAAGTGAATAATTACTTAGAAGAGTAATTAAGAAGATAAATTACTTGATGTAATTTAATTAAAGGATACTTGAATGATGGAGGAGTTTTTGGAATTAATTACTTTGTGTAATTATTATTAGTGTGTTTAATTACTTAAGATAAGTAATTCATAATAAATTATTTAGTGTAATTACTTTTGGGTTTGATAATTAAGTTATTTAAAGATAATTAAAATAAAATCGATTAAGTTAGTTACTTAATCACGAATGATTGATCAATAGGGATAATTGATAATTAATTTAATAAGGTAATTAAATTAAATAATTTGGGATCATTAATTTATATAATTAATGATGTAATTAAGGATTGGTTAATAAGAACAATTAATCAATGAAAAAATTAATTAATGTAATTAATTAAGGATTAATGTAATTAATTATAATTAATTAATGAAGTAATTACAGGTTAATTACAGGGTTTGGTTTGGGATAATTAATTTATGAAATTAATTAGAGGTTAATTACTTGAATATAATTAAAGGGTAATTAATCAAGAGGATTAATTAGGGCAACTTGTTAAGAGTAATTAATTGATTGATTTATAATTAATTAATTAATTGATGTGTAAGCAAGATTTTTATGGATGAGTAATTAATTTAATTCATTTTAAATTAATTAAGAAAGAAGTAATTAATTTAATTCATTTTAAATTAATTATAGAATGATGATTAATAAGTCATTGCTTATGAATGATGATTGATATTTATTACCCTGAATGATTGAGATCTCTGATATGAGATAAATAATGGTGTGTGATTTGGATGCTATGGTTGCATTGAGTTGATAATATGAATTATCTGTTTGAGTTGATAATGTAGATTATCTGTTGTGATGTTAATATTGATTATCTATTGTGATGATTATCTATCTGTGTGTATATAGATAACATTGAATCAAATTGTTTTAAACTTTAAACAACTTGGACCTAAAAGACACGCTTTGGATTTCGATGAGACCGGGATCGGGTTTCCATATTTGGATATCCGAAAACAACATCGATCCAAATTAACGATAGGTCGTGAATCTTATGTGAAGAGTGAAGACTCGATGTGTAAGGACTATACGTCAGTATAACTCTGGGGGTGATTCCGTGATGAGTTTGAAGGAACTAGTTCTTATAGGTTCGAGATGAAGATTTAGAGTGCAGGGGTTATCGTCATAATCTCTGAGGGTGATTCCAAAATGAGTGTAACGAGATAATGTCTTCGGTTTCGTTCGAACCCGGAACGAACTTGTATGGATTGAATGCTTTCAAAACATCGTCAGGTGGACGATGAGCATTCTAAGAGATGTGTTCTCTAAAGGTAATCGTAGCCTCAAGCCTCATCAACCGAGAATGGCTAAAACATGGGAGGTGCAGCAAGCCTTCGTGGGTAGCTCCCACTGGAGAGTGAGATTGATCTCTGTCTAGAAGTCCCTTTATATTCGGCTGTGTGGGCAGTTGGTTGCAAACAACTGCGGGGTTGTCTTGTTCGGAACTGTTTAATAAGGAATGGTTCCGGCCTTGTGTTGCAGGGGAGCGGGCGTACTCCTCGGTACGGTGATCTAGGCCACGTGCTGTGACGGGCGGTACCCCAGTATCCCTGCCATTGTATGGAATCCACAATCCAATAAGTGCCAACGGTTTTGATTGTATTACCCACTTTGTGGCTAGTAGCTGGAATTTAATGAATGTAACAATTTCGGCTATTTCTTATTTACTTGAAAACCCTAGACACTATTATAATATCACCAGATTTCCTATCAAATGTTTTGGTTAGCGTAAGGTAAAAACTTTTCCATGTTTATGTGTGGGAAGTCTTACGTGGTACCTTTTCTTTTCAAAGGTTTTTAAAGTTAAGAAACCTTAACCTGTTACTCACACCAGACCCATGTCTGACCCAGAGTTTATCTTTTGTTTTCTTAAACTCTTGGTTACTCAAATTTTTACGAGTAGCCAAGGGATTCAGGTTTGCTTTGACGAATATTAGAGGAGCAATGGAGTAGGAGGCTTCTGCGTTGTAGATATATAGTTCCGCTGTGTGTTCTCTGTGTTGTGTTGTATTATGTTGTAAATACTAGACATGTGTTTATAACTGTCTAGTATATGTGATATGTATATGGTGTAGCTCTAATTGGTATTGTATGTTATGTAAATACTTATGTTACTAATATAATTTATCCATTCCGCTGTTGAGATTCTAGTGTTGTTTCTTCTTTCTCTTCTTTCTTTTCTTCTTCTATCCCTTTCTTTCTTAATTGATGATGCGATTTTCTGGGAATGGAAAGTCGGGTCGTCACAGTCGGTATCAGAGCATTTGGTTGAGTGAATACCTAGGATCTGGAGTGGTGTCTATCTTGAGAGAGCGTATTTGTAATTTTTATATATTACTATATATTGATTCTACCTATCTGTTGGGTTACCTGTTTGGGTTTTCCAATTTGGGTTATAAGGTAGATTGGGGTAGTGGTGCGTATAACACAACTACCGATTGGTTGGAGTTTGAATGATTGAGGTTGGAAGTGTATCTGTCGAGGCTGTAGACCGAATACCGTCTCGAGTGAGTTTTGAAGTGGTGTATGGACTTCATTGATCTCTGAAGGTAACCTGTTAAGGTTCGAAGTTCATTTTTGAAGTTGGGTGAGTAGAGTTTGGATTTGTTGGCTGAGCAGAAGCGAGTGATAGTATCTTGTTATCTCCGGGAAGTAATAGCCGCGTGATGAGATGCGGTGACTATGGATATTTCCGAAGATGATTTCTTTGGAACAAGTTTAAGGAAGTAGGTCTGCTTCGGTGTTGTGGCTGAGTTCAGCAGGGTGTTTTTGTGTGGTTTGAAGTCCGAGTTTCTCGAAGAGCTTTGGATTGAGAATTCTTTGGCATTGGTATCAGCAGTGCAGCTCAGAGTGTGCTGTGTGTCGGCAGAATTTTCTGGCTTAGCATTTTTCTGGAGATGGAGTTCGGAAGCAGTGAAGTAGAATCCATTTCTTTGATAGGTTGGCAAGACCAACATAAGCTGTTCTAATTGGTAAAGAGAGAACAGTTTTCTTTGGAATTAGATTGAGTTGATCGCAAAAGTGACTTGCGATAGTTGAGTGTTCTCTTGGGTTGTTGGAGATTTTTCTAAATATTTTCAGGAAAGTCAGAGTTTGTCTTCATCTAGAGATTTAGTGGTACCGGTGGTTCAACTAGTTGAAGGTTGGTACCTGTTAACGTAAAAATCTGACGCTAACACCCCGGTGTAGATTGAAGTTGAGCGAAAGCACCACCCGTGAACACGGGAACTAAAAAACGAGTAGAGAAATCACAGAGAAAGCAGAAAAAACAACAGTTTTTATAGTGGTTTGGCTTAGAGTAAGCCTACGTCCACTTTAAATCTCTTTATTACTGAATCGATTACAACTTTACAACAATCTTCAATTACAATTTTGATGAGACAAACAACTAGAACTTTGATGCAGAAGAATTCTTTGAATCCATGTAGATTGCGTTAGATTTTCTCCCAAAGTTAGTTGAAATGCCTTTCGTACTTGAAGTGTCGTGTGAGTCGAGAATTCAGCAGAGTATCGGTGCTTAAAGAGATTGGCCAAAAGTCCCCTTCATGCTTGAGGTAGGTTGGTATTTATAGGAAAATTCTCCCCTTAGGTCGTAAGTCGTGACCGGTCTAAGGTAAGTTGTGTCCGGTCTAAGGTAGGTCGTAGCCGATTCATCTGGCCCTTTCACGGTTTCACAAAGGTTCCCTTGCATAAGTCCTAGGTCGCCTTCGAGTCAACACAACCTTGTATCAGTAATACGACATCGGGCTTACATTTAGTAGCTTTAGGTCGTGGACGACTCAAGCTAGGTCGTGAGTCGTGAACGAGTTAGCTGGCAAGTCGCAAGTCATGGATTAACTGATAAGTCCTGGATCGTGTACGAGTTAAGAGGCCACTGCGTCAAGTAGCTGCATTGAACTTGTCTTCATTTGCTTGGGTCGTGAACGACTTAACGTAGATCATAGGTCGGTTGTAACTTAGGTCGGTAGCTGTCTTAGATCGGTAGCTATCTTAGGTAGTTGAGTAGGCGTTCTTGTTAAAGCATTAGGTCGGTAACTGTTCAGCCTTAAGTCGGTATCCCTCTTAGGCCTTAGGTCGGCAACCCTCTCAAGCTTGTTAGGTTGGTATCCTTGTTAGCCTGTTAAAGTGTTAGGTGGGCATCCTTTTTAAAGTATTGGGTCGACATTCTTTTAGGTCTTAAGTCGGTATCCCCTTAGTCCTTAGGTCGGCATTCTTCTTAGCCTGTTAAAGTGTTAGGTCGGCATCCTTCTCAAGCCTGTTAGGTCGTCCATCTTTAGGTCGCTGGAAAAGAGGAAATAACAGTACCTTAAGATGGAGTTGTTGAAGAAACTCAGGATTTGAGGAACTTCTGAGTTTGCTCTTGGTTATCTGAGATCTTCTTGGTTTTGCTGTCTAGTTGTGCTTGTGTTCTTTATCAACATTCTTTTCTACTCCAGATTAGAGTTGTGCAGCGGAAGCAGTTTGGAAGTGCATCTGCTTTTCTTTTTCGGACAGGAGAAGTTTGTTTTCTTCTGATGGTTGTGAGTAGAGTTGTTCTTGATCTTGGTTGATCGGGAAGGATCATTCTAGTGGATTGGATTTGGTCTAGATTGTTTCTTGAGACATCAGCAAGAATTTAGCTGATCAGGTAGGATGTAGGCAGCCCGAGATCGTCCGAAGAGTTTTGTGGATCTGAAGTCTGGTTTTGGATAAATTTCTCAGTTTTAGGAGCTATAAATTTTGGTAAGGTTGGATAAGCTAGCTCCGAGATGTTTTGGATTTCTTCTGTGTTCTGTTTTGAATAAGTGTTTAATTTTTCTGGATTAAATTGCCAATTTGGACAACTGGAATTCGATGTGTTTCACGTATCTCTAAGGAAGTACGTGTATGATCTATTTCTGGTTGTGGAACCAGCAGTCCAGGAGGATGTGATTGTTGAGTCAGACTTGTCTGTAGTCTGATATCCTGTTTAGTTTTGTAGATCTAGTTGGATAGAAGCTCTGTAGCTTAACAGTATTGATTGTTTAGATTCTATAGAGCGAGTATCCCGATATTTATACCGGGGAAACTCGTGAAAATTCTATCCAGAATTTTTCTGGATAATTAGGTTTGTTTTGATTAGATGAATGGATTGCTATAGTTGTTAGCATATGTTTGATATATGCTTGGTTTTAAAATCTAAAATCTTGAATAGGTTATTAAATTACCTTTGTTTTAAATTTCGGGGATGAAATTCTTTTAAGGGGGAAGGAATGTGATATCCCGGAATTTTTGACAATATCAATTTAATAATCTTTTATAAAAATTAAATTGATATTGACAATATTGATTAATGAAATATGTTTTGGTTTATAATCAGATTAAATAAATATTTAATTTGTGATTTTATCTTTTAAAAGCTAAAATAAATGTTTTAAAATTATAATGTATATATGTGTTTGTGTATATATATATATATATATATATATTAGATAATCTTTGTTTTGGAATTTAACTTACATGATAGTAAATAAATGAAAATTTGTTTTTAAGTTCTAATAAAATATTGAGTAATTAAGAAATTATGTTTTAAATTAATATTAAGCTTTTAAAAATCTATTTTAACTGGTAATTATATGGTTTGATAATATTTAAAATAAATGTTATATTGTTTAAATTTATATCTTAGCTTAATTTTTGTTTTAAATTTAAATAAAAGTTGATTTTATTTCTTTTTAAATATTATTTGATTAAATATGAATTGAGAATATTTTGTATAAGTCTAAATATGAAATAGCCTATGATTTAAATTCATTTAAATATAAAAGTGATTTATAAATTTCTTTATAAATCATATAAAATTTGTTAAATTGTTATGTTAAGTCATATTAATAAATATACTATTTTTCATAAATGTAAAAAAAATTAATTAAAATAGGAAAATAAAATCTTTATTTTTAATTTGAATAAATTGATTTTAATCTGGGATTTTATTTTGAAATTTAAATTAATCGATTCTTTAAAATATTTGTATAAGTTTTAATTTATAAATTGTTTTATTTACATTTAATTTTAATAAGAAAATCATATATATTCATTCAAACAAAAAATAAATTAAAGAAAACTTTTTTTTAAACATTTAAAAGTATAACTTAGTTAAATAAAGACAAGCGTTAACATATTAACAAATCAAACTACATGTGTTAAGTAGTGAATTAAACAAAATGACAAGTGTCATTTGATCTATTCTTTATTTTAATTAAAGTATTTTCAGCTTTTAAAACATTTCCACTTTCCTTTATTATCTTTTAAAGATCAAGTGCTAGATGAATCAAAAGAAATATTTCACTTAAAATCTAAAACTCTCAAAACCCCTCAAAAACAAAATCTGCATATTCATTTCAAAAGCAAACTCTAAGACCTGTAACTCCTCTCAAAACCAAAACCCGTAACAAGAACATCAACATGCAATTTCAAAATTACTGCAAAGCATTATCTAGTCTACATTTTTACTTGAAGATCACTGCAAATTTGAGAAAATCAAAATGAAGCCTGCATTTTTATCAAAATGACCTGCATGCATCTATGTTGGTCAGAAATTCAAATGCAAGTAATTTCAAGGCTACATCTTTATCAAGAATGGAAGAATCATGCCCTTGCAACAATTAAATCAGTTGACAAACTACTCCAAACTTTAAAGTTTGAATGCTCTATTCTTCAGATTTAAGGTGAGTAACTTTTATTTTTAAAAATTCTAAGGTGAATCTGGTTATTGAATCATGTTTTAATATAAGTTGTATTGGTATATTTGGTAAAACTCTTGTGAATTTGTGATGAGAGTTATCTGAAAATTTGGATTACCTGTAGAACATTTCTGTTCTAAAGATTCCATGCCTGGTTTCAACTTAAATCATTCCCTTGACATTAATATTTAAAACTTAGGATTTAGAAAGTATTGTTTGATTAAGCTATGAACTAAATTATAAAATTTTGATTTACTTAAATAGAAACAGTAATTTCTCAGTAAACCAAGTTTAGAGGTAAAAATCATGTCACTGTTAAAATTCAAACACTGATGATTGTGCAATTCAGATATACAAATCAAAACTTTAGATTAATTCAAGATTTTTAAATGAAAAATCATAAATTAAAAATGGGTTTTGACTGTGCATATGGGTGTAGAGCAAAATAGGGGTTTTAGGGTGTCTCTGGTGATTCAAGTAGTAATGGTGGCTGTGCTTCTGTTTGAATGAAAAAGAGTGATCAAGCTCTTTACAAAAATTATCAATATCATTTGAATTTAAATGTTTGAATATCATTTGAATGAAGATATGGGTGTAAATGAGATTTGAATTTAAATGTTTCAATATCATTTGAATTATTTAAGGTATTTTAAATTTATTTGAATTGAACATGGGCTAAAGTTAAACTATTATTTTAAAATTGCTTTAAAGATAAGTGATCCTTTAAAATGAAAACTAAAGAGTTTTTAAATACTTAAAATCTTGTTTAAGTTTAAATTTAATTTTAATTTAAAATGGAATTTAGAGAAAAAAAATTAAAAGCAATTTGTTTTTAAATTACTTTGATAATGATAATTAAATCATTAATAAGGTTAATGATTTTCATTAAATTGTTTTGAACTTAATAATTTATTACTTGATTAAGGTAATTAAGTTTATAATTAATTAATTTAATTAATTAATAATTAGGCTAGTTAAGTAAATAATTAAGGATTTATTTAATTAATAAAATGATTAAGTAAGTTAATTAAACTTGATTAAAGTGTGATTTAGAAATTAATTAAATAAGATTTGATAAATTTAATTAATGATTTGAATTATATTAATCAAGTAATTAATAATTAATTAAGTTTTTAATTATCACTTGATTAATTAAATAATTAGAAATACATTAATGAGCTATAAATTAAGGATTGATATTGATTAATTCAATTAATTACTTTGGAAAAATAATTAAAGATTTGTTATTGGATAATGAAGGTCACTAACTTAATATTATTAATGTAATTAACTTTAATGATTAATTGTATTAATTAATTTAAAGATAATCATTTGAGAATTATTTAAGTATAATTACTTGATGAAAGTAATTAAGGAAATTAATTACTGAATTGTAATTAATTAAGTTGTTGATTAATTAAGTTAATTAATTAAGTTTAATTAATTTAATTTAATCACTGGATGATGTGAGGAGTAATTACCAATGTAATTAAAAGTGAATAATTACTTAGAAGAGTAATTAAGAAGATAAATTACTTGATGTAATTTAATTAAAGGATACTTGAATGATGGAGGAGTTTTTGGAATTAATTACTTTGTGTAATTATTATTAGTGTGTTTAATTACTTAAGATAACTAATTCATAATAAATTATTTAGTGTAATTACTTTTGGGTTTGATAATTAAGTTATTTAAAGATAATTAAAATAAAATTGATTAAGTTAGTAACTTAATCAAGAATGATTGATCAATAGGGATAATTGATAATTAATTTAATAAGGTAATTAAGTCAAATAATTTGGGATCATTAATTTATATAATTAATGATGTAATTAAGGATTGGTTAATAAGAACAATTAATCAATGAAGGAATTAATTAATGTAATTAATTAAGGATTAATGTAATTAATTATAATTAATTAATGAAGTAATTACAGGTTAATTACAGGGTTTGGTTTGGGATAATTAATTTATGAAATTAATTAGAGGTTAATTACTTGAATATAATTAAAGGGTAATTAATCAAGAGGATTAATTAGGGCAACTTGTTAAGAGTAATTAATTGATTGATTTATAATTAATTAATTGATGTGTAAGCAAGATTTTTATGGATGAGTAATTAATTTAATTCATTTTAAATTAATTAAGAAAGAAGTAATTAATTTAATTCATTTTAAATTAATTATAGAATGATGATTAATAAGTCATTGCTTATGAATGATGATTGATATTTATTACCCTGAACGATTGAGATCTCTGATATGAGATAAACAATGGTGTGTGATTTGGATGCTATGGTTGCATTGAGTTGATAATATGAATTATCTGTTTGAGTTGATAATGTAGATTATCTGTTGTGATGTTAATATTGATTATCTATTGTGATGATTATCTATCTGTGTGTATATAGATAACATCGAATCAAATTGTTTTAAACTTTAAACAACTTGGACCTAAAAGACACGCTTTGGATTTCGATGAGACCGGGATCGGGTTTCCATATTTGGATATCCGAAAACAACATCGATCCAAATTAACGATAGGTTGTGAATCTTATGTGAAGAGTGAAGACTCGATGTGTAAGGACTATACGTCAGTATAACTCTGGGGGTGATTCCGTGATGAGTTTGACGGAACTAGTTCTTATAGGTTCGAGATGAAGATTTAGAGTGCAGGGGTTATCGTCGTTATCTCTGAGGGTGATTCCAAAATGAGTGTAACGAGATAATGTCTTCGGTTTCGTTCGAACCTGGAACGAACTTGTATGGATTGAATGCTTTCAAAACATCGTCAGGTGGACGATGAGCATTCTAAGAGATGTGTTCTCTAAAGGTAATCATAGCCTCAAGCCTCATCAACCGAGAATGGCTAAAACATGGGAGGTGCAGCAAGGCTTCGTGGGTAGCTCCCACTGGAGAGTGAGATTGATCTCTGTCTAGAAGTCCCTTTATATTCGGCTGTGTGGGCAGTTGGTTGCAAACAACTGCGGGGTTGTCTTGTTCGGAACTGTTTAATAAGGAATGGTTCCGGCCTTGTGTTGCAGGGGAGCGGGCGTACTCCTCGGTACGGTGATCTAGGCCACGTGCTGTGACGGGCGGTACCCCAGTATCCCTGCCATTGTATGGAATCCACAATCCAATAAGTGCCAACGGTTTTGATTGTATTACCCACTTTGTGGCTAGTAGCTGGAATTTAATGAATGTAACAATTTCGGCTATTTCTTATTTACTTGAAAATCCTAGACACTATTATAATATCACCAGATTTCCTATCAAATGTTTTGGTTAGCGTAAGGTAAAAACTTTTCCATGTTTATGTGTGGGAAGTCTTACGTGGTACCTTTTCTTTTCAAAGGTTTTTAAAGTTAAGAAACCTTAACCTGTTACTCACACCAGACCCATGTCTGACCCAGAGTTTATCTTTTGTTTTCTTAAACTCTTGGGTACTCAAATTTTTACGAGTAGCCAAGGGATTCAGGTTTGCTTTGATGAATATTGGAGGAGCAATGGAGCAGGAGGCTTCTGCATTGTAGATATATAGTTCCGCTGTGTGTTCTCTGTGTTTTGTTGTATTATGTTGTAAATACTAGACAGGTGTTTATAACTGCCTAGTATATGTGATATGTATATGGTGTAGCTCTGATTGGTATTGTATGTTATGTAAATACTTATGTTATTAATATAATTTATCCATTCCGCTGTTGAGATTCTAGTGTTGTTTCTTCTTTCTCTTCTTTCTTTTCTTCTTCTATCCCTTTCTTTCTTAATTGATGATGCGATTTTCTGGGAGTGGAAAGTCGGGTCGTCACAGTATCCTGACTTCTATTGTATCTATTTTACTATGATATTTTGTATATATTCTGAGAGTATGTATATAGTAGCTTCATGAACTACTATGGTATTTTATTTTCGCTACGAGTATTTTGATATTTATGTGTCTATGATTCTAAGAATGATTTTATTTTCTCCAAATTTTATTATAATCTGTTATTTTGAATTATTCAAGTCTGACATGTGTGGATTATTGTTGATTTGAATGGTCCAAAATAGTGGGTCGTTACAATAGCTCTATTTTTGTTGATCTCTGCAATAAATCTGAGCACATGTTGCAACCTCAATTAGCAACTTCTTCTTTGTGTGTGACTAATCACATCGGCGGCCCGCCAACCTTGATATGATTTGTAAAGGGGTGAAACTCCTTTACAACAGGCGTCGATTCACCAAAGATTTCTACGTCTTTGGTTTTGATGTTGTTATCTCTTACAAAGCCCGTATCATTAATCTAGTAGACGATCTGGGAAAATTCTATTATGATTGAATGTCGACCGCCTTAGGTTGTTGGAGGCAGTTTTATCTTTTCGCTTGATATTCAGCCTAGTGATCTCAACTCCACATCGATAGTCAGGGATTTTCCTGATGCTTTCAGTGAAGTCATTTCTCTCCCTCTTAAGCGGGATTTGAATTCCGCTTTGATCTTATTCTTGAAGCTTGACATGTTGTCCTTCCTCCCGGACGAATGGTTTCTATGAATGGTTAGTCATGTCCTTTGGATTAACCAATGCTCTTGCCTTTCTATCGATTCCAAGAATCGCATTTTTCTGCAATGTTCTCAATAGGTTTTGTCCTAGATCTCATTGATGATATTCTCGTCTTTTCTAAGTCTCGGTTGGCCCGGTAAAAGTAGCCGGGATTAATATAAGTCTATCCATTTTTCCTCTTTGTAATTTAATTATCTTATCTTCCTTTCGAGCCTATCCTTGTAATTAGAATTCTCTTTGGTTAGGGTTCCTTTGGATTTGAATCTTTATCCTTTTTCTAAATCTATTCTTGAATCATCCTTTAAGGGAGCATATTTGTAATTGATATAAAATATTTTAATACTGTGTTGTTTTAATTGTTAAGTTTGATTTGGGGTTTATATCGATTCGTCTGGCCAATGCTCTTGATACGAATTCCAAAACACTTGAATAGAGCAAACTGATACAATATTGTTTCAAAATGGATAAATGAAATAATTTTATGTACGATTATATTTTTTATATATAAAAGTATAATTTTTTGAAATTAGATAGTTAAATGTATTGGTTGTTAAAAATGATAGTACAAGATTATCATTTATTGTTTAGTCAATATTCCTAAACCATTAACTATTGTTATATGTTATAAGGAGATGATATTTATCATTTATTATTTAATCCAATGTTCCCATCCCAGCTTTTGAAATATACATTCATGGTCATTAATCCAATCCTTGGTCTCTAAAAAATCTTTAGCCATCATGTATGGTCATCCTTCTATATTCTGAAAGTCTTTACACATCTTGGAAAAATTTAGTGGGCGAGGTGCTACTTTAGTGGGCTGAGCAACAAGTGTCATTAGTGCTGCTTGTTGAGGAATGAGAACTAGCTCATGTGCCTTAGATATTGCTTAAACATTCTAACATACCTCGTGTGGTGAGTATCTCTTTGATAATGGGGTTCTCGGCTTCCAAGCAGCTACACATCATAGTCAACTATCTGTAGGTTAGAGCTTTTAGTTACAACTTCCTAAGATAGTATTATTTGCTAATATAGAAATTTGCTAAATGTATTTGCATATGTTAAAATAAGTATATATATATAGTATTATTTTGGAAAATACTTTCAAAAATAACAAATACGTACTCTCATGTATACTTATTCCCATTGATCGGGTAACCTAGGCTCTGATACAAAATGTTTGAACCAAGAATGGCACAAACACCCAAGAGATTGTGTAGAGAATAAAAAGTGAAGAAAAGAAAATTGAAAAGAGCAAGAAAAGAATATACAACGTTTATAGTGGTTTGGCTAAACTTGGCCTACATCTAACTAGTAATTTTATTACTTTGATCGCCGAGTTCCAAGTACAAGTTCTTACGGATCGACATAAATATGTGGGTGCTTATAAGATATTAGAGAAAGGAAGCAAGAGAGCCAAGAAGATCCTTAAAATGAGCCATGCCCTCCTATTTATAGCAATAGGTAGCCTAAAATCTTGCCCATGTGAGCTCAACATAGTTTTCCATGCCATGGACCACTTCTCTAGGAAATTAGGTGGATAACTCATTAATAACATGGATCGGTACCGATCCATGTGTTTATCGATGAATTCAAACTTCTTGTCCTGGCTCGATAATTGTTAGCTTCATTATTCTAAACTTGTTTGCACCATTATTAGCTTGTTTCTGAGCCAAATGATGGATTAATGGAAGAATGGAGTTGCTATTTTTAAGTGCTCGTGGAGATCAATAAAGAATTGTGTGGAATCAGTGAAATAACACTTGAAATAGGCTTCTAGTGTCAAGTGGAGTGGGTAGGAGGAAGTAGAGTTAGATTGCATGAAGACTGGTGGATTGGTACTGATCCATTATGTTGGATCGGTACCAATCTAATACATTTTGGATTTTTGGGCTTGAATTTTTATGGAGGTTTGGTCTTCTGTAACGACCCGATATTTTCAACCATTTGCATCCATTATAAGTGTATAGGTAGACACTCATGCCGGAATTCAATTGCTCAAATTTGGCAAATCTCAATATGCAGTAAATAAAAATCACAGATCACAGAAACAGAGTAATATATAATGCAGCGGAAGTAAAAGAGATAGTAGTTCATGAAGCTACTATATAAATATATCAGAGTTACATAAGATATAATAGAAGAAATAAAGTACAACAGAAGTTTAAATATGATAACCAAGTACAAGATGAATAGAACAACCGAACTGAAAAGACGAAACTTGACAAGTAGATAATCTCCAGCGATTCCAATCTCCAGAAAGTGGAGATCCAAATCTGTGAATAACTCAGGCTGACCCGAGCGTAAATAAAAATACAAACACTCGAGTCAGGACATACATACTTATACAATGTAAACCAACTCAAGTGAACTGTAGCAAAGGTACAAGTAACTTAGAAGATGCTTGGGACCGCCCATCCTCTAAGGATTTGTTAAACTATTTACTATGTAGTAATATACGCTATATACAGTAGTGTCTAATTAGTAAAGTATAATCATATAGAAAATAACGTTAAGGGGATGGTGAACCTTAACGCGGTCGGATCTTTAAAACCAAAATCGTAGTGGGCTCGCTATAAGGAGATGACACGGCACGCGAGGCAATGCCAGGGTGGATACACCGTTTGCACTCCCAGCCCGATGGTGACGGCAAGCCAGCAGCTTCCGCCCACCTCGAACAGTACCCCCGAATCAAAGTGGTGCCACATATCGAATCACAAAAGTAATAGAATGGTTTCCGATGGAGCATGCTCGATAAAAGGGTGCGACCCTTTGTGTAGCCCGGTATAGCTCCTGTTTTAGTCATTTATGCCAACTCACGGGAGTTGGGTCCACGTAATATACCTCGAGAACGTCGCCACCATCCTACTTCATTATGGAATCTCCACCGCGTACACAGTTGTTAAAGTGGTTTTCGGTATTGGCCGGCTATAAGACAATATCCGATCTCGGTCTCTTTAACAACCAATCGTTATTATAACCCATAGTTATAACTTTAAAACAAGATTATATACTTCAAATAAATATCGTTTCAACCCAAATCTTTATCAAAAATAAAGATTAAATCATTTCCAAACCATTTCAATATATCATCATACCATATCTTTCAATTCAAATATGTATCAAAATAAATATCAAGTCATTTCTAAACATTTCAATATATTAAATTATCATATCCTTTCAAAACTCCCTTTCAAATCATTTTAATATCAAAATATCATAACCTTTCAAAGCTTCATTTCCAAAATATCATATCTTTCAGAACTTCTTTTCAAATCATTTTAATATCAAAATATCATATCTTTCAAAACTCCATTTTTTTCAAATCATTTTGGTATATCAAAATATCATATCTTTTCGAAACCATATTTCAAATCATTTTAATATATCAAAATATCATATCCTTTAAAACTCCAATTTTCAAATCATTTAATATCAAAATATCATATCTTTCAAAACTTCATTTTCAAATCATTTAATATCAAAATATCATATCTTTCAAAACTCCATTTTTCAAATCATTTAATATCAAAATATCATATCTTTCAAAATTTCGTTTCAAATCATTTTAATATCAAAATATCATATCTTTCAAAACTTCATTTCAAATCATTTTAATATATCAAAATATCATATCTTTTAGAAACCACATTTTAAATCATTTTAATATATCAAAATATCATATCTTTTCGAAACCACATTTCAAATCATTATTCATTTTATTCAATTTAAAATACCATTTGAATTCACATTTCAAAACAGTTTATATTAAAAAAATCATTTTTAATAATAATTAAATTATTAAATTTCCAAAATTTTCAACTTTCAAAGTTCATTTATTCACTTAAGTTTATCAAAACAGTGAAAATTCACTTTTCGTCGCATTTAGAAAACGCTACGGAAAGATACATTCAAAACAGTTCAATTTAACAAAAGACAACATTTTAAAATGTTGTAATAGGGTTTACTTAAATTTCAAATAAAATTAGTTAAGTTCAAAAATTTTAGCGCTTACAAAATTGCTATAATAGCTTTTTAGTTCATTATCATCAACTGCAGCATTTACAAATGCTGTAATATCATTTATATTGTAATTAATAGCATTTCAAAAATGCAGTCAATTAACTTCAAGTATTCAATATAATTTCTCAACCAATTATATTTTTTTTATTTAAAACATTTTTAACTCATAAAATCATACGTTTTCACATTTATAAACATCATTTAGTTTTCCTCAAGTTCATGATTTTATAAAGTTAAATTTCCATTCAAAAATCAAGATTTAATAATAATTCACTTATTAAATTGCATTGTTCAATTTTAAATTCATTGCATTAAATTTCAACTTAACACTTAAGTTCAAATTCTCAAATATAACTTAGTTTTATTTTTATTTGCTTAACTAAAAGTTCACTTTTAAGTCAATTCCATAAGTTTCCAATTTTTGTTATATTTCAAAATTTTAACTTAAATATTCATTCATTTCACATTCAACTTTATCAAAAATCATTAATATGATATAAAATCACTTTAAATTAATTTAAATTCAAAATATCATAAATTTATCATATTTTCAAAGTTGATTTAAATTCCATTAAAAATTAAATCAAAATTTCCAAAATAACTTACATTCATATTTTCTAACTTTTCCATAATTTATTTAACTTATAGATTTCCATAAAATAAATAATACTTTACAAAAGTTATATTTTTATTAAATTTCAAACCAAATATTATAATAATTAAATTTCTAAAATATTTTAAAAATTTTAGAAAAACATATTTTAACTACGGGCCTGTATATAATTTTCTACGCTAGGTAAAGTGATACGGGTAATATATCATTTCAACCGTAATTACAAAGAAAATCCGGGTTCTATCATTTCAAACCCGTAACCCCAAGTTAAAATAAATTAAATAAAAACCGTTCAAGCCTATCATTTCAGCCCATAACGATTTTTTTTCTAACAGGGAACTTGCAGTGTGATCATATGCAGAAACAATATAAACAAGGTCAATATCACAATATACAGTCATATATCAGATGTCAGGTGAAAATTAACAGTTTTAACATGGTAATAATATGGTAATAACATGGCATAGCATATCATATGATCATCATTAACTTGCATAAACATTTTTTATTACTAAACACTTGTCATCAATTCACTTTTCATAAGTATAAATGTCAGAGTGAGAAAGACTCACATTTTTCAAAGCTAGAGACCAAAACAACATACAAGCACGACTCCAAAGGCACGACAAGTAAAATTGCACGACTTTTGATTTGAGTTGAAAGATAGCCAAGATATGATTTTGTATCAACAACCCAAAACAAAACAAACAAGACAATATATAAACATTCAACATAAAATAACATTGAAACAATTTTGAAATACAAAGCAAAATGAACAAGATAGATTGGACCTTGCTTCAACCACTTCAATGCTTGGCCTAAGGGACACTTATGCTTGGCTATAATGATGCTTTGGCTCAGGTATGACATCATATAGGTCAGGTTTAACATCATATAGGCAAGGCAACAAGTGGAGATGAAGGAGATGAGGCAAAGGTGGTCAAACTAGCATTGTTCAAGGGCATTGTTGCATTTTTTTGGAGTTTTGGCACCATGGTGGGCTCGGCCTTGATCAAGAACATAGGGGTAGCGGGTGATGATGGCAGGGAAGAGGTGTAGGAGGTGGTGGCCGTGGCTATGGAGGAGAGGCCAAGCAATACACATGAGAAAACAAGGCAAAATATAAGAAAACAATGGAAAAAGAAGAGGAAAAGAGGAGCCATTACCAAACCTTTCTAGCCGTGAAAAATGAAGTGGAGAGGAATGTTTTCACGTGAAAATGAGGTAAGAAATGCACAGCTACAATAAATAAAGGAACGGTCAAAGGAACTTAAATCTATTAATTGGAAAAGAAACGGAAGAAGAAACGTTAAAACGGTTTTACGTTTCTTTGCTTTCAAACCTTTTAAACTTCCTATATATATACATATACATCTTAAATAACTGAAAACACTTATAAATTTCAGTTAGAATTCGAAAATATAACAGATAAACAAAATATTAATAATTAATTATTAATTAGATATGATTAAAATAAGAAAAATGGCACAGAAAATGAAAACTAGACTTATGAATTAGAAATAACTTCAATACACTTTGGAAAAAATTTCTTAAATTTAAATACATGTCAAATGAATAAAATAAAGTAAAACACAGCAATAAAAGTGAATGTATAAAATAAATCAATAAATTGATGTATTAATTGCAAAAAGAAACGGATAAAACGACTTCACGTTTCAGGCTTTTAAGATCTCTTAACTTTCTAAACCTTTTGCATTTCCTTTACTTTTTAATTTTATGAAAACAAAATAAACTCAGAAATGTTATTTAAAACCGAAACTAAGTAAGAATAAAATAAAATAAAAATTATTTTAAGTAAAATAGAAAAAGGAAATAAGAAATTGCTTTAAAATAGCAACCCTGACATAAAAATTACAAGAAAATCTCCAATGACTATGGAAAATTTATTACTTCACAAAAAAAATATTTAAACACAAAATTTGAATTAAAAATGATTTTAAAACATTTTCAAGGTAAAATAATAATTTAATTTTTATTAAATAGAAAGTAAAATAAAGAAAATGCAGTAAATACCAACTAGGCTTTATAAATTGAAATAAATTCAAATAAACTTTAGAAAAATTATATTATCATTTTAAAAATACTTAAAAGTCAAAATATACATAATATAACATATTATCACATATTAAAATAAAATATAACCAAGAAGAAGTAACTTATACAATTTAAAATAGTCATTGTAAATAACCCTATATACGCACAATATTGTAAAGGGTATAACTTTCACAATTTACATCCAAATTCAACGAAACGAAAAGTGGTGTTCTTAGAATTTAATGTACTTTCATAATAAAAGAAAAAATTAAAATTTTAAACTTTTAAAATTTTAAGTTGAAAGTCACAGTTTGACTCTTTTGACCAAAATCAGCATTTCAGGCAAATATTCAACTTACACAAGTTTGGAATTATAACTCATATAAAAATCAAGATTATATTTAAATAATAAATTTAATCATTTCAAATAAGTAAAATAAGTTTTTAAATCAAAATCTTACATTAAAAATAATTAAAATATACAATAAAATAATTACAAAATACAGGGTTGTTACACTCTCCCCCACTCAAAACTTTTCGTCCCCGAAAAGGAATGAGGTATGGAAGGGCACATAAAAGATAGAGTGAAATAGGATTAAGATAAGATGACAAGAAGATTGAAGTTATACCTGATAACTGTTGTTATAGGTAAGTTTTACAAGGTGGAGGTGATCTTTCCAAGATCCTCCAGAATTAAGAACACAAGCACGAAAAAGGTGGATTCAAAATGATTACCAAAGGTCTATCAAAGATTATAGAAATATTTCTAAATAGAAAGATTATAGAAAGATGTCTATACCGGTCTATAGCAAGATAAGGATGATAAGGACAACCAAAAGATAGTTTGAAAAACAAAATAAGGAAATGAATTTGAAAGCATGGAGATTTTAGCTTAAACAGAGAATAAGTCTTTACACAAGTTAAATAAATCTTAACTATCTCAAATTTCATTATCTTATTATCCAATCATCTAAAATTAACCATTTTTAAAACCATGGGTTTGAAAAATAATCATTTATTACACTCACAATGTACTTAATAAATTTTATTCTTCTTTATTCCTAATCAAAATTAAATTTATTCCTCTCAATACATTTATCACTCATGTTAAATATATTTACACTTTTTTTTATAACTACTTTCTTTTATTCTTAGTTCTTTTAACATCATTTTATTGTAAGTCATTCATTTACCCTTTATTATATTTACCTCTGTTAATCATTTTATAATTAATATTTAAGTGTATAACTTTTATTATAACCACTCAAATTTTATTTATAAAATCTTTTTATATCGTATATTATCCAATTACATTTTTAACTTCTGAAATTTTGGTAAGTTATATTTGAATGCAATTGTATTATACAAATAAAATTTCCAATTCAATTATCTCAAGTTTTAATTATTTATCCAAATTTTTGATTTTCTTTTTACAATTGAAATTATTCTTCAAGCTAAAATTTAAGAATTAAATTTCGGATTAAATTCAAACCATTTAGAGATAAGTAATAATATATACATAATATGTCAAATCAAATTTCAATCATATATCTATATATATACATATATATTATAAATCAAGTCATATTTCAGAAAATTCAAACCAAATTAAATTCCCCAAAACAAAGCTGTAGGAAGACTACAGAACAGTCTCTTAACTTCGAAACTCGAAAATGAACGTCGATGATGTCGCGATCATCACCGAAGTTATTTTCTAGCGACAAAGAGAAGAGCACTATAAAATTCTTTGGAAACAAATTCTATTTGAAAATACTTTAAATAATATATCCCCTTTTTAAAACTTTAAACACAAAGTTTGAAACCATCAGAAATTAAATTCTCAAATTTCTTGTTCTAAATTCTTTTCAGTTCCCAAATCAATTTATAACTATCTATAAATTCATTTATAGAACAATAAATGGTAAATTAAGTATTATCATTTTCAAATAATCAATCTAAATCAGTTTATTAAGTTTCATAAATTTACTTATATATCAAAATTTATTTCATCAACCAAATTTTTAAAATAATATTGTGTCAGTTTGTTCTGTCAAAGTGTTTTAGAAATCCTATCGATATCGTTGATCAGACGAATCGATTGGAAACCCAAATCAACATCAACAACTCAAACAACACAATATATTAAAAAAAAACATACATTTACAAGTATAATTCACAATGTATGAAGATAAGTTGGAAACAAAAGACAAGATGATTAAATAACAAAATAGGGAGGTGGATAAGCTTAAATAAATCACGAGCAACATTTACCGGGTCAATCGTGGCTTAAAAAATAAGATCAAATGTGGATTTTTCTGGGGTAAATCTACAATCGATCTCAAGAGTTAGAGTTTGAAATAAAAAAAGATATTAGAATCTAAACCAAGGATAGATATAAATCTATGGTGAATCGATGCTAATTGTAAAAGAGTTTTCCCCCATTTTCAATTCAATTTGAAATTGGCGTGACCGCCGACTCACTAGAAAGATCATTTGAAGCGGAGTTATGGAATGCTCCAGAGTCAAAAGAAGATGAATAGCGAGGGATACGAATGGATTTTGGAACCGTAGGGAACGTTCCAAAAATTCAAAGGAATCGAGTCAAAAGGGAGAGATTCAAACTCGAATGGAAGTGATTCTGTAAATACATTCACTCCATATGCTGAGTTTTGCCTAGAGCTACCAAAGCTCTGATACCAACTGTAACGACCCGATATTTTCAACCATTTGCATCCATTATAAGTGTATAGGTAAACACTCATGCCGGAATTGAATTGCTCAAAATATCGCGTTGTAAATAAAAATTTGGCAAATCTCAGAATATGCAGTAAAGAAAAATCACAGATCACAGAAACAGAGTAATATATAATGCAGCGGAAGTAAAAGAGATAGTAGTTCATGAAGCTACTATATAAATATATCAGAGTTACATAAGATATAATAGAAGAAATAAAGTACAACAGAAGTTTAAATATGATAACCAAGTACAAGATGAATAGAACAACCGAACTGAAAAGACGAAACTTGACAAGTAGATAATCTCCAGCGATTCCAATCTCCAGAAAGTGGAGATCCAAATCTGTGAATAACTCAGGCTGACCCGAGCGTAAATAAAAATACAAACACTCGAGTCAGGACATACATACTTATACAATGTAAACCAACTCAAGTGAACTGTAGCAAAGGTACAAGTAACTTAGAAGATGCTTGGGACCGCCCATCCTCTAAGGATCCGTTAAACTATTTACTATGTAGTAATATACGCTATATACAGTAGTGTCTAATCAGTAAAGTATAATCATATAGAAAATAACGTTAAGGGGATGGTGAACCTTAACGCGGTCGGATCTTTAAAACCAAAATCGTAGTGGGCTCGCTATAAGGAGATGACACGGCACGCGAGGCAACGCCAGGGTGGGTACACCGTTTGCACTCCCGGCCCGGTGGTGACGGCAAGCCAGCAGCTTCCGCCCACCTCGAACAGTACCCCCGAATCAAAGTGGTGCCACATATCGAATCAAAAAAGTAATAGAATGGTTTTCGATGGAGCATGCTCGATGAAAGGGTGCGACCCTTTGTGTAGCCCGGTATAGCTCCTGTTTTAGTCATTTATGCCAACTCACGGGAGTTGGATCCACGTAATATACCTCGAGAACGTCGCCACCATCCTACTTCATTCTGGAATCTCCACCGCGTACACAGTTGTTAAAGTGGTTTTCGGTATTGGCCGGCTATAAGACAATATCCGATCCCGGTCTCTTTAACAACCAATCGTTATTATAACCCGTAGTTATAACTTTTAAACAATATTATATACTTCAAAATAAAATATCGTTTCAACCCAAATCTTTATCAAAAATAAAGATTAAATCATTTCTAAACCATTTCAATATATCATCATACCATATCTTTCAATTCAAATATGTATCAAAATAAATATCAAGTCATTTCTAAACATTTCAATATATTAAATTATCATATCCTTTCAAAACTCCCTGTCAAATCATTTTAATATCAAAATATCATAACCTTTCAAAGCTTCATTTCCAAAATATCATATCTTTCAGAACTTCTTTTCAAATCATTTTAATATCAAAATATCATATCTTTCAAAACTCCATTTTTTTCAAATCATTTTGATATATCAAAATATCATATCTTTTCGAAACCACATTTCAAATCATTTTAATATATCAAAATATCATATCCTTCAAAACTCCAATTTTCAAATCATTTAATGTCAAAATATCATATCTTTCAAAACTTCATTTTCAAATCATTTAATATATTTCAAAACTCCATTTTTCAAATCATTTAATATCAAAATATCATATCTTTCAAAATTTCGTTTCAAATCATTTTAATATCAAAATATCATATCTTTCAAAACTTCATTTCAAATCATTTTAATATATCAAAATATCATATCTTTTAGAAACCACATTTTAAATCATTTTAATATATCAAAATATCATATCTTTTCGAAACCACATTTCAAATCATTATTCATTTTATTCAATTTAAAATACCATTTGAATTCACATTTCAAAACAGTTTATATTAAAAAAAATCATTTTTAATCATTAAAATGAAGTTATTATGTTCAATAATTAAATTATTAAATTTCCAAAATTTTCAACTTTCAAAGTTCATTTATTCACTTAAGTTTATCAAAACAGTGAAAATTCACTTTTCGTCGCATTTAGAAAACGCTACGGAAAGATACATTCAAAACAGTTCAATTTAACAAAAGACAACATTTTAAAATGTTGTAATAGGGTTTACTTAAATTTCAAATAAAATTAGTTAAGTTCAAAAATTTTAGCGCTTACAAAATTGCTATAATAGCTTTTTAGTTCATTATCATCAACTGCAGCATTTACAAATGCTGTAATATCATTTATATTGTAATTAATAGCATTTCAAAAATGCAGTCAATTAACTTCAAGTATTCAATATAATTTCTCAACCAATTATATTTTTTTTATTTAAAACATTTTTAACTCATAAAATCATACGTTTTCACATTTATAAACATCATTTAGTTTTCCTCAAGTTCATGATTTTATAAAGTTAAATTTCCATTCAAAAATCAAGATTTAATAATAATTCACTTATTAAATTGCATTGTTCAATTTTAAATTCATTGCATTAAATTTCAACTTAACACTTAAGTTCAAATTCTCAAATATAACTTAGTTTTATTTTTATTTGCTTAACTAAAAGTTCACTTTTAAGTCAATTCCATAAGTTTCCAATTTTCGTTATATTTCAAAATTTTAACTTAAATATTCATTCATTTCACATTCAACTTTATCAAAAATCATTAATATGATATAAAATCACTTTAAATTAATTTAAATTCAAAATATCATAAATTTATCATATTTTCAAAGTTGATTTAAATTCCATCAAAAATTAAATCAAAATTTCCAAAATAACTTACATTCATATTTTCTAACTTTTCCATAATTTATTTAACTTATAGATTTCCATAAAATAAATAATACTTTACAAAAGTTATATTTTTATTAAATTTCAAACCAAATATTATAATAATTAAATTTCTAAAATATTTTAAAATTTTTAGAAAAACATATTTTAACTACGGGCCTGTATATAATTTTCTACGCTAGGTAAAGTGATACGGGTAATATATCATTTCAACCGTAATTACAAAGAAAATCCGGGTTTTATCATTTCAAACCCGTAACTCCAAGTTAAAATAAATTAAATAAAAACCGTTCAAGCCTATCATTTCAGCCCATAACGATTTTTTTTCTAACAGGGAACTTGCAGTGTGATCATATGCAGAAACAATATAAACAAGGTCAATATCACAATATACAGTCATTATCAGATGTTAGGTGAAAATTAGCAGTTTTAACATGGTAATAATATGGTAATAACATGACATAGCATATCATATGATCATCATTAACTTGCATAAACATTTTTTATTACTAAACACTTGTCATCAATTCACTTTTCATAAGTATAAATGTCAGAGTGAGAAAGACTCACATTTTTCAAAGCTAGAGACCAAAACAACATACAAGCACGACTCCAAAGGCACGACAAGCACAATTGCACGACTTTTGATTTGAGTTGAAAGATAGCCAAGATATGATTTTGTATCAACAACCCAAAACAAAACAAACAAGACAATATATAAACATTCAACATAAAATAACATTGAAACAATTTTGAAATACAAAGCAAAATGAACAAGATAGATTGGACCTTGCTTCAACCACTTCAATGCTTGGCCTAAGGGACACTTATGATTGGCTATAATGATGCTTTGGCTCAGGAATGACATCATATAGGTCAGGTTTAACATCATATAGGCTAGGCAACAAGTGGAGATGAAGGAGATGAGGCAAAGGTGGTCAAACTAGCATTGTTCAAGGGCATTGTTGCATTTTTTGGAGTTTTGGCACCATGGTGGGCTCAGCCTTGGTCAAGACCATAGGGGTAGCTGGTGATGATGGCAGGGAAGAGGTGTAGGAGGTGGTGGCCGTGGCTATGGAGGAGAGGCCAAGCAATACACATGAGAAAACAAGGCAAAATATAAGAAAACAATGGAAAAAGAAGAGCAAAAAGAAGAGGAAAAGAGGAGCCATTACCAAACCTTTCTAGCCGTGAAAAATGAAGTGGAGAGGAATGTTTTCACGTGAAAATGAGGTAAGAAATGCACAGCTACAATAAAGAAAGGAATGGTCAAAGGAAATTAAATCTATTAATTGGAAAAGAAACGGAAGAAGAAACGTTAAAACGGTTTTACGTTTCTTTGCTTTCAAACCTTTTAAACTTCCTATATATATTCATATACATCTTAAATAACTGAAAACACTTATGAATTTCAGTTAGAATTCAAAAATATAACAGATAAACAAAATATTAATAATTAATTATTAATTAGATATGATTAAAATAAGAAAAATGGCACAGAAAATGAAAACTAGACTTAGGAATTAGAAATAACTTCAATACACTTTGGAAAAAATTTCTTAGATTTAAATACATGTCAAATGAATAAAATAAAGTAAAACACAGCAATAAAAGTGAATGTATAAAATAAATCAATAAATTGATGTATTAATTGCAAAAAGAAACGGATAAAACGCCTTTACGTTTCAGGCTTTTAAGATCTCTTAACTTTCTAAACCTTTTGCATTTCCTCTTCTTTTTAATTTTATGAAAACAAAATAAACTCAGAAATATTATTTAAAACCGAAACTAAGTAAGAATAAAATAAAAAAAATTATTTTAAGTAAAATAGAAAAAGGAAATAAGAAATTGCTTAAAAATAGCAACCCTGACATAAAAATTACAAGAAAATCTTCAATGACTATGGAAAATTTATTACTTCACAAAAAAAATATTTTAACAAAAAATTTGAACTAAAAATGGTTTTAAAACATTTTCAAGGTAAAATAATAATTTAATTTTTATTAAATAGAAAGTTAAATAAAGAAAATGCAGTAAATACCAACTTGGCTTTATAAATTGAAATAAATTCAAATAAACTTTAGAAAAATTATATTATCATTTTAAAAATACTTAAAAGTC
The DNA here is from genome assembly GCA_030765085.1 of Allium cepa. Taxonomy (NCBI): domain Eukaryota; kingdom Viridiplantae; phylum Streptophyta; class Magnoliopsida; order Asparagales; family Amaryllidaceae; genus Allium; species Allium cepa. The sequence continues at coordinate 100,011,689 of CM060946.1, read as the reverse complement.
AAAATATACATAACATAACATATTATCACATATTAAAATAAAATATAACCAAGAAGAAGTAACTTATACAATTTAAAATAGTCATTGTAAATAACCATATATACGCACAATATTGTAAAGGGTATAACTTTCACAATTTACATCCAAATTCAACGAAACGAAAAGTGGTGTTCTTAGAATTTAATGTACTTTCATAATAAAAGAAAAAATTAAAATTTTAAACTTTTAAAATTTTAAGTTGAAAGTCACAGTTTGACTCTTTTGACCAAAATCAGCATTTCAGGCAAATATTCAACTTACACAAGTTTGGAATTATAACTCATATAAAAATCAAGATTATATTTAAATAATAAATTTAATCATTTCAAATAAGTAAAATAAGTTTTTAAATCAAAATCTTACATTAAAAATAATTAAAATATACAATAAAATAATTACAAAATACAGGGTTGTTACACTCTCCCCCACTCAAAACTTTTCGTCCCCGAAAAGGAATGAGGTATGGAAGGGCACATAAAAGATAGAGTGAAATAGGATTAAGATAAGATGACAAGAAGATTGAAGTTATACCTGATAACTGTTGTTATAGGTAAGTTTTACAAGGTGTAGGTGATCTTTCCAAGATCCTCCAGAATTAAGAACACAAGCACGAAAAAGGTGGATTCAAAATGATTACCAAAGGTCTATCAAAGATTATAGAAATATTTCTAAATATAAAGATTATAGAAAGATGTCTATACCGGTCTATAGCAAGATAAGGATGATAAGGACAACCAAAAGATAGTTTGAAAAACAAAATAAGGAAATGAATTTGAAAGCATGGAGATTTTAGCTTAAACAGAGAATAAATCTTTACACAAGTTAAATAAATCTTAACTATCTCAAATTTCATTATCTTATTATCCAATCATCTAAAATTAACCATTTTTAAAACCATGGGTTTGAAAAATAATCATTTATTACACTCACAATGTACTTAATAAATTTTATTCTTCTTTATTCCTAATCAAAATTAAATTTATTCCTCTCAATACATTTATCACTCATGTTAAATATATTTACACTTTTTTTTTATAACTACTTTCTTTTATTCTTAGTTCTTTTAACATCATTTTATTGTAAGTCATTCAGTTACCCTTTATTATATTTACCTCTGTTAATCATTTTATAATTAATATTTAAGTGTATAACTTTTATTATAACCACTCAAATTTTATTTATAAAATCTTTTTATATCGTATATTATCCAATTACATTTTTAACTTCTGAAATTTTGGTAAGTTATATTTGAATGCAATTGTATTATACAAATAAAATTTCCAATTCAATTATCTCAAGTTTTAATTATTTATCCAAATTTTTGATTTTCTTTTTACAATTGAAATTATTCTTCAAGCTAAAATTTAAGAATTAAATTTCGGATTAAATTCAAACCATTTAGAGATAAGTAATAATATATACATAATATGTCAAATCAAATTTCAATCATATATCTATATATATACATATATATTATAAATCAAGTCATATTTCAGAAAATTCAAACCAAATTAAATTCCCCAAAACAAAGCTGTAGCAAGACTACAGAACAGTCTCTTAACTTCGAAACTCGAAAATGAACGTCGATGATGTCGCGATCATCACCGAAGTTATTTTCTAGCGACAAAGAGAAGAGCACTATAAAATTCTTTGGAAACAAATTCTATTTGAAAATACTTTAAATAATATATCCCCTTTTTAAAACTTTAAACACAAAGTTTGAAACCATCAGAAATTAAATTCTCAAATTTCTTGTTCTAAATTCTTTTCAGTTCCCAAATCAATTTATAACTATCTATAAATTCATTTATAGAACAATAAATGGTAAATTAAGTATTATCATTTTCAAATAATCAATCTAAATCAGTTTATTAAGTTTCATAAATTTACTTATATATCAAAATTTATTTCATCAACCAAATTTTTAAAATAATATTGTGTCAGTTTGTTCTGTCAAAGTGTTTTAGAAATCCTATCGATATCGTTGATCAGACGAATCGATTGGAAACCCAAATCAACATCACCAACTCAAACAACACAATATATTAAAAAAAAACATATATTTACAAGTATAATTCACAATGTATGAAGATAAGTTGGAAACAAAAGACAAGATGATTAAATAACAAAATAGGGAGGTGGATAAGCTTAAATAAATCACGTGCAACATTTACCGGGTCAACCGTGGCTTAAAAAATAAGATCAAATGTGGATTTTTCTGGGGTAAATCTACAATCGATCTCAAGAGTTAGAGTTTGAAATAACAAAAGATATTAGCATCTAAACCAAGGATAGATATAAATCTATGGTGAATCGATGCTAATTGTAAAAGAGTTTTCCCCCATTTTCAATTCAATTTGAAATTGGCGTGACCGCCGACTCGCTAGAAAGATCATTTGAAGCGGAGTTATGGAATGCTCCAGAGTCAAAAGAAGATGAATAGTGAGGGATACGAATGGATTTTGGAACCGTAGGGAACGTTCCAAAAATTCAAAGGAATCGAGTCAAAAGGGAGAGATTCAAACTCGAATGAAAGTGATTCTGTAAATACATTCACTCCATATGCTGAGTTTTGCCTAGAGCTACCAAAGCTCTGATACCAACTGTAACGACCCGATATTTTCAACCATTTGCATCCATTATAAGTGTATAGGTAGACACTCATGCCGGAATTGAATTGCTCAAAATATCGCGTTGTAAATAAAAATTTGGCAAATCTCAGAATATGCAGTAAATAAAAATCACAGATCACAGAAACAGAGTAATATATAATGCAGCAGAAGTAAAAGAGATAGTAGTTCATGAAGCTACTATATAAATATATCAGAGTTACATAAGATATAATAGAAGAAATAAAGTACAACAGAAGTTTAAATATGATAACCAAGTACAAGATGAATAGAACAACCGAACTGAAAAGACGAAACTTGACAAGTAGATAATCTCCAGCGATTCCAATCTCCAGAAAGTGGAGATCCAAATCTGTGAATAACTCAGGCTGACCCGAGCGTAAATAAAAATACAAACACTCGAGTCAGGACATACATACTTATACAATGTAAACCAACTCAAGTGAACTGTAGCAAAGGTACAAGTAACTTAGAAGATGCTTGGGACCGCCCATCCTCTAAGGATTTGTTAAACTATTTACTATGTAGTAATATACGCTATATACAGTAGTGTCTAATCAGTAAAGTATAATCATATAGAAAATAACGTTAAGGGGATGGTGAACCTTAACGCGGTCGGATCTTTAAAACCAAAATTGTAGTGGGCTCGCTATAAGGAGATGACACGGCACGCGAGGCAATGCCAGGGTGGATACACCGTTTGCACTCCCGGCCCGATGGTGACGGCAAGCCAGCAGCTTCCGCCCACCTCGAACAGTACCCCCGAATCAAAGTGGTGCCACATATCGAATCACAAAAGTAATAGAATGGTTTCCGATGGAGCATGCTCGATGAAAGGGTGCGACCCTTTGTGTAGCCCGGTATAACTCCTGTTTTAGTCATTTATGCCAACTCACGGGAGTTGGGTCCACGTAATATACCTCAAGAACGTCGCCACCATCCTACTTCATTCTGGAATCTCCACCGCGTACACAGTTGTTAAAGTGGTTTTTGGTATTGGCCGGCTATAAGACAATATCCGATCTCGGTCTCTTTAACAACCAATCATTATTATAACCCGTAGTTATAACTTTAAAACAATATTATATACTTCAAATAAAATATCGTTTCAACCCAAATCTTTATCAAAAATAAAGATTAAATCATTTCCAAACCATTTCAAAATATCATCATACCATATCTTTCAATTCAAATATGTATCAAAATAAATATCAAGTCATTTCTAAACATTTCAATATATTAAATTATCATATCCTTTCAAAACTCCCTTTCAAATCATTTTAATATCAAAATATCATAACCTTTCAAAGCTTCATTTCCAAAATATCGTATCTTTCAGAACTTCTTTTCAAATCATTTTAATATCAAAATATCATATCTTTCAAAACTCCATTTTTTTCAAATCATTTTGGTATATCAAAATATCATATCTTTTCGAAACCATATTTCAAATCATTTTAATATATCAAAATATTATATCCTTTAAAACTCCAATTTTCAAATCATTTAATATCACAATATCATATCTTTCAAAACTTCATTTTCAAATCATTTAATATCAAAATATCATATCTTTCAAAACTCCAATTTTCAAATCATTTAATATCAAAATATCATATCTTTCAAAATTTCGTTTCAAATCATTTTAATATCAAAATATCATATCTTTCAAAACTTCATTTCAAATCATTTTAATATATCAAAATATCATATCTTTTAGAAACCACATTTTAAATCATTTTAATATATCAAAATATCATATCTTTTCGAAACCACATTTCAAATCATTATTCATTTTATTCAATTTAAAATACCATTTGAATTCACATTTCAAAACAGTTTATATTAAAAAAAATCATTTTTAATCATTAAAATGAAGTTATTATGTTCAATAATTAAATTATTAAATTTCCAAAATTTTCAACTTTCAAAGTTCATTTATTCACTTAAGTTTATCAAAACAGTGAAAATTCACTTTTCGTCGCATTTAGAAAACGCTACGGAAAGATACATTCAAAACAGTTCAATTTAACAAAAGACAACATTTTAAAATGTTGTAATAGGGTTTACTTAAATTTCAAATAAAATTAGTTAAGTTCAAAAATTTTAGCACTTACAAAATTGCTATAATAGCTTTTTAGTTCATTATCATCAACTGCAGCATTTACAAATGCTGTAATATCATTTATATTGTAATTAATAGCATTTCAAAAATGCAGTCAATTAACTTCAAGTATTCAATATAATTTCTCAACCAATTATATTTTTTTTATTTAAAACATTTTTAACTCATAAAATCATACGTTTTCACATTTATAAACATCATTTAGTTTTCCTCAAGTTCATGATTTTATAAAGTTAAATTTTCATTCAAAAATCAAGATTTAATAATAATTCACTTATTAAATTGCATTGTTCAATTTTAAATTCATTGCATTAAATTTCAACTTAACACTTAAGTTCAAATTCTCAAATATAACTTAGTTTTATTTTTATTTGCTTAACTAAAAGTTCACTTTTAAGTCAATTCCATAAATTTCCAATTTTCGTTATATTTCAAAATTTTAACTTAAATATTCATTCATTTCACATTCAACTTTATCAAAAATCATTAATATGATATAAAATCACTTTAAATTAATTTAAATTCAAAATATCATAAATTTATCATATTTTCAAAGTTGATTTAAATTCCATTAAAAATTAAATCAAAATTTCCAAAATAACTTACATTCATATTTTCTAACTTTTCCATAATTTATTTAACTTATAGATTTCCATAAAATAAATAATACTTTACAAAAGTTATATTTTTATTAAATTTCAAACCAAATATTATAATAATTAAATTTCTAAAATATTTTAAAATTTTTAGAAAAACATATTTTAACTACGGGCCTGTATATAATTTTCTACGCTAGGTAAAGTGATACGGGTAATATATCATTTCAACCGTAATTACAAAGAAAATCCGGGTTCTATCATTTCAAACCCGTAACCCCAAGTTAAAATAAATTAAATAAAAACCGTTCAAGCCTATCATTTCAGCCCATAACGATTTTTTTTCTAACAGGGAACTTGCAGTGTGATCATATGCAGAAACAATATAAACAAGGTCAATATCACAATATACAGTCATATATCAGATGTCAGGTGAAAATTAACAGTTTTAACATGGTAATAATATGGTAATAACATGGCATAGCATATCATACGATCATCATTAACTTGCATAAACATTTTTTATTACTAAACACTTGTCATCAATTCACTTTTCATAAGTATAAATGTCAGAGTGAGAAAGACTCACATTTTTCAAAGCTAGAGACCAAAACAACATACAAGCACGACTCCAAAGGTACGACAAGCACAATTGCACGACTTTTGATTTGAGTTGAAAGATAGCCAAGATATGATTTTGTATCAACAACCCAAAACAAAACAAACAAGACAATATATAAATATTCAACATAAAATAACATTGAAACAATTTTGAAATACAAAGCAAAATGAACAAGATAGATTGGACCTTGCTTCAACCACTTCAATGCTTGGCCTAAGGGACACTTATGCTTGGCTATAATGATGCTTTGGCTCAGGTATGACATCATATAGGTCAGGTTTAACATCATATAGGCAAGGCAACAAGTGGAGATGAAGGAGATGAGGCAAAGGTGGTCAAACTAGCATTGTTCAAGTGCATTGTTGCATTTTTTTGGAGTTTTGGCACCATGGTGGGCTCGGCCTTGGTCAAGACCATAGGGGTAGCTGGTGATGATGGCAGGGAAGAGGTGTAGGAGGTGGTGGCCATGGCTGTGGAGGAGAGGCCAAGCAATACACATGAGAAAACAAGGCAAAATATAAGAAAACAATGGAAAAAGAAGAGCAAAAAGAAGAGGAAAAGAGGAGCCATTACCAAACCTTTCTAGCTGTGAAAAATGAAGTGGAGAGGAATGTTTTCACGTGAAAATGAGGTAAGAAATGCACAGCTACAATAAAGAAAGGAACGGTCAAAGGAAATTAAATCTATTAATTGGAAAAGAAACGGAAGAAGAAACGTTAAAACGGTTTTACGTTTCTTTGCTTTCAAACCTTTTAAACTTCCTATATATATTCATATACATCTTAAATAACTGAAAACACTTATAAATTTCAGTTAGAATTCGAAAATATAACAGATAAACAAAATATTAATAATTAATTATTAATTAGATATGATTAAAATATGAAAAATGTCACAGAAAATGAAAACTAGACTTAGGAATTAGAAATAACTTCAATACACTTTGGAAAAAATTTCTTAAATTTAAATACATGTCAAATGAATAAAATAAAGTAAAACACAGCAATAAAAGTGAATGTATAAAATAAATCAATAAATTGATGTATTAATTGTAAAAAGAAAAGGATAAAACGCCTTTACGTTTCAGGCTTTTAAGATCTCTTAACTTTCTAAACCTTTTGCATTTCCTTTTCTTTTTAATTTTATGAAAACAAAATAAACTCAGAAATATTATTTAAAACCGAAACTAAGTAAGAATAAAATAAAAAAATTATTTTAAGTAAAATAGAAAAAGGAAATAAGAAATTGCTTAAAAATAGCAACCCTGACATAAAAATTACAAGAAAATCTCCAATGACTATGGAAAATTTATTACTTCACAAAAAAAATATTTTAACACAAAATTTGAATTAAAAATGGTTTTAAAACATTTTCAAGGTAAAATAATAATTTAATTTTTATTAAATAGAAAGTTAAATAAAGAAAATGCAGTAAATACCAACTAGGCTTTATAAATTGAAATAAATTCAAATAAACTTTAGAAAAATTATATTATCATTTTAAAAATACTTAAAAGTCAAAATATACATAATATAACATATTATCACATATTAAAATAAAATATAACCAAGAAGAAGTAACTTATACAATTTAAAATAGTCATTGTAAATAACCATATATACGCACAATATTGTAAAGGGTATAACTTTCACAATTTACATCCAAATTCAACGAAACGAAAAGTGGTGTTCTTAGAATTTTATGTACTTTAATAATAAAAGAAAAAATTAAAATTTTAAACTTTTAAAATTTTAAGTTGAAAGTCACAGTTTGACTCTTTTGACCAAAATCAGCATTTCAGGCAAATATTCAACTTACACAAGTTTGGAATTATAACTCATATAAAAATCAAGATTATATTTAAATAATAAATTTAATCATTTCAAATAAGTAAAATAAGTTTTTAAATCAAAATCTTACATTAAAAATAATTAAAATATACAATAAAATAATTACAAAATACAGGGTTGTTACATCTTCATCCCATGGTTCTATTTGAATTTGGTTTCTAGACTCTTATGGCTATCTCTCTAGGCTTCTTGCTTTGATATCTTCCAAGTTCAATTCATCAAGTCTATTTGAACATTGCCTAGTTAATAGGCTGGATAACATTTGTCCCCCAAAGTACATCTTTTTTCAAACATGACGTGCTTTGAATCGAGACAAGTTTGGATTAATGTGAAGGACTCCCCTTTATGCTTTGAGTGGTCATTATCCTTCCTGCGGATCGTTTCTTCGAAGAATTATGTCTATAGCTATTTATGTAATGCTTTCTTAACATTTGGAATTATAAAATGGGAATACGCACTTACAATCCATTGTTCCAAATTCAACAATTTTGAACTAGTTTCTCTCATGGACTTTCTAGGTTTGATTCTAATTTCCTTTGACTCTAGTTGTTAGGTATGGAATATGGATGTGCTTATGCATGCACGTGCACTCTCTTTTAGAAGCTCGCGATCATATGCATGTACTCATATAGGTGTATATAGGTAATCATCGTCATTATAGACTTTTGAAAAAAAATTGAGACTTGGTACTGATCCAAATTCTTGGATCGATACCGATCCAAGACTTAGGACAAGTCTCCCAATTTTTTTTCCTGGAAATTCAAGCTTTGGGTTATATAAACCAATTCACTTGTCTTCCTCCTTACTTTTATTTTCCATCAAACTAAAGCTTTGGGTTTTATTATCTTCACTCATTATTTGCATCGAGTACCCAGCGATGAGGAAGGTCGGCATATATATATAGTTTCAAGAGCTAAAAAGGAAGCTCTTCTCTGACTTATTTGGAACAAGCTAAGAACTATAGAGTTGTTGCTGGTACATGGAACAAACTAAGCTACTTTAAGAGTTAATGTTTCTATGTCTACTCTCCACCTAGATTTGCACTTATCTAGACTTAAGTTTACTCCATGTGTTTACTGTGAAGTCACCTTATGACTTTACAAGCTTAACTTATATTCTTTTTATTATTCAGATGTTCTGGAAAGACCTAGTGGCATGAAACTTATAGATGCATTAGAGTTCTTATGGCATTTTCAGAAATGGATAGAGATAGTGGAGTTCTTCTTTCCGATGAGAATCTCATGTACAATAGCTTGCTGGAAGCGGGCCGTAGCACTGTTTCCGTCCAAGTGGTCATCGATGACGACAACAACGATGATAATGATAACTCGCTTGGAGATGATGATGTGAATACTAGTTGCCCCTTATTCTAAGTCCAAGGGATGGAAGTAGAACAGAACAATAGCACGCTAAAGAAGGCGAAATATTAGGGAAGGTGACGAAGCTGGCCACGATGATGCTGATTTGGGCTATTGACCCTTTGGTTAAACAGTCCGAAGATGACCAATTGTTCATCCTGAAAAAGTAGCTCATCATGAAACTTCCCAAAGAACAATCTTCTACATAGCCCTTGCTAGCAATAGCTGCGGAGAAAACTCTTTACTCCCTTTTGAATATACTAGTTTGGGGCCAATTCCTATCGAGGTCGGCTCTTTCGGCATTGGTAATGTAAGCCTTGAGGGTCTCGACTCTCCTCTCCACTTTTATAAAGAAATTACTCCTACTAGTATGCGAAAAATCACTCCTGCTAGTAAATCTCCAAAACTTGGTCCATCGGTAAGGCTGAGCATTCGGTTGGTTTGATTTATTCGATAATGAAAATTATGAAACTGAACTAAGACTAATAAAAACAAAAACCAAACGAACCATTCAAATAAAGTTCGGTTGGTTCGGTTAGTTATCCAATTTTACCGAACTAAAAACAATTCATATTTTATGTATGGAATATTTATAGTAATTTGAGACAAACCAATATATTTGATTAGAGTATTATTATTTACTATTTTTATGCTTTCTTATAGTAATTTTGACACATAAATGATAAATAAAATTTACTTAGATCACTAAACTAATTTTAAAAAATTAGAATAACATTGGTAGTTCCTAAAACATAATAAAAGCTTGATTAATTTGGTTAAATCGATAACCAAACAAATTTTCTTTATGAGTCGATCATAAATCAATCCAGTTTTAGAACTGAACCAAATCGATCGAACCGAATTGGTTTGGTTGGTTTAAGTAAAGAGTGGTCACCCTTATCCGTCGAGGGGACACTAGGACACTTACACACATGTGCATTACATGGCACTACACAGCACTTATCTTGTGTCCTTTCTTACAGAATCCAACTTGTTCCTATTTCATTTACAGGATCCATGGAGAGGAAAAAGTACATGTTTGTGTCTCGACAGTGGTGTCGTTCACACATGTATCATCATAGTGGTTCTCCAGACTCGAATTCCGATCATTGATCCAGCCGTGAAAGAGGCAGTAGTGACAGGGTATCTATCGCAAGACTATGCTTTTAGATACCGTTTTAGGTCCAGGTCACTTCCACCTAGAGGCTTGGACAAGAATTCAGGCCATTGTGATGACTTTCCACCAAATGATGCTTCTTGTGCACTACCTCTAACTTCCATTCCTATTGTACATTTTACATCAACTCATATCAAATGACCTTCTAATTACATGCACCATAAGGGCTATTCTGATGCCTCTCATCATAAGGCTAGCAAGAAACCGATTGAAGCTCCGATCTTCACTGTGGAGCAACAACTTGTCACTGATGCCCGAATAGCTAGACTAAAGGAATAGTTTCCAAATGATGGTTTGATGGACTCATGTTTGCGCCCATTCCGAAGTACATTTTGCCAAATGTAAAAGACATGACAGTCGCCTATGTATCTAATGCTTACAATTAATGTAACATATGGAAGCTGATAGCCAAGAAGGTCACTAAGGTTTTGAGGGAAGGAAATTTGAGATCGATAATCTATAACTCGTGGAGGCACAAGATAAAAGGATCATCACTCATGTCAACATCGAGGTTGATAAGTTGAAAACATCAAAAGCCAAAGCCAAGAAAAGAGCCAAGGATGCTATCCAGGCACTCAAAATGAGGGAACCAAGCATGAGATGATATGGAGGCCGAACATCAGCAGAATCATGACTTAGTGCAACAAAGAGATGCTTTGACCACAACATCCAAACTTGAGAGCAAGACAAAAATAAAGGATGAAGCTGTACAAGAAGCCCAATGTGTAGTATGAAGAGCTGCTTACTGCTTGTCGGGAAAGGGACAAAGCAAGTGTATGTGCTTAAGACGTGGATGAGCTCTTAAAAAAAGAAATTTGAAGCTACTGAGAAGAGAATGATGGAGAGGTTCAAGCCACTGATCATTAAGTACAATGCTAAGGTGCTCAATTTTCACAACTTAGAGTGGCTCGGTGATAATTATCCCAGGGCTCTAGCTCTGACCTGGGAACAAGTTGTTAAGGAGGAGAAGCAATCTGAAAGGTAATGTGGTAGACCTGGCATAGTTGGAAAATGAGGTCTTAGATGAGCCTAGGGTGCTAAGAGAAGCTGAGCTTAGTCTTCATACATAGTGGCCGCTATGGTACAAAAGGACATAGCTGAAGCCTCCAGATCGTCACCTCAAGATGTCACCACTAGCCACCCACCTGGACCCAAAATTGCTCCTGATTCATCCTCCATGCATGAATATGATCAGAGAACCATAAAGGCACAAGTCTGCCATCCTTTCTCCCATCTTGGAGTGGAATTCTAGTGGTACTCCGGCCCGTACAAAATCCTAGACTGAAGGAGGTATCTCACTGAATTCACTTTTATTTGAGAGAGTCTATATGTCATCGATTGACATCGCTAATCAATCTTTTTATGTATCTCAAGTTTCAGGTCGACCCCAGATTGTCCCTGCTACTAACAAGGGTCCTTAACAGGAACAAGAAGTATCCATAATAGAATCGGTGACCATAACTACTTCAACAACATCCTTAATGTATTTATACTCCTGCCCTTCATCAAGGACAATAGTTAGTAGATGGATGGTCAAATAATGTTCGTTTTGATTTATACTCCTGCCCCTATATCTAGGGCAAGATTTAGCTAGCATCCCATCTTCGGCAGCCAAGAATGGTTGAACTCCAAGGGTCTGGTCAGGACCGTAGAAGTTTGGTTGACACCTAACTCCGTGTACTTGCATACCTACATTGCACACATACATATTCATTTGAATTGGTCGTATTTTGCAACATTTAAGATTTGCAAAGACAGAGTCATAGATTTAGAAAGCGATTTCATTTTATTAAAGATGGAAAATGATAGGTTCTGTTTTATTACATGGATTTTATTATGTACAAATTTATTTCTAGGTAAAATAGCATCATAAATGCTCACTGTCCATTACCTCGAGTGTGAGATCCCGTCAACCATCGCTAGCTTGAAAATGCCATCTTCAATCTTTTTCTCAATTGCGTATGGACCTTCCCATTCGACATGGGAAGATTCGCTTGGAGAACCAAGTCGCTAATTTCAAAGGTCTAATTCCTAATCTTGGCATTGTAGTATCAGATGACTCGGCTGCGGCGTGCAGTTGTTCTCAAGTCAGCTTCGTCGCGATTCTCATCGATCATATAAAGAGATTCCAATAGAAGTTGCTCATTTGTCCATGGATTATAGCAAGTTGCCTGAGGATAAGGTTCTTCTAGTTTAACTGAAATCATAGCCTCTGATCCATAGGCTAAAGTGAGTGGAGAATGGCAAATCATTGACTTATGGGTCAATCGATATGCCCAAAGTGCTAATGGAGGTTCATCGACCCACTTGCCTTTGGCCTTTTCTAAGTTCTTCTCGAGAATGGACTAGATAATCTTGTTCACAGCTTCCACTTGTCCATTTTTAAGGGGTGCACCGCCACAGCAATCTCTTCTCTTTGCGATATCAACGGTTAGAAATCTTTAAACTCGATACTATCAAATTGGGTTCCATTATCAGTGACAATTGCTTATGGAACTCCAATATGAAAGATTTATTCTGGACCATGAAGTTGATTACCTTTTTCGTGGTAATTGTGGCTAATGGCTTTGCCTTAGCCCATTTAGTGAAGTGATCAACGATGATGATTGCTTAATTTGACCCTTAGATATCGACAATACACTGATAATATCAATTCCCTAGATAGAAAATGGCTAGAAACTAACCATTTGGGTAAATTCCGTTGGTGGGGATGTTGGAATCCTAGCAAACCTCTAGCACTTGCCATACTTTCTAGTGTAATTACTGCATCTCGGTTGAGCATTGGACAAAATTATCCATAGTAGAGAATTTTCTTCACTAGGGTTTGCCCACTAATGTAGTCACCACAGGCCCCTTCATGAACTTTTATCGGGACTTACTTGGCCTCATCGTTAGCGATACATCAAAACATTAGGACTGAGAATTCTTTCCTGTAAAGTGCTTACTGCTGAATGATATATCTTAAAGCTTGGCGAAGGAGCTTTCATCACTCATTCCTTCTATCCAAAAGCATTCTCTTCTGCAAATAATTCTTTACTGGAATCGGTCATGGCTCCTTCTCTTGGTCGACCTCCGAGATCCAATCAACATCCATACGATCGATGCTCAGAGCCGACGGTACTTCCACCGAAACCAAGCCCATGAGTCCTGCATCTCTAGAATTGGCCAACTTAGCCAATAAGTCGGCTTTTGCATTTTTTCTCTGGGAATATGTGTTATTGTATAATATTTAATGTTATTAAGTAGCTAAAGAGTTCGGTTTAGATAAGGAGCTAGTCTCCCTCATTTTGCCTAAAACTCTTTCCCAACTTGACAAACCACCAGCTAGAAATCATAAAAGATGCGTAAAATTTTAACTCCTAGTTTCTTGGCGATTCCAAGTACCACAATCAATTCTTCACACTTCACTTCTTTGTTTGTTGTGGGAAAGTTGAGTCTCGGGACATGACCAATTGAATGTTCCCTCGGAGTGACAAGTAAAACTCTAGCACCGGAACAACGATCATTTGATGCACCATCTGTATATGTCTTTCACTTAGCACTCTACTTACCACCGCTCTCTAGATTATCATCTCATGTAGTGTGCTTTGCTATGAAATCTACCAAAGCTTGACCTTGGATAGCTCTCCGATGGTGACAGGTAATTTCATATTAGCTCAATTAAATGTTCCACTTTCAACAGCCTCGAAGAAGTCTTAGGTCGTTGCAAGACTTATCATAAAGGCTGGTAGGTAAGAACTTTGATTGGATGAGCCTAAAAGTAAGGGTGGAGCTTTCTTAAAGCGATCGATAGGTAGTATGCAAGCTTTTCCAGCTTGAGGCAACTTTTCCTATTGTTATCGACTGCTTACTGATATAGTAGACTGGTCGTTGGATGCGGGATTCCTCACGTACGAGTGTGGTGCTTAAAGAATGCACCAATACTGCTAGATATATAAACAAGTCCTCGTCATCCACTGGCTTCAAAATAATGGAGGATCTCTCCAAGTGATCTACCAAATCCTGGAATGCATCTTTACACTCCTATGTCTAAGATAAGTTCCTTTTTCCCTTTTTAACCATGTAAAAGAAAGGGATGTATTTATTTTTTGTTCTGGAGATGAATCGAATCAGGACGGTGACCTTCCCGTTCAAACAATGGACCTTCTTGATCATCTTCGAGGCCTTGATGTTTCTCAATGCCTCGATCTATCTGGATTGCCCTTAAGCTCATGGAAGTTCAAAGTAAAGCCTGAGAATTTCCCTATCACAATGACAAAGAGAATTTAAAAGGGTTGAGCTTTATTCGGTATTTTCGTAGAATGCTAAACATTTCTATTAAATCATCAATGTGGTTCTCGAGCATCATGAATTCACAAGCATGTCATCTACATAGACTTTTATCAACCTAATATGATCTTTGAACATCTTATTTACCAACCTTCGATAAGTTGCTCCAGTATTCTTTAGTCCAAATGGCATGACCAGGTAGCAGTGCATCCTAGGTTGGTTATAAAGCTGGTGTATTCCTGGTCTGGGATGTGCATTGTAATCTGATTGTATTCAGAGTATGCATTCGTGAACGAAAGTAGTTCATGTCCAGATGCTGAGTCCACCAATTAATCAATTTCGACCAAATACTCTGACTCTACAGGTTTGGCTTAATGGCGATTTTCGAAATCTATTTCGAATGTTCGGCATGATGAACGCTTTCAGGAATACCCTTGATGCATTGGTTCTCCAGACTCGAGGAGATTCGACAGTCCACCAGTCCTCCCTATTTGATTCCTAGGTGGTAGATCATTGGTAATAGCTTAATATTCCTGATTTTGATCATCCACAGCACATCCAAAGGCTAAGTCCATGCCACTATTCTCATTGGGAGCTCTAGAGACAACATCGGCCGGACCAGTACCGATCTCTGCTCTTAGATCAGTACAAATCCACAAACGCTTACCACAGGTCTGTCTCGTCTCTTTATTTGATGTCCTATATGTGTTTTATGTCCTCTTTAGCTTCTTGTCCCTTTTTATCTTCTTAGATGATGAGGAACTTTTAGATTTTGAACCAAAAGGTGTCAAATTGCTCCTACTTCTTCTATGTTCATTTTTTTGTTAGCTCACTTAGTAGTCTCAAAGCTCTCCTGCATCTGCTAATTCATCTCATTATGACTCTCCTGGAATCTATCCTCCATTTATTTCATCATATAATCCATCTCCATTCTAGTCATGATGTCAATTGGATTCTAGATCTTTAGTTGATTTGGTGGGCAACTTAATCCACATGCTGATTATCTTGATTCCTACTTCATTGACAGCTCTACAGTACATAGAGCGTTCTCTCTTGAGGCCATTGCGAATAGCTTCTTGTAAATTATTGAAAATATGAAAAGTATAACAGTAAGGTTAGAAAGTTGAATCTATCACTTGGATTTAAGAAATACAATAATATATGATGGATTCAAGTTGCTTAAGAATGTTGTTCTCAGTTAAAGCACCAAAATGTTTGAATCAAAAATGGTACAAACACTTAAGGGATTGTGTAGAGAATAAAAAGTGAAGAAAAGTAAATTAAAAAGAGCAAGAAATGAACACACAACATTTATAGTGGTTAGGCTAAACTTGGCCTTTGTCCACTTTGTGATTTTGCAGCTTTGATTTCTGAGTTGCAAGTACAAGTTCTTACGGATCGGTATAAATCCATCGATGATTACAAAAGATTAGAGTAAGAAAGCAAGAAAGCCAAAAAACCTTAAAAATGAGGCATACCCTCCTATTTATAGCAATAGGTAGCCTAAAGTTTCGCCTCCATAATCTTTGCATAGTTTTCCACACCATAGACTACTTCTTTAAGAAATTAGGTGGACACCTCAATAATCATGGATCGATACCAATCCATATGTTCTTCATATGAATGACTTTGAAATTATTATCCTAGCTCGATTCGTGGTTTGCTTCATGATTCCAAATTTTTTTACACTATTATTAGCTTGTTTCTAAGTTAAAATGATGGATTGGTGGAAGAATAGAGTTGCTGACTTTGGGTGCTCGTGGAGATCGATAAAGAATTGCATGGAATCAATGAACTAGCACTAGAAATAAGCTCCTAGCATAATGTAGAGTGTTTATAAGGAGGTAGAGTTGGATTGCATGAAACTAGTGGATCGGTACCAATCCAATACATTTTGGATTATTTGCCTTGAATTCTTGCAGTGGTTTGGTCTTTATCCCATGGCTCTATTTGCATGTGGTTTCTGAACTCTTCTAGCTATATCTTCAGGCTTCCTGCCTTAGCAGCTTCCGAATTCGATTTGTCTAGTCTGTCCGAACATTGCCTAGTAAGAAGGATGGATAGCACCAAATGTAACAACCCACTTTGGAATAGGCCTAATTTTTGACCCAATAAAAGCCCATCGAACCTTAGGTCCATACCAATGCTAGTTGTTGGTTGGAAAAATTGATACAATAAATGGTGTATATAGCTATATATCTATGATTTCGAAATCTCACAGCGCAAGGATAAAATATAATAATAGAAATAAGTAGCCCTTCATAATACTAGAATCTCAAAAGTACATTGTCCTAAAATATTCATAATACAACAACAAAATAAGACATCTTCATGTTTGAAATCAGGTTACACCTAAAAAATAGATAAATAAACAAACTGCATTAAATCTTCACTGCTACCTTCATCTTCTCCATTAGCATCATTTCTTCTTAACTCATGGGTTGTGATAAGGAGGGAGTCATAACAACAATGTCTGATGAATGAAAATCTCAAATCTTACCACAATAGTATTTGGAGAGTATCATTTAGATAAGTAATATGTCATACCAAAGGCCTTTTCCAGTCTTTCTATATAACTATAATGCACGTACAATGTGACTAATAACCATCTCCATCAACCATGTACTAACGATGTGAGAGAAAGCATCTGAGCCACTAATACCTCATTAATGGGAACTAGGCAAACTCTGATCATTTAGTACATATGCCCTAAGCAGATCGTCGTCATTTAATGCCCAATGCAGACCCCTCCTTGGTATTTCCTATCTAACATCGTAAGAAATCCCAAAGGCTACTTAATACATCTTTAATGAGAAAGAGGCAGACCTTACAACAGCCACTTAGTACCTCAGCCCCAAAGCGGACCCCTTTCGAGCTTTCCTGCCATGACACCTAAAAGATGACCGTGACCATTTAATACTTCTTAATTGGGAAGGAGGCGGGACCTACAACTGCTACTTAATACCTTAACCCAAAAGCAGACCCCTATTAGGATATCCGTCTAATAACCCACAATTGAAATCATGACGTCTCACATTAGCCCAACTTTTTGTAGGTCCAATTAGCCAAAATAGCTTGGCGGATTTATCCTACTGGATTGGGATTAACCTCGCATCCACCATGGTTACATTTTATAGTCAATGTCTCACACCTCTCCTAAAGCCACATTGTTGGCAACCACATCAGATGTACATACTTATGTATGCTTTTAACTGACTTCGCATCCCTACAACTTAGACTTATTTCTGCCCTCTTAATATACCCATATATTTTATACAGATATAATATATCCTTACCCACATTTACGCGTTAAGATAATATAAGAAAAACTCCTTATTTCACCTTTAATTATGGATTAAATTCCATAGTTATTCTTAATTTCCTTCCTATAGATTTCAACACTATTTAGTAACCTTTTTTATACGACGAAATTAATACATTATTAATTATATGTAATAATATATTTATTATTTTGGGATAACTAAATATCACTAAGCATGCATAAGAGTATTCCCATTTTATAATTTTCGCTTTATATACTGATCGTTTAAAATGTTAAAACTTACATATTCATACAAGTCATAGTTCCACCTAATAATTTTTAAAATAGCTAATATCCTTACTTAGACAAAATGGACTTACATATAAAAAATGGGGAATTCGTTACCAAACCAATTTTACATTAATATAATAGAATCAACACCTCTATTTCAAGGAAATGAACTTTACAATTTAAACCCATTATATTCTACTCAAATTTTACTTACACAAACTTGAAGTGAAAAGGGATTTATATTTCTCCAAATCAAGAAAATAGACGATGTAAACTACAAATAGAAGAATCCATACTTTGCATACCATTTCACAATTTTATTTTTAGAACCCTTCATCATAATAATAAAAAAAGGAAGTTGAATTGGACATAAATTATTCCACTTGCAACAACAAAATAAATTTTACTATATTAATGTAAACCAATTGAGATTCCAACTAATCCAAGGGTTGTAATTTTATTGGGGAATTTTAGGTTTTTAAATTTCATAATCAAAAATCCCCCAGGCATTAAACAAATCTAAACTTCTATCATATAAATACTGAAAGGTGAAAACAAAGATTTCCACTTAAAGTTAGTTTTTTCGATTCTCTTTGTATTCGATTCCATGCCTTTTTCAATTCCTCCTTCGGTTTTCTTCTTTTTAGAATATATAGAAATTCAATTGTTTATAGATTAGGTTCAGAATTCGTATATTAAGACACTACAAGGAAAATAGTAATTTGTGGCGGAGCATTCCGACGGCCGCCGACAGCTCCGTCGACTTATTTCCGATGGCTTCCAATGGAACTTTATTTTTTTATTTACTTATTACTTTATTATAATATATTTGTTATATAAGCTTAAAATTTGAGTAAATATATAATAATTCAAATCCTAAGAATTTGGTAAGAAATTTCTATTCAATTATTCAAATTTATGAAAGTTTTCGACTAATTAAATTAGCATTGTCGAAATTATTTTTTGCTATATAATTATATTCGATAATTAACTTTATTGAGAATCAGACATAGACAATCATTTTCTGTAAATTTTAGTTTATCATTGCAAAATTTTTTATGAAATTTATGATATGTATAGTTTTATGAATTTATTTTGTAAATGTTGTGTAACTATTAGTTTATTTTTTTTTAATTAATTTGAAAAAGCAAGTAAGAGGTTGTAATTACTAATATTTATTTCATATTCATTGATAGCTAATATATAATATCCAGTTTCTTCTATAAAGTAAAATTTTCTAACAAATTATTTATATTAAATTTATTTTAAAAAGTGTGAAACTTTATTAAAAAATATAAAATAGCCATTCGATGTCGTCGCTAAAAAAGCCATCGATGGTCGTTGGAAGCCATTGGACAATGTGATTATATTGCAGTTGGCCGAGAACAGATTCATTATTGTTTCACCCCCAAAAACCTAAGTTTCACTCCCAAAGTCGCCATTTTCCATCCTAGGCCGCTGCACTCCGTTCGTAACCACCAGCATGTTCACCAACATTTACTCTCCGGCCTCTACACATCAATTTGAACCCAAAACATGTATTTCTCCCTAAATCTAATTTATCCTAATATATTAAATTAGTGTTAGTTTCTATTTGTATTTGATGATACTAGCCACTTGATTGTTTATAATTAAATATTTATTAATTGGGATATGTTAATTATAGTAATGAGTGCCTAAATCCGACAATTAAAATATAATTAGGGCTAATTTGGGTTACTTAATTTATGTTTTGATTAGTCTAATAATTTAGTATTAATTAGTGTGCAAAAATGCCTATGAAAATATTATTATTAAAGATTATCCTTTAATAGTTCATATAATAAATCTAGTTTACTTGAATGTCGCATGCGGTAAGATAAATAAATGAGTGTATATTGAAGTTTATTTTTTGAAATATAATATTATATCCATAATTTGTTATAATTGAAAACATCTAACATTTTATTAAAAAGGTAAAAGGAATAATATGTTATATAGTTACTAAAACATTTAAATGTGTAAAATGAATTATGCCAATATATGTTATATAATTGATAAAAAATTAAAATGTATAATAGTAATATATAAACATATTGGTGCATAATGTAGTTCATTTTTTAAATTCTAAAGAGAATTTTCGACCCCATTTGAAAATTAATGTATATGATCATTATATAGATATTCGTTTTAAGTCAAAAAACGGACATCCATATTCATATGATAAAATATTTGTCAGATTTGTCCCTGTATTAAACATGTTACAAGCAAATTAAAGTAATTTCATTTGTTTAATCATTTCACCTTAAATGGTTCACAAAATTCCGACAGCACTTCCTTTTTTTGTATACATGCATTTATGTACGAGGTGAAGTACTATCGAAATTTTTGTTGAATCATTTAAAATGAAATGGTTTATGAAATCTAATTATAATTATGTTTCTAATGTGAAGTAGGATAACCAACCATTAAAGTGGAAAACAATAAACTGAAAAGTTGATATTGTTAGTCCGTGAGATGATGGTTTTGATGATAACAACCTTAGAATAGAATATAAAATATAAATACTAATATTATAAGTTTAGATATATATGTATATGCAGGATTTAACCATGCAGGTACTAAGAATGAAGACTGTATAGTATGGAGATTCAAGATATCAAGATAGAAGACTCATGAGTATCACGATTATCAAGAGTTCAAGATTTCAAGCGTAAGTATTTTTAATTAGGAATTTTTGTTAAAACTCATAAAAAAGCACTGGCATCTTAAAATCCAATTTATTCGTGGCATGGGATCCACTTTGAGCCCGTTAAAGGGATGGAACCCTAAGTAGGATGGAACCTACGAAAATCTAGTGGGACATTGTTTTGTATCCACTAATTTTATTTCAAAAGATTTTACAAAATTATCTTGTTTTCAAATTGATTTCAAAACTTTCCTTTTAAAAAGATTCAAAACCCTCGATCCTGATTTTAAAAAAATTTAGCCTCAAAAACATCTTTATTTTCAAAGTCAAATTACTCCTGATTTTAAACTATCTTTTTAAATAATATATTTAACTTTTAAATATTTATACTTAGATTTAAATATAAAATTATAGTTAAATTCTATATATATTATTCTTTATATTTACTTATGAATTTCAACTATAGTCAAGTATATTTATAAAGTTTAAAATAGTTTTTATATAAGATAAAGGTTATTTTCAAAGAAAATCAAAACACTAGAAAATCCTTTGGGACGTCGACACGCCTAGCATGACCATGTCGACATGGTGACAGTTTGGTTCAAAAATTCAAATTTCAAAAGAAGTGTCTATTCGCCATAACTCTTCATGAATGGTCATGGTTGTTGTTCTTCTATAAATAGGGGTCAGTTTCAACGAATTTTCAACCACCTTTTTCTGGTTTTCACTCCTCTTCTTCTTCCTCATTTCTTAATACATATTCTTATCATTACTCTGCCGAAATCAACATTGAATCATACTCGATTACTTCTAGTTTGATTGTCAATCACTATCTCTATAAGATTCTTAGAGCTATTCAGAGTTATAGACTTCTTTGTAATCTATTATGTGAGAAAAGGTGTGATTGTAGCCTTGGAAATCAATCAAAAGGGAAAAGGTGTGACTGTAGCCTTGGTAAATCAATTGGGTAAACTTGTGGCCCGGAAATCAAGTATCTCTACCCAGAGGATCGAAATTCTGGAGGGTGTACCTCGTAGCCTTGAAACCGAGGGTGTAATTGTACGATTGTTGTTGAAAGGAAATCCGTACTTGTGTTGCGGGACTGGATGTAGGGTAACTCCGAACCAGTATAAAATCTGGTTTGTTCTTTCCTTTACTGCTTTTATTTTATTTCTGCATCTGTGTTTGTTTCTGTGATCCTATTTATGTCTGTATATTGCATACTTTTGTGTCTAAATTAACATAAATAAAAAAGATTTAGTAATTCTTTATTAACACTATTCACCCCCCTCTAGTGTTAATCTTAGCCTTAAGATCCGTAATCCGCATTTCTCACAATTGGTATCAGAGCAAGGTTTTCAAAGTTTCAAAATCTGATTTTTGAAAAGTTTTAAAAATGGCTACCAACACTGGTACTGTTACTAACACTAGTATCCCTGTCACTAGTTCATTTGTAGAGGGTCAGTCTACTGTCAGACCACCACTTTTTAATGGCAGTAACTATGCATATTGGGCTTATAAGATGAAAATATATTTACAATCTATAGGATTAGAAACTTGGAATATCACACAAACTGAATATTCTGAACTCACAACTGATTTTGCACAGTGGACCGCTGAGCAAAAGACTGTTGCAAAAAATAATTCTAAGGCGATGAATATTCTATTTTGTTCACTAGATAGAAATGAATTCAATAGAATGTCAGTTTGTAAGTCTGCATATGAAATCTGGAAAACTTTGCAAGTTACTTACGAAGGAACAAGCAAAGTTAAGCAGACCAAAATTTCCATGCTCACAAATTAGTTTCACTTATTTAAAATGAATGCTAATGAGTCTATTTCAGATATGTATAGTAGGTTTCAGGATATTGTGCATGCTCTAATATCTTTGGGAAATGAATTTTCTAAAGAAGATCAAGTCAGAAAGATTATAAACTCTCTAACTCCAGAATGGAATCAAAAGACACTTGCGATCGAAGAGGCAAATGACATTAGTATTTTGAAGATAGAAGAATTAATTGGAAATCTAACATCATATGAAGTTCAAATGATCGGGAGAAGAGAAAGTAAAGCATCTGAAAAGAAATCAATGGCATTCAATGCATTGACTGATGGATCAGACTCAAACATCGATAATGATGAAGAGACAGCCTTTATGACCAGAAATTTTAGGAAAATCCTGAAATACAGAAAGATGAATAATCTCAAGAGAAACAACTATAAGAATTCTGGAAATCAGAATATAGGGCCAAATAATGACAAGTGTTACAACTGTGATAAACCAGGCCACTTCAAAAGGGACTGTCCGTATCCAGATAGACAGAATCCTCCTATGAACAATGAACCAGCAAAGAAATGGAAGCGTGCATTTACTGCTACTCTAGATGACTCAGACTCATCCTCAAGTGATGATGATAAGAAGACAGATAATTCAACTTTGTGTTTTACAGCTGTTCACGACTCCGACGAATTCAGAGAAACAGACTCAGAAAAAGGTACACGTTTACAATACAATTGGTTGAAATTGATTGCTTAGAATTAGTTGCTTGATTGGTTGATTTTTGAATTGGTGTGTTGTTTGAATTTTAAAATTTATTTTCTATTTTATTATTATTATTATTATTATTATTATTAATACTTTTTGAAATATATTATAAGTATAATAATATTTCAGAAATATATAATAGAGATTAATAATAATAATATATATATTAGAGATCTTAGGAAAAAAATCAATTCATGAAAATTCCAAAGCACATGTCGACATGGTCCCTACCATGATGTTGACATAGCTACCTGAATTTGAATTTCAAAAATTTGAATTTTAAAATTTGAATTCAAATATTTGAATTTCCCTCCACCTTTTCACTTCATTCAATTCTCTGAAAAGATACCTTTTGACCAGAGAATATGTCCTTTGAGAATCTATTTATTCACTATCTTTTATCGTATCTTTTCACTTTCATTTTCAAATTCAAACTCTATCTTCATAACTTCAAGCTCTCTACTCTAATGGCTTCTTCAAGCAACCCCTCAACCATGAGAATTTCCAGAAAAATCCAAGAGCAATTATTCAATGATCCGGAGGCAATTAAAGCATACATCAATTATGCTAACTATGCCAAAGTCCATCCCGGAAAATTTGCTGTTTTCAAGATTTTTCTTCTTATGATTCAACTTTTTGCAAACAATGGTGTTCTTAGTCTTATTGACTCTTCTCAAAATGATTTTGTTTGCTATCCTAATCTTGTCAAAATTTTCTATGCGAATTTAAATCGCGGATTTTATGCTGGAAATGAAAATGAAATTTGGAGTAGTGTCAAAGGCACTCAAATTGTTTTGAATTGCGATCTTTTGGGTACCATTCTCAATTGCAAGAGTTTGGGAATGGATATTTCTAACTTTAAAATCGATGAACATGATGGTGAGACATTTCATCACAGTTTCGAAAGAGATGATGATTTCGATTTTAAAAATAGAAATTTTCGACCAAATGCAAGAATTGTTAATCTTCTTTTGCAACATACTTTGACCCCAAGATCGGGAAATTTTAACAATCCTACATCAAAAGTTTGCAAAGCTCTTTTTGCTATTTTCAGAAATTATGACATAAATTGGGCGCAAGTTATTTTGGATGAACTTCGTCCTAAAAATCTTGAAATGGGTGAGAATACTTTATACCATGGAATTTATCTTACTCAGATTTTAACTATTTTGGAGTGGATTTCAAAGGCGAAGAATTTGTCTCTAGAAGAGTTTTCAATTGTACCAACATTTCGCTTATGAAAATTCCATTTATTTTTCAACCATGTTAGACACTTACCGAAAAGGAAGAGCGTTTGGCTCATGAGGAAACGGAAGAAGGGGAAGAAGAAGAAGAAGGGAATGAAATGGAAATTGAAGAAGAAGAAGGTGAAACTTCTTTGGAAAGCTTCGAATATCCTTCCAATCCATCCAACAAAACCCTTCTCAATAACCAAAAGATTTTTGTGGAGAATCAACGGATTCTAAAACGATCCGTTAGTAAAAAGTTGGATAATATTTCTTCGAAGATGAACAAGTTCTTTTCAAAGTCAGCAAGAAACTTGGACTATCTTCATCATCTTCATCCTCTAACTAGTTTTATCATTTCGTATCTTGTTGTATTTGTTTTAGTTTGCTTTATTTCGAATGTTCATGTAGTTTGTTGTGTGCTTAATCATTGTATTATCGTAAAATGTAATGAAATGAAATTTCCTTTCCGTTATCTACCTTATCTTATCTCTAGAATAAATGTTAGTATATTATATATATACACAATTATTCACAAAATCAAATTAGTCATAACATTTCACTAACCCATGTCGACATCCCCTATATGACCATGTCGACATGTACTGGTCAAAAATGGCAATTGATTTTGAATTTGAAATTTGAATAACTACCACATGTCTGTTCATTTCAAACGAATTTCTACACCTATATATACCTTATTCTTCCAGAATTCTTCACTGAAATTTATTTCTTATCATCTATATCCTCCATTTCTTTCACAAATTCAACTATGGCTAATCCTATTCACAATTAATCCGAAAATCTTGAAAAAAACTCTTAATTCGTTCAAGAATATTCTCTCATTTATTCTAGGAAACCATTGTCATTTAGAATTGAGTCAAATGCAGATGATAAAGGAACAAGAAAGACACTTCGATGTGATACGATGAATGATCTCCTCTCTGCACAAGGATGATAATGAAGCACATCCTCCTGTCTCTCTCACCAATGACAATGATAATTGGGATGCTATTA
This sequence comes from Allium cepa, assembly GCA_030765085.1. Taxonomy (NCBI): domain Eukaryota; kingdom Viridiplantae; phylum Streptophyta; class Magnoliopsida; order Asparagales; family Amaryllidaceae; genus Allium; species Allium cepa. The sequence goes on along the minus strand of CM060946.1, from coordinate 99,986,014 downwards.
AGGCAGACCCAATCTTTGGAGAAGAAGGATGGGTGGAAGTTCCACATAACGTTTGATTTTTTATTTATTTGTTTGCTTTGTTTGAATTGATTTGGTTTGAATTGATACTTTGTGTGGATTGATTTCTTATTGATTTGAAGATTGGTGTGTAAACATACACATACACACACATACATTGAAATGTTTATAATCTTTAATTAGTTATCATGCTTAGAAGTATAATTATTTCCTACTCTATATATTCCGTTGTATAGTTTATCAATGTAGGTACTGAAGTCCAAGAATGAGGGGGAGTAAGTTTTTGTTGATGACAAAGGGGGAGAAATATAAAATAGGGTAGTTAGGCATAGATTAAGGGGGAGTTATTAGGATAGAAATAATATTTTATAAACAAAGGTTGTCATCATCAAAAAGGGGGGATTGTTAGTCCGTGAGATGATGGTTTTGATGACAACAACCTTAGAATAGATTATAAAATATAAATACTAACATTATATGTTTAGATATATATGTATATGCAAGATTTAACCATACAGGTACTAAGAATGAAGACTGTACAGTATAGAGATTAAGGATATCAAGATAGAAGACTCACGAGTATCAAGATTATCAAGAGTTTAAGATTTCAAGCATAAGTATTTTTAATTAGGAATTTTTGTTAAAACTCGTAGAAAAACACTGGCATCTTAAAATCCAATTTATTCGTGGAATGGAATCCACTTCGAGCATGTTAAAGGGATGGAACCCTAAGTAGGATAGAACCTATGAAAGTCTAGTGGGACATTGCTTTGTATCCACTAATTTTAATTTAAAAGATTTTACAAAATTATCTTGTTTTCAAAATGATTTCAAAACTTTCCTTTTAAAAAGATTCAAAACCCTCGATCCTGATTTAATAATTTTAGCCTCAAAAACATCTTTATTTTCAAAGTCAAATTACTTCTGATTTTAAACTATCTTTTTAAATAATATATTTAACTTTTAAATATTTATACTTAGACTTAAATATAAAATTATAGTTAAACTCTATATATATTATTCTTTATATTTACTTATGAATTTCAACTATAGTCAAGTATATTTATAAAGTTTAAAATAGTTTTTATATAAGATAAAGTTTATTTTCAAAGAAAATCAAAACACCAAAAAATCCTTTGGGATGTCGACATGCCTAGCACGACCATGTCGACATGGTGACAGTTTGGTTCAAAAATTCAAATTTCAAAAGAAGTGTCTATTCGCCCTAACTCTTCATCAATGGTCATGGCTGTTGTTCTTCTATAAACAGGGGCCAGTTTCAACGAATTTTCAATCACTTTTTTTCGGTTTTCACTCCTCTTATTCTTCCTCATTTCTTAAGACATATTCTTATCATTACTCTGCTGAAATCAACATTGAATCATACTCGATTACTTCTAGTTTGATTCTCAATCACTATCTCTACAAGATTATCAATGCTATTCAGAGTTATAGACTTCTTTGTAATCTATTAAGTGAGAAAATGTGTGATTGTAGCCTTGGAAATCAATCAAAAGGGAAAAGGTGTGATTGTAGCCTTGGTAAATCAATTGGGTAAACTTGTGGCCCGGAATTCAAGTATCTCTACCCAGAGGATCGAAATTCTGGAGGGTGTACCTTGTAGCCTTCAAACCAAGGGTGTAATTGTACGATTGCTGTTGAAAGGAAATCCGTACTTGTGTTGCGGGACTAGATGTAGGGTAACTCCGAACCAGTATAAAATCCGATGTGTTCTTTCCTTTACTGCTTTTATTTTATTTCTGCATTTGTGTGTGTTTCTGTGATTATATCTGTGTCTGTATATTGCATACTATTGTGTCTAAATTAACATATATAGAAAAAAGATTTAGTAATTCTTTATTAACACTATTCACCCCCCTCTAGTGTTAATCTTAGCCTTAAGATCCGTAATCCGTATTTCTCATAGATATTATATCACTAATTTGTTAAAATTGAAAATATATAAGATTTTATAAAAAAAATCAAAAAAGAATAATATATTATATATAGTTAATAAAACATTAAACTGTATAAATAAATTGAAAAATAAATTGTAAATCCATAAAATGATCAACACTTTTTTATATTTTATCATATTTTTTTAAATAGGAAAAATGGTCAACTATTTTGTTGATTAAAGGTGGATGTATCAACCATGAAGAGGATTGAGAGGCTCAATAAAAGAACATTTAATTATGGTATATGGTATTTATTGAATTCACTTTAAGTAATCACGAAAATGATGAAGAAATTCATTGTCCATGTAGTAAGTGCAAATACTTAAAGCGTGTGATACGGATACAGTTAAGTTCATTTGTATTTTCTGCCAATACGGCTTCGTGCAAGATTATTATGTGAGGGATTGTCACGAAGAATTTGAAGCACATAATCCTATACAATTAGAGGAGGAGGTGGGTAATGACATTGTTACAGCGAATTCCATAGAAGATATGGTTGAGATGCAACGCGATCAATATTCTCTACTTTTAAAGTTGATGATGACGATGTTAATGTAGAAGAAGAACCAAATATTGAGGCAAAAAAATCTATGACTTATTGGATGCTGCTAAGAACCCCTGGGATGGCTATAAAAGCGACACCTAATTATTAGTAACGGTAGAATATAATTCGATGAAATCAAAATACAACTTCATAAAAGTCGAAATTACAATAGTTGTACAAGCTGGAAAACAACATATGCCACTTAATAATTCAATGTACGAAAATAATTATGAACTGAAAAAACTTATGTCTTCTTTTGGTTTGTCATATCAAAAAATAGATACATGTTTAAATGGTTGCATGTTGTTTTGAAAAGAAGATATTGATCTTAGAAATTGTAGAATATGTAATGGGAAAAGATACAAACCAAAAAAAAGAAGGAAAATGAATTTCTATTATCAGGGTTTTTAACGCGCAGAATCCAAAGGAAGTCGAAATAATAGGCCGAGTCAAAAATATCTTAAGAGCCAACCAAAAATACTAAAACCACAAACTAAGAGAAATCAGAGGAATAAGAAATGAAAATACACAAAAGTGATGGACCGCCAACGATCCATCATCTTTAGATTGCTAGCAATCCATAATCTTGGCTCATGGATTCATGAATTCACTTGCATCATGGTCCAATGGGTAATCTAAGAAAAATGGCTAAGTCTGATGGGATTTCGAGATAGCTAAATCGAGAGGCAAACATTCGTCTAGTTCACTCAACAGTCTAATGCAACTAGTATGCAGACCGTTATCAACACAAGGCAACATGTTGTGGAATTACATAGACGACACCAACATAAGACAAAAAATGCTGCACAGAAGACAAAGTCCAAAAATCAGCTATATATGAATCGCTAGCGATCCATAGCATCTCACCAGGTCTCCATGATCTTTAAGGTAGCTGGCAAGAGGAAGCATCAGAAGACGTTGGATCATAGTCAAGCCAGAAGCTATGGATCAGTAGCGATCCATTGGTTAGCTCGGTTCAAAATGAAACTTCTAGTGCTCTTTCTACAGTCAATTGCAAACATATGGTAAGAAATCCTAGAACAATAGCTCTCCAACCTCTATAAACACTCACATATCTGCTGCAACATAAAGAGGATCCTTTGGACTGGCTGTTGAAATTTTGCAGAAAACCTACTTCACTCTTCTCCTTCCTCACAACAGTCATCCAATGAGTTCACTGTAATTCTTTAGTGAACTCTAGCATTGAGGGCTTAGTCTAGCTAAGGATATTTAACGACTTTGTAATCCAATTCACCTTGTAACAGCAATCAATCAATAATAAAAGTGATAAAGTAGATGTAGGCTCATTAACAGCCGAATCATTATAAAAATCTATTTGTCTTCTTTCTATTTTTGTCTTTTCTACATTTATTCTCTATAAGAATAGGGCTGGTGCTTTCACAACTCAATCCATGGTGTTTATCTATTTTTGGGTTAACATTTCGGTACTTTAACAGAGAACCCAACTCAGGGTTTCGATCTAGCTATTTACTTTGGATCAGATAGGTTCAAAAGTTAGATCCTAAATCTTTACTTAAAAAATCTAATGCTTAGAATCAATGGCTCCAAGGAGGAAAAGAACTGACTCTAGGAGATCCATAGGGGCAGTAATAGCTGGAGAAGAAATGAATCATCAGCAAACCAAAGTAAATGACGCCAATGTAGGAGATCAGGTGCTAGGATACTCTAATCAATACGAAGTCATTACAAGAGATGAGTTGAATAAAATGGCTGATGAAATTAACTAGAAAATGGAAAGTAGTCTGAGAGATCTAATGGATAAGCTTAATGTCTCTTGACCTTATAATCACATCCTGCTCTAAGAACCATTCCGAACCCACGGCTACCATAGAACTACATAATTCTTCTGTTTCTGGTCTAAACAGAAGAAATGGAAAGCAACCGCAAAGAGGGGTATCAACTGGAACAGTGGGAATCAATATAGAAGGAAATGCAAGTACTCCACCAAACGCAAGGCAACCAGCTATAAACTTGAATCAAGGAGCGAAAACTCTATAAGAGGATATAGACATGGAACTTTCCGACTCAGAAGATGGAGAACAATTTAACAATGGAAAGTTGGAAGAAAATGCCAATGCATTCGTTAACGCCAGGAATGTCCAAACTGCCCCAATCAGGCTAACGGTTAGCCAGCAGGATCTAGAGGGAGTGGCTCTTCCAAAGATAGAAGAGCCTAATCTTTATTCCACTTACCAAGACCGTTTGCAAAGCCAAACACCCGGTGTGGTGACTGAAAGCCGAGCCCCGAATTTCCAGACATCAGAGGCATTTATCGCAGATATGGTGAAGTGGTTGATGGACGAGAATAAGAATAGAAGATATGATGAATGTGGACCCACTCCAAGTCGGACTCCCTTCACTAATGAGATCTTGAATGAGAGATATCCAAAAAGTTCACAATGCCAACTATTCCATCCTATGATGGAACGAAAAACTCGAAACCTAATCTTTACAAGTACGGTTGGTACACGGACGGAGCAAATGCTTCAGATGCTGTTTGATGTAGATGTTTCCCATTTCTCCTAGAGGGAATTGCTTCCATGTGGTTCATCAGATTTCAGCTGAGATCCATATCCACTTTTGATCAGCTAGTAGAAAGATTCCTTGACCAATTCGGGCTTCACACCGTGCAGCCTATGGATGCGATGTCCCTGTTCGGACTATTCCAGAGATGAAAAGAGTCGCTGAAGTCTTTCATGGACCAATTCGCAGTGGTAAAAGTAAGCAATCCAAATGAGGATATGATTTTTATGGCTTTGATCCGTGCCATCCACCCCAAAATTGAGTTCGAAAAGTGGATCAAAATGGGACAATCCACTACAAGAAAGGACTTCAATCGCAAGGCAAGCCAATAATTGAGATTGGAAGAGATGCGGGGGTTAAAAAAGAAGACTACTAGCATACAACCAACGAACATTGGGCAGAATCGCATGCTTACAACACAAACAAATGCTGTCACATAAAGAACTTGATTGAGGAACTGATTCGGGAAAACATGCTTCAGTAATACACGAGAAAATCACAAAATCCTGACCAGCCCGTGGCTCCCCAAGATCATAGGGATCAAAGATACCAAGCCGGAACCAGTGAGGAGGGATCAAATCGAACTGACCAAAGACTCATCATTGGAAAAATATCTGAAGGACCATATTCGCAAGGAGAAGTTGTGGAGAAATGGAGCGGTATGTGATTTCATTAAAGCAAGCTTCGAAGGAATCGTGCCTTGGAATCGAAGATCGAGCTCTAGCCAAGTAGCAAAAAAATTTGAACGATGATATAGTATTCCGAAATCGAGATACCAAAGGGATTGAAACTCCAATTCTCGATCCCATGGTAATGGCAATAGGGATCGACCTCGTTGTGGTCCAACAGGTATTGGTTGTTAGCAGGAGTTCTATGAATATTCTTTTCAAGCATACCTTTGACCAGATGAAGATCAGTATGAATGTCGCACCTGCATGCCAAACAAAAATCGTAGGATTCAATAGCAAGTCCAAACAACCCGTAGGGACGATTAACTTGCCAGTAGAACATGAAGTCTCACCCTCATCTCGACGTTCATAATTGTAAATGAAACTTCCACATGCAATGCCTTCTTAGGATGGCTCGTGTTGGTAGATTTCAGAATCGCTATGGCCCGCGGTCCCATACCATGAAGTTCCCAACAGCAAATGGAACCGAGGAGGTCAAAGAATGCGTTGCCATAGAATGTCACATTGCAGAACTGCACGAATCCAAAAGAAAAGAAAAGGGAAAACATATGGGGAGAACTCTCCACATTCACAAACTAGCCAAAAAGCAACTACAGAGCTGCCCTTGGCTAGGGGAACATAGCTGATTTGATAATGCTTTGGACCCTAGAAAGAAGAGTTCAAGGGAGGATCGGGCAGCACCCGCAAAATTGATGGTGTTTGTACCTATGGACATGGATGACCTAACGCGAATCTTGAAAAAAGGGTCGCATATTGGAAACAAGAAGTGACTTGTGCCAACATGGATGTGTTCATGTGGACACATTTCGATATGTGTGGGGTGTCACTGAAAATAGCATGCCATGCGCTCAACATTGACCCCAGATTTACACCAATAAAGCAAAAAAGGCACAGCCTAGGCCCTAACCGGTCAAGGCATTAAGAGAAGAAGTAGACAAGCTGATGACCAACAATTTTATCCATGACACAACTTGCCCTGAATGGGTATATAACCCGGTCTTAGTCAAAAAGTCAAATGGGAAGTGGAAAACTTGTATCGACTACATGGACTTACACAAAGCTTGCCTGAAAGATAACTTCCCTCTGCCCTGAATAGACCAGCTTGTAGACGAGATAGTGGGGCATCAACTGCTATCATTCATAAACGCTTACTCGGGATACAAGCAGATCCTGATGCGTGAACCTGATTGGGAAAACACCAGTTTCATCACCAATCAAGGACTATACTGCTACAAGGTAACGCAATTCAGTTGATGCCGGAGAAAACTACTAAAGACTAGTAAATGCCATGTTTAATTATCAGATCGTAAAAACCTTGGAAGTCTATATAGATGACATGTTGGTTAAATCGTGAGAAGCTGCCAATCACCTAGACAATCTCGCTGAAATGTTTGAAATACTCCAAAAATATGGAATGAAACTCAATCCACTCAAATGTCACTTCGTGGTAGCCTTCAAAAAGCTCTTGGGATAATAGAAAGTGCCAGAGGCATTGAAGCAAATCGAGAGCAAATAATCGCCCTATGAGAATTTTAAGCCCCGAAGAACAAGAAGGAATTACAAAGCTTAAATGGAAAGTCGCAGCACTAAGCCGGTTCATCTCGAAAGCTACCGACAAATGCATACCATTCTTTGACGCATTAAAGAAAGGAAAGAAGAACTTCGAATGGAATGAGGCTTGTTAAACCGCATTTGAAGAAATGTTGCGGCACATGGAAGCCCCGCCAATCCTATCAAAGCCAGTGGATGGAGAGGACATGTTCATCTACTTAGTAGTCTCACCTCACGCGTTGAGTGCTACCCTTGTGCGTGAAGAAGAAAAAATTTAGCAACCTATATACTACATTAACAAGCAGTTTACTGGAACCAAGAAAAATTACCCAAAGCTGGAAAAGCTAGCATATTGCCTTTTGATTGCACCTAGGAAGTTACGACCATATTTCCAGGCGCATCCGATCAAAGTGCTCACTGATTAGCCTCTGAAGCAAGTATTGTACTGACCCAAAACTTCCAAGTATCTCCTCAACTGGAATATTGAATTGAGCCAATATGATATTACTTACCATCCAAGAATGGCAATCAATGGCAAGAGCTAGCAAATTTCATCGTCGAGTTTACCATACGAAATGGCAAAGAAGAAATACCATTGGAAGTGGAAACCTGATGGAAATTCTTTGTCGATGGCATGTCTAACAACCTCTATTCGAGGGTGGGGGTAGTCCTTGAAACTCCCCAAGGGCGAGCCATTTGCTACACCCTATGCCTGGAATTCCCTGCAACGATTAACAAAGTGGAAAACGAAGCATTGACGGTAGGACTGAAGGTTGTGAAGGAACTCGGAATAAAGTCAGTTCACATCTACAGCGACTCTCAACTAGTACTCTGCTAGGTAAAAGGTGAATACTAGGCTCGAGGGGAGAAAATTGCCCCATATCTATCTAAAGTACCATAGTTACTGAATGACATCAAACATTACATCATATCTCACATCCTGCAGGAGCAAAACACTAAGGATGATTACCTAGCTAAATTGGTAAGCTTCAGAGAAACTCAATCGTTAGGACTAATCCTGGTTGAGATGCTGACCACTCTGAGTGTAGATGAAATAGATGTTGATTGGATTGTCAAAACCACCGTCGAACCGGAAACATGGATAACGCCAATCAAAGATTATTTGCTTACAGGGACCCTTCTAACGTGTAGGAATCAATGGAAAAAGCTTCTCCAAATGGCACCACGATTCAGAATACAAGATGGAATATTCTACCAAAGGGGATTTTCTACCCTCTGCTTAAATGTGTGATCGACGATGAAGCTCGATGGATCCTGAAGGAAGTTCACGAAGGCGACTGCGGAAACCATAACGGGGTGCAAATCCTTACAAAGAAAGTCCTCAGATATGAATATTTCTGGCCAACTGTAAACCGCCATGCAGCAGACTATGTCAGACTGTGTGATCGTTACTAAAGATTCTGCAAGATTATAAGAACTCTATCAATAGAGCTAATGCAGATGGTCAGCCCTTGAACGTTTGCAATATTAGGAATTGAATTAATTGGCGTATTGCCAATAGCTAAAGGATGAGCCAAATACGCTATAGTTGTCATTGATTGTTTCACAAAATGGCCGAAGTGGGACCGTTGGCCATCATTACCACAAAGAAAGTCATTAAGTTTGTTAATAAAAACATTATTTGCAGGTTTAGTGTGCCATAGAAAATCATCACTGATAACGGAACCCAATTTGAAAGCACCAAGTTCAAAGACTTTTGCAAACGCTTTCGAATCGTGAAGAGCTTTTCTGATGTCGCTTATTCGCAAGTAAATGGGCTAGTGGAAGCAATAAACAAGAGTATCAAGTCCACTATCAAAAGGCGACTAACTAAAGCCAAAGGGAGCTGGGTTGATGAACTTCCACTCACACAATGGGCTTATAGAACAACACATAAAGCGACAATCGGGCATACTACGTTAGTCTTGGCATATGGTTCAGAGGCAATAATTCCCATCGAACTAGGAGTCTCCTCGCATGGAAGGAAAAATTTAAATTAAAAAAAAACGAACAGGTTATACTCGAGTCGCTTGATATGATTGACGAGAGGAGGGAAGAAGCCAAGTTGAGGACCGCTGCCCACCAAAAAAGGTCACGCGACACTTCAACTTCAATGTTCCCAACCAAACCTTTGAAGTGGGATTTCTCATCCTCAAACGAGTCTATCCCGTGCCAAGAGCCTTCAGACTAAGCAAGGAAGGGTCGTATGTGATCAATCAAAAGCTAAGAGATGGAACTTTCAAAATGACAACCATTCGCGGAATCCAAATTCCCAAAGCATGGAACAACGAATCACTGTGTTGTTTTTATCTGAAAACTACCTTATATACTTTCTATTTTTCCACAAATAAGACATTCCAAGATACCGAGGGCATTGTAAATATGAAAAACTTGCCCAACTTTTATTAATTAGATTAATTTGCTTTTTAAACGGATAAAACTGCGTTATACTAGTAACCTTCTGAGTCGATGGGGTAAAATCGGCTCAAAACCATCCAATTTCTGCTTGAGATAGTGGAATCGTGCTCAAGTACACTCGCTTACCTACCGGTTGACAGAAGCAAATCGATTCAAACCGTTGCATTGGCAGAATCCCATCCCCACCTTCTAAGAACCGGTCTTGCTCTGACAACATCGGGAAGGCACAAATCAAAAGCCGCTCATCCCATAACCATGCATTACCTTTTCAAGCCATGGAATGACGCTCATAAAGCATAAACTCCTCACGTTGCTCGAAGATTGGTGAAGTCGAGAAGTTCTAAAACTGTTTTGGATCAATGGGTCATATCGGTCCCAAACGCAACACATACCATAAGCTGCACATACTTCTAAAAAGCCACACATTTAATAAACCATGCACACTTTTAAGTATTGAAATTGCCCCGGCGATACTAGTAAATTCATCCATTGCAAGATAACAAGGATCCCGCTCCCATTATCAGGAGTAATGGAGATGAATTCAACAAAATCAAAGTGTTATAAATTGGCAAAAAATTTCAAATGTTGATTAAGAAAAAATATGTAATTAAGCCTTTCAAATGTAAGTTCCAAAGGATAGGAACCATAAAGCAAGTGCGGTGATAAAGGAGACAACAATAAACAAACAGTTAGATCAGTCGGTCGTTTGTCAGGTGTTCGAAGTAAATAGCCCTATGAACTGGGGGTATATACCGGTACTCAAATTGAAATGCTCAAGAACAAAAACACTTCACAAGTTTTGTTACTCCAAACAAAGAATGTTAGTGGTAATTACAGGACTAGATAAATCAAAATAGTAGTAAATGAAATAGACATAAGTACATAAAACATGGACAAGCAAACAGGTAAAGTTGCAATCAAAATGTCAAGCATTGTTACACTTATACCTTTTTTATACAAGGTCAAAATGTGAGGGCTGTACCCACACAATATCGACCAAAAAAGAAAAATACAGACGCTACAACAAAAGCAGTAACCGCAGAGTCTGCACTTGAACAAAACAAAATACCATAAAAATCAACTCCACTGTCATATGGGCTTCTCAACGCCTTTTTCCACTGCTCCCCTTCCCGCCTTTGGTTGGAACTTCCCCTTTGAATCTCGGCCAGGGATAGTATTGCTGTCGGTGATATCGATTATCTCCTCGGTAAGGATATCTCCTCCTCGCTCTTTAACCTTCTCGAAAATCTCCTTTTTCGTATTGCACTTTCGGGATCTGCGAGGGCTCTTCAAGCACTTTATCACTTCTACCTTTTCCTTCTTGATGGAAACCAGTTGTTGTTTCGATTTACGCAGCTACTCAATCTGGACCTCTTGCTTACGATCTTCGACTACCGTAAAATTTCCCTCTAAAGATATGAAAGGGTCATCTAAACCATGCAATGCAACGATTTTCTCAAACTCCAGCCCTGGCTATGAACCGGACATAGGAAATGGGCAGCTACGAAGACTAGCATAGAAGGGGTCGAATTAGTGATGGGTCTAGGTATCAAGGAAACCGTGGGATCAACCGGTAAGGATGACAGACTTATAAAATCAAAAATGAAAGCATTAATTTCGTCTTGATCTTGCGGCGTGAGTTGAAAATTCTCAAACTCGGGAGAAATAAAAATTTACCTACATCAAAGGAGTTCCCGAGTCTCATATTCACTGCCTTCTCCTACTTTGGATGGTTGCATAATCTATGGTGAAGATTCAGGAACGGAACTCACCAATGAATAGCGAGGCTATCTCAACGATTTTCCAGGTTTGAAGATAAAAGGGGATCCGACATCGTTTTGGTAATCGATGCCATGACAGCATCGGCAGCTTCCCTTTCCTTTTCAATTTGCAGAATTTCCCGGCGCTCTATCAGTGCTTTCTTTGACTCCTCGTTAAGGTAGGCATCCTCAAGCACTCACTCACTGTAGACATCCCCACTATCTCAAAAATGTGTCAAAATTTCCTCTTAAATCACGACAAAAGTGCGTGGGAACTTGGGGCCCAGATAACAGAGACTCCCAAGTGCAACAAAGAGTTGATGTAGAAGTTTAAGAAGGTATCGTCCATCTTCTCTATCTTCCTCTCAAAAGTTCCATGTAGTTCCAAATAATCCACCGTAATGGTGGCCTTTTCAACTTCAAAGTGAGTTTTGTCAACGTTGAGCTACGCAAGTCTTTCCTAGAGCAGGGCAATCTTCTGGGCATGATTGGAAATGGTCTTATCATGTGATTTCACGACCTACTCATATTCTGCGATTGTTTTGTTATTCCCTTCAACCATCTTATCGTCGCTAGCAATTGCCTTCTTCTGGGCTTCGATAGTCATATTGCGAGCTTCGAGTTCCTCTTTCAACTTAACTTCGTCTGCATGCGCCTTCTTAATTTCATCATGAAGGCCAATCTCTATCTTCACATGGGCCTCTTTCAGCTCTTTAGCAAGCCGACGTTATTCTTACTTTCTCGAAGTGTCGCATCCCTTTCTTATACCAGTCGTCCAATTTTGGCATCACGTTCTGCCAATGCCTACTCAAAGTTATACTTATCCAATTAAAAGTAGAAGATCTCTTGGTAATTTTTGTGGTTCGTATCAGCCAGCTCCTTGCATAGTTTTACCCGTCCCTTGACTTTCTCTAGATTAATTTGGATCGCTTGAAGGTACAACATATTTGAATCTTTACGGACTAAGAAAAGATCACGATCAAACTTAACCCCTTTTAAAAACCACCCAAGGAGCACTGCTTCAAATCTAGGAGGACTAGATGTAGGAACATAAGCCAATCTTCGGTGAGGGCACAAAGCACTAGGGGAAAGCACCACATGGGACGATGGAACATTGAGACTGGCTAAAGCTGGGGCTAAGGCAAAGGCCTATTTCTTTAAAGGATGAGAACTACGATCGACCATTGACTTTTCGAACGGTTCCTCTCGCTCATCAAATTTTTTTCTCTTCTTGTATTTATACACACAACTTTGTTCCCTCTCGTCCCTATGACCAACTTCAACCTTCAAGTCCTTCCTTCTTCTTCATACCTCCTCAGTCTCACGAGGCTGATGACAGCCGGTTGATCGTTTCGACTAGCATTGTGAATTGGTGAACTCCTTGAGATCGTCATAAAGACCATGTCCTCTCATGGTTCCTGACATAAAGAATAGATAAAGAGATTTAGTAAGGAAAATAGGCTTGAATTGTGTAAGTGAATATGACCAAAGTAAAACATGCAATGTGTTTGGGAGGACCTAAAATGACGTCACAAACCAGATTGGGCGGGCATTGAGGTAGAAATTAGACTGATTTTAGGCGCAACATGGACCGAGTGAGGAGATGTCTCTTAAATCTAAAATCTTCCCCCATAAGTTCATCAAAATCGACGTAGACGTTGTTTGGATCCCTAATGTCTACACCGGCATCTTTAATCAAGGATTCCCGATGTCGCTTGACTTCTGGGACAGCATTTTTAATATGGGTCTCTTGGGGAGGCAAGTTCAGAATAACAGGACTCATTCTTGGAGTCTCCTCACATGATTCGGAGTCTCCGTCGCCGGAATCTACATAGAAATCATCATCACTGGAGGAGGACTCACGATTACTACTCTCGACTACACCCTCCTCTTTTTTGGATGCTATTACAGCCTTACCTTCTCATTGTTTAAACTCTTCTTCCCCTTTATCTGGAATTGGAGGCATTCTGGTTGAGAAGCTGGCTTCAGTCACGATATCTCTTTCCTTATGAATCTCTTCCGCCAAACTTTCCAGACAACCCTTCCTTTTCTTGAAAAACACCCTCTTTAGAACCATGAAACAAAGAAGAAGAGCACATTCATATTATGGAACGAGGAAGAGACAGGACCTCAACTGCTACTGCAGATCTCACTGAATGCAATAGTCCATACCAAAGCAAATTTTCATCTATTAACAAGAATTGACTGATCTTTCCCCGGCATCTACAACTTTCAGTGTATGGAAAGTTTTGTCAAGTGATAGGTCTTTATTCAGCCTCGGAATAACTATAGGAAGTATTTGACATGTCAGAAATTCCATAGCCACATATCGAAATTTAATAAGGAAGAGAACTTACCCCCCGTTATCCAAAGGCGATTAAAACCTTTAGAACATCTAACGAAAAATTAGCAAGTCTTAAATTGAGCCAAATTTCTTTGCAGTTGCATCATGATTTTGCAATTCCTTTGGGCCTCGATGACGACTAGAGATGGGTACTCGCTCTCCTTTTAAAAGGGAGCAAATATCTCGGCTCATCGAAACTCGGAGCGCGATTAAATGTCCGCATAAACAATATGTGAAGGAAAGATAAGAAAGCGTATCCATTAAGGTGAATCTAGATGGGGTAATTCCTAAGTTCGAAAGGGTTTCTATCAAGAAATCATTGAAAGGGGACACCGCTCCATTTAGACACATATATCAATGGCAAGTGGTATATCCCAGAGGCAGCATATGGGAGAATTCATTCTTCTCCAGGAGGCACATGTTGTACTTTGGAATGTCGTGTTGCAAGTAAATGTTGTGCAAAAACTTAGCAGAGATCACGGAGGAGGACTTTCCATTGGATTAAGGAAAACTCCGAAATTCAAAGGAGTTTGATCCACGACCGGACCACCTGGAACTAGTTGACCATATTCAGCCTGCAAAGTAGAAGAGGAAGGGGCAACAGACAATGACTCAACTTATGAAAGTGCTGGACTTCCTTCGGTGGAACTTATGGGAGAAGACGGGTACTTCATTCTAAATAGCAGGACTTGCATCCAAAATAGTGAGGTAATTCTACTCTAAATTATCCCTTACATCACTTCAATTGTAAAGGAATATCGATTCATACCGACACGTCGGATTTCAAGTATGTACCGGGGTAAGTGCGGTGTGCTATCTATAGGGGGTGAGCTCGATGTCCTAAACACTACAAATGCTTTATCCCGTATAGATAGTTCGGTCGTAGTGGAGAAGGAAAAGGACTTTCTATATCATTTTTTGGAATAATTTCGTCTATATTTACCTATTATCGATCAATGTTCGATCAATGATTGACAACAAATCCGTTATCAAAAGCGACATGGAAAGCTTTTCCCAGTATAGGTACACCAAGCATGCAAAAAACAAGACCAATCAGAATTCTTCGAAACGCAACAACAACATAAGTCGTTTGAGAGATGCTATCCTAAGCCAGTATCCCCCTTCGAAAAGGTTAAAACCAATTTGCAATGTGTCACGTTGTATCGACGTAAGTCAATTTTGATTCTATGGATGAGGACAGAAAAACATGCCAAGCACTAGAGCAAGGCCGGAATGTCATTTCATGAAGAACTGACTCGATTTATTATCTTCCTCCATAAAATCATAATCAATTTGAACTCTTTTCTATAATCATCACCGATACACTCTGTTGTCAAATCATGAAATGAACATCATAATCATCATGACCCACCTCAAATTAAGGATCAAGAGGCAAGGGTGGTCAGAGTTTTCAACCTAGCAATTCAAGCACGGCAGCGGCGATCCAAGGAAGGAGATGCTGGAGTTAGGATTTGGTCGGCGGCAATCCAGAAGGAGTTAGGGTTAAGATCAAATCAGTAGCGAGCTTCAGGTTAGTCGACGGCGTGAGGCTCTGGTCGGCGATGGCAATAGAGTAGGGTTTGGCCGAAGGTAGGGTCGGATCCCAGGAAGTGGCTCAAACCGCAAGAAGAAGCTCGGGTCGTAGTGAAAGGTATGGAGTATGGGTCGGATCGAGGTAGTTAAAAAGGGGATTGCATGAGGCAAAAATGCCTAAGTCATTAGATCGCTAGCGATCCATCTGCAATGGATCGCTAATGATCCATAAAATTGCTTGCGACCAATCGTAAACTTTTCTAGCGAGATCAATGTGTTGGTTTGAAGCATTCTAGAAGCTATGGGGTAAAACTTGGTCTGTTATGGCAAGCGACGATAGTTCAGGCCAAAACTTAGCGAGTGACTGAATGGCCAAACTCAAATTCATATGGCCCTAATGCAATTACTTGAACCTCGACAAGAAGAAGTTGGAAATTAAGTACTTACAAAGCATGCCTTATTTTTAGCAAAGTTACACTCTAGGAGCCAAATGTTATCTAGGTTTCTAACCCAGCAGAATCCAAAGCAAGTCGGAACAGCTTGGTCGAGTCAGAATAGCTCATGAGAAAACCAAAATGACTAGAACCATAAACCAAGAGAAATCAGAGGAATAGAAAACAAAAATACACAAAAGTGATGGATCGGAAGCGATCCATCATCTTTGGATCGCTAGCGATCCATAGTCTTGGCTAATGGATTCATGAATTCAGTCGCATCATGGTCCAATGGGTATTCTAAGAATAATGGCTAAGTTTGCTGGAATTCTGAGATAGCTAAATCAAAAGGTAAGCATTCGTCTAGTTCAATTAGCAGTCTAATGTAACTAGTATGTGGACCGTCATTCAAATAAGGAAAAATGTTACGAAATTACATGGATGACACCAACATGAGACAACAAATGCTGCCTAGAAGATAAAGTCCAAAAATCAACTAAGATACGGATCGCTAGCTATCCATACCATCTCACAAGGTCGCCATAATCTTTAAGGTACAACGCATGGGGAAGCATCTAAAGATGTTGGATCGCAATCAAGCCAGAAGCTATGGATCGCTTGTGATCCATTACATATGGATTGCTAGAGATCGATTAGGTTAGCTCGGTTCAAGATGAAACTTGTAGTAGACCTTCTTATAGTCATTTGCAAGCATATGGAAAGAAGGCCTAGCCTAATAGCTCTCCAACCTCTACAAAGACTCACCTATCTACAACATAAAGAGGATCCTCTGAACTGGCTACTGAAACTCTACAGAAAACCTTCTCCTCTCTTCTTCTCCCTCACAACAGTCATCCTAAGAGCTCACTGTGATTCTCCAATGAACTCCAGCATTTGGGACTTAGTCTAACTATGGATATTCAATGACTTTGTAGTCCAATTCACCTTGTAACAGCAATCAGTCAATAATAAAAGATATAAAGTGGACGGAGGCTTCATTAACAGCTGAACCACTATAAAAATCTTCTTGTCTTCTTTCTATTTCCATCTTTTCCACATTTATTCTTTGTATTATTGCTCTGTAAGAATAGGGTTGGCGCTTTCATGCTCAATTCAGGATGTTGATTCATTTTTATGGTTAACAAGTTCCATAAAAGCATGTGCATTACTTACCTATCACTCCTAGGCTTCAAAGGTTATATGTATCTTCCGTAACCGCACCTCATATGAGATGGAACAATGTTAGAACACAGAAAGTAGGTATGTTAACACACCCAACTAATGGAGAAGCTTGGAAGCATTTCCATAAGACATATCCCGCTTTTGCAATGGAGAGCTATAATGTTAGATTTGGTTTCTGTACGGATGGATTTTCATCATTCTCTCAATTTGGTTCCAAATATTCATCTTAGCCTACTATCGTTACACCTTACAGTTTACCTCCATGGATTTGTATGAAATTGATTTATATGTTTCTAATTAATGTCATTCCTGCCCTGATGATCCGACACAAGGAATCAATGTTTATTAAAAAACTTAAATGAAGAGTTGAAAACATTGTGGTATGAAGGAGTTGAAACATACGACACTTCAGAAAAAGAATTTTTGTATGTTCGCTTCTTTGTTGCGGAATATTAGCGATTTTCCTGCATATGCAATGCTTTTAGGTTAGATTATGATTGGTCGTCTAGATTGTCCTTATTGCATGGAAGAAATACGAGCATTTCCTTTACCGCATGGAAAGAAAATTTCATGGTTTGATTGTTATCGATGTTTTCTTTATATTAATCATCCTTTTAATGAAGATAGAAAAAACTTTATAGTTGATAAAGCAAAGACTATGCAACCATCAACGATTTGGTCAAGTGAAGGAATATGTGAACTTCTAAAGGATTATCCAAAGATACAAACTGGAGTACAAATTGAAATTCTAAGTAAATTGACGATTCATAATTGGTGCAACCAAAGTACATTTTGGAAGTTTCCTTATTGGAAAGATCTCCAACTTTGCCGTATTATTGACTTGATGCATAATGAGAAAAACGTATTTAATAATGTGAATTCTGAATGTCAAAGGGAAGAGTAAGGATGATTTGAAATCAATATGTGATGTATAAGAATTATGTAAGGATTCAGAGCTTCATATCAAGTTAAATGACATTAAAAACCAAAAGCATGCTATGAATTAGACAATAACCAAGTTAAACTTCTATTAAAATCAATGGAAAGATTAAGATTTCTTGATGGGATTTCTTCTCATCTTCGTTGATGTGTCAAATATAAAAACGGCAAAACTGAGTGAGATGAAAAGCCATGATTGTCTCGTAATGATGGAAAATTTGTTACTTGTCGTTTTAAAGGACCGTTGCCCATAAAAGTTTGGATAATTATAACGCAACTTAGTTTGTTTTATAAAGAGCTTTGTTTGATTGGGTTAAAAGGTTAATTTATACATAAATGTAAGTGGAATCCTTGTACTACTCTGCAAATTGGAGAAAATATTTCCTTCAGGTTTCTTTAATGCAATGTTGCATTTACCCATTCATCTTACATCTGAAGCACACCTCCGACGTCCTATGTAATATGGTAGGATGTGCTCATTTGAGAGGTATAAATATTGAGTATGTTAGATATTAGTTTAATTACATATATTAGTAAATTTTAATTTGAAATTATTTTTTAATAGGTACTTAAATTATCTAAAGAAAAAAGTTAGAAAAAAAGCATGAGTTGAAGGTTCGATTTGCAAATCATATAATGAAAAAGGAGCTTCGTTATTTTTCTCTCATTATTTCAATGGCCATGTTAAATTATCATTTGAAAGTGTTCCACGTAATGATGAAGGTGTTGAACAAGATTCTTTTTAAGCATAATATAGCATATAGCATACACATAACTTCTTCTTAATAGTGTTCGACGGTAAAGATTATCATATAGCATACACATAACTTCTTCTTAATAGTGTTGAAGTAGCACCATTTGTTATGTAATATTAAATAATAATTTTTATATATTTATTTCAACAATATACATGTAGATTATAATGCAAGACACTATATATATCTGTAGTGTTTATGAATCATAACATCCACATGGAGATCTCAATAAAAAAATTTCTAGTTGGTTTTCGAATTACATTTATGATCCGAGATATTGTCTGGTTGATGAAGGATTGAAACAACTTGCGCAGGGACCAAAAAGAAATGTCAAGGAATATCTAATATTCTTCGTCAACGGATATAAATTCAACAACAAAGAATATGGTGCTGAAAAAATAACTATCAATACCGGTGTACTTGTTAAAGGTAATAACGATCCAGATAATCATATAAATGATTTTTATTGCATGTTAACCTAGGTTTTGCAATTGACGTATTTCACAAGAACTACATAAGAAGTTTTTTTTTTCTTAGATGCAATTGGTTCAGCAATGTTCCAAATTCAGGAATCAACGTGCACAAAAATTATTATCTTATTGAAATAAAGCATACCTTACATTGTCATAAGTACGATCCTTTTGCACTAGCCAAAGTAGCCTTACAAGTTTATTACGCTCCTAATCCATCTCTAAAAAGAGATAGAGCAGATTGGTCGACAATATTTAAAACAAACGCAAGATTTGTGTTGATGGAAGGAGTATTCGAGATGAACAAGCTTATCGGGTAGATGTTGAAGAAAATAGTGAAATAATAATAACCAACAATTATACCTATTTTAGGCCTCTAAATGATGAATCAAATGTTTTAGTAGAAGCATTTGAGACTACAGAGGGAAACAATATAGCGTACGAGACCGAATTGAATTAGAGAACGACGAGGATTGATTAATGATGTACTTTTTGGTAGAAGGTAATTTATGTGATTATTAATGTCACATTTTTCTCATAAAAATAAAATATTTTCTCGCAATTAAATGGTATGTTCTATCATAATAAAATGATATGATTGCAATAGGTATTATATCTTTTTTTGACAATGGAGTTCTTCTCATTTAGGCTCCCTCTCTTCTACTCAGAGAGGGACCGCCATGGGAGGTGATGGAAGTGGCCCATCAAAGAAAGAACAATATCCTATAGTGACATTAAAGCCCAAAGCTAATGGGTAAGTATTAAATTTATTTCAGCATCATAAATATTTTATGTATGATATATTAGTCATGATTCATTCAATATCTATATCATATTTAACACATGAGATTTGAGATGGAGCCATCAAAAAAATTTCTAGAGATTTCCAGGCTTTCTTCCAAGGTCAAGATGACCGCATGTTGTCCCAGGTGGGTAATGCCATATCCCACATCATAAAGTGTATATGGCAGGACTTCTTCGTAGGTATAAATTTGTATTGCACTATATATAACCACCATACAATTTGCTAAGTATAAATGTATAACTTATATATTTTTCAATGTGCAAGGGGGTTACGTTGCAAGAAGTTGATATTTTCCTTTGCAGAAACTACTAGATGAAGAAAATAAGGAAGGCCTACCGTGACACGATGTCGGGCAAAAAAAAGGGGAAGAAGCCTGATTGGATGGACGCATGCGTGTAGGATGCTTGGGTTGCTAAGCTATAGCGATGAAGAGAAGGTAAGTTTACTAATCTCTTATTCATTATTTAAATTGGAGTTTTGTATACTATCTATCACACATTATCTAGAGCATATTCCAATAAGTCAAAATATCAATTTAACTTGTTTCATGTATAATATATAATCCAACGATGTAAAATATAATGTTCAAATAAATTTATAGGCAGAGTCAACGAGGAACTCTACGAATAGAAAAAAGAATACAATCACGCATCACAATAGTTCTAAATATCCTTCCAGTGTTAACGTTAAGAGCTAGCAAATTTAATAATTTTGATTACAGATAGTTATCACATTGTATAATTTTGTATATACAATAATAATACATAATAATTATTTCAGGAAAGAGAGCGTATGGTTCCCTTCTCTTACAAGGACATTTTTGCCTTTAATCATGCCATTGAGCATGAAAATGATGATGGCACATTCTCATACACATGGCATGACTCAAAATCAAAAGAAGACCATGTAAGTATATTGTAAGTTATAAGTTATTAATAATCAGTTTAATTAATTAGTTATAAAAAAATAAAATAGTGTAGTGTTAATTTTAATTGTACTTTTATTTTGCATTGTAGGAAAGTTTATGAAACAACGAGGGTAGCTGCTTCAGGGAATGGAATGGAATAAGTTGACTACTAACAAGGAGGACGTGATTCTTAAACCTATCATAGATCCACCAATATGAGATAGGAATTATGGCTTTTGGCAACTAAGAGGTACTGAATGATATGTTTGGATTTGACTATTTACTAATCTCTCAACTGCAGAAATTGAAATTATTTAGATTATCCATCGGAAATTGCTTAGCTTGTTAAATTACTTCCTTATATAAAAGTTAACCATACATCAAAATGTACTTGGATAATGGGAGGAATATTATATGACTACCTACTATAAGAGAAAACCCTTCTAAAATATTAATTAATATAACTTATAAATAAGAGTGATTTTGTTATAAATCATCCATAAGTATAAATTTAGAAAAATTTACAATGACTGATGACTGATATTTGGTCACCCCAACCAGCTAACTTTCAAATTGAGTCGAATCAGATTTATAGTTTGGACAAATTAGATGTAGGTTAGAAACTTCAGATTATTAGATCTTATAATTAATATAATAGAATAGGTAGATTGGACTTATAGTTTGGATAAATTAGACGTAGGTTAGAAATTTAAGATTAGGCTAAAATTTGGTCTTATAATTAATATAATAGAATACGTTGATTATCAAAATGAAATTTCAAAAACAAGCATAAGAAAAATTTTGGTTTTAAACACAATCGTGGTAATATAACTGAGTAACCTATTTTTTTCAATTTGGTCTCTCTTTAGTATATATACATGCACAAACACTGGATTGAGAAGACACCCAACTATTCTCAATGTAACCACAACAAGTAAGGTAATAATATTTTTGATTCCCAACGCTATTCCATTCCACACTTTTATAGGGGCTGCTAATATTATATATTACACTGCTATAGCGGCTGTTAAGCCAATACTTTTGTGCTAGCCATAAGACAAAAGTCCCTTATTAAATCATATAAGTGTTACTGGCTAGACCCAAGCAAAGTGCCTACAACAAAGCTCAGGACCAAGCAGATATTCAGGAGTTGAGAGCCAAGATTGATGAGTTAGGGGAATGAGACCGCCATTGCATTGAGTTGGACAAGCGTATTGCTGCGTATATACAGCACATGGCACATTTTCTTCATTGGGTGGTGCTAAAGGCGATGATAAGGCTTGACAGGTATGATATTTTTATTTTTTTGGGGATATTGTACATATATGCAATAGGAAATGGTGAGGATGATGTATTTTGATATGGTTGATACATTTTGAGAAGATGTTGGATGATGTGTTGGGTTGTTTTGATATGACTGATACATTTTGAGATGTTGGATGTCGATTTAGTGTATGTTAGTAGAATTTTTTGTTGTATGGTAGATTGTTTGAGTTTGATCTGTTATGAATATTAATTTTTTATCATTATTGATGTTTTATATGTGATTTGGGCTCATATATATGATTTATATACGTGAAATTGAGCTGCGATATGTGTATATACATATATATCTATGTATGTATATTGATATGTGTGTTGTACAAGATACAAATGGTAGCGAAAATAAAAAAAATAGCCTAGATTTCCGACGGCCAGTGATGGCTTCTAACACCTTATTTGTAAACAATAAAAAATGGCTACCAACAGCTTCCGATGGCTTATTGGTAAGCAATTACCAATGCACCAACAGTTTCTAAAGGCAAAATACCGATGATTTTTGATGACTACTAACACAAGTGTGATTAAACTACCATGTGTACATGACGGCCATCGAAAAACCATCGTAAACGCCATTGGGAGCCCTCAAAATGCACTCGATGGTGCCGTCGAAATGCACTCGATGGTGCCATCAGAATGCATTCGAAGGTGCTGTTCCAACAGCTGCCATTGGCTTCCAACGACCACTGATGGTTTTAAGCTTTCAGAAATTGGGTGCTTTCTTATAGTATGAAGAAGAGAAACAGTAAATGTATATAGAAATTTATCTAAAACTTACAGATTGATTTCTTCCATAAAATTTAAAATCTTGAACCTAACAATGGATCGAGGAATAGAACTGACAGATCTGTCATTGCAATTTTTCTTGTGAGTAAAATTAAGGCAGACTAGACACTTATTTATAGTGGTTAGAATGCGTCTGGAACACAGGATTTAAGTCAGTTTAATATAATATAATCCGAGTACTAGGCCAAGGCAAACCCTAGTTGACCTAAGCAAGCCAGTCGACCGATATATTATTTTTAGTCTTATATTTGTCTTATAATTTTTTTATTTCTTTCTTTTCTATTGATAACATTTTCTTTTGTTTTAAATATTACAATGTGTTATAGTGATGAGAAATTTATCACATTAAATGTAATAATAACATATTATTTTAAATTTTCCTATTCAAAATGTTTCAAAATAGGATATCGATACATCCGTTGAGACTAGAGTACGTCGTGCTCTCCAAATATTGAGTAGTGTTTACTCATGGTTTTCAAGGGCACTAAGGGTTCACATACAGATAGTATTTAGATAATTATTTAATGACTCACTCGAGGGTTTTCTATTGGTTAATATAATTGATGTCAAATATTAAATATCGAAGTGGTGATATATCACAATTCTCTCGACTTGAAAATATCGTTAAACTTCAATGTAGACACTTCACTTTGAACATAGTTAAATCATGACACGACATCCATTAGATGGATATAATTGGGTCTAAGTTGAAACGGTAAAAGTAAAACACTATTTAATATAGAATCCGTCTCTTCAGTTATATGTATTTAGTATAACGGTCAACTGTAATCAACTCAAAGTCAAATTCTTTGGCCAGAGCAATTCGGTTGACAATGTTGTTATATTTAAAATAAAGACTATACAAATTTTAGAAGTCGTAGGTGATATAGTTTTGACAAAGAGAATTGATATTAATAATCATTACTACCAGCTAATGCTTATTATAATGAAATTGGATTTTACTAAAAAAATGTGTAAGAGATAAATTCGATCAAAATGTCACATCACTAGCTCAGATGATGTTGAACATTAATATTCAAATTGTTTGACATTAATCATTGGATGAATTTGCACCTTTGAATCGCACAACCACAATGTTGAATACTTCGTAATAACACATGATTTAATTAAGAAGAAAAATTGGAAAGAATTGGCAATTCTAGATGGCATCCGTATTCTCTAATGGCTTCCTTGACACATCTTCCTTCCCACCTCTTTCTCAGGTGAAAAATCACTCCAGTTATAAAGAAATTCTGCTTAAAAATTTGAACATGAAACCCACTTCAAGTGTTTCGTATTCCAAGAATCATCATTATAAAGATTTTTCAGAGAAAGTTAAATCAAACAACAAGTGTTTTCGATGCGGTTCGAAAGATCATTGGGCGAAAAATTACGAAGATTCAATAATTTGCTTCAAGTGCAACCATACAAGACATAAAGAATTAGCATGTAATTCCTGGGTTTGGAAAAAATCATCTATGAAGGCGGAATAGGGCAACAAAGTTTTTCTTTCCACTGCTGCTATGGATAGAGAAGTTAATAGAGCAATTTCTTGGGTTGTAGTATCAATTATAAGAAGGGCTTTCTCTATTCAAGACTTTGAACATCAGATTAGCAAGAAATACCTAACACTTACTCATCGAAACTGGAAATAGGAGGCCAAGAAGCTATATAAAAATTTTGTGGTAAAATTTCCTCAAAGTTATTTCAGCAGTGATAATGTTGGATCGATTATATGTGAGAATGGAATTCTTGGGTTACGTAAATGGAATTTACAGTTGGGGAGTACTTGGGTCGGAAGAAGAGTAAGGATTTTGGTTGTTCTCAAGAACGTTCCTCTGGCTTGTAGAAGCTTTGATATAGTAAGTTGCATTCTGGCTAAAGTTGATGTGGTTAAGAGTCTTCAAAAAGATCTAACGAGTTCAGCTGATTTTACTACTTTAAAGGTCGAAATTGAAGTAACAGACTCTTGTGAGATTCCTTTGCTTATAAAGCATTTCGTTAACGAATATTACTATGAAATTCCTCTTAAAAGGTATAAGGGTTTCTAGATTCAAAAAGTTTAAGAAGATTGTTTTTGAGAAAGATGCTGATGGTGGTCTTACAATTTGGGGGATGAAAACGACTAATCAAATGCAAGAAGGTGATATTGGTAATCCTATTGACATTACTTCAAGCGGTGAAGAAAAACTGTATTTAACTCTAAATTTGATAGTAACGGGGTAGAGGAGAATTTAGGCTGCTATCATAACTTTGATGTGGAAGCTAAAGGTGTAGCCAAAGAAGATGACAAAGACAAACAAATAGTGGTATTGCAAATTCCAGAGAATGCTCATGAGAGCCCAAAATTGGCATGCCGAAAGGAGGATACTGGCAAGGAATAGGTGGGATTTACTATATTAAAAAGAAGTGCAAGAAGAATGGAAGTTGATCATCCCCTAGAAGGTAGTGTTTTCATTCCTACTATTCTTAACAGTTTAACTCATGATCAATATTATGAAATTGCAAAATGCTCAGGTTTTATTCAGGAAAATAACGAGGATGATATTTCTGGGTTTAAAGATAAAGTAGCTGAGTGGGTCTTATCTTTAAAATGATTATATGTTCATGGAATGTTAGAGGTTTGGGTAATGATGCAAAATGCTATAGAATTAGAAATGTTATCAAAATTATTAAACCTGATATTATTTTGCTTCAAGAAACAAAAATCATTAATCCTGATAAAAAAAATTCTTATGTTTGGGAGGTGTTATGTTGGATGGTTGGAATTTCATTGAGGCTAATGGTAGTGCTGGAGGAATTTTCATTGGATGGAATAGTGGAAAATTTACTCTAATGCAAGAAGTAAAGGATAAATTTTGCTTACATATGGAGCTAAAGTGTAACCTGACTGGAATTTTATATTTTGTCATGCGTATATGGTCCTAACACTAGAATTGAGAGGAATAAGCAATGGGAAGATTGTAATGCTTTTAAAATTTTAATTCAATGTCCTTGGATAATAGGAGGTAATTTCAATATAAAGATTCATTGATGAGAGAAATAAGAGAATGAAGGATTATGTAGATGATGTTGAAGATTTTGGAGAGTTTATTAGAGAGTGTAATCTGGTTGATCTTCCTCTTACCAACAGAAAATACACTTGGAGTAGTGGTACAGAAAATCCAACTTTAGTGAAACTTGATAGATACTTTATCAATCCAGAGTTTGAAAATATACATCCTTTATCATATCAAAGAGGTTTATCATCTATAATTTCAGATCATTGTCCTATTAAATTTGATTGTGGTGAGAATACTTATAGGAAACCTCTTTTTAAATTTGAGAAAATATGGTGTCTTGAAGAGGGTTTTGATGAGATGGTGGAGAGGAAACAGAATGAATATTGGAAAGCAGGAGAAGCTGCTAATGTTTTTAGCAAGAAATTGAAATATTTGAGAAAATTCCTTAAGAGATGGAATAAAGAAGTCTTTGGTGATATAAAGTTAAAGAAGGAGAAATTGATGAATGGAATTCTTGAGCTTAACAATAAGGCCGAAAAAGGAAGTATATGTGAGAATAAGAACTTTTTGCTTAAAATGAAGGAAGATGAGCTGATAAAGGTAATTGATCAAGAGGAAATTTTTTGGAGACAAAGATCGAGAATTCGGTGGTTGAAGGAAGGGGATAAAAATACAGGGTATTTTCATAGATTTGCTAATGGGAGAAGGAGATCTAATATGATTTGTAGTGTTATGTGCGGTGATACGGAGATTAGTAAGAAGAAGATTTGAACATAGCTTTTAATGACTATTATAAGAGAATTTTTGGAAGATGTAGTGTGACGACCCGATTTCCACGTGCAATCCATATTTGTGTGTGTATAGTGTAGTCCAAGGGGCTTACCCAATAGTGCAACATCATCCATCATCATATATTTAAGCACATCGATACTGATAAGCGGTATAATCTATAACGCTTATCGTTCATTCATAGAGTCGCAGATAAATAATATAAATTTATCACAGATAAATAAATTACATTCATCACAGATCACACCGAAACAATTCATAGCACAAAGCATAACATATCAGAAATATCAAACAGTTTGACCACCAATAAAATTCAAACATCCATAAGTAAGCTCAATTAATTATCTGATTAATCTAAATCAGATAAGTCATCAATCATGGTTAATTAACATTAATTAATTTCAAATCATTTGATTGATTGTCCTTCAATCATTTATTAATTAAATTAATCAGCCTTTAATTAAATAATTAACCTTAAATTATTGTATAAACTTAATTACCCATTAATTTATCACTAATTAATTAATTAATTCTTAATTCTTAATTAAATTACTTAACTAGTTAACTACTAATCATACGTTAATTAACTTTAAGTAGTTAATTTACAATTCTCAATTGCAAATAGATTAAACACTTAATTATTAATTAACCAATCTTTAATTCAATTACAAATTAATCATTCTTCATTACTTTCCAAAGCAGTTGATTAATAAAAATTATTTATCTTAATTAAAATTTTAAGGTCTTCCTTAAAATTTTTGAAATCAAATTATTACAATCTTTAAAAGCTTAAACGTTAATTAAAGTTCAAAACTTAGCTTACATTAATTAATTAATTTAAGCATTAATTGGATTTCAAAAAAAACTGTTAAGTATGCTCCAACAGCTGCGGCAAATCGAAAAACTCCTACAAACTCGAAAACCAAACTCTATTCATCACCAAACCTTCGAAATTGAAAAAAAGCAGTATGCTCGAAAAACTGTAACGCAACCCACTAACAAAAACGCCTCGCCACCAACGCTCTGACCACCGGAGCTACCCCAACTCCATCCACGCCTCCGTCCATGTCTCAAGTACCTCCCCTCCAAATTTGGCCACGCTCGACACATTGACGAGCGTGCACGAGCCCGAAACCCAAACGCCACTTTTCACAGTCCTTAAACCCTAAAATGCTCTCGTCCTATTGATTCGTGCAATAGATAATTTTTGTAACATTTTTCCTGAGATCGTTGATGTCCATACTTGCTTCATGCAAAGTTTTACCACCCAAAAATCCTTCGGCCAGCAGAAATTGATTGAAATGCATTTTCTGATCAACTACGAACTGGTCATAAGATACTTAACTAAACAATCCCATTTTTGTTTTAAAAATCTCATTTTTGATTGTAGATTCAAATTATGTAATTGAATCAACAATTTATCACATTCGAATTTATCCCAAAATTAAATGTTTATTGTAAAATCAAATTTTTACAAAGTCAATAATTTAATATTAAGCCTAAAACAAATTCCAGGCCCCAATTTAAGTTTAAACAAACCTATTATGTTTGAATCCCCCAAGCTTAACATTGTTTGTATGAAAATATGTTAATTTTTCTTTCAATTTACTTTACTCTGTAGCCAGAAACAGGAAGAACAAAACCATAGAAGAATTAACATCACAATCATATATGCATAGGATTTCTAACTTAAAAATATACAGTAGAGCATGAATCAAATACACAAGTTTAAAGACTTAAAGCAGTATGTTTACTCACCTGGCAAAAATTTAAACAGAGACAATTCTGTGTTTTAAAAACTACAGTTTTTGATCTTCCTTTAATTCCTTTCTGTTTTGTTTCTGTTTTGAATTTGTATTTGTAGAAAAATAATGGTGTTTACATCTTTCTTTTCTGGAATGCTTAAAAAAAATTCACTAAACGAACCAGAATAAAAGATAAACATATATATAGAAAGAGCAGTTTGTATAAGTAGGTGTTGTTTGCACCAAAAATGGTCACAAACCCCAGTATCGCGAAAGCACCAGTATATGAATACAAATCAGCAATATTCAAACACAACTCTCAGATCTAAGCAATATCAACCACAGCAATTCAGAAATAACAATCAGAAACACAGTATTTATAGTGATTCGGCGATCTTGCCTACGTCCACTCTGAAGTTTATGACTTTATTGATTCACTTGATGATTTCAATTCGTTACAGCATATTACAGTAAGCTATAGCTCTGATGTTCGAATACAACGGTGATAGAAAGATGTAGAATTGAATCCGGCAGAGTCTGGACGTCGAATGGCCAAAAGATCCCTTTTCCGTAGGCTTCAGGGGGCTATTTATAGGCGTAGGAAGATAAGATCACGCTCAAACTTCGGGAGACTTCTTCTGGCACGTGAGTGGGCCCACGCGACCGACCCCACTAAGTTTCGACTCAATCTGCGATCGATAAGAAATGGTTTCGTATCCATAAAAAATTGATCCAATCGAGCTGAAACTTGGCAGGGACATTCTTTACCTTGTATGGAAGCTGCTGTGAAAATTTTGTCGGATTTGGACTTGTAGTTCGTGAGATATGATCGATACAAGATTGTGATTTTCATTGGCTGCTGATTTCGAATCCATGCCTTCGGGTCCATCCTGTTCGACTTGATGGACCACGTGACACTGTGGCGACGTGGCGCGCACTCCTCGCATCGATCCACCTTTTGCTCCGAGTTGACCATGTCGTATCCATGAATCTCGCCTTGTTCGTATCAAGTGTCGTCACCTAGTTTGCATCGATGGATACGAATGGTAGTTTTACTGATCGATACGAACTGGATCGAGACGAACCGAGGTTCCTTAGCAGATGGATACGAACAAGGCAGGTTTTTCATGGATACGAAATAGTGACTTACCACTGTTGATGGATGCGAAGTTGATCGATGCGAGGCAGTGTTTGGGGATAGATACGAGACCGACCGACTCAAAGTAGGATGCATCAGTGGATGCGAAGTGGTGTGACTGATCGATGCGCACGCCATCGATTCAAACCTGATGGATATGAACAGGGCGAGGCGAAGTCATACCAATGGATACGAACCTGATGGATTCGAATAAACCAACACCCCGACCTTTTGATGGATGCGAATTTTGATGGATTCGAAACTGTTTGTATCTGATGGATACGAACAGTATATTTTCTCCAAATTGCATCGATCATATCTCATTCATACGAACTTCGATTAACCTGAAATTTGGAGTGCTAGCTTCCATGACTTTGCTTGCCATGTCCTATCAATTGTAGCCTGATCCGGGCTCGGACAAAATTCATCGATATCCATAGCGAAGCAATGTATAACCAATCTTTGAGACGAGCTGTCTTTGGTTTTTGATCAATCTTTTGGTATCACGGCCTTGCCAAAAAGCGGGATAACATTTGCCCCCCAAAACATGCCTTGCTATAGGAAGGTATGTTTTGTAATGCCATAAGTTGGATGTTCATATCCTCTCAACAACCTGTAAAGAACTCGATAGTTTCATACGACCTCGGATGATGATCGTTCGGGATCGTATGCCATTTGAGGTGAATCGAGAACGTTCGCGGTCGATGCCGTTTGCGGCAAAGGATGGGATGAGACCGTTCGCGGTCGGATGCCATTCGCGGCAAATGGTGATCGTTCGCGATCGGGTGCCGTTCAAGGCGAATTGTGACCGTTCGAGGTCGTGTGCCGTTCGAGGCAAACTGTGACCGTTCGAGGTCGGGTGTCGTTCGAGGCAGAGTGTGATCGTTTGCGATCGAATGTCATATAAGGTGAGTTGCGACCGTTCGCGGTCGGGTGCCGCACGAGGCAGAATGTGATCGTTTGCGATCGATTGCCGCACGAGGCAAAATGTGATCATTCGCGATCGGATATCATACTAAGTGAATCGTGACTGTTCGCGGTCGGGTGTCGTTCAAGGCAAATTGTGATCGTTCGCGATCGTGTGCCGTTCGAGGCGAATTGTGACTGTTCGAGGTCGTGTGTCGTTCGAGGCGAATTGGTGTTCCCGGGGGGGACTTAGTATTTTCGATGCCAGATTTCATGTTCGGGTGAGTATCCGAATAAAAGACTTTGGCGGTTCATCGCCATACAAGAGGTGCTTATGGACCGTTCGCGATCCAACGGGTATACAAGTAACTTTTTTCACAGAATTGCAAATGTTAAAGCGATGATCGTACGAATTCCACAACAGAAATATCCAAACAAACTAAATCCAAATGTCCAAATCAAAATCAAAGCAAAAGCAAGACGAGGATGTCAAAGCGTAAACTCTTACTATGGTGCGGTCAGTAGTCATTCAGAGCATGCCTATGGATCGTACGCGATCTCATACATGTGTAAATGATTTAACCGTGTTAGTGAGAGGTTTACGACTTGTTCATCGTTATTTCAATCAATCAATCAATTGATAACCATACGGTGTCCCGGTTCAGGGTCACCTCTAGCTGATGTAGACGGTGGTCGCTCTGGCTCCACCGCTGGAGCTCGCCTCCTCACATACTGAAGTAGCCTACCGTTCCTGATATGCCCTTCCACCTCATCCTTCATATGTCTACAATCATTAGTGTTATGACTGTTCAGTTCATGGAATAAGCAATATTTATCTGATTTCCTCTCGTCAACAGTTGGATCCCTTCGCATTGGTCTACGATATGGAACCTGCTCTCTGATATCCTGATAGATTCGCTCCAAACTCTCACTCAGCTCTGAGTATGTGGTGAATCTTGGTTCCTTTCATGGTCGCATTGATCTGTTATAGTTATTCTCAGCCTTTCGTTTTCCCTTGCTAGTTTCTGTACCTTTCTCAGGGGGATTTCCATCTTTGACCGCATAAACATTAATTTCTTCTCCTTCTTCTCTTTCTGCACTTATGTCTTCCAGTCACAAAAACTTTTCTGCCTCATGATAGAATTCTCCTAGATCCATAGGCGGATCTTTAGTCAATGAATTTTTGAACTCTGTGTCATCAGCTATTCCGGACACAGCTGCCATCATAACCATGGATGGATCTGGTCGATCCACCGATGCTGCTGCCGCGTTGAATCGCTTTAGAAAACTCCTCAAAGACTCCCCAGCTTTCTGCTTTAAAATTTCCAAACTCCTCATATTCTTGGGTCTTGCAATGTGAACCCTAAATTGCCTCATGAATTTCTCAATTAAATCTGCCCACGTTCCTATGGAGCCGCTCCCCAGCTGCCTAAACCACAACGCTGCGATATCCGTCAGATATAATGGAAAGCACCGGGCCATAACTTCCTGTGTTTCCCCCAGCACTTCCATGTGCCTCATATACATTGTCAGATGGACCGCGGGGTCCGTCCTCCCATCGTACATCTCCACTGATGGTAACTTGAACTCTGGTGGGTTCCTAGCCATCCTAATTGCAGGAGAAAAGGGACTCCTGTTCACGTCTTCAAGATCTCTGTTTACTAACCCGCCTCTCATAGCCCGTCTGATCATCTCTGCCAATCTGTCATTGTCTCCAAGTCGTAATCCTCGTTCGTCGCTATCGACCTGCCCTCCGAGTCCATGAGAGCTTTCTGGAATCTGCCCCCCGGCTGAGCGTTCAACCCTCTACTACCTCCAGGTTGCTCAGATGCCCCTATCTCCCTCTCTGGGATTGGATCAACATGCTCTAAGTGTGTGCCTCCTAATCCAGGTGCTACGTCAGATGGTCCTGCTCCATTCTGAACTCCATCCGCTCCTCGATTCTACGCTCCAAGTTGCCTAATCTGTTGAAACAAACTCTGGATCAACTCCTCTTGTCTCTTCATCATTGCCTCCATCACATCCCTGGTGATGAAATCCGATGCCCGATTCACTCCCGAGGAAGCCTCTTGACTTCCCTCGTGTTGACTTCTCTCTGGCCTCTGCCTTCTACTTGTTTGCCTTGTCATAGCTCCTTAGATCTGAATTCTTAAATCTTCAAATTAAAATTCTCCTGAGTTCAACTCTCAGTGAAAGCACCAAAGTGTTTGCACCGAAAATGGTCACAAACCCCAGTATCATGAAAGCACCAGTATATGAATACAAATCAGCAATATTCAAACACAACTCTCAGATCTAAGCAATATCAACCACAGCAATTCAGAAATAACAATCAGAAACACAGGATTTATAGTGGTTCGGCGATCTTGCCTACGTCCACTCTGAAGTTTATGACTTTATTGATTCACTTGATGATTTCAATCCACTACAGCAGATTAAAGTAAGTTATAGCTCTGATGTTCGAATACAATGGTGATAGAAAGATGTAGAATTGAATCCGGCTGAGTCTGGACGACGAATGGCCAAAAGATCCCTTTTCCGTAGGCTTCAGGGGGCTATTTATAGGCGTAGGAAGCTGAGATCGTGCTCAAACTTCGGGAGACTTCTTCTGGCACGTGAGTGGGCCCACGCGACCGACCCCACCAAGTTTTGACTCGATCTATGATCGATACGAAATGGTTTCATATCCATCAAAAGTTGATCCAATCGAGCTAAAACTTGGCAGGAACATTCTTTACCTTGTATGGAAGCTGCTGTGAAAATTTTGTTGCATTTGGACTTGTAGTTTATGAGATATGATCGATACAAGATTGTGATTTTCGTTGGCTACTAATTTCGAATCCATGCCTTCGTGTCCAACCTGTTCGACTCGATGGAGCACGTGACACTGTGGCGACGTGGCGCGCACTCCTTACATCGATCAACCTTTTGCTCCGAGTTGACCGCATCGTATCCATGAATCTCGCATTATTTGTATCAAGTGTCGTCACCCAGTTTGCATCGATGGATACGAATGGCGGTTTTACTGATCGATACGAACTGGATCGAGACGAACCGAGGTTCCTTGGTGGATGGATACGAACAAGGCAGGTTTTTAATGAATACGAAATAGTGACTTACTGCTGTTGATGGATGCGAAGTTGATCGATGCGAGGCAATGTTCGGGGATGGATACGAGACTGACCGACTCGAAGTAGGATGCATCAGTGGATGCGAAGTGGTGTGAACTAATCGATGCGCATGCCATCGATTCGAACTGATGGATATGAATAGGGAGAGGCGAAGTCATACCGATGGATACAAACCTGATGGATTCGAATAAACCAACACCCTGACCTTTTGATGGATGCGAATTTTGATGGGTTCGAAACGGTCAATCTGATGGATATGAACAGCATATTTTCTCCAAATTGCATCGATCATATCTCATTTATACGAACTCCGATTAACCTGAAATTCAGAGTGCTGACTTCCATGACTTTGCTTTCCGTGTCCTATCAATTATAGCCTGATCCGGGTTCGGACAAAATTCATCGATATCCATAGCGAAGCAATGTATAACCAATCTTTGAGACGAGCTATCTTTGGTTTCTGATCAATCTTTTGGTATCATGGCCTTGCCAAAAGCGGGATAACAGGTGTTATCTGGTGTATCAAGTTTCTTTTTGCCATAGATTTTTCTTCTTTCTTCTTCTGTTGACTAAAGATTTTTATAAACTGAAATTTCGGTTGAACTGATTTTCATTTGTGCTTGAGAAGAAAACATTAAATGATATGTCTCCATTTTTGTTTACATACAAATCCATTTGATTTGTATATGTGCAGTTTTGTTTTTTTGTAGATATTTTTGTTTGTTTCATTATCTTCTTTTGCAAGCCTTTGTGTTTTATTATTTTTTTGTTTTATCTCCTCTTACATACTTTCTTTTCTTTTATACTTGCAGTAATGGATTTTGCAATCTTTGAATTGAATCATATTTTGAATTTGTAGATAATGATGTTTATTTTTTTTATTTAAACAGATATTTTCTTGCTTTGCTTATTCACATACAATCCTTGACTTTTATTTCTATTCATAATTTGACTATCAAACATTAAATTTATAACATATATTTTATTTTTATATTTTTTTTATAACTTCATAAAGAAAATGGATTAAAACACAATTATACCTTTAATAAATAATCACACATATTATTTTCCATAGTAAAATTTTTAAATCTAATTCATTTTGAAAATATTTATTGAGTTTCTAATCCAATTTATAAAATAAATAAGTATATACATCTTATTAAATTTGAAAAATTCAAACAAATCCACAATTTAACCCAAAAATTTAATTTAATTACAAATTTAAATTCGTCTTTAATCCGGGATCGTTACATGTAGAGATAAAAGAGTTAATGTTGAGTGGAAATTGCTCTACCCTAATAACGTTGATCTTTCAGATTTGGACGGTAAGATTACAGAAGAAGAAGTTTTTTGTGCTTTGAATCAAATGCCTTGTGACAAAGCTCATGGGTCAAATTGGTTCCTAAATTTTTTCTTTAAAAAATACTGGAGTTCGATGAAGAGAGATATTATGAGTCTTTTTGAAAGTTTTGAGGTAGGAAATATAGATTTGGAAAAACCGAGCTATGCGAATATGGTTATCCCAAAAAAAGAAGGTGATTTAAGTCTTACTGATTTTAGACCTATTAGTCTATTAAATAGTACTTTTAAATTGATTACTAAAGTACTTGCTAATAAATTAAAGAATAAGATGAATTTGATAATTGATAAAGCACTGACTGCTTTTATAAAAGGTAGATCTATATTGGAGGGAGCTGCACTTGTTCAGGAAGTTGTTTCTTTCTGTACCAGGAATTCTACGTCATTTACTCTTCTCAAGCTTTATTTTGCAAAGGCCTTTGATACGACGGATTGGATATTTTCAATTGACTTATTGAGAGCCAGAGGATTTAGTGAGAAATGGATTTCTTGGATTTTGAATTTTTTTTACTCAAATAAGTCTAATATTTTTGTTAGTGGTGTAGCTGGCAAAACTATTAGCTCTAAAAGAGGATTGAGACAAGGAGATCCTCTTTCTCCTTTGTTGCTTGATTTTGTTGCTGATGTATTTACACAGATATTAAAAGTTAGTTATAATAAAGGATTGATTAAAAGTTTTGGCAAGGAGTTTGTGATGGGAGGTATTAGTTCTTTGCATTATGCAGATGACACAATTATTTTCAGTGATTCCAATTGTAAGTATACTGCAGCTTTGAAATTCATTTTGTATGCGTTTGAAAGCCTTTCTGGACTACAAATCAACTTTCATAAGAGCTCCCTTATGGTTTTATGGAAGGAAAGTGATGATGCAAAGTTAATTGCTAACATGCTTAATTGTAAAATCGAGGAATTTCCTCTTTCTTATTTGAGATTTAACATCAGACCAGGTAGA
This sequence comes from Allium cepa, assembly GCA_030765085.1. Taxonomy (NCBI): domain Eukaryota; kingdom Viridiplantae; phylum Streptophyta; class Magnoliopsida; order Asparagales; family Amaryllidaceae; genus Allium; species Allium cepa. The sequence continues at coordinate 99,950,035 of CM060946.1, read as the reverse complement.
TTACACAAAGATGATTGGTATATGTTAATTAATAAAGTTGATACAAGACTTGCTACATGGAAAGGCAGTTCTTTATCAAAAGCTGGTAGACTTGTTTTGGTTAGTTCAATCTTATCTTCTATTCCTTTGTATTGGTTTTCATTTTATAATGTCCTTCCTGAGTTATTAAGAAGATTGATTGAACTAGAAGAAATTTCTTTTGGACTGGGAAAAAGGAGACTAAAACTTTGTGTCGTTTGATTGCTTGGGATCAAGTATGCAAACCAGTAAGTCAGGGAGGTTTGGGGGTGATAAATTTAGTTGATATGAATACTTCATTACTTTGTAAGTGGTTATGGGATATGGTTAGTTCAAAATCTTCTCGCTGGAAAGGTTGGATATTAGCTATGCAATATGATAATGTTTTCTCATGGTATGTGGATGGTAGAAGATGTTCCAGATTTTGGAAGGGCATTTTGAGTTTTTATCAGCTCTTTAAAATTGGCTTGAAGTTGGTGGTTAATGATGGTTGTAGAATTTCTTTTTGGCATGATAGGTGGTTGATGTCTATTTGATTGGCAGTTGAATCTGATGCTCTATATGAATTAGCTGTTGGTAAATACAGTTGCCAAAATGTATGATTGGAATGCTTATGGTTTCAAATGGAAATTGTCTTTTAATCGAATAATAGAAGGAAGAGACCTTTTTCGACTAATGAATCTTATTCAACTTCTGGATGGGTATTGTTTGAAAGATGGTAGAGATGAGTTTATCTGGAAGTTTGATAATGAGGAGTGTAAAGTTAGTAATATGCAACAGTTTATTAATTTCTCGAGTAGAAAATTTGTTGGTTACAAAAGTATGTAGGAGGTTAAAAATGTGCCAACAAAAGTGAAGGTTCTCATGTGGTCCATTATTCATCGCAAGCTTAATACAATGGACATGCTAAAGAAGAAAGGATTTGATGATGTGGGAAAAATGTTTGTTTTGTGATGAAAATGTTGAAAGTTATATTCATCTCTTTTGTGATTGTGATGTAGCTTTTTATATATGGACTAATTATCTGGTGAATTTGCATATTAATCATGACTGGAAAGAACATATTAGAGATCAGTTTTATTTTTAGGATAAGTTGATTGAAGAGCTTCCTAATGATGACTCAAAATCCAAATTCACTTTAGCTAATTTTGCTTTTGCTGGATTCTATGGAACGAGAAAAACAAAAGACGTTTTATTGGCATTGCTAACAGTTCTAATAGTATTCTTTTTCAAGTTATATAATATGTTTACATTTGGGCAGGAATTGAAAAGTGCAAGGCTATTGATTGCATCGAAGGTTCAGTTGCTAGCAGGGCGAGCAAGAGAAGGAAAGACGTTTGAGGAAGTGGTGGTGATCATGTTGCAGCAGTGTCTTCTTTTTGTTGTATATTTTTGATCACCTGTGTGTGATTGTACATATGGTTTTTTGGAGTTCTGCTATTTCATGTATGTTGAATATTTGTGTTGTGTTTGTATTGTTTACTGTCTTGTATGTGGAATGGTTTATATGGCATGTGTGGTTTTGTGTCGGTTGTGGTGGTGGAACAGTATTTTGTACTTTTATTTTAGTATAGTAGTAAATATGGCGTGGTATATCCACTACCATTTTTATCAAAAAATACATGATTTAATTAAATTATAATTACCATAATTGATTGAATTAATTAATATTTATGAAACATTATTAAATTTATTTGATTTATTTGAATTAGTATTTAATAAAATACATATATAAAAGTTATATATATATATATATATATATCATTATAAGAAATCAATAAATATTTAAAACGTATTTAAGTAAAATAATTACTAATAGAATATGGAAATTTTCATGGGCCAAAGTTGCCCATATTTTGATAGACACACTAGGGTTGTTAGTCGGGTCTGTAACCCAGCAAAAAATTCAATAGGAGTTAGAACATTTAGATTAAACCAAAATGGCTAGATACTTGATTGGAAAGCCTAAAAATACAAGGCAAAGGACCTTAAGAAGTTTGGACCATTTTTATGCTAATATTTCAGATCGATACCAGTCCCATCCAATTGGATCAATATTAATCCGAAATATTGCTTTAGCGAATCTCCATTCTACTTGTCTTACACTCTTATGCCTCCATTAAGCTTATCTACCAGTTTGGTGACATTCCAAGCATTTAAGTTCAAGAAGTAAAAACTTGTCCAATTCAAACTACAGACCATTCAAACTCATAGGTGAATCATCATCAAAACAAGTCAACAAGCATGAAATTTCATGGAAAGCAACGAAACGAAGCAAGAAAGAAAGCCAAATAGTTAATCATTTTTGATGCCTTGATCAGTTTAGGCTTCACACGGTAGAACCAAATATGTGATGTCCTTATCTAGCCTATTCCAGGGACAAAATGAATCTTTGAAATCCTTCATAAGTTGGTTTAAAACCGCGGTAACTTAAGTAAACCAAACAAAGATATGGCCTTCATATCCTAGATCCACGCTATCTACCTCGACACTGAATTCGAAAAATGGATCAAAATGAAACAATCTACCACTAGGATGGACATTAACCGAAAGGTAAGCCAATACTTGATATTGGAAGAGGCGGAGGAGCTAGAAAGAAAACTTGCTAACCACAGCCAACCAACACTAGCCAGAATGGCATGGCAGCTAAGCAAGGTGAAAACGCCTCAGAAACCACTACCGAAAAGCGAGGAGGGATGGGAATTAGAAAACGAAGAACAAGAATTACAACAAGCCAAATGGAGGTAACAAGTGACTTAAAGGCTTGAGGCCCGAAGATTGCACCCCACTTAATGATACTCCAGAAAACATCTACCTTGTGACACAAGGGATGGAGGAGTACAAGAACCGCTTAAAAAGGAAGCGACTGAACAAAAAAGTATTCCGGGAAGTACTGCCGCTTCCGTGAAATACATGGACACAACACAAATGAGTGCCCACACCTAAAAAACCTGATTGAAGAGATGATTTGGGAAAACATGCTTTAGCAGTGTGGGAGTAAACCACAAAATTATGACCAGCCTGCTGCACCTCAAACTCCTAAAGACCGACAAAACTAAGATGGAACCAGCAAAGAAGGATCCAGACAGACTGACCAAAGACTCATCATTGGAACAATATCTAGAGGATCTCATCTTATGCAAAACAGTTGGGGAGAAATGGAGTGATACGCAAGCTTGTTTGAACATGCCCTGGAATAGTCATGCTTTGCATTTGAAGACGGAACTTCTGCTAAGCAGCAGAGAACCCTGAATGATGATGTAGTATTTCCAAACCAAGAAACTGAAGTAATGGAAGCTCAACCCTCGAACCATGGTCGTGTCGGTGGGAATCGAACCAGCCATGGTCCGACGAATATTGGCGGATAGTGGCAGCTCTTTCAATATCCTATCAGACACGCATTTGATCAAATGAAGATCGGTATGAAAACGCTTCTGCTTGTCAAACAAAGATCTAAGTATTCACCGGTGAACCTAAGCAACCTATCGAAACAATTTATTTGTCTTAGAACTTAGGAAAGGCGACCGAAGAGTCTTCCTCATCCAGACCTTTGTGATCGTATATGAAATGCCCTCCTACAATGCTTTCTCAAGTCGACCTACCTTAGTAGATTTCAGGATTGCTTTAGCCTATTGGTGCCTAACCATGAATTTCCATCGGAGAATGGAGATGGAATGATCGAAGGATACCAAAGTGTTGCAAGACAATGCTACATCGTAGAACTACATGAGTATAGAAAAATGAAAAGGGGAAAAATGTAGGGAAAACTCTCCATATTCTTAAACCTACCACATAGCAATTACAGGGCCGCCCTTGGCTTGGGAACCATTGCCTACTTGACAAGGCTTTGGACCGTAGATAGAAGAGTGCAGGGGAGAATTGGGCCGACCCGACAGAATTGGTGGTGCCTGTTCTAGTCGATATAGATGACCAAACTCTGGTCCTAAAAATTGATCACATCTTGTGTTAACAAGAAAACTTACCAACATCCCCAAGCTTTGATAAGATAATCTTACTTGGATATAACTATGTAGACGAGATAAATCTCACTTCTGAAAGTGTATCTTTGGACAAATTGATTTAATCAAATAAAATTGGAAGGAAAGAATGATGAGTTGTCATAACTTTTGACCTTGTCAAAAGGTTAATGAAGCTACAATAACCCTTCGACTAAGTTGAGACTATATTAGATTGTTAAACATTTCACCCTTGTCGAAAGTTTATAGGGCATGTCCATCCCAACCTTCCGTCTAAATTGGGGTGGAAGGAATTAGTCTAACCTTTCGACTTTGTCGAAAGGTTTTTCACAGGACCTCTCCAATCTTTTGACTAGGCTAGAATATATGCATGTTCTCACACCTTCCGAGTTCGTCGAAAGGTATGACAAGACTTCTCCAACCTTTCGATTAGGTTGAAGTAGCTTTTAATCATTTAGCTTTCAGAAATCATTAATTTGATGAATTACATCTCCATTTAGAGTCGAAAGCATTTATGGTTGATGTCTATCACCTCCTTCTTAATTGTGTCGAAAGGTTAATGAATGAAACCTCTTGGCATTGTTGTGAGGAGATACATATCTAGTTGCCGACCTTAACTGCTTTTAGCTCCATTAAAGTCCATTTTCATTGTATAGAACAAATTCGAAGGATTTACTTATACCTAAAGAAGTAGATTCCCTTCGAATTAAATCCATCATGAGCGGTTTTAAGATATATTACCCAGGACTTCACTAGAAGGTAATCTTTTTGACCTAGTAGAAAGGTTTTCCCTTCTTTCGAAGCACGCTCGGTTTATATCTTTAACCCCTTTATTTTTCACATATAAGACCAATCTAGTTGTTCCCATGATCATACACTTAGCATATGTAACACGTCATAATTACTTTATGTTAAGTATGGATAATAATGATGACGTGTTTTGATGGGAAATATCTAAGTTGGTCTTATATATATAGAGCATAGATCAAAAGAGATTATGAGAAAAAGGTTGGAATCATGTGTAATTGATCATTAGTCTAGCTAATGAACTTAATGGTTGTCCTCATTGCCAATATCCATCATCAACGAGCCATCTCCATTTATTTCATAACCAAATTGAATTACAAGAAATCGAGCTCTCTCCCCAATTCAATTCAGGGTTTTTTTGAGTACAATTATCACTATGAAAGTAGAGAAATGATGATGAATTTAGTCTTCGAAATTAGTCCCCAAATACTGTACACCTTGGGTCTTATTTATAGATGCAGGCTGCCCACCTTTCGACCTCATGCTTTCGACTCAGTCGAAAGGTGCCCCTTTTATATGCTGCCTTAAACCCTTCGACTTTATCGAAATGTTTTAAACTTTTTGATTGTGACGAAAGGTTAGGAGTCTCTTGCGCTTCTTGGCTTATCGCTTTTTCTTCATCGTTTTCCACTTTATCTAAAGATATCCTCTTTGTATTCTATGTCGAACCTTTCGATCTTGTCGAAAGGTTTTTTTCCATATGTTGTCATGAACTCTCTATCCTTATCCAATGGTTTGCTTTGCCGTGAACCTTCCAACATTGTCAAAAGGTTTGTCTACAACATGTTGTCCTTTCGACATTATCGAGAAGTTTGTCTTCAACATGCCTTTATGACCTTTCGACTTTGTTGAAAGGTTTGCAGTCTTATGCTTTTACTAACCTTTCGACTTCATTGAAAGGTTTCCCTTTTACAACTTTTGTGAACCTTTCGACCTTATTGAAAAATTTGTCTTTCCTTTTACAACTTTTGAGAACCTTTCGACCTTATTAAAAAGTTTGTCTTTACATGAAAATTGTCGAGAGCTGCTTTTCATTCTTTGTTGACTTCTGAGTATTGCTTTATTCATAACACCTTTCGACGTTCTCGAAAAATGTCCTGGAAGTGCCTTAACCGTTTTGAAAGGCTTCCAAAGCTTTTGAAAAGGTTTCTTTAGAGCGAAACCTTTGACTTCAAAAGGTTTGACATGTAGTTAAAAGGAACGCTATTGATTGCTTTTGGAAGGGGATTTGAAGCCATCACTACTTTCTCATCTATGTTGAAAGGTTGACTGTGGTGGAAGGTTCTGTTTTTTTTCATCTGAGTCGAAGGCTTTTACATTGTATGAACAATTAGACGTTTTGAACATCCTTTTTAAGTCTTCCATTTTAACTTGTATCATCTCTTTATCAATACTCCAATTTGATTATTCTTCTTTCATACTTCTGCCTACGAGGAGATTTTGTAGTTAACATTCCCCCCCCCATATGAAAGAAGCTTTTGTTCTTTAGGACAAAGTTTTTCATAGCTTTCCAACTCTTAATAATTTTTACTTTCTTGCAAAATCCAAAGTTAAAAGTTCCTTTTTTTACTATCGTTCTTACCTGTATATTTAATGGTTGATCGGCATATTAATGCTCTTATCCGCATGATAAGCTTCTTTTGAGATTTAGAGATACCCACTTTTAATTTTAGCATTAGGAAGATTAGTTTGAAATTTTTGATTTCTTGCAGTAGACATAATTATATCATCCCCGAAATCTAACCCATATTGGGGAATTAAATTGTGAAGTTTGTAGATTTATAATGAGATAGTAAGAATCCAAATAGCAATATCCTTAGAATAATTTTATATATGGCATTTCTAGGTCCAGATTCGAGATTTTATGGTCAACTAAACAAGAATTAGTAGTATGATACCCATATAAAACTTGGAGTACAAATCAGGATATATTTGAGTAAATTCTCTTTGCAAAAAGAATCCTCGGCCCAGTTAGGGCACATGTTTGTGTAAGCAGATAGCTATTAGCATAGAAAACTCTTGCCCATATTAAGGCATATTTTGATTAACCAGAAACCCATGGAGGTTGTCTTCATAATAGACGTTTCGTACCCAAATGAGGGCATTTAGGCGAAATTTGATAACAATTTCGGAACTTAAGTTTGAGTACTCGGAATTGTTGTGATCAGTAATATACCAAGATTCGAGCGTAGTAAAGATGGCGATCGATAAAATTTAGAAACCTAGATTCGGGTATTAGATGTTGAAATTCATACGTGAGAATTCCAAAACTTAGATTCGAGCATTTGAAATGAATAGTAATCCAATAATCTTATACCCAGATTAGAGGTTAAATAAATAGCAGTCTTGATACCCAGATTCGGGTATAATAAGTTAGTAATTGATAATGACCTGAAATCCTAATTCGAGTATTAATAACTAAGGCTTAGATATAAAAATCTCAGAACCCAAAATTAGGTATATCAATATAATCAGTAGTTAATAATGACCCAAAACCCAGATTCGGGTATTAAATGTTGAAATTCCTTTATGAGAATCCTGACGCCTAGATTCGAGCATTAATAGATGACCTATAGAAAATCCCAAAACCTAGATTTGGGTATCAATAAATGATGTTAAGAGAGTCTCGAAACCTAGATTCGGGTAATAATTAATGGAGATTCGTCTCACTCCTTTCCGACTACAAGAACCCTTCAAGTTTTGCATAAAAATAATTTGATTAGCTACCTCTTGAGCTTGGACGTCTTAGTCCTTAATTAGATAAGCTACCTTTATCTATGCTAGGACATCTTAGCCCTTAGTTGATTGTGCCACTTCTTGGGCTTGGACATCTTATTCCATCATTCAATGAGCCTCACTTAGGCTTGGACGTCACAGTCCATTATTGATTAAGTCTCGCTTGGGCTTGGACGTCTTAGTCCATTATTGATTGAGCCTCACTTGGGCTTGGACATCTTAGTCTATTGTTAATTGGGCCACTTTATGGGTCTGGATGTCTTAATCCATTATTGAATGAGCCTCACTTGGGCTTGGACATCTTAGTCCTTTTTTGATTGGGACTCTTCTTGAGCCCGGACGTCTTAGTCCATTATTGATTGGGCCTCTTCTTGGGCCTGGACATCTTAGTCCATTGTCTGGTGCTCTTGGTTATCTTATCTTAGAGGCTGGAACCAAGGACTTACCCGACCTCCCTCCAAGAGGAGCCTTACCCTAGCCCTTTGCGGCATGGATATGGGCTTGTTCGATGCTCTACCCTGGCCATCTTAGGCGTGGATAGAGGCTTACTCCGTCCTCCTTCAAGGATGTGCCTTAACCTAGCCCATTTTGCGGCACAGTTAAGGGCTTATTCAATGTTCTACCATGGCCATCTTAGACGTGGATAGAGATTACTCCATCCTCCCTCCAGGTGGTGCCTTAATCTGGACCTTTTGTGGCATGGTTAAGGGCTTGTTTAGTGCTCTACCCTAGTCATCCTAGACGCGGATAGTGGCTTACTTCTTCCTTCCTACAGGGGGCGTTTTTCCCTGGCCATCTCGGCTCAGACAGAGGCTTTTCTACTATCTTAGTTAGTACTATTATTTTAGACAGTATCCAAATTTGAAGAGCATTTCACTCTCAACCATGTAGATTTTTGTTTTAAAAGAAGTTCTTAACTAATCCATCTTTGGAAAATATGGCCTTAAATGTTCGGCATTCCATTTCTAGGCACCATATTGCCATCTTGGCAACATAGATTGTAAGCTCCTGATGGGATTACTTTGCATATGATTAATGGCCCCTCTGATTTTGGTCCTAGGGGTCCATCTGGAGAATTCTTAGTGTTAGCCACTACCCTGTGGAGTAACAAATCCCCTCTTGAAATGACTGAGTTCTTACTCTTCAGTTGTAATATTTTGAGATTCTTCTCTGATATTCGACGGTTCTTACCACTGCCTCATCTCTCAGCTCATGTATCAAATCTAGTGATACTTTCTTCAATTGTTGATTCTTATCAAATGCATAGGCAATCCTTCGATGTAAAGGTACTTAATCTCAATTGTAAAATTGCCACATACCCATATGTCAAAGAATATGGGGTATGTCACATTGTTGTCTTAGACGTTTGGTAAGTCCATAACACCAATGGTAGTTCTTCTATCCAATTTCCTTTTTCTTTATTAAGTCGCTTCTTTAGAATGGTTTTTGTGGTCTTATTTATAGCTTCAAATGCTCCATTAGCTTTTGGATGTGTGATAGATGATTTTTTTTGATAATCCCATTTTTGTGGCAGAATCGAGAGAATTCTTTACTTTCAAATTGTATCCCATTGTCAGAGATTATCTTTTACAGAATTCCAAATCCGGTTATGACATTCTTAATGAAAAATCTCAATATTTTTCCTGAAGTGGTTTTTTAAAGTGGTTTGACTTCAACCCATTTGGTAAAATAGTCAATTGCCACTACATCAAAGGGCCATGGGATTGTGATTTGAGTTAATTGACTTGGAGGCAACCTGGGTATTTATGAAAACTTCTAGCATTTCTCACATATTTTCACATAGTTTATAGCTTGGCTTACCATGTGTGGCCAATAAAATCCTTGCCTCATTGCTTTCTTTGCAAGCTTTGTTCTATTTGAATGATTTTGTCGCACAACCCCTCATGTGCGTCAACCATTAATGTTATCCCATCATTTATGCTTATACACGAAAGATAAGGTAGAGCATATCCCTTCTTATAAAGAATTTCTTCTATCATAACAAAGGTTGGAGCTGGTCTCCTAACTTTTCTTTCTTCTCCTTTATCGGATGGTAGTGTTCCCTTAATTAAATACTCAATAATGGGCGCCATCCATGTTCCATCATATGCACTTTTTGGACTGGGTTGATCCATTCTTTTTGGTTAGTTCCTGATCACTTTCTACTTCATTTCCCCACTTTGGCCTGAGCTCTAGTCAGCACAAGCAACTCTTTTCCTTGTTTGGATGTTTCTTTTTCAATTCTCGGCTCTTCTTGATATCCAATGGGAACAATTCGTGTTTCTGGGCCTCCCCTTGAACTGGGCAATTTTGCTAAAGAGTCTGGTTGTGCATTCTCTGCCCTTGGAACTTGATTTACTGCAAAATCCTTAAATAAGGCAAGCATTTGCAATATTCTCTTCACATATAAAGATAGCTTGGGGTCCTTTGTTTGGTATATCCGTTTTACTTGATTGACCATTAGCTGTGAGTCATTGAAAATCTACATTCGAGGGATTTTCAATTATAATTCCAAAGTTGGTCCTGCTACCATTGACTCATTCTGCCACATAGTTGGTTGTAGGGAATCCCAATTTCATGGCATAGTGAAATCGGTGTCCGTCTGGGGTTATAATTACATATCCTGCTACGGAACCTTGCTTATTTAATGCCCCATCCACAAATAGTTGCCACATGGGCTTCAGGTCTTTCTCTTTTTCTGATTGTTCCTTTATAAAGCTAGTGCATTCATTTACAAAATCTGCTAGTGCTTAGCCCTTGATTGCCCTTGGTTGAAACTCTATTTCATATTGTCTGAGTTCAATCCCCCATTTTATCAATCTTCCTAAAGTCTCAGGCTTACTAAAAACTTTCTTGAGAGGAAAATTTGTCAATACTCTAATCGAATGCACTTGGAATATGCTTTGAGGTTTTAAGCAGTAAGAATCGAACAATATGCCAATTTCTCAATAACTAAGTATCATATTTTTGCATCCTTTAACCGCCTGCTTACATAGTATACTGGGAGTTATGCTCCTTTATCTTCTTGAATAAGCACTGAACTGACCGCATATTCCAACACTGCCATATATAGATACAAAGTTTCTCCATTCTCAAGTCTTGAGAGTATCGGCGGTTTCTCCAAATGGCTTTTCAGTTCCAAGAAAGCTTTTCTACAATCTTCCTTCCAATCAAAGTTCTTCCTTTTCTTAGTTACATCAAAGAAAGTTATGCATTTATCAGTAGCTTTGGAGATAAACCTGCTTAGGGAGGCTACTTTTCCGTTTAAGCTCACCACTTCCTTACTAGCTTTTGGTTTGGCCATATCCCTTATCGCTTGAATTTGATTAGAACTTGTCTCTATTACTTGAGCACTTACCACGTAGCCTAAGAATTTTCCATAATGGACTCCTAAAGATCATTTTCATGAATATAACTTCATTTGATATTTTCGCAATATCTCAAACGTTCCCTCTATATCTTTGAGATGGTTTTAAGGTTCGATTGATTTTACCAGTACGTCATCAACATAAACCTCCATATTTCTACCGTTATGTTCCTTGAACATTCGATTAACCAATCTCTGATAGGTGGACCCTGCATTCCTTAGACCAAATGGCATGGCTTTATAACAATAAACTACTCATTCTGTTATGAAATTGGCTTGGTCTTCATCTGGCTTGAACATTGGTATCTGATTGTACCCCGAATAAGCATCCATAAGAGATAATAACTTATGTCCACTCATTGCATCTACCAACTGATCTATTTGTGGCAACGGGAAATAGTCTTTCGGACATGCTTTGTTTAAGTCTGTGTAATTGACACATGTTCTGCACTTTCCATTTGACTTCTTTACCAGAACTGGGTTGGTTAACCATTTAGGGTAATATACTTCTTGGATTAATCTATTTTCAAGGAGTCTATCAAATTTTTCTTTCAGGGCATCTGTTTAAACTTTATCCAATTGCCTTACAAGGGTTGCTCCCAGGTTGATGTTAAGGGCGTGACACATTACGGTCGGGTCAATTCCTACCATATCGGAATGTGACCAATCAAACACATCCTTATTATTTTTTAGGAACTAAATCATCCATTTCTTTAACTCGCCATCAAGGTCTTTTCCCACTTTAGAGACATCTTTAGAATCTATTTGGGTTTCCTCAAGGTCCTCTATGGGCCTTATTCTTTCTGTCTCTCCCCGATAATCAAACTCCAGTACTATTGGACCCTCTTCTGCTGAATTAGTATCAACCCTCTTTCTCTTATTTCTTGCATAATTTTATTTTTGATACATACGCTTATTAGACTTCTTATCATTGATTTTTTCTTCGAATGTTGAATGTAAAGATCCGTCATCCAAAGGCTGTAAAGTAATAGAAGAATTGAAATATGTAGAATACTCCCTTTTATACTGATTAATGGTGGAAAAGTACATTTCACGAGAGGTGAATTGTTCTCCCCGCACAGTCCCCCAGCCATGCTTTGTCAAGAACTTCACCATGAGGTGCTTTGATGAGACGAAAGCATCAATTTCATCCAAGGCTGGCCTACCAAAGGAAGCATTGTAGTAGGAGGGTTGATCAATTATCACAAAGATGGTTTCAAATGTTCGGCATGTAGGAGGCACCCCCATTTGTACTAGAAGCTTTATTTGCCCCATTGGAGTTCATCCCTTGTTGTTGAATCCAAATATCAATTTGGAGCTTGGCTCCAGCTAATGCTCTAGATATTCATTTGATCAAAAACATGCTTGAAGATAACATTGACTGCGCTCCCCGTGTCAACCAGAATTTTGGAGACAATTGACAGTCCGATTTATGCAGTGATCATAAATGGGTCGTTATGTAGATGATGGACTCCTTTGGGCATCTCCTATGGAATGACTACCAAATTTGGCATCTGAATATTAAGTCGAGGGTTCTTTATTAGTGGCTCTTCCTGAAAAGAATAAATTCACTCTTTGGCTTCTTTGATATATCTATTTCGAGCTCCTTTAGTATTTCCTGCTAGATGCGGCCCACCATGGATCACGCCGATTCTGTTAACTGGTGGGCTTAAATTGAGGGGATGCTCATCTTCCAGAACATTTACAAGGTTGCCTTGATGCTTCTAGGAGCACTTCTTTGAGCTTTGTGCTGATCTTGGATAAATTCTTTAAGATAGCCTACTTGGACTAGCTTTTGAATTATGCCGACTAACACTCTACACTTATCTGTTTTATGGCCATTTGTTTTAGGATAAGCGCAACAATCTCCTCCCTTCTTCTCATTTAGATTATTCTTAGCTTTGTAGGAGGTCGAAAAATTGACTCTTTCCTTTGTTGTGGAATATATCTAAGACAGTGGCTTGTTTAAAGCGACAGTATTAGCGATTGGTTCCTCCCACCTGACCCTTTTATAGGTACAATCAAAGCCAAATTTCCCTCCTTCCTTTCTAGAAGAGTTTTTTCTCTTAAAGTAGTAAACCTCATCCATTCAAATGAATTTTTCAGCCTGAAAGTGGAAGTCTTGAAGATCTTTGTAGCCATCAACAAATATCTGCATCCAAAAAGGTGTATTCTCAATTAGATCAAAAAGGATGGCTATGAGTTTGTCTTGGTCATTCATGTCCTTAACTTTCAGGGCTTCTGCATTGAATCACCTTAGATAATCTCCCAAAGATTTACCAGGGTCTTTGTTTCATGTCAGCCAAGACTATATAATCTATGCTTGGATCCTTGTATATACGGAATTGTGCTGAGAATTCATAAGAGAATTGTTTCCAAGAGTATATGGTTTTTTCTCTATATTGTCTGCACCACCTGGCTACCGCCCCATAAATAGTAACAGGGAACAGTCGGCACCTAACTGCCCCAAAAGCGTTGTATAGGTCCATCTGGCTATCAAATGCCATAAGATGGTCATCTGGATCTGTGTTCCCATGGTATTTCATAGATGGGACCTTGACATAAGGGGGAATTACTATTGACATGATCTCATTGGTAAATGGAAGCATCCTCCCGTTGTCATTTACATTTGCGTCTATGGTTCGTTTGCCTTTTGAATTCATGGCGTCCTTGATTGCCTTCTCATCAGCGTCTTTAAAGAAAGCCTTCATATTACCATAATTTTTCTAATCCGATTGGTATTCATTAGAATTTGAGCTGCCTAATTGCTCCAATGACTTGTCAAGAATTATTCCTTGATGATTAGCTTTCACTTATGGGAGCTCTTTCCTCCTTGAGGAGGTCAAATCTATCTTTTCTTTGCATTCTATGGAGCTGGCTTTCAGATTTCTTCTAGGAGAAACTACCTTCTCTCCTTGAGTTTGCCTTGGGGTTTTTAATGATCATTGACATAAAGTTATCTTTAGTAGATCTTGCACTTCATGTAATTGCTGCTCCAAATGCTTGATTTTCTCAGCATTCTCATCCAACTGCATAGGTGATGAAGTTTGACTTGGGATGACCTCATCCGAGTTGAAGGTTGGAACAAAATTCTCCTCAAGATTGGAAGTGTGTAGTACTCCCTCATTAAGTCCACTTAAGCATTTCGGTCTCATTTTTCCTAGGCAAAAGAAATGAACCTCAATTAGTCTATACATAGTGATAAGTTCGGAGGTTCAAGCTCTCCATTTAGCACTAAAAATGTTAACAAATAAACATGTCAATCTACCAAATGCTTTGATAAGATAATCTTACTTGGACATTACTATGTAGATTAGATAAATCTCACTTTTGAAAGTGTATCTTTGAAAAAGTTACTTTAATCAGATAAATCTAGAAGGAAAGTGATGGATTGTCATACTGTTTGACATTCTTAAAACGTTATAAAACTACAATAACCCTTTGACTAGGTTTAAAATATATTAAATTGTTAAACCTTTTGACCTTGTCGAAAGGTTATAACCATGTCCATCCCAACCTTCCATCTAAGTTGGGGTGGAAGGAATTAGTCCAACCTTTCGACCTTGTCGAAAGTTTATTCACAAGACCTCTCCAATCTTTCGACTAGGCTAGAATATATGCAAGTTGGTAGACCTTCCGACTTCGTCGGAAGGTATGACAAGATTCTCCAACCTATCGATTAGGTTGAAGTAGATCTTAATCCTTTAGCTTTTAGAAATCAGTAATTTGATAAAGTTCGTCTCCATTTAGAGTCGAAAGCAGTTTTGGTTGATGTCTATCACCTCCTTCTTAATCGTATTGAAAGGTTAATGAATGAAACTTCCTCACATTGTTGCAACGAGATACATATCTAATTGCTAACCTAACTGCTTTTAGCTCCATTGAAGTCCATTTTCATTCTATGGAACCAATTCGAAGGATTTATTTATACTTAAAGACGTAGATTCCCTTCGAATTAAATCTATCATTAGCAGTTTTAAGATATATAACCCAGGACTTCACTAGAAGGTAATCCTTTCGACTTAATCGAAAGGTTTTCCCTCCTTTCGAAGTTGGCTCAGTTTATATCTTTAACCCCTTTACTTTTCCCATATAAGACTAATCCGGATGTTCCTATGATTATACACTTAATATATGTAACACATCATCATTACTTTATGTTAAGTATGGATATTAACGATGATGTGTTTCGATAGGGAATACCTAAGTTAATCTTATATATACAGTTAATATTATACATACATAGAGCATAGATAAAAGGTGATCATGAGAAAAAGGTTGAAATCATGTGTAATTGATCATTAGTCTAGCTAATGATCTTAATGATTCTCCTTATTGACAATATCCATCATGAACGAGCCATCTCCATTTATTTCATAACCAAAATGAGTTACAAAAATTCGAGCTCTCTCCCCAATTCAATTTAGGGATTTTCTACGTACAATTATCACTATGAAAGTAGATAAAAGAAGATGATTCAGTCTTCGTAATTCGGCCACCAAAACCGGACCCTTTGGCTCTTATTTATAGATGCTGGCGGCCCACCTTTCGACCTAATGCTTTCGGCTGAGCCGAAAGGTACCCCTTTTATATGTTGCCTTAAACCCTTTGACTTCATCGAAAGGTTATGAACCTTTCGACCATGGCGAAAGGTTAGGAGTCTCTTGCGCTTCTTGGTGTGATGACCCGGAATTTCTAACAATTTAAATTGAAATAATTAATTGATTTTAAATATTTAAAATGTTAATTTTTAACTTGAATTTCAAAATATCAATATTTACTTGATAATTAAATTATTGAATTATATAGTTTAACTATTGAATCATATAATTTGAAATTGGGTAAAACGTTGAATCTGGAGTTTTAAGTCTGTTAAAAATAATTTGAAGGCTTATAAAATTTGTAATGATGATACTGAATTTAGTAAAAGTGTTAAAATCGAATTTGGAAGTGTTTTGTTCCGTTTTGAAAATATATCGTTTAAATCGATATTTAAAAATAGCCTTCCGAGGCACAGTCTCGGATTTGGACGAAACCGGCTCCATTGGATCCTTAATAGTTAGTTATTATCGGATTTCAATTTTTGTAGCAATCGGAGTTGTCGTTTGACCCTGGCAGCTCGAAACGCTTCGAACTATGTTAATCGGTTTAAATTAAAATTGATCGTTTACTTCCGTAACGCGCACATATGATCAAATTAGCTTCCGAAACATGTTTCATTATGTTCGGAATACGGGTAAAACCCTATAATCGCCTAGCGGCATTCCTTAAGAGGAGTTCGCAATTTTAAATGGCAATTAACGAGACATTTTGAAGGTTTTATAATATAATATAATTTAAAGTCCAATGGTCAAAGATATTTTATTAACGCTTATTCAAGAAGCTTCCCCAGATTGATATTTATCCCGGTCTCCTTCTCCAATCGAATAGAAGAATCGAACTCGAATAACAAAAAAAAAGAGGGGGGTATTAATGGCCGGTGAAAATTCGTTTCTTTCTTCCCTTTATTTCAATTCAATTCGAGAAACAAAAATTGGCCAAAGCCATTCATTCAAATGTGGTAGCTGAAAAGAAAAGGGGGTGTATGGACGAAGGCTCGCATTTTAAAATCGTGTTTTCGTTCGATAATCGAATTGGGGGTGAGCTCGAATTCATCTATTACTGGCGCGAGGCTTGGGCGAAGTCGCGTTGTCGTGTGGGCTAGGGTTTCAGCGTGGATCGCGTGAGGAGGCACGGCACTCGATGGAATCTCATGTAGCGCCTGGGTGGTCGCGGTTGCATATGCGCGAGGTGAAGGAGCTCGCAATGGCTTGTGGGCCGAGTTCGAGTGCGGCGACATGAAGAGGACTAGGGAGGATGTTGTTGCTTTGCCAAAGGGGTATCGCGTGACGAAGTGATTCACGGTGAGGGCTAAAATCGGGGCAGAGGTTTGCGATAGTTGTGAGGCCGATAGCTAGGGTTCGTTCGAATGTAGGCAGTGAGGTAAATGTTTTGTTTTTTTATTTTGATTTTCCTAAATTTATACAGACATAAGTAAGACAATTTGTTTATTTTGTTTTCTGGAAGAAAAAAAATTGCTGAGAGGAAAGTTCCAAAAATCAGGTTATATATATATATATATATATATATATATATATATATATATATATATATATATATATCTGACTTTGGAACCCATATTGGAATTTTTTTAAAATGTTTAAAAAGTTATTTTTAAATTATTAAAGGAGAAATTGGTTTAAAACTATCAGTTAATTAAATTATTTAACATTAATTGATTATTCTATTGTTCGAATATTAATGAAATTTATATAATATAATATTGTACAAGGTCTAAAATCAGGGGGAGGTCAAGGCAATTTTGAAGGAGATTACAAATAAAAGCAAAGGTGAGTAGATCTCACTCTGTTAGATTTTTTATTTAAAATTTGTATGGTTAAATTTAAATAATTGATTGAATGATTAAATTTATTGGATATGCACTGATGATGATGTGGCTTTGGATTTTGGTAGATTCTCGAGTTCATTGTGGTTTGACTCGAAGTATTTGAGTTTAAAATTGTTTTAAACTTAAGTTATAAATAAGAAAATGTTTTCGTTGTTAATAAGGCCTTAATGAATTGTGATTCATCAAATCAGAAGGGTAAATAAAATGGAAAATTTATTAATTCAATTAAATAATGACTTGGGTTGATTAATTTGTACTTAAGGGTTTGAATTAATTAACGAAGATTTAAGTTAAATAATGGAGTTTAATTAATTTAGAACAATCAATGGATGGTTTGATAGGTAATTACTTAACGTATTTAATAGAATATAATCATCTTGTGAAATAAATCAAAAGATTAATTAAGATGGTTAACTAAGGAGTAATTGATTTATTAAATGAAGTAAACAAAAGATAGTTAATTACGGTTTAGGATTAATCGAAAATGATTAATACTGTGTTTTAATTAATGTAACAAAATTTGACTAGGATAAATTAAAATATAATCGAAAATCATTAATTTATATAATTGACGAAGAATTAAAGATTTGATTAATTGAGATTAATTAATTCATAATAAGTGACTTATGAGAAGTAAATTAATATAAGTAATTAAGAATTAACGAAATTGATTATAGTAAATTAATTTGGGGAGAAATTAAAGATTACTCATTGATTTGGTAAGAGTAATTAATATCGTGAAATTAATTAAAGAGAATTACTTGAATGGAATTGGAAGATAATTAATCCAGGTTGTTAATTAAGATGAATGGATATAGAGAAGTTGATTAAATAATCGATTTGGAATTAATTGATAATCTATGTGAATGAGGTTAGAAAATTCAATTAGAAACTATTGAATTAATTTGTATGTGATTAAGCATTGCTTATGGATGATTGAATGGTATTGGATGCTTTGAATGAGTTGATATCTCTGATATGAAATGTTGTGTATTTCATTTGGATAATTTGGGTTAGGATGACATGAGATCCGAGGAGGCCGGGATCGGGTATTAGGAAATACCCGAAACCACTTCGGACTAGAAATAAATGGAAGTGTGAATCAATAGACTGGAATGAAATGATTTAAGTGAATTGGATAATTTTATCTAAGTTTGGTACTTAGAAATTTATATGTGAAATAAGTGTTGTCTATAGCAAATTGTGAATTGGATAAATTGATTAATTTACCCCGGGTTTATATTAGTTGTATGCATGTATTCCATGTTAGTTGAGTTTACTCACGCTGGTTTCCAGCCTGACCCGGGTGTTACTTTGGTGTAATGCTCGGGTCAGACCGAGTATTACAGATTTTCAGGTTAGGACGTTCTGGAGCTCAGGAGGCGAGCTGGATGGCAATATCGTATAGAGTATATCCGCTGTATTTATATTATTGTTAATCTGAGAGATGATAATTGTAAATATTCAGTGATTGTATATTATGTGAAACTCTGATGTATATTAAGTGTAACGGACAGATATAATATTCTTTTGTAAACTGTTATTATTTATTATTATATTTTATCCGCTGTGAATGTGAGTTGTTGATGTTTCTGTTCTTCTTCTTTTATCTCTTTCTTCTTTTTCATAACTATCTGGAATTTTCGGCTTCGAAAATTTCGGGTCGTTACACTTGGTATCAGAGCTGAAAGGTTAAGCGAGAACCTTGGCTCTGGCGGGAATTACTCATTTAATAGAGTCTGTAGTACTCTAGAATGAGTTAAGAATATATATATATATATATGAGAGCATACTTATTATTTTCTTATATAAAGGTTTTAAATGATTTTATATAAAAAAAATATTTTATGTAACGAATGCGATTTTTCGTTCACGAAAAACCGAATCGTTATGGTTTAAGAAGAAGAAAAAGGTAGAAGAAGACAGAAAAAAATAATAGAATAGAACAGAAAGAAATAACAAAACGCCATTAGAATCTCACAATTCACAGCGGAACAATATATAATAGATAAATGAATAATCTTTAAACAAAGAACTATAACAGTTATTACATCACATTACATTTCATTACATCATCAGACTGTACAACAACAACAACATCGACAGCGGAAAAGAAATACTATATACTAGTAATACGCCATGCCATCCAGCTTGCCTCCTGCAACTCCTGAATTCCAGAATATCCTGATAAACCTAACTCTTGACTGCCCGTGTGGAAATTGGTGGGCACCCAGAGTTTAGGAAGGAAAACAATAAACTCCGAGTCAGTCATGTGACTGGTGTGAGAACTAAAACAGTTTATTTATCTTTAAAATCAAAATAGAGGAATATTTTTAAATTCAATTCGCAATGCTTTTAAAAATGAGACTACCATAAGGCCTCCCGCACACACACACAATGCAAACGCAGAATCGGAGGAGATTTCTCCTTATGATAGTCAAAGATGCTAGATACGCATTAAAAAGAAACATTTGATATTATTACTAGTGCATAGTGTAGAAAAATTATTTCGAAAGTAAAGATATAAATCTTAGCCAACATACGACCATTATCGTATGCCTACTATAGCTACCATCCAAACAGTGGGGCGCCACCTTAAGTGAATGGCAGGTTCTACAACTAAAACCGTACAAGTCTCGTATTGTTTCTTTGGATTTCCAACAAATGGTTAGGCCAAGGAACTTCCCATTGCCACATGGAAACGCCTCTGGGATGACGTCCCGAGAACCAAACCGGATCTCTGCCAACACAAGGCCGGGTTACCCCTAACTGGGTAACTACTGACACGAATATGTCATCCCCCGATCGTAACCGATCTATCCGAGGATCCTCGATTTCCAACAACCACAAAATTTGCAGCAACAACATAGGTTAAGTATCTGGGCTCCATACCATGATACCACCTCTATCCAGAAGGAATGACATACACTAAAGGGGTGCTACCCCCTAATAACCTTGCTGCATCCTTCCTGTTTTGACCATTTCCGGGGTGTGAGGTCCGACGAAGTCTCGTCCACAAAGCCACGCTTTATACAAAAGTTGTGCTTTGGGTCAATAAAATGATCATAGAAATGATCACCAAGATAAATGATCAAATAAATGATCCTATCACAAATGATCAAACAATGATCATTTCACAGCAACACTCAGCATGCCACACTACCAAATTGGGAGTATATCACTAATAACCTTCAACTATATAACCTCTAAGCTCATACGTCTCAGAGAAGGGTGTTAAGCTAAGAGAATAAATTCTCCGCCACCAACAGAAATATATTTGAAAGAAATCAGCTTTATATCTCAATCTGTAATGTCAGACATACAATCCATACAAGTCTGTTCCGGGCTCGAACAGAACCGAAGGCACTTCCAAAGAAGTCCTTGCAATCCGGATATTCACTAATCACGACCGGACTTCCCGTCACTAAGGGTGATAAAAGCTCTATATCGGAGATCAGCCGATGTAGAGTAACTCGACGGTAATCCTTCCGTTTTCACAAATATCCGGTCTTCAACACCAGTCATCAAATGCAATCCATAACGACGTATCACATACTCGGAATGGGTTATACGACCCCAAGGTCCTTTCCCGGCTAACCCGAATAGTGAGCGCTTATTTTAAAAATAAGTGTGGCATTCAGATTCAAGCAATTCACAACAAATACCTATTTAAAGGTAAATATTGATAGTCAGATTATTTAACTATCAATAGGCATGCTCAACATCACCAAATTCCAAATAATTTCCCAAATTATTTACTTTCCAAAATATCTTTACTAGATATATAATTTCCATACTTTAACCATTTGAAAACAAATTTTCAAATCACTTTTCAATCTTTTATCACTTTTGACAACAAATTTCAATCATTTCCCTTACGCGGAATTTCTTTCATTTCAACATGGTTCATTTAAACCAATTAAATAAATCCTTAACGATTTACTTTATATTTACGTTCCAAATCCGTAAATTTAGTCCCACACTAAAAAAAATCAACGTTTATTTCTAAACTAATTCCCCTTCCTTTTATAAATTCCATAGTGAATTTATAATCCCAAAATATCTATGATATACGATTTTCAGTCTATTTCAAATATTCACTTTCAATTTATCTTTAAAAAGATAAATTTTCAAAACGTTTCATTTTCATATTGGAAAAGCATTCCCATACTTATTCTAATAATAAGTATTTCACAAACCCATTTATCTTCAACATTTGAAAATATTCAATATACTTAAATCAAAATTAAGTATATATTTCATTTCTTAAGGAAAACAGCCTTTTAAACGCATTTATTTGAGTCAAAACGAATGTTACCTAAAACATCGTTACGACGACCCAAAATCACTAGTATAGGGATTCGAAATTTAAATAGATATATAAATCCCAATACTATACAAAACATCTCCTTTCGGAAACCATTTACTATAACAACAGTGTTATAGTCCACCATTTCCTTCTTTCTCGAAAACGTCTATTTCAACAATAAATGTTGAAATCTATGGTTTCGATTCATAATACATTTTAAAACATCTTTAAAATAATTAACTTCATTATACAATATTCATTTTGCCAAACATGACTATTTTATTCAATAATGTATTCACTGTCCAAAATCATGAATATATTTCCTTTAATAAACTTCAATATTCAATTTGTCAAATTAAATTGATTTCGAATTTATAAACAATGTTTATAAATTACATTTCTATTTATAAGCTTTGATTTATAAATCTCATTATTAACAAATTCCATTTATATCTCATTTAAATGCCAAAATCCGATTTATAAGATAATTACTTATAAATCTTCTATTTCACAAAATCTATTCATTTTATAACTTCACAATTTATAAATCTATAAATTCCGTTCACTTATGAAATCCATTTTTTTATTTCATTTTTAACACTTATAAAAACTCGTTTTAATATTCTAATATTTTTAATTTATAAAATATCAATTTTATAAGTCTTTTATATACATCGTTTTTAATAATTCAAAAAATCCCAATTTAAACTAATTTATAAGTTAATTAACTATTTATTTCCAAAAATCTCATTTCGGTTATATTTCTCGAAAATCTTAATTTTTATAACATAAAAATTTATAACATTTTAATTATTTAAAATGAATCAATTCAAAATTAAATAAAACGTATACTTTCAAAAAATCACTTTAAAAATTCTTTTGAAAACCAAAATCATTATTTTAAAACTTCAGAAATGGATCCGATGATGCAGCAGCACCAAATAGTCAATCACGACATCCAAATATCATATATCAATATGATAATCAACAATTATCACAATATCTGTAAATAAATCAATACAGTTGAGGAATCAAGTTGGATCCCTCCAACCTGTTTCCCTGCATCCACAAACATTAGCACAATACCAATTCCGCTCCATTACGGAATTATCGCGGTATATAGGATTTTATAAAATATTATCCACTTAATAGACGGCGCAATAGGGTCTCATCCGCTATATAATGCGGGAAAATCAACTCCAAGTACATATATAATACCAATTTCACTGTTTATGAAATATTCGCGGTATATGTTTTTAATAAATAACATCCGCTTACTAACGGCGCATAATGTCTATTTTAACAATCAATAGATAACAATCATCATTCATGCATTATATCAACAATTTTAAATCTAACTATTTAAAATAAAAATCGAAACCGATTCGATTGAGTGAGAAGTTCTCACCTTGATTTCAATTTCGTTTTAGCGATTTATTTCGAATAAAATTAAACGGAAGTTTAATTTTACCCGAAATTCTCACTAACTCCAAATGACTCCAATCCAATTCCATAGCGTAGTGCTCGTCCATATGAACCCAACGCAACTGGTTTCGTGCGTTTTCGACCTCGTATGAAAAAGATACGAATTTTAGAACTTACACGAATTTATAATTAAAATTTACAACATATTTAATTTTTTTCTAAACCTACAACTAATCCTAGCCGTAGATCCATCCCACTACCATCATCAGGCCGCACATTTTCCTTCCATCTTCCCTCTTCACTCACGAAATCTACAGGTCACCAAATATACGCTCGAACCCATCACGCACGCAACAAAACGAACGGCCGCACCACCAAATTCTTGACGAAACTCCATCACACCACCCTCATTCGAACCGCCATCACGAACACCACCAATGCCCCAAGTATGGAAGAGCTCGTCACCCCCATTGTCGTGAAAATGAGCTCGAACCGAAACCCTAGTTCGACAGATCGAGGCCAATCCAAAGCCCTAGAACGAAAACCCACCGTTGGATGTATCGAGCTCGGAGAGCTCTACACTTTTGCAGTTGACACTTTCTCGATTCGATGTATGGATTTGGAGAAAATGGAGGGAGAAGAGAAGATATTTTCGGCCATTGGTTTTAGCATAGGCGGCGGCTGCAACCTGAAAACCTAGTTTCTTTTTTTTTATTTGTGAATTAAGGTCCTTATATAGAAAATCGAACGAAAACACTATTCATTTCGGAATTTCAAAACTCCATTTTACGCGCGATGACTAGCGTTCCTAAGGTTTATCCCACGTTTCGGACACAATGGAACAGGTTTCGGAAGCTAATTCGATCATCTGTGTGAGATATGGCTATAAACGATCGATTTAAAATTAAATCGGTAAATCAAATTTCTAGGCGTTTTAGCTTGCACCGGACAAACGATAAATCCGATTGACATGAAATTTGAAACCTTACAATAATATCACATTACGGATCCGATGAAACTGGTTTCGTCGAAATCCGAGACCGTTTGAAAAATGACTATTTTAACTCGCTAAATTAATATTAAAACAATTTTGATGCGTTTCGAGCTGCCACGGTCAAACGATAACTCCAATTGCTACGAAAATTGAAATCCGATAATAACTAACTATTACGGATCCAATGGAACTAGTCTCGTCCAATTCTAAGACTGTTCAAAAATTGGCTATTTTACAGTCGATAATTAAATGTTAAAATATTCAATTTTCACAGATTAACTCTAAATTCAATTTTAAAAGTTCTATAACATCATTATAACTTCAATATGATATAATAAAATTTTACAAATCATTTTCAATCATATTTAACCCAATTTTCAATTATTTCTGAAATTTCAACTATTAAAATATCGATTTAATTATCCAAATTAAATCCAATACTCGAAAAATAAATTATTCGACTTATTAATTTCACTTGTTAATATTTAAAATTAATTAAATATACAAATTTAAATTATCAAAAATTCTGGGTCGTTACATTTTTGATATATAAAGCAATATTTCCTTCTAATAAATATTAAGGTGATTGGTTGTTAAATTATTAGAATTAAATTAAGAAGTAATATAATACAACCAAACTAAAATTAAATAAAGATAAGTTTGAAATGGATTCAAACTGAAATTGAAATCTTGAATTGGAATTAAATTAAGTAAAAACGAAAATACAACCAAATCATAATCTAATTAATTGATAATGATATATTTGTTATTAAGTAGCCAAATGAAGTAAACCTATAAGATGAGTATAACTTTTAAATTAAAATATTGAGAAATAATAAGTAAGTACTCTTTGAATAACTGAGACTTATTGCAAAAATGGGTGGTTTGAAATTTGATTTGAATTTAAAACCAAGGGTGGTTTAAAATTGTAAAACATGGCTGGGAGGGCCAAGAAATAAATATGTATATATGTATGGATATACATGATATCAAAGATAATTTGAAATAATGAAATAAACTCTAAGAGGTTGAGTTTTCATTTTTCTCTGAAGTGATGTAAAAACCCAAAGTGATATAAGTTTTGAACTTATAAGAGGGAAAGAATTTTGAAGTTTGAAGCGGGAATTCAAATTTAGTAAGGTTGATTGGATTAAGTAAATTGGAATTTAACTTGGAAAGATAAATGGTTGATTGGAATTGGGAATGTGTGTGATCTCAAAACGGGTTTGAGATTTAAAATTTGAAAAGGGATGGACGTTTTAAAATAAATTGGATGATATCATCCTATTGTTAATAAAAATCTTTAAAATTGAGAATGGTATTGTATAAATAAAATAAATTTGAATAATTGAATTGTAAAATAAGCTTGTTTAAGAACTGGCTTCAAACTGGAAGATAAAATTTAGTAGTAAATTAAAATTTTAGAATAAAATTGTATTGAATTCTTATTTAAACGTTGCAACACATAAGTTAAGATAATTTAAAATGGAATTTTGAGAATTGAACTTAGAAATTAAATCGATTAAAAAAACTTTGAATAAAGGTCAATTTGGTTTAAAGGGTTAAACCAACCTTTGAAAATTTAACTTGAATTTATATAAGAGATAGTTTAAATTCAAGATTGAAATTGAATTTGGTTTGAATTAAGTGGATTGGTGATTGAAGATGTATAAGTTTAAAAAAAAATTAAAAGGGAAATTGAATTGGATTATATTGAAATGATTTGAATTTGATATGGGTTTAATTGATAATAATTCAAATTGATTGGAATAATATGAAATTATAATTAAAGTTGAACAGGATTAAAATCAAATGGAATTTGATTTAAATTGGGAAGGGAATCAAGGGCGATTCAACTTGGATTGGGTTTAAATAAATTTTAATATAAATTGAAGTTATTCAAGTTAGAATTGAGTCAATTAAATGGAAGTGGAAATTTAAGTTAAATTGTTGGGGAAGGGAACAGTTGGCTCTGGACTATTTTTAATGTAAATTATTTTTAATATAAACTTATTTTTCCAAGCTATTAAATATATACAAACTTTCTTTCTTAAAGCCAAATTATTTTATACTTGTTTTACAATTATTTTTGGAACTATTTAACAACATTTCAACTATTTTATAAACCAATTACTATTTTCAACTATTAATTACTATTTTATAGTTATTTTGCAATTATTTAAAATTTCTATGACTATTTAATTATTTTCCAATTATTTTACAATTACCGAACTATTTTACAACGTTTTCACAAACTGTAAATTGTTTTTCAACTACTTATCTATTTTTTAAAGTTTCAAGCTATTTTCAAAAAATAAACTGGTCAGAGTTCAAACTGTTATTGATTTAAATACCCAACTGAGATAAGGATTGAAGTGATAATCCAAATGGGAATTAAGGCAATTGTAAATAAGTGAAGGGGAAATTTAAGTAAATGTGAATAGAAAGGAAATTTATTTGGCTAATAATCAATGGAAATAAATACGTAGGATGTACGTATACTATTCTATTTGCATAGTGATTTGATCCAGATTCGAGCACAGAATTTCGAGAAAGTATATCGATCCGAGTTAGGATTTTTCACTCGATTTTCAACGGCGAACCTGGATGTGAATTGTTGATTGATTCTGGATATCCTCTATCATAGTTATGGCTATGCAAGGAGAATGATGGTTTCTAATCAAGAAATCAGATCTGTGTCCGTACTAGGAAGTCGGGTGGACGATACTAATTCGGAAGTGAAATTGTGTAATCGAGTGAGCGATCAGATTGGTATAGCGTATGGATGTTATGTGTACATCGTACGGATTTGAATGAAATTGATATTGGAAAGAGTAATCAAATTTGAATATTTGATTTTGAATAAACAAAGTTATATATATCTTTGTTATATAAGATAAATCTTTCCTTGTTAAATCTATTGTCGGAAGAAAAGAATTTTGAAAGTGTTTGAAGTATAAAAGGGTTTTATACAAGTTGGAAAAGATCCAAAGTTTTTTAAATTTTTTTATATATCTGAATATATATAAAGGATCTTATGAGGAATTTGGAAAAAGGTTTTGGGAACCTTTGGATTTGGAAAGGCTTTTGATTTTGGGTAAAATCAATATTGAATTTGGAAAGCCTAGTTTGATAATTATTGATTTTGGGGTAATCGATTTTGTGTAAAGGAGC
Organism: Allium cepa; assembly: GCA_030765085.1. Lineage (NCBI taxonomy): Eukaryota > Viridiplantae > Streptophyta > Magnoliopsida > Asparagales > Amaryllidaceae > Allium > Allium cepa. The sequence continues at coordinate 99,922,780 of CM060946.1, read as the reverse complement.
TTTGTATGATATCATACTAGGTGTATGATTTGAAGATACTATATGTGTATAGTATAAAATATTTTGATGACGGCTCTGGGGAAAAAGGCGCTCCCTTGAAATGGACTTCTCAGGAGTGCCACCGGGTGGTGCTGCCTTGAGCCCCAAGGGGGGGTTCTAAAGTTGATCCTGTGTGGAGTCCGGACAAAACTAGTTCCTGAGGATTATTGGGTAGCGTAAGTCGAGGGCGCTGATGCCTACAGAGGCATTTAGGTTATGCTGTGACGACAGTGTAACTCGATGTCGCTGCGATCTACTATGGGGACCATAGTGAAATCATGTGGAGGATGAGTGCCAACGGTCTATACTTGATTTTGCTGGGAAGGCAACGCAACATCGGTAGACTGCGATCTATGGTCAAGTGGAGTGGAGAAGTTTCATTTTTGGTAGTGAAATTCGATGGCGCTGATGCCTACAGTTATATGGGTTTTTGCTGTGATAGCTACGTAACCCCAGTTGTAGCTGCGATCTGTCGTGGGTTCCATGGTGTAATCGAGGGGCGCAGAGGCCTACAGTTATCTATGGATTTTGTCGGGATGGAAACGTAACCATCGGGTTAACTGGGACCACGGATGGGAGTGATGATTTCCAGAGCATTCTCACCAAAGATATTTCCTCTTTTTTCGAAAACTGTTTTCTATATCTTCAATAAAATTATTTTCCCAGTATTTTCACTGGGTGTTGAAACGGGTTTACCAAGTACTTACAAATTTTCAGTCCTACGCCCGATCAACATATGACTGAATTTCTGTGAGAACAAAGATGGACTGGTTGAGACATCAAGTTATAAAAGGTATTTTTATAAAGAGATATTTTAAAAGTATTATGTGACTTTAAAAGCTTTTCTAAAATTTTGAAATAAAGGTGTTGGGATTTTGGAAAATCAAAGGAAATCCAAACTGAAATTATAAAAATTGAAACTCGGGAAAATTTAATGAAGTGATTCTTTGTAATCTAAGGAAATCGAATATTAAATTAAAAGTGAAAGTAAACCAATCTGCTAAATAAATTATTTAATAGTGTATGTTAATAAAATCTAACTTGGGTAAACAAATGGTTGTAAATTAATAATGTAATTTGGTAATGAATTCAAATTGTAAATAGAATTCGACTTGGATTTGATAATGAATTAAATAAGAAGAGATGTTGTAAAATAAAAATAAAATAGAGTTGGATTGAAAATGTGATGGTTTGAATTACAAATAAAATTCAAGGGTGATTTGAATAATGTTTAATGAAATTTGCAAGAAAATTGGATATAAGAAAAGTGATTATAATAGCAATGTTTTGAGTTGCAAAACAAAACCCAAGTGAATAGAAATAAATTGAGAGTGGCCTTGTATTAATAAAATAAATTCGATAACGAATTAAGTAAGCAAATTAAAATTTTAAGACGGGTTAATTGAGTTAAATGATAAATGGATAAAGTCTGATTGAATAAAATAAAAAACTAAGTCAAAGTCGTGATTGAATTTAGATTATCAAACTGAACTTAAATTTGGTGATATATTAATTTAAAGTATAAATGAGTTCAGTATTGGTTGAATATTATTTTGATAAATTGAGAAGATGAATTAAAATTAAAATTAAAATGGATGGGCTTACTGAATTTAATGGAAGTTGATTAAATGAGAATCAAATAGAAGTAAACTTAAGTTTGATGTTGGAATAAATTAAAGTAAATTAACTTAAGTTTAAATTTTATGGAAGCTTGGCTTCGAATAAGAGTGAAAGCCCATTAAGATAAAAGCTTGGATTGAATTAATTTGGGAATGGCTAGTAGAATACAAGAATGAATTTGTCGAACTAAATAAATGGTGGTGAATAAATTAGAAATGAAATGAAAGGAATATGTATGATAGTGTAAAAATTTGAAATGGAATTACATACAGAATGAGTTGAAATTAATTTAAAAGCAGTTATAAACTCAAATTAAATACTCTATCAAACGAATATCGTCGAAATTGCATAAAAATGGTTGTCGTTCGGCGTAAATGAAAGTAATTAAAATGTTATGAGTCAATAGAGATTAAATAAAATTGGTTCTGAATCATTTGAGGTGAATATGAGCTTGTTTTGGTTAAAAATCAGTGAAATGTAAGAAATTGAGTTCCAAACCATTGAAAATTGAATGAAATGGTGTATAAATTGGTGGAAACAATTGAATTAGTTTTGAAAACATATAAATTGATCATGGAAGTTATTTTGAATGCATTTTTCTTAAAGTTGAAGTGTTATAGTTGTTTAAGTAAGAGAAATGTTATAAACTTCATATATATAGTACTTATATGTTTAATTTGAGTAAGTACAGGTACCGGGAAGCCGTTTGGCTGGATTTGGTTATGCTTTTTGCTAAAGTTAATAAGCTGCTTGCTTAAAATGCTAAATAAGGTACGCTTACGCAATAAAAATAGGAAATATGAACTGTTTTTGCTTTTTCCGACCGGGTGGGTAGATGTATACATATTTATATCTCTTGTCAAATTGCAAAAGCTCCTCCGTACAAAGGAGGCTCTGCCAAAAATTTTCGAAAGATTTGGGAGTTAGAAATTTTTTGAAGATTTTGGAAACTTTTTGTTAACGACAAACAATTTCAAATTGTAAATTAAAATAAATTAGTAGATGAAACTACTATGAACCAGTTATAAATGAAAGGTAAAATTTAATGCTTAAATTAAAGATGAATTGAATTCATATGGAAATGGGAAAGACTAATTTGAAATAGGTATGAAACATATGTGAGGAAATGTATAAAATGATTAAAAGGTTACAATTGGATCTTATTGCTTGGTAAGAAATGCAGGTAAAAGGGGAAAAGAAAATTGGATTTGATTCCAAAAGATAAATTTGTATTGCCCGACAAAAAGGTACGTATTTACATTTCTAGATGAGATTGGATTGGGTTTTTGATGTAGCCACTTGGCTTTCGTTTTCTTTTGGAATTTGGGAGACCGTAGAGGCCTTTTGTAGTAGTACCGAGCTAGCCGCGCAAAGGAGACGCTGGAAATTTTTTTCGAAAATTTAGGGAGTTAGAAAAATTTTGATAATTCAAAAGTTGGTTAAATTTAAATTTAAATGATTGAACAAAAGGGTAGTATTTGAAACTATAAAAGATTTTGGGAGGTTAGTTAGGGTGATAGTGGGCTTTTAATAAAAGATAGTTGGTAGAGTGTTGAATTATGAGTTTTGGAGAAAAGATAAACGGGTATTGGTCCATTCTTCCTAACTAGTAATTTCGAGGATGAAATTCTTTTAAGGGGGGGAATGTGATGACGCGGAATTTCTAACAATTTAAATTGAAATAATTAATTGATTTTAAATATTTAAAAAGTTAATTTTTAACTTGAATTCAAAATATCAATATTTACTTGATAATTAAATTATTGAATTATATAGTTTAACTATTGAATCGTATAATTTGAAATTGGGTAAAATGTTGAATCTGGAGTTTTAAGTCTGTTAAAAATAATTTGAAGGCTTATAAAATTTGTAATGATGATACTGAATTTAGTAAAAGTGTTAAAATCGAATTTGGAAGTGTTTTGTTCCGTTTTGAAAATATATCGTTTAAATCGATATTTAAAAATAGCCTTCCGAGGCACAGTCTTGGATTTGGATGAAACTAGCTCCATTGGATCCCTAATAGTTAGTTATTATCGGATTTCAATTTTTGTAGCAATCGGAGTTGTCGTTTGACCCCAGCAGCTCAAAACGCTTCGAACTATGTTAATCGATTTAAATTAAAATTGATCGTTTACTTCCATAACTCGCACATATGATCAAATTAGCTTTCGAAACATGTTTCATTATGTTCGGAATACGGGTAAAACCCTATAATCGCCTAGCGGCATTCTTTAAGAGGAGTTCGCAATTTTAAATGGCAATTAATGAGACATTTTGAAGGTTTTATAATATAATATAATTTAAAGTCCAATGGTCAAAGATATTTTATTAACGCTTATTCAAGAAGCTTCTCCAGATTGATATTTATCCCGGTCTCCTTCTCCAATCGAATAGCAGAATCGAACTCGAATAACAAAAAAAAGAAGGAGGTATTAATGGCCGGTCGAAAATTCGTTTCTTTCTTCCCTTTATTTCAATTCAACTCGAGAAACAAAAATTGGCCGAAGCCATTCATTCAAATGCGGTAGCCGAAAAAAAAAGGGTGTATGGACGAAGGCTCACATTTTAAAATCGTGTTTTCGATCGATAATCGAATTGGGGGTGAGCTCGAATTCATCTATTACTAGCGCGAGGCTTGGGCAAAGTCGCGTTGTCGTGTGGGCTAGGGTTTCAGCGTGGATCGCGTGAGGAGGCGCGACACTCGATGGAATCTCATGTAGTGCCTGGGTGGTCGCGGTTGCGTGTGCGCGAGGTGAAGTAGCTCGCGATGGCTTGTGGGCCGAGTTCGAGCGCGGCGACATGAAGAGGACTGGGGAGGATGCTGTTGCTTTTCCAAAGGGGTATCGCGTGACGAAGTGATTCGCGATGAGGGCTAAAATCGGGGCAGAGGGTTGCGATAGTTGTAAGGCCGACAGCTAGGGTTCGTTCGAATGTAGGCAGTGAGGTAAATGTTTTGTTTTTTTATTTTGATTTTCCTAAATTTATACAGACATAAGTAAGACAATTTGTTTATTTTGTTTTCTGGAAGAAAAAAAAATTACTGAGAGGAAAATTCCAAAAATCAGATTTATATATATATCTGACTTTGGAACCCATATTGGAATTTTTTTAAAATGTTTAAAAAGTTATTAAAATTTAAATTATTAAAGGAGAAATTGGTTTAAAACTATCAGTTAATTAAATTATTTAACATTAATTGGTTATTCTATTGTTCGAATATTAATGAAATTTATATAATATAATATTGTACAAGGTCTAAAATCATGGGGAGGTCTAGGCAATTTTGAAGGAGACTACAAATAAAAGCAAAGGTGAGTAGATCTCACTCTGTTGGATTTTTTTATTTAAATTTATATGGTTAAATTTAAATAATTGATTGAATGATTAAATTTATTGGATATGCACTGATGATGATGTGGCTTTGGATTTTGGTAGATTCTCAAGTTCATTGTGGTTTGACTCAAAGTATTTGAGTTTAAAATTGTTTTAAACTTAAGTTATAAATAAGAAAATGTTTTCATTGTTAATAAGGCCTTAATGAATTATGATTCATCAAATCAGAAGGGTAAATAAAATGGAAAATTTATTAATTCAATTAAATAATGACTTGGGTTGATTAATTTAGTACTTAAGGGTTTGAATTAATTAACGAAGATTTAAGTTAAACAATGGAGTTTAATTAATTTAGAACAATCAATGGATGGTTTGATAGGTAATTACTTAATGTATTTAATAGAATATAATCATCTTGTGAAATAAATCAAAAGATTAATAAAGATGGTTAACTAAGGAGTAATTGATTTATTAAATGAAGTAAACAAAAGATAGTTAATTACGGTTTAGAATTAATCGGAAATGATTAATACTATGTTTTAATTAATGTAACTAAATTTGACTAGGATAAATTAAAATATAATCGAAAATCATTAATTTATATAATTGATGAAGAATTAAAGATTTGATTAATTGAGATTAATTTCATAATAAGTGTCTTATGAGAAGTAAATTAATATAAGTAATTAAGAATTAACGAAATTGATTATAGTAAATTAATTTGGGGAGAAATTAAAGATTACTCATTGATTTGGTAAGAGTAATTAATATCGTGAAATCAATTAAAGAGAATTACTTGAATGGAATTAGAAGATAATTAATCCAGGTTGTTAATTAAGATGAATGGATATAGAGGAGTTGATTAAATAATCGATTTGGAATTAATTGATAATCTATGTGAATGAGGTTAGAAAATTCAATTAGAATCAATTGAATTAATTTGTATGTGATTAAGCATTTCTTATGGATGATTGAATGGTATTGGATGCTTTGAATGAGTTGATATCTCTGATATGAAATGTTGTGTATTTCATTTGGATAATTTGGGTTAGGATGACATGAGATCCGAGGAGACCGGGATCGGGTATTAGGAAATACCCGAAACCACTTCGGACTAAAAATAAATGGAAGTGTAAATCAATAGACTGGAATTAAATGGTTTAGGTGAATTGGATAATTTTATCTAAGTTTGGTGCTTAGAAATTTATATGTGAAATAAGTGTTGTCTATAGCAAATTGTGAATTGGATAAATTGATTAAGTTACCCCGGGTTTATATTAGTTGTATGCATGTATTCCATGTTAGTTGAGTTTACTCACGCTGGTTTCCAGCCTGACCCGGGTGTTACTTTGGTGTAATGCTCGGGTCAGACCGAGTATTACAGATTTTCAGGTTAGGACGTTCTGGAGCTCAGGAGGCGACCTGGATGACAATATCGTATAGAGTATATCCGATGTATTTATATTATTGTTAATCTGAGAGATGATAATTGTAAATATTCAGTGACTGTATATTATGTGAAACTCTGATGTATATTAAGTGTAACCGACGGATATAATATTCTTTTGTAAACTGTTATTATTTATTATTATATTTTATCCGCTGGAATGTGAGTTATTGATGTTTCTGTTCTTCTTCTTCAATCTCTTTCTTCTTTTTCATAACTATCTGGAATTTTCGGCTTCGAAAATTTCGGGTCGTTACACTTGGCCTATCTCTTTTTCTTCCTCGTTTTCCACATCATCGAAAGGTCTCCTCTTTGTATTCTATTATGAACCTTTCAATTTTGTCGAAAGGTTTGTTTTCCATACGCTGTCATGAATTCTCTATCCTTATCAAAAGGTTTCCTTTGCCATGAACCTTCTGACATTGTCGAAAGTTTTTCCTACAACATGTTGTCCTTTCAACATTGTCGAGAGGTTTGCCTTCAACACGCCTTTATGATGTTTCGAATTTGTCGAAAGGTTTGCCACTCTTAACCTTTTACTAACCTTTCAACTTCATCGAAAAGTTTGCCTTTTACAACTTTTGTGAACCTTTCGACTCGAAATGTTTGTCTCTACTTGAACATTATCGAGAGCTTCTAATCATTCTTTGCTGACTTCTAAGTGTTTTTTTCTTCATAGCACCTTTTGACACTATCGAAAGGTGTCTTGGAAGTGCCGTAACCGTTTTGAAAAGCTTACTAAGATTTTGAAAAGGTTACTTTGGAGCAAAACCTTTGACTTTGAAAGGTTTGGCATGTAGTTGAAAGGAATGCTATTGATTGCTTTTGGAAGAGGTTTTGAAGCCATCGCTACTTTCTCATCTATGTCGAAAGGCTGATTGTGGTTGAAGGTTCTGTTTGTTTTCATCTGAGTCGAAGGCTTTTACACTAGATGAACAATTGAAATTTTTGAACATCCTTTTTAAGTCTTCAATGATAACTTGGATCATATCTTCATTAAAACTCCAATTTGATTATTCTTCTTTCATACTTCTATCTTCGAGGAGATTTTATAGTTAACATCTTGGAAATAGGATGCAATAGAAACTGATCGAATTTCTTTGTGCCAACCTGGATGTATTTGCTTGGACGCATTCTGACATGTGCAGGGTATCATCGGAGATAGAATGCCATGCACTAAAAGTTGACCAAAAGTATACCCAGTAAGGCAGAAAAGGCATTGCCTAGGACTCGAGCGGTCTAAAGCACTAAGAGAAGAAGTGGATAGGCCGATGGCAAATGGTTTTATCTGCGATGCAACCTATTTCGAATGGGTATACAACCCGGTCTTGGTCAAAAAATCGAATGGAAAATGAGGATCTTGTATCGACTACTCAGGCCTAAACAGTTTGCCTAGAGGACAACTTTCCACTGCTGAGAATCAACCAGCTGGATAGGAATTGCTCTCATTCATAAATGCCTAGTTGGAATACAACCAGATCATGATACATGGACCTAACTAGGAAAACAGCAGCTTCGTCGTAGATTTGGGATTATACTACTAGAAAATGAAGCCGATCGGCTTAAGGTATGCTAGGAAACTTACCAGCAACTGTAAACGCCAATGTTCAGACATTAAATCGGGAAGGCTATGGAAGTCTATGTAGATGATATGCTAGTTAAATCGCGTGTAGTCGTAAATCACTTGGACAACCATGCCATAATGTTTGAAATACTCCGTAAGTATAGAATGAAACTAATCCATTTAATTGTCTCTTTGGGGTAGCCTTTGGAAAGTTCTTAGGATTCATTATAAGTACCAGAGGCATCAAAGATAATCCGGTCAAATTACCGCTTTTAAGTCGAGGCCCCAGGGAACAATAAAGAGTTACAAAGCTTGAATGGAAAAGTTGTAATGCTAAGTCAGTTCATCTCAAAAGCAGCCGACAAATATATACCATGCTTTGAAACACTAAAGAAGGGAAAAAAGAACTTCGAATGGAATCAGGCTTGCCAGACCACCCTCGAAGAAACATTATGACATATAGAGACTCCGCCAATCCTATCCAAGCTAGTAGATGGAGAAGACTTATTTATCGAATTAGCAGCTTCGGCCCATGCACTAAGTGCCATGCTCATACATGAACAAGCTAGGGTCCAATGACCCATATATTACATTAGTAAATGGTTTATTGGAGACGGGAAGAACTATCCGAAGTAGGAAAAAACTAGCATATTGCCTCTTGATCACATCCAAAAAGTTATGACTATATTTTTAGGCACACCCAATTAAATTACTAATAGATCAACCCTTGAAGCAAGTGTTGTACCATCTTAAGACCTCCAGATGCTTATACAATGGAACATTGAATTGATTTAATATGAATCACTTACCATCCATAAAGGGCGATTAAGGGGCAGGCCCTTGCAGATTTCGTTGCTGAGTTTACAGTACGAAAAACAAAGAAGAAGTTACTCCAAAAGTGGAGACACATGGGAGGTTTTTCGTCGATGATGCATCTAACAACTTTTTCTCAAAGGCAGGAGTCGTCCTTGAAACTCCATAAGGACGATTTGTTTACTACGCCTTATGCTTGGAATTCCCTGCAACAAACAATGAAGCGGAATATGAAACATTAATAGCCGAGCTGAAAGTCGTGAAGGAACTCGGCATAAAGTCCATACATATTTGTAGTGACTATCAGCTAGTCTTTATCAGGTGAGAGGCGAATATTAATACCGAGGAGAGAAATTCTTACTAGTCCCATTTGAAAACTCTGACTGTTCCAAGCATAGGCGAGATGACTGGATTTTCGAAATGACCGAAGAACCAGAATCATGGATGAAACCCATCAAGGACTATCTACTTAGAGGAACACTCCCCACAAATGAGAATCAACGGAAGAATGTCCTTCAAAAGGCACCACTGTTCATAATACAGGATGGAATATTCTACCAAAGGGGATTCTTTACCCCTTGCTTAGATGTGTGACCAATGGAGAAGCTTAAAGAATACTTAGGGAAGTTCAAGAAGGCGACTACGGAGACCATACCGGGGGAAAAACCCTTGCAAAGAAAGTTCTCTGATATGGGTATTTTTGGCTAATGATCAACCGCCATGCAGAAGCTTATTCCAAATGATGTGACCAATGCCAAAGGTTTGGCAAGATCAAAAGAACTCCTTTAACAGAGCTAACATAAATGGTCACCCCATGGCCCATCGCAATCTAAGGAATTGATTTGATTAGCGTATTGTCAATAGCCAAAGGAGGAGCATAATGCGCTATCATTACAATTGACAACTTCACCAAATGGGCTGAAATGGAACAACTGGCCACTATTACCACAAAGAAAGTTATTAACTTTGTCACTAAAAAATTATTTACAGGTTTTATAAAAAATCATCATGGATAACGGGACTCAATTCAAAAGCGCTGAACTCAAAAACTTTTGCAAGTGCTTCCGAATCGATAAAAGCTTTTCCGCTATTGCACATCCGTAGGCAAGTGAAGGTAGTAAACGAGATCATCAAGTCCACCATCAAAACGCGGCTAACTAAAGCTAAAGGAAATTGGGTTGATGAACTTCCACTTAAACTGTAGGCTTACAAAACAACGCAGAAATCCAAAACCGGGGACTCTCCATTCACCCTAGCATATAATTCAGAAGTAATAATCCCAGTCAAACTAGAAGTCCTTTCTTATCGGAAAAAAAACTTCAGTCAAGGGAAGAACGAACAGCTCCTGCTCAAGTCACTCGATACGGTCGATGAGAAGTAGGAAGAAGTCGAGCTAAGAACTGCCACTCACTAGAAAAAGGTCACATGACATTTCAAATCTTAGGTCTGTAATAGTACTTTCGAAGTAAGGGACCTTGTCCTTAAACGAGTCTATCCTATACCAGAAACATTTGGACCAAACTAGGAAGGACCCTATATAATCGGCTAGAAGCAAGGGATCGAATGTTTAAACTAACAACCATTGATGGAACCGAAATCCCTGTGCTTGGAATAGAAAATCAAGTCATTTTTATTTTATCTAGGATTATCTTACGTATTTCATATATCTGCCAACATGCCATTCCGGGATACCGAAAGCATGTAAATAGGCAAAACTTGCCCAACTTTTATTTCAATTAATGAAATTGTTTTTCTTTATAAACCAATAGAACTATGTTCACATAAGTAACCTGTTAATTCAATGGGTTCAAATTGACTCAAAACCATCCGATTGCTACTTGATATAGTGGAACCACGCTCAAGTATGCTCCATTTACCTGCCAAGTTGACGGAAGCAAATTGACTCAAACCGTCGATCGACGGAACTCAATCCTGGCCTTCTAAGAACCTGTGTTGCTTTGGAAAAACCGGGAAAGTCCAAATAAAAGCCGCAAATTTTATAAATAATGCATGCCCCTTGGATTGTGGAATCACATTCAACTGAACACAATTACCTAAACCATGCATTCGTAAGCAGCGCATCGCTTCTTGGTTCGCAAAACTGCGATCATGCAAGCCTCGATCCCACCGTGCACATTTCACATGCCGCACACCACTACTTGGATCAGCAAAATTGCATCCAAAGATGAGGAACTCTCATATTACAAAAAGACATATGCCACCTACGGTGCTAAGGAAATAGCACTCTGAGGAGAGACAATTGTGCATAACAGCCTAAACTCGGCATTATAATGAATCACTTAATAGGATTTCAAGTAATCGATGTTGCTCTGGCATCACCAATCACCTAGTTCCTAAGATAGGAGTTGCATTATAATTCCAATTGGGGTCATTGGGAACACCACAAGGGGCACCCAGTTTCGTATCAAGTGTTTGAAGTAAACAGTCTATCAACTAGGGGAAACACACACACTCAACCAAAATAGCAAATACTTCACAGTTCTGTTACTCCAAACAAAGAATTTTGGTAGTACTTACAGGACTAAATAAAACGGTGATGAATAAAAAAACATTGGTATAAAAGGCAACATAGCATGGAATATAGATAAGTAGACAAGTGAAGTTACAATCCAAATTCCAACAGTTCTATTACTTATCCATAAACAGGACCCAAGGACTTACCCAACCTCCCTCCAGGAGGCACTATAGCCAGGCTTTATAGGTGGGGCTAAAGATAGTTTCGATGCCTTGGCCAGGCCATAGCGTGGTGGGACCAAGGGCTTACTCCATCCTCACTTTAGGAGGTGCTCCAGCCAGGCCTTAGAGGAGGGACTAAAGGTTGGTTGGTGCCTTGGCCAGGCCATAACATTGCGGGATTAAGGGCTTACTTAATTCCCCCTCCAGGGGGCGCCTTGACCTGGTCAGAGCATGGCGCGATCAAGGGCATGCAGATACTTCACCCTGGCCATAGTATGGCATGGATAAAGGATTACTTAATCCTCCTTTCAGGAGGTGATTTGACCTAGCCATCTCAACGTGGACAAAGGCTTTGACCGTTTAAGGTAATTTCCAGATTTAAGGAGAATTTTACTTCCAAACCATGTATATACTTTTCTTAAGAAAGAGGTGCTTTATTCGTTCATTATGAGAAAATATGACCGCAACATATTCCACATTCAAGGAACCATATTGCCATCTGGTCAACATAATCGTAAGCTCCAGGAGGAATTACTTTACATACGATTACGGGACACTCCTCGTTTGGTCTTAGCAGTCCATACGTAGGATTTCTTGTGTTTTCCATCACCCTTTGAAGTAAATCTCCTCCTTGAAAGGACCTTGTCTTTACTTCTGAGTTATAGTATTTCGAGATTCTCCTATGATATTCCACGGTCCGAATAGCTGCTTCATCTCTTAGCTCGTGTATTGAATCCAATGATTCTCTCTTTAAATCTTGATTTGGATCAGATGCATATGTGATTTTTCGATGTGAGGGTACCTCAATTTCAACCATCAACATTGCTTCACACCCATATGTTAGAGAGTAAGGGGTATGACCCATTGCAGTTCTAATGGATGTACGATAGCCCCAGAGTACAAGTGGAAATTCCTCTACCCAATTTCATTTGGCTTTATTCAATCGTTTTTTTGGATAGTCTTAATAGTCTCATTTTCCCCTCACGAACCCATTAGCCTTTGGATGTGCCATAGAAGAAAAGCTTTTGATAATCCTGTTCTTATGGCATAATTATGAAAATGCTTCACTTTCAAATTGTGTTTCACTGTCAAATATAATCTTGTAAGGATCCCGAATCTAGTAATGATGTTTTTAGTGACGTATCTAAGAAGTGATTATGGAGAGTGGCTCTGCTTCTACCCACTTAGTAAGTAATCAATGGCCACTACCATATATTTTTCTCCTCCTTTGGAAGTTGGCAATGTCCCGATTAAGTCGATTCCCCATACATCGAAGGGCTACGGACAATAGATCAAAGTTAACTGGCTTGATGGTAATTGTGGATTCTTCGAGTATTTCTGGCATCTTTCACAATTTTGTGCATACTCTATAGCTTGGCCTACCGTTTGAGGCCAATAGAAAGCTTGTCTCATTATTTTATTAGCAAACTTTATCCCATTGGAATGGTCTCTGCAAAATCCTTCATGAGCTTCCACCAATAATTTCATCCAATTCTCCAAACTCACACTTCTTAAGTAAGGAAGGGCATATCCTTTCTTATAAAGAATACCATCCACCATTATGAAGGTTGAAGCCTGTCGACTGATTTTTCTAGCTTCCATTTTATCAGATGATAATATCTCACTAGTAGGATATTCTACAACAGGTGTCATCCAAGTGTTACCATAATAATTTTCTGCCTTTGGACAATTGGGCTTCTCATATAGAATTTATTCATTAATTTGTCTTTCTTTTCTTTCTTGCGTCATGGCTTCGGATCTAGATAAAACCAGTAGATCCTTCTCTAGTTCAGGCATTTCCACTTCGATGCTAGGATTTGCTTGATACCATATTGGTACGATACGGGTTTCTAAAGCTCCTTTTGAGCTAGCCAATTTTGCTAACGAATCCGCTTGAGACTTATCTTCCCTAAGGACTTGATGTATACAAAAATCTTCATATAAAGCAAGTGTTTTTAGTACCTTCTTAACGGATAGGGCTAGTTTGGCGTCTTTAGTCTGATATACTTGTTTTATATGATTCACCATTAGTTGAGAATCGATAAAGATTTAATTTCATGGGATTTAAGGTTGCAAGGCCAGAGTCAATCCTGCCACCATTGATCCATATTCAGCTACGTTATTTGTTGCAGCAAACCCGAGCTTTATTGCAGAGTGTAAGCGATGCCCATCTAGTATGATTATGACATACCCTACTCCAGCTCCCTGCTCGTTTGGTGCGCCATCCACAAATAGTTTCCATATGGGTTTTTGATGTTTCTCTTTCTCTAATTTTTCTTGAATGAAGCTTGTACATTCACTGATAAAGTCTGCTAGTGCCTGCCCTTTAGTTGTTGTTCGTGGCTAAAATTTAATTTCATATTGGCTAAGTTCAATTCCCTATTTTACTAGCCTCCCTGAAGTCTTTTGTTTACTGAAAAATTATTTTGAATGGAATGTTACTCGGTGCTCTAATTGGATGCGCTTGAAAGTATGATCTGAGTTTCTATGCCACCGGTATCAAATAGTAAGCTAACTTTTTATATGATTGGATATCAAACCTCGGCATCCTACAGTCGTCTGCTTACATAATAAATGGAAAGTTGAGTTCATTCTCCTCTCTAATCAGCATTAAACTGATCGCATTTTTTGAAACTCTCATTTACAAATATAGGCCTTTTCCATCCATGGGGCTTGATAATTTAGGTGGACTTTCTAAATGATTTTTTATTTCTTGGAAGGCTTTCTTACAATGTTCTCCTATTCAAAATTCTTTCTCTTCTTAATCACATTGAAGAAGGTGATGCATTTATCGGTTGCCTTGGAGATGAATTCGCTTAGGGATACAATTCTACCATTCGAGCTCATTACATCTTTGATAATTTTAGGTTATGCCATTTCTTTAATAGCCTAGATCTGGTCAGGACTAGCATCTAACCTGGTGTGCTAATGACGTAAACTAAGAATTTTCTGGAATGAACTCCAAAAGAACATTTTTGAGGATTCAGTCTCATTTGATACCTTCGTAATACATCAAACATTTCTTCAAGATACTTAAGGTGATTCTTAGATCCATGAGACTTTTCTAGCATGTCATCCACCTAAACTTCCATATTTCATCCAATCTGTTCCTTAAACATTTTGTTGACCAATCTTTAATAAGTAGCTCCTCCATTCTTCAGCCCAAAAGACATCGCTTTATAGTAAAAAAGTTCCCTAATCAGTAATGAAGCTTGTATACTCTTCGTCTAATTTGAACATAGGTATTTTCTTATGCCTTGAATAAGCTTGCCGAAGGGATAATAGCTTTTGACCACTAGTTGGATCAACTAACCAATCTATTCTGGGTAACGGATAATAGTTTTTCGAGCATGCTTTGTTTAGATCTATGTAATCAACACATGTTCTCCATTTTCCATTTGCTTTTTTTACTAACAATAGTTTTGCTAGCCATTTTGGATAAAAGAAATTTCGATTGAATCCATTTCCAAGCAGCCTTTTAACTTCTTCTTTCAAAGCATCAAATCGAATCTTATTAAATTGCATCTTCTATTGTCGAACAAGGTCACATTTGGATCAACATTTAATGCATGACACTGATTGATCGATCATGATCATATCCAAATGAGTCCATGCAAATACATCTTTGTAAGCTTTAAGGAATTGAATTCAGTTCCTTTCTTAACGATCCTGGCCAAATCAACTGGATCTATACGTATCTCCTCTCCATTTCCCCTCGGTAATCTAATGCTGCAATGATCTTGCTTTCTTCAATTTAGTTGGCAATTATCATTAGGCTGCCGCGGAGTTGATGGTTATCCTGGCACCACCCCTTCCAGGTTGAAAGTTGGAGTAGTATTTTCTTTTAAAACTATTGTGTGTATTGCCTCCTCATCCATTTGAATAAGTACTTTTGATTTCATTTTTCTTCAACAAGTCAAACATTTTATAATTAGTTTATAATTTATCCACAAGGTTGGAGGTTCGGGCCCTCTTCCAGTGCCAACAATATTGAAAAGAAATTTAGTCAACATTTCAAGGAAAAGTATACGAAGGAAATAATCCCTTCAGAACCCCTTTCGAGCGAGTCAAAAGGGTCTTTATTCCTAAAAAGGGGAACCCTTTTGAAGGTATAGATTCTTTTGTCATGTAGAGGATTCCTTCAAAAAGATTTATATATTTCGATGTATTCATGCACCTTTCGAAGGAATCCTCCCAAGAATACGACTTCAATGATCAAATAGTGAACCCCTTCGAAACCTTTTTCGAATGATTCAAAAGGGTCTTTATGCTTTCAAAGGGTCTCAAAACATGACATATATAACAAATCGAAAGTAGGTTTAATTTGCTATGGAATCTTACTTGGACAAATGACTCATGCCCCATTGACTTAACAATATTAAACTATCATCACTACATCAATTTAGTATTACATGGACTTTAGATTTGATGACAATATGTTTCGGAATCAAAATATACAATTGAACTCCATACATTGCATATGTTAAATAAGGGTTAGGAAGATAAGTGAGTATCATGAGCAGTTAGTCATTAGTCAAGCTAATGGCTGAAATGATCTTCCTCATATTCAAGTCAATATTAGATCCATACAACCTTTGATTTTTATTTTCTCTAAATTAGATTATAAGTAAGATAATTTTCTCCAAATTGGTTTAGGGTTACAAGAATTTGATTTTGCTAAGAAAAATGAGAAAGAAATTCATGAATCGAAACCAACTATTTCGAAGGGTTTGGTTCTTGTGCGCGAGCCTGTTATTTGGCACACTCGAAAGGTGCTTCGAACTCATGAGAGACTCTTTCATGCATGCGGAATCAACTGCGTCAAAAGGTTTAAATGAGGTGGAACGGTAACTTTGCCTCCCTTTCCACTCCTTCTAAAGCTCTTGTTTCACTCAATACTTGCAGGGGCATCAGGTGCTTACGGCACCAATCTAACCTCTTCGAAAGCCATTTCAATGCCCTCGAAATATTGCTTTTGAATTATAGCAAAACCGTTCTTTTCAATTCGTGAGAAGCTTCTTTACCACTTTTATGTATCTTCTTTCATGCCTTTGTTCTTAAGTGAGTTTTATGCTTAACGGAAACATGACGCTGTGAAGCAGATTCTTTCTCTTGGTATCTTTTCGGCCTCTTTGACGGATCTCCCTGCTCAGTCGGGCTATTCCTCTTCTTGTAGCCACTTCCCTATCATGCCTTTATCTTTCTCGGCATAGCGACGTTCTTTTGCCCCCCTCTTCTTCCTCCTTTACCTCTCCTGACCAGTCTCTCGTGGAGGATGGTACCCTAAAGAGTGTCTCTACGAACAATGAGATTCCAAAACTCGATCAAGATCACTGTAAAAAGCACGAGACGTGATTTCTGCAAAAAGTGATAAAATGGATTCAGGAAAGAGGTGTTTGATGAACTAAAACATCAAGAAAAAACGAAAAAAGAATAATAATAATAATAATAATAATAATAATAATAATAATAATACAAATTGTGTGATCCTAGTGAAATGTATGTTTTAATTTAATGACCTCGGCATAATACACAAAGCAGATCGGCCAACAACTTAAGTCAAATGTTGCTTCTTGTAGGGATAATCTAAAACTGGTAAGGCAACCCTTCCAAAGTGTATTCATCCATCAAGTCACCCATATTCACAAAAGTATCACTCGTATCTCAAAAATCAATATCAGCACCTTGCGACAGAGAGATGGATACAGGTTCGGTCTTGGGAGAAGCTCCTACAATATGCTGCTTTAAAGAAGGTGAGGGCGCATGATCGAGGATTAATTCTGAGGTCTTTTTGCCAGATTTGACTCCACCCTCATTAGTGTCCCAATCTATTTCTTCCTCATTTAGAGAATGTTCCTCACCGAATTCTCCTTCTTCTTTTCTTTCAATAAGTGAATCCTTGCTCTTCCATTGAATAAACTCCTCCTCTTTCTCTTCTGGAATCAATAGCATTTTGGGTGGATTGTCGACCCCGACTTGAATTTGGATCTCCTCAGGGGTCTTCTTTGATCCATGGAATATGCCATTTATTCTTCTTCATCGTCATCATCTTCACCAAAGTCAAGGGAAGAGGAAACAGAATGGGTTCGGGCTCTAGAGTTAGAAGGAGTGCTAACAAATCCAATAGATATCCTAGGGTGTAAAAGCCCACATCGATGAAGCTTCTCATCTGTAACAAGAATCTAATTGTGTGCTCATGATCATCGACTGATTTCAAGGTGCTAAGAACAGTGCCGAGTGTTAGGTCCTTGTTAATCTTTGGAAGAACTGCAAGGAATATATGACCGCACAGAAAAATTATAGCAATTAAAGGAATCTATGAGCATGGTAAAGGAGATTTACACCCTTAGTCTATAAATGGGTGAATCCGTTTGGACACTTAGCAAAAAAGAACTGATTCTTAAATGAAGGAACTTTTCTGGAAAGATCCAGTATAAGTTGGGGATTTTTGGCGGTGATTCCTTGCTCTAATCGTCGGTAACGACCTCAGAAAGTGGCGGCTGATGGCGCTGTTGTAGAGATCGACGACAGTAGTTCCTTGATGGAAGGAATGCTTGAATCAGCTGGCAGGGTTTGGAAAGTTCGGATTGGTTAGAGGAATGAGGATCGGATCAAATGGAAATGAATTGAAGTGAGAGGTCGGCTCGTATAAAAAGGAAGAAAGAAAGTTTAAAAAATTGTCAAGTACTTGGATTGGTACCAACCGGATCCAATTAGATTGGTATTGACCCAAATTTACTCCTCCAAATGGTTCTAAATTTTCCCTACGCGATCTACTCAATGTTCGTATTCATTTTGGAAATTATCAAGCCAACATCACTCTGTAATCATGAACAATGGAGATTCACACTTCTTCATAAATTACTTTTTAAGATGGCCAGATACGACCAATGATACTCCTTAAAAAAGAAACCCAGAGATAACAATTCAAGAGCATACATTGTTTTCAACGAAAGCGTATTCTAGGGGGCAAATGTTAGCTGGGTTTTTAACCCAGCAGAATTTAATAGGAGTTATAATATTCAGATTAAACCATAATGACTCAAAACTTGATCGGCGTGCCTAAAATACAAGGAAAAGGACCCCAAGAAGTTTGGATCATTTTTATGCTAAAATTTTCGAATCCGTATCGAAACAGTCCAATCGAACCTGTATCGATCTAAAATATTGCTTTATTGGATCTCCAATCCACTTTTATTACACTCCTATGTCTCCATTAGGTTTAGTGAATATTAGGCTTAGGTCCCTAATTTCAGAAAACATAAAAACCCTAGAAAAATAAAGTATGTAAATTAGGTCCCTGAATTAAGTTACTAAGTAATTGCATACAGTTATGCAATTATTCAATGAATAATTTCAGACATTTATGCACTTATATCCAAAAATTGCACAAATTTATGTAATTTTTGTGGTGAATAATTACGGAAATTTCCGCAATTTTTTTAGAGAATAATTGCGGAATTTTCCATAATTTTTTATGAATAATTGTGAAAATTACCTAATTTGTTAGTGAATAATTGTGGAATTTTCCAAAATATTTTGAAAAAAATGTGGAATTTTCACGATTTTTCAGTGAATAATTGCGAAAATGTCTACTTTTTTTAATATAATTGCATAAATGTCTACAATTATTCACTGAATAATTGCATAAGTGTATGCCGTCATTCAGTAAATTAATTCTAGGGACCTAATTTACATATATTTTTTACTGGGGTTTTTGTGTATTTTGAAACTTGTTAGGGACCTATGCCAGACTGTCCCTTAAGTTTATCTACCAAGTTTGGTAACATTCCAAGCATCCGAGTTCAAGAAGTAAAAATTTGTTCGACTCAAACTACAGATAATTCAAACCCATAGGTGAATCACCATCAAAATAAGTCAACAAGCTATGAAATTACATAGAGAGCATAGTACTGAAGCAAGAAAGATAGTCAAATAGTCATAGCATCAAAAATGCTTAGCTATTTGGATCGACACCAATCCAAAAAGTTAGCTCCTATGACCCTAAAATTTTTTGAGCTCCTTCTTCACACTAAATGTAGACTTCTGGTGAAGTGGCTCTGGCCTAAGTGCTCTCCAATTCTTATAAATACCATCCCGTTTACAACAGAAAGGGTATTCTTTGAACTGGTTGCTGCAACTTTACCATTATTGTTCTTTACTCTTCTTATCCCACACAATAGTCACAAAGAAGCAACCGAGATCCTCCGATTGCCTCCAAGTACTTGTGATTTAGGTCTAACTTAGGTGATTCAATCATATTGTAATCTAAATCAATCTTGTAACCGCAGTTAGCTAATAAAAGATATCAAATGAATGTATGCTTCATTAACAGCCGAACCACTATAAAAATCTCTTATCTCATTTTTTCCATGATTTATTATGTTTTTCTATTTTATTTGCCTTGATAAACAGGCCAATGCTTTCACACTCAATCTAGGGTGTTGGTCCATTTTTTGGGTTAACAAGGGTGAGCGGTGACCTTTTGATTTAAAACCTGGTTTTTAATTGGCACAGAGAAGAGGTAAACAAGGAGATCTTCATCTCTACCCTTTTCTCTATTCTATTGCCTATATAAACCCCATGCATCCTCTTTCTATCAGTTTACACTCACCAATCCACACCTACCTGTCTTGGGTGAAATTACAGGGCTCTCCCCGTTCATTTCCAAATTAAGTTCATGTCAAATAAATTTATTTCTAGTTGCTGGTATTCTCTTCTAGTCAGCTGCACTTCCTGGAGGAGTAGAGATCGAATCTAAAAGGTGTTCAATTTAATATTGAAGATGCTAGCCCTAGGCTTCATATAATGGTAAATTCTAAACTCTTTTACTAATGCTTATGTTCATCTACATTAGCATGCAAGTATTTATTGCTACTAATTTCTACATATGCTGTTTGATTTTACCTACACACATACACAAACACGTCAAATTAATTAAAAAACTTTATATATACATATAAAATATTTTGGTCTTTTTATAAAAGAATTCATAAAAAATGATTTTAAATGGTTATTAAAATTAAATATACATTTTTTTGCATATAATGTATATAAATATATAAATTAGTTTATTATTTTTGTTCATATATGTATGTATGTATATGTGCGAGAAAAAAAACTTCATGCATATACGTATACATATCTAATTTTGAAATATAAGTAATAATTTATAATTATTTTTAAACCTTTTTAAAATAATGATAATACGCATAGATAATGCTTGACACAAATAATTATATGAGTTAGCTTCTTTTTATTGTGAAATAATACTCTCATATGCAAGTATTTTTTTTTCTGTTTTCTTTGGCTAGACTGCATCGTGTTTACTTTTTACGCATTACTTTTACTAAGAGTTGGGGTGTAACCAAACTTCTATTATTGTAATAAGCAGTTGCAAAGAATTATTCCGATACAAAAACAACCAAACGTCAGTACATATGCATATAACTTATGAACTCTCCTTTTAAAAAGAATTGTAAAGGTTTGTGAACGCAATAATCATTTTTTTAATTTACTCAAATAACTCATCTTTACTACGATCCCCTGTCATGGTTTTCTCAACGGATAGTTATTTATTACTGATTTGTTCAATACTTCAGCATCAACAAATCATTTATTGAATTGTTATTTTCGTCATGGGTTCTTCTAAGTTCATGTATGTAATAATAAGTTAAGATAGTGACATCTAAGACTCTCATATTTTATTCAACCACACATATATCTTTTGACTCATGGTTTTAGCTTTTTAGCACATGGGAACATTATGTTTAATATATTTTACAATTCCATCAAAAACTAACAAATAAACAACCTTAATATCATAAACATCATATGTAAAATAACCAATTTCGATGTACATGGAAAATGTAGTATTAGCATCCAATATTAAAATTCAACACACTAACTACCTCGAAAGCCAATTAGCATACATGGACTCACGCATTTCACCATTTTCAAATATTAAATATATATGCGAGTTTTGATATCCATGTTTAAGGAGTTTCTAGCACATAATAACTAATTTATTATAATATCCCGCCTTTTCGCACGCTTTAAATCGACACACGTGCCAATTCAAAACATACGGTAGGGCGGATTGTTATGGGGTAAATAAGAAAAACAGAGAAGAGAAATAAACTAAACAGAATCTCACAGCGGAAGGATAAAATATAATAATAAATATACGTTCATAAACTGTTTACAAAACATTTGATTCTTCTTCATATAATAAATGTTAGAGTTCACATACCAATAAATACCAATGCAGCGGAATTAAATAGTGTAGTGAAATAATATAGTAGATAGTAATACTACAAATCTTTGTCTTCGTCCTCCAGAATAAAATCTTCAAATCCTGAAACGCTCAGACTGACCCGAGCGAATTGAAAAGACAAAACACTCGAGTCAGAACTAAAAGATCTTATGTAAGTTAAATCAAAAGGGATACATATGAGTGCAGTAACTTAAAAGATGCTCGAGATTCTCATCTCTTAAGGATCCGTTAAACTATTTACTATGTAGTATATTTCGCTATTATAATAGTGTCTAGTTGTAAAATAAACTTACTTTTAAATAGCGTTAAGGAGTTACCCAATCATCCCCCTTAACACAATAACTTTCAAAAAATAATACTTCAAAACTCATAGCTTTAAAATCATACTTCTAAAACTTGAATGGTTTGGATATTCAACAGTATATAGAATAAAATAGTTTGAATTTAAAATTACTTTTAACAAAATTTCCGCGTCTTCACAATTTTATTCATTTAAAATTTAGTCTATCCATAAATTTTAAATTCACTTTCGTTTAAACAAACCACTTCAATTTCAATATATTTCTAACTTTTAGTATTTAACGATTTCAAAACTTAAGGTTGGAAATTTATATTCACAAATTCATTGTCCTATTATTTACTTTTGAAATGTTTACATAATAGATCAAAGTCATTTAAATTAAAATTCCAATTACTAACAACTTAAATATTTCCTTCAGTTTGTTATGCTAGAAATATTCGTTTAATTTATCTTAAATAAAAATCCAGTTAGAAATATCATACCTTTAAAATTTCCAATTTTAATAAGTTTGCATCAACTTATGGAGAGAAGTTTTTAAATAAGTTCCATCAAATAAATTTCCAATTTACCTCCCAATCTTAACTGATTTAAATCATTAAAACTCTATATATACATACGATATCTTAAGCATGTCCTTAACCATTTAACATAAATAATCAAACTCCATTGTTCAACTTATTTACTTTTATTTAACCGATTTAAACATAGCTTAAATTCAAAATTTTAACTATATATGTGTATATAAAATATATTTATATAATATCCAAATTTAATATTTATTAAGCCGTATCTTATCCAAACCATGGAAATTATTTCAAAATAATTTATATATATAGACCGCGGTGCTTGTATATAATTTCTATCATTTCAAGTGATACGGATATTTATCATTTCAATCCGCAATTTAAAAATAAAAATTGCGGTTTTATATCATTTCAAACCGCAATCCCAAATGAAATGAAAATGCATAATAACTTGCAGTTTATATAATATAGAACACATCATCCATTCACCCAATATTAATCATCAACCAATTTATTTCAATCATCATCAATTTAAACAAACATCAATAGAGCATATAAAATATAACAGGTATCAATGAACAGTTTATATTAAAAAAAATTAAATAAATAACTGTTTAACTAGCAGTTTATATGCAAAATAAATAAATTTTGACTGTCAATTTATATGCAATAATAAAATTAATTAACAGTTAAATTAAATAAATGCGATTTAACTGAGATGATAAATAAAATATGAAAAACAGTCATAAATAAATTTCTACTCATATCTTAAATCAATTTAACAAATATAAGATATTTTAGAAGTTGTGAGTGGGTTAAAACACTCACCTTTTGAATTTAAATAAAATTTAAATAGAATTTAAACCCAAAAATTTGACAGTTTTCAAATCCATCCAAACCAACGCCAAAATGTTTGGAATTCCGATACAATCCCAGCAAAATCAACCGCGCGTGAATCCGAGTTCGTACGCAAAAGTTATGAAAATTTGAAAATTGGAAAATTTTGGTCCTGTGTCTACTTTGCGTTCGACTTCGGTGCACCACCTCAAATTCCCGGTGCTTGCTTGGAGTTTTTGCCAAAACGACCAGAAGCGACCGAGTCATTTTCTTCCTGACCCGAAGTAGATACAGCATTTTTGCCTCTGAAACTCGAAGCGTGACTCGAAGCGGCTGCAGATACGAATTTTTTTTTTTTGAAATTGAAATTAATTTTTGGAATTTGGGAATTAGGTTTTTTCTCTGCCATTGGAATGAGGAGTTGAGAAGGAGATGTATGTATAGACAAATGAATATAAGGAGTGGCTAGGGTTTATAACGGGTTATATATAGACAAGGCTGAAAAATAATAGATGGATCGGATTGGTATACGCGTTGAACGCTAAATGGCCCGAAAAGCTCATTTCTACTCCGGAATGAAATTGGGTCAATCCATATATCAAAATAGATGTTTTAAAATATTTTAAACGCAATGGAACAAGTTTCACGTCCAAATTCCATCGTATGCAGAAGTTATGCTGAAAACAATATTTTTCAAATTGATTTCAATTGCATAAATTTCAAGGCGTTTCGAGTCCGTACGATCAAACGACAAGTCCGATCGCTACGAAACTTGAAACACCATTATAATTCACCATTACGGATCCAATGAAACATATCTCATCGAAATCCGAGTCGGTGGTCAAAATGGCTATTTTTCCATTAATTAAATAAATTTAAAATAAATAAATTAAATCAAATTTCGCGTTAAAATTTTGAAATTTGAAATCTTTATCACTTTATAATTCTCATACATTTACAATGATTTAACAATTTTTAAATGTAAATTTATTAAAGATTAATCAATAGAAATCTTCAATTTCATAAAATTCAAATAAATAAACAAATCTTGATTTACAATCTTTTCATTTACCAATAGTCATATTATAAATGGAATTTACATTACCTTCAATTATTAATTATCATCAGTTTAGATCTTAACATTTGTTCCATAAATTTTATTTGCCCTGAATTAGTTACTGAATTTATCTAATTCCAATTTCGTAATCACATTCAATCCATTAACAAGTATTGCATTGACATTTAACTTATTAGCTTATATCAACACTATTGTCATTAATTGCAAATGGATTACCAAATTTAGTCACTACCCTAAATAACTAACGTAAATTAATCTCCATTAATTCCACTGATTTAACTTTCATTCAATTAATTAATGATTCACTCAGTTAGCAATAACGTAACATTTTCTTTATTTGTATTGCAAATAATTCAAAATTCAATTCCTAATTCTTAATATCCTCTAAATTACAGCTTCCAAACATGGTATTAATCATCATTTACGTACCTTTAATTATTTTAATTTACATTAACATGATAAATAAATTACCATTAATGAAATCTATCCCCCAATTTATTATATGCAATAAATTTTGACCTTACAACAGTTTCAATTAATTATTTAGATTTATTGCGATTGAGTACCAAAATTTATTTAACACGTCAAATAAATGAACAATCTATATTCATTGTCACCTATTTTCTTTTAAATTCAGTTATAAGTTTGTTACTTACCAACCAGGTTATAATAACACTAATTTTTTTATTCCACTGCTATATATGATATATTTGCATCACATACTTGAATTTTTCAATTTCATCTTAATTCCAATTCACAGTAGTATAATTTCTTACTATAAACTCATTTATAATTTGCATACCAATTAATTGGTTTCAACTAAATAGATTGATTCAATTCAACTCTTTTATTAAGTCTATATAAATCAATATACTATTTCATTGGTAAATGTTTATTTCAATTATTCCTTTATTACTTACAAATCTTATTTCATTCATGAATGCCATCATTTATCAATTATTACATAATTTCATTAATTTACGTTCAGTTACAACTAAATTAATACACTGATTTTATTTGTAAATTAAATGCTTACAATTTATAAGCTTTCATTCCAAACAATATTTCAATTTGTACCGGACATTGATTTAATTCAATTTACTATTTAATATTATTAATTCATTAACTAAATTCACTACTTACCTTTGTTCTCTTAGATGCAACTCTTACCCTAGTATAACAATTTGCATCACTTCAATTTATTCGTCATTTTATTTCAACTGTAAATACTTAGCCTTATATTCCCAAGGTTTCATTTCATTCTCAGCATTTTCTTCATTATTAATTATAAAATCTTTATTTCTTCTAAATTAAATTTACGTAAATCTTATTAAAATGACAAATTTAATTAACGAAAATTACGGGTCGTTACACTCTCCTCCACTCAAAACTTTTCGTCCCCGAAAAGGAAAAAAAGGAAAAAGAAGAATTAAGAAATCAATATCATATTAAATATTAAATTTATAAACAAATAAATTTACAAAATTAATTTAGATAAAATATACTAATTTATAATCATTAATTTTTTTTATACTCAAACTAATAAAGTTTGGAAAACATTTTCAAAATATTCTCTAAGTCCAAAATTCACGGAAAATTTTGGCAGAGTCTCCTTTGTACGGGGAGGCTCGGGAGAAAATATAATATCAAATATATCAAAATATCACATATAATATCCAAAATATAATATCCCAACATGGGAAAATATATAAAATAGCGCTATAAACCATAATCCGAAACGTACCTATTTGTCGGGCAATTTACGCTTAATTTATGGAACCAAGAGCAGTAGCAATTGCTTCCATAACCTGCATATCACTTATAACATCCAAAGGGTTAACAATTTATATAAAGTGAAATATTTAAGTGGTTTCAATCACTAACAACAAATCAATACAACAACCATCAATTTCAACAAACAGCACACACAACCAATACAAAGCAACCATTCAATCAAACAAACAAATAGTTGTTCGGGTTCAAAACTTTTAAATTATACGGAATGAAGAATAAACTACTAGCGCATCATTTAGTCAACAGTCTTAGATAAAACTAAATAGATTATTCATTTATCGTAATCCAATTTTAAAGTATTCTTGCCCAAACAACCATCAACTAAACAACAACAAATCCAAACAACAATCAACTTAACTTATTATTAATTTCCTTTCATACCTTTGTTGTTTGATTTTCTTTTTTATTTATACAGTGATTTATCTTTTAAATTTACATTTACTCATTAAATGTTTGCTTCATTTATTTTTACTTATTACTTACAATTATTCAATTCCATTAACTCAGGTCATGCAAGTTCCTTTTATTTCGTTATAATTATTCATTCATTTATTATAGCATGACCTCTTTTATTTACATCCATTTATCAATAGTATTCATGTCCCATTCAATTTCTTAGCATTTCCATTTTGTTTACTTAAGTTTATAATCATCTATTTGTAATACTTACCTTTTATTATATTTACTAATAGTAAAATTTCAATTATAACTTAACTTATCCCGATATCATCACTTCTTATGAATAAAAGCGATTTATTGAACACCTTCATTACATACTTTTACTTGTATAATTTCCATTACATTTTCTTATTAAACATTTCAACTTTTAAATATTTGGTAAGTTATATATGTTTTTAAGAATGTAATTAAAATCATACAAGTTTCTCTTATTTCTTCAATAAAATTACTGTTTAATAATAATCCTTTATTTCATAGGTTACAATTTAAATTTCATTTAATACCATTAATAACCTAGCATTAAACCTCTTATTTCATTTAGGGTTTCAATTATTAATTACTTAGATTCCATTTCACTAGAATAATTGAAACTATTTATTTGTGGAAACTTAAGAACTAAATACCGGGTTAAATTTCAAATTATTTTAAAAATAATAGGTAAATATATATACTTACAACTTATAAATCCAATTATATTTAAAACAAATTAAAACTTTTGTTTATCAAAATAAATCTGTAGTAAAACTACCACAGTGGCCTTCCCACTTCGAAACTCGAAAATGAAAGTCGATGATGCGTGCACTCATCACCGAAATTATTTTCCAGCGACAGAGATGGGAGTATATAACTTATTTCTTTTCAAAATTTATTTTTAAACAATTCTTTCAAATTATTTGAAATATTTATATAAGAAAATACTTCTAATAGTATTATTATTATATTCCAAAATCAATTGAAAGAATTTCCAAAACCCCGGAACTAAGTTCTAAATTTTCCAATTTTATTTTCCATCTAATTTCACCTATTATTTATAAAATTTATTACCTAACAACCAATATATTGCAACCAAATATATATCTTATTTATAAAAAAACTTTATTTTATATATAGAAAATATAGTAGGCAATTTATTTCATTCACCTATATTAAAACAAATATTATGTCGGTATGTCCTATTAAGTGTTTAGAAATCCCTATTAATGTCACAGCGTCCCATGCATCAACTGGAATTTATAAATACAAAACGGAACAGATTAACACAATATTAAAACCCTTTTATAACACTAACAAATACGCTCTCCAATATATATACACTCAGTGACACCCATAGGGTGTTTCTACCTTATTGATAAAGAGTCAGACCCCACAAAGCTAAGGTTTATTGCTAAACGAAAGCTCTGATACCAGATGTAACATCCCTCCTTTTCGCACGCTTTAAATCGACACACTTGCCAATTCAAACCATACGGTAGGGCGGATTGTTATGGGGTAAATAAGAAAAACAAAGAAGAGGAAAAAACTAAACAGAATCTCACAGCGGAAGGATAAAATATAATAATAAATATACAGTTTATAAACTGTTTACAAAACATTTGATTCTTCTTCATACAATAAATGTCAGAGTTCACATACCAATAAATACCAGTGTAGCGGAATTAAACAGTGTAGTGAAATAATATAGTAGATAGTAATACTACAAATCTTTGTCTTCGTCCTCCAGAATAAAATCTTCAAATCCTGAAACGCTCAGACTGACCTGAGCGAATTGAAAAGACAAAACACTCGGGTCAGAACTAAAAGATTTTATGTAAGTTAAATCAACAGGGATAAATATGAGTGCAGTAACTTAAAAGATGCTTGGGATTTACAACTCTTAAGGATCCGTTAAACTATTTACCATGTAGTATATTTCGCTATTATAATAGTGTCTAATTGTAAAATAAACTTACTTTTAAATAGCGTTAAGGACTTACCCAATCTCCCCCTTAACGCAGTAATAGTTCCAGTAGTCCATCCAATATCATAGTCCCTCCTGATCGGGAAGCCACCAGAGGATACCACACGGGCTACGGGAGAAATCCAAACTCGTAGAAGGCTCGGTATGATAGGTGACACGACACAACTAGGCAATGTCAGGGTAGATATACCAATTACGCTTCCAACTCGGTGGTAACGCGTAACGCGCAGCTACCGCCCACCTCGAACAAACTCCTCCAAATCAAAGAAATCAAAAGTGAAGGTGGCCACCGAATCAATCCAAATTCAGAGTATAGTATCGAAGGGAAGTGTCCGATCAAAGGTGCTACCTTATTAACCCGTCAATCGCTTCTGTTTTAGCCACCTTATGCCAACTCACGGGAGTTGGGTCCACGTATTTACCTTATAGGAAACGCCGCCCCCAACCTACTTCATTCTGGAATCTCCACGCGTACACAGTTGTTAAAGTGGTTTTCGGAGTTGGTAGAGAGTATGACAACTTTCGATCCCGGTCTCTTCAACAACCAAACGTTATTATAACACCGCGGTCTTTAAAAATAGTTTATACATTCAAAACCAGAATAAAGTATCTATTTCAAAACCGTATAACTACGATATCCTTTCCATTTCAAAACAAACTCGTTTGATATTATTTTATAAAGCCTAAATTAATATAATATCATTTTATTTCAAATATATTTCTTTTCCAAAATCATATTGCTTTAAAATTTATAATATCTGGAAAACAAACATTTGAGTTATAACTTTCAAAAAATAATACTTCAAAACTCATAGCTTTAAGACCATAGTTCTAAAACTTGAATGGTTTGGATATTCAACAGTATATAGAATAAATAGTTTGAATTTAAAATTACTTTTAACAAAATTTCCGCGTCTTCACAATTTTATTCATTTAAAATTTAGTCTAAATCCATAAATTTTAAATTCACTTTCGTTTAAACAAACAACTTCAATTTCAATATATTTCTAACTTTTAGTATTTAACGATTTCAAAACTTAAGGTTGGAAATTTATATTCACAAATTCATTGTCCTATTATTTAGTTTTGAAATGTTTACTGTAACGACCCTGAATTTTGAACAATTTAAATTGAAAATATTTAATTAATTTTAAATATTTAAATGATGATTTAAATTAAATTCCTAATATAACTATGAGTTTGGCGATTAAATTTTAACGATTTCGAATTTTAATTTATTTTAAATTGATAACTGATTTAATTCTTGATTTAAAATTGTGAGATTTATTGGTTAATCGATTTGAGTTTTTTCCAAATTCAAATAAATTATGTTGTTTGTTTATAAAGAGATAGTTTCTTTTATAAATTGTTTTAAGTTAATATCTAGATAATGAAAGAATGACAATGTAAATATCTTACATTTTAAAATATAAGGTAAATATGTTAGATAAATTCTAATATCATGTTAACAAGAACTTCATTTGTATTGCAAAGCAATTAGACTAAACAAAAGAAACATAAATATTTATGAAGGCTTGCTAAAGAAGACAACATTATATTCATGTACAAACAAGATTAGGATAAGTATGTAGGCTTGGGAAGTAAGACAAGTATAATAAATGCAGCCACCCTCTCTCTGATTTTAGCCACCCTATACCCTGTACGCTCGGCCATCACGCGACCTTCTTTTATTTTATTTTCATTCGAAACCCTTAAAACTTTGCAATCGAAATGAAAGAAAAATAATGGCGGCCTCCTCTTGTCGTTTCCCTTTTCCAAATTAGGGTTTTCGAAAATCAGTAAATCGCGACTGTAGTGCTCGATTCAACTCAACTGCTTGATCGCCTCGAGATACTTCGGCCGCTTCTGTTTGTTCAAATTCGAAAACCAGGTGAGTGAAACTTTCACTCACATTTAATTTGAGCTCCATGATTTCTCTGATTTTGTTGGTGTTATTTCGTTTGAATGTTGATTTCTCTGATATTTCTATTCACTCGGGTTTGAATACTTAATTGACTTTTGGCTTTGGATTGAAACTGCTACAAGTGAATATATTTGACGATGCTGATTTTCGTTTATAGCCACCAGGATTTCGATTCCTGTAACATCGGTCATTTGATTTTGATTTTAGTACGAATGTTTGGGATGATTTATGACTTGTTCATAATCGTACATATTTTCGTTAGTGATTCATATTATTTGTTGCTTTGAATTCCTCTGTTTGTCATCAACTTGATATTATTTGTGAATCTCTTACTTGCCTCTATTTTTTTTTAATTTTTCATGGTTTTTTGACTTGAACTTTAATACGAAACTGACTTTGGGTTGCATTTGTTGGTTTGAATTCTCGGTCGTTCTAAAATGATTCCGAGAAAACAAATTTCGTCTTTGATCGAGACTGTCTATATGTGCTTGTCTGTAGCATCCCTGTACACATTTTTGGGTCAGGTATCATTGGCTTTGAGTTTGGTTATCTTGTCGATTCTGGCATCAATAATTTTATAAAACTTAAACATTACAACTAGTATACAACCTGATCTAGTTCATACTTTAAGATCTGATTTTGAAACTTTGCAAAAAAATTCAGTTTTTCAACTTTAAACCCAGATCTTTCCCGAGTTTTCTAAAACAAAGTTTTAAATATATAGATAAGGCACTGTTATACTTAAGTTATTATTTTGCTGATCCATTGCCTTTGTGAAATCTCAACATTCCATCTTTAAATATTTGTACTCAACATGTGTTTGTGGGTATTGAGTTGCATGGTGCATGTATTGTATCCATTCATATTGGACTGTGCTTGTGCACTTGTGCTTAGCCTTAAGGCCTAGTTCATGTTCAAGTTGATTGTTTGCTGCTCTGTCCATGTTTTCTTGTATCTGTAAATTGTAGATTCCGGCCACCTTACTGGGCGCTTCATAATGTATACATTTTGATAATTAAGTTGTATTTTTGTAACATTGGGCCTTGACTTTAATCTGTCCCTTCAACTTGAACTATTTGCTTTGATTTTGGTTGCTGTTCCTTGGGCCTTCTGCATAGTTCATGTGCATTTTCATTTTAAATTTGCAGTACTCCATTTTTATATTACATAGCCGGTTCAATTGAACTTCATTTGCACTGCATTACCACTGTTGTTATACCTTAGGTCTGATTATATTCACACTGCTTCTGATCACAGTTCATCTTGTCACTTGTTGTTGCACTGATTCTACTACTGCGCTATGCAGTAGCCTGGCTTGTGCATTTTAGGTGTTGTGAGCCATCGAGTCAGTACATCTTTATTTAGTTAGCCTCCAGTTCCGGGTTGCCTTAGTTCTGGTGCATGATATTCATGTCTTCACTATGTAGTTTGGTTTTGATACACGTGCACAACTTGGTTTTATTCATGGTGGAGTTTTGTTGCAATGGTCTTGAGTACCGATGTTTTGTTTTGTGTATGGCCATTCTTTGGTCTCTGACCTAATGTACTTGAAACTAGTGCATTCAATGTCAATATATTCAATGTTGTCTACATTTGTGACTTGAGTTTTTATTATAATCTGGTCGGGGTTGCATTTGCACTTCTTGAGGTAGAGCATTGTTCCTGGTATCAGCTCTCGACCAGTTCACTGTTGAGTTTTGCATTTGACATTCATCTGCATTTCTAGTTACTGTCTTTAGCTGTTCTTGCATTTACTCCAAATATTGTTGACACTGGGTTGCTTATTTGTTTCGACCTAAGTTTGATCATTGAAGTGCTGCATATTTTTTGTCGTGGCTCTGACCATATTGCCTATAATCTGGTCTGTAGCTCATTGCATACATTGATCTCTTTTGGTTAATTGCGTGAAGTCTGGTATTTGGGTTATTTATGAGTCTTGTGCTCGAGCTCCTTTGTTTCGACCTGTACTGTCTCCACTCTGATGCACTTTGGAGTTGGTTCTATGATATTGTGCATTTGACATTGTGCACACATGGTTATTTGAATACAGCAGCTTGGTCTGGCTTACATGTTGGTCTGGTTACAGTCTTGATTCATTCATGTGTATCAGTGATGCTTATGTCTTTGACTTCACTTGCATTTGTGTTCTGACCATATTCATTTGCATTGTGTAGTTGACTTGAGTCACTGATTTTTAGTCGAGACTCGTTTTAGATGTCTTGATCACTTGTACATTTTTAAATTGCACCTGTGTTGAATCCAGTTTCACAACACGGGTTTGACCTTGTGTTCGGGTGAGAACTTTCATTATGCATTTCCTGATCTGTTGCATGTTTCACATGTCGTAGTGGCGAGGCCGTACACGCGTGCATGTACTGCAGCCACACAGTTTTAACGTTTTAAAATATGGCGAGGCCGTACACGCGTGCGTGTACTGCAGCCATTCGATATTGATGTTTTAAATGATATTTCAATTGTTTGAATTGATTTGGTTAAATTTGATGGTTTTGTTGATGATCGCCGTTTAGGCAATTTTGATTGTTTTCTAAATTATCTTCGATAATAATCCCTTTATCCATCTTCGTTGATAACTTAAATCTGCTGATTTATTGTTTTAACACTGTTAAGTGTTATATTTACCGTTATCCGATTTCTTTGTTAAAAGGGTCGGATAGGTGAATCTATCTTTGACTGTCGTCTAATTGCTATTTAATTATTATTGCTTCTATGCACTAATAACTGAGTTTGAATTAGACTGACCCGTGCATTATTTTCTTTTGAATGTAATACTCGGGTCAGACCGAGTATTTTTATAGCTTGAAGATTTTCAGGCAGCGAAGTTAGAAAGAGAGGGGATACCGCTTCACTTTAGTTTCTTTTCAGGATTTTTGTACTTAAAAGATATATGTATACTCCGCTGTATTAAATGTAATTCATTGTATAACTCTGATATTTGTATATAAAAGAAAAGTTCATTTATGAGAAATATGATTATTATTTTGTGATTCTGTGACTGATTCTGTTTAAATGTTATAAACTAAATAACAATCCGTCATTTTGGACGTTTCTAGTTGGTTTAATTACCGACTAGAGGCGGTCAGAGCGGCGGGTCATTACAAAAGTGGTATCGGAGCTTTGGTTTACACAAAGCTTAGTTTATGGCGTTTAATATGAATAGTTACTAGAATCACTTTAAAGAAAGTGTTTTCAAATCTAAAGAAGATTAAAATTGTTTTCTTTAAAATAAAAAGTATTTTGAAAATTAGAATTATTTTTGAAAATTCCCCTCTCTAAATTTAGGTTTGCGATAGTTCTCTTCGGTGAGGTCTCCTTAGATTTGAGTCTCGATCATTTGAAAAAAAACCCATTATCGAATTTGTTGAGATTTATGAAAGAATAAAATATAAGTTAAGTGAATTAGTAAATTGGTTTAAATTAAATATTTTGGATATCTCCAGAGCAATATATTGGAAAATAAAATGACATGTCAATGTAGTTATAATCAAGCGGATTATTGAACCATGTCTCGGGAATTTGATTCTGAATTCTTTTGAAAATTGATTTCAAATGTTTTGAAGAATGATTTGTAAATAAATGGATTATAAGTACTTAACTTATAATATGGACTTTTGGTATATAACTGAGTTATATAAATTGAATTGAAGTGATAAAAGGAGATTATAAATCGAAGTTTTATAAATAGAAATGGAATTTGTAAAGATTGTTTATAATTCGAAACCAATTGAATTTGATAAATGAAACATAGAAGTTATTAAAGAAGATATATTCATGATTTTGGACAGCGAATTATCCTTTAAGTTAAATATTGTGATAATAAGAGTTTGGTTAGGAATTATATCCACGATTTTGGACAGTGGATAATTCTGAATTAAATGCGTAAAATATTGAAATTGGTTAACGAAGTATATTCACGATTTTGGACAGTGGATATATTATTAAATAAAATGAATATGTTTTAGGGAAATAATATTATGAAATGGAGTAAATCCATTTGAAGTTGTTTTGAAATGTGTTAAGAATTGAAAGCATAGATTTCAACACTCATTGTTGAAATAGACGTTTTCGAGTGAAATAAAAGGAAATGGTGGACTATAACATTGTTGTTATAGTAAATGATTTCTAAAAGGAAAAGTTTTATATATTATTGGGATTTATATATCTATCTTAAATTCGAATCCCTATACTAGTGATTTTGGGTCGTCGTAACGGTGTTTTACGCAACATTCGTTTTGACTCAAGTTAATGTGTTTAAAGAATGATTTCCTTTAAGAATGAAATATATACTTGATTATGATTTAAGTATATTGAATGTTTTCCAAGTGTTGGAAATAAATGGATTTGTGAATTACTTATTATTAAATATAAGTATGGAAATATTTTCCAATATGAAATGAAAGGTTTGAAATTTTATCTTTTAAAGATAAAGTGAAAAGTGAATGTTTTGAGATTTTATCTTTTCAAGATAAATTGAAAATGAATATATGGAATCGATTTGAAAATCGTATATTTATAGATATTTTGGAAATGTAAATTCACTATGGAATTTATAAAAGAAAGGAAAATTTGTTAAAAATAAATATTGATTTATTTTTGAAATGTGGAAATAAATTTACGGATTTGGAACGTAAGTTTAAAATACATCGGTAAAGATTTATTTGATTGATTTAAATGAACCATTTTAAGTTTAAAATGGATAAATATTTAGAAATGTTTCCGTTTAAGGAAATTGCTTTGAAATTTGTTTTCAAAGATTGAAAGGTGAAAAATGATTTGAAATTTGTTTTCAAATGGTTGAAGTGTGAAAAATATATCTTATAAAGATATTTTTGGGAAATTGTGAACAATTAGTTCAACTTGGAAATTTTCAAAATGATTGAATCTTGAGTTAAATTGAGTTTAACTTCGACACCGAATACAATATAAGTTGAGTTTTGAATTTCAAATGGACGATTTGGATTGTATGTCTAACATTGTGAATTGACGACATAGCAATTGATCTCTATTAAATATATATCTGTTGGTGGCGGAGAATTTATTCTCTTAGCTTAACACCCTTCTCTGAGACATACGAGCTCAGAGGTTATATATCGGTAGACATCAATTATGTGTTGAGAATTGACGATGTAACGTGAAATCCAAATCGAGTGTGAAGTTGATAATAAATTGGATTATGAATATGAATTGGGTTTGAGATAACCTTAAATTTCCAAATCGACTTAGAGGAAAATTTTAAATGGATAATGAAATGGAAAATTTATGAATCCTCTATTTGTTATGGGTATGAGATATTGTGGTTTTCAGAACGTATATATGAGAATACGATAAATTCGAAAACCATTAGTTTGGAAAAGTAATTGTTGTGGAAAACTTATGTAAGTACATGGGTATGATATGTACGAAGTGTGAAATGGAATATTATATATGTATATATGATATTATGTTTTTCAAATTGAGGATATGGAAAAGTACCTTCCATTTAAAATTTGTGAAGGTTGTTGGAACTCGATATGAGTGTCCATTTGAAAATCGTAGCTACGTTGTATTTCCATTAGTTGGAGTGACTATTTGTATTTCCATTAGTTGGAATGTCCATTTGGACTGGTATCCCTCATGATGGATCATCATGATGGGATAGTGTACTAGCGTAATTCGAGGGGAGAGATGCTTATGGTTACAAGCGATTCTACTGGGATAGTAGCGTAACCGCCGTGTAAACCGCGATGTAGATACACTCGGGTAGTAGCGTAATTTGAGGGGCGTGATGCCTACAGTTACAAGCGATTCTACTGGGATAGTAGCGTACCCGCCGTGTGAACCGCGTTCTATGGCGACAACCATGGCGAAATTCAAGAGATGAGAAATCTACGGTTACAAGCGATTCTACTGGGATAGTAGCGTAACCGCCGGGTAAACTGTGATCCATAGGGGAACGTGCTTTCCATATCCATTTTAAAAAAAAAAGATTTTAAAGTATTTTCACTGGGAGTTGAAGCAAGTATATTTAGTACTTGGAGATTTTTAGTCCTATGCCTGGCCAGCGTATGACTAATGTCTGTAAGAACGACAATAGACTTGTTAAATTTCAAGTTAGCAAGTATTTTCAAACTTTAAATAGCAAATCAATAGCCTGAAATTTAAATTACATAATCCCAACCTAATAAACTAAGGAAGAGGATCTTTGAAATGTTTTGAAAAGTCCACAGTTTTGGGAAAGATATAATATGCAAATCTAGAATATGAAGGATTTCGAGTTTAAATCTGAGTTTCGTAAGTCGAAAATTTTTGGTAAAAGATTTTTGCGTCTCGATTGTAGAAATCAATGAACAAAAGAGATAATGAACAAGGCTAGTGAAATAAAACAAATGGAATGAATCTTATATTTATTTATTTAATAAGTTTCGAACTTGGTAAAAAAAAATTGTGAAGGGTGTAAATATCGGTGAGATTTTAACAATCATTTTTCCTAACTTATAATTTCGGGACGAAATTCTTTTAAGGGGGGAAGGTTGTAACGACCCTGAATTTTGAACAATTTAAATTGAAAATATTTAATTAATTTTAAATATTTAAATGATGATTTAAATTAAATTCCCAATATAACTATGAGTTTGGCGATTAAATTTTAACGATTTCGAATTTTAATTTATTTTAAATTGATAACTGATTTAATTCTTGATTTAAAATTGTGAGATTTATTGGTTAATCGATTTGAGTTTTTTCCAAATTCAAATAAATTATGTTGTTTGTTTATAAAGAGATAGTTTCTTTTATAAATTGTTTTAAGTTAATATCTAGATAATGAAGGAATGACAATGTAAATATCTTACATTTTAAAATATAAGGTAAATATGTTAGATAAATTCTAATATCATGTTAACAAGAACTTCATTTGTATTGCAAAGCAATTAGACTAAACAAAAGAAACATAAATATTTATGAAGGCTTGCTAAAGAAGACAACATTACATTCATGTACAAACAAGATTAGGATAAGTATGTAGGCTTGGGAAGTAAGACAAGTATAATAAATGCAGCCACCCTCTCTCTGATTTTAGCCACCCTATACCCTGTACGCTCGGCCATCACGCGACCTTCTTTTATTTTATTTTCCTTCGAAACCCTTAAAACTTTGCAATCAAAATGAAAGAAAAATAATGGCGGCCTCCTCTTGTCGTTTCCCTTTTCCAAATTAGGGTTTTCGAAAATCAGTAAATCGCGACTGTAGTGCTCGATTCAACTCAACTGCTTGATCGCCTCGAGATACTTCGGCCGCTTCTATTTGTTCAAATTCAAAAACCAGGTGAGTGAAACTTTCACTCACATTTAATTCGAGCTCCATGATTTCTCTGATTTTGTTGGTGTTATTTCGTTTGAATGTTGATTTCTATGATATTTCTATTCACTCGGGTTTGAATACTTAATTGACTTTTGGCTTGGATTGAAACTGCTACAAGTGAATATATTTGACGATGCTGATTTTCGTTTATAGCCACCAGGATTTCGATTCCTGTAACATCGGTCATTTGATTTTGATTTTAGTACGAATGTTTGGGATGATTTATGACTTGTTCATAATCGTACATATTTTCGTTAGTGATTCATATTATTTGTTGCTTTGAATTCCTCTGTTTGTCATCAACTTGATATTATTTGTGAATCTCTTGCTTGCCTCTAATTTTTTTTAACTGTTCATGGTTTTTTGACTTGAACTTTAATACGAAACTGACTTTGGGTTGCATTTGTTGGTTTGAATTCTCGGTCGTTCTAAAATGATTCCGAGAAAACAAATTTCGTCTTTGATCGAGACTGTCTATATGTGCTTGTCTGTAGCATCCCTGTACACATTTTTGGGTCAGGTATCATTGGCTTTGAGTTTGGTTATCTTGTCGATTCTGGCATCAATAATTTTATAAAACTTAAACATTACAACTAGTATACAACCTGATCTAGTTCATACTTTAAGATCTGATTTTGAAACTTTGCAAAAAATTCAGTTTTTCAACTTTAAACCCAGATCTTTCCCGAATTTTCTAAAACAAAGTTTTAAATATATAGATAAGGCACTGTTATACTTAAGTTATTATTTTGCTGATCCATTGCCATTGTGAAATCTCAACATTCCATCTTTAAATATTTGTACTCAACATGTGTTTGTGGGTATTGAGTTGTACGGTGCATGTATTGTATCCATTCATATTGGACTGTGCTTGTGCACTTGTGCTTAGCCTTAAGGCCTAGTTCATGTTCAAGTTGATTGTTTGCTGCTCTATCCATGTTTTCTTGTATCTGTAAATTGTAGATTCCGGCCACCTTACTGGGTGCTTCATAATGTATACATTTTGATAATTAAGTTGTATTTTTGTAACATTGGGCCTTGACTTTAATCTGTCCCTTCAACTTGAACTGTTTGCTTTGATTTTGGTTGCTGTTCCTTAGGCCTTCTACATAGTTCACGTGCATTTTCATTTTAAATTTGCAGTACTCCATTTTTATATTACATAGCCGGTTCAATTGAACTTCATTTGCACTGCATTACCACTGTTGTTATACCTTAGGTCTGATTATATTCACACTGCTTCTGATCACAGTTCATCTTGTCACTTGTTGTTGCACTGATTCTACTACTGCGCTATGCAGTAGCCTGGCTTGTGCATTTTAGGTGTTGTGAGCCATCGAGTCAGTACATCTTTATTTAGTTAGCCTCCAGTTCCGGGTTGCCTTAGTTCTGGTGCATGATATTCATGTCTTCACTATGTAGTTTGGTTTTGATACACGTGCACAACTTGGTTTTATTCATGGTGGAGTTTTGTTGCAGTGGTCTTGCGTACCGATGTTTTGTTTTGTGTATGGCCATTCTTTGGTCTCTGACCTAATGTACTTGAAACTGGTGCATTCAATGTCAATATATTCAATGTTGTCTGCATTTGTGACCGAGTTTTTATTATAATCTAGTCGGGGTTGCATTTGCACTTCTTGAGGTAGAGCATTGTTCCTGGTATCAGCTCTCGACCAGTTCACTGTTGAGTTTTGCATTTGACATTCATCTGCATTTCTAGTTACTGTCTTTAGCTGTTCTTGCATTTACTCCAAATATTGTTGACACTGGGTTGCTTATTTGTTTCGACCTAAGTTTGGTCATTGAAGTGCTGCATATTTGTTGTCGTGGCTCTGACCATATTGCCTATAATCTGGTCTGTAGCTCATTGCATACATTGATCTCTTTTGGTTAATTGCGTGAAGTCTGGTATTTGGGTTATTTATGAGTCTTGTGCTCGAGCTCCTTTGTTTCGACCTGTACTGTCTCCACTCTGATGCACTTTGGAGTTGGTTCTATGATATTATGCATTTGACATTGTGCACACATGGTTATTTGAATACAGCAGCTTGGTCTGGCTTACATGTTGGTCTGGTTACAGTCTTGATTCATTCATGTGTATCAGTGATGCTTATGTCTTTGACTTCACTTGCATTTGTGTTCTGACCATATTCATTTGCATTGTGTAGTTGACTTGAGTCACTGATTTTTGGTCGAGACTCGTTTTAGATGTCTTGATCACTTGTACATTTTTAAATTGCACCTGTGTTGAATCCAGTTTCACAATACGGGTTTGACCTTGTGTTCGGGAGAACTTTCATTATGCATTTCCTGATCTGTTGCATGTTTCACATGTCGTAGTGGCGAGGCCGTACACGCGTGCGTGTACTGCAGCCATACAGTTTTAACGTTTTAAAATATGGCGAGGCCGTACACGCGTGCGTGTACTGCAGCCATTCGATATTGATGTTTTAAATGATATTTCAATTGTTTGAATTGATTTGGTTAAATTTGATGGTTTTGTTCATAATCGCCGTTTAGGCAATTTTGATTGTTTTCTAAATTATCTTCAATAATAATCCCTTTATCCATCTTCGTTGATAACTTAAATCTGCTGATTTATTGTTTTAACACTGTTAAGTGTTATATTTACCGTTATCCGATTTCTTTGTTAAAAAGGTCGGATAGGTGAATCTATCTTTGACTGTCGTCTAATTGCTATTTAATTATTATTGCTTCTATGCACTAATAACTGAGTTTGAATTAGACTGACCCGTGTATTATTTTCTTTTGAATGTAATACTCGGGTCAGACCGAGTATTTTTACAGCTTGAAGATTTTCAGGCAGCGAAGTTAGAGAGAGAGGGGATACCGCTTCACTTTAGTTTCTTTTCAGGATTTTTGTACTTAAAAGATATATGTATACTCCGCTGTATTAAATGTAATTCATTGTATAACTCTGATATTTGTATATAAAAGAAAAGTTCATTTATGAGAAATATGATTATTATTTTGTGATTCTGTGACTGATTCTGTTTAAATGTTATAAACTAAATAACAATCCGTCATTTTGGACGTTTCTAGTTGGTTTAATTACCGACTAGAGGCGGTCAGAGCGGCGGGTCGTTACATTTACATAATAGATCAGAGTCATTTAAATTAAAATTCCAATTACTAACAACTTAAATATTTCCTTCAATTTATTATGCTAGAAATATTCGTTTAATTTATCTTAAATAAAAATCCAGTTAGAAATATCATACCTTTAAAGTTTCCAATTTTAATAAGTTTGCATCAACTTATGGAGAGAAGTTTTTAAATAAGTTCCATCAAATAAATTTCCAATTTACCTCCCAATCTTAACTGATTTAAATCATTAAAACTCTATATATACATACGATATCTTAAGCATGTCCTTAACCATTTAACATAAATAATCAAACTCCATTGTTCAACTTATTTATTTTTATTTAACCGATTTAAATATAACTTAAATTCGAAAATTTAACTATATATGTATATATAAAATATATTTATATAATATCCAAATTTAATATTTATTAAGCCGTATCTTATCCAAACAATATTTCAATTTGTACAGGACATTGATTTAATTCAATTTACTATTAATATTATTAATTCATTAACTAAATTCACTACTTACATTTTTTCTCTTATATGCAACTCTTAGCCTAGTATACCAATTTACATCACTTCAATTTATTCGTCATTTTGTTTCAACTGTAAATACTTAGCCTTATATTCCCAAGGTTTCATTTCATTCTCAGCATTTGCTTCATTATTAATTATAAAATCTTTATTTCTTCAAAATTAAATTTACGTAAATCTTATTAAAATGACAAATTTAATTAACGAAAATTACGGATCGTTACATTTATAAAGTATAATATACCATCTAACAAGCAATGAACAATTTTTGATTCATATCCTACCACTCATAAATTGCTCTATCATATATCATCTAAGGTTTATCACCGAAGAAAAATGAAAATTTTCTATATTGAAGATTTGTAGGACAAACTAGATTAATATTGTGATCCATGATTTTTATTAAAACGTTCTTAAATGAGGCGATGCATCTTGAGAGTTACCCGACTCTCCTACTCCTCAGATATTTTGTCATAATGTAAGCTGCTAAATATGGTCATCTATATAATTATACAATAGGAAAAGCTATTAATGAAAATGAAGGTGTAGTTGGTGGATAAGGGCCATTTTTTTGCATATAACTTCTGATTGTTTTTTTTCATGTACATTCTTGGTTCCTATAGCTTGTGTCATTTTAAAGCCAAAATTTGAACAATATTTATCAAGAAGTGATGATTTATAGAATACAAGAATTGGTACTACCATAGTAGGTTGATGAGCATTAATGTTTTCACATATAAATTGATTGTTTCATATTATTATTTTTGGCATGCTTTAGGTTGCATCTTGGGTCACTTTTAAGGTTAAAATTTGAGTAAAATAAATAAGAAGTGTGGTTCATAAGACTGAAGCACTGGTATTCTTATAAATTAAAGATGCATACAACTAATATAATTACATATTTTGTCGGTTTTTTTAAAATGCAACAAACTGATATTATAGATTTGTATCATTTTTTTATTTCTTTTATTTCCTTAATTTGTTTATCTATGGAATAAATCTTAGGTATGAACTAACAATCATATTAATGATTACAATTTTGAAAAAAATTATACCACATAAAAAAATCTTACAAAACAAAATATTGCCAAGTTAGTATGTTAAAAAAATCTATAATGGACTACAACTTTAGGTGATTACGTACTAAACAAAGCTTCTAAACTCTAATCGGTCCTACTAGTTGCTTTGAATTATCATAAAATTCACAATAATAATAACTTATGAAAGCAAAATTAATCTGATAAAAGAAATCATGTTAAGTAATTGTTTTAATTTGTATTAAAAGAACAAATATCCATACACTAGCTCTAGCGTTATCACAAACACCATGAATGCATCAAAATAACGGTATGATATAATATAGCGAACTAATCGATAGAACTATGTATTAATCATCGCTTACTAAAACATCTCATTGATAAAGTATTAGGCTAGCACACTTAAATTTAAACTAAGAAATAACATATAAACTGAAATATGGACTAAATTATTTAATGAACAGTTATTTTATTTCACAATTGGCATATAAGAAAAGGAAACGTGTTGTTTACAATATAATACCACCTCTGCTTATGCCACAAAGTTGCAACCAAATAACATAAATATATGGACTAAAACTAGGGTTGTAGGATACGATGGAATAATACACTATTAGCATCAACTTATGTTTTTTCGTTGAAAATCTTGAAATTAATAATGCATAAGGTAAAATTTTAATATTAAAAATTCTGAAAGACATATTTATCAAAAATTTTACATTATTTTCATAAATGTCCCAAGTCTAACAAATTAGGAACAACATATAAATCTCAAAAATTCATGATATTTTTGTTTGTATTCTAAATTATATAGTGAAGTTAACAAAAAACTACAAACCCTAATTAGAAAAAGAAAGTTTACTCTTTAATCAATCAAAAGTAAAACCCTTTAAAGAATTTTTAGTTTCGATCTGTTTATACCTATGTTATTCGATTGTTGATGAC
Source organism: Allium cepa (assembly GCA_030765085.1). Classification (NCBI taxonomy): domain Eukaryota; kingdom Viridiplantae; phylum Streptophyta; class Magnoliopsida; order Asparagales; family Amaryllidaceae; genus Allium; species Allium cepa. The sequence goes on along the minus strand of CM060946.1, from coordinate 99,879,128 downwards.
ACGTTGGTGAATTGACTTAAAAGCCCAATTTTATCGATGTTTATTACATTGCTTCAACGAAATCTGAATAATCTTTGCTTGAATTTTCTCGATTCTTCCTTACATGATTAGCAAAGGTTGATCATTTGAGATTATCGACTTCGCTGCTATATTGTTGCAAAACTTTGCTTTGCCTTATATTCGAGTTTGATGATAAGCCGTGCTTCCAATAAAAAGAATAAAATATCAATAATGCGGGAGATAAGGAGGAAATGTCCTTGTTTAGTCAGTGAGTAATTAAGAACGTGGGCATTCGTAATGACAGAATATTCATATCATCTGTTTGAACTTTAAAGTATATTTTGGATATTTCAAAAGCTTCAAAATAGATATCCACATTATATATAGACATAGGTAAGAATAATTATACCCAAAATTTGTGCAAGCCAAATATACCCAAAATTTATACAAGCCTAATATTTCAAAAGCATCAAAACTGGACAACCCCAAGTCAAAAGCAAATGAAATCGCCGAAGCTAAAGCCAGCCCACAACCCCATTCAATCCACCTGGCCCCTTCAATTTCTTTGAGATAAATCCTTCTGCTACATAAACCCTTATTCATTCTAAAAAGACAAAAAATTAACGCATCTTCTCCGCTTGATTAGCTCAAACTTTACCGATTCCTCAATCTCCATTTTCACGAGATTTCCCTCACGTTGTTTTCTTAACGAATACTATACTGCCATCTACATTAACCAATCTTGATACATAAGATATCACTTTGATGATCAAAGTTTGACGTAATCTTCTCCGTTAGTGCACGTCTATTGATTTTTCAAAACAAGCTGACTTAAAAATTGGTATTTTCTTATTTTAGTTAGTTATTAAAATTATTAAAGCTATGTTTTTCTGTTTATTTTTCATATGTTAATTAGAATATATTTTCCATCCATTCTTTGAGACAATCGTTGATATTAATTTCGATATTTTATTTTTCTATTTATAAATTAGACCAGATTTCTACCTCTGCACCCATAAAATCATTGACTTATAACAGAAGGTTTCCTTCCTTTTAGAAGCCATCTTCACCTTCAGCTACACGACTAATCAATTAAGTGCTTTCTCCTTAGTAAGTTCATTGATTTAGGGAGTTAATTCTTTTTTCTTTGTGCATGATCAATTTAGATTTTACTTTATTCATTTTGTTTTATTTTAAATTTTTTAAAAGGCTTATACTTTTTTTTGTTAATACAGTAAGTTATATTAATTTCAATCCACAACCCACAAAAAAACAGCCCCTGAAACTAAAGTCCAGCCCACAACCCCCAACCCAACTAAAGTCCAGCCCACAACCCCCAACCCGGCCCATGCCATTTCTTTGAGATAAATCCTTCTACCACGAAAGCCCTTATTCATTCTGAAAAAACAAAGCACTACCGCATCTTCTCCACTTGATTAGTTCAAACTTTTATTGATTCCTCAATCTTCATTTCCCTCACATTGTTTTCTTAATGGATATTATACTGCCATCTACATTAACCAATCTTGATACATAAGATATCATTTTAATGATCGAAGTTTGACATAATTTTCTCTTCTGGTGTACGATCGTTGATTTTTCAAAACAAACCGACTTAAAAATTGGTATTTTCTGATTTTAGTTAGTTTCTAAAATTGTGTTTTCCTGACAAACACTATTGACCAAGTGGTTAATTGATTCGGCTTTGGTGCAAGAGGTCACAAGTTCGAAACTTGCTTTCGAACGTTTATTGACATGGGATATGTTGTCCCAAATGATTTGTTGTATATAAAGTACCATTTCAAAAAAAAAAATGTTTTACTATTTATTTTTCGTATGTTAATTAGAATATATTATCCATCCATTATTTGAGATAATCGTTGATATTAATTTCGATATTTTATTTTTCTTTTTATAAATTAGAGCAGATTTCTACCTCTGCACCCATAAAATCGTCGACTTATAACAGAAGGTTTGCTTCCTTTTAGAAGCCATCTTCACCTTGAGCTACACGATCAATCTTTTAAGTGCTTTCTCCTTAGCTAGTTCATTGAGTTAAGGAGTTAATTCTTTTTTCTTTATGCACGATCAATTTTGATTTTACTTTATTTATTAAAAAAACAGTTTTATTAAAGGTTTATACTTTTTTATGTTAATGCGGTAAGTTATATTAAATTTCAATCCACGACCCGTAAGGAAAAACAACCCGCCGATACTAAAGCACAGCCCACAACCGGCCCATGCCATTTCTTCGAAAACAGCACCGCATCTTCTAATTTATTTGTTCGCTTTTGTAACGGCGGCGCTTGATTAGCTCAAACTTTTACCGATTCCTACTTAATCTCCAATTTTACGAGATTTCCCTCACACTGTTTTCTCAACAGCCACTACGCTGCCATCTATATCAACCAATCTTCATACATAAAAAGTCACTTTGATCATCAAAGTTTGACGTAATCTTCTCCGCTGGAGCACTGCCATTGATTTTCAGAACAAGTTGACGGCCTCTTTAAAAATTGGTATCGTCTGATTTTAGTTGGTTATTGAACTTACTAAAGTTGTGTTTTTTTTTTCGTATGTTAATTAGAATGCATCATCTATCCATTATTTGAGATAATCGTTGATATTAATTTCAATATTTTAATTTTCTGTTTTTAAATTTTTATGCACGATCAATTTAGATTTTATTTATTTGAAAAAAAAAACATTTTTTTTTTCAAAGGCTTACAGTTTTTGTTCATACAGTAAGTTATATAGTTATAATGGCTAAATCCGTGCATGATATTGTATGAAACGTCATAGCAAATGATATATCTTTTTAAACAGGATTGCGAAGTCCAAATCTAATAAGTAAGAGTGAGTATGTGTGAGTGTGCGATAAAGATACACAAAAAGTTGAGTTTGTCAGCCTGCAACTACAAAAATATTATTACTTTTTGAGTAGAATACAAGGGCATGAACTGATTTTGTCAACCTACAACCAGGCACAAAAAATTTCCATTTGTCAACCAAATAACTTCCTAGATCCCATGTTTCATATTTGAGGAATATGGAATCTATAGACAGTGTGCAAATATTGATAGGACCTGGTACATTTTACTATTTAGAAATTAAGGTTTATGCTTTTAGAACTTAATGTAATGTCTGTACTATTGTATTTGCACCTCGTTTAGAGAGATATATCAATCTAATTATTGTATAATTATCAATTGAAAGCTGAAAAAATTATGCAAGCTATACATCACATACAGGTAATGGTAAATAAACTGTCCGAACAAAAGCAATATCCTTGTCATGTACCTCACTCTATGACAGTAATTACACAAAATATATTAAGTGCATACGAAATAAAATAGTTGTTGGAGAACATCGAGCATATTGATCAGTTGGATGTTAATATGAAGTGTGTTGAATCTTAGGTCAGTTGGACGTATAATATGAAGCGTGTGGTTTATAATGAAGTCCCATATAGTGAAGTGCCAGAGAAGTGCATGTTAGTTGCCTGTCAATGTAAAGTTAATTGGTAGGCCAACCTTATTCCTATATGTTACCAACCTCCGTGTTATGAAACCCCCTTCCACTTCCATGTGCTGCATTAATCATGATCTGCGTATTGGTTTTAATCGATTTTCTGTTTGATACTTAAACAGGAAGTTTGAAGCATATAGATAAACATGTGGTCGGAACTTCCTTTGGACATGCTCTTATTAATTTCGAAGGGATTGGCACTTGATGATTTAATAATATTTTCTTCAGTTTGTCGCTCTTGGCGTTATGCATACACAGTCACCAAACATAATCGCGGTGATGAAGCGCCATGGTTAATGTATTCTGGAGGAGAACAGGAACCAAATACTGCTGTTTTCTACAACATGTCCCACAAAAAGGAGGTAAAGATTGGAGGTCAACCTGGCCGTTCTTTGCACAAGAGGATATTTTTAGGATCAGCGCATGGTTGGTTGATCACAGCCGATGAAAAATCAGAACTTTCACTTGTAAATCCATTTACAAGGATACAAATTGATCTTCCTTCGGTTACGACATTCGGAAACTTTCTTCCAATCGCACGGGATGCCAACCGTGAAGTCACACATTACCATTTTAAAGATGACGAGGATAAAGTGCATCGCAAAGTTTTCACCGCAGAAGAACTTCGATATTTTTCGTATGGAAAAGCAACATTGGTATGTTGTGGAGATGGTGGAAAAGTAGAAGATGATTACACTGTAGTGGTCCTGCTTCCTAACCTTTATTGCATAGCATACGCAAGACGTGGGGACGAGAAGTGGACAACTCTTGCTAACTATAAACAGTGCAGAGAAGCGATTTCAGGCGACGTCAATGAGGCTAAAGTGTACACTATTATTTGGTCTGGAATGGTCGAATGCTGGGACTTTAGCAGAAAAAACCATGTTGTGCCAGAACCTGTAATATACGTTCCTGAAGATCGAAAGTTGGCCTCGTATTCCTGCGAGTATGCGTTTTACCTTGTACAGACACCATGGGGTGATATATGGCATGTACGGAGAAGGAGAAAAGGATGCATCCCAAAAGGCGGGTATCTCACTAGAAAGATTTGGATCTACAAAGTTGATTTTGCAAAGAAAAAACTGATACGCGTTAAGAGTATAGGAGAGTATGCTCTTTTCGTAGGAGGCAATGTGCCCCGGTGCGTGTCTTGCAAGGATAATCCAAATCTCAAACCCAATTCAGTCTACTTTACGGATGATAGTCCTCCCATGAAAAGCTCGGATAGGATGAGAATGTTTCGAAGAGACATTGGCATCTACTGCTTTGATGATCGAAGCATTGAGCTTATCATGCCTAAAAATTCATTGTTAAAGTGGCCACCACCTGTTTGGCTTCGGCCTCCAATTATTTGAATTATCATTATCTTATTAATTAATTAATGCTTCTAGCAGCTTTTCATCAATAATTGAGAATTCCTTTAATCCAATGCTGCTATAGCCTTTCAATCAGTAAATTACTAGTTATATATGTGCGTTCACATTACTCATCAACCTTGTTATGTATGTACTTACTGGGTTAAACCTTGTTATGCAGTTGCTTGGTAAACATTACTTATCAACCTTGTTGTGTAGTTACTGGTTTCCTTTTTTATTAATGTGACGACTGAAATGGATTTGTTAGGTTGAGTTGGCTGGTGGGTACTTGGTTTGTGTTTCTTACTTCAATTTCTGCAAATATGACTTGCCTTTGCTTGAGATTTTCTGCACTGTAGCGTGTGATGCTCGTTGTTCTCAGTCTTGTATTCTCTGTGACCTAAACTGCGTGGGTTTAGTCACCAATTCATCGATAGCACCAAGAAGCAAGAGGCAGCTGGTCAATAAAGTAAGCGCATTAAATATACTGGCAGGGTGCACATTTGACGTGCAAATGCACACCGCTGGTGGAGTAATGGGCATGCATGAAATATAGAACAATAGTGCAGCACCAGTTAGCTCCACTGGTCGAGACAAACCGATTGAACTCTTTTTTGTTATTTTGTATGCAAATTAGAGAGGAGGAAATGAAAATGTTAGTTAGGCTACTGATATCCGAAGTTAAAAGGTCCAGTTATCTGGTAATGATTTTCCAGGGATAAAAGATTGATCTTCTCATTTATTCTTTTTATGTTAAGCTTAAAACAATCTAATCCTCCTTATCCTATTGCGCATCACATTATTATATTTAATTTATCTAATTAAATCTCCTGAGTAACGCTAATAAAGATTAGAAATGTCATAGACTTCCATTTTAAAGAATTTCGTCTTCATAATTTAGTAAGGACTACGTAATAAGCATATTAATCATGCAAACATCTGTAATATCACCTAACAACAATACTAGTCTACCCGATTGACAAAAAGTCTATATACAACAAGCATAAAGCATACCATCAAAACAATGCATGATAAGTCTCTTTAATTATGTCTTCCATCTTCCAAGTACAGTATTTCTCGTTGTCACTCCATTAGACTTTCACTAACTTGATTGTCTTGTTTCTTAACATCTTCTCATCTCTTGTCACAACTCGCACTAGTTGCTTAACAAAATTTATATAAGCTTCCACTACTAAATCCTCCAATGCATCCAGAGCGATAGTAGTCATTGGATCATGTACATACTAAGATGAGAAATATGAAACACATTATGGAATTCTACCAAACTATTCGGTAATTCTATTCTATAAGGGAGATTCGGAATCCTCTCTATAATAGAAAATAATCCTACATATTTCATTGCTAATTTCCCTATCTTTCCAAACCATACCATGTCCTTTATCGGTGATACTTTAATAAAAACATGGTCTCTAACTAAGAACTCTAAATTCTTACGCTTTTTATCCACGTAACTTTTCTACCTAGAATGAGTTTCCTTCATCCGTACTCGGATCAACTCAATCTTTTATGTGGCTTCATTCATCATATTTGGACCAAGAACTAATATGTCTTCAGTTTCCAACCAACATGCTAGTAATTTGCAGGACCTTCCATACAAAGTTTCAAAAGACGTCATCCCTATGCTAGTCTGATAACTATTATTATATGAAAACTCAACTAAGCGCAAATGGTCTTTCCATGGCCCACCAAAATCTAGTACACGAGCTCTCAACAAAACTTAAAGTACCTTATAGACTCTCTCTGTCTTCCCATCCATTCGCGAGTGATGGGTGGTACTTATCTTAAGCTTGATACCTAACACCTCTTGTAGACTCTTCTAAAATTTACTAGTAGACAAAGTATCTTGTAACTGCCTATACTACTAGGAATCCCATTCAGTCTAACAATGTTCTTCATAAACAATTTAGATAATGCAGGCGTCGTCCTGATCGACTTAATGAGTATGAAATGTGCACTCTTGGTCGCTCTATCCAGTATAATCCAAATACGCTCATTTCACCTATACGACCCTAGCAGCCGTCAATAAAATCCATGGATATAGAATCCCATTTCCAAACGGTATATCTAAGGGCTGAAGCAATCCACTTAGCTTCTGATGTTTGGCTTTCTACTTATTGGAAATTCGCATGTTGCTTTACCTATAAGCCTACATCCCTTTTCATACATTCATAAAAAAAACTTCACTTCAAATCTCGATACATCTTACTTCCTCCCGGATGAATAGTAAACTTCGATCGATGACAGTCTCTAAGAACTTCCTTAGGTCACCAATATCTGGAACACATAACTGTCCCTTCTTCCTTAACCATCCCTTCTAGTCAAAACTAAAATCTTTCAAATCATCAATCTCTGTTCCACCCTTCAAATTTCTATCTGTTCAGCTAATAATGGATCATCTCTCAACTTAGATGTAACCCTTTTAATCAGTACTGGTCGAACTTCTAAATAAGACAATATAGCAGTATTCTGACTAAAACTAGCAGTCGGTCTTAACTGCATATTACAAGCAGTCAAAGCCTCTAAATCCTTCCATTCTGCCAACCTAGCTAACATCACATTTTAGTGTTTTCTGCAAAGTGCATCTGTCACTCTATTTCCTTTTTCTGGTGTATAATCAATACCGAAATTATAAGCTACTAAAAATTCCCGCCACCTCTGCTATCTCAACTCCTTCTGAGACCTAAAGACTTGTGATCTGGATATAACTTGAATCTTCTCCCAGTAGATAGTTCCTTCACACTTTCAGAGCAAAGATCACGACTGTTAACTCAAATCATGAGTCAGATACCTCACTTCATGTGGTCTAAGCTATCGAGAAACATAGGTAATTGCTTTATTCATTTGCATCAACACGTCCCCTAATCATGTTCTACACACGTCTGTATACCCACCAAATCTTGATTCCCATCTAGAACAATTAACATGGATGCATTGTCAATAAATGCTCTAGCTTCTAGAACGCTTCCTAAATTTACTAGACCGAATAAATTTCATGCCCTTTTTGGTTAGTTTAGTCAGAGGTTCTACTATCTGAGTGAAATTCCTTATGAATCTCCAGTAATAGCCGACTGTCTTTGGTTTGTGTTTCTTACTTCAATTTCTGAAAAAATGACTTGCCTTTGCTTGAGATTTTCTGTACCATAGTGTGTAATGCTTGTTGTTCTCTGACCTCTATTCTCTGACCGCTGATCAGGTTGTTTTGATGTTGGTGTGTTACACATCCAGGCCACTAGCATCACCAACGACCGCTTGAGTTGATCAGTGACCTAAACTGTGAGCGTTTAGTCGCCAATTCATCGGTAGCACCAAAAAGCAAGAGACACTTGGTCAATAAAATAAGCACATTAATATATAGGAGGTGCACATTTGATGTAACACCCCAGATTTTGATAACATTCCTTAGTATATTTAATTAGATAATTAAATAAAATAATGTGTCAATTAGAGCGTTGAGATTTGATTTTATTAAAAGGGGCAGCCGTGCCATTAACAAGTGAAACCAAAAGGGTTTTAAAATGAATTAGAGGATGAGTAAATTAGGAAAGAGGCCATTCCTATATCTTCTCCCATAGCCATGTATTATGCACGTTCACTTCATTTTATTTCATTTTCAAAATTTAAAAGAAAGCAAGGACGACCATCACTAATAAGAAAAGAGGAAAAAGAAAGAAGAAAGCTAGGATGAAGCTAATACAAATCAAATCTAATCATATCTCAATCTCTTTAATCGCTAAGCCTAAGGTGAATAATGTTTTCAATATATTGCCATGTTTTGAGTGATTGATTGTTTGTATATACTTGTTGATGAATCGTACATGTTCATATAGAATTTTACGATACGTTTTAATGTAAACCCTATTAAATGACATCTTTATGTCTTGTGAATATTTATTTAGATCAGAAAATAAGTTTTGGAGATGGGTTTCAATTTTAAATTTTTTTGGAATTAAAGTGGAATTTATATGAATTTTCCAGTAAAGAAAATGTTATTTTGGGTTATAAATTATTACGGGTAAATAAATAATTATTTGGATCGAAATTTTTTATATGTTAGAGAACATATATAATTTGATTTACTGAAATTTTTTCAGATTTTTCCTAAGAGTTTTAATGGTTATATAAAATTATATAAGGTATGAGACTTAAGTGTTTTATATAATTATGGGGGAGAAGGGGGTTTTGTAAAATGGTTAATTTGCCAAAAATGGAAAGTCAGCAGCACTTTTGAAAAGAAAAACCTGGCAACCAATTAGATTTAGACAAACAAGGTAGGTTAAGTACAAAAGAATTATTTTAAAGTATGAATAAATAGCCTTTTTACCATTTCGTCTCCTTCAGCACATAGGTTCCGCCTCCATACTTGACACAGTCGAAACCAATGCATATGGTATCAGGTAACTAGTATGTAATGAATCGAAAGAAGGCGAAAGGTATAGGGTCAAAATCAGGGGGTTCTGAAAGAGATGGGGCTTTGCTTTGGTTTCAAAGGAAAAGAATGCCTGCTTGCTTTCGACTAAGTTTCTTTCGACATAGTTAGCTTTCGACTAAGTCAAATAGTTTAAAAGGAATGGTATCGGTTGGGTTGCTCTTTTATTTTAAATGATTGCTTTCGACATGGTCGAAGCCTTTAGCTGCCACTTTCTACCTTTTAATTCAGATGGTTTCGAAGGGGCCCCTTTTGTTTTCTAAAATTAGACCACCTCTCCATTGTTTTCAAAAGGATGGTTTTGACACTATATTTTATGACTTAGGAAATGGTTTCGAAACAACTGCTTTCGACTTAGATGATTTTAAATGCCTTTTTTCTTTTAAATGAAGTATAGCCCAAAATTGATTTTGAAAGAGAGGATTTGAATGGTTTCAAAAGGTTCTTTTGACTTTAATGGGTTTATGTCATTTTGCTCTACTTGAAGGCATAATCAAAATGATTTTAATCGAAACGTGCTTCGACGTAGCCAACTTCGAAACTGTTTTGAAAAGTTTTCACGTGTTTTAAATTGAACCCAAATGCTTTTGGAAGGTTTATGCACTACAATAAAAATACCCTATTACAACACCATTTTTACAACGGTCTTTAAATGTCTGTTGTAATAGAACTCTATCACAAGCGATTTTATTAGGCTTGTTGTAATAAATAGTACTTTTTAACAACTCTTTTTCTTTGCACTTGTAATAGACATCTATTATAATATTTTTTATTTGTCTATTGTAATATATGCCTATTACAATTATTTTATACCCATTGTAATAGATATCAGTTTTCATTTTTGTTTGTCCGTTGTAATAGATGCATATTATAACAATTTTCTTTTGTCCATTGAAATAGATTCCAATTTTAACAATTCCTTTTTTTGCTGGTTGTAATATATATATATATATATATATATATATATATATATATATGTATATATATATTTATATATATATCACAACCTTTTTAGTTTACCAATTGTAGCAGATACCAATTTTCATCAACTCTTAACCGTTCATCATCATCATCGATTATTTTTAATAATTAATTTGTAATATGAAATAATTATAAATACTAATAATCATTATTCAATAATTAGTATAAGAATTAACTAATAATTAATAAATCAAGAAATAAAAAGCAATATTTAATGATTATCATTAAATAATTAATGTTGGATAATTAACAATTAACGATTAAAATGAATATTTAATACTGAAAATAAGGGACACTTCACTGGAATCAAACTTAATACACAATACATCCTCCTCAAAAAATAATATAAATTACATCTCTATTTTCAGATATTACAATTTTCTTTCCTACAACACCCCTCTTCTCCATTGAAGCAATGTTGATTCTTCATATGTGGATGTTATTCTCACATACATAATTAAAATATGTACCCCATTAATTATCAATCTTCAAAACACAATGACTTTTTGTACAAATGACGGAGTAACAAACTATTTTCACCATCAAATTACAAATTTTATTTTATTTCTGATGAGTGGCATGTGCATATGTAACAACAACGGCATGACAAGTTATTCGCCCGCGCGCCCTTGTCCAAAGGTGGAGTTCAGGGTGGAGTCCCAAAAAAAATTAAATTGATGTTTTTCAAATTTTCTGCAATTATATCGTTTGATTGCAGACAATTCAGCAATTATATATAATAATTGCGGAAATGTCCAAACTTTTAGCTCCAATGAAAGTTTAAATCCAAACTTTGGGCTCCAAAACCCCAATTTTTGGCTCCAATGTCCACAATTCTTTTCACCCCTTATCGGATCATTCCTTATCCTTTCATGTATTCTTCCCTTATTAGATCCACAGATCTTCCCGAGATCCCCAAAACATGACACATTCTCCATCATCAATTCCACAAACAATCACCACAGAGCTCAAATCCAAATCGATCACAAACAATCATCACTTTTATTGTAGTTGTTAACCTTTTTAATTTGACATCATCTTTATTAACTATTAAATATAATCGTCTATGAAATGGAATGTAAACTATATTTAGTTCAAAACTGTGTTATCATGTCTGCTAATATCATGTTTTTTTATTTTCAAAATGTGTAAATGTACATATGGAAAGTTAGGTCCGGTCAAGATAAAAGTTTCTGATAATATTTGTTACTGGTCCCATTTTGGTTAGCACATTACTTTCCCTCCTTGTTTCCTCCTAAACTTTATTTCCCACTTATCCTTCTTCTTAGTTTTCAATTTGCACAGCCACTATCTCAAACCAAAATATAACTCCACATTCCTCCGCACAGCTTCATCGCCTCCTCCATTGAGTTCCTCCCCTCGTTCTCGTAAATCTTTATTTTCCCATCCGTTAGAAAGTAAACCTTACTTCCGCTCCATCTCCTTCTCATAGTACAAAACTCTTTCCCTTCAATTATTTTCTTCTATAGGGAATGCCGCAGCGAAATGAGACGGTTCACTACTGAGCTAATCGGACGGCGACGGAAGGAGTCCGTGTGCCGCACACATCACCGCAAGCATGCTTATCGATTAGCTCCTTTTGATTTCTCAATCTTCTTTCCTTTCTCTCAGTAAAAATCCCAATTTATTTTTTGCAATAGTGGAAGAAATTACAGCTAATACACTTGATTCCTCTGGATCTGAGTGCAAAACCCTAGTTCATAGCTCCTGTGAACTCGGGCGACTGCTAGGGCATGGAACGTTTGCGAATGTGTATTTGGCAAGAAATATGAAGATGAATTTGAACATCGCCATGAAAATCGTGGCGAAAGAGAACGTTATACAAGTAAACATGATGGGCAGGTTAAGAGAGAGATTTCGGTGATGAAAATGGTTTCGCACCCTAATATAGTGGAGTTGCATGAAGTTATGGCAACGAAATCAAAGATTTTCTTGGTGATGGAACTTATGAGCGGAGAGTTATTTTCGAGGATTGCAAAGCATGGGAGGCTGAAGGAGGAATGTGCTAAGCACTATTTCAAATAGCTTGTGTCTGCCATTGATCTTTGTCATAGTCGTGGTGTTTGTCTTAGGATTTGAAGCCCGAGAATCTATTACTGGACGATCAAGGTGTGCAACAGTTGTTCAATAATTTTTTGATTATTGAACATTGATTGAAATAGCACTTTGTTTTATTCCATTTTGAAATAGCACTTTGTTTTATTCCATTTTATTGTCAAAATGCAATACATAGTTAAATCTAGCTAGTTCAATGCATGCATAAACAGTGCTAAACTTGATATTATAGATGCTGCAAATCGCTAATGGTTACAAATATGAAGAGTTATATTATGCTTTCAAAATTCAATTCCAAACTACTATCTTGTTCAAACATAAATTTTTTTTTAACATATCTAGTGTGTTGATTCATGTTGTTCAGATCTTAAAGTCTATGTATTAAGTTATAGGATGACAACATGGTAGCCATGTACAAAAGGTCCTTGTAAGAAGAAAGCAAGAGAAAACCATGTTACTTGGTGAAGAACCTGAGAAAGGATCCGCTTTAACACAAGTAAGTTATATGTTAAGTCTTGAATTTGAGACTTAAATGCACTGGTATCTTTTTGTGGTTTTTTTTTATATATTCTCACTTATTCTCTCATTTGTTGCACTGATATCTACTTTCAATTTGTGTGATGCTTTTATCTACTTCGTGTGCACTTTTCATCTTTGTGTGTGTTTTTTAGATGGTATAATTGAATCTACTTTTCATCTTTATGTGCACTTTTGTCTACTTTTGTAGTTATAGTTTTCTTCCATTGTGCATGCAGTACTATTGATAGATGAAGAAATTGAAATGGATGCTTCGTGTTTTGTCGCACAATCATGTGAAGTAGCTGCAAGCATAGTTTTCATAATCCGATCCTACCGCGGTTGAACCGCGAATAACCCCGAGCCATGGGGGTCAAAGGCCGGAAACTCAATCAAACCTCCTTCACGCAAGAACCTTGGTTCGACATTTGAATTGATGGTTTAACCCTTCATTTGTACACGGTTGAACTCTTTCATATGCGCAATTTCTTCATTTCTAAATATGTTTCCAAATCTCCGTCCGATTTATATTCGTAATTAGTGCAGCTAGTGTAATAAATTTTATTTAATTTTTCATATTTGAATTAATGTGTGGATTATGAATTAATATCGTATATATTTATTGAAGATGTTGATTTATTGTGTACTTCTGGTTGATACGTTGCATCTAAATGTATTAATTTTCAAAAAAAATATGTGTGGTTCTTGACGGTTCGACCGGTCAAACTCTCGAAACCTCAAATCTTGAGTCCTCGCGGTTTGATACACGGTCCAGTTATGAAAACATTGGCTGCAAGACTAATGAAAAATATGGATACTCCAACCAGTAGTGGTGTCAATTGAGTTGTAATAATGTAATAATTATTATTATTATTACAACCTACAATTATATCTTGGACCCGATTCACATGTTATGTTGCTCTATCTTGTACAAAATATCTCATATACTTCATGTTTTGCAGGCAGTTGGGGCTGTTTCTAAGTTTTGGCACTGCTTGCCTTTCTCTTTACTCCTTAATTGCTGGAGTTTTTGGCATGAATATTCATTACTCATGGAATGATGGTCATGGCTATATATTTAAATGGGTATGTTTCTGCTGTTGATGATCAACCATACATTACAACATCATATTTTTCTTATTCGCCATATATTGATGTTTGCTTACTTCAACATTGAATTGGGAAACACATAGATCATTTTCTTAATTATAAAATTATAGTTTTCATTCTTTATCTCACAGTTTTGCTTGAGTATACATGAAAGGTGGATGGACAATCAAATGACTTCTCATCTTTGTATATGAATTTACTTTCAATGATTATGTATACGGTTCACTTAAACTAATTTTTTCTACAAGTTCTAGAACTAAAATTTTAGATGATGCACATATATAAGTTTAGTCTATATAGCGATAAAATCACCATGAGTTTTATGTTGCTATATATTTTTCATTGTTTTGGTAGATATGTATATATTTCTTCTGTAGGATTTGTATTATAAAAGACTAAGAATACATGAATCATTTTGACATTTAGAAATATAAAACTTTTTTTTATTTTTAAACAATATAAATGAATATGTTTATTATCGGTATAATATTTTGCTTTCAATGGCAAATTTATTTTAAATTTGTGAGTGTAATATGATAGTATTTATATTTTTTTTCTTATTTGAATTTTTTAACAACGGACAAAAACAATTGTAAAAGACCCTATGGTAATGGACAAAAACAGTTATAACTCATGCTATTGCAACGGGCAAAAACATGTAAATGTTGCTATTGTAACAGTTAGGGACCGTTGTAAAAAAGTCTAATACAACGGGCTTTTACAACGGTTTCAAACCGTTGTAAAATCTTCTACATCTATTACAACATCGCCTAATAAGAGGTGCGCTGGTCCTTTGCGAAATCTCTATTACAACGGGTATTGTCCATTGTAAAAGGGTATTCTTGTTGTAGTGTGGCTCAATGCTTTCGAAATATTTTAAAAGAGGTTTCAAATGGGTGGTTCCCCAGAGGTTTCGAAGGAGTCGAAAGGCGTAATTTTCTGAAGGTTTCGAATGTTTTCGAAAGGAAAGGTTTTTCTCAATGGTTTCAAAAGGCAATGTTTAAAGGTTTTGAAAGAATAACGTCTAAGGTTTTAAAGCTTTCGAAAAGGAGATTTCCTTTTTTTAAATGCAAGCAACCAACAATACAAAGTAAATAAAAACAAGTGGTAAGAGCACGATACCAGAGGGTGCAGAATTGTTAGCAATTTATTTTAAAAGCAGCAAATTATTTTTTAAGCATGTAAGCAATTATTTTTTTGACGGGCTAAGCAAAGCAATCAACTAATTCTTTCTTATTTGCTTCTGCAACATGAAAATAAAAATAAGATATATATATATATATATATATATATATACATATATAGACACACACACAGAGTATTTCTTTTAAAATAAATTTATCAAAGAAGAAACGAAAACAAGCGAAAAGCAAAACAACCGAGAATAAAATAAGTGAAAACTTTTTAGTCAACGAGACTTTCTTTAAAAAAAGTACGGATGGAACTTAAAATAATTTAAAACAAACAATACGAATCAAATTAATTCTTTTTAAAGGATAAAACAAAACCAAACTCGAAGAAAAAAAACTCTTTTTTCAAGGGAATCAAAATAATTAAAAAAATAAAAATAAAACCAAACCAAACCAAAGGAAAATAAAATAAACTTCACTCAGCCACACCTGCATATCTTCAAACTTGGCCACCAAATCCAATTCACGTTTTGAAATTCGCGAGCTAGTTCACGGATTGATTCGTAGTTCGAGGTGAGTTGATTTTGATGAGGATGCAGTTCGGTTGTAGTTTGATTCTCCAGCTTTGGGTTCGACTGGCGTGGTCGTGTGGGTTACGGATGGAGGTTTGTGGATGTGTAGGAATTGGGAAAGAGGATGGTTTGTTGTGATGTAGATGATGGAGTTGCTGCAATGACTGACAGTGTCCGTTGATGGCAATACTAGGCAATGGCAGTGTTGTAGAGTGACTGTGTGGAGTTCAGGAGCAGATGCTGATGGATGGTGACTAAGTAGAAGGAGTTATGGTTTGACGTAGTAGAGCAAGTGTGACTTGTTTGTCAGGTTGATTTATGGTAGCAGTGATTTGGTTGTATGCTTGTGGAGTTAGTAACTGAAGTGTTGTTGAGGAATGTAACAGTGCAATGAAGTAGCAGTAATGAGCAGTAATGAAGTAAGGCAGTAGGATAGGAGTTGTCGAATGGCAGTGGCAGGTTGTGGTGGCTGTTTAGTGAAGGAGAGTGTTGAACTGTGGCTGATGATGTAGGTTGTGCAGATATGTGTCGACGGTGAAGATGGTTGAACTGTGCACTGTGCAAATGTGTGTTGACAATGGCTACTATGCTATGGTTGTTGGAAGGAGGATCAGTGGAATGTTGTTGATAGTCAAGCAATGCAGTGATGTAAGATTGATGATGTTGCAGCAGTGTTTGAATAGAGGTAGTGGGCAGTTGTTTGTGGCAGTTTTTTTATATTGTCATATGCACTGGTTTGTATGGTTTGTGGAAGTGCAACAGAGTTGCTGCTATTGTATGGGAGTCTGTTATTTGGCAAGCAAGCGGCAGAGAGTTGCAGAGAAGTGTTGATTTGTGTGTCAATTAATGAAGTAGTTGGATCAAGGGGCAAGTGAGGATGTCGAGGAGGACTTTGCTGGATGTGGCGATGTGAAGGAAGGGGCTCTGTGCAGTAATGTGGTCAGTTGATGCAGGTCAGCAGTGGGTAGAAAGTGGTTGTAGAAATGATGTGGTGGTCAGGTTGACAATGTGGTAGTTGTTAGGGATGTAGTTTAGTTTGTGGTATAGTCTGGGTGGTTGTATGAAACAGCAACGTGATGCACGGTTGTGTGCACACTTGCACAATTTTGGAGATGTAAAACATAAATGTATGTTGAAATGAACTGGAAATAAAATTGTAAATGAAATGGAAATATTTTTTTCGAAATGAACTTGTTTATTATTTTTTTTTTTTTTTAAATATGAAAATGCAAATGGAAAAACAATAAGAAAAACAAGCACACGAATAAAATGTCACAAAAATCACACGCAAACACAACGCTAATTTTTTTTGATGCAATACACACACAAAACAAACAAATAATTCGAAGAATAGAAATTAAAATCAAAGCAAATTTCTCGACAACGAAGTCAAAATCTTGTTCGGATGACGGAAATACTATTGGTTAGAACACCGTCGATCGAATTTATAATAAAACTAACCGCAAGCGCACAGTGACAATTTTAGTATGTTGCGAGTACAGGTTGATCCGCAGGGAATTGTTAAATTTTAAATTTCTATTCAATCAAATTAAACCAAGGCTTGAGAGTGTTAAGCTAAAAATGTAGAAAAATCAGCAAAGAAAATAGATAAAAATATGACAGTAGAAGACAATTTAGAAATAAATCCGCTCTCTAAATCACATAAATCAACAAAATGAAATTATGATATCTCTTTTGGTCATTAGTGAATTTAATTGATGTGTTTGTCATAAGTATGGCATATTTGTGCTATTAATTATAGCTCAATGTAAACCATCAAACTATAACACAACCACTAAACCACTATTTAACTTTCATGAAAAATGAATAATGAACATGAAAATAAAATCTATTCTAAGTATGACCTATTAACTATTGATTAGAAATATAGACCATCAAATTTTGATTTTAAAATCACTTCATTACCAGCATCATAGGTAGATGAAGAGGTAATTCGCGTTTGTTGTTTGTTTAAGCATGGTCTATTTAGTATCAACAATATAGCCTATCAAATTCAAAGTTAAAACAACAAGTTAAACCACTTCAGATATTTCCATTAAGAAATATATATATATATATATATAAATGATTAAAAAGTTGAATCTACATATTAGAGAGCTTAATTACCCATAAATTGAAGAGATTTAGCCTGTCATATTTATTATCATATCAACAATTATAGCATGCAACATGAAATAAAAACAAGAGAAAAGGAGAGCTAAATGAAAAGAGTGCTAATTAAAAATGAAATAAAAACTAATCTACTTGCAAGAAAAATAAACTAATTACTAACATGAAAGGAAAAGAGCATGTAAATAAAAGAGAACATTAATTACATTGCATAAAAAAGAAAAAAATTCATGAAAAGAAAATGGCTAAGTAGCAATGGAAAAAGAAAGCTTTGATTTATTTGTGAGCCTAAACTAAACTAAAAAGGCTATGCAAAAGAGAGGAGGATTACATGAACATATGAGGTATTTATACATGTTTTAAAACCTTAATTCACTTTTTTGAAGAATACCCAAACTACCGCTTAGCAAGTGTGACCACCAAGTTATCATTAGCATGAGGTAATCATGCATTAAGTTTGCGTGAAACTCTAATGGTCATTAGCATGTGCATTAACTCCTAATTTGTGAATCAAGGTAGGTGGGTAGGTGGGGTCCCCCATGATACATGAAATGAATTATTTTCATCTTCATTTGTTTCTCTTTAATCTTGTGCATGCATATATCTTCATGAAACCACTTGCATTTGAATCAAAATTCCTACAAAAATCATAAACATGTCCAAGTAATTTTTCTCAAATTAATATATGCACAAAAATGACCATTTTGTCCCTATGTAAAGATAAATGTGTGACGATTTGAAAATGATTTGAATTTTGGTTTAAAGTGTAAAAACACCATATACGATCATTTATTTAATTAAATTCGATAAAATATGAAAGTAAAAATATGCATATTTACATGCACATCACAGCATTGTCTAGCCTTCAGAATCAATGGTTGTAGGTTGGTTGGTTTCGACTAGAATCAATGGTGCAACTGGAGCAGTAGAGGATGCAGCTTCTCATCAGGTCTGAGGTAGGGTGATCGACGAGTCTTTATAAATAATAGAACCTGGCATTTAACACGGTTAGGTAAATTTAACTTAGAATAAAATACCTATGTGACCAATACCCAGAATCCAAAGGAAGTCGACGTATGTTGACTGATCGAATTCTGGCTATTGACTGGGGCAAGTTGTAACATCCCCCATCTAGAGACCTAAAGTTAAGCACTACAGATGCTGCAGTCGTTTATAGTATTAACTTTCGGCGACTAAATACGGCTATGTTAGTGGTATCTATAATATCAAAGGCACTTGAGTATGAAACAAATCACAGATTTCAAAACAACATTTTTTCCATTACATTTCAAAGCATATGTTCCATATTCAGATTACATAATCCCAAAATGTTTCCCAAGCAATGATGAAATATACTTATTACAAAATACACCTAGAGTGACATATAAAGATACCTCCTTGGATATACAGACTCGCAACTAACTTAATACACGACGGAAATACCAACAAAACAAGGAGCTGCAACTCCTAGAAATATTTTCATAAGAAATATTTAAACTTTATAATATTTTAAGAACATATTGGAATACAAATAGTTATACTGGAATAATAATTTAAAATTAATTATAGAGTTAATTGACTAAAATTAATTGGATAAGATTTAGTTAATGATATATTATACGTAAGACTATCATATAAGTAAAATGCCATATAAAAGTTATATAACAATAAAACTTATATGATATGTGTATAAACTAAATGTGGAACATTAAAAAAACCCAAAGAGACTTTAGAAATAAATAAATATGTAAATGTACATATACCGTTATTTTTGATGTGTCTGACACTTGAATCGCTGGGGTATTTTATAAGAAATATATTATTCTATAAGTCGATATCACTGAAATGTATATTGAAGATTATGAATCTTCAATATAATGATGTCCTATACCATAAATATATTAATAAATTACTTACGTACTCCTTAATTGTTGAGCAAACTCAAGCTAGGGATGTTATGCGTAGTATTATTAATATATTGAACAAATGAGGTAAAATAACTATATGTATTTGTTGAGCAAACTTAAGGTACATATACTATACATATTCCACACCATATGGTATGTATGAGTAAATAATCTCTTTTGATTTGTTGAGCATACTCTAGGTCGAAATGAGATTAGAATAAGGAAAAATGGATTAGAAGTTATATGTGGTCCAACCGATAAGGGGTTATCCATCCTTTATGGGGCTATGATTTGCTGAGCAAACTCAAGGCCAAAATACCAAAACAAATGAGTCCTAACACCTACTAGTGAAGTTGTAAGACTTCCATGTTTCATCTTAGGGTTTGGAGAAACATAAAAGACTAGTGGGAGCCTTATTAGAAAAATGAAATGGTAACATTTAGCATTTCTAATATTGTGAACATATGCTATATAATGTTATAATTACCTACGACGGTAAATTTGTGCATATAATATGATTGATAAAACCTTTGTCAACTAACATATATATAAACAAACTGAATTGAAAGTTGACAAATATAAATATAATATATACTTACTAATATTTCTAATTGCATGTTATATAATGTTTCTATACTCATGTAAGTGCCTAATTTCAATTAATTAATACATTTGTAAGTTGGTCACTTATACGTTTATTTTGTTTAGACCATGTATTGCATTTTATAAGTTTTTGAACTCTAAATGCAATTCAAGACTATGGATATTTGATTCATGTACTTTCACATATAAATGTTATATGGTGAATAGTCATTGTTTGCGTACTACAATGTTTCGATGAATTTAATTCATTCAAAGTAAGCCAATAAACAATATTTTAAGATCATGTATTCAACTAGAATGATTTCAAAAGGATCAAATCGTGTTAATATAACACAAGACCATAAACTACGAGATACATCTAAGAACTCAATAATTGAAATGTCATCTTGATCGGTTTACATAAAGTGCAACATATTTGATGTCCTAAATGTTAAGAATATTCAAATGCGATTTTGTAAAAAGTTTGTTATGATATTGTAGTAAGGTTTTCTTTTGAATAGTTCGTCCATTTGAAAGAAAAATGAATGTATAAGAATGGATATAATTTAAGGCAAAGTTGGAATAAAGAGAACGAATAGTCATTTTTGCTTCATAGAGAAACATTGAAAACGAGAATTGTAATAATAAATGATACTTAATATTGGAATATGAAATATGATTTTTATTCCGAAGTTTATTTTCATATAGAAAATTATTTTCTATAACATTTATTCCTTTAAGTTCAAGATATTTGATCAAAGAACTCTCCACTGTAAACTAGTTGCTGCATATGAAATAAGTAAACAATAGTAAGTGAATGGTGGACCTCTAAATTTAGTACGCTGGTATAGTAGTGGCGGAAATAGCGGGAGCATGCCATATAGAACCTAATGATTGCATCAAATTACAAAAATTGCTTTCATAAAATGTACCGAACGTTATTTGTGAAATAATGTTTATTTGTGGTATTGACTGAAAAATAGATATAACTATATTTCAATATGGGTATTATGAATATTCATTATGAAATAGAACTATATTATGGAATTTGTTTTCATAGTAAAAGTGATGCAACAAAAATACATGTGTCCAATATTATTTACAGTTGTTTTAAAATTATAGACTAAGTCGTAGTTTTGAGAAATAATTTTACTATATGATTATGAATCATCTGATACAGTTTAATTATATCTCAAACAATTAATGGATATACACCCATTTAGTGGAAGCATCATAAGAGTTGATGAACTCTTTGAATTAATACATATTGATGTATGCAATCATAAGTCTATTAATACCAAAAGGGTTCAACATACTTTCTTATATTCATCAATGATTTATTACCAATACGAACATGTGTATTAGATACACATATAGTAAGTTTATAATAAAATCATAGAATATAAAAGAAAAGTAAATAAAATAACATGCAATAGAATAAAATGATTTGATTTGGTCGAATTAGTGAGTATATTGGAAAGAGTCCCAGATGTAGATAAAAATGAATATAGATTCAATCTCATAAGTCACTCCTCCATGTGATATATAATGATGCACCAATAAGGAGTAATCAGACATTATTGGAGAACTTACGATTAATTGTGAGTGAAGTTGAGTTAGTTTCTTTCTATAAGGTCATGAGAGTAGTACACAAGGTTGATATTATTTCATCTAAACAACAGTTTACAAAATCATACAAGATAACAGTTTGTAAGAAATCCCAACATATCTTAGGCTAAGGAGTTGGCAGGTTGTGCGAGTCGAAAGATTATAGGTAATAATTGTTCATGAGGGATCTTGTATGAATCTCCAAAAGTCTTTTGGAAAATTCTGTCATCAAATGACATATTTTTGTTTTAAACATAGTTTTGGTAAACTAAAATTAGTTTTATAAATAAAAAGGTTCATAAAGCATTTATGAATCCTTATTCTATTTGCACTAAGAAACAATTGTTGTTTCAAAATATATCAACTTCATTGTGAAGGAATTTCATTGAGAAATTTTTGATAGTTAAATAGAATTGGATTCGATCCAAAGATAGAACTAATTGTATGAGATGAAGTGAAATTAACTAACTTAAATGAACACATAGCATTAAATGTCTAATAAGTATTCTCGTACATCGAAGAGAAACTATGAGTTTCTTATTAATATCGAAAATATACATTACCCTAGGTTGTTCAAATAAACCATATAGATAGTTGACTCTATATGGTACAATGCGCAAATCTGAAAGAATTCCATGTACGCTATCAAAATATGATTTTGGTGGTCATAACCAAAGAGATGTGATCCATCGGTCGAGATTGTGTTTTTATTGAAAGATTAATGTGGTTGGAATTAAATGAGCAATGTTAATAAGAATAATATCGTAAATTTTAATTGTTGAAATTAGCATAATAGATTCGATATTCAACATGCTTAAGTTAATTCAGATTTACTCACAAAATTATCGCTCAATAAGACTTAGTGTTTGGTACTTATGTATTGAAACAGAAAATTCTAAATAATGATTTAGAGTAAGCTGTTTACACATATTAACCAAAAATGCCTCAAAGTTAGTGGAAGCGATATTGGGTTTTGAGTCTTTGGATATGATCGAAGAAATGATATGAATGTGTCATTTTATAAGCATCAAGATTGAATAAGTATTAAATATCAAAAAGTCTGATTTTCAATCAAAGTGTAGATGAAGCATGTGTTCATAAGAAAGAACGTTAAAAGGTACATTTATTTTCTAAACTATAAGTAAACAACACGATGTTGATTTTAACATTTTGCTTGTATTATAATCAACTTAAGTTGTTTTAATACTCACTTTTGGATGGTAAACGTTGTCTTTTATGGTGAGTATAAAAGATATAGGGATTGTCCCAAAACGATATACAAGAGCACCTTATTAAAAAGAGAACATGCAAGTTGGATTCATTATGCATTAGCAATAGGAATTATCATATAGACAATGTTGTGTATGATACTGTGTTTTGTTTATATATTTGAGACATGGAACGGATATAAAATCCAAATTGATATCAATAAATGGTTTTTTGAGGTGTTTTTGCTATTTATGAAATACTAGAGAATTGTTTATAGAAACAATGAACTCGTTGTGATGGATCGTTTGGACACAAACTTTTATAAGTGATATTGAATATAACATGTCGATGATAAAATTCAAGTTAAAACCTTTAATTTGAAAATGTTTCAAAATAAAAGTGATCGTGGTCGATTCAATGAAATGTTGAGAACATTAACTTGAATAGCACTACAATAAACCAATATATATATATATATATATATATATATAGATATAAATGCACAAATTTATAATTGAGCCAATGGTGATTCCAAATGTTGAAAATCCCATAATATTGTTATAAGATAACAATGTCATGAAATTGGTCATGATAGAACTTAAAGCTCACTAGAAGGTTAAAGACATACTTCGAATCATTCCACATGATAAAGGCAGTTTATCAGTGTCAGATATAGGTAATCGACAAAGTAGATAATTAAAAAATTATAGCATGCCCATTTAATAAGGGACTGTCCTAATTGGTTTTGAGAAAACCAATTAGAGAATTTGGAATTAGATTCCATAATTGACCCCAAGTGCAAGCGGAAGATTGATAGAGTTAGGGGTGTGCCCTAAAGGCAATTATGTAATTTGTTACACATATCTAACTCATTGACCAATCTTGTTCGAAATAAAAGGTATTTTCTTCCTATTTTATACTTGATATAATGTGACTATATTAATTAATTAACTCAACTAAAAGTATATTTAATAGAAAAATCCATAAATGGTATATTTTGTGATAGTAGTTACAAAGTGTTGTAACCGAGAGTGATTTATCACAACAAAACAAATATACCATTTTAAATGTTCCTAGTCAAGATGCATCGAGACTAGATATTGATGTATTCATTAGGAGTGGAGTACGTAAAGCTCTCCAAATGTTGGACAGTGTATTACTCATAACTGCTTGGGGCACCTAGGGATTACCTACTAATAGTTTTTGGATAACTATAGAATGATTCACTCAATAGTTTCCTGTTGGTTAATATAACTAAGGTCAAACTGAAAATATCACTGTGATTGATTTACATAGTTATCTCAACTTAAGAATACTATGGATCTTCAATATGAAAGCTCCGCTTTAATTATAACCAAATCATGGCATGGCGTCCATCGAGTGACTATAGCGGGGTCGAGTGGAAGTATTGGAAGTGAAGCACTATTCAAGAGAGGATTCATCTCCTCAATTATATGCGGTTAGTATCACAGTCAACTCAAAGTCAAAGTATCTGGCCAGAGCATTTCGGTTAATAATAGTCGTTATTATTGAACCAATGAATTTTTGTTTGGACTATAAAGTTGAAGGTGGATGAGGTTGAAATTTTGACCATTACCAAATTCCATAAGTCCAAAGTGATATAGTTTTGACAAAGAGAATTGGTGTAAACAAATGTCACAACCGGGTAACGTTTATTAAACTAAAATTGGATTTTTACCGAAAATGGGTAAGTGATAAATTTAGCCATAATGTCACTCCACCGGCTAAATGATGTGTGAACGTTAACATTAGAATAGTTCGATGTTAATCGTTGACTAAATTTACACCCTAGAGTTGCACAGTCAAAATGATGAATTCCCTTAAGACCGAATGATTTAATTAGTTTGTAATCGTTATAAATTAATTAATATTTATGAAATATTAATTATAAAATTTGAATATGAGTGGAGAAATAAATAATGTTATATATATACTTATAACAATCATAAGTATATCGATCGATATACAATATCAACAAGCAATTAAATTAGATTTAGTTGCATAGTATTTTGGCTTAGATTTAGATAGGTTTAAGCCCCATCATTAGGCTGCAAAATTTTGTTTTGGGAAGCTCTTGGGTGGCTAAAACATAGGAAATTGACTTGGAGGTAACGGGTTGAGATCAAGTGAGAACGGGTAAAAAGGTTTTCCTCGTTTCTCTCTAATACAACCCTATATGTATGTATGTATGTATCTCTAAAAATATTGATGAACTTTTTTCAGCCACCATTACCTTCTACATTGACGATTAAAACACAGGTATCAATCCACTTCAAAATTTTCAAATATATTTCAAATTAAAATAATATTATTCGAGAGTTAGAGGTCGGTGATTCCGGACTTGCAAATCCGACGAATCAAGAACAGCAAAAGGAAGGGAAGTCATTGCTTCAACGTGGATTCAATGGCATCATTAAATTGGTAATTTTAATTCATATTATAGTAACTAAATTATATTTTATGATCCTATAATGAGCAATTTCATATCTTTTTAAATATATTGCTATTATATGTTTAGTTAGGTGAGATTTTGTAAGTAGATGTAGTTGTCACAAATCAGTTTGGTTATGTGCATAATTTGTTTATTACACTATTTGATTTATGTATAGACAAATGTTGTTTATTGTACAAAATAAATTTTTGTCATTAATAATTGTTATATATATATTTATTAATAAATTCATACACACACATATATATTAGTGTATATTTCTCTCTCATAATAGCATAAATGCATATAATGTATATATATATGTGTGTATGTAGGTATATGTATATGATTTAAAAAATTTAGTATGCTTATTTATATATAATATGAATTTTTAAATTCAAAATTAATTATCATACATATATTCATATTTTTAAATTAACATTTATTGAAATTTTAAATTGTTTATTATATATAAAATGTTTATTACATTAAAAATTCAATTATATATTTTTAAAATATTATATCATTTCAGAAATGTATAAAAAAAATTAGAAATTTTTCAATAAATTTTATTATTTTTAATAATTAATATTATTTCAAAAAACCTGTTTATGATTTATTAAAAATAATAATTTAACTGAAAATTTCTTCAAAATTTTTGTAACCTTTCATTCATGATCCTAGAATTTTTGAACTTATGAAATTTGAATTTTTAATAATATATTATTTTATATTAAATACTTATTGCCAAAATCAATGTATTTATTTTTAAAAATAATATTTCAACTTTGAAAAATCTCCATATTTTCCTAAGCTCCATTTTATGATCCTAGATTTTCGAAAATTATAAAAATTGAATTTTCATCATTTGATTATTTTATATTAATTATTTATGGATGAAATCATTATTTTATTCATAATATATACAGATTAAAATATTAAAATTATTATGTTTGCAAAACTAAGTTAATTTTGAATTATAAATAATTTTTAATAAATTTTCTCTCTTTTTCTATATACATATCTATCTATATATAAGTGTTTTATGTTTATATATTATATATAATATATTTACACATATATATATATATATGTGTATGTGTGTGTGTGTGTTTTTTTGCAAGGGAAGCGGGGTTGGCTGGCCCCCTACTAGTTTATTGAAGACTAATAAAGGAAAATGAGATTATGAATAGGCTCGTAATCACAGAAACAAACTAAGAATACCACACAAAGGCAATGACTTAGAAAACACAAAGTGGAAAACCAAGATAGAAAGAAGAAATAAAAGAAACAAAACTATTTAAAGATGGACCGAAACACACCCCAATTCCAATAAGATGACTTCTAAAATCAAAATGGCTAGCATTCATTCCTGTGATGATTTCATGTTTGAATGTTTTCCATAGTTGATCCCTACTCTTGCTTTTATTTTCAAAGCATCTCAAATTCCTTTCCTTCCATACTAATTTCATATATCCCATTCAACTGCTAACACTCCATGCACATGGTTACTACCGATACTTCTCACTAGTCTGCCCCATAAGTTCAACGGTCAGAGCACTCAAAGAAAATATGGCCTACACTTTCTTCCTGCTTCTTACAGAAAACACATAGGGGATCAACACTCATGCTATAATATTTCATCTTACTCGTAGTCATTAGGGCATTCATTATGACTTTCCACATCAGTAAGTTATCCCTGACCGGTGAAAATCTGCACCACATAACTTTATGCCATACAAAACTAGGTCCGATGCTAATATTTGATAGAAGACCATAGACAACATAGATTGACTGAGGCTTTTCATTCCAAAGTACCGTGTCATCAGGAGCAGCTGGGTAAGAGTTACCCCGAGCTCTATTCTGAACTACCATGATATCTTGATTACTATTATATGGCAAAAGAAGCTTGTCATCATACAAGTGATTAATTGACAGAGCTTCTCTACTTACTGCAGCTGGGTTATCTGATGGGAAGCAAAAAAAATTCCAAGAATGAGGCCATAGTCCATCCATGAATCATCCCAGAAGCTTTTAGCACTAGTTTGCGAGAGTGTAAATTTAATGAATGGTGAGAAGGTGGTTCTTAAATCCATCAACTTCCTCTATGTCCAGCTGCTTCTGGGGGACTTACATAGTCCAGAATTTTCTACTACCAAGATTACACTTTTTATTCATTCAATCCACAAGCGATTAGCACCACAAAGTAAGGCATTAAAATGAAAACTAAAGGTCGATTTGTTCCATAAGTGCAAGTTAAAAATTTCTAGCCCACCTTTATTTTTTGGCATCTCGATTTTTGCAAACGAGCATGGGACAAATTTATTAGAGTGAATAGAGCCAGACCATAAGAATCTTAACATAGCACTTCTAACCATTCTCAACAGTTTATTGGGAAGTATAAAAACTCTAGACCAATACACCATCATAGATGAAATAACAAATTTGATTAAAACAAGTCTTCTAGCTTGTGAAAGATATCTTTGGCCCAATAGTTCATCAAGTTACAAATTCGAGTGTACAATTAACAGTTGTAATTCTAGAGGTGCAGAGAGGAAGCCCAAGGTAGGTCATGTCATTATTCATAGGTTGCAATCCAGATATAGAAATTAAATGTTGAGCTGCTTCTTTAGAAGTTCCTGAAGTTATCATTTGAGACTTTGTTGTATTCAGCCTCAAACCAGTTAGAAGGTAGAATTTATCAAGAGTTGCAATTATATTAACTATGGAGACCTGCTCAGACCTGGTAAATATCATTATATCATCAGCAAAAAGGAGGGAAGAAATATGAGGGGATTTACATTTTGAATGAAACCTTATTTCCCACTCTATGTACCTCTTTTTCAACATGGTAGTTAAAACTTCCATCACAAGAATAAAAATATAAGAAGAGATTGGATCACCCTATCTGATTCCTTGTTTACTTCTAAAAAAATCCTTAAGTAAATACATTGTATTTTATTGAGAAAGATGGGGTAGATATGCACCTGTGGATCCAAGCCACAAACTCTTTGGGAAATCTCATCACTGCCATAATTCTCACAATTGTTGACCAGTGAATACTATCATAGGCTTTCTTTAAATCCAGTTTGAGCATGGGATTTTGGGTAGCTTAGGTTCGACCATACCCCTTGAACAATTCATGTGCCATCATGACATTGTCAAGGATATTTCTTTTAGGCAGAAAAGCTGGTTGGTTTTTGGAAACGATTCTGCTAAGAAATGAAACAAGTCTAGATGCTAAAACTTTAGAAATGCGCTTATACATAAAATTGCAGTATGAAATTGGCCTAAAAGAAGTTACAGAGGAGGGTTGTTGGATTTTTGGAATGAAAACAAGATTAGTTGCATTCACTTCCCCTAGCAGTTTGGATTTGTCAAAAAAATAATGATCTGCTTTTAAAAAATCATACTTGATTGTGTCCCAAGTGTGGATAAAGAATTGAACATTGAATCCATCTGGCCCTCCACTGGAATTCCTATTCATGGAGACAAGTGTTTTTTATTTCCTGATCAGTGACTTTATTGATTAGCTTGGCAGCTTCATTCGGTTGCACTCTAGGCAGTTGGATGTGAGATAGTCCATTAAAACTTGGGATGAAATCATCAGAGTTCCCAAACATATTTTTTTAGTAGTTGAGAAGAGCTTTATCAACTTCATGTGGGGTAGAATGCAGGACCGCAAAATCACCATAAGTTGTATGTGTGTGTATGTGTGTATTGTAACAAATATACATGCACATATTTGGAAAACATACATGACATACAAAATGAGATAATATGTATTTTGCGATGTAAATTCCAACATCTACATATGAGCATAGTATACCTTTCATGGATTATTATGTTACACATGCACTCACACACACATATATATGATACATTTATGTATAAACTAAATAAAATAAAATAAATGATTTTATTTAGATGAAATTTATAAATGTTCTAATTCAGTTAGACTTTATAGGCCAAGTAAAGATCCAATAGGGTAATTTTTTTTGAAATTCACCCATAACTTCTGCTGTGGGCTAGTCCAGTTCCAACAATGGTATCAGAGCCCAATAGCCTATGCGGTCTAAACTAGTCATATTAGGGCTAACTAATTAAGCTTTTCCGCTTAGTACGGTGTCTAGAATGGTAATGTCTAGGATTGGAATTGGGTAATCAAGTACCGGCCTGGCTTGGAAAGTGAAGTGAGCAAAAAGTTTGCTCCTGATAGAAAAGGCCCAACTTAATTTGGGCCTTGGGCTAATTTTCAAAATCATTTTGAAAATTAATGTTAATGATTTTAAATTTTGATAGTTAAATTTAAAATAAAACATGTTTATTATAAAAATTATAATACTACATAAGTTTTTGAAATGTTTGAAAGGGTAATGATATTTTCATAATGTTTGAAAATATTATATAATAATTTTAAATTTTAAATTTATTAATAAGATTAATAAAATAAATTAGTTAAATATGTTAATTAATTAATGTATATATGCATGTATTATATAAGTTGATATATGTTATGTTATTTAAAATGTCTGAGATAACATAAATATACATGTATGTATACAAGATAAATTTTGAAATTAATATATTTTGATAGAAATTTCTTAATTGAATAAATTAGTTAAAGGTTAATTAATTAAATAAAATACACACATATATGATATATGTGTGTTACACTATAAAGATTATAGCATACACTATAAATATTATAGTAGATATGTCCAGTATGAAAGTTACATTGGAATACTAACTTAAAATTAATTAAAGAGTAAATTGATTAAAATTAATTAGATAAGATTTAACTAATGATATATTATACGTAAGACTATCATATAAGTAATACGAAATATAAAAGTTATATAACAATGAAACTTATATAATATATGTATAAACTAAACGTGGAACATTAAAGAACCCAAATAGACTTCAGAAATAAATACATATGTAAATATACATATGCAGTGATTTCTGATGTACCTGACACTTGAATCACTGGGGTATTTCATAAGAAATATATTGTTCTATAAGTTGATATCACTCAATATATATATTGAAGATTATGAATCTTCAATATAATGTTTTCCTCTACCATATATTTATATATTAATAAATTACTTACATACTCCTTAGTTGTTGAGAAACTCAAGCTTGGGATGTTATGCGTAGTATTATTAATATATTGAACAGATGAGGTAAGATAATTATATGTATTTGTTGAGCAAACTCAACGTACATATACTATACTTTGGCCATCACTATATGGTCGGTATGAGTGAATAATCTCTTTCGATTTGTTGAGCAAACTCAAGGTCAAAATGAGATTAGAACAAGGGAAAATGGGTTAGGAGTTGTATGTGATACAACTAATAAGGAGTTATCCATCGTTTGTGGGGCTGTGATTTGTTGAGCAAACTCAAGTCAAAATATCAAAACAAACGAGTCCTAACACCCACTAGTGAAGTTGTATGACTTCTATGTTTCATCTTAGGGTTTGGAGAAACATAAAAGACTAGTGGGAGCCTTATTAGAAAAATGAAATGGTAACATTTAATCTTTCTAATATTGTAAGAAAACATGCTATATAATGTTATAATTATCTACGATGATAAATTTGTGCATTTATTATGATTGATACAACGTTTGTGAATTAACATATATAAAAAAACTGAACTAAAAGTTGACAAATAGAAATATAATATATACTTACTAACAATTCTAATTGCATGTTATATAATGTTTCTATACCCATGCAAGTGCCTAATTTCAACCACTTAATATATTCGTAAGATGGTCACTTATATTTTTATTTGGTTTACACAGTGTATTGCATTTTATGAGTTTTTGAACTCTAAATGATATTCAAGACTATGGATATTTGATCCATGTACTTTCACATATAAATGTTATACGGTGAATAGTCATAGTTTGTGTGGTATAATATTTTGATGAAGTTAGTTCATTTGAAGTAAGACAATAAATAGTATTTTAAGATCATGTATTCAACTTGAATGATTTCAAAAGGGTCATATTGTGTTAATATAACACAAGACCATAAACTACGAGATACATCTAAGAACTCGATCGTTGAAATATCGTCTTGATCGATTTGCATAAAGTGCAGCATATTTGATGTCTTAAATGTTAAGAATAATTAAATATGTTTTGTAAAAAGTTTATTATGATATTGTAGTAAGGTTTTTTTTGAATAGTTTGACCATTTGAAAGAAAAATGAATGTATAAGTGCAAAGACCCGAGAATTTTTACGATTTTTCATAATGTAATTAACTAAACTTTTCTTAAAAATATATGACAAAATTTTAGAAATGAAAATTTGATATTTGGTATGCATATATTGAAGCATAGCAAGTAGCAGATTTTCATTTGAAAATATGAAAGTTTGTTCTATCGTAAAATTTCAATTTTAAAATGGTTAATTTGACGGAAATTAAATATTTTTGAAATCTGAATATTTTTTATATAATAAAAATGTAAATCATTCTCTGAGTGAGACATCATATATCGTTTCATCAAATTGTGATTGCTCTAGCTACGTTTATCTTATTTTTGACGTTTTAGCAGCAGTTTGGTAACGAAAATCGAGTTTTGACAGGATGGTCGTATCTCTAATATCTATGTACCAGTCTGTTTGTCTCATCGTGCTGATCTCCACAGTATATTCATTCCTATATTTTGGCATCCGATACGCGGCAAAATCGGTGTAATGGTTAGCCGTATCAGTAACCATTTTGGGCTTTTGGGTTTCCTTCTGTCGATTCATCTATCAACCGTGTAAAGTAAATAGTCACTAGCTATAAATGTTTTTAGAATTCAATTTTTTGGCTGTCACTGTTCTCTATTCCAATTTATTATTCCTTAAGTTTGTCCATTTCTTATCCTCTCTGCCTCCCTTATAAAAAAATAGAAATATAAACTGTTGGATTCTTTGTTTCTGGGAACCTTCTCGTTCCATCTTCCTCTTCTGTCCAATTAATTTTTCTCTTAAAATCAATAATAATATAAAGTTTGTTTTTTTTGGATCTGCACGTCCTCCTTGCTCATTAACCTTCAAACACGAAACCATCACCAACACATGGCTGCAACGCCACATCGCCACTTCCTCGTTAAAAATAAAATTCACACATTGAAGCCTGCTTTTCCACCTACAGTCGGAATATGTCTTTCCTTCCCCTTGAATTGCTTATGCCCATTTGCCTCTTTCTATGTTCATGTCATGTTCATGCAAACCCTGCCTTGCAGTCAGCATAAAGCACCGTCGTCCACTTTCCTTGATCTGCCACGCAAGCCGACCCCAAACTGCCCACAAACCTGGACCCCGCAATGGCCGTGCTTGCTCCTCCACTTAAACCCGCCACCTCACCATAAAAACTCCACTGACCCTCTCCACGCAAAAAGGCCACCGACCCAAACACCCAGTTCACCATCCTCCTTAGCTTGCCGAAACACCTGCGCACCTCCACTGCGACCCGGCTTCCCACCAGACCACAGCCATCCACGTCGCCCTCCAACCTCACCTAACAGCTCCACCCGCAAGCTTCCCTTAGCACCCTTGACCTTCCTCCAAGCAGCAACCCTCTTTTCTCTGACCGCATCTATTTCCTTCCTCCTCGAGCAGTCCGTGGCATCCTGCAACACCTTGAACCCCTGCTTCTCCACCCGAATCTTCCACCCAGTCAGCACTTAGCAGCCTTGCATGACCCAAGTACTCCATCCTTCAACCTCCAAGAACTTTGCATTTCAAAAGCATGCATATGTTTCAGCTTGTTCTTGGTGAAGTAGTAGCACTCCTTTTTGTGAAAAATATAAATTATCTTGCATATCAGATTTTTTTCCCCCAAGTCTATCTTGTTTCCAAAGAAGGAAAAGGAGTGTATATATAATATGTTTAAAAGTACTTATTTAAATTTATGTTAATATTTTAAGATAGATTTTGTAATAGCTTCACAATATATATATATATATATATATATATATATATATATATATTATGTTTAAATGTCCATTTGACAATTTGTCAAAGAAATAAATGGGTTTTATGAATATTGATCTTTAAAAAAAGAAGTATATATATATATTATATATATTGTTTTCATCGAAATCGAATTCATATTATCTAGCTTGTCATAGCCATCTTTTGCTTGCTGCATGTCCATATGCACTAGTTCATGTCCGTATTCGCTGATCGTCGCATCTTGTCATTGTCATTTCTCTTGCCTCGAATGGTAAGCGATCACTCACGATTAACATTCTTATACTTAGTAAATTTATCTCATATGAAATGAAGATTGAAATATGTTGTTACATTTAAATTGTTAGTTATTTAAATTTTTATGTATGATATGTTATTATCTGCAATTGTTTACCTTTATTAATTGACATATGACGCCATAACCTGTTAGAAATATTTTAATTAATTGTTAATTATGATTATATATGCCTGTCATTGATATGCATGTCATTTTATGCTATTTTATATTCTCACACTACAACTTCCCTGTTAGTTAGGAATTCCCTATAGGTTGAAATGATACATACCCCAACGATCTTATAGATTAGGGAAAAACATTATGGGTTGAAATGATAAACCCAAGCCATTTTATTGATTTTTGAAATTGGGATTGCTGGTTGAAATGATATATACCCGTAAATATTAAATTATTGCGGATTGAAATACTAAATATCTGTATCACTTGACCATAGGATAGAAAATTATATGCGGACCCCGTTGGTCTATTTTTGAAAATGATTTTCAAATTTTTGAAAGGAAATATATGGGTTTTAATAAATATTGATTTTTAAATATAATATATATTGATTTTATTTTAACATATATGAAAATTTTAGATTTTAAAATTATATTTTTGGAAATTTAAATTATAAGTTAAGGTTTGAAAAAAAAGTAAATTTTAAGTTTTTTCTAATAATTGTATTATTTTTAAATATATAAAATATAGTTTAATAAAAAATAAAATAGATTTAATAAAATCAGATTTAACTTAATAATATTTAATATAACGAAATAGAATTTAATAGAATTTAATTGGATAATTATATATATTGTATATAAAATATTTATTTAAAATTATATTACTATTTTGAAAATAGATTTTGTAATACATTTAATAAAATAAAGGTTGGGAAGATAATTAGTAATTTGTACGAGAATTGCATATAAAAAAGAATTAATTGGAAACTTACTAATTTTGAGATTATGAAAGGTATGATTTTATAACTTGATTTAATTAAAAGTAATTAAATGAATATTTTCCAATTTAAATAAAAATTGAATATTTAATTTGGTTTTAAGTTTGTAAATTGAGATTTTATTTAAATGCTTATAAAAAAGTAATTAGGTGAATATATTAGAATAAAATATAATTGAAGTAAGATATTTAATTATTGATTTTATCTAAATTTGTAAATTAAGATTTTATTTAAATGTTACTAAAATGATTAAATGAATATTTTCAAGTTTAAAATAATAATTAAAGTTGAATTTTGAAATACAAATGAAATTATTGTAAATTGTTGAATATTTAAACTTTAAAACCTATTGAATTGGAAGTGGTTTAAATTTGTGGTTCGAACCTGGATTTGAAATCAATATAAATTAAAAATGGTTTAATGAGAATTTGGATTGAACCTTTAACCTTTTTAATTGAAAATTGTTGGACTGAGATTTGATTTTAATTGAATTTTGGAACTAAAATTGATTCGAATTAATTTGTGAAATTAGAAGAAATAATTCTAATTTGAAACTATTTTCTATGTAAACTATTTTCTAAAAATATAAACTACTTTAATATATAAACTATTTTAATATATAAACTATTGTGTGGTTATGATTTTTGGAAATGAAATTAATTTAAAGTGAATAATGATTTCAAAAGTGAATTTGATTTAAAGTGACGCGATTTCGAAAGTGAATATGATTTCAAAAGTGAATACGATTTCGAAAGTGATATGATTTTGAAATGAATATGATATTTTGATATAAATTATGAACTGTTTGAAATAAGATGACCACGGTGTGAATAAGCGTTTGGTTGTTAAAGAGATCGGGATCAGATATTGTCATACTCTCTTCCAAAGCCGAAAACCACTTTAACAACTGTGTACATGATGGAGATTGCAGAATAAAGTAGGACGGTTTGGTGACAATTCTATATAAGGTATTAACGCATCCCTGACTCCCGCGAGTCAGCTTGATGTGGCTAAAACATGAGCTATATTGGGCCAAGTGAGGTCGCACCTCCGATCATGCAAGCGCTTTGATACCATTCTATTGCTTTGTGATTTGATTGGGTGAACCTTTGATTTGGGAGTGTGTCTCGAGGTAGGCGGTAGTAGCTGTTATGCTTTACCACCAGTTCAGGATTGCAAACGGTAGAATCCTACCCTGACATTGCCCTGTGTGCCTTGTCACATGCCTTATCGCACCCACTACGATTTTGGTTTGTACCATACCTATGAAGTGCCCTCTGATAGCCCTTAAGTTTACAAAGGAATTACGGTACTATATAGACTACAGGAATATATAAAAATGTGTTAAGGGAGATATGGGTAACGCCTTAACGCTATTTTAATATTTTACTGTACTATAGACATTATATATGTAGCGTATTTTACTATGTATGTAGATAGTTTAACGGATCCTTAAAGGATGGGAATTCCAAACATCCTTTGAGTTACTTTGTACTTCACTTGACATTTCACTTGAGTTGATTTACTAGTATAAATTGATTTACTAGTATAAGAATGTTAATCCCGACGAGAGTGTTTTGTTTTTTTCTTTATGCCCGTGTCAAACTGAGTATCATAGCATTTGAGACTCACTTTTGGAGCTTTGCTTAAAGATCTGTCTTATATCTATTCAGATTATCAGTCATTTCAGTTATTTCCAATTATTTATGTTCAGACTTGTCATTTGCGTATGTATTAGAGATTCCTTTGTATTTGGATTTTTGTTGTATTTTGTTTCAGACTCTGATGTTGTAGTAGCTTCATGAACTACTATTTATCTATTTCGCTGCTTATTGTTATATTTCTTAGAGTCCGTGATGCTGTGATTGATTTATTTACTATACATGCTAAGTTTTGCTAAATATAAAATTAACAAATGTTGTTTTGAGCAATTCAAGTCTGTCATGAGTGGATGATTGTCGATTTGAATGGCTCGAAATATCGGGTCGTTGCAGTGGTATCGGAGTTCTGGTTTAGGTAAAGCCTATCATATGGAGTAAAACTCATTAGAGATAGGGTAGTAATACCCTAGAATGAGTTGAATTAATTACAGAATCATCTTCGTTCGAGCTTAAATTCTTCGTTACAATCCTCCTGGATTAGGATTTCTTTTGAATTTTTAGAACTTTCCCTTTGTTCTAAAATCCATTCTCATCTTTTCAATTCGTGTTTTTCTTGATACTGGAGCATCCTATAGCTGTAACAACCCTGTATTTTGTGATCATTTTAATTTTAGATTTTAATTATTTTAACTGAAATTCCTGATTTAAAAACTTTATTTTATTTACTAAAATGGATAAAAAAAAATTATTTTAAATATAAATTTTGATTTTTGTGTGAATTATAAATCCAAACCCGAGTAAATGGAATATTTCCAAAAAGGTGGATTTTTGGTCAAAATGGTCGAACTTTGACTTTTAAATTTAAAATTTAAATATTTGAATTTTTGCGTTTTTATCTTTCATTATGAAAATAGATTTACTTTCAAGAATACCGCTTTGCGTTTCGTTGAAATCGAATTAATAGTGTGAAAGTTATGCTTTTTACAATATTGTGTGTAAATTGTTTTATTTAACAAATTTGTTTATTTAAATTTATATAAATAATATCTTTGTTTGTAAAATCATGTTCTAATTTGTTTAACATGGTATGTTTTGCATATATTTTATTTTTAAAACATTTTTAAAGTATAGTTATAATGTTCAAATGTTGATTGTATATTGTTTTAATCTTTATTTCTAGTTTCCATTAAATAAAGTATTTTCTTTATTTATTTCCTACTTTTCCTAAAACTATTTATTTATTCTTCATAATATCTATCTCTGCCTTATTTTTCTTATTTATACATTCATTTAGTAATTAAATGGATAAGTATTTAGATCCCTATTTATTTCTTGGAAAGAAATTCCAAATATATATACACGTTATAGTTTTAAATGGCATACATTTAAATGTTTATTTTAATAAATATAAGTAATATTTTTGGTTGATATATCATGTTATAATTGTGTATATATATGTAACATTTCATGTTATGCATATATTTACAACATTTGTCCGTTTTTGTTTCATTTAATTTGGATATATACTTTGTAAATTAAATAACATACAAAGATGTAAATAACAATTAATTTATACGTTTCTATAACCGTTTTCTTGTTTATTTCTGTATTGTTTATATAAACGGCATGTATTTATTGAATTATTTCTTTGGTATATATTTATTAAATAGATGGGAATCAAATCAAATTAAGATACGTTACCTATTTTTAATTAAAGGCATGCGTACGTTTTGATTTATTACCTCTTTATCTTTCTATCCATTAATTTCATACCATAACTCCTACATATTTATTGTCATTTATTCCTTAATCCCTAGTCGCCTATATCACTATATTCACGTGAAAAATCTCTTCCTATCTTCATTTTTGCAAGCAAGTTCAGATCTGAAAAAAAAAGTGGTAATGTCTTCTTCCTTTTCTACTTTTCTCTTCACTTTTCTTATTGATTTTTCAATGTTTTGGCCATGCTTTTCTCTTGCCATGCTTAGCCATAGCCACCACCACCTCCTCCTCTTTACCATCCACAGCCTATCACCTCCTACTCCTTTGACCAGTCAAGG
This sequence comes from Allium cepa, assembly GCA_030765085.1. Taxonomy (NCBI): domain Eukaryota; kingdom Viridiplantae; phylum Streptophyta; class Magnoliopsida; order Asparagales; family Amaryllidaceae; genus Allium; species Allium cepa. Next base: position 99,840,641 of record CM060946.1, on the reverse strand, counting down.
CCGTGCACTCCTTATGACAAAACTCCACCCAAAAAAAAAAAAATTGTGATGCTTTGAAAAGAACTCCACAATTGTAAACCTTGATTCTGAAAATCTTTTGTCAAGTAATTTTGAAAAGGAAATCCACTGCGATATATTTATTTTGGAATGTAATGTTTGAAAAATACCTTAATTTTTTTTAAGATGTGGCTTTCAAGGTATGTATATATGTATTTTGAAAATTATATGTGTTTGTGTAAACATTTTAGATTCCTCCTAAGAGGAAATTATGGGGATGTAATTTCCTTAAGTGGGGAGTCTGTATAACCCTAGATTTTGGGAAACACTTAATTTTAGTATATAATTGAGATTTATTTACTCAAAATGAAAATAATATATTATAATTGGATTGTGTATTAATTGACATATATCCTAATTTTTGAATTATGTCTATAATATGGATGTGCCTTGATTTCACGTGTTATGGAAAACTAACAAATATGGTTATAGGCATCAAATTCTATATTTAGAGTTTTTACTTGTGGGCCTAATATGTATATACATATTTAGTGTAAATATACACATATATGTTTATATTTTCTATATCTTAATTATGAAATTTTATTCAAAATTTGAAATTTGAATATATATTTATTTACTATATAAACATTTTGGGAAATTAATTGCTTGGGTATCAATTAATTTTACATTAATTAGAATTGGCGGAAGTTATCCGATTTTGACCCTAACTATTGGAAATAAAAGGGAAGGAATCGAAAATAAATTAAAAACATATTTTTTTTCTTCCTTCATCCTCTCACCATCCTCTTTACAATAGTATCACTAAATATTTTCAAATCCCTAAAATTCTAAAATTGAAACATGTGCTATCAACACCAAACAATATCACTAGCTACGAAGAAGTTTGAATTTTGTTGTTGTAACTCCACTACCTCTTCCTATTCTCTTGTAGCCGTGCATTTGAGTCCAAACCAGACCCATACCCGAGCCATACCATGTCATGGTCGAACCATATTAATTTCCTAGGTTGAGCAATTGATTGTTGAAAGCATGGCCAAAGCAATTGTGTCCATTTTGCTTCTTATTTCGAAGATTGTTTCAATATATGTTGTATTGAATTTATATTTATATTTGTCTTGTTCTATTGGTTGCTACAAGATCAATAGCTTGGCTCTCTTCCCACTTGAGTCTATAGTCATGTTATCGTGCCTTCTGGAATTCATTCGTGTTGTTTGTTTTGCGAACTCCAGCTTTAAAAGGCGAGTAATCACACCTGACATTTATACCTATATGACTGTGAATTGATGGCAAGTGAAAGTGTAGAAATTATTACATCATGTTATACATGCCTGTGATATAAATTATATGATGTTAATCCTGTTTATTTATCTTTCATATCATCTGATACTGCTTTATGTTGTTATACTATTTATTTTATTCTGTTCTCACACTGCAAGTTCCATGTAGAATAGAATCACTATAGGTTGAAATGATACATACCCGAACAGACTTTAGAATAGGGAAAAATCGTTACGGGCTGAAATGATAGGCTTGGATGATTTTTATTTATATGTATTTGTCTTGGGATTGCAGGTTTGAAATAATCAAAAGCCGAAAATTTCACTGATTTTGGATATAATGATAAATTTCCGTATCACTTGATTTAGGTGTGAAATATTATCCAGATCTGTGGTTGATTTTAAAATATGATTTCTTATAAATTTCATGTATTGTAAAAGAAGGAAAAAAATAATATGAAATTTGACTTATATAGGATTTAAAATGGTTAAGCAGTGATTTTCTAAAAGGTTAAATGGTATAAGTTAATAGATGGCTTGAATTATGGTGTGAAAGTTTGATTTTACTTAATAATGGGAATTTAAGTAAAAATGGAATTATAAGATTAACTTGGTAATTAATATAATTGATGTATGAATTGGATAAATATAAAGTAAAAGAAAATATCAAGTTATTTGTAAAATAAAGTTAAGAATTGTATTTTGAATTTATGTAATTAGTTTAAAATGTTAAATAAATGGATAGTTAAATGGAAATTTTGGAATTTAACTTAACTTGGAAATGTGAAATTTTGTTTGAAATTAAAGGTTAAGTTAAGAAATTAAAAATGGAATTTAAGTCATATAAATAAAATGGAAATTAAGTTATATTTGGAAAATGGTAATAAAAATTTAAGTGTTAAGTAATTTGTTAAAATGTGAAGAACAGAAAATTGTACACTTGAATTTATTAAATGAATTATTAAAAATTTGATTTGATTTATAGGAAATTTACTTTATAAAAATCATAAGTTAAAGGTATTTTAATGAATATTTTTGAGTGTCAAAATATGATTTTTATAATGTTTAAAGGGTTAAAATCAAAGTTTATTTGTGGCTGAAATTTCAATATTTGAAGTGTTTAACTGAATAAATGAACTCAGAAAAGGCTAAATTTTTGGGAATTGAATATCTGATTTGAAAGAATAATAACTTCACTTTTTAATGGTTTAAATGAATGATTTTAATCTGGAATTATAAATCATTTTGAAATTTATAACCACGGGTACACTGCTTTGTGTGTCATGTGATTTCCTTGTGATTGTTGATGCACACCTTTGATTTAAAGAGTATGGCTAGAGGTGACCGGTTGCTGCAGCTCTACGCTACCCTAGTCACAATAACACTGTTATTTGCATTGTTTGCTTTAATATGGATATTTCTAGGATAATGTTTATTACTACTTAATTGATGGTTTGACTGACCTTAAAGGATGGGCGATCCCAAACATCCATTAAGTTATTGTGCATTGCTATTACAGTTCACTTGAGTTGGTTTACATTGTATAAGTATGTATGTCCTGACTCGAGTGTTTGTGTTTTACTTTACGCTCGGGTCAGCCTGAGAATCACAGCTTTGGATTCACCTTCTGGAGCTAGAGTTTTGCTGGAGCTTATCTGTCTATCTATTCGTCTACTTCTTTCAGTTAGTTCCTATTCGGTATTTGTCTCTGTATGGTAGTTTATGTATCTGTGATATCCCAAAATTTTTGACAATGTCAATTTAATAATCTTTACATAAAAATTAAATTGATATTGACAATATTGATTAATGAAATATGTTTTGGTTTAATAATCAGATTAAATAAATATTTAATTTGTGATTTTATCTTTTAAAAGCTAAAATAAATGTTTTAAACTTATAATGCATATATATATATATATATTTGTGTATATATATATATATATATTAGATAATCTTTGTTTTGGAATTTAACTTACATGATAGTAAATAAATGAAGTTTTGTTTTTAAGTTCTAATAAAATATTGAGTAATTAGGAAATTATGTTTTAAATTAATATTAAGCTTTTAAAAATCTATTTTAACTGGTAATTATATGGTTTGATAATATTTAAAATAAATGTTATATTGTTTAAAATTATATCTTAGCTTAATTTTTGTTTTAAATTTAAATAAAAGTTGATTTTATTTCTTTTTAAATATTATTTGATTAAATATGAATTGAGAATATTTTGTATAATTCTAAATATAAAATAGTCTATGATTTAAATTCATTTAAATATAAAAGTGATTTATAAATTTCCTTATAAATCATATAAAATTTGTTAAATTGTTATGTTAAGTCATATTAATAAATAAACTATTTTTCATAAATAAAAAAAATTAATTCAAATAGGAAAATAGAATCTTTATTTTTAATTTGAATAAATTGATTTTAATCTGGAATTTTATTTTGAAATTCAAACTAATCGATTCTTTAAAATATTTGTATAAGTTTTAATTTATAAATTGTTTTATTTACATTTACTTTTAATAAGAAAATCATATATATTCATTCAAACATAAAATAAATTAAAGAAAACTTTTTTTAAAACATTTAAAAGTATAACTTAGTTAAATAAAGGCAAGCGTTAACATATTAACAAATCAACTACATGTGTTAAGTAGTGAATTAAACAAAATGACAAGTGTCATTTGATCTTTTCTTTATTTTAATTAAAGTATTTTCAGCTTTTAAAACATTTCCACTTTCCTTTATTATCTTTTAAAGATCAAGTGCTAGATGAATCAAAAGAAACATTTCACTTAAAATCTAAAACTCTCAAAACCCCTCAAAAACAAAATCTGCATATTCTTTCAAAAGCAAACTCTAAGATCTATAACTCCTCTCAAAACCAAAACCTGTAACAAGAACATCAACATGCAATTTCAAAGTTACTGCAAAGCATTATCAAGTCTGCATTTTTACCTGAAGATCACTGCAAATCTGAGCAAATCAAAATGAAGCCTGCATTTGTATCAAAATGACCTGCATGCATCTATGTTGGTCAGAAATTCAAATGCAAGTAATTTCAAGTCTGCATCTTTATCAAGAATTGAAGAATCATACCACTGCAACAATTAAATCAGTTGACAAACTACTCCAAACTTTAAAGTTTGAATGCTCTGTTCTTCAGATTTAAGGTGAGTAACTTTTATTTTTAAAAATTCTAAGGTGAATCTGGTTATTGAATCATGTTTTAATATAAGTTGTATTGGTATATTTGGTAAAACTCTTGTGAATTTGTGATGAGAGTTATCTGAAAATTTGGACTACTTGTAGAACATTTCTGTTCTAAAGATTCCATGCCTGGTTTCAGCTTAAATCATTCCCTTGACTTAATATTTAAAACTTAGGATTTAGAAAGTATTGTTTGATTAAGCTATGAACTAAATTATAAAATTTTGATTTACTTAAATAGAAACAGTAATTTCTCAGTAAATCAAGTTTAGAGGTAAAAATCATGTCACTGATAAAATTCAAACACTGATGATTGTGCAATTCAGATATACAAATCAAAACTTTGGATTAATTCATGATTTTTAAATGAAAAATCATAAATTAAAAATGGGTTTTGTGACGCCCCACCTCTATACCCACGCTAGCCAAGAACACTACAGTGTAATGCTGTCAACTAGCACGGAGAATAAGGCTATTGAGGAGCGACCATCTGTATAATTGCTTTGTGCGAGTGTCGATATGCCAGATGAAAATACAACTTTTCATCTCAAGAGGAAATCCGACATACCGTTACAAACTCAAAGCTACTACACAGTGGCTATGTATAATCTTCGGAAACAAATATAGAAATAAGCATAACATAAATCAGTCACAGATAATTCATATCACAAAGGCGGAAATAGATATGAATATTACACATGAAAGTGTACATCAGAGTAGTGGTCAAACAAGATCCACAATATCAAAAAGAATAGATACAAGTGCTAGACAAAAGAATAAGTATACATCATAGTGTCTGTATCTCAAATGTATACAACAAAATAAACTACTAATCTAAGTAGTTAGCCAAAAGTCAGAATAATAATCTCTGACAAGGAGTCAAGCAGAAGCACCTGAAACATCTCGGTCTGACCCGAGTATTATTTCATAAGAAAATAATAAACGGATCAGTCTAGCTATAAATATCAGATGAAGTGATATATAATAAGAGATATGACATAAACATATAATAATCACAATTCCAAGCTGTGATAAATAAGTAACTGAAAATCAACAAGAGATTAATCAATATCACAATAATCTACTCAAGATAAAAAGGAATGTCATACTCCTAATTTCATTCACCAAACCACAATAAATGACAAATATATCAATGCCCATCGTAAAATTTGGTGAAACATAAATTCCAGAAATCAACACACGAAATCCAAAAATCACAATAAAAAGGATGGCCAATCCCACAAACTGGACATCGACGCACCTAGAAAGACACACCCCATGTACAATCGAACATCAACACACCTAGAAAGATATACCCCATGCTCTAGCATCGACGCACCTAGAAAGATACGCCCCATGCATAAATAAACATCGATGCACCTAGAAAGATACATCCCATGCATAAATAAACATCGATGCACCTAGAAAGATACATCCCATGCATAAATAAACATCGATGCACCTAGAAAGATACACCCTATGTACAGTCTAACACCGATGCACCTAGAAAGATACACCCCATGCTAAGTCGAACATCGACGCACCTAGAAAGACACGCCCCATGCATAGACGAACATCGACGCACCTAAAAAGATACGCCCCATGCCCCGACTTATTGAGCCGATTGCTCCACGAAGTAAACAAACATCGATGCACCTAGAAAGGTACACCCCATGCATAATAAAACATTGACGCACCTAGAAAGGTACGACCCATGTATAAACAAACATCGATGCACCTAGAAAGGTGCACCCCATGCATAATAAAACATTGACGCACCTAGAAAGGTACGACCCATGTGAGAAATGAGACGAAGCTCAATAAAATGAGGAACGGTCCTCCACATAAACAAAGAGACATCGCACATTGCTATTCTAAACCACAAAGATGATCGTCATGATCAACGAGAAGTGTCAATTACAATAAGCTAGTAAATATATGAGCTTAGCTTCATGTCCCATAACCACTAGCTTAACTTAAATATTTACGAACAAATTGTAGATCTCCACTAGAAAATTGTCACAAGAGATTCAATCGAACAAGTCCAAGAATTAACCGACGAAGTAAACGCAAGCATTTCATACCACTTGTTTTACTAAGTCATTTAATTAGATTTCTCATACGAGTGAGGTAAAGGTTTGTATATACTAATAGATTGGAAATCGATTTGAGAAAACGATCTTTGTAATAAAATAGTGTTGAAATCATTTGAAGAAAGAGTTTTGATATTTACTACTAGTATAGAAAACCTTTATATTTTAAAGTGACAAATCATAGAAGTGATTGTAGAAACAACCGGGCATAAAAATTCACATTCGAAGACGTGAATAAAATCCAAAGAAATCGATATAAAATCCATCAAAGTGGATATATCTAAAATTCCCAAAGAAAAGGTCATCAAAGTCGATAATAAATGACAACAACAAAAGGGAGACAACACGAATCGATTAAAGTTGGATATTCAAACGAATTAGCAATATAGGCTAATCTGGCAAATAGTAGCAGGTCGGTCGACCGGACTCCCTGAGTCGGTCGACCGAACCAGAGGTTGGAATGTGCTCGGGGTACCAGGTCGGTCGACCGGCCCAGGGGGCTCGGTCGGCCGAAGCCTGTAACCAGCACTTCCAAACAGAGGCAGGAAGTGCCTGGACTACAGGTCGGTCGACCGTCCCAGGGAGCTCGGTCGGCCGAACCTGTATACTTGCACTTCCTATCCTATTTCAAAGGAGGTGCAAATCCCGACCAAATTGCAATCGCACGAGCAACGACGCTAAGGGTTTATGCCAATCGACTACCCGGCCCTATATGCTCCTCGATGCATCACCAAAAACATGTTCAAACATCAAAGTTAGGATTTTTAATGAATTGAACTCAAAACACTAAAAATTGGAATATTCACAAAAGTATTCCAAATCAAAATCAAATGCACATGAATAAGTATTAGGAATTCATACCTAACAATAGAAGAGAATTATAAGCATAGATGTGAGATTAAAAATCTCACCTTTGAACCCAAACAATAGAAGAAGAAGCTTGAAAGCAAGCTAAGATCAATTCCTCTTCAATAACAACTCAAGAAGCTTCAATCTAAGCTTAAAAGATAAACATTTCCTAAATTAGGTTTAGGAAATTTCTGAAATCAAAGAGAGAATGAGTTGGAGAAGAAGAAGGGGATGCTTACCAATGGGTTCACCTGAGTTTGGAACAAGAAGATGGATTTGCAAAGCAAGCTAGGGCTTAGGAATTTCTAATTCCTTTTCTCTTCCACCATTGTTGAAAGCTTGAAGAGTTAGGAATTAGAAATGAAGTAATGAAGAGTTGGAGTGGGTTGGGACTGAGTTAGTAAGTGGGTTCAGCCCAAACCAAAACCCTAAGTGAAAAAGTGGCAAAAATCAACTTTCTCCAAACATATCAAAGCTTATACTCAAAAAGGTCGCAAACGTCATTTTGAACTCAATGGGGGTGGTCTCGAGTCCCAATTCGACCGTATGCAAAAAGTAGCTTTTCGGACCAAAATCCGACGAACGGTGAAATATTTAAATATATAATCGATAAATATGCGGGTTGTTACAGGCTCCCCTCCTTAAAGAAATTGCGTCCTCGCAAAAGTTAAAAAGGAAATATAAGAAGTAACAACCATAGAAGCATATTAACACAAAAGAAAATTTGAATCAAGAAGTTCACCATAAAGAGCACGAAGGAGTAAATCCGAAAGTTTTCGTTCGATGAATTCTCAAGATTTCACATGAGAAATCCATAGGATTTGAGAACCATTGAACCTCTATCAAAAAGAATATCTTTATATCAAAGGCGCTCAACCTCCGAAGCAATGATGCAAATAGAATGTTGCTCAAAAGTCAAATTTGGTGAAACTTCAATCCCCTCAATAACACCGGGCTCAAGAATAAAAACCGGCAACATAAAAACATTTCCATAGTTAAAAGACGTGGAAAACGTCATGAATATCAGAAAATTGAGCTGGTGCAACGACGTAGTATAAAAACGTATGTCCAATGAACCGATAGACCGGAACAATGATGTAGTATAATAATGGTACATCCATTGATCCAGATAAGATGGAACATCGATGTAGTGTAATAACAATACATCCGATGAACCGAACACCATAAAAGAACATCGGACGCTAGTCCATAAAAGAAATGAGATAAAGCTCAATAGAACGAAGTATATCAAAACGTCCGATGAACTTGATATAAAGATAATTCCATTCAGAGATCATCAAAGAATCAACCACTAGTTGCTTACGACAAAGCGCATTGGCGACACGATTTCCCTTCTGGGAATAAAAAGAATATCAAGATCATAAAATGCCAGGAACTCGAGTCAACATGAAGTTCCTTAAGAGAACATAGATATTCCAAAGATTTATGATCGAGGTGGAGAACAAATTTCTCATCCAAAAATGATGATGCCAAATTCCAAAAGTAAAACAATAGCCACGAACACTAGATCATGAGTGGCATATCTAGTCTCGATAAGCTATAATGATTTAGAAGCACAAGTGATAGCACGTTCTCCCTTGCAAGAGAATGGCATTCCGAACCAATACGACTAGTATCGGTACAAATAGCAAAGTCTTGGTTCCCCTCCAGGAATCACAAGAATAAGAGTATCGAAAGAAAGAACTTCTTTTAAATAATTCTCCTTTCCCGAAAAGTTAAAACTTTCAAAATTACATTTTTATTTTTATGTAATAATCTTTCTACAAATTTTTTTTACATTTTAACAAGTCAACATATCGTGTCTGACTGTCTCATCAAAGCGTTTAGGAAATTCCTATCGATAACGTTGATCAAGCGCATCGACCAGAATTCTTAAAGCACTCAACGGGCAATACAATCACAAAATCATCTTCTATAGGATAAGTGAGTTTCTCAAAAACTTCTAAGAATATTCTTTGTTCGTTTTAAGAACAAAAATCCAATTATACTTATAAATAAATCTTATGAAAAAGATTTGCAAAATTTTAAATTGCTATTTTCATCCAAAATCAATAAATACAAGAATGGAGTCATCGAAATATTCATAGAATATTCAATTTATAAAGTGGATGAAATAAACTGGACAAATTGAATGACATAATAAGTCATTCATAAGAATCATAACGAGTGTGGAATGCGGTAAATGGAATGCGAACTCCCGCAACTCGTAGCCAAATGAAAACCGGTGGTAAGGTCAAACTGAAAAGACCTTAGCACCACACAAAAGATTACTTAGGAGATAATCCTAAGACAAACTCAAAAATACCGGAAAATTTCTCAAACTACATGAATGAGAGAAATAACACTTTCCTTATAAGTGGGCTTAAGGAATAAAATGATGCCATCAAGTTGGAATCAAAATCATAAAGGAAAAATAGAAATCTGCTTAACAGATTGAAAACGTCGAAGAGGAAAAGTCCACACGAGAAAATAGGATATGGGCTTCACAATGATCAAGCTGATCCCTTCAAAAAAATCAATTCCGAAGCCTAAGTAAAAATATCGGCTCGGAAAGAAAAATCCCATAAAATAATTTCGACATCAATAAAGACAAATTGAGTGTTGCAGATCTACCATCCGGATTCACAATCCTCAAAGAAGTCATCAAGCCCAAAATATTCAAAGAAAAAGAATCGACAAGTTCTTTTGATATAAAATAGTGAGATGAAACCCATATCAAAAAGAACTCAAATAAGAAGACCACAAAATAAATGTAATCAAGGATTAAATGAGAAATACCTTGACCACGAGAAGTGTTACCAGGAACTTGCACTACATTGAGCTCTCCCTCCTTCTTACTTTGAAGTACGGGACATGCAGTAATATGGTGACCCGAATTTTTGCAATAGCGACAAAAGAGGGGTCTTGGACACTCCCTTGCATAGTGGTTCGTGGAACCACAATTGTAGCATTGTCCACGACTAGAGGTAGGTGCTTTTACTACCGGGGTTTCTTGCCTCCCTTTCTTGTTGGGATTGGGGCCTTTGAATTTGATAGGCCTCTTCAAGTTATTGTCGAAGTTCTGTTGGGCATGCACAACTTCAACATCACCTTCATTATCGGCCTCTTCAAGACGAAGAGCGATATCAATAAGCTGATCAAATGAAACTTCAAGTTTCAGAAGTAATGGCTTCTTAAGATTCTTATTCAAGCCATAGACGAATCTCTGATTTTTCTTCATTGGGGTGTTAATGTATTCAACCCCGTATTTGGAAAGAGATTCGAAAGATGCGACATAGTCTGTCACAGAAGATTCACCTTGAACAAGGTCAATAAAACGCCGGGCCAAAGTTACTTTTTCGGCCTCCGGCACAAATTTCAATTCGAACCTTTCCCGGAATTGCTCCCAAGTGAGATCCGCTTCAATGATTTCAGAAATTAAAAGCTCATACCAATCTAATGCTCTTTCTTGGAGCATGCTAGAAGCCACTTGGACTCGATGAAGGTCAATAAGGTTCATGCGAGAAAAGATGCGATCGCATGATTTGAGCCAAGCTTGAATTTCAATAACACTCTCGGATCCCCTGAATGGCCTTCCACCCAAATCGGTGTAGTCTCTGCACAAGCGTGCAAAACTGGATCTAGGATGAGTAGGCTCTGGATTGGGTCCGACAGCTTGAGCGTTCTTAACAAGATCTAAAAGTTGTTGAGCAGACATAAAAACTCCATCTTGGGGAGTAGCACTAGATTGACCGGCACTGGGACGGCCAGGTCTAACCATTTCTCTTCTTTAAGAAAGAAAGAAAGAAGAGGAAAAAGTTACTCTCAAAATAAATATCAAGCAATCTTGATAGATAAAACAAGGAATCATAAAAGAAAGTAGGATAGAACGGTACGAAGACCCGAATAAAATCCTAAAGCACAACTCCTAAGAAAGACTTAGGACGATGATCCTTGTTATAATATTCCATATTGTTCCGAAGTTTGGCTCTGATACCAAGCTGTGACGCCCCACCTCTATACCCACGCTAGCCAAGAACACTACGGTGTAATGCTGTCAACTAGCACGGAGAATAAGGCCGTTGAGGAGCGATCATCTATATAATTGCTTTGTGCGAGTGTCAATATGCCAGATAAAAATACAACTTTTCATCTCAAGAGGAAATTCGACATACCGATACAAACTCAAAGCTACTACACAGTGGCTATGTATAATCTTCGGAAACAAATATAGAAATAAGCATAACATAAATCAGTCACAGATAATTCATATCACAAAGGCGGAAATAGATATGAATATTACACATGAAAGTGTACATCAGAGTAGTGGTCAAACAAGATCCACAATATCAAAAAGAATAGATACAAGTGCTAGACAAAAGAATAAGTATACATCATAGAGTCTGTATCTCAAATTTATACAACAAAATAAACTACTAATCTAAGTAGTTAGCCAAAAGTCAGAATAATAATCTCTGATGAGGAGTCAAGCAGAAGCACCTGAAACATCTCGGTCTGACCCGAGTATTATTTCATAAGAAAATAATAAACGGATCAGTCTAGCTATAAATATCAGATGAAGTGATATATAATAAGAGATATGACATAAACATATAATAATCACAATGCCAAGCTGTGATAAATAAGTAATTGAAAATCAACAAGAGATTAATCAATATCACAATAATCTACTCAAGATAAAAAGGAATGTCATACTCCTAATTTCATTCACCAAACCACAATAAATGACATATATATATCAATGCCCATCGTAAAAGTTGGTGAAACATAAATTCCAGAAATCAACACACGAAATCCAGAAATCACAATAAAAAGGATGGCCAATCCCACAAACTGGACATCGACGCACCTAGAAAGACACGCCCCATGTACAGTCGAACATCAACACACCTAGAAAGATATTCCCCATGCTCTAGCATCGACGCACCTAGAAAGATACGCCCCATGCATAAATAAACATCGATGCACCTAGAAAGATACATCTCATGCATAAATAAACATCGATATACATCCCATGCATAAATAAACATCGATGCACCTAGAAAGATACACCCCATGTACTGTCTAACACCGATGCACCTAGAAATATACACCCCATGCTAAGTCGAACATCGACGCACCTAGAAAGACACGCCCCATGCGTAGACGAACATCGACGCACCTAAAAAGATACGCCCCATGCCCCGACTTATTGAGCCGATTGCTCCACGAAGTAAACAAACATCGATGCACCTAGAAAGGTACACCCCATGCATAATAAAACATTGACGCACCTAGAAAGGTGCGACCCATGTATAAACAAACATCGATGCACCTAGAAAGGTACACCCCATGCATAATAAAACATTGACGCACCTAGAAAGGTACGACCCATGTGAGAAATGAGACGAAGCTCAATAAAATGAGGAACGGTCCTCCACATAAACAAAGAGACATCGCACATTGCTAGTCTAAACCACAAAGATGATCGTCATGATCAACGAGAAGTGTCAATTACAATAAGCTAGTAAATATATGAGCTTAGCTTCATGTCCCATAACCACTAGCTTAACTTAAATATTTACGAACAAATTGTAGATCTCCACTAGAAAATTGTCACAAGAGATTCAATCGAACAAGTCCAAGAATTAACCGACGAAGTAAACGCAAGCGTTTCATACCACTTGTTTTACTAAGTCGTTTAATTAGATTTCTCATACGAGTGAGGTAAAGGTTTGTATATACTAATAGATTGGAAATCGGTTTGAGAAAACGAGCTTTGTAATAAAATAGTGTTGAAATCATTTGAAGAAAGAGTTTTGATATTTACTACTAGTATATAAAACCTTTATATTTTAAAGTGACAAATCATAGAAGTGATTGTAGAAACAACCGGGCATAAAAATTCACATTCGAAGACGTGAATAAAATCCAAAGAAATCGATATAAAATCCATCAAAGTGGATATATCTAAAATTCCCAAAGAAAAGGTCATCAAAGTCGATAATAAATGACAACAACAAAAGGGAGACAACACGAATCGATTAAAGTTGGATATTCAAACGAATTAGCAATATAGGCTAATCGGTAAATAGTAGCAGGTCGGTCGACCGGACTCCCTGAGTCGATCGACCGAACCAGAGGTTGGAATGTGCTCGGGGCACCAGGTCGGTCGACCGGCCCAGGGGGCTCGGTCGGCCGAAGCCTGTAACCAGCACTTCCAAACAGAGGCAGGAAGTGCCTGGACTACAGGTCGGTCGACCGGCCCAGGGAGCTCGGTCGGCCGAACCTGTATACTTGCACTTCCTACCCTATTTCAAAGGAGGTGCAAATCCCGACCAAATTGCAATCGCACGAGCAACGGCGCTAAGGGTTTATGCCAATCGACTACCCAGCCCTATATGCTCCTCGATGCATCACCAAAAACATGTTCAAACATCAAAGTTAGGATTTTTAATGAATTGAACTCAAAACACTAAAAATTGGAATATTCACAAAAGTAATCCAAATCAAAATCAAATGCACATGAATAAGTGTTAGGAATTCATACCTAACAATAGAAGAGAATTATAAGCATAGATGTGAGATTAAAAATCTCACCTTTGAACCCAAACAATAGAAGAAGCTTGAAAGCAAGCTAAGATCAATTCCTCTTCAATAACAACTCAAGAAGCTTCAATATAAGCTTAAAAGATAAACATTTCCTAAATTAGGTTTAGGAAATTTCTGAAATCAAAGAGAGAATGAGTTGGAGAAGAAGAAGGGGATGCTTACCAATGGGTTCACCAGAGTTTGGAGCAAGAAGATGGATTTGCAAAGAAAGCTAGGGCTTAGGAATTTCTAATTCTTTTTCTCTTCCACCATTGTTGAAAGCTTGAAGGGTTAGGAATTAGAAATGAAGTAATGAAGAGTTGGAGTGGGTTGGGACTGAGTTAGTAAGTGGGTTCAGCCCAAACCAAAACCCTAAGTGAAAAAGTGGCAAAAATCAACTTTCTCCAAACATATCAAAGTTTATACTCAAAAAGGTCGCAAACGTCATTTTGAACTCAATGGGGGTGGTCTCGAGTCCCAATTCGACCGTATGCAAAAAGTAGCTTTTCGGACTAAAATTCGACGAACGGTGAAATATTTAAATAAAATATTTAAATATATAATCGATAAATATGCGGGTTGTTACAGGTTTTGACTGTGCATATGGGTGTAGAGCAAAATAGGGGTTTTAGGGTGTCTCTGGTGATTCAAGTAGTAATGGTGGCTGTGCTTCTGTTTGAATGAAGAAGAATGATCAAGCTCTTTACAAAAATTATCAAATTTGTGAATTAATTTTTGGGATTAGGAGTGATAAGGGTTTTTATTCTGTAACCCTAAGTTTTTAACAAATAAGGAAGTTGATCACCTCGGTCTCTAGGATTGATCGAGCGTGATGGGACTTTGAGCATGGGTAGTTGGGTCAATGACTAGGATTTGGCCGGAATTTCAGCGCTAACTGTGGTTAGGGGTCGGAGTTTGGGCCGTTGGCAGGTTTGCGTTTGGGAAAGCTCGGTGTTTCCAGGTTTGGGAGTAGAGACTAGATTTTGATTTTAGGTGGATGGTGGAATTTTGGTGAAGGCGAGATGATGAGTGGGTGGTTGCCGATGAAATGGAGGATTAGAGAGATGCCGTAGTTGATCAAAGTCACGGTGCATGTGCACCGTGCACTAATGTTTTCTGGGGAAATAGGTTTTAGCATTGGTGAAGTATACTCGAGTATGTCTCGGTTAGTTCAAGTTTTTACTCGAAGTAATTTAGGTTATGTCTCGAAGTAAGATAGTTTTGGCTCGGGTAGTTTTTTCTATGCAGTGTTTTGTTTTCTGAAACCTAAACTGTTTCAGGTTTTCAAATTTTAAAACTAAATTTGATCCAAAAAAAAGAAGAAGCAAAGCCTGATTTAAAACAAGTTTTAAAGCAAGATTAAATTATGAATTCAAATAGGTTTGAATTCCAGATTTTAGATAAACAAGATTTGCAGAAAATGAAATATGTAAAAACTGAAACTTGCACAGTTTTTTTTAAAAGTGAATTTAAATCTGGAAGTAAAATTTAAACAAAATTTAAATTTCTAAGTCAAATCTAAATTTTAAACCTGAATCCAAATTTGAAGTTGAATCTGGAAGTTTCAAATAAAAACAAGTTATAAATTCAAATGTTATAATTAAGTTGAATATTTTAGAATTTTATAACATATGAAATGAAATTTAAAACAGGGTTTAAATTTAATCTTTGAATTTAAATCTGAAGCATGATTTGAATTTTGGTTGTAATGTAAATGAGATTTGAATTTAAATGTTTCAATATCATTTGAATTATTTAAGGTATTTTAAATTTATTTAAATTGAATATGGGCTAAAGTTAAACTATTCTTTTAAAATTGCTTTAAAGATAAGTGATCCTTTAAAATGAAAACTAAAGAGTTTTTAAATACTTAAAATCTTGTTTAAGTTTAAATTTAATTTTAATTTAAAATGGAATTTAGAAAAATAAATAAAAGCAATTTGTTTTTAAATTACTTTGATAATGATAATTAAATCATTAATAAGGGTAATGATTTCATTAAATTGTTTTGAACTTAATAATTTATTACTTGATTAAGGTAATTAAGTTTATAATTAATTAATTTAATTAATTAATAATTAGGCTAGTTAAGTAAATAATTAAGGATTTATTTAATTAATAAAATGATTAAGTAAGTTAATTAAACTTGATTAAAGTGTGATTTAGAAATTAATTTAATAAGATTTGATAAATTTAATTAATGATTCGAATTATATTAATTAAGTAATTAATAATTAATTAAGTTTTTAATTATCACTTGATTAATTAAATAATTAGAAATACATGAGTTTTATAAATTAAGGATTGATATTGATTAATTCAATTAATTACTTTGGAAAAGTAATTAAAGATTTGTTATTGGTTAATGAAGGTCATTAACTTAATATTATTAATGTAATTAATTTTAATGATTAATTGTATTAATTAATTTAAAGATAATCATTTGAGAAATATTTAAGTATAATTACTTAATGAAAGTAATTAAGGAAATTAATTACTGAATTTTAATTAATTAAGTTAATTAATTAAGTAATTAATTTAATTTAATCACTGGATGATTTGAGGAGTAATTACCAATGTAATTAAAAGTGAATAATTACTTAGAAGAGTAATTAAGAAGATAAATTACTTGATGTAATTTAATTAAAGGATACTTGAATGATGGAGGAGTTTTTGGAATTAATTACTTTGTGTAATTATTATTAGTGTGTTTAATTACTTAAGATAAGTAATTCATAATAAATTATTTAGTGTAATTACTTTTGGGTTTGATAATTAAGTTATTTAAAGATAATTAAAATAAAATCGATTAAGTTAGTTACTTAATCACGAATGATTGATCAATAGGGATAATTGATAATTAATTTAATAAGGTAATTAAATTAAATAATTTGGGATCATTAATTTATATAATTAATGATGTAATTAAGGATTGGTTAATAAGAACAATTAATCAATGAAAAAATTAATTAATGTAATTAATTAAGGATTAATGTAATTAATTATAATTAATTAATGAAGTAATTACAGGTTAATTACAGGGTTTGGTTTGGGATAATTAATTTATGAAATTAATTAGAGGTTAATTACTTGAATATAATTAAAGGGTAATTAATCAAGAGGATTAATTAGGGCAACTTGTTAAGAGTAATTAATTGATTGATTTATAATTAATTAATTAATTGATGTGTAAGCAAGATTTTTATGGATGAGTAATTAATTTAATTCATTTTAAATTAATTAAGAAAGAAGTAATTAATTTAATTCATTTTAAATTAATTATAGAATGATGATTAATAAGTCATTGCTTATGAATGATGATTGATATTTATTACCCTGAATGATTGAGATCTCTGATATGAGATAAATAATGGTGTGTGATTTGGATGCTATGGTTGCATTGAGTTGATAATATGAATTATCTGTTTGAGTTGATAATGTAGATTATCTGTTGTGATGTTAATATTGATTATCTATTGTGATGATTATCTATCTGTGTGTATATAGATAACATTGAATCAAATTGTTTTAAACTTTAAACAACTTGGACCTAAAAGACACGCTTTGGATTTCGATGAGACCGGGATCGGGTTTCCATATTTGGATATCCGAAAACAACATCGATCCAAATTAACGATAGGTCGTGAATCTTATGTGAAGAGTGAAGACTCGATGTGTAAGGACTATACGTCAGTATAACTCTGGGGGTGATTCCGTGATGAGTTTGAAGGAACTAGTTCTTATAGGTTCGAGATGAAGATTTAGAGTGCAGGGGTTATCGTCATAATCTCTGAGGGTGATTCCAAAATGAGTGTAACGAGATAATGTCTTCGGTTTCGTTCGAACCCGGAACGAACTTGTATGGATTGAATGCTTTCAAAACATCGTCAGGTGGACGATGAGCATTCTAAGAGATGTGTTCTCTAAAGGTAATCGTAGCCTCAAGCCTCATCAACCGAGAATGGCTAAAACATGGGAGGTGCAGCAAGCCTTCGTGGGTAGCTCCCACTGGAGAGTGAGATTGATCTCTGTCTAGAAGTCCCTTTATATTCGGCTGTGTGGGCAGTTGGTTGCAAACAACTGCGGGGTTGTCTTGTTCGGAACTGTTTAATAAGGAATGGTTCCGGCCTTGTGTTGCAGGGGAGCGGGCGTACTCCTCGGTACGGTGATCTAGGCCACGTGCTGTGACGGGCGGTACCCCAGTATCCCTGCCATTGTATGGAATCCACAATCCAATAAGTGCCAACGGTTTTGATTGTATTACCCACTTTGTGGCTAGTAGCTGGAATTTAATGAATGTAACAATTTCGGCTATTTCTTATTTACTTGAAAACCCTAGACACTATTATAATATCACCAGATTTCCTATCAAATGTTTTGGTTAGCGTAAGGTAAAAACTTTTCCATGTTTATGTGTGGGAAGTCTTACGTGGTACCTTTTCTTTTCAAAGGTTTTTAAAGTTAAGAAACCTTAACCTGTTACTCACACCAGACCCATGTCTGACCCAGAGTTTATCTTTTGTTTTCTTAAACTCTTGGTTACTCAAATTTTTACGAGTAGCCAAGGGATTCAGGTTTGCTTTGACGAATATTAGAGGAGCAATGGAGTAGGAGGCTTCTGCGTTGTAGATATATAGTTCCGCTGTGTGTTCTCTGTGTTGTGTTGTATTATGTTGTAAATACTAGACATGTGTTTATAACTGTCTAGTATATGTGATATGTATATGGTGTAGCTCTAATTGGTATTGTATGTTATGTAAATACTTATGTTACTAATATAATTTATCCATTCCGCTGTTGAGATTCTAGTGTTGTTTCTTCTTTCTCTTCTTTCTTTTCTTCTTCTATCCCTTTCTTTCTTAATTGATGATGCGATTTTCTGGGAATGGAAAGTCGGGTCGTCACAGTCGGTATCAGAGCATTTGGTTGAGTGAATACCTAGGATCTGGAGTGGTGTCTATCTTGAGAGAGCGTATTTGTAATTTTTATATATTACTATATATTGATTCTACCTATCTGTTGGGTTACCTGTTTGGGTTTTCCAATTTGGGTTATAAGGTAGATTGGGGTAGTGGTGCGTATAACACAACTACCGATTGGTTGGAGTTTGAATGATTGAGGTTGGAAGTGTATCTGTCGAGGCTGTAGACCGAATACCGTCTCGAGTGAGTTTTGAAGTGGTGTATGGACTTCATTGATCTCTGAAGGTAACCTGTTAAGGTTCGAAGTTCATTTTTGAAGTTGGGTGAGTAGAGTTTGGATTTGTTGGCTGAGCAGAAGCGAGTGATAGTATCTTGTTATCTCCGGGAAGTAATAGCCGCGTGATGAGATGCGGTGACTATGGATATTTCCGAAGATGATTTCTTTGGAACAAGTTTAAGGAAGTAGGTCTGCTTCGGTGTTGTGGCTGAGTTCAGCAGGGTGTTTTTGTGTGGTTTGAAGTCCGAGTTTCTCGAAGAGCTTTGGATTGAGAATTCTTTGGCATTGGTATCAGCAGTGCAGCTCAGAGTGTGCTGTGTGTCGGCAGAATTTTCTGGCTTAGCATTTTTCTGGAGATGGAGTTCGGAAGCAGTGAAGTAGAATCCATTTCTTTGATAGGTTGGCAAGACCAACATAAGCTGTTCTAATTGGTAAAGAGAGAACAGTTTTCTTTGGAATTAGATTGAGTTGATCGCAAAAGTGACTTGCGATAGTTGAGTGTTCTCTTGGGTTGTTGGAGATTTTTCTAAATATTTTCAGGAAAGTCAGAGTTTGTCTTCATCTAGAGATTTAGTGGTACCGGTGGTTCAACTAGTTGAAGGTTGGTACCTGTTAACGTAAAAATCTGACGCTAACACCCCGGTGTAGATTGAAGTTGAGCGAAAGCACCACCCGTGAACACGGGAACTAAAAAACGAGTAGAGAAATCACAGAGAAAGCAGAAAAAACAACAGTTTTTATAGTGGTTTGGCTTAGAGTAAGCCTACGTCCACTTTAAATCTCTTTATTACTGAATCGATTACAACTTTACAACAATCTTCAATTACAATTTTGATGAGACAAACAACTAGAACTTTGATGCAGAAGAATTCTTTGAATCCATGTAGATTGCGTTAGATTTTCTCCCAAAGTTAGTTGAAATGCCTTTCGTACTTGAAGTGTCGTGTGAGTCGAGAATTCAGCAGAGTATCGGTGCTTAAAGAGATTGGCCAAAAGTCCCCTTCATGCTTGAGGTAGGTTGGTATTTATAGGAAAATTCTCCCCTTAGGTCGTAAGTCGTGACCGGTCTAAGGTAAGTTGTGTCCGGTCTAAGGTAGGTCGTAGCCGATTCATCTGGCCCTTTCACGGTTTCACAAAGGTTCCCTTGCATAAGTCCTAGGTCGCCTTCGAGTCAACACAACCTTGTATCAGTAATACGACATCGGGCTTACATTTAGTAGCTTTAGGTCGTGGACGACTCAAGCTAGGTCGTGAGTCGTGAACGAGTTAGCTGGCAAGTCGCAAGTCATGGATTAACTGATAAGTCCTGGATCGTGTACGAGTTAAGAGGCCACTGCGTCAAGTAGCTGCATTGAACTTGTCTTCATTTGCTTGGGTCGTGAACGACTTAACGTAGATCATAGGTCGGTTGTAACTTAGGTCGGTAGCTGTCTTAGATCGGTAGCTATCTTAGGTAGTTGAGTAGGCGTTCTTGTTAAAGCATTAGGTCGGTAACTGTTCAGCCTTAAGTCGGTATCCCTCTTAGGCCTTAGGTCGGCAACCCTCTCAAGCTTGTTAGGTTGGTATCCTTGTTAGCCTGTTAAAGTGTTAGGTGGGCATCCTTTTTAAAGTATTGGGTCGACATTCTTTTAGGTCTTAAGTCGGTATCCCCTTAGTCCTTAGGTCGGCATTCTTCTTAGCCTGTTAAAGTGTTAGGTCGGCATCCTTCTCAAGCCTGTTAGGTCGTCCATCTTTAGGTCGCTGGAAAAGAGGAAATAACAGTACCTTAAGATGGAGTTGTTGAAGAAACTCAGGATTTGAGGAACTTCTGAGTTTGCTCTTGGTTATCTGAGATCTTCTTGGTTTTGCTGTCTAGTTGTGCTTGTGTTCTTTATCAACATTCTTTTCTACTCCAGATTAGAGTTGTGCAGCGGAAGCAGTTTGGAAGTGCATCTGCTTTTCTTTTTCGGACAGGAGAAGTTTGTTTTCTTCTGATGGTTGTGAGTAGAGTTGTTCTTGATCTTGGTTGATCGGGAAGGATCATTCTAGTGGATTGGATTTGGTCTAGATTGTTTCTTGAGACATCAGCAAGAATTTAGCTGATCAGGTAGGATGTAGGCAGCCCGAGATCGTCCGAAGAGTTTTGTGGATCTGAAGTCTGGTTTTGGATAAATTTCTCAGTTTTAGGAGCTATAAATTTTGGTAAGGTTGGATAAGCTAGCTCCGAGATGTTTTGGATTTCTTCTGTGTTCTGTTTTGAATAAGTGTTTAATTTTTCTGGATTAAATTGCCAATTTGGACAACTGGAATTCGATGTGTTTCACGTATCTCTAAGGAAGTACGTGTATGATCTATTTCTGGTTGTGGAACCAGCAGTCCAGGAGGATGTGATTGTTGAGTCAGACTTGTCTGTAGTCTGATATCCTGTTTAGTTTTGTAGATCTAGTTGGATAGAAGCTCTGTAGCTTAACAGTATTGATTGTTTAGATTCTATAGAGCGAGTATCCCGATATTTATACCGGGGAAACTCGTGAAAATTCTATCCAGAATTTTTCTGGATAATTAGGTTTGTTTTGATTAGATGAATGGATTGCTATAGTTGTTAGCATATGTTTGATATATGCTTGGTTTTAAAATCTAAAATCTTGAATAGGTTATTAAATTACCTTTGTTTTAAATTTCGGGGATGAAATTCTTTTAAGGGGGAAGGAATGTGATATCCCGGAATTTTTGACAATATCAATTTAATAATCTTTTATAAAAATTAAATTGATATTGACAATATTGATTAATGAAATATGTTTTGGTTTATAATCAGATTAAATAAATATTTAATTTGTGATTTTATCTTTTAAAAGCTAAAATAAATGTTTTAAAATTATAATGTATATATGTGTTTGTGTATATATATATATATATATATATATTAGATAATCTTTGTTTTGGAATTTAACTTACATGATAGTAAATAAATGAAAATTTGTTTTTAAGTTCTAATAAAATATTGAGTAATTAAGAAATTATGTTTTAAATTAATATTAAGCTTTTAAAAATCTATTTTAACTGGTAATTATATGGTTTGATAATATTTAAAATAAATGTTATATTGTTTAAATTTATATCTTAGCTTAATTTTTGTTTTAAATTTAAATAAAAGTTGATTTTATTTCTTTTTAAATATTATTTGATTAAATATGAATTGAGAATATTTTGTATAAGTCTAAATATGAAATAGCCTATGATTTAAATTCATTTAAATATAAAAGTGATTTATAAATTTCTTTATAAATCATATAAAATTTGTTAAATTGTTATGTTAAGTCATATTAATAAATATACTATTTTTCATAAATGTAAAAAAAATTAATTAAAATAGGAAAATAAAATCTTTATTTTTAATTTGAATAAATTGATTTTAATCTGGGATTTTATTTTGAAATTTAAATTAATCGATTCTTTAAAATATTTGTATAAGTTTTAATTTATAAATTGTTTTATTTACATTTAATTTTAATAAGAAAATCATATATATTCATTCAAACAAAAAATAAATTAAAGAAAACTTTTTTTTAAACATTTAAAAGTATAACTTAGTTAAATAAAGACAAGCGTTAACATATTAACAAATCAAACTACATGTGTTAAGTAGTGAATTAAACAAAATGACAAGTGTCATTTGATCTATTCTTTATTTTAATTAAAGTATTTTCAGCTTTTAAAACATTTCCACTTTCCTTTATTATCTTTTAAAGATCAAGTGCTAGATGAATCAAAAGAAATATTTCACTTAAAATCTAAAACTCTCAAAACCCCTCAAAAACAAAATCTGCATATTCATTTCAAAAGCAAACTCTAAGACCTGTAACTCCTCTCAAAACCAAAACCCGTAACAAGAACATCAACATGCAATTTCAAAATTACTGCAAAGCATTATCTAGTCTACATTTTTACTTGAAGATCACTGCAAATTTGAGAAAATCAAAATGAAGCCTGCATTTTTATCAAAATGACCTGCATGCATCTATGTTGGTCAGAAATTCAAATGCAAGTAATTTCAAGGCTACATCTTTATCAAGAATGGAAGAATCATGCCCTTGCAACAATTAAATCAGTTGACAAACTACTCCAAACTTTAAAGTTTGAATGCTCTATTCTTCAGATTTAAGGTGAGTAACTTTTATTTTTAAAAATTCTAAGGTGAATCTGGTTATTGAATCATGTTTTAATATAAGTTGTATTGGTATATTTGGTAAAACTCTTGTGAATTTGTGATGAGAGTTATCTGAAAATTTGGATTACCTGTAGAACATTTCTGTTCTAAAGATTCCATGCCTGGTTTCAACTTAAATCATTCCCTTGACATTAATATTTAAAACTTAGGATTTAGAAAGTATTGTTTGATTAAGCTATGAACTAAATTATAAAATTTTGATTTACTTAAATAGAAACAGTAATTTCTCAGTAAACCAAGTTTAGAGGTAAAAATCATGTCACTGTTAAAATTCAAACACTGATGATTGTGCAATTCAGATATACAAATCAAAACTTTAGATTAATTCAAGATTTTTAAATGAAAAATCATAAATTAAAAATGGGTTTTGACTGTGCATATGGGTGTAGAGCAAAATAGGGGTTTTAGGGTGTCTCTGGTGATTCAAGTAGTAATGGTGGCTGTGCTTCTGTTTGAATGAAAAAGAGTGATCAAGCTCTTTACAAAAATTATCAATATCATTTGAATTTAAATGTTTGAATATCATTTGAATGAAGATATGGGTGTAAATGAGATTTGAATTTAAATGTTTCAATATCATTTGAATTATTTAAGGTATTTTAAATTTATTTGAATTGAACATGGGCTAAAGTTAAACTATTATTTTAAAATTGCTTTAAAGATAAGTGATCCTTTAAAATGAAAACTAAAGAGTTTTTAAATACTTAAAATCTTGTTTAAGTTTAAATTTAATTTTAATTTAAAATGGAATTTAGAGAAAAAAAATTAAAAGCAATTTGTTTTTAAATTACTTTGATAATGATAATTAAATCATTAATAAGGTTAATGATTTTCATTAAATTGTTTTGAACTTAATAATTTATTACTTGATTAAGGTAATTAAGTTTATAATTAATTAATTTAATTAATTAATAATTAGGCTAGTTAAGTAAATAATTAAGGATTTATTTAATTAATAAAATGATTAAGTAAGTTAATTAAACTTGATTAAAGTGTGATTTAGAAATTAATTAAATAAGATTTGATAAATTTAATTAATGATTTGAATTATATTAATCAAGTAATTAATAATTAATTAAGTTTTTAATTATCACTTGATTAATTAAATAATTAGAAATACATTAATGAGCTATAAATTAAGGATTGATATTGATTAATTCAATTAATTACTTTGGAAAAATAATTAAAGATTTGTTATTGGATAATGAAGGTCACTAACTTAATATTATTAATGTAATTAACTTTAATGATTAATTGTATTAATTAATTTAAAGATAATCATTTGAGAATTATTTAAGTATAATTACTTGATGAAAGTAATTAAGGAAATTAATTACTGAATTGTAATTAATTAAGTTGTTGATTAATTAAGTTAATTAATTAAGTTTAATTAATTTAATTTAATCACTGGATGATGTGAGGAGTAATTACCAATGTAATTAAAAGTGAATAATTACTTAGAAGAGTAATTAAGAAGATAAATTACTTGATGTAATTTAATTAAAGGATACTTGAATGATGGAGGAGTTTTTGGAATTAATTACTTTGTGTAATTATTATTAGTGTGTTTAATTACTTAAGATAACTAATTCATAATAAATTATTTAGTGTAATTACTTTTGGGTTTGATAATTAAGTTATTTAAAGATAATTAAAATAAAATTGATTAAGTTAGTAACTTAATCAAGAATGATTGATCAATAGGGATAATTGATAATTAATTTAATAAGGTAATTAAGTCAAATAATTTGGGATCATTAATTTATATAATTAATGATGTAATTAAGGATTGGTTAATAAGAACAATTAATCAATGAAGGAATTAATTAATGTAATTAATTAAGGATTAATGTAATTAATTATAATTAATTAATGAAGTAATTACAGGTTAATTACAGGGTTTGGTTTGGGATAATTAATTTATGAAATTAATTAGAGGTTAATTACTTGAATATAATTAAAGGGTAATTAATCAAGAGGATTAATTAGGGCAACTTGTTAAGAGTAATTAATTGATTGATTTATAATTAATTAATTGATGTGTAAGCAAGATTTTTATGGATGAGTAATTAATTTAATTCATTTTAAATTAATTAAGAAAGAAGTAATTAATTTAATTCATTTTAAATTAATTATAGAATGATGATTAATAAGTCATTGCTTATGAATGATGATTGATATTTATTACCCTGAACGATTGAGATCTCTGATATGAGATAAACAATGGTGTGTGATTTGGATGCTATGGTTGCATTGAGTTGATAATATGAATTATCTGTTTGAGTTGATAATGTAGATTATCTGTTGTGATGTTAATATTGATTATCTATTGTGATGATTATCTATCTGTGTGTATATAGATAACATCGAATCAAATTGTTTTAAACTTTAAACAACTTGGACCTAAAAGACACGCTTTGGATTTCGATGAGACCGGGATCGGGTTTCCATATTTGGATATCCGAAAACAACATCGATCCAAATTAACGATAGGTTGTGAATCTTATGTGAAGAGTGAAGACTCGATGTGTAAGGACTATACGTCAGTATAACTCTGGGGGTGATTCCGTGATGAGTTTGACGGAACTAGTTCTTATAGGTTCGAGATGAAGATTTAGAGTGCAGGGGTTATCGTCGTTATCTCTGAGGGTGATTCCAAAATGAGTGTAACGAGATAATGTCTTCGGTTTCGTTCGAACCTGGAACGAACTTGTATGGATTGAATGCTTTCAAAACATCGTCAGGTGGACGATGAGCATTCTAAGAGATGTGTTCTCTAAAGGTAATCATAGCCTCAAGCCTCATCAACCGAGAATGGCTAAAACATGGGAGGTGCAGCAAGGCTTCGTGGGTAGCTCCCACTGGAGAGTGAGATTGATCTCTGTCTAGAAGTCCCTTTATATTCGGCTGTGTGGGCAGTTGGTTGCAAACAACTGCGGGGTTGTCTTGTTCGGAACTGTTTAATAAGGAATGGTTCCGGCCTTGTGTTGCAGGGGAGCGGGCGTACTCCTCGGTACGGTGATCTAGGCCACGTGCTGTGACGGGCGGTACCCCAGTATCCCTGCCATTGTATGGAATCCACAATCCAATAAGTGCCAACGGTTTTGATTGTATTACCCACTTTGTGGCTAGTAGCTGGAATTTAATGAATGTAACAATTTCGGCTATTTCTTATTTACTTGAAAATCCTAGACACTATTATAATATCACCAGATTTCCTATCAAATGTTTTGGTTAGCGTAAGGTAAAAACTTTTCCATGTTTATGTGTGGGAAGTCTTACGTGGTACCTTTTCTTTTCAAAGGTTTTTAAAGTTAAGAAACCTTAACCTGTTACTCACACCAGACCCATGTCTGACCCAGAGTTTATCTTTTGTTTTCTTAAACTCTTGGGTACTCAAATTTTTACGAGTAGCCAAGGGATTCAGGTTTGCTTTGATGAATATTGGAGGAGCAATGGAGCAGGAGGCTTCTGCATTGTAGATATATAGTTCCGCTGTGTGTTCTCTGTGTTTTGTTGTATTATGTTGTAAATACTAGACAGGTGTTTATAACTGCCTAGTATATGTGATATGTATATGGTGTAGCTCTGATTGGTATTGTATGTTATGTAAATACTTATGTTATTAATATAATTTATCCATTCCGCTGTTGAGATTCTAGTGTTGTTTCTTCTTTCTCTTCTTTCTTTTCTTCTTCTATCCCTTTCTTTCTTAATTGATGATGCGATTTTCTGGGAGTGGAAAGTCGGGTCGTCACAGTATCCTGACTTCTATTGTATCTATTTTACTATGATATTTTGTATATATTCTGAGAGTATGTATATAGTAGCTTCATGAACTACTATGGTATTTTATTTTCGCTACGAGTATTTTGATATTTATGTGTCTATGATTCTAAGAATGATTTTATTTTCTCCAAATTTTATTATAATCTGTTATTTTGAATTATTCAAGTCTGACATGTGTGGATTATTGTTGATTTGAATGGTCCAAAATAGTGGGTCGTTACAATAGCTCTATTTTTGTTGATCTCTGCAATAAATCTGAGCACATGTTGCAACCTCAATTAGCAACTTCTTCTTTGTGTGTGACTAATCACATCGGCGGCCCGCCAACCTTGATATGATTTGTAAAGGGGTGAAACTCCTTTACAACAGGCGTCGATTCACCAAAGATTTCTACGTCTTTGGTTTTGATGTTGTTATCTCTTACAAAGCCCGTATCATTAATCTAGTAGACGATCTGGGAAAATTCTATTATGATTGAATGTCGACCGCCTTAGGTTGTTGGAGGCAGTTTTATCTTTTCGCTTGATATTCAGCCTAGTGATCTCAACTCCACATCGATAGTCAGGGATTTTCCTGATGCTTTCAGTGAAGTCATTTCTCTCCCTCTTAAGCGGGATTTGAATTCCGCTTTGATCTTATTCTTGAAGCTTGACATGTTGTCCTTCCTCCCGGACGAATGGTTTCTATGAATGGTTAGTCATGTCCTTTGGATTAACCAATGCTCTTGCCTTTCTATCGATTCCAAGAATCGCATTTTTCTGCAATGTTCTCAATAGGTTTTGTCCTAGATCTCATTGATGATATTCTCGTCTTTTCTAAGTCTCGGTTGGCCCGGTAAAAGTAGCCGGGATTAATATAAGTCTATCCATTTTTCCTCTTTGTAATTTAATTATCTTATCTTCCTTTCGAGCCTATCCTTGTAATTAGAATTCTCTTTGGTTAGGGTTCCTTTGGATTTGAATCTTTATCCTTTTTCTAAATCTATTCTTGAATCATCCTTTAAGGGAGCATATTTGTAATTGATATAAAATATTTTAATACTGTGTTGTTTTAATTGTTAAGTTTGATTTGGGGTTTATATCGATTCGTCTGGCCAATGCTCTTGATACGAATTCCAAAACACTTGAATAGAGCAAACTGATACAATATTGTTTCAAAATGGATAAATGAAATAATTTTATGTACGATTATATTTTTTATATATAAAAGTATAATTTTTTGAAATTAGATAGTTAAATGTATTGGTTGTTAAAAATGATAGTACAAGATTATCATTTATTGTTTAGTCAATATTCCTAAACCATTAACTATTGTTATATGTTATAAGGAGATGATATTTATCATTTATTATTTAATCCAATGTTCCCATCCCAGCTTTTGAAATATACATTCATGGTCATTAATCCAATCCTTGGTCTCTAAAAAATCTTTAGCCATCATGTATGGTCATCCTTCTATATTCTGAAAGTCTTTACACATCTTGGAAAAATTTAGTGGGCGAGGTGCTACTTTAGTGGGCTGAGCAACAAGTGTCATTAGTGCTGCTTGTTGAGGAATGAGAACTAGCTCATGTGCCTTAGATATTGCTTAAACATTCTAACATACCTCGTGTGGTGAGTATCTCTTTGATAATGGGGTTCTCGGCTTCCAAGCAGCTACACATCATAGTCAACTATCTGTAGGTTAGAGCTTTTAGTTACAACTTCCTAAGATAGTATTATTTGCTAATATAGAAATTTGCTAAATGTATTTGCATATGTTAAAATAAGTATATATATATAGTATTATTTTGGAAAATACTTTCAAAAATAACAAATACGTACTCTCATGTATACTTATTCCCATTGATCGGGTAACCTAGGCTCTGATACAAAATGTTTGAACCAAGAATGGCACAAACACCCAAGAGATTGTGTAGAGAATAAAAAGTGAAGAAAAGAAAATTGAAAAGAGCAAGAAAAGAATATACAACGTTTATAGTGGTTTGGCTAAACTTGGCCTACATCTAACTAGTAATTTTATTACTTTGATCGCCGAGTTCCAAGTACAAGTTCTTACGGATCGACATAAATATGTGGGTGCTTATAAGATATTAGAGAAAGGAAGCAAGAGAGCCAAGAAGATCCTTAAAATGAGCCATGCCCTCCTATTTATAGCAATAGGTAGCCTAAAATCTTGCCCATGTGAGCTCAACATAGTTTTCCATGCCATGGACCACTTCTCTAGGAAATTAGGTGGATAACTCATTAATAACATGGATCGGTACCGATCCATGTGTTTATCGATGAATTCAAACTTCTTGTCCTGGCTCGATAATTGTTAGCTTCATTATTCTAAACTTGTTTGCACCATTATTAGCTTGTTTCTGAGCCAAATGATGGATTAATGGAAGAATGGAGTTGCTATTTTTAAGTGCTCGTGGAGATCAATAAAGAATTGTGTGGAATCAGTGAAATAACACTTGAAATAGGCTTCTAGTGTCAAGTGGAGTGGGTAGGAGGAAGTAGAGTTAGATTGCATGAAGACTGGTGGATTGGTACTGATCCATTATGTTGGATCGGTACCAATCTAATACATTTTGGATTTTTGGGCTTGAATTTTTATGGAGGTTTGGTCTTCTGTAACGACCCGATATTTTCAACCATTTGCATCCATTATAAGTGTATAGGTAGACACTCATGCCGGAATTCAATTGCTCAAATTTGGCAAATCTCAATATGCAGTAAATAAAAATCACAGATCACAGAAACAGAGTAATATATAATGCAGCGGAAGTAAAAGAGATAGTAGTTCATGAAGCTACTATATAAATATATCAGAGTTACATAAGATATAATAGAAGAAATAAAGTACAACAGAAGTTTAAATATGATAACCAAGTACAAGATGAATAGAACAACCGAACTGAAAAGACGAAACTTGACAAGTAGATAATCTCCAGCGATTCCAATCTCCAGAAAGTGGAGATCCAAATCTGTGAATAACTCAGGCTGACCCGAGCGTAAATAAAAATACAAACACTCGAGTCAGGACATACATACTTATACAATGTAAACCAACTCAAGTGAACTGTAGCAAAGGTACAAGTAACTTAGAAGATGCTTGGGACCGCCCATCCTCTAAGGATTTGTTAAACTATTTACTATGTAGTAATATACGCTATATACAGTAGTGTCTAATTAGTAAAGTATAATCATATAGAAAATAACGTTAAGGGGATGGTGAACCTTAACGCGGTCGGATCTTTAAAACCAAAATCGTAGTGGGCTCGCTATAAGGAGATGACACGGCACGCGAGGCAATGCCAGGGTGGATACACCGTTTGCACTCCCAGCCCGATGGTGACGGCAAGCCAGCAGCTTCCGCCCACCTCGAACAGTACCCCCGAATCAAAGTGGTGCCACATATCGAATCACAAAAGTAATAGAATGGTTTCCGATGGAGCATGCTCGATAAAAGGGTGCGACCCTTTGTGTAGCCCGGTATAGCTCCTGTTTTAGTCATTTATGCCAACTCACGGGAGTTGGGTCCACGTAATATACCTCGAGAACGTCGCCACCATCCTACTTCATTATGGAATCTCCACCGCGTACACAGTTGTTAAAGTGGTTTTCGGTATTGGCCGGCTATAAGACAATATCCGATCTCGGTCTCTTTAACAACCAATCGTTATTATAACCCATAGTTATAACTTTAAAACAAGATTATATACTTCAAATAAATATCGTTTCAACCCAAATCTTTATCAAAAATAAAGATTAAATCATTTCCAAACCATTTCAATATATCATCATACCATATCTTTCAATTCAAATATGTATCAAAATAAATATCAAGTCATTTCTAAACATTTCAATATATTAAATTATCATATCCTTTCAAAACTCCCTTTCAAATCATTTTAATATCAAAATATCATAACCTTTCAAAGCTTCATTTCCAAAATATCATATCTTTCAGAACTTCTTTTCAAATCATTTTAATATCAAAATATCATATCTTTCAAAACTCCATTTTTTTCAAATCATTTTGGTATATCAAAATATCATATCTTTTCGAAACCATATTTCAAATCATTTTAATATATCAAAATATCATATCCTTTAAAACTCCAATTTTCAAATCATTTAATATCAAAATATCATATCTTTCAAAACTTCATTTTCAAATCATTTAATATCAAAATATCATATCTTTCAAAACTCCATTTTTCAAATCATTTAATATCAAAATATCATATCTTTCAAAATTTCGTTTCAAATCATTTTAATATCAAAATATCATATCTTTCAAAACTTCATTTCAAATCATTTTAATATATCAAAATATCATATCTTTTAGAAACCACATTTTAAATCATTTTAATATATCAAAATATCATATCTTTTCGAAACCACATTTCAAATCATTATTCATTTTATTCAATTTAAAATACCATTTGAATTCACATTTCAAAACAGTTTATATTAAAAAAATCATTTTTAATAATAATTAAATTATTAAATTTCCAAAATTTTCAACTTTCAAAGTTCATTTATTCACTTAAGTTTATCAAAACAGTGAAAATTCACTTTTCGTCGCATTTAGAAAACGCTACGGAAAGATACATTCAAAACAGTTCAATTTAACAAAAGACAACATTTTAAAATGTTGTAATAGGGTTTACTTAAATTTCAAATAAAATTAGTTAAGTTCAAAAATTTTAGCGCTTACAAAATTGCTATAATAGCTTTTTAGTTCATTATCATCAACTGCAGCATTTACAAATGCTGTAATATCATTTATATTGTAATTAATAGCATTTCAAAAATGCAGTCAATTAACTTCAAGTATTCAATATAATTTCTCAACCAATTATATTTTTTTTATTTAAAACATTTTTAACTCATAAAATCATACGTTTTCACATTTATAAACATCATTTAGTTTTCCTCAAGTTCATGATTTTATAAAGTTAAATTTCCATTCAAAAATCAAGATTTAATAATAATTCACTTATTAAATTGCATTGTTCAATTTTAAATTCATTGCATTAAATTTCAACTTAACACTTAAGTTCAAATTCTCAAATATAACTTAGTTTTATTTTTATTTGCTTAACTAAAAGTTCACTTTTAAGTCAATTCCATAAGTTTCCAATTTTTGTTATATTTCAAAATTTTAACTTAAATATTCATTCATTTCACATTCAACTTTATCAAAAATCATTAATATGATATAAAATCACTTTAAATTAATTTAAATTCAAAATATCATAAATTTATCATATTTTCAAAGTTGATTTAAATTCCATTAAAAATTAAATCAAAATTTCCAAAATAACTTACATTCATATTTTCTAACTTTTCCATAATTTATTTAACTTATAGATTTCCATAAAATAAATAATACTTTACAAAAGTTATATTTTTATTAAATTTCAAACCAAATATTATAATAATTAAATTTCTAAAATATTTTAAAAATTTTAGAAAAACATATTTTAACTACGGGCCTGTATATAATTTTCTACGCTAGGTAAAGTGATACGGGTAATATATCATTTCAACCGTAATTACAAAGAAAATCCGGGTTCTATCATTTCAAACCCGTAACCCCAAGTTAAAATAAATTAAATAAAAACCGTTCAAGCCTATCATTTCAGCCCATAACGATTTTTTTTCTAACAGGGAACTTGCAGTGTGATCATATGCAGAAACAATATAAACAAGGTCAATATCACAATATACAGTCATATATCAGATGTCAGGTGAAAATTAACAGTTTTAACATGGTAATAATATGGTAATAACATGGCATAGCATATCATATGATCATCATTAACTTGCATAAACATTTTTTATTACTAAACACTTGTCATCAATTCACTTTTCATAAGTATAAATGTCAGAGTGAGAAAGACTCACATTTTTCAAAGCTAGAGACCAAAACAACATACAAGCACGACTCCAAAGGCACGACAAGTAAAATTGCACGACTTTTGATTTGAGTTGAAAGATAGCCAAGATATGATTTTGTATCAACAACCCAAAACAAAACAAACAAGACAATATATAAACATTCAACATAAAATAACATTGAAACAATTTTGAAATACAAAGCAAAATGAACAAGATAGATTGGACCTTGCTTCAACCACTTCAATGCTTGGCCTAAGGGACACTTATGCTTGGCTATAATGATGCTTTGGCTCAGGTATGACATCATATAGGTCAGGTTTAACATCATATAGGCAAGGCAACAAGTGGAGATGAAGGAGATGAGGCAAAGGTGGTCAAACTAGCATTGTTCAAGGGCATTGTTGCATTTTTTTGGAGTTTTGGCACCATGGTGGGCTCGGCCTTGATCAAGAACATAGGGGTAGCGGGTGATGATGGCAGGGAAGAGGTGTAGGAGGTGGTGGCCGTGGCTATGGAGGAGAGGCCAAGCAATACACATGAGAAAACAAGGCAAAATATAAGAAAACAATGGAAAAAGAAGAGGAAAAGAGGAGCCATTACCAAACCTTTCTAGCCGTGAAAAATGAAGTGGAGAGGAATGTTTTCACGTGAAAATGAGGTAAGAAATGCACAGCTACAATAAATAAAGGAACGGTCAAAGGAACTTAAATCTATTAATTGGAAAAGAAACGGAAGAAGAAACGTTAAAACGGTTTTACGTTTCTTTGCTTTCAAACCTTTTAAACTTCCTATATATATACATATACATCTTAAATAACTGAAAACACTTATAAATTTCAGTTAGAATTCGAAAATATAACAGATAAACAAAATATTAATAATTAATTATTAATTAGATATGATTAAAATAAGAAAAATGGCACAGAAAATGAAAACTAGACTTATGAATTAGAAATAACTTCAATACACTTTGGAAAAAATTTCTTAAATTTAAATACATGTCAAATGAATAAAATAAAGTAAAACACAGCAATAAAAGTGAATGTATAAAATAAATCAATAAATTGATGTATTAATTGCAAAAAGAAACGGATAAAACGACTTCACGTTTCAGGCTTTTAAGATCTCTTAACTTTCTAAACCTTTTGCATTTCCTTTACTTTTTAATTTTATGAAAACAAAATAAACTCAGAAATGTTATTTAAAACCGAAACTAAGTAAGAATAAAATAAAATAAAAATTATTTTAAGTAAAATAGAAAAAGGAAATAAGAAATTGCTTTAAAATAGCAACCCTGACATAAAAATTACAAGAAAATCTCCAATGACTATGGAAAATTTATTACTTCACAAAAAAAATATTTAAACACAAAATTTGAATTAAAAATGATTTTAAAACATTTTCAAGGTAAAATAATAATTTAATTTTTATTAAATAGAAAGTAAAATAAAGAAAATGCAGTAAATACCAACTAGGCTTTATAAATTGAAATAAATTCAAATAAACTTTAGAAAAATTATATTATCATTTTAAAAATACTTAAAAGTCAAAATATACATAATATAACATATTATCACATATTAAAATAAAATATAACCAAGAAGAAGTAACTTATACAATTTAAAATAGTCATTGTAAATAACCCTATATACGCACAATATTGTAAAGGGTATAACTTTCACAATTTACATCCAAATTCAACGAAACGAAAAGTGGTGTTCTTAGAATTTAATGTACTTTCATAATAAAAGAAAAAATTAAAATTTTAAACTTTTAAAATTTTAAGTTGAAAGTCACAGTTTGACTCTTTTGACCAAAATCAGCATTTCAGGCAAATATTCAACTTACACAAGTTTGGAATTATAACTCATATAAAAATCAAGATTATATTTAAATAATAAATTTAATCATTTCAAATAAGTAAAATAAGTTTTTAAATCAAAATCTTACATTAAAAATAATTAAAATATACAATAAAATAATTACAAAATACAGGGTTGTTACACTCTCCCCCACTCAAAACTTTTCGTCCCCGAAAAGGAATGAGGTATGGAAGGGCACATAAAAGATAGAGTGAAATAGGATTAAGATAAGATGACAAGAAGATTGAAGTTATACCTGATAACTGTTGTTATAGGTAAGTTTTACAAGGTGGAGGTGATCTTTCCAAGATCCTCCAGAATTAAGAACACAAGCACGAAAAAGGTGGATTCAAAATGATTACCAAAGGTCTATCAAAGATTATAGAAATATTTCTAAATAGAAAGATTATAGAAAGATGTCTATACCGGTCTATAGCAAGATAAGGATGATAAGGACAACCAAAAGATAGTTTGAAAAACAAAATAAGGAAATGAATTTGAAAGCATGGAGATTTTAGCTTAAACAGAGAATAAGTCTTTACACAAGTTAAATAAATCTTAACTATCTCAAATTTCATTATCTTATTATCCAATCATCTAAAATTAACCATTTTTAAAACCATGGGTTTGAAAAATAATCATTTATTACACTCACAATGTACTTAATAAATTTTATTCTTCTTTATTCCTAATCAAAATTAAATTTATTCCTCTCAATACATTTATCACTCATGTTAAATATATTTACACTTTTTTTTATAACTACTTTCTTTTATTCTTAGTTCTTTTAACATCATTTTATTGTAAGTCATTCATTTACCCTTTATTATATTTACCTCTGTTAATCATTTTATAATTAATATTTAAGTGTATAACTTTTATTATAACCACTCAAATTTTATTTATAAAATCTTTTTATATCGTATATTATCCAATTACATTTTTAACTTCTGAAATTTTGGTAAGTTATATTTGAATGCAATTGTATTATACAAATAAAATTTCCAATTCAATTATCTCAAGTTTTAATTATTTATCCAAATTTTTGATTTTCTTTTTACAATTGAAATTATTCTTCAAGCTAAAATTTAAGAATTAAATTTCGGATTAAATTCAAACCATTTAGAGATAAGTAATAATATATACATAATATGTCAAATCAAATTTCAATCATATATCTATATATATACATATATATTATAAATCAAGTCATATTTCAGAAAATTCAAACCAAATTAAATTCCCCAAAACAAAGCTGTAGGAAGACTACAGAACAGTCTCTTAACTTCGAAACTCGAAAATGAACGTCGATGATGTCGCGATCATCACCGAAGTTATTTTCTAGCGACAAAGAGAAGAGCACTATAAAATTCTTTGGAAACAAATTCTATTTGAAAATACTTTAAATAATATATCCCCTTTTTAAAACTTTAAACACAAAGTTTGAAACCATCAGAAATTAAATTCTCAAATTTCTTGTTCTAAATTCTTTTCAGTTCCCAAATCAATTTATAACTATCTATAAATTCATTTATAGAACAATAAATGGTAAATTAAGTATTATCATTTTCAAATAATCAATCTAAATCAGTTTATTAAGTTTCATAAATTTACTTATATATCAAAATTTATTTCATCAACCAAATTTTTAAAATAATATTGTGTCAGTTTGTTCTGTCAAAGTGTTTTAGAAATCCTATCGATATCGTTGATCAGACGAATCGATTGGAAACCCAAATCAACATCAACAACTCAAACAACACAATATATTAAAAAAAAACATACATTTACAAGTATAATTCACAATGTATGAAGATAAGTTGGAAACAAAAGACAAGATGATTAAATAACAAAATAGGGAGGTGGATAAGCTTAAATAAATCACGAGCAACATTTACCGGGTCAATCGTGGCTTAAAAAATAAGATCAAATGTGGATTTTTCTGGGGTAAATCTACAATCGATCTCAAGAGTTAGAGTTTGAAATAAAAAAAGATATTAGAATCTAAACCAAGGATAGATATAAATCTATGGTGAATCGATGCTAATTGTAAAAGAGTTTTCCCCCATTTTCAATTCAATTTGAAATTGGCGTGACCGCCGACTCACTAGAAAGATCATTTGAAGCGGAGTTATGGAATGCTCCAGAGTCAAAAGAAGATGAATAGCGAGGGATACGAATGGATTTTGGAACCGTAGGGAACGTTCCAAAAATTCAAAGGAATCGAGTCAAAAGGGAGAGATTCAAACTCGAATGGAAGTGATTCTGTAAATACATTCACTCCATATGCTGAGTTTTGCCTAGAGCTACCAAAGCTCTGATACCAACTGTAACGACCCGATATTTTCAACCATTTGCATCCATTATAAGTGTATAGGTAAACACTCATGCCGGAATTGAATTGCTCAAAATATCGCGTTGTAAATAAAAATTTGGCAAATCTCAGAATATGCAGTAAAGAAAAATCACAGATCACAGAAACAGAGTAATATATAATGCAGCGGAAGTAAAAGAGATAGTAGTTCATGAAGCTACTATATAAATATATCAGAGTTACATAAGATATAATAGAAGAAATAAAGTACAACAGAAGTTTAAATATGATAACCAAGTACAAGATGAATAGAACAACCGAACTGAAAAGACGAAACTTGACAAGTAGATAATCTCCAGCGATTCCAATCTCCAGAAAGTGGAGATCCAAATCTGTGAATAACTCAGGCTGACCCGAGCGTAAATAAAAATACAAACACTCGAGTCAGGACATACATACTTATACAATGTAAACCAACTCAAGTGAACTGTAGCAAAGGTACAAGTAACTTAGAAGATGCTTGGGACCGCCCATCCTCTAAGGATCCGTTAAACTATTTACTATGTAGTAATATACGCTATATACAGTAGTGTCTAATCAGTAAAGTATAATCATATAGAAAATAACGTTAAGGGGATGGTGAACCTTAACGCGGTCGGATCTTTAAAACCAAAATCGTAGTGGGCTCGCTATAAGGAGATGACACGGCACGCGAGGCAACGCCAGGGTGGGTACACCGTTTGCACTCCCGGCCCGGTGGTGACGGCAAGCCAGCAGCTTCCGCCCACCTCGAACAGTACCCCCGAATCAAAGTGGTGCCACATATCGAATCAAAAAAGTAATAGAATGGTTTTCGATGGAGCATGCTCGATGAAAGGGTGCGACCCTTTGTGTAGCCCGGTATAGCTCCTGTTTTAGTCATTTATGCCAACTCACGGGAGTTGGATCCACGTAATATACCTCGAGAACGTCGCCACCATCCTACTTCATTCTGGAATCTCCACCGCGTACACAGTTGTTAAAGTGGTTTTCGGTATTGGCCGGCTATAAGACAATATCCGATCCCGGTCTCTTTAACAACCAATCGTTATTATAACCCGTAGTTATAACTTTTAAACAATATTATATACTTCAAAATAAAATATCGTTTCAACCCAAATCTTTATCAAAAATAAAGATTAAATCATTTCTAAACCATTTCAATATATCATCATACCATATCTTTCAATTCAAATATGTATCAAAATAAATATCAAGTCATTTCTAAACATTTCAATATATTAAATTATCATATCCTTTCAAAACTCCCTGTCAAATCATTTTAATATCAAAATATCATAACCTTTCAAAGCTTCATTTCCAAAATATCATATCTTTCAGAACTTCTTTTCAAATCATTTTAATATCAAAATATCATATCTTTCAAAACTCCATTTTTTTCAAATCATTTTGATATATCAAAATATCATATCTTTTCGAAACCACATTTCAAATCATTTTAATATATCAAAATATCATATCCTTCAAAACTCCAATTTTCAAATCATTTAATGTCAAAATATCATATCTTTCAAAACTTCATTTTCAAATCATTTAATATATTTCAAAACTCCATTTTTCAAATCATTTAATATCAAAATATCATATCTTTCAAAATTTCGTTTCAAATCATTTTAATATCAAAATATCATATCTTTCAAAACTTCATTTCAAATCATTTTAATATATCAAAATATCATATCTTTTAGAAACCACATTTTAAATCATTTTAATATATCAAAATATCATATCTTTTCGAAACCACATTTCAAATCATTATTCATTTTATTCAATTTAAAATACCATTTGAATTCACATTTCAAAACAGTTTATATTAAAAAAAATCATTTTTAATCATTAAAATGAAGTTATTATGTTCAATAATTAAATTATTAAATTTCCAAAATTTTCAACTTTCAAAGTTCATTTATTCACTTAAGTTTATCAAAACAGTGAAAATTCACTTTTCGTCGCATTTAGAAAACGCTACGGAAAGATACATTCAAAACAGTTCAATTTAACAAAAGACAACATTTTAAAATGTTGTAATAGGGTTTACTTAAATTTCAAATAAAATTAGTTAAGTTCAAAAATTTTAGCGCTTACAAAATTGCTATAATAGCTTTTTAGTTCATTATCATCAACTGCAGCATTTACAAATGCTGTAATATCATTTATATTGTAATTAATAGCATTTCAAAAATGCAGTCAATTAACTTCAAGTATTCAATATAATTTCTCAACCAATTATATTTTTTTTATTTAAAACATTTTTAACTCATAAAATCATACGTTTTCACATTTATAAACATCATTTAGTTTTCCTCAAGTTCATGATTTTATAAAGTTAAATTTCCATTCAAAAATCAAGATTTAATAATAATTCACTTATTAAATTGCATTGTTCAATTTTAAATTCATTGCATTAAATTTCAACTTAACACTTAAGTTCAAATTCTCAAATATAACTTAGTTTTATTTTTATTTGCTTAACTAAAAGTTCACTTTTAAGTCAATTCCATAAGTTTCCAATTTTCGTTATATTTCAAAATTTTAACTTAAATATTCATTCATTTCACATTCAACTTTATCAAAAATCATTAATATGATATAAAATCACTTTAAATTAATTTAAATTCAAAATATCATAAATTTATCATATTTTCAAAGTTGATTTAAATTCCATCAAAAATTAAATCAAAATTTCCAAAATAACTTACATTCATATTTTCTAACTTTTCCATAATTTATTTAACTTATAGATTTCCATAAAATAAATAATACTTTACAAAAGTTATATTTTTATTAAATTTCAAACCAAATATTATAATAATTAAATTTCTAAAATATTTTAAAATTTTTAGAAAAACATATTTTAACTACGGGCCTGTATATAATTTTCTACGCTAGGTAAAGTGATACGGGTAATATATCATTTCAACCGTAATTACAAAGAAAATCCGGGTTTTATCATTTCAAACCCGTAACTCCAAGTTAAAATAAATTAAATAAAAACCGTTCAAGCCTATCATTTCAGCCCATAACGATTTTTTTTCTAACAGGGAACTTGCAGTGTGATCATATGCAGAAACAATATAAACAAGGTCAATATCACAATATACAGTCATTATCAGATGTTAGGTGAAAATTAGCAGTTTTAACATGGTAATAATATGGTAATAACATGACATAGCATATCATATGATCATCATTAACTTGCATAAACATTTTTTATTACTAAACACTTGTCATCAATTCACTTTTCATAAGTATAAATGTCAGAGTGAGAAAGACTCACATTTTTCAAAGCTAGAGACCAAAACAACATACAAGCACGACTCCAAAGGCACGACAAGCACAATTGCACGACTTTTGATTTGAGTTGAAAGATAGCCAAGATATGATTTTGTATCAACAACCCAAAACAAAACAAACAAGACAATATATAAACATTCAACATAAAATAACATTGAAACAATTTTGAAATACAAAGCAAAATGAACAAGATAGATTGGACCTTGCTTCAACCACTTCAATGCTTGGCCTAAGGGACACTTATGATTGGCTATAATGATGCTTTGGCTCAGGAATGACATCATATAGGTCAGGTTTAACATCATATAGGCTAGGCAACAAGTGGAGATGAAGGAGATGAGGCAAAGGTGGTCAAACTAGCATTGTTCAAGGGCATTGTTGCATTTTTTGGAGTTTTGGCACCATGGTGGGCTCAGCCTTGGTCAAGACCATAGGGGTAGCTGGTGATGATGGCAGGGAAGAGGTGTAGGAGGTGGTGGCCGTGGCTATGGAGGAGAGGCCAAGCAATACACATGAGAAAACAAGGCAAAATATAAGAAAACAATGGAAAAAGAAGAGCAAAAAGAAGAGGAAAAGAGGAGCCATTACCAAACCTTTCTAGCCGTGAAAAATGAAGTGGAGAGGAATGTTTTCACGTGAAAATGAGGTAAGAAATGCACAGCTACAATAAAGAAAGGAATGGTCAAAGGAAATTAAATCTATTAATTGGAAAAGAAACGGAAGAAGAAACGTTAAAACGGTTTTACGTTTCTTTGCTTTCAAACCTTTTAAACTTCCTATATATATTCATATACATCTTAAATAACTGAAAACACTTATGAATTTCAGTTAGAATTCAAAAATATAACAGATAAACAAAATATTAATAATTAATTATTAATTAGATATGATTAAAATAAGAAAAATGGCACAGAAAATGAAAACTAGACTTAGGAATTAGAAATAACTTCAATACACTTTGGAAAAAATTTCTTAGATTTAAATACATGTCAAATGAATAAAATAAAGTAAAACACAGCAATAAAAGTGAATGTATAAAATAAATCAATAAATTGATGTATTAATTGCAAAAAGAAACGGATAAAACGCCTTTACGTTTCAGGCTTTTAAGATCTCTTAACTTTCTAAACCTTTTGCATTTCCTCTTCTTTTTAATTTTATGAAAACAAAATAAACTCAGAAATATTATTTAAAACCGAAACTAAGTAAGAATAAAATAAAAAAAATTATTTTAAGTAAAATAGAAAAAGGAAATAAGAAATTGCTTAAAAATAGCAACCCTGACATAAAAATTACAAGAAAATCTTCAATGACTATGGAAAATTTATTACTTCACAAAAAAAATATTTTAACAAAAAATTTGAACTAAAAATGGTTTTAAAACATTTTCAAGGTAAAATAATAATTTAATTTTTATTAAATAGAAAGTTAAATAAAGAAAATGCAGTAAATACCAACTTGGCTTTATAAATTGAAATAAATTCAAATAAACTTTAGAAAAATTATATTATCATTTTAAAAATACTTAAAAGTCAAAATATACATAACATAACATATTATCACATATTAAAATAAAATATAACCAAGAAGAAGTAACTTATACAATTTAAAATAGTCATTGTAAATAACCATATATACGCACAATATTGTAAAGGGTATAACTTTCACAATTTACATCCAAATTCAACGAAACGAAAAGTGGTGTTCTTAGAATTTAATGTACTTTCATAATAAAAGAAAAAATTAAAATTTTAAACTTTTAAAATTTTAAGTTGAAAGTCACAGTTTGACTCTTTTGACCAAAATCAGCATTTCAGGCAAATATTCAACTTACACAAGTTTGGAATTATAACTCATATAAAAATCAAGATTATATTTAAATAATAAATTTAATCATTTCAAATAAGTAAAATAAGTTTTTAAATCAAAATCTTACATTAAAAATAATTAAAATATACAATAAAATAATTACAAAATACAGGGTTGTTACACTCTCCCCCACTCAAAACTTTTCGTCCCCGAAAAGGAATGAGGTATGGAAGGGCACATAAAAGATAGAGTGAAATAGGATTAAGATAAGATGACAAGAAGATTGAAGTTATACCTGATAACTGTTGTTATAGGTAAGTTTTACAAGGTGTAGGTGATCTTTCCAAGATCCTCCAGAATTAAGAACACAAGCACGAAAAAGGTGGATTCAAAATGATTACCAAAGGTCTATCAAAGATTATAGAAATATTTCTAAATATAAAGATTATAGAAAGATGTCTATACCGGTCTATAGCAAGATAAGGATGATAAGGACAACCAAAAGATAGTTTGAAAAACAAAATAAGGAAATGAATTTGAAAGCATGGAGATTTTAGCTTAAACAGAGAATAAATCTTTACACAAGTTAAATAAATCTTAACTATCTCAAATTTCATTATCTTATTATCCAATCATCTAAAATTAACCATTTTTAAAACCATGGGTTTGAAAAATAATCATTTATTACACTCACAATGTACTTAATAAATTTTATTCTTCTTTATTCCTAATCAAAATTAAATTTATTCCTCTCAATACATTTATCACTCATGTTAAATATATTTACACTTTTTTTTTATAACTACTTTCTTTTATTCTTAGTTCTTTTAACATCATTTTATTGTAAGTCATTCAGTTACCCTTTATTATATTTACCTCTGTTAATCATTTTATAATTAATATTTAAGTGTATAACTTTTATTATAACCACTCAAATTTTATTTATAAAATCTTTTTATATCGTATATTATCCAATTACATTTTTAACTTCTGAAATTTTGGTAAGTTATATTTGAATGCAATTGTATTATACAAATAAAATTTCCAATTCAATTATCTCAAGTTTTAATTATTTATCCAAATTTTTGATTTTCTTTTTACAATTGAAATTATTCTTCAAGCTAAAATTTAAGAATTAAATTTCGGATTAAATTCAAACCATTTAGAGATAAGTAATAATATATACATAATATGTCAAATCAAATTTCAATCATATATCTATATATATACATATATATTATAAATCAAGTCATATTTCAGAAAATTCAAACCAAATTAAATTCCCCAAAACAAAGCTGTAGCAAGACTACAGAACAGTCTCTTAACTTCGAAACTCGAAAATGAACGTCGATGATGTCGCGATCATCACCGAAGTTATTTTCTAGCGACAAAGAGAAGAGCACTATAAAATTCTTTGGAAACAAATTCTATTTGAAAATACTTTAAATAATATATCCCCTTTTTAAAACTTTAAACACAAAGTTTGAAACCATCAGAAATTAAATTCTCAAATTTCTTGTTCTAAATTCTTTTCAGTTCCCAAATCAATTTATAACTATCTATAAATTCATTTATAGAACAATAAATGGTAAATTAAGTATTATCATTTTCAAATAATCAATCTAAATCAGTTTATTAAGTTTCATAAATTTACTTATATATCAAAATTTATTTCATCAACCAAATTTTTAAAATAATATTGTGTCAGTTTGTTCTGTCAAAGTGTTTTAGAAATCCTATCGATATCGTTGATCAGACGAATCGATTGGAAACCCAAATCAACATCACCAACTCAAACAACACAATATATTAAAAAAAAACATATATTTACAAGTATAATTCACAATGTATGAAGATAAGTTGGAAACAAAAGACAAGATGATTAAATAACAAAATAGGGAGGTGGATAAGCTTAAATAAATCACGTGCAACATTTACCGGGTCAACCGTGGCTTAAAAAATAAGATCAAATGTGGATTTTTCTGGGGTAAATCTACAATCGATCTCAAGAGTTAGAGTTTGAAATAACAAAAGATATTAGCATCTAAACCAAGGATAGATATAAATCTATGGTGAATCGATGCTAATTGTAAAAGAGTTTTCCCCCATTTTCAATTCAATTTGAAATTGGCGTGACCGCCGACTCGCTAGAAAGATCATTTGAAGC
Source organism: Allium cepa (assembly GCA_030765085.1). Classification (NCBI taxonomy): domain Eukaryota; kingdom Viridiplantae; phylum Streptophyta; class Magnoliopsida; order Asparagales; family Amaryllidaceae; genus Allium; species Allium cepa. Next base: position 99,795,986 of record CM060946.1, on the reverse strand, counting down.
GGAGTTATGGAATGCTCCAGAGTCAAAAGAAGATGAATAGTGAGGGATACGAATGGATTTTGGAACCGTAGGGAACGTTCCAAAAATTCAAAGGAATCGAGTCAAAAGGGAGAGATTCAAACTCGAATGAAAGTGATTCTGTAAATACATTCACTCCATATGCTGAGTTTTGCCTAGAGCTACCAAAGCTCTGATACCAACTGTAACGACCCGATATTTTCAACCATTTGCATCCATTATAAGTGTATAGGTAGACACTCATGCCGGAATTGAATTGCTCAAAATATCGCGTTGTAAATAAAAATTTGGCAAATCTCAGAATATGCAGTAAATAAAAATCACAGATCACAGAAACAGAGTAATATATAATGCAGCAGAAGTAAAAGAGATAGTAGTTCATGAAGCTACTATATAAATATATCAGAGTTACATAAGATATAATAGAAGAAATAAAGTACAACAGAAGTTTAAATATGATAACCAAGTACAAGATGAATAGAACAACCGAACTGAAAAGACGAAACTTGACAAGTAGATAATCTCCAGCGATTCCAATCTCCAGAAAGTGGAGATCCAAATCTGTGAATAACTCAGGCTGACCCGAGCGTAAATAAAAATACAAACACTCGAGTCAGGACATACATACTTATACAATGTAAACCAACTCAAGTGAACTGTAGCAAAGGTACAAGTAACTTAGAAGATGCTTGGGACCGCCCATCCTCTAAGGATTTGTTAAACTATTTACTATGTAGTAATATACGCTATATACAGTAGTGTCTAATCAGTAAAGTATAATCATATAGAAAATAACGTTAAGGGGATGGTGAACCTTAACGCGGTCGGATCTTTAAAACCAAAATTGTAGTGGGCTCGCTATAAGGAGATGACACGGCACGCGAGGCAATGCCAGGGTGGATACACCGTTTGCACTCCCGGCCCGATGGTGACGGCAAGCCAGCAGCTTCCGCCCACCTCGAACAGTACCCCCGAATCAAAGTGGTGCCACATATCGAATCACAAAAGTAATAGAATGGTTTCCGATGGAGCATGCTCGATGAAAGGGTGCGACCCTTTGTGTAGCCCGGTATAACTCCTGTTTTAGTCATTTATGCCAACTCACGGGAGTTGGGTCCACGTAATATACCTCAAGAACGTCGCCACCATCCTACTTCATTCTGGAATCTCCACCGCGTACACAGTTGTTAAAGTGGTTTTTGGTATTGGCCGGCTATAAGACAATATCCGATCTCGGTCTCTTTAACAACCAATCATTATTATAACCCGTAGTTATAACTTTAAAACAATATTATATACTTCAAATAAAATATCGTTTCAACCCAAATCTTTATCAAAAATAAAGATTAAATCATTTCCAAACCATTTCAAAATATCATCATACCATATCTTTCAATTCAAATATGTATCAAAATAAATATCAAGTCATTTCTAAACATTTCAATATATTAAATTATCATATCCTTTCAAAACTCCCTTTCAAATCATTTTAATATCAAAATATCATAACCTTTCAAAGCTTCATTTCCAAAATATCGTATCTTTCAGAACTTCTTTTCAAATCATTTTAATATCAAAATATCATATCTTTCAAAACTCCATTTTTTTCAAATCATTTTGGTATATCAAAATATCATATCTTTTCGAAACCATATTTCAAATCATTTTAATATATCAAAATATTATATCCTTTAAAACTCCAATTTTCAAATCATTTAATATCACAATATCATATCTTTCAAAACTTCATTTTCAAATCATTTAATATCAAAATATCATATCTTTCAAAACTCCAATTTTCAAATCATTTAATATCAAAATATCATATCTTTCAAAATTTCGTTTCAAATCATTTTAATATCAAAATATCATATCTTTCAAAACTTCATTTCAAATCATTTTAATATATCAAAATATCATATCTTTTAGAAACCACATTTTAAATCATTTTAATATATCAAAATATCATATCTTTTCGAAACCACATTTCAAATCATTATTCATTTTATTCAATTTAAAATACCATTTGAATTCACATTTCAAAACAGTTTATATTAAAAAAAATCATTTTTAATCATTAAAATGAAGTTATTATGTTCAATAATTAAATTATTAAATTTCCAAAATTTTCAACTTTCAAAGTTCATTTATTCACTTAAGTTTATCAAAACAGTGAAAATTCACTTTTCGTCGCATTTAGAAAACGCTACGGAAAGATACATTCAAAACAGTTCAATTTAACAAAAGACAACATTTTAAAATGTTGTAATAGGGTTTACTTAAATTTCAAATAAAATTAGTTAAGTTCAAAAATTTTAGCACTTACAAAATTGCTATAATAGCTTTTTAGTTCATTATCATCAACTGCAGCATTTACAAATGCTGTAATATCATTTATATTGTAATTAATAGCATTTCAAAAATGCAGTCAATTAACTTCAAGTATTCAATATAATTTCTCAACCAATTATATTTTTTTTATTTAAAACATTTTTAACTCATAAAATCATACGTTTTCACATTTATAAACATCATTTAGTTTTCCTCAAGTTCATGATTTTATAAAGTTAAATTTTCATTCAAAAATCAAGATTTAATAATAATTCACTTATTAAATTGCATTGTTCAATTTTAAATTCATTGCATTAAATTTCAACTTAACACTTAAGTTCAAATTCTCAAATATAACTTAGTTTTATTTTTATTTGCTTAACTAAAAGTTCACTTTTAAGTCAATTCCATAAATTTCCAATTTTCGTTATATTTCAAAATTTTAACTTAAATATTCATTCATTTCACATTCAACTTTATCAAAAATCATTAATATGATATAAAATCACTTTAAATTAATTTAAATTCAAAATATCATAAATTTATCATATTTTCAAAGTTGATTTAAATTCCATTAAAAATTAAATCAAAATTTCCAAAATAACTTACATTCATATTTTCTAACTTTTCCATAATTTATTTAACTTATAGATTTCCATAAAATAAATAATACTTTACAAAAGTTATATTTTTATTAAATTTCAAACCAAATATTATAATAATTAAATTTCTAAAATATTTTAAAATTTTTAGAAAAACATATTTTAACTACGGGCCTGTATATAATTTTCTACGCTAGGTAAAGTGATACGGGTAATATATCATTTCAACCGTAATTACAAAGAAAATCCGGGTTCTATCATTTCAAACCCGTAACCCCAAGTTAAAATAAATTAAATAAAAACCGTTCAAGCCTATCATTTCAGCCCATAACGATTTTTTTTCTAACAGGGAACTTGCAGTGTGATCATATGCAGAAACAATATAAACAAGGTCAATATCACAATATACAGTCATATATCAGATGTCAGGTGAAAATTAACAGTTTTAACATGGTAATAATATGGTAATAACATGGCATAGCATATCATACGATCATCATTAACTTGCATAAACATTTTTTATTACTAAACACTTGTCATCAATTCACTTTTCATAAGTATAAATGTCAGAGTGAGAAAGACTCACATTTTTCAAAGCTAGAGACCAAAACAACATACAAGCACGACTCCAAAGGTACGACAAGCACAATTGCACGACTTTTGATTTGAGTTGAAAGATAGCCAAGATATGATTTTGTATCAACAACCCAAAACAAAACAAACAAGACAATATATAAATATTCAACATAAAATAACATTGAAACAATTTTGAAATACAAAGCAAAATGAACAAGATAGATTGGACCTTGCTTCAACCACTTCAATGCTTGGCCTAAGGGACACTTATGCTTGGCTATAATGATGCTTTGGCTCAGGTATGACATCATATAGGTCAGGTTTAACATCATATAGGCAAGGCAACAAGTGGAGATGAAGGAGATGAGGCAAAGGTGGTCAAACTAGCATTGTTCAAGTGCATTGTTGCATTTTTTTGGAGTTTTGGCACCATGGTGGGCTCGGCCTTGGTCAAGACCATAGGGGTAGCTGGTGATGATGGCAGGGAAGAGGTGTAGGAGGTGGTGGCCATGGCTGTGGAGGAGAGGCCAAGCAATACACATGAGAAAACAAGGCAAAATATAAGAAAACAATGGAAAAAGAAGAGCAAAAAGAAGAGGAAAAGAGGAGCCATTACCAAACCTTTCTAGCTGTGAAAAATGAAGTGGAGAGGAATGTTTTCACGTGAAAATGAGGTAAGAAATGCACAGCTACAATAAAGAAAGGAACGGTCAAAGGAAATTAAATCTATTAATTGGAAAAGAAACGGAAGAAGAAACGTTAAAACGGTTTTACGTTTCTTTGCTTTCAAACCTTTTAAACTTCCTATATATATTCATATACATCTTAAATAACTGAAAACACTTATAAATTTCAGTTAGAATTCGAAAATATAACAGATAAACAAAATATTAATAATTAATTATTAATTAGATATGATTAAAATATGAAAAATGTCACAGAAAATGAAAACTAGACTTAGGAATTAGAAATAACTTCAATACACTTTGGAAAAAATTTCTTAAATTTAAATACATGTCAAATGAATAAAATAAAGTAAAACACAGCAATAAAAGTGAATGTATAAAATAAATCAATAAATTGATGTATTAATTGTAAAAAGAAAAGGATAAAACGCCTTTACGTTTCAGGCTTTTAAGATCTCTTAACTTTCTAAACCTTTTGCATTTCCTTTTCTTTTTAATTTTATGAAAACAAAATAAACTCAGAAATATTATTTAAAACCGAAACTAAGTAAGAATAAAATAAAAAAATTATTTTAAGTAAAATAGAAAAAGGAAATAAGAAATTGCTTAAAAATAGCAACCCTGACATAAAAATTACAAGAAAATCTCCAATGACTATGGAAAATTTATTACTTCACAAAAAAAATATTTTAACACAAAATTTGAATTAAAAATGGTTTTAAAACATTTTCAAGGTAAAATAATAATTTAATTTTTATTAAATAGAAAGTTAAATAAAGAAAATGCAGTAAATACCAACTAGGCTTTATAAATTGAAATAAATTCAAATAAACTTTAGAAAAATTATATTATCATTTTAAAAATACTTAAAAGTCAAAATATACATAATATAACATATTATCACATATTAAAATAAAATATAACCAAGAAGAAGTAACTTATACAATTTAAAATAGTCATTGTAAATAACCATATATACGCACAATATTGTAAAGGGTATAACTTTCACAATTTACATCCAAATTCAACGAAACGAAAAGTGGTGTTCTTAGAATTTTATGTACTTTAATAATAAAAGAAAAAATTAAAATTTTAAACTTTTAAAATTTTAAGTTGAAAGTCACAGTTTGACTCTTTTGACCAAAATCAGCATTTCAGGCAAATATTCAACTTACACAAGTTTGGAATTATAACTCATATAAAAATCAAGATTATATTTAAATAATAAATTTAATCATTTCAAATAAGTAAAATAAGTTTTTAAATCAAAATCTTACATTAAAAATAATTAAAATATACAATAAAATAATTACAAAATACAGGGTTGTTACATCTTCATCCCATGGTTCTATTTGAATTTGGTTTCTAGACTCTTATGGCTATCTCTCTAGGCTTCTTGCTTTGATATCTTCCAAGTTCAATTCATCAAGTCTATTTGAACATTGCCTAGTTAATAGGCTGGATAACATTTGTCCCCCAAAGTACATCTTTTTTCAAACATGACGTGCTTTGAATCGAGACAAGTTTGGATTAATGTGAAGGACTCCCCTTTATGCTTTGAGTGGTCATTATCCTTCCTGCGGATCGTTTCTTCGAAGAATTATGTCTATAGCTATTTATGTAATGCTTTCTTAACATTTGGAATTATAAAATGGGAATACGCACTTACAATCCATTGTTCCAAATTCAACAATTTTGAACTAGTTTCTCTCATGGACTTTCTAGGTTTGATTCTAATTTCCTTTGACTCTAGTTGTTAGGTATGGAATATGGATGTGCTTATGCATGCACGTGCACTCTCTTTTAGAAGCTCGCGATCATATGCATGTACTCATATAGGTGTATATAGGTAATCATCGTCATTATAGACTTTTGAAAAAAAATTGAGACTTGGTACTGATCCAAATTCTTGGATCGATACCGATCCAAGACTTAGGACAAGTCTCCCAATTTTTTTTCCTGGAAATTCAAGCTTTGGGTTATATAAACCAATTCACTTGTCTTCCTCCTTACTTTTATTTTCCATCAAACTAAAGCTTTGGGTTTTATTATCTTCACTCATTATTTGCATCGAGTACCCAGCGATGAGGAAGGTCGGCATATATATATAGTTTCAAGAGCTAAAAAGGAAGCTCTTCTCTGACTTATTTGGAACAAGCTAAGAACTATAGAGTTGTTGCTGGTACATGGAACAAACTAAGCTACTTTAAGAGTTAATGTTTCTATGTCTACTCTCCACCTAGATTTGCACTTATCTAGACTTAAGTTTACTCCATGTGTTTACTGTGAAGTCACCTTATGACTTTACAAGCTTAACTTATATTCTTTTTATTATTCAGATGTTCTGGAAAGACCTAGTGGCATGAAACTTATAGATGCATTAGAGTTCTTATGGCATTTTCAGAAATGGATAGAGATAGTGGAGTTCTTCTTTCCGATGAGAATCTCATGTACAATAGCTTGCTGGAAGCGGGCCGTAGCACTGTTTCCGTCCAAGTGGTCATCGATGACGACAACAACGATGATAATGATAACTCGCTTGGAGATGATGATGTGAATACTAGTTGCCCCTTATTCTAAGTCCAAGGGATGGAAGTAGAACAGAACAATAGCACGCTAAAGAAGGCGAAATATTAGGGAAGGTGACGAAGCTGGCCACGATGATGCTGATTTGGGCTATTGACCCTTTGGTTAAACAGTCCGAAGATGACCAATTGTTCATCCTGAAAAAGTAGCTCATCATGAAACTTCCCAAAGAACAATCTTCTACATAGCCCTTGCTAGCAATAGCTGCGGAGAAAACTCTTTACTCCCTTTTGAATATACTAGTTTGGGGCCAATTCCTATCGAGGTCGGCTCTTTCGGCATTGGTAATGTAAGCCTTGAGGGTCTCGACTCTCCTCTCCACTTTTATAAAGAAATTACTCCTACTAGTATGCGAAAAATCACTCCTGCTAGTAAATCTCCAAAACTTGGTCCATCGGTAAGGCTGAGCATTCGGTTGGTTTGATTTATTCGATAATGAAAATTATGAAACTGAACTAAGACTAATAAAAACAAAAACCAAACGAACCATTCAAATAAAGTTCGGTTGGTTCGGTTAGTTATCCAATTTTACCGAACTAAAAACAATTCATATTTTATGTATGGAATATTTATAGTAATTTGAGACAAACCAATATATTTGATTAGAGTATTATTATTTACTATTTTTATGCTTTCTTATAGTAATTTTGACACATAAATGATAAATAAAATTTACTTAGATCACTAAACTAATTTTAAAAAATTAGAATAACATTGGTAGTTCCTAAAACATAATAAAAGCTTGATTAATTTGGTTAAATCGATAACCAAACAAATTTTCTTTATGAGTCGATCATAAATCAATCCAGTTTTAGAACTGAACCAAATCGATCGAACCGAATTGGTTTGGTTGGTTTAAGTAAAGAGTGGTCACCCTTATCCGTCGAGGGGACACTAGGACACTTACACACATGTGCATTACATGGCACTACACAGCACTTATCTTGTGTCCTTTCTTACAGAATCCAACTTGTTCCTATTTCATTTACAGGATCCATGGAGAGGAAAAAGTACATGTTTGTGTCTCGACAGTGGTGTCGTTCACACATGTATCATCATAGTGGTTCTCCAGACTCGAATTCCGATCATTGATCCAGCCGTGAAAGAGGCAGTAGTGACAGGGTATCTATCGCAAGACTATGCTTTTAGATACCGTTTTAGGTCCAGGTCACTTCCACCTAGAGGCTTGGACAAGAATTCAGGCCATTGTGATGACTTTCCACCAAATGATGCTTCTTGTGCACTACCTCTAACTTCCATTCCTATTGTACATTTTACATCAACTCATATCAAATGACCTTCTAATTACATGCACCATAAGGGCTATTCTGATGCCTCTCATCATAAGGCTAGCAAGAAACCGATTGAAGCTCCGATCTTCACTGTGGAGCAACAACTTGTCACTGATGCCCGAATAGCTAGACTAAAGGAATAGTTTCCAAATGATGGTTTGATGGACTCATGTTTGCGCCCATTCCGAAGTACATTTTGCCAAATGTAAAAGACATGACAGTCGCCTATGTATCTAATGCTTACAATTAATGTAACATATGGAAGCTGATAGCCAAGAAGGTCACTAAGGTTTTGAGGGAAGGAAATTTGAGATCGATAATCTATAACTCGTGGAGGCACAAGATAAAAGGATCATCACTCATGTCAACATCGAGGTTGATAAGTTGAAAACATCAAAAGCCAAAGCCAAGAAAAGAGCCAAGGATGCTATCCAGGCACTCAAAATGAGGGAACCAAGCATGAGATGATATGGAGGCCGAACATCAGCAGAATCATGACTTAGTGCAACAAAGAGATGCTTTGACCACAACATCCAAACTTGAGAGCAAGACAAAAATAAAGGATGAAGCTGTACAAGAAGCCCAATGTGTAGTATGAAGAGCTGCTTACTGCTTGTCGGGAAAGGGACAAAGCAAGTGTATGTGCTTAAGACGTGGATGAGCTCTTAAAAAAAGAAATTTGAAGCTACTGAGAAGAGAATGATGGAGAGGTTCAAGCCACTGATCATTAAGTACAATGCTAAGGTGCTCAATTTTCACAACTTAGAGTGGCTCGGTGATAATTATCCCAGGGCTCTAGCTCTGACCTGGGAACAAGTTGTTAAGGAGGAGAAGCAATCTGAAAGGTAATGTGGTAGACCTGGCATAGTTGGAAAATGAGGTCTTAGATGAGCCTAGGGTGCTAAGAGAAGCTGAGCTTAGTCTTCATACATAGTGGCCGCTATGGTACAAAAGGACATAGCTGAAGCCTCCAGATCGTCACCTCAAGATGTCACCACTAGCCACCCACCTGGACCCAAAATTGCTCCTGATTCATCCTCCATGCATGAATATGATCAGAGAACCATAAAGGCACAAGTCTGCCATCCTTTCTCCCATCTTGGAGTGGAATTCTAGTGGTACTCCGGCCCGTACAAAATCCTAGACTGAAGGAGGTATCTCACTGAATTCACTTTTATTTGAGAGAGTCTATATGTCATCGATTGACATCGCTAATCAATCTTTTTATGTATCTCAAGTTTCAGGTCGACCCCAGATTGTCCCTGCTACTAACAAGGGTCCTTAACAGGAACAAGAAGTATCCATAATAGAATCGGTGACCATAACTACTTCAACAACATCCTTAATGTATTTATACTCCTGCCCTTCATCAAGGACAATAGTTAGTAGATGGATGGTCAAATAATGTTCGTTTTGATTTATACTCCTGCCCCTATATCTAGGGCAAGATTTAGCTAGCATCCCATCTTCGGCAGCCAAGAATGGTTGAACTCCAAGGGTCTGGTCAGGACCGTAGAAGTTTGGTTGACACCTAACTCCGTGTACTTGCATACCTACATTGCACACATACATATTCATTTGAATTGGTCGTATTTTGCAACATTTAAGATTTGCAAAGACAGAGTCATAGATTTAGAAAGCGATTTCATTTTATTAAAGATGGAAAATGATAGGTTCTGTTTTATTACATGGATTTTATTATGTACAAATTTATTTCTAGGTAAAATAGCATCATAAATGCTCACTGTCCATTACCTCGAGTGTGAGATCCCGTCAACCATCGCTAGCTTGAAAATGCCATCTTCAATCTTTTTCTCAATTGCGTATGGACCTTCCCATTCGACATGGGAAGATTCGCTTGGAGAACCAAGTCGCTAATTTCAAAGGTCTAATTCCTAATCTTGGCATTGTAGTATCAGATGACTCGGCTGCGGCGTGCAGTTGTTCTCAAGTCAGCTTCGTCGCGATTCTCATCGATCATATAAAGAGATTCCAATAGAAGTTGCTCATTTGTCCATGGATTATAGCAAGTTGCCTGAGGATAAGGTTCTTCTAGTTTAACTGAAATCATAGCCTCTGATCCATAGGCTAAAGTGAGTGGAGAATGGCAAATCATTGACTTATGGGTCAATCGATATGCCCAAAGTGCTAATGGAGGTTCATCGACCCACTTGCCTTTGGCCTTTTCTAAGTTCTTCTCGAGAATGGACTAGATAATCTTGTTCACAGCTTCCACTTGTCCATTTTTAAGGGGTGCACCGCCACAGCAATCTCTTCTCTTTGCGATATCAACGGTTAGAAATCTTTAAACTCGATACTATCAAATTGGGTTCCATTATCAGTGACAATTGCTTATGGAACTCCAATATGAAAGATTTATTCTGGACCATGAAGTTGATTACCTTTTTCGTGGTAATTGTGGCTAATGGCTTTGCCTTAGCCCATTTAGTGAAGTGATCAACGATGATGATTGCTTAATTTGACCCTTAGATATCGACAATACACTGATAATATCAATTCCCTAGATAGAAAATGGCTAGAAACTAACCATTTGGGTAAATTCCGTTGGTGGGGATGTTGGAATCCTAGCAAACCTCTAGCACTTGCCATACTTTCTAGTGTAATTACTGCATCTCGGTTGAGCATTGGACAAAATTATCCATAGTAGAGAATTTTCTTCACTAGGGTTTGCCCACTAATGTAGTCACCACAGGCCCCTTCATGAACTTTTATCGGGACTTACTTGGCCTCATCGTTAGCGATACATCAAAACATTAGGACTGAGAATTCTTTCCTGTAAAGTGCTTACTGCTGAATGATATATCTTAAAGCTTGGCGAAGGAGCTTTCATCACTCATTCCTTCTATCCAAAAGCATTCTCTTCTGCAAATAATTCTTTACTGGAATCGGTCATGGCTCCTTCTCTTGGTCGACCTCCGAGATCCAATCAACATCCATACGATCGATGCTCAGAGCCGACGGTACTTCCACCGAAACCAAGCCCATGAGTCCTGCATCTCTAGAATTGGCCAACTTAGCCAATAAGTCGGCTTTTGCATTTTTTCTCTGGGAATATGTGTTATTGTATAATATTTAATGTTATTAAGTAGCTAAAGAGTTCGGTTTAGATAAGGAGCTAGTCTCCCTCATTTTGCCTAAAACTCTTTCCCAACTTGACAAACCACCAGCTAGAAATCATAAAAGATGCGTAAAATTTTAACTCCTAGTTTCTTGGCGATTCCAAGTACCACAATCAATTCTTCACACTTCACTTCTTTGTTTGTTGTGGGAAAGTTGAGTCTCGGGACATGACCAATTGAATGTTCCCTCGGAGTGACAAGTAAAACTCTAGCACCGGAACAACGATCATTTGATGCACCATCTGTATATGTCTTTCACTTAGCACTCTACTTACCACCGCTCTCTAGATTATCATCTCATGTAGTGTGCTTTGCTATGAAATCTACCAAAGCTTGACCTTGGATAGCTCTCCGATGGTGACAGGTAATTTCATATTAGCTCAATTAAATGTTCCACTTTCAACAGCCTCGAAGAAGTCTTAGGTCGTTGCAAGACTTATCATAAAGGCTGGTAGGTAAGAACTTTGATTGGATGAGCCTAAAAGTAAGGGTGGAGCTTTCTTAAAGCGATCGATAGGTAGTATGCAAGCTTTTCCAGCTTGAGGCAACTTTTCCTATTGTTATCGACTGCTTACTGATATAGTAGACTGGTCGTTGGATGCGGGATTCCTCACGTACGAGTGTGGTGCTTAAAGAATGCACCAATACTGCTAGATATATAAACAAGTCCTCGTCATCCACTGGCTTCAAAATAATGGAGGATCTCTCCAAGTGATCTACCAAATCCTGGAATGCATCTTTACACTCCTATGTCTAAGATAAGTTCCTTTTTCCCTTTTTAACCATGTAAAAGAAAGGGATGTATTTATTTTTTGTTCTGGAGATGAATCGAATCAGGACGGTGACCTTCCCGTTCAAACAATGGACCTTCTTGATCATCTTCGAGGCCTTGATGTTTCTCAATGCCTCGATCTATCTGGATTGCCCTTAAGCTCATGGAAGTTCAAAGTAAAGCCTGAGAATTTCCCTATCACAATGACAAAGAGAATTTAAAAGGGTTGAGCTTTATTCGGTATTTTCGTAGAATGCTAAACATTTCTATTAAATCATCAATGTGGTTCTCGAGCATCATGAATTCACAAGCATGTCATCTACATAGACTTTTATCAACCTAATATGATCTTTGAACATCTTATTTACCAACCTTCGATAAGTTGCTCCAGTATTCTTTAGTCCAAATGGCATGACCAGGTAGCAGTGCATCCTAGGTTGGTTATAAAGCTGGTGTATTCCTGGTCTGGGATGTGCATTGTAATCTGATTGTATTCAGAGTATGCATTCGTGAACGAAAGTAGTTCATGTCCAGATGCTGAGTCCACCAATTAATCAATTTCGACCAAATACTCTGACTCTACAGGTTTGGCTTAATGGCGATTTTCGAAATCTATTTCGAATGTTCGGCATGATGAACGCTTTCAGGAATACCCTTGATGCATTGGTTCTCCAGACTCGAGGAGATTCGACAGTCCACCAGTCCTCCCTATTTGATTCCTAGGTGGTAGATCATTGGTAATAGCTTAATATTCCTGATTTTGATCATCCACAGCACATCCAAAGGCTAAGTCCATGCCACTATTCTCATTGGGAGCTCTAGAGACAACATCGGCCGGACCAGTACCGATCTCTGCTCTTAGATCAGTACAAATCCACAAACGCTTACCACAGGTCTGTCTCGTCTCTTTATTTGATGTCCTATATGTGTTTTATGTCCTCTTTAGCTTCTTGTCCCTTTTTATCTTCTTAGATGATGAGGAACTTTTAGATTTTGAACCAAAAGGTGTCAAATTGCTCCTACTTCTTCTATGTTCATTTTTTTGTTAGCTCACTTAGTAGTCTCAAAGCTCTCCTGCATCTGCTAATTCATCTCATTATGACTCTCCTGGAATCTATCCTCCATTTATTTCATCATATAATCCATCTCCATTCTAGTCATGATGTCAATTGGATTCTAGATCTTTAGTTGATTTGGTGGGCAACTTAATCCACATGCTGATTATCTTGATTCCTACTTCATTGACAGCTCTACAGTACATAGAGCGTTCTCTCTTGAGGCCATTGCGAATAGCTTCTTGTAAATTATTGAAAATATGAAAAGTATAACAGTAAGGTTAGAAAGTTGAATCTATCACTTGGATTTAAGAAATACAATAATATATGATGGATTCAAGTTGCTTAAGAATGTTGTTCTCAGTTAAAGCACCAAAATGTTTGAATCAAAAATGGTACAAACACTTAAGGGATTGTGTAGAGAATAAAAAGTGAAGAAAAGTAAATTAAAAAGAGCAAGAAATGAACACACAACATTTATAGTGGTTAGGCTAAACTTGGCCTTTGTCCACTTTGTGATTTTGCAGCTTTGATTTCTGAGTTGCAAGTACAAGTTCTTACGGATCGGTATAAATCCATCGATGATTACAAAAGATTAGAGTAAGAAAGCAAGAAAGCCAAAAAACCTTAAAAATGAGGCATACCCTCCTATTTATAGCAATAGGTAGCCTAAAGTTTCGCCTCCATAATCTTTGCATAGTTTTCCACACCATAGACTACTTCTTTAAGAAATTAGGTGGACACCTCAATAATCATGGATCGATACCAATCCATATGTTCTTCATATGAATGACTTTGAAATTATTATCCTAGCTCGATTCGTGGTTTGCTTCATGATTCCAAATTTTTTTACACTATTATTAGCTTGTTTCTAAGTTAAAATGATGGATTGGTGGAAGAATAGAGTTGCTGACTTTGGGTGCTCGTGGAGATCGATAAAGAATTGCATGGAATCAATGAACTAGCACTAGAAATAAGCTCCTAGCATAATGTAGAGTGTTTATAAGGAGGTAGAGTTGGATTGCATGAAACTAGTGGATCGGTACCAATCCAATACATTTTGGATTATTTGCCTTGAATTCTTGCAGTGGTTTGGTCTTTATCCCATGGCTCTATTTGCATGTGGTTTCTGAACTCTTCTAGCTATATCTTCAGGCTTCCTGCCTTAGCAGCTTCCGAATTCGATTTGTCTAGTCTGTCCGAACATTGCCTAGTAAGAAGGATGGATAGCACCAAATGTAACAACCCACTTTGGAATAGGCCTAATTTTTGACCCAATAAAAGCCCATCGAACCTTAGGTCCATACCAATGCTAGTTGTTGGTTGGAAAAATTGATACAATAAATGGTGTATATAGCTATATATCTATGATTTCGAAATCTCACAGCGCAAGGATAAAATATAATAATAGAAATAAGTAGCCCTTCATAATACTAGAATCTCAAAAGTACATTGTCCTAAAATATTCATAATACAACAACAAAATAAGACATCTTCATGTTTGAAATCAGGTTACACCTAAAAAATAGATAAATAAACAAACTGCATTAAATCTTCACTGCTACCTTCATCTTCTCCATTAGCATCATTTCTTCTTAACTCATGGGTTGTGATAAGGAGGGAGTCATAACAACAATGTCTGATGAATGAAAATCTCAAATCTTACCACAATAGTATTTGGAGAGTATCATTTAGATAAGTAATATGTCATACCAAAGGCCTTTTCCAGTCTTTCTATATAACTATAATGCACGTACAATGTGACTAATAACCATCTCCATCAACCATGTACTAACGATGTGAGAGAAAGCATCTGAGCCACTAATACCTCATTAATGGGAACTAGGCAAACTCTGATCATTTAGTACATATGCCCTAAGCAGATCGTCGTCATTTAATGCCCAATGCAGACCCCTCCTTGGTATTTCCTATCTAACATCGTAAGAAATCCCAAAGGCTACTTAATACATCTTTAATGAGAAAGAGGCAGACCTTACAACAGCCACTTAGTACCTCAGCCCCAAAGCGGACCCCTTTCGAGCTTTCCTGCCATGACACCTAAAAGATGACCGTGACCATTTAATACTTCTTAATTGGGAAGGAGGCGGGACCTACAACTGCTACTTAATACCTTAACCCAAAAGCAGACCCCTATTAGGATATCCGTCTAATAACCCACAATTGAAATCATGACGTCTCACATTAGCCCAACTTTTTGTAGGTCCAATTAGCCAAAATAGCTTGGCGGATTTATCCTACTGGATTGGGATTAACCTCGCATCCACCATGGTTACATTTTATAGTCAATGTCTCACACCTCTCCTAAAGCCACATTGTTGGCAACCACATCAGATGTACATACTTATGTATGCTTTTAACTGACTTCGCATCCCTACAACTTAGACTTATTTCTGCCCTCTTAATATACCCATATATTTTATACAGATATAATATATCCTTACCCACATTTACGCGTTAAGATAATATAAGAAAAACTCCTTATTTCACCTTTAATTATGGATTAAATTCCATAGTTATTCTTAATTTCCTTCCTATAGATTTCAACACTATTTAGTAACCTTTTTTATACGACGAAATTAATACATTATTAATTATATGTAATAATATATTTATTATTTTGGGATAACTAAATATCACTAAGCATGCATAAGAGTATTCCCATTTTATAATTTTCGCTTTATATACTGATCGTTTAAAATGTTAAAACTTACATATTCATACAAGTCATAGTTCCACCTAATAATTTTTAAAATAGCTAATATCCTTACTTAGACAAAATGGACTTACATATAAAAAATGGGGAATTCGTTACCAAACCAATTTTACATTAATATAATAGAATCAACACCTCTATTTCAAGGAAATGAACTTTACAATTTAAACCCATTATATTCTACTCAAATTTTACTTACACAAACTTGAAGTGAAAAGGGATTTATATTTCTCCAAATCAAGAAAATAGACGATGTAAACTACAAATAGAAGAATCCATACTTTGCATACCATTTCACAATTTTATTTTTAGAACCCTTCATCATAATAATAAAAAAAGGAAGTTGAATTGGACATAAATTATTCCACTTGCAACAACAAAATAAATTTTACTATATTAATGTAAACCAATTGAGATTCCAACTAATCCAAGGGTTGTAATTTTATTGGGGAATTTTAGGTTTTTAAATTTCATAATCAAAAATCCCCCAGGCATTAAACAAATCTAAACTTCTATCATATAAATACTGAAAGGTGAAAACAAAGATTTCCACTTAAAGTTAGTTTTTTCGATTCTCTTTGTATTCGATTCCATGCCTTTTTCAATTCCTCCTTCGGTTTTCTTCTTTTTAGAATATATAGAAATTCAATTGTTTATAGATTAGGTTCAGAATTCGTATATTAAGACACTACAAGGAAAATAGTAATTTGTGGCGGAGCATTCCGACGGCCGCCGACAGCTCCGTCGACTTATTTCCGATGGCTTCCAATGGAACTTTATTTTTTTATTTACTTATTACTTTATTATAATATATTTGTTATATAAGCTTAAAATTTGAGTAAATATATAATAATTCAAATCCTAAGAATTTGGTAAGAAATTTCTATTCAATTATTCAAATTTATGAAAGTTTTCGACTAATTAAATTAGCATTGTCGAAATTATTTTTTGCTATATAATTATATTCGATAATTAACTTTATTGAGAATCAGACATAGACAATCATTTTCTGTAAATTTTAGTTTATCATTGCAAAATTTTTTATGAAATTTATGATATGTATAGTTTTATGAATTTATTTTGTAAATGTTGTGTAACTATTAGTTTATTTTTTTTTAATTAATTTGAAAAAGCAAGTAAGAGGTTGTAATTACTAATATTTATTTCATATTCATTGATAGCTAATATATAATATCCAGTTTCTTCTATAAAGTAAAATTTTCTAACAAATTATTTATATTAAATTTATTTTAAAAAGTGTGAAACTTTATTAAAAAATATAAAATAGCCATTCGATGTCGTCGCTAAAAAAGCCATCGATGGTCGTTGGAAGCCATTGGACAATGTGATTATATTGCAGTTGGCCGAGAACAGATTCATTATTGTTTCACCCCCAAAAACCTAAGTTTCACTCCCAAAGTCGCCATTTTCCATCCTAGGCCGCTGCACTCCGTTCGTAACCACCAGCATGTTCACCAACATTTACTCTCCGGCCTCTACACATCAATTTGAACCCAAAACATGTATTTCTCCCTAAATCTAATTTATCCTAATATATTAAATTAGTGTTAGTTTCTATTTGTATTTGATGATACTAGCCACTTGATTGTTTATAATTAAATATTTATTAATTGGGATATGTTAATTATAGTAATGAGTGCCTAAATCCGACAATTAAAATATAATTAGGGCTAATTTGGGTTACTTAATTTATGTTTTGATTAGTCTAATAATTTAGTATTAATTAGTGTGCAAAAATGCCTATGAAAATATTATTATTAAAGATTATCCTTTAATAGTTCATATAATAAATCTAGTTTACTTGAATGTCGCATGCGGTAAGATAAATAAATGAGTGTATATTGAAGTTTATTTTTTGAAATATAATATTATATCCATAATTTGTTATAATTGAAAACATCTAACATTTTATTAAAAAGGTAAAAGGAATAATATGTTATATAGTTACTAAAACATTTAAATGTGTAAAATGAATTATGCCAATATATGTTATATAATTGATAAAAAATTAAAATGTATAATAGTAATATATAAACATATTGGTGCATAATGTAGTTCATTTTTTAAATTCTAAAGAGAATTTTCGACCCCATTTGAAAATTAATGTATATGATCATTATATAGATATTCGTTTTAAGTCAAAAAACGGACATCCATATTCATATGATAAAATATTTGTCAGATTTGTCCCTGTATTAAACATGTTACAAGCAAATTAAAGTAATTTCATTTGTTTAATCATTTCACCTTAAATGGTTCACAAAATTCCGACAGCACTTCCTTTTTTTGTATACATGCATTTATGTACGAGGTGAAGTACTATCGAAATTTTTGTTGAATCATTTAAAATGAAATGGTTTATGAAATCTAATTATAATTATGTTTCTAATGTGAAGTAGGATAACCAACCATTAAAGTGGAAAACAATAAACTGAAAAGTTGATATTGTTAGTCCGTGAGATGATGGTTTTGATGATAACAACCTTAGAATAGAATATAAAATATAAATACTAATATTATAAGTTTAGATATATATGTATATGCAGGATTTAACCATGCAGGTACTAAGAATGAAGACTGTATAGTATGGAGATTCAAGATATCAAGATAGAAGACTCATGAGTATCACGATTATCAAGAGTTCAAGATTTCAAGCGTAAGTATTTTTAATTAGGAATTTTTGTTAAAACTCATAAAAAAGCACTGGCATCTTAAAATCCAATTTATTCGTGGCATGGGATCCACTTTGAGCCCGTTAAAGGGATGGAACCCTAAGTAGGATGGAACCTACGAAAATCTAGTGGGACATTGTTTTGTATCCACTAATTTTATTTCAAAAGATTTTACAAAATTATCTTGTTTTCAAATTGATTTCAAAACTTTCCTTTTAAAAAGATTCAAAACCCTCGATCCTGATTTTAAAAAAATTTAGCCTCAAAAACATCTTTATTTTCAAAGTCAAATTACTCCTGATTTTAAACTATCTTTTTAAATAATATATTTAACTTTTAAATATTTATACTTAGATTTAAATATAAAATTATAGTTAAATTCTATATATATTATTCTTTATATTTACTTATGAATTTCAACTATAGTCAAGTATATTTATAAAGTTTAAAATAGTTTTTATATAAGATAAAGGTTATTTTCAAAGAAAATCAAAACACTAGAAAATCCTTTGGGACGTCGACACGCCTAGCATGACCATGTCGACATGGTGACAGTTTGGTTCAAAAATTCAAATTTCAAAAGAAGTGTCTATTCGCCATAACTCTTCATGAATGGTCATGGTTGTTGTTCTTCTATAAATAGGGGTCAGTTTCAACGAATTTTCAACCACCTTTTTCTGGTTTTCACTCCTCTTCTTCTTCCTCATTTCTTAATACATATTCTTATCATTACTCTGCCGAAATCAACATTGAATCATACTCGATTACTTCTAGTTTGATTGTCAATCACTATCTCTATAAGATTCTTAGAGCTATTCAGAGTTATAGACTTCTTTGTAATCTATTATGTGAGAAAAGGTGTGATTGTAGCCTTGGAAATCAATCAAAAGGGAAAAGGTGTGACTGTAGCCTTGGTAAATCAATTGGGTAAACTTGTGGCCCGGAAATCAAGTATCTCTACCCAGAGGATCGAAATTCTGGAGGGTGTACCTCGTAGCCTTGAAACCGAGGGTGTAATTGTACGATTGTTGTTGAAAGGAAATCCGTACTTGTGTTGCGGGACTGGATGTAGGGTAACTCCGAACCAGTATAAAATCTGGTTTGTTCTTTCCTTTACTGCTTTTATTTTATTTCTGCATCTGTGTTTGTTTCTGTGATCCTATTTATGTCTGTATATTGCATACTTTTGTGTCTAAATTAACATAAATAAAAAAGATTTAGTAATTCTTTATTAACACTATTCACCCCCCTCTAGTGTTAATCTTAGCCTTAAGATCCGTAATCCGCATTTCTCACAATTGGTATCAGAGCAAGGTTTTCAAAGTTTCAAAATCTGATTTTTGAAAAGTTTTAAAAATGGCTACCAACACTGGTACTGTTACTAACACTAGTATCCCTGTCACTAGTTCATTTGTAGAGGGTCAGTCTACTGTCAGACCACCACTTTTTAATGGCAGTAACTATGCATATTGGGCTTATAAGATGAAAATATATTTACAATCTATAGGATTAGAAACTTGGAATATCACACAAACTGAATATTCTGAACTCACAACTGATTTTGCACAGTGGACCGCTGAGCAAAAGACTGTTGCAAAAAATAATTCTAAGGCGATGAATATTCTATTTTGTTCACTAGATAGAAATGAATTCAATAGAATGTCAGTTTGTAAGTCTGCATATGAAATCTGGAAAACTTTGCAAGTTACTTACGAAGGAACAAGCAAAGTTAAGCAGACCAAAATTTCCATGCTCACAAATTAGTTTCACTTATTTAAAATGAATGCTAATGAGTCTATTTCAGATATGTATAGTAGGTTTCAGGATATTGTGCATGCTCTAATATCTTTGGGAAATGAATTTTCTAAAGAAGATCAAGTCAGAAAGATTATAAACTCTCTAACTCCAGAATGGAATCAAAAGACACTTGCGATCGAAGAGGCAAATGACATTAGTATTTTGAAGATAGAAGAATTAATTGGAAATCTAACATCATATGAAGTTCAAATGATCGGGAGAAGAGAAAGTAAAGCATCTGAAAAGAAATCAATGGCATTCAATGCATTGACTGATGGATCAGACT
The DNA here is from genome assembly GCA_030765085.1 of Allium cepa. Classification (NCBI taxonomy): domain Eukaryota; kingdom Viridiplantae; phylum Streptophyta; class Magnoliopsida; order Asparagales; family Amaryllidaceae; genus Allium; species Allium cepa. Next base: position 99,775,418 of record CM060946.1, on the reverse strand, counting down.
CAAACATCGATAATGATGAAGAGACAGCCTTTATGACCAGAAATTTTAGGAAAATCCTGAAATACAGAAAGATGAATAATCTCAAGAGAAACAACTATAAGAATTCTGGAAATCAGAATATAGGGCCAAATAATGACAAGTGTTACAACTGTGATAAACCAGGCCACTTCAAAAGGGACTGTCCGTATCCAGATAGACAGAATCCTCCTATGAACAATGAACCAGCAAAGAAATGGAAGCGTGCATTTACTGCTACTCTAGATGACTCAGACTCATCCTCAAGTGATGATGATAAGAAGACAGATAATTCAACTTTGTGTTTTACAGCTGTTCACGACTCCGACGAATTCAGAGAAACAGACTCAGAAAAAGGTACACGTTTACAATACAATTGGTTGAAATTGATTGCTTAGAATTAGTTGCTTGATTGGTTGATTTTTGAATTGGTGTGTTGTTTGAATTTTAAAATTTATTTTCTATTTTATTATTATTATTATTATTATTATTATTAATACTTTTTGAAATATATTATAAGTATAATAATATTTCAGAAATATATAATAGAGATTAATAATAATAATATATATATTAGAGATCTTAGGAAAAAAATCAATTCATGAAAATTCCAAAGCACATGTCGACATGGTCCCTACCATGATGTTGACATAGCTACCTGAATTTGAATTTCAAAAATTTGAATTTTAAAATTTGAATTCAAATATTTGAATTTCCCTCCACCTTTTCACTTCATTCAATTCTCTGAAAAGATACCTTTTGACCAGAGAATATGTCCTTTGAGAATCTATTTATTCACTATCTTTTATCGTATCTTTTCACTTTCATTTTCAAATTCAAACTCTATCTTCATAACTTCAAGCTCTCTACTCTAATGGCTTCTTCAAGCAACCCCTCAACCATGAGAATTTCCAGAAAAATCCAAGAGCAATTATTCAATGATCCGGAGGCAATTAAAGCATACATCAATTATGCTAACTATGCCAAAGTCCATCCCGGAAAATTTGCTGTTTTCAAGATTTTTCTTCTTATGATTCAACTTTTTGCAAACAATGGTGTTCTTAGTCTTATTGACTCTTCTCAAAATGATTTTGTTTGCTATCCTAATCTTGTCAAAATTTTCTATGCGAATTTAAATCGCGGATTTTATGCTGGAAATGAAAATGAAATTTGGAGTAGTGTCAAAGGCACTCAAATTGTTTTGAATTGCGATCTTTTGGGTACCATTCTCAATTGCAAGAGTTTGGGAATGGATATTTCTAACTTTAAAATCGATGAACATGATGGTGAGACATTTCATCACAGTTTCGAAAGAGATGATGATTTCGATTTTAAAAATAGAAATTTTCGACCAAATGCAAGAATTGTTAATCTTCTTTTGCAACATACTTTGACCCCAAGATCGGGAAATTTTAACAATCCTACATCAAAAGTTTGCAAAGCTCTTTTTGCTATTTTCAGAAATTATGACATAAATTGGGCGCAAGTTATTTTGGATGAACTTCGTCCTAAAAATCTTGAAATGGGTGAGAATACTTTATACCATGGAATTTATCTTACTCAGATTTTAACTATTTTGGAGTGGATTTCAAAGGCGAAGAATTTGTCTCTAGAAGAGTTTTCAATTGTACCAACATTTCGCTTATGAAAATTCCATTTATTTTTCAACCATGTTAGACACTTACCGAAAAGGAAGAGCGTTTGGCTCATGAGGAAACGGAAGAAGGGGAAGAAGAAGAAGAAGGGAATGAAATGGAAATTGAAGAAGAAGAAGGTGAAACTTCTTTGGAAAGCTTCGAATATCCTTCCAATCCATCCAACAAAACCCTTCTCAATAACCAAAAGATTTTTGTGGAGAATCAACGGATTCTAAAACGATCCGTTAGTAAAAAGTTGGATAATATTTCTTCGAAGATGAACAAGTTCTTTTCAAAGTCAGCAAGAAACTTGGACTATCTTCATCATCTTCATCCTCTAACTAGTTTTATCATTTCGTATCTTGTTGTATTTGTTTTAGTTTGCTTTATTTCGAATGTTCATGTAGTTTGTTGTGTGCTTAATCATTGTATTATCGTAAAATGTAATGAAATGAAATTTCCTTTCCGTTATCTACCTTATCTTATCTCTAGAATAAATGTTAGTATATTATATATATACACAATTATTCACAAAATCAAATTAGTCATAACATTTCACTAACCCATGTCGACATCCCCTATATGACCATGTCGACATGTACTGGTCAAAAATGGCAATTGATTTTGAATTTGAAATTTGAATAACTACCACATGTCTGTTCATTTCAAACGAATTTCTACACCTATATATACCTTATTCTTCCAGAATTCTTCACTGAAATTTATTTCTTATCATCTATATCCTCCATTTCTTTCACAAATTCAACTATGGCTAATCCTATTCACAATTAATCCGAAAATCTTGAAAAAAACTCTTAATTCGTTCAAGAATATTCTCTCATTTATTCTAGGAAACCATTGTCATTTAGAATTGAGTCAAATGCAGATGATAAAGGAACAAGAAAGACACTTCGATGTGATACGATGAATGATCTCCTCTCTGCACAAGGATGATAATGAAGCACATCCTCCTGTCTCTCTCACCAATGACAATGATAATTGGGATGCTATTAAGGCAGACCCAATCTTTGGAGAAGAAGGATGGGTGGAAGTTCCACATAACGTTTGATTTTTTATTTATTTGTTTGCTTTGTTTGAATTGATTTGGTTTGAATTGATACTTTGTGTGGATTGATTTCTTATTGATTTGAAGATTGGTGTGTAAACATACACATACACACACATACATTGAAATGTTTATAATCTTTAATTAGTTATCATGCTTAGAAGTATAATTATTTCCTACTCTATATATTCCGTTGTATAGTTTATCAATGTAGGTACTGAAGTCCAAGAATGAGGGGGAGTAAGTTTTTGTTGATGACAAAGGGGGAGAAATATAAAATAGGGTAGTTAGGCATAGATTAAGGGGGAGTTATTAGGATAGAAATAATATTTTATAAACAAAGGTTGTCATCATCAAAAAGGGGGGATTGTTAGTCCGTGAGATGATGGTTTTGATGACAACAACCTTAGAATAGATTATAAAATATAAATACTAACATTATATGTTTAGATATATATGTATATGCAAGATTTAACCATACAGGTACTAAGAATGAAGACTGTACAGTATAGAGATTAAGGATATCAAGATAGAAGACTCACGAGTATCAAGATTATCAAGAGTTTAAGATTTCAAGCATAAGTATTTTTAATTAGGAATTTTTGTTAAAACTCGTAGAAAAACACTGGCATCTTAAAATCCAATTTATTCGTGGAATGGAATCCACTTCGAGCATGTTAAAGGGATGGAACCCTAAGTAGGATAGAACCTATGAAAGTCTAGTGGGACATTGCTTTGTATCCACTAATTTTAATTTAAAAGATTTTACAAAATTATCTTGTTTTCAAAATGATTTCAAAACTTTCCTTTTAAAAAGATTCAAAACCCTCGATCCTGATTTAATAATTTTAGCCTCAAAAACATCTTTATTTTCAAAGTCAAATTACTTCTGATTTTAAACTATCTTTTTAAATAATATATTTAACTTTTAAATATTTATACTTAGACTTAAATATAAAATTATAGTTAAACTCTATATATATTATTCTTTATATTTACTTATGAATTTCAACTATAGTCAAGTATATTTATAAAGTTTAAAATAGTTTTTATATAAGATAAAGTTTATTTTCAAAGAAAATCAAAACACCAAAAAATCCTTTGGGATGTCGACATGCCTAGCACGACCATGTCGACATGGTGACAGTTTGGTTCAAAAATTCAAATTTCAAAAGAAGTGTCTATTCGCCCTAACTCTTCATCAATGGTCATGGCTGTTGTTCTTCTATAAACAGGGGCCAGTTTCAACGAATTTTCAATCACTTTTTTTCGGTTTTCACTCCTCTTATTCTTCCTCATTTCTTAAGACATATTCTTATCATTACTCTGCTGAAATCAACATTGAATCATACTCGATTACTTCTAGTTTGATTCTCAATCACTATCTCTACAAGATTATCAATGCTATTCAGAGTTATAGACTTCTTTGTAATCTATTAAGTGAGAAAATGTGTGATTGTAGCCTTGGAAATCAATCAAAAGGGAAAAGGTGTGATTGTAGCCTTGGTAAATCAATTGGGTAAACTTGTGGCCCGGAATTCAAGTATCTCTACCCAGAGGATCGAAATTCTGGAGGGTGTACCTTGTAGCCTTCAAACCAAGGGTGTAATTGTACGATTGCTGTTGAAAGGAAATCCGTACTTGTGTTGCGGGACTAGATGTAGGGTAACTCCGAACCAGTATAAAATCCGATGTGTTCTTTCCTTTACTGCTTTTATTTTATTTCTGCATTTGTGTGTGTTTCTGTGATTATATCTGTGTCTGTATATTGCATACTATTGTGTCTAAATTAACATATATAGAAAAAAGATTTAGTAATTCTTTATTAACACTATTCACCCCCCTCTAGTGTTAATCTTAGCCTTAAGATCCGTAATCCGTATTTCTCATAGATATTATATCACTAATTTGTTAAAATTGAAAATATATAAGATTTTATAAAAAAAATCAAAAAAGAATAATATATTATATATAGTTAATAAAACATTAAACTGTATAAATAAATTGAAAAATAAATTGTAAATCCATAAAATGATCAACACTTTTTTATATTTTATCATATTTTTTTAAATAGGAAAAATGGTCAACTATTTTGTTGATTAAAGGTGGATGTATCAACCATGAAGAGGATTGAGAGGCTCAATAAAAGAACATTTAATTATGGTATATGGTATTTATTGAATTCACTTTAAGTAATCACGAAAATGATGAAGAAATTCATTGTCCATGTAGTAAGTGCAAATACTTAAAGCGTGTGATACGGATACAGTTAAGTTCATTTGTATTTTCTGCCAATACGGCTTCGTGCAAGATTATTATGTGAGGGATTGTCACGAAGAATTTGAAGCACATAATCCTATACAATTAGAGGAGGAGGTGGGTAATGACATTGTTACAGCGAATTCCATAGAAGATATGGTTGAGATGCAACGCGATCAATATTCTCTACTTTTAAAGTTGATGATGACGATGTTAATGTAGAAGAAGAACCAAATATTGAGGCAAAAAAATCTATGACTTATTGGATGCTGCTAAGAACCCCTGGGATGGCTATAAAAGCGACACCTAATTATTAGTAACGGTAGAATATAATTCGATGAAATCAAAATACAACTTCATAAAAGTCGAAATTACAATAGTTGTACAAGCTGGAAAACAACATATGCCACTTAATAATTCAATGTACGAAAATAATTATGAACTGAAAAAACTTATGTCTTCTTTTGGTTTGTCATATCAAAAAATAGATACATGTTTAAATGGTTGCATGTTGTTTTGAAAAGAAGATATTGATCTTAGAAATTGTAGAATATGTAATGGGAAAAGATACAAACCAAAAAAAAGAAGGAAAATGAATTTCTATTATCAGGGTTTTTAACGCGCAGAATCCAAAGGAAGTCGAAATAATAGGCCGAGTCAAAAATATCTTAAGAGCCAACCAAAAATACTAAAACCACAAACTAAGAGAAATCAGAGGAATAAGAAATGAAAATACACAAAAGTGATGGACCGCCAACGATCCATCATCTTTAGATTGCTAGCAATCCATAATCTTGGCTCATGGATTCATGAATTCACTTGCATCATGGTCCAATGGGTAATCTAAGAAAAATGGCTAAGTCTGATGGGATTTCGAGATAGCTAAATCGAGAGGCAAACATTCGTCTAGTTCACTCAACAGTCTAATGCAACTAGTATGCAGACCGTTATCAACACAAGGCAACATGTTGTGGAATTACATAGACGACACCAACATAAGACAAAAAATGCTGCACAGAAGACAAAGTCCAAAAATCAGCTATATATGAATCGCTAGCGATCCATAGCATCTCACCAGGTCTCCATGATCTTTAAGGTAGCTGGCAAGAGGAAGCATCAGAAGACGTTGGATCATAGTCAAGCCAGAAGCTATGGATCAGTAGCGATCCATTGGTTAGCTCGGTTCAAAATGAAACTTCTAGTGCTCTTTCTACAGTCAATTGCAAACATATGGTAAGAAATCCTAGAACAATAGCTCTCCAACCTCTATAAACACTCACATATCTGCTGCAACATAAAGAGGATCCTTTGGACTGGCTGTTGAAATTTTGCAGAAAACCTACTTCACTCTTCTCCTTCCTCACAACAGTCATCCAATGAGTTCACTGTAATTCTTTAGTGAACTCTAGCATTGAGGGCTTAGTCTAGCTAAGGATATTTAACGACTTTGTAATCCAATTCACCTTGTAACAGCAATCAATCAATAATAAAAGTGATAAAGTAGATGTAGGCTCATTAACAGCCGAATCATTATAAAAATCTATTTGTCTTCTTTCTATTTTTGTCTTTTCTACATTTATTCTCTATAAGAATAGGGCTGGTGCTTTCACAACTCAATCCATGGTGTTTATCTATTTTTGGGTTAACATTTCGGTACTTTAACAGAGAACCCAACTCAGGGTTTCGATCTAGCTATTTACTTTGGATCAGATAGGTTCAAAAGTTAGATCCTAAATCTTTACTTAAAAAATCTAATGCTTAGAATCAATGGCTCCAAGGAGGAAAAGAACTGACTCTAGGAGATCCATAGGGGCAGTAATAGCTGGAGAAGAAATGAATCATCAGCAAACCAAAGTAAATGACGCCAATGTAGGAGATCAGGTGCTAGGATACTCTAATCAATACGAAGTCATTACAAGAGATGAGTTGAATAAAATGGCTGATGAAATTAACTAGAAAATGGAAAGTAGTCTGAGAGATCTAATGGATAAGCTTAATGTCTCTTGACCTTATAATCACATCCTGCTCTAAGAACCATTCCGAACCCACGGCTACCATAGAACTACATAATTCTTCTGTTTCTGGTCTAAACAGAAGAAATGGAAAGCAACCGCAAAGAGGGGTATCAACTGGAACAGTGGGAATCAATATAGAAGGAAATGCAAGTACTCCACCAAACGCAAGGCAACCAGCTATAAACTTGAATCAAGGAGCGAAAACTCTATAAGAGGATATAGACATGGAACTTTCCGACTCAGAAGATGGAGAACAATTTAACAATGGAAAGTTGGAAGAAAATGCCAATGCATTCGTTAACGCCAGGAATGTCCAAACTGCCCCAATCAGGCTAACGGTTAGCCAGCAGGATCTAGAGGGAGTGGCTCTTCCAAAGATAGAAGAGCCTAATCTTTATTCCACTTACCAAGACCGTTTGCAAAGCCAAACACCCGGTGTGGTGACTGAAAGCCGAGCCCCGAATTTCCAGACATCAGAGGCATTTATCGCAGATATGGTGAAGTGGTTGATGGACGAGAATAAGAATAGAAGATATGATGAATGTGGACCCACTCCAAGTCGGACTCCCTTCACTAATGAGATCTTGAATGAGAGATATCCAAAAAGTTCACAATGCCAACTATTCCATCCTATGATGGAACGAAAAACTCGAAACCTAATCTTTACAAGTACGGTTGGTACACGGACGGAGCAAATGCTTCAGATGCTGTTTGATGTAGATGTTTCCCATTTCTCCTAGAGGGAATTGCTTCCATGTGGTTCATCAGATTTCAGCTGAGATCCATATCCACTTTTGATCAGCTAGTAGAAAGATTCCTTGACCAATTCGGGCTTCACACCGTGCAGCCTATGGATGCGATGTCCCTGTTCGGACTATTCCAGAGATGAAAAGAGTCGCTGAAGTCTTTCATGGACCAATTCGCAGTGGTAAAAGTAAGCAATCCAAATGAGGATATGATTTTTATGGCTTTGATCCGTGCCATCCACCCCAAAATTGAGTTCGAAAAGTGGATCAAAATGGGACAATCCACTACAAGAAAGGACTTCAATCGCAAGGCAAGCCAATAATTGAGATTGGAAGAGATGCGGGGGTTAAAAAAGAAGACTACTAGCATACAACCAACGAACATTGGGCAGAATCGCATGCTTACAACACAAACAAATGCTGTCACATAAAGAACTTGATTGAGGAACTGATTCGGGAAAACATGCTTCAGTAATACACGAGAAAATCACAAAATCCTGACCAGCCCGTGGCTCCCCAAGATCATAGGGATCAAAGATACCAAGCCGGAACCAGTGAGGAGGGATCAAATCGAACTGACCAAAGACTCATCATTGGAAAAATATCTGAAGGACCATATTCGCAAGGAGAAGTTGTGGAGAAATGGAGCGGTATGTGATTTCATTAAAGCAAGCTTCGAAGGAATCGTGCCTTGGAATCGAAGATCGAGCTCTAGCCAAGTAGCAAAAAAATTTGAACGATGATATAGTATTCCGAAATCGAGATACCAAAGGGATTGAAACTCCAATTCTCGATCCCATGGTAATGGCAATAGGGATCGACCTCGTTGTGGTCCAACAGGTATTGGTTGTTAGCAGGAGTTCTATGAATATTCTTTTCAAGCATACCTTTGACCAGATGAAGATCAGTATGAATGTCGCACCTGCATGCCAAACAAAAATCGTAGGATTCAATAGCAAGTCCAAACAACCCGTAGGGACGATTAACTTGCCAGTAGAACATGAAGTCTCACCCTCATCTCGACGTTCATAATTGTAAATGAAACTTCCACATGCAATGCCTTCTTAGGATGGCTCGTGTTGGTAGATTTCAGAATCGCTATGGCCCGCGGTCCCATACCATGAAGTTCCCAACAGCAAATGGAACCGAGGAGGTCAAAGAATGCGTTGCCATAGAATGTCACATTGCAGAACTGCACGAATCCAAAAGAAAAGAAAAGGGAAAACATATGGGGAGAACTCTCCACATTCACAAACTAGCCAAAAAGCAACTACAGAGCTGCCCTTGGCTAGGGGAACATAGCTGATTTGATAATGCTTTGGACCCTAGAAAGAAGAGTTCAAGGGAGGATCGGGCAGCACCCGCAAAATTGATGGTGTTTGTACCTATGGACATGGATGACCTAACGCGAATCTTGAAAAAAGGGTCGCATATTGGAAACAAGAAGTGACTTGTGCCAACATGGATGTGTTCATGTGGACACATTTCGATATGTGTGGGGTGTCACTGAAAATAGCATGCCATGCGCTCAACATTGACCCCAGATTTACACCAATAAAGCAAAAAAGGCACAGCCTAGGCCCTAACCGGTCAAGGCATTAAGAGAAGAAGTAGACAAGCTGATGACCAACAATTTTATCCATGACACAACTTGCCCTGAATGGGTATATAACCCGGTCTTAGTCAAAAAGTCAAATGGGAAGTGGAAAACTTGTATCGACTACATGGACTTACACAAAGCTTGCCTGAAAGATAACTTCCCTCTGCCCTGAATAGACCAGCTTGTAGACGAGATAGTGGGGCATCAACTGCTATCATTCATAAACGCTTACTCGGGATACAAGCAGATCCTGATGCGTGAACCTGATTGGGAAAACACCAGTTTCATCACCAATCAAGGACTATACTGCTACAAGGTAACGCAATTCAGTTGATGCCGGAGAAAACTACTAAAGACTAGTAAATGCCATGTTTAATTATCAGATCGTAAAAACCTTGGAAGTCTATATAGATGACATGTTGGTTAAATCGTGAGAAGCTGCCAATCACCTAGACAATCTCGCTGAAATGTTTGAAATACTCCAAAAATATGGAATGAAACTCAATCCACTCAAATGTCACTTCGTGGTAGCCTTCAAAAAGCTCTTGGGATAATAGAAAGTGCCAGAGGCATTGAAGCAAATCGAGAGCAAATAATCGCCCTATGAGAATTTTAAGCCCCGAAGAACAAGAAGGAATTACAAAGCTTAAATGGAAAGTCGCAGCACTAAGCCGGTTCATCTCGAAAGCTACCGACAAATGCATACCATTCTTTGACGCATTAAAGAAAGGAAAGAAGAACTTCGAATGGAATGAGGCTTGTTAAACCGCATTTGAAGAAATGTTGCGGCACATGGAAGCCCCGCCAATCCTATCAAAGCCAGTGGATGGAGAGGACATGTTCATCTACTTAGTAGTCTCACCTCACGCGTTGAGTGCTACCCTTGTGCGTGAAGAAGAAAAAATTTAGCAACCTATATACTACATTAACAAGCAGTTTACTGGAACCAAGAAAAATTACCCAAAGCTGGAAAAGCTAGCATATTGCCTTTTGATTGCACCTAGGAAGTTACGACCATATTTCCAGGCGCATCCGATCAAAGTGCTCACTGATTAGCCTCTGAAGCAAGTATTGTACTGACCCAAAACTTCCAAGTATCTCCTCAACTGGAATATTGAATTGAGCCAATATGATATTACTTACCATCCAAGAATGGCAATCAATGGCAAGAGCTAGCAAATTTCATCGTCGAGTTTACCATACGAAATGGCAAAGAAGAAATACCATTGGAAGTGGAAACCTGATGGAAATTCTTTGTCGATGGCATGTCTAACAACCTCTATTCGAGGGTGGGGGTAGTCCTTGAAACTCCCCAAGGGCGAGCCATTTGCTACACCCTATGCCTGGAATTCCCTGCAACGATTAACAAAGTGGAAAACGAAGCATTGACGGTAGGACTGAAGGTTGTGAAGGAACTCGGAATAAAGTCAGTTCACATCTACAGCGACTCTCAACTAGTACTCTGCTAGGTAAAAGGTGAATACTAGGCTCGAGGGGAGAAAATTGCCCCATATCTATCTAAAGTACCATAGTTACTGAATGACATCAAACATTACATCATATCTCACATCCTGCAGGAGCAAAACACTAAGGATGATTACCTAGCTAAATTGGTAAGCTTCAGAGAAACTCAATCGTTAGGACTAATCCTGGTTGAGATGCTGACCACTCTGAGTGTAGATGAAATAGATGTTGATTGGATTGTCAAAACCACCGTCGAACCGGAAACATGGATAACGCCAATCAAAGATTATTTGCTTACAGGGACCCTTCTAACGTGTAGGAATCAATGGAAAAAGCTTCTCCAAATGGCACCACGATTCAGAATACAAGATGGAATATTCTACCAAAGGGGATTTTCTACCCTCTGCTTAAATGTGTGATCGACGATGAAGCTCGATGGATCCTGAAGGAAGTTCACGAAGGCGACTGCGGAAACCATAACGGGGTGCAAATCCTTACAAAGAAAGTCCTCAGATATGAATATTTCTGGCCAACTGTAAACCGCCATGCAGCAGACTATGTCAGACTGTGTGATCGTTACTAAAGATTCTGCAAGATTATAAGAACTCTATCAATAGAGCTAATGCAGATGGTCAGCCCTTGAACGTTTGCAATATTAGGAATTGAATTAATTGGCGTATTGCCAATAGCTAAAGGATGAGCCAAATACGCTATAGTTGTCATTGATTGTTTCACAAAATGGCCGAAGTGGGACCGTTGGCCATCATTACCACAAAGAAAGTCATTAAGTTTGTTAATAAAAACATTATTTGCAGGTTTAGTGTGCCATAGAAAATCATCACTGATAACGGAACCCAATTTGAAAGCACCAAGTTCAAAGACTTTTGCAAACGCTTTCGAATCGTGAAGAGCTTTTCTGATGTCGCTTATTCGCAAGTAAATGGGCTAGTGGAAGCAATAAACAAGAGTATCAAGTCCACTATCAAAAGGCGACTAACTAAAGCCAAAGGGAGCTGGGTTGATGAACTTCCACTCACACAATGGGCTTATAGAACAACACATAAAGCGACAATCGGGCATACTACGTTAGTCTTGGCATATGGTTCAGAGGCAATAATTCCCATCGAACTAGGAGTCTCCTCGCATGGAAGGAAAAATTTAAATTAAAAAAAAACGAACAGGTTATACTCGAGTCGCTTGATATGATTGACGAGAGGAGGGAAGAAGCCAAGTTGAGGACCGCTGCCCACCAAAAAAGGTCACGCGACACTTCAACTTCAATGTTCCCAACCAAACCTTTGAAGTGGGATTTCTCATCCTCAAACGAGTCTATCCCGTGCCAAGAGCCTTCAGACTAAGCAAGGAAGGGTCGTATGTGATCAATCAAAAGCTAAGAGATGGAACTTTCAAAATGACAACCATTCGCGGAATCCAAATTCCCAAAGCATGGAACAACGAATCACTGTGTTGTTTTTATCTGAAAACTACCTTATATACTTTCTATTTTTCCACAAATAAGACATTCCAAGATACCGAGGGCATTGTAAATATGAAAAACTTGCCCAACTTTTATTAATTAGATTAATTTGCTTTTTAAACGGATAAAACTGCGTTATACTAGTAACCTTCTGAGTCGATGGGGTAAAATCGGCTCAAAACCATCCAATTTCTGCTTGAGATAGTGGAATCGTGCTCAAGTACACTCGCTTACCTACCGGTTGACAGAAGCAAATCGATTCAAACCGTTGCATTGGCAGAATCCCATCCCCACCTTCTAAGAACCGGTCTTGCTCTGACAACATCGGGAAGGCACAAATCAAAAGCCGCTCATCCCATAACCATGCATTACCTTTTCAAGCCATGGAATGACGCTCATAAAGCATAAACTCCTCACGTTGCTCGAAGATTGGTGAAGTCGAGAAGTTCTAAAACTGTTTTGGATCAATGGGTCATATCGGTCCCAAACGCAACACATACCATAAGCTGCACATACTTCTAAAAAGCCACACATTTAATAAACCATGCACACTTTTAAGTATTGAAATTGCCCCGGCGATACTAGTAAATTCATCCATTGCAAGATAACAAGGATCCCGCTCCCATTATCAGGAGTAATGGAGATGAATTCAACAAAATCAAAGTGTTATAAATTGGCAAAAAATTTCAAATGTTGATTAAGAAAAAATATGTAATTAAGCCTTTCAAATGTAAGTTCCAAAGGATAGGAACCATAAAGCAAGTGCGGTGATAAAGGAGACAACAATAAACAAACAGTTAGATCAGTCGGTCGTTTGTCAGGTGTTCGAAGTAAATAGCCCTATGAACTGGGGGTATATACCGGTACTCAAATTGAAATGCTCAAGAACAAAAACACTTCACAAGTTTTGTTACTCCAAACAAAGAATGTTAGTGGTAATTACAGGACTAGATAAATCAAAATAGTAGTAAATGAAATAGACATAAGTACATAAAACATGGACAAGCAAACAGGTAAAGTTGCAATCAAAATGTCAAGCATTGTTACACTTATACCTTTTTTATACAAGGTCAAAATGTGAGGGCTGTACCCACACAATATCGACCAAAAAAGAAAAATACAGACGCTACAACAAAAGCAGTAACCGCAGAGTCTGCACTTGAACAAAACAAAATACCATAAAAATCAACTCCACTGTCATATGGGCTTCTCAACGCCTTTTTCCACTGCTCCCCTTCCCGCCTTTGGTTGGAACTTCCCCTTTGAATCTCGGCCAGGGATAGTATTGCTGTCGGTGATATCGATTATCTCCTCGGTAAGGATATCTCCTCCTCGCTCTTTAACCTTCTCGAAAATCTCCTTTTTCGTATTGCACTTTCGGGATCTGCGAGGGCTCTTCAAGCACTTTATCACTTCTACCTTTTCCTTCTTGATGGAAACCAGTTGTTGTTTCGATTTACGCAGCTACTCAATCTGGACCTCTTGCTTACGATCTTCGACTACCGTAAAATTTCCCTCTAAAGATATGAAAGGGTCATCTAAACCATGCAATGCAACGATTTTCTCAAACTCCAGCCCTGGCTATGAACCGGACATAGGAAATGGGCAGCTACGAAGACTAGCATAGAAGGGGTCGAATTAGTGATGGGTCTAGGTATCAAGGAAACCGTGGGATCAACCGGTAAGGATGACAGACTTATAAAATCAAAAATGAAAGCATTAATTTCGTCTTGATCTTGCGGCGTGAGTTGAAAATTCTCAAACTCGGGAGAAATAAAAATTTACCTACATCAAAGGAGTTCCCGAGTCTCATATTCACTGCCTTCTCCTACTTTGGATGGTTGCATAATCTATGGTGAAGATTCAGGAACGGAACTCACCAATGAATAGCGAGGCTATCTCAACGATTTTCCAGGTTTGAAGATAAAAGGGGATCCGACATCGTTTTGGTAATCGATGCCATGACAGCATCGGCAGCTTCCCTTTCCTTTTCAATTTGCAGAATTTCCCGGCGCTCTATCAGTGCTTTCTTTGACTCCTCGTTAAGGTAGGCATCCTCAAGCACTCACTCACTGTAGACATCCCCACTATCTCAAAAATGTGTCAAAATTTCCTCTTAAATCACGACAAAAGTGCGTGGGAACTTGGGGCCCAGATAACAGAGACTCCCAAGTGCAACAAAGAGTTGATGTAGAAGTTTAAGAAGGTATCGTCCATCTTCTCTATCTTCCTCTCAAAAGTTCCATGTAGTTCCAAATAATCCACCGTAATGGTGGCCTTTTCAACTTCAAAGTGAGTTTTGTCAACGTTGAGCTACGCAAGTCTTTCCTAGAGCAGGGCAATCTTCTGGGCATGATTGGAAATGGTCTTATCATGTGATTTCACGACCTACTCATATTCTGCGATTGTTTTGTTATTCCCTTCAACCATCTTATCGTCGCTAGCAATTGCCTTCTTCTGGGCTTCGATAGTCATATTGCGAGCTTCGAGTTCCTCTTTCAACTTAACTTCGTCTGCATGCGCCTTCTTAATTTCATCATGAAGGCCAATCTCTATCTTCACATGGGCCTCTTTCAGCTCTTTAGCAAGCCGACGTTATTCTTACTTTCTCGAAGTGTCGCATCCCTTTCTTATACCAGTCGTCCAATTTTGGCATCACGTTCTGCCAATGCCTACTCAAAGTTATACTTATCCAATTAAAAGTAGAAGATCTCTTGGTAATTTTTGTGGTTCGTATCAGCCAGCTCCTTGCATAGTTTTACCCGTCCCTTGACTTTCTCTAGATTAATTTGGATCGCTTGAAGGTACAACATATTTGAATCTTTACGGACTAAGAAAAGATCACGATCAAACTTAACCCCTTTTAAAAACCACCCAAGGAGCACTGCTTCAAATCTAGGAGGACTAGATGTAGGAACATAAGCCAATCTTCGGTGAGGGCACAAAGCACTAGGGGAAAGCACCACATGGGACGATGGAACATTGAGACTGGCTAAAGCTGGGGCTAAGGCAAAGGCCTATTTCTTTAAAGGATGAGAACTACGATCGACCATTGACTTTTCGAACGGTTCCTCTCGCTCATCAAATTTTTTTCTCTTCTTGTATTTATACACACAACTTTGTTCCCTCTCGTCCCTATGACCAACTTCAACCTTCAAGTCCTTCCTTCTTCTTCATACCTCCTCAGTCTCACGAGGCTGATGACAGCCGGTTGATCGTTTCGACTAGCATTGTGAATTGGTGAACTCCTTGAGATCGTCATAAAGACCATGTCCTCTCATGGTTCCTGACATAAAGAATAGATAAAGAGATTTAGTAAGGAAAATAGGCTTGAATTGTGTAAGTGAATATGACCAAAGTAAAACATGCAATGTGTTTGGGAGGACCTAAAATGACGTCACAAACCAGATTGGGCGGGCATTGAGGTAGAAATTAGACTGATTTTAGGCGCAACATGGACCGAGTGAGGAGATGTCTCTTAAATCTAAAATCTTCCCCCATAAGTTCATCAAAATCGACGTAGACGTTGTTTGGATCCCTAATGTCTACACCGGCATCTTTAATCAAGGATTCCCGATGTCGCTTGACTTCTGGGACAGCATTTTTAATATGGGTCTCTTGGGGAGGCAAGTTCAGAATAACAGGACTCATTCTTGGAGTCTCCTCACATGATTCGGAGTCTCCGTCGCCGGAATCTACATAGAAATCATCATCACTGGAGGAGGACTCACGATTACTACTCTCGACTACACCCTCCTCTTTTTTGGATGCTATTACAGCCTTACCTTCTCATTGTTTAAACTCTTCTTCCCCTTTATCTGGAATTGGAGGCATTCTGGTTGAGAAGCTGGCTTCAGTCACGATATCTCTTTCCTTATGAATCTCTTCCGCCAAACTTTCCAGACAACCCTTCCTTTTCTTGAAAAACACCCTCTTTAGAACCATGAAACAAAGAAGAAGAGCACATTCATATTATGGAACGAGGAAGAGACAGGACCTCAACTGCTACTGCAGATCTCACTGAATGCAATAGTCCATACCAAAGCAAATTTTCATCTATTAACAAGAATTGACTGATCTTTCCCCGGCATCTACAACTTTCAGTGTATGGAAAGTTTTGTCAAGTGATAGGTCTTTATTCAGCCTCGGAATAACTATAGGAAGTATTTGACATGTCAGAAATTCCATAGCCACATATCGAAATTTAATAAGGAAGAGAACTTACCCCCCGTTATCCAAAGGCGATTAAAACCTTTAGAACATCTAACGAAAAATTAGCAAGTCTTAAATTGAGCCAAATTTCTTTGCAGTTGCATCATGATTTTGCAATTCCTTTGGGCCTCGATGACGACTAGAGATGGGTACTCGCTCTCCTTTTAAAAGGGAGCAAATATCTCGGCTCATCGAAACTCGGAGCGCGATTAAATGTCCGCATAAACAATATGTGAAGGAAAGATAAGAAAGCGTATCCATTAAGGTGAATCTAGATGGGGTAATTCCTAAGTTCGAAAGGGTTTCTATCAAGAAATCATTGAAAGGGGACACCGCTCCATTTAGACACATATATCAATGGCAAGTGGTATATCCCAGAGGCAGCATATGGGAGAATTCATTCTTCTCCAGGAGGCACATGTTGTACTTTGGAATGTCGTGTTGCAAGTAAATGTTGTGCAAAAACTTAGCAGAGATCACGGAGGAGGACTTTCCATTGGATTAAGGAAAACTCCGAAATTCAAAGGAGTTTGATCCACGACCGGACCACCTGGAACTAGTTGACCATATTCAGCCTGCAAAGTAGAAGAGGAAGGGGCAACAGACAATGACTCAACTTATGAAAGTGCTGGACTTCCTTCGGTGGAACTTATGGGAGAAGACGGGTACTTCATTCTAAATAGCAGGACTTGCATCCAAAATAGTGAGGTAATTCTACTCTAAATTATCCCTTACATCACTTCAATTGTAAAGGAATATCGATTCATACCGACACGTCGGATTTCAAGTATGTACCGGGGTAAGTGCGGTGTGCTATCTATAGGGGGTGAGCTCGATGTCCTAAACACTACAAATGCTTTATCCCGTATAGATAGTTCGGTCGTAGTGGAGAAGGAAAAGGACTTTCTATATCATTTTTTGGAATAATTTCGTCTATATTTACCTATTATCGATCAATGTTCGATCAATGATTGACAACAAATCCGTTATCAAAAGCGACATGGAAAGCTTTTCCCAGTATAGGTACACCAAGCATGCAAAAAACAAGACCAATCAGAATTCTTCGAAACGCAACAACAACATAAGTCGTTTGAGAGATGCTATCCTAAGCCAGTATCCCCCTTCGAAAAGGTTAAAACCAATTTGCAATGTGTCACGTTGTATCGACGTAAGTCAATTTTGATTCTATGGATGAGGACAGAAAAACATGCCAAGCACTAGAGCAAGGCCGGAATGTCATTTCATGAAGAACTGACTCGATTTATTATCTTCCTCCATAAAATCATAATCAATTTGAACTCTTTTCTATAATCATCACCGATACACTCTGTTGTCAAATCATGAAATGAACATCATAATCATCATGACCCACCTCAAATTAAGGATCAAGAGGCAAGGGTGGTCAGAGTTTTCAACCTAGCAATTCAAGCACGGCAGCGGCGATCCAAGGAAGGAGATGCTGGAGTTAGGATTTGGTCGGCGGCAATCCAGAAGGAGTTAGGGTTAAGATCAAATCAGTAGCGAGCTTCAGGTTAGTCGACGGCGTGAGGCTCTGGTCGGCGATGGCAATAGAGTAGGGTTTGGCCGAAGGTAGGGTCGGATCCCAGGAAGTGGCTCAAACCGCAAGAAGAAGCTCGGGTCGTAGTGAAAGGTATGGAGTATGGGTCGGATCGAGGTAGTTAAAAAGGGGATTGCATGAGGCAAAAATGCCTAAGTCATTAGATCGCTAGCGATCCATCTGCAATGGATCGCTAATGATCCATAAAATTGCTTGCGACCAATCGTAAACTTTTCTAGCGAGATCAATGTGTTGGTTTGAAGCATTCTAGAAGCTATGGGGTAAAACTTGGTCTGTTATGGCAAGCGACGATAGTTCAGGCCAAAACTTAGCGAGTGACTGAATGGCCAAACTCAAATTCATATGGCCCTAATGCAATTACTTGAACCTCGACAAGAAGAAGTTGGAAATTAAGTACTTACAAAGCATGCCTTATTTTTAGCAAAGTTACACTCTAGGAGCCAAATGTTATCTAGGTTTCTAACCCAGCAGAATCCAAAGCAAGTCGGAACAGCTTGGTCGAGTCAGAATAGCTCATGAGAAAACCAAAATGACTAGAACCATAAACCAAGAGAAATCAGAGGAATAGAAAACAAAAATACACAAAAGTGATGGATCGGAAGCGATCCATCATCTTTGGATCGCTAGCGATCCATAGTCTTGGCTAATGGATTCATGAATTCAGTCGCATCATGGTCCAATGGGTATTCTAAGAATAATGGCTAAGTTTGCTGGAATTCTGAGATAGCTAAATCAAAAGGTAAGCATTCGTCTAGTTCAATTAGCAGTCTAATGTAACTAGTATGTGGACCGTCATTCAAATAAGGAAAAATGTTACGAAATTACATGGATGACACCAACATGAGACAACAAATGCTGCCTAGAAGATAAAGTCCAAAAATCAACTAAGATACGGATCGCTAGCTATCCATACCATCTCACAAGGTCGCCATAATCTTTAAGGTACAACGCATGGGGAAGCATCTAAAGATGTTGGATCGCAATCAAGCCAGAAGCTATGGATCGCTTGTGATCCATTACATATGGATTGCTAGAGATCGATTAGGTTAGCTCGGTTCAAGATGAAACTTGTAGTAGACCTTCTTATAGTCATTTGCAAGCATATGGAAAGAAGGCCTAGCCTAATAGCTCTCCAACCTCTACAAAGACTCACCTATCTACAACATAAAGAGGATCCTCTGAACTGGCTACTGAAACTCTACAGAAAACCTTCTCCTCTCTTCTTCTCCCTCACAACAGTCATCCTAAGAGCTCACTGTGATTCTCCAATGAACTCCAGCATTTGGGACTTAGTCTAACTATGGATATTCAATGACTTTGTAGTCCAATTCACCTTGTAACAGCAATCAGTCAATAATAAAAGATATAAAGTGGACGGAGGCTTCATTAACAGCTGAACCACTATAAAAATCTTCTTGTCTTCTTTCTATTTCCATCTTTTCCACATTTATTCTTTGTATTATTGCTCTGTAAGAATAGGGTTGGCGCTTTCATGCTCAATTCAGGATGTTGATTCATTTTTATGGTTAACAAGTTCCATAAAAGCATGTGCATTACTTACCTATCACTCCTAGGCTTCAAAGGTTATATGTATCTTCCGTAACCGCACCTCATATGAGATGGAACAATGTTAGAACACAGAAAGTAGGTATGTTAACACACCCAACTAATGGAGAAGCTTGGAAGCATTTCCATAAGACATATCCCGCTTTTGCAATGGAGAGCTATAATGTTAGATTTGGTTTCTGTACGGATGGATTTTCATCATTCTCTCAATTTGGTTCCAAATATTCATCTTAGCCTACTATCGTTACACCTTACAGTTTACCTCCATGGATTTGTATGAAATTGATTTATATGTTTCTAATTAATGTCATTCCTGCCCTGATGATCCGACACAAGGAATCAATGTTTATTAAAAAACTTAAATGAAGAGTTGAAAACATTGTGGTATGAAGGAGTTGAAACATACGACACTTCAGAAAAAGAATTTTTGTATGTTCGCTTCTTTGTTGCGGAATATTAGCGATTTTCCTGCATATGCAATGCTTTTAGGTTAGATTATGATTGGTCGTCTAGATTGTCCTTATTGCATGGAAGAAATACGAGCATTTCCTTTACCGCATGGAAAGAAAATTTCATGGTTTGATTGTTATCGATGTTTTCTTTATATTAATCATCCTTTTAATGAAGATAGAAAAAACTTTATAGTTGATAAAGCAAAGACTATGCAACCATCAACGATTTGGTCAAGTGAAGGAATATGTGAACTTCTAAAGGATTATCCAAAGATACAAACTGGAGTACAAATTGAAATTCTAAGTAAATTGACGATTCATAATTGGTGCAACCAAAGTACATTTTGGAAGTTTCCTTATTGGAAAGATCTCCAACTTTGCCGTATTATTGACTTGATGCATAATGAGAAAAACGTATTTAATAATGTGAATTCTGAATGTCAAAGGGAAGAGTAAGGATGATTTGAAATCAATATGTGATGTATAAGAATTATGTAAGGATTCAGAGCTTCATATCAAGTTAAATGACATTAAAAACCAAAAGCATGCTATGAATTAGACAATAACCAAGTTAAACTTCTATTAAAATCAATGGAAAGATTAAGATTTCTTGATGGGATTTCTTCTCATCTTCGTTGATGTGTCAAATATAAAAACGGCAAAACTGAGTGAGATGAAAAGCCATGATTGTCTCGTAATGATGGAAAATTTGTTACTTGTCGTTTTAAAGGACCGTTGCCCATAAAAGTTTGGATAATTATAACGCAACTTAGTTTGTTTTATAAAGAGCTTTGTTTGATTGGGTTAAAAGGTTAATTTATACATAAATGTAAGTGGAATCCTTGTACTACTCTGCAAATTGGAGAAAATATTTCCTTCAGGTTTCTTTAATGCAATGTTGCATTTACCCATTCATCTTACATCTGAAGCACACCTCCGACGTCCTATGTAATATGGTAGGATGTGCTCATTTGAGAGGTATAAATATTGAGTATGTTAGATATTAGTTTAATTACATATATTAGTAAATTTTAATTTGAAATTATTTTTTAATAGGTACTTAAATTATCTAAAGAAAAAAGTTAGAAAAAAAGCATGAGTTGAAGGTTCGATTTGCAAATCATATAATGAAAAAGGAGCTTCGTTATTTTTCTCTCATTATTTCAATGGCCATGTTAAATTATCATTTGAAAGTGTTCCACGTAATGATGAAGGTGTTGAACAAGATTCTTTTTAAGCATAATATAGCATATAGCATACACATAACTTCTTCTTAATAGTGTTCGACGGTAAAGATTATCATATAGCATACACATAACTTCTTCTTAATAGTGTTGAAGTAGCACCATTTGTTATGTAATATTAAATAATAATTTTTATATATTTATTTCAACAATATACATGTAGATTATAATGCAAGACACTATATATATCTGTAGTGTTTATGAATCATAACATCCACATGGAGATCTCAATAAAAAAATTTCTAGTTGGTTTTCGAATTACATTTATGATCCGAGATATTGTCTGGTTGATGAAGGATTGAAACAACTTGCGCAGGGACCAAAAAGAAATGTCAAGGAATATCTAATATTCTTCGTCAACGGATATAAATTCAACAACAAAGAATATGGTGCTGAAAAAATAACTATCAATACCGGTGTACTTGTTAAAGGTAATAACGATCCAGATAATCATATAAATGATTTTTATTGCATGTTAACCTAGGTTTTGCAATTGACGTATTTCACAAGAACTACATAAGAAGTTTTTTTTTTCTTAGATGCAATTGGTTCAGCAATGTTCCAAATTCAGGAATCAACGTGCACAAAAATTATTATCTTATTGAAATAAAGCATACCTTACATTGTCATAAGTACGATCCTTTTGCACTAGCCAAAGTAGCCTTACAAGTTTATTACGCTCCTAATCCATCTCTAAAAAGAGATAGAGCAGATTGGTCGACAATATTTAAAACAAACGCAAGATTTGTGTTGATGGAAGGAGTATTCGAGATGAACAAGCTTATCGGGTAGATGTTGAAGAAAATAGTGAAATAATAATAACCAACAATTATACCTATTTTAGGCCTCTAAATGATGAATCAAATGTTTTAGTAGAAGCATTTGAGACTACAGAGGGAAACAATATAGCGTACGAGACCGAATTGAATTAGAGAACGACGAGGATTGATTAATGATGTACTTTTTGGTAGAAGGTAATTTATGTGATTATTAATGTCACATTTTTCTCATAAAAATAAAATATTTTCTCGCAATTAAATGGTATGTTCTATCATAATAAAATGATATGATTGCAATAGGTATTATATCTTTTTTTGACAATGGAGTTCTTCTCATTTAGGCTCCCTCTCTTCTACTCAGAGAGGGACCGCCATGGGAGGTGATGGAAGTGGCCCATCAAAGAAAGAACAATATCCTATAGTGACATTAAAGCCCAAAGCTAATGGGTAAGTATTAAATTTATTTCAGCATCATAAATATTTTATGTATGATATATTAGTCATGATTCATTCAATATCTATATCATATTTAACACATGAGATTTGAGATGGAGCCATCAAAAAAATTTCTAGAGATTTCCAGGCTTTCTTCCAAGGTCAAGATGACCGCATGTTGTCCCAGGTGGGTAATGCCATATCCCACATCATAAAGTGTATATGGCAGGACTTCTTCGTAGGTATAAATTTGTATTGCACTATATATAACCACCATACAATTTGCTAAGTATAAATGTATAACTTATATATTTTTCAATGTGCAAGGGGGTTACGTTGCAAGAAGTTGATATTTTCCTTTGCAGAAACTACTAGATGAAGAAAATAAGGAAGGCCTACCGTGACACGATGTCGGGCAAAAAAAAGGGGAAGAAGCCTGATTGGATGGACGCATGCGTGTAGGATGCTTGGGTTGCTAAGCTATAGCGATGAAGAGAAGGTAAGTTTACTAATCTCTTATTCATTATTTAAATTGGAGTTTTGTATACTATCTATCACACATTATCTAGAGCATATTCCAATAAGTCAAAATATCAATTTAACTTGTTTCATGTATAATATATAATCCAACGATGTAAAATATAATGTTCAAATAAATTTATAGGCAGAGTCAACGAGGAACTCTACGAATAGAAAAAAGAATACAATCACGCATCACAATAGTTCTAAATATCCTTCCAGTGTTAACGTTAAGAGCTAGCAAATTTAATAATTTTGATTACAGATAGTTATCACATTGTATAATTTTGTATATACAATAATAATACATAATAATTATTTCAGGAAAGAGAGCGTATGGTTCCCTTCTCTTACAAGGACATTTTTGCCTTTAATCATGCCATTGAGCATGAAAATGATGATGGCACATTCTCATACACATGGCATGACTCAAAATCAAAAGAAGACCATGTAAGTATATTGTAAGTTATAAGTTATTAATAATCAGTTTAATTAATTAGTTATAAAAAAATAAAATAGTGTAGTGTTAATTTTAATTGTACTTTTATTTTGCATTGTAGGAAAGTTTATGAAACAACGAGGGTAGCTGCTTCAGGGAATGGAATGGAATAAGTTGACTACTAACAAGGAGGACGTGATTCTTAAACCTATCATAGATCCACCAATATGAGATAGGAATTATGGCTTTTGGCAACTAAGAGGTACTGAATGATATGTTTGGATTTGACTATTTACTAATCTCTCAACTGCAGAAATTGAAATTATTTAGATTATCCATCGGAAATTGCTTAGCTTGTTAAATTACTTCCTTATATAAAAGTTAACCATACATCAAAATGTACTTGGATAATGGGAGGAATATTATATGACTACCTACTATAAGAGAAAACCCTTCTAAAATATTAATTAATATAACTTATAAATAAGAGTGATTTTGTTATAAATCATCCATAAGTATAAATTTAGAAAAATTTACAATGACTGATGACTGATATTTGGTCACCCCAACCAGCTAACTTTCAAATTGAGTCGAATCAGATTTATAGTTTGGACAAATTAGATGTAGGTTAGAAACTTCAGATTATTAGATCTTATAATTAATATAATAGAATAGGTAGATTGGACTTATAGTTTGGATAAATTAGACGTAGGTTAGAAATTTAAGATTAGGCTAAAATTTGGTCTTATAATTAATATAATAGAATACGTTGATTATCAAAATGAAATTTCAAAAACAAGCATAAGAAAAATTTTGGTTTTAAACACAATCGTGGTAATATAACTGAGTAACCTATTTTTTTCAATTTGGTCTCTCTTTAGTATATATACATGCACAAACACTGGATTGAGAAGACACCCAACTATTCTCAATGTAACCAC
Organism: Allium cepa; assembly: GCA_030765085.1. Classification (NCBI taxonomy): domain Eukaryota; kingdom Viridiplantae; phylum Streptophyta; class Magnoliopsida; order Asparagales; family Amaryllidaceae; genus Allium; species Allium cepa. The sequence continues at coordinate 99,750,973 of CM060946.1, read as the reverse complement.
AACAAGTAAGGTAATAATATTTTTGATTCCCAACGCTATTCCATTCCACACTTTTATAGGGGCTGCTAATATTATATATTACACTGCTATAGCGGCTGTTAAGCCAATACTTTTGTGCTAGCCATAAGACAAAAGTCCCTTATTAAATCATATAAGTGTTACTGGCTAGACCCAAGCAAAGTGCCTACAACAAAGCTCAGGACCAAGCAGATATTCAGGAGTTGAGAGCCAAGATTGATGAGTTAGGGGAATGAGACCGCCATTGCATTGAGTTGGACAAGCGTATTGCTGCGTATATACAGCACATGGCACATTTTCTTCATTGGGTGGTGCTAAAGGCGATGATAAGGCTTGACAGGTATGATATTTTTATTTTTTTGGGGATATTGTACATATATGCAATAGGAAATGGTGAGGATGATGTATTTTGATATGGTTGATACATTTTGAGAAGATGTTGGATGATGTGTTGGGTTGTTTTGATATGACTGATACATTTTGAGATGTTGGATGTCGATTTAGTGTATGTTAGTAGAATTTTTTGTTGTATGGTAGATTGTTTGAGTTTGATCTGTTATGAATATTAATTTTTTATCATTATTGATGTTTTATATGTGATTTGGGCTCATATATATGATTTATATACGTGAAATTGAGCTGCGATATGTGTATATACATATATATCTATGTATGTATATTGATATGTGTGTTGTACAAGATACAAATGGTAGCGAAAATAAAAAAAATAGCCTAGATTTCCGACGGCCAGTGATGGCTTCTAACACCTTATTTGTAAACAATAAAAAATGGCTACCAACAGCTTCCGATGGCTTATTGGTAAGCAATTACCAATGCACCAACAGTTTCTAAAGGCAAAATACCGATGATTTTTGATGACTACTAACACAAGTGTGATTAAACTACCATGTGTACATGACGGCCATCGAAAAACCATCGTAAACGCCATTGGGAGCCCTCAAAATGCACTCGATGGTGCCGTCGAAATGCACTCGATGGTGCCATCAGAATGCATTCGAAGGTGCTGTTCCAACAGCTGCCATTGGCTTCCAACGACCACTGATGGTTTTAAGCTTTCAGAAATTGGGTGCTTTCTTATAGTATGAAGAAGAGAAACAGTAAATGTATATAGAAATTTATCTAAAACTTACAGATTGATTTCTTCCATAAAATTTAAAATCTTGAACCTAACAATGGATCGAGGAATAGAACTGACAGATCTGTCATTGCAATTTTTCTTGTGAGTAAAATTAAGGCAGACTAGACACTTATTTATAGTGGTTAGAATGCGTCTGGAACACAGGATTTAAGTCAGTTTAATATAATATAATCCGAGTACTAGGCCAAGGCAAACCCTAGTTGACCTAAGCAAGCCAGTCGACCGATATATTATTTTTAGTCTTATATTTGTCTTATAATTTTTTTATTTCTTTCTTTTCTATTGATAACATTTTCTTTTGTTTTAAATATTACAATGTGTTATAGTGATGAGAAATTTATCACATTAAATGTAATAATAACATATTATTTTAAATTTTCCTATTCAAAATGTTTCAAAATAGGATATCGATACATCCGTTGAGACTAGAGTACGTCGTGCTCTCCAAATATTGAGTAGTGTTTACTCATGGTTTTCAAGGGCACTAAGGGTTCACATACAGATAGTATTTAGATAATTATTTAATGACTCACTCGAGGGTTTTCTATTGGTTAATATAATTGATGTCAAATATTAAATATCGAAGTGGTGATATATCACAATTCTCTCGACTTGAAAATATCGTTAAACTTCAATGTAGACACTTCACTTTGAACATAGTTAAATCATGACACGACATCCATTAGATGGATATAATTGGGTCTAAGTTGAAACGGTAAAAGTAAAACACTATTTAATATAGAATCCGTCTCTTCAGTTATATGTATTTAGTATAACGGTCAACTGTAATCAACTCAAAGTCAAATTCTTTGGCCAGAGCAATTCGGTTGACAATGTTGTTATATTTAAAATAAAGACTATACAAATTTTAGAAGTCGTAGGTGATATAGTTTTGACAAAGAGAATTGATATTAATAATCATTACTACCAGCTAATGCTTATTATAATGAAATTGGATTTTACTAAAAAAATGTGTAAGAGATAAATTCGATCAAAATGTCACATCACTAGCTCAGATGATGTTGAACATTAATATTCAAATTGTTTGACATTAATCATTGGATGAATTTGCACCTTTGAATCGCACAACCACAATGTTGAATACTTCGTAATAACACATGATTTAATTAAGAAGAAAAATTGGAAAGAATTGGCAATTCTAGATGGCATCCGTATTCTCTAATGGCTTCCTTGACACATCTTCCTTCCCACCTCTTTCTCAGGTGAAAAATCACTCCAGTTATAAAGAAATTCTGCTTAAAAATTTGAACATGAAACCCACTTCAAGTGTTTCGTATTCCAAGAATCATCATTATAAAGATTTTTCAGAGAAAGTTAAATCAAACAACAAGTGTTTTCGATGCGGTTCGAAAGATCATTGGGCGAAAAATTACGAAGATTCAATAATTTGCTTCAAGTGCAACCATACAAGACATAAAGAATTAGCATGTAATTCCTGGGTTTGGAAAAAATCATCTATGAAGGCGGAATAGGGCAACAAAGTTTTTCTTTCCACTGCTGCTATGGATAGAGAAGTTAATAGAGCAATTTCTTGGGTTGTAGTATCAATTATAAGAAGGGCTTTCTCTATTCAAGACTTTGAACATCAGATTAGCAAGAAATACCTAACACTTACTCATCGAAACTGGAAATAGGAGGCCAAGAAGCTATATAAAAATTTTGTGGTAAAATTTCCTCAAAGTTATTTCAGCAGTGATAATGTTGGATCGATTATATGTGAGAATGGAATTCTTGGGTTACGTAAATGGAATTTACAGTTGGGGAGTACTTGGGTCGGAAGAAGAGTAAGGATTTTGGTTGTTCTCAAGAACGTTCCTCTGGCTTGTAGAAGCTTTGATATAGTAAGTTGCATTCTGGCTAAAGTTGATGTGGTTAAGAGTCTTCAAAAAGATCTAACGAGTTCAGCTGATTTTACTACTTTAAAGGTCGAAATTGAAGTAACAGACTCTTGTGAGATTCCTTTGCTTATAAAGCATTTCGTTAACGAATATTACTATGAAATTCCTCTTAAAAGGTATAAGGGTTTCTAGATTCAAAAAGTTTAAGAAGATTGTTTTTGAGAAAGATGCTGATGGTGGTCTTACAATTTGGGGGATGAAAACGACTAATCAAATGCAAGAAGGTGATATTGGTAATCCTATTGACATTACTTCAAGCGGTGAAGAAAAACTGTATTTAACTCTAAATTTGATAGTAACGGGGTAGAGGAGAATTTAGGCTGCTATCATAACTTTGATGTGGAAGCTAAAGGTGTAGCCAAAGAAGATGACAAAGACAAACAAATAGTGGTATTGCAAATTCCAGAGAATGCTCATGAGAGCCCAAAATTGGCATGCCGAAAGGAGGATACTGGCAAGGAATAGGTGGGATTTACTATATTAAAAAGAAGTGCAAGAAGAATGGAAGTTGATCATCCCCTAGAAGGTAGTGTTTTCATTCCTACTATTCTTAACAGTTTAACTCATGATCAATATTATGAAATTGCAAAATGCTCAGGTTTTATTCAGGAAAATAACGAGGATGATATTTCTGGGTTTAAAGATAAAGTAGCTGAGTGGGTCTTATCTTTAAAATGATTATATGTTCATGGAATGTTAGAGGTTTGGGTAATGATGCAAAATGCTATAGAATTAGAAATGTTATCAAAATTATTAAACCTGATATTATTTTGCTTCAAGAAACAAAAATCATTAATCCTGATAAAAAAAATTCTTATGTTTGGGAGGTGTTATGTTGGATGGTTGGAATTTCATTGAGGCTAATGGTAGTGCTGGAGGAATTTTCATTGGATGGAATAGTGGAAAATTTACTCTAATGCAAGAAGTAAAGGATAAATTTTGCTTACATATGGAGCTAAAGTGTAACCTGACTGGAATTTTATATTTTGTCATGCGTATATGGTCCTAACACTAGAATTGAGAGGAATAAGCAATGGGAAGATTGTAATGCTTTTAAAATTTTAATTCAATGTCCTTGGATAATAGGAGGTAATTTCAATATAAAGATTCATTGATGAGAGAAATAAGAGAATGAAGGATTATGTAGATGATGTTGAAGATTTTGGAGAGTTTATTAGAGAGTGTAATCTGGTTGATCTTCCTCTTACCAACAGAAAATACACTTGGAGTAGTGGTACAGAAAATCCAACTTTAGTGAAACTTGATAGATACTTTATCAATCCAGAGTTTGAAAATATACATCCTTTATCATATCAAAGAGGTTTATCATCTATAATTTCAGATCATTGTCCTATTAAATTTGATTGTGGTGAGAATACTTATAGGAAACCTCTTTTTAAATTTGAGAAAATATGGTGTCTTGAAGAGGGTTTTGATGAGATGGTGGAGAGGAAACAGAATGAATATTGGAAAGCAGGAGAAGCTGCTAATGTTTTTAGCAAGAAATTGAAATATTTGAGAAAATTCCTTAAGAGATGGAATAAAGAAGTCTTTGGTGATATAAAGTTAAAGAAGGAGAAATTGATGAATGGAATTCTTGAGCTTAACAATAAGGCCGAAAAAGGAAGTATATGTGAGAATAAGAACTTTTTGCTTAAAATGAAGGAAGATGAGCTGATAAAGGTAATTGATCAAGAGGAAATTTTTTGGAGACAAAGATCGAGAATTCGGTGGTTGAAGGAAGGGGATAAAAATACAGGGTATTTTCATAGATTTGCTAATGGGAGAAGGAGATCTAATATGATTTGTAGTGTTATGTGCGGTGATACGGAGATTAGTAAGAAGAAGATTTGAACATAGCTTTTAATGACTATTATAAGAGAATTTTTGGAAGATGTAGTGTGACGACCCGATTTCCACGTGCAATCCATATTTGTGTGTGTATAGTGTAGTCCAAGGGGCTTACCCAATAGTGCAACATCATCCATCATCATATATTTAAGCACATCGATACTGATAAGCGGTATAATCTATAACGCTTATCGTTCATTCATAGAGTCGCAGATAAATAATATAAATTTATCACAGATAAATAAATTACATTCATCACAGATCACACCGAAACAATTCATAGCACAAAGCATAACATATCAGAAATATCAAACAGTTTGACCACCAATAAAATTCAAACATCCATAAGTAAGCTCAATTAATTATCTGATTAATCTAAATCAGATAAGTCATCAATCATGGTTAATTAACATTAATTAATTTCAAATCATTTGATTGATTGTCCTTCAATCATTTATTAATTAAATTAATCAGCCTTTAATTAAATAATTAACCTTAAATTATTGTATAAACTTAATTACCCATTAATTTATCACTAATTAATTAATTAATTCTTAATTCTTAATTAAATTACTTAACTAGTTAACTACTAATCATACGTTAATTAACTTTAAGTAGTTAATTTACAATTCTCAATTGCAAATAGATTAAACACTTAATTATTAATTAACCAATCTTTAATTCAATTACAAATTAATCATTCTTCATTACTTTCCAAAGCAGTTGATTAATAAAAATTATTTATCTTAATTAAAATTTTAAGGTCTTCCTTAAAATTTTTGAAATCAAATTATTACAATCTTTAAAAGCTTAAACGTTAATTAAAGTTCAAAACTTAGCTTACATTAATTAATTAATTTAAGCATTAATTGGATTTCAAAAAAAACTGTTAAGTATGCTCCAACAGCTGCGGCAAATCGAAAAACTCCTACAAACTCGAAAACCAAACTCTATTCATCACCAAACCTTCGAAATTGAAAAAAAGCAGTATGCTCGAAAAACTGTAACGCAACCCACTAACAAAAACGCCTCGCCACCAACGCTCTGACCACCGGAGCTACCCCAACTCCATCCACGCCTCCGTCCATGTCTCAAGTACCTCCCCTCCAAATTTGGCCACGCTCGACACATTGACGAGCGTGCACGAGCCCGAAACCCAAACGCCACTTTTCACAGTCCTTAAACCCTAAAATGCTCTCGTCCTATTGATTCGTGCAATAGATAATTTTTGTAACATTTTTCCTGAGATCGTTGATGTCCATACTTGCTTCATGCAAAGTTTTACCACCCAAAAATCCTTCGGCCAGCAGAAATTGATTGAAATGCATTTTCTGATCAACTACGAACTGGTCATAAGATACTTAACTAAACAATCCCATTTTTGTTTTAAAAATCTCATTTTTGATTGTAGATTCAAATTATGTAATTGAATCAACAATTTATCACATTCGAATTTATCCCAAAATTAAATGTTTATTGTAAAATCAAATTTTTACAAAGTCAATAATTTAATATTAAGCCTAAAACAAATTCCAGGCCCCAATTTAAGTTTAAACAAACCTATTATGTTTGAATCCCCCAAGCTTAACATTGTTTGTATGAAAATATGTTAATTTTTCTTTCAATTTACTTTACTCTGTAGCCAGAAACAGGAAGAACAAAACCATAGAAGAATTAACATCACAATCATATATGCATAGGATTTCTAACTTAAAAATATACAGTAGAGCATGAATCAAATACACAAGTTTAAAGACTTAAAGCAGTATGTTTACTCACCTGGCAAAAATTTAAACAGAGACAATTCTGTGTTTTAAAAACTACAGTTTTTGATCTTCCTTTAATTCCTTTCTGTTTTGTTTCTGTTTTGAATTTGTATTTGTAGAAAAATAATGGTGTTTACATCTTTCTTTTCTGGAATGCTTAAAAAAAATTCACTAAACGAACCAGAATAAAAGATAAACATATATATAGAAAGAGCAGTTTGTATAAGTAGGTGTTGTTTGCACCAAAAATGGTCACAAACCCCAGTATCGCGAAAGCACCAGTATATGAATACAAATCAGCAATATTCAAACACAACTCTCAGATCTAAGCAATATCAACCACAGCAATTCAGAAATAACAATCAGAAACACAGTATTTATAGTGATTCGGCGATCTTGCCTACGTCCACTCTGAAGTTTATGACTTTATTGATTCACTTGATGATTTCAATTCGTTACAGCATATTACAGTAAGCTATAGCTCTGATGTTCGAATACAACGGTGATAGAAAGATGTAGAATTGAATCCGGCAGAGTCTGGACGTCGAATGGCCAAAAGATCCCTTTTCCGTAGGCTTCAGGGGGCTATTTATAGGCGTAGGAAGATAAGATCACGCTCAAACTTCGGGAGACTTCTTCTGGCACGTGAGTGGGCCCACGCGACCGACCCCACTAAGTTTCGACTCAATCTGCGATCGATAAGAAATGGTTTCGTATCCATAAAAAATTGATCCAATCGAGCTGAAACTTGGCAGGGACATTCTTTACCTTGTATGGAAGCTGCTGTGAAAATTTTGTCGGATTTGGACTTGTAGTTCGTGAGATATGATCGATACAAGATTGTGATTTTCATTGGCTGCTGATTTCGAATCCATGCCTTCGGGTCCATCCTGTTCGACTTGATGGACCACGTGACACTGTGGCGACGTGGCGCGCACTCCTCGCATCGATCCACCTTTTGCTCCGAGTTGACCATGTCGTATCCATGAATCTCGCCTTGTTCGTATCAAGTGTCGTCACCTAGTTTGCATCGATGGATACGAATGGTAGTTTTACTGATCGATACGAACTGGATCGAGACGAACCGAGGTTCCTTAGCAGATGGATACGAACAAGGCAGGTTTTTCATGGATACGAAATAGTGACTTACCACTGTTGATGGATGCGAAGTTGATCGATGCGAGGCAGTGTTTGGGGATAGATACGAGACCGACCGACTCAAAGTAGGATGCATCAGTGGATGCGAAGTGGTGTGACTGATCGATGCGCACGCCATCGATTCAAACCTGATGGATATGAACAGGGCGAGGCGAAGTCATACCAATGGATACGAACCTGATGGATTCGAATAAACCAACACCCCGACCTTTTGATGGATGCGAATTTTGATGGATTCGAAACTGTTTGTATCTGATGGATACGAACAGTATATTTTCTCCAAATTGCATCGATCATATCTCATTCATACGAACTTCGATTAACCTGAAATTTGGAGTGCTAGCTTCCATGACTTTGCTTGCCATGTCCTATCAATTGTAGCCTGATCCGGGCTCGGACAAAATTCATCGATATCCATAGCGAAGCAATGTATAACCAATCTTTGAGACGAGCTGTCTTTGGTTTTTGATCAATCTTTTGGTATCACGGCCTTGCCAAAAAGCGGGATAACATTTGCCCCCCAAAACATGCCTTGCTATAGGAAGGTATGTTTTGTAATGCCATAAGTTGGATGTTCATATCCTCTCAACAACCTGTAAAGAACTCGATAGTTTCATACGACCTCGGATGATGATCGTTCGGGATCGTATGCCATTTGAGGTGAATCGAGAACGTTCGCGGTCGATGCCGTTTGCGGCAAAGGATGGGATGAGACCGTTCGCGGTCGGATGCCATTCGCGGCAAATGGTGATCGTTCGCGATCGGGTGCCGTTCAAGGCGAATTGTGACCGTTCGAGGTCGTGTGCCGTTCGAGGCAAACTGTGACCGTTCGAGGTCGGGTGTCGTTCGAGGCAGAGTGTGATCGTTTGCGATCGAATGTCATATAAGGTGAGTTGCGACCGTTCGCGGTCGGGTGCCGCACGAGGCAGAATGTGATCGTTTGCGATCGATTGCCGCACGAGGCAAAATGTGATCATTCGCGATCGGATATCATACTAAGTGAATCGTGACTGTTCGCGGTCGGGTGTCGTTCAAGGCAAATTGTGATCGTTCGCGATCGTGTGCCGTTCGAGGCGAATTGTGACTGTTCGAGGTCGTGTGTCGTTCGAGGCGAATTGGTGTTCCCGGGGGGGACTTAGTATTTTCGATGCCAGATTTCATGTTCGGGTGAGTATCCGAATAAAAGACTTTGGCGGTTCATCGCCATACAAGAGGTGCTTATGGACCGTTCGCGATCCAACGGGTATACAAGTAACTTTTTTCACAGAATTGCAAATGTTAAAGCGATGATCGTACGAATTCCACAACAGAAATATCCAAACAAACTAAATCCAAATGTCCAAATCAAAATCAAAGCAAAAGCAAGACGAGGATGTCAAAGCGTAAACTCTTACTATGGTGCGGTCAGTAGTCATTCAGAGCATGCCTATGGATCGTACGCGATCTCATACATGTGTAAATGATTTAACCGTGTTAGTGAGAGGTTTACGACTTGTTCATCGTTATTTCAATCAATCAATCAATTGATAACCATACGGTGTCCCGGTTCAGGGTCACCTCTAGCTGATGTAGACGGTGGTCGCTCTGGCTCCACCGCTGGAGCTCGCCTCCTCACATACTGAAGTAGCCTACCGTTCCTGATATGCCCTTCCACCTCATCCTTCATATGTCTACAATCATTAGTGTTATGACTGTTCAGTTCATGGAATAAGCAATATTTATCTGATTTCCTCTCGTCAACAGTTGGATCCCTTCGCATTGGTCTACGATATGGAACCTGCTCTCTGATATCCTGATAGATTCGCTCCAAACTCTCACTCAGCTCTGAGTATGTGGTGAATCTTGGTTCCTTTCATGGTCGCATTGATCTGTTATAGTTATTCTCAGCCTTTCGTTTTCCCTTGCTAGTTTCTGTACCTTTCTCAGGGGGATTTCCATCTTTGACCGCATAAACATTAATTTCTTCTCCTTCTTCTCTTTCTGCACTTATGTCTTCCAGTCACAAAAACTTTTCTGCCTCATGATAGAATTCTCCTAGATCCATAGGCGGATCTTTAGTCAATGAATTTTTGAACTCTGTGTCATCAGCTATTCCGGACACAGCTGCCATCATAACCATGGATGGATCTGGTCGATCCACCGATGCTGCTGCCGCGTTGAATCGCTTTAGAAAACTCCTCAAAGACTCCCCAGCTTTCTGCTTTAAAATTTCCAAACTCCTCATATTCTTGGGTCTTGCAATGTGAACCCTAAATTGCCTCATGAATTTCTCAATTAAATCTGCCCACGTTCCTATGGAGCCGCTCCCCAGCTGCCTAAACCACAACGCTGCGATATCCGTCAGATATAATGGAAAGCACCGGGCCATAACTTCCTGTGTTTCCCCCAGCACTTCCATGTGCCTCATATACATTGTCAGATGGACCGCGGGGTCCGTCCTCCCATCGTACATCTCCACTGATGGTAACTTGAACTCTGGTGGGTTCCTAGCCATCCTAATTGCAGGAGAAAAGGGACTCCTGTTCACGTCTTCAAGATCTCTGTTTACTAACCCGCCTCTCATAGCCCGTCTGATCATCTCTGCCAATCTGTCATTGTCTCCAAGTCGTAATCCTCGTTCGTCGCTATCGACCTGCCCTCCGAGTCCATGAGAGCTTTCTGGAATCTGCCCCCCGGCTGAGCGTTCAACCCTCTACTACCTCCAGGTTGCTCAGATGCCCCTATCTCCCTCTCTGGGATTGGATCAACATGCTCTAAGTGTGTGCCTCCTAATCCAGGTGCTACGTCAGATGGTCCTGCTCCATTCTGAACTCCATCCGCTCCTCGATTCTACGCTCCAAGTTGCCTAATCTGTTGAAACAAACTCTGGATCAACTCCTCTTGTCTCTTCATCATTGCCTCCATCACATCCCTGGTGATGAAATCCGATGCCCGATTCACTCCCGAGGAAGCCTCTTGACTTCCCTCGTGTTGACTTCTCTCTGGCCTCTGCCTTCTACTTGTTTGCCTTGTCATAGCTCCTTAGATCTGAATTCTTAAATCTTCAAATTAAAATTCTCCTGAGTTCAACTCTCAGTGAAAGCACCAAAGTGTTTGCACCGAAAATGGTCACAAACCCCAGTATCATGAAAGCACCAGTATATGAATACAAATCAGCAATATTCAAACACAACTCTCAGATCTAAGCAATATCAACCACAGCAATTCAGAAATAACAATCAGAAACACAGGATTTATAGTGGTTCGGCGATCTTGCCTACGTCCACTCTGAAGTTTATGACTTTATTGATTCACTTGATGATTTCAATCCACTACAGCAGATTAAAGTAAGTTATAGCTCTGATGTTCGAATACAATGGTGATAGAAAGATGTAGAATTGAATCCGGCTGAGTCTGGACGACGAATGGCCAAAAGATCCCTTTTCCGTAGGCTTCAGGGGGCTATTTATAGGCGTAGGAAGCTGAGATCGTGCTCAAACTTCGGGAGACTTCTTCTGGCACGTGAGTGGGCCCACGCGACCGACCCCACCAAGTTTTGACTCGATCTATGATCGATACGAAATGGTTTCATATCCATCAAAAGTTGATCCAATCGAGCTAAAACTTGGCAGGAACATTCTTTACCTTGTATGGAAGCTGCTGTGAAAATTTTGTTGCATTTGGACTTGTAGTTTATGAGATATGATCGATACAAGATTGTGATTTTCGTTGGCTACTAATTTCGAATCCATGCCTTCGTGTCCAACCTGTTCGACTCGATGGAGCACGTGACACTGTGGCGACGTGGCGCGCACTCCTTACATCGATCAACCTTTTGCTCCGAGTTGACCGCATCGTATCCATGAATCTCGCATTATTTGTATCAAGTGTCGTCACCCAGTTTGCATCGATGGATACGAATGGCGGTTTTACTGATCGATACGAACTGGATCGAGACGAACCGAGGTTCCTTGGTGGATGGATACGAACAAGGCAGGTTTTTAATGAATACGAAATAGTGACTTACTGCTGTTGATGGATGCGAAGTTGATCGATGCGAGGCAATGTTCGGGGATGGATACGAGACTGACCGACTCGAAGTAGGATGCATCAGTGGATGCGAAGTGGTGTGAACTAATCGATGCGCATGCCATCGATTCGAACTGATGGATATGAATAGGGAGAGGCGAAGTCATACCGATGGATACAAACCTGATGGATTCGAATAAACCAACACCCTGACCTTTTGATGGATGCGAATTTTGATGGGTTCGAAACGGTCAATCTGATGGATATGAACAGCATATTTTCTCCAAATTGCATCGATCATATCTCATTTATACGAACTCCGATTAACCTGAAATTCAGAGTGCTGACTTCCATGACTTTGCTTTCCGTGTCCTATCAATTATAGCCTGATCCGGGTTCGGACAAAATTCATCGATATCCATAGCGAAGCAATGTATAACCAATCTTTGAGACGAGCTATCTTTGGTTTCTGATCAATCTTTTGGTATCATGGCCTTGCCAAAAGCGGGATAACAGGTGTTATCTGGTGTATCAAGTTTCTTTTTGCCATAGATTTTTCTTCTTTCTTCTTCTGTTGACTAAAGATTTTTATAAACTGAAATTTCGGTTGAACTGATTTTCATTTGTGCTTGAGAAGAAAACATTAAATGATATGTCTCCATTTTTGTTTACATACAAATCCATTTGATTTGTATATGTGCAGTTTTGTTTTTTTGTAGATATTTTTGTTTGTTTCATTATCTTCTTTTGCAAGCCTTTGTGTTTTATTATTTTTTTGTTTTATCTCCTCTTACATACTTTCTTTTCTTTTATACTTGCAGTAATGGATTTTGCAATCTTTGAATTGAATCATATTTTGAATTTGTAGATAATGATGTTTATTTTTTTTATTTAAACAGATATTTTCTTGCTTTGCTTATTCACATACAATCCTTGACTTTTATTTCTATTCATAATTTGACTATCAAACATTAAATTTATAACATATATTTTATTTTTATATTTTTTTTATAACTTCATAAAGAAAATGGATTAAAACACAATTATACCTTTAATAAATAATCACACATATTATTTTCCATAGTAAAATTTTTAAATCTAATTCATTTTGAAAATATTTATTGAGTTTCTAATCCAATTTATAAAATAAATAAGTATATACATCTTATTAAATTTGAAAAATTCAAACAAATCCACAATTTAACCCAAAAATTTAATTTAATTACAAATTTAAATTCGTCTTTAATCCGGGATCGTTACATGTAGAGATAAAAGAGTTAATGTTGAGTGGAAATTGCTCTACCCTAATAACGTTGATCTTTCAGATTTGGACGGTAAGATTACAGAAGAAGAAGTTTTTTGTGCTTTGAATCAAATGCCTTGTGACAAAGCTCATGGGTCAAATTGGTTCCTAAATTTTTTCTTTAAAAAATACTGGAGTTCGATGAAGAGAGATATTATGAGTCTTTTTGAAAGTTTTGAGGTAGGAAATATAGATTTGGAAAAACCGAGCTATGCGAATATGGTTATCCCAAAAAAAGAAGGTGATTTAAGTCTTACTGATTTTAGACCTATTAGTCTATTAAATAGTACTTTTAAATTGATTACTAAAGTACTTGCTAATAAATTAAAGAATAAGATGAATTTGATAATTGATAAAGCACTGACTGCTTTTATAAAAGGTAGATCTATATTGGAGGGAGCTGCACTTGTTCAGGAAGTTGTTTCTTTCTGTACCAGGAATTCTACGTCATTTACTCTTCTCAAGCTTTATTTTGCAAAGGCCTTTGATACGACGGATTGGATATTTTCAATTGACTTATTGAGAGCCAGAGGATTTAGTGAGAAATGGATTTCTTGGATTTTGAATTTTTTTTACTCAAATAAGTCTAATATTTTTGTTAGTGGTGTAGCTGGCAAAACTATTAGCTCTAAAAGAGGATTGAGACAAGGAGATCCTCTTTCTCCTTTGTTGCTTGATTTTGTTGCTGATGTATTTACACAGATATTAAAAGTTAGTTATAATAAAGGATTGATTAAAAGTTTTGGCAAGGAGTTTGTGATGGGAGGTATTAGTTCTTTGCATTATGCAGATGACACAATTATTTTCAGTGATTCCAATTGTAAGTATACTGCAGCTTTGAAATTCATTTTGTATGCGTTTGAAAGCCTTTCTGGACTACAAATCAACTTTCATAAGAGCTCCCTTATGGTTTTATGGAAGGAAAGTGATGATGCAAAGTTAATTGCTAACATGCTTAATTGTAAAATCGAGGAATTTCCTCTTTCTTATTTGAGATTTAACATCAGACCAGGTAGATTACACAAAGATGATTGGTATATGTTAATTAATAAAGTTGATACAAGACTTGCTACATGGAAAGGCAGTTCTTTATCAAAAGCTGGTAGACTTGTTTTGGTTAGTTCAATCTTATCTTCTATTCCTTTGTATTGGTTTTCATTTTATAATGTCCTTCCTGAGTTATTAAGAAGATTGATTGAACTAGAAGAAATTTCTTTTGGACTGGGAAAAAGGAGACTAAAACTTTGTGTCGTTTGATTGCTTGGGATCAAGTATGCAAACCAGTAAGTCAGGGAGGTTTGGGGGTGATAAATTTAGTTGATATGAATACTTCATTACTTTGTAAGTGGTTATGGGATATGGTTAGTTCAAAATCTTCTCGCTGGAAAGGTTGGATATTAGCTATGCAATATGATAATGTTTTCTCATGGTATGTGGATGGTAGAAGATGTTCCAGATTTTGGAAGGGCATTTTGAGTTTTTATCAGCTCTTTAAAATTGGCTTGAAGTTGGTGGTTAATGATGGTTGTAGAATTTCTTTTTGGCATGATAGGTGGTTGATGTCTATTTGATTGGCAGTTGAATCTGATGCTCTATATGAATTAGCTGTTGGTAAATACAGTTGCCAAAATGTATGATTGGAATGCTTATGGTTTCAAATGGAAATTGTCTTTTAATCGAATAATAGAAGGAAGAGACCTTTTTCGACTAATGAATCTTATTCAACTTCTGGATGGGTATTGTTTGAAAGATGGTAGAGATGAGTTTATCTGGAAGTTTGATAATGAGGAGTGTAAAGTTAGTAATATGCAACAGTTTATTAATTTCTCGAGTAGAAAATTTGTTGGTTACAAAAGTATGTAGGAGGTTAAAAATGTGCCAACAAAAGTGAAGGTTCTCATGTGGTCCATTATTCATCGCAAGCTTAATACAATGGACATGCTAAAGAAGAAAGGATTTGATGATGTGGGAAAAATGTTTGTTTTGTGATGAAAATGTTGAAAGTTATATTCATCTCTTTTGTGATTGTGATGTAGCTTTTTATATATGGACTAATTATCTGGTGAATTTGCATATTAATCATGACTGGAAAGAACATATTAGAGATCAGTTTTATTTTTAGGATAAGTTGATTGAAGAGCTTCCTAATGATGACTCAAAATCCAAATTCACTTTAGCTAATTTTGCTTTTGCTGGATTCTATGGAACGAGAAAAACAAAAGACGTTTTATTGGCATTGCTAACAGTTCTAATAGTATTCTTTTTCAAGTTATATAATATGTTTACATTTGGGCAGGAATTGAAAAGTGCAAGGCTATTGATTGCATCGAAGGTTCAGTTGCTAGCAGGGCGAGCAAGAGAAGGAAAGACGTTTGAGGAAGTGGTGGTGATCATGTTGCAGCAGTGTCTTCTTTTTGTTGTATATTTTTGATCACCTGTGTGTGATTGTACATATGGTTTTTTGGAGTTCTGCTATTTCATGTATGTTGAATATTTGTGTTGTGTTTGTATTGTTTACTGTCTTGTATGTGGAATGGTTTATATGGCATGTGTGGTTTTGTGTCGGTTGTGGTGGTGGAACAGTATTTTGTACTTTTATTTTAGTATAGTAGTAAATATGGCGTGGTATATCCACTACCATTTTTATCAAAAAATACATGATTTAATTAAATTATAATTACCATAATTGATTGAATTAATTAATATTTATGAAACATTATTAAATTTATTTGATTTATTTGAATTAGTATTTAATAAAATACATATATAAAAGTTATATATATATATATATATATATCATTATAAGAAATCAATAAATATTTAAAACGTATTTAAGTAAAATAATTACTAATAGAATATGGAAATTTTCATGGGCCAAAGTTGCCCATATTTTGATAGACACACTAGGGTTGTTAGTCGGGTCTGTAACCCAGCAAAAAATTCAATAGGAGTTAGAACATTTAGATTAAACCAAAATGGCTAGATACTTGATTGGAAAGCCTAAAAATACAAGGCAAAGGACCTTAAGAAGTTTGGACCATTTTTATGCTAATATTTCAGATCGATACCAGTCCCATCCAATTGGATCAATATTAATCCGAAATATTGCTTTAGCGAATCTCCATTCTACTTGTCTTACACTCTTATGCCTCCATTAAGCTTATCTACCAGTTTGGTGACATTCCAAGCATTTAAGTTCAAGAAGTAAAAACTTGTCCAATTCAAACTACAGACCATTCAAACTCATAGGTGAATCATCATCAAAACAAGTCAACAAGCATGAAATTTCATGGAAAGCAACGAAACGAAGCAAGAAAGAAAGCCAAATAGTTAATCATTTTTGATGCCTTGATCAGTTTAGGCTTCACACGGTAGAACCAAATATGTGATGTCCTTATCTAGCCTATTCCAGGGACAAAATGAATCTTTGAAATCCTTCATAAGTTGGTTTAAAACCGCGGTAACTTAAGTAAACCAAACAAAGATATGGCCTTCATATCCTAGATCCACGCTATCTACCTCGACACTGAATTCGAAAAATGGATCAAAATGAAACAATCTACCACTAGGATGGACATTAACCGAAAGGTAAGCCAATACTTGATATTGGAAGAGGCGGAGGAGCTAGAAAGAAAACTTGCTAACCACAGCCAACCAACACTAGCCAGAATGGCATGGCAGCTAAGCAAGGTGAAAACGCCTCAGAAACCACTACCGAAAAGCGAGGAGGGATGGGAATTAGAAAACGAAGAACAAGAATTACAACAAGCCAAATGGAGGTAACAAGTGACTTAAAGGCTTGAGGCCCGAAGATTGCACCCCACTTAATGATACTCCAGAAAACATCTACCTTGTGACACAAGGGATGGAGGAGTACAAGAACCGCTTAAAAAGGAAGCGACTGAACAAAAAAGTATTCCGGGAAGTACTGCCGCTTCCGTGAAATACATGGACACAACACAAATGAGTGCCCACACCTAAAAAACCTGATTGAAGAGATGATTTGGGAAAACATGCTTTAGCAGTGTGGGAGTAAACCACAAAATTATGACCAGCCTGCTGCACCTCAAACTCCTAAAGACCGACAAAACTAAGATGGAACCAGCAAAGAAGGATCCAGACAGACTGACCAAAGACTCATCATTGGAACAATATCTAGAGGATCTCATCTTATGCAAAACAGTTGGGGAGAAATGGAGTGATACGCAAGCTTGTTTGAACATGCCCTGGAATAGTCATGCTTTGCATTTGAAGACGGAACTTCTGCTAAGCAGCAGAGAACCCTGAATGATGATGTAGTATTTCCAAACCAAGAAACTGAAGTAATGGAAGCTCAACCCTCGAACCATGGTCGTGTCGGTGGGAATCGAACCAGCCATGGTCCGACGAATATTGGCGGATAGTGGCAGCTCTTTCAATATCCTATCAGACACGCATTTGATCAAATGAAGATCGGTATGAAAACGCTTCTGCTTGTCAAACAAAGATCTAAGTATTCACCGGTGAACCTAAGCAACCTATCGAAACAATTTATTTGTCTTAGAACTTAGGAAAGGCGACCGAAGAGTCTTCCTCATCCAGACCTTTGTGATCGTATATGAAATGCCCTCCTACAATGCTTTCTCAAGTCGACCTACCTTAGTAGATTTCAGGATTGCTTTAGCCTATTGGTGCCTAACCATGAATTTCCATCGGAGAATGGAGATGGAATGATCGAAGGATACCAAAGTGTTGCAAGACAATGCTACATCGTAGAACTACATGAGTATAGAAAAATGAAAAGGGGAAAAATGTAGGGAAAACTCTCCATATTCTTAAACCTACCACATAGCAATTACAGGGCCGCCCTTGGCTTGGGAACCATTGCCTACTTGACAAGGCTTTGGACCGTAGATAGAAGAGTGCAGGGGAGAATTGGGCCGACCCGACAGAATTGGTGGTGCCTGTTCTAGTCGATATAGATGACCAAACTCTGGTCCTAAAAATTGATCACATCTTGTGTTAACAAGAAAACTTACCAACATCCCCAAGCTTTGATAAGATAATCTTACTTGGATATAACTATGTAGACGAGATAAATCTCACTTCTGAAAGTGTATCTTTGGACAAATTGATTTAATCAAATAAAATTGGAAGGAAAGAATGATGAGTTGTCATAACTTTTGACCTTGTCAAAAGGTTAATGAAGCTACAATAACCCTTCGACTAAGTTGAGACTATATTAGATTGTTAAACATTTCACCCTTGTCGAAAGTTTATAGGGCATGTCCATCCCAACCTTCCGTCTAAATTGGGGTGGAAGGAATTAGTCTAACCTTTCGACTTTGTCGAAAGGTTTTTCACAGGACCTCTCCAATCTTTTGACTAGGCTAGAATATATGCATGTTCTCACACCTTCCGAGTTCGTCGAAAGGTATGACAAGACTTCTCCAACCTTTCGATTAGGTTGAAGTAGCTTTTAATCATTTAGCTTTCAGAAATCATTAATTTGATGAATTACATCTCCATTTAGAGTCGAAAGCATTTATGGTTGATGTCTATCACCTCCTTCTTAATTGTGTCGAAAGGTTAATGAATGAAACCTCTTGGCATTGTTGTGAGGAGATACATATCTAGTTGCCGACCTTAACTGCTTTTAGCTCCATTAAAGTCCATTTTCATTGTATAGAACAAATTCGAAGGATTTACTTATACCTAAAGAAGTAGATTCCCTTCGAATTAAATCCATCATGAGCGGTTTTAAGATATATTACCCAGGACTTCACTAGAAGGTAATCTTTTTGACCTAGTAGAAAGGTTTTCCCTTCTTTCGAAGCACGCTCGGTTTATATCTTTAACCCCTTTATTTTTCACATATAAGACCAATCTAGTTGTTCCCATGATCATACACTTAGCATATGTAACACGTCATAATTACTTTATGTTAAGTATGGATAATAATGATGACGTGTTTTGATGGGAAATATCTAAGTTGGTCTTATATATATAGAGCATAGATCAAAAGAGATTATGAGAAAAAGGTTGGAATCATGTGTAATTGATCATTAGTCTAGCTAATGAACTTAATGGTTGTCCTCATTGCCAATATCCATCATCAACGAGCCATCTCCATTTATTTCATAACCAAATTGAATTACAAGAAATCGAGCTCTCTCCCCAATTCAATTCAGGGTTTTTTTGAGTACAATTATCACTATGAAAGTAGAGAAATGATGATGAATTTAGTCTTCGAAATTAGTCCCCAAATACTGTACACCTTGGGTCTTATTTATAGATGCAGGCTGCCCACCTTTCGACCTCATGCTTTCGACTCAGTCGAAAGGTGCCCCTTTTATATGCTGCCTTAAACCCTTCGACTTTATCGAAATGTTTTAAACTTTTTGATTGTGACGAAAGGTTAGGAGTCTCTTGCGCTTCTTGGCTTATCGCTTTTTCTTCATCGTTTTCCACTTTATCTAAAGATATCCTCTTTGTATTCTATGTCGAACCTTTCGATCTTGTCGAAAGGTTTTTTTCCATATGTTGTCATGAACTCTCTATCCTTATCCAATGGTTTGCTTTGCCGTGAACCTTCCAACATTGTCAAAAGGTTTGTCTACAACATGTTGTCCTTTCGACATTATCGAGAAGTTTGTCTTCAACATGCCTTTATGACCTTTCGACTTTGTTGAAAGGTTTGCAGTCTTATGCTTTTACTAACCTTTCGACTTCATTGAAAGGTTTCCCTTTTACAACTTTTGTGAACCTTTCGACCTTATTGAAAAATTTGTCTTTCCTTTTACAACTTTTGAGAACCTTTCGACCTTATTAAAAAGTTTGTCTTTACATGAAAATTGTCGAGAGCTGCTTTTCATTCTTTGTTGACTTCTGAGTATTGCTTTATTCATAACACCTTTCGACGTTCTCGAAAAATGTCCTGGAAGTGCCTTAACCGTTTTGAAAGGCTTCCAAAGCTTTTGAAAAGGTTTCTTTAGAGCGAAACCTTTGACTTCAAAAGGTTTGACATGTAGTTAAAAGGAACGCTATTGATTGCTTTTGGAAGGGGATTTGAAGCCATCACTACTTTCTCATCTATGTTGAAAGGTTGACTGTGGTGGAAGGTTCTGTTTTTTTTCATCTGAGTCGAAGGCTTTTACATTGTATGAACAATTAGACGTTTTGAACATCCTTTTTAAGTCTTCCATTTTAACTTGTATCATCTCTTTATCAATACTCCAATTTGATTATTCTTCTTTCATACTTCTGCCTACGAGGAGATTTTGTAGTTAACATTCCCCCCCCCATATGAAAGAAGCTTTTGTTCTTTAGGACAAAGTTTTTCATAGCTTTCCAACTCTTAATAATTTTTACTTTCTTGCAAAATCCAAAGTTAAAAGTTCCTTTTTTTACTATCGTTCTTACCTGTATATTTAATGGTTGATCGGCATATTAATGCTCTTATCCGCATGATAAGCTTCTTTTGAGATTTAGAGATACCCACTTTTAATTTTAGCATTAGGAAGATTAGTTTGAAATTTTTGATTTCTTGCAGTAGACATAATTATATCATCCCCGAAATCTAACCCATATTGGGGAATTAAATTGTGAAGTTTGTAGATTTATAATGAGATAGTAAGAATCCAAATAGCAATATCCTTAGAATAATTTTATATATGGCATTTCTAGGTCCAGATTCGAGATTTTATGGTCAACTAAACAAGAATTAGTAGTATGATACCCATATAAAACTTGGAGTACAAATCAGGATATATTTGAGTAAATTCTCTTTGCAAAAAGAATCCTCGGCCCAGTTAGGGCACATGTTTGTGTAAGCAGATAGCTATTAGCATAGAAAACTCTTGCCCATATTAAGGCATATTTTGATTAACCAGAAACCCATGGAGGTTGTCTTCATAATAGACGTTTCGTACCCAAATGAGGGCATTTAGGCGAAATTTGATAACAATTTCGGAACTTAAGTTTGAGTACTCGGAATTGTTGTGATCAGTAATATACCAAGATTCGAGCGTAGTAAAGATGGCGATCGATAAAATTTAGAAACCTAGATTCGGGTATTAGATGTTGAAATTCATACGTGAGAATTCCAAAACTTAGATTCGAGCATTTGAAATGAATAGTAATCCAATAATCTTATACCCAGATTAGAGGTTAAATAAATAGCAGTCTTGATACCCAGATTCGGGTATAATAAGTTAGTAATTGATAATGACCTGAAATCCTAATTCGAGTATTAATAACTAAGGCTTAGATATAAAAATCTCAGAACCCAAAATTAGGTATATCAATATAATCAGTAGTTAATAATGACCCAAAACCCAGATTCGGGTATTAAATGTTGAAATTCCTTTATGAGAATCCTGACGCCTAGATTCGAGCATTAATAGATGACCTATAGAAAATCCCAAAACCTAGATTTGGGTATCAATAAATGATGTTAAGAGAGTCTCGAAACCTAGATTCGGGTAATAATTAATGGAGATTCGTCTCACTCCTTTCCGACTACAAGAACCCTTCAAGTTTTGCATAAAAATAATTTGATTAGCTACCTCTTGAGCTTGGACGTCTTAGTCCTTAATTAGATAAGCTACCTTTATCTATGCTAGGACATCTTAGCCCTTAGTTGATTGTGCCACTTCTTGGGCTTGGACATCTTATTCCATCATTCAATGAGCCTCACTTAGGCTTGGACGTCACAGTCCATTATTGATTAAGTCTCGCTTGGGCTTGGACGTCTTAGTCCATTATTGATTGAGCCTCACTTGGGCTTGGACATCTTAGTCTATTGTTAATTGGGCCACTTTATGGGTCTGGATGTCTTAATCCATTATTGAATGAGCCTCACTTGGGCTTGGACATCTTAGTCCTTTTTTGATTGGGACTCTTCTTGAGCCCGGACGTCTTAGTCCATTATTGATTGGGCCTCTTCTTGGGCCTGGACATCTTAGTCCATTGTCTGGTGCTCTTGGTTATCTTATCTTAGAGGCTGGAACCAAGGACTTACCCGACCTCCCTCCAAGAGGAGCCTTACCCTAGCCCTTTGCGGCATGGATATGGGCTTGTTCGATGCTCTACCCTGGCCATCTTAGGCGTGGATAGAGGCTTACTCCGTCCTCCTTCAAGGATGTGCCTTAACCTAGCCCATTTTGCGGCACAGTTAAGGGCTTATTCAATGTTCTACCATGGCCATCTTAGACGTGGATAGAGATTACTCCATCCTCCCTCCAGGTGGTGCCTTAATCTGGACCTTTTGTGGCATGGTTAAGGGCTTGTTTAGTGCTCTACCCTAGTCATCCTAGACGCGGATAGTGGCTTACTTCTTCCTTCCTACAGGGGGCGTTTTTCCCTGGCCATCTCGGCTCAGACAGAGGCTTTTCTACTATCTTAGTTAGTACTATTATTTTAGACAGTATCCAAATTTGAAGAGCATTTCACTCTCAACCATGTAGATTTTTGTTTTAAAAGAAGTTCTTAACTAATCCATCTTTGGAAAATATGGCCTTAAATGTTCGGCATTCCATTTCTAGGCACCATATTGCCATCTTGGCAACATAGATTGTAAGCTCCTGATGGGATTACTTTGCATATGATTAATGGCCCCTCTGATTTTGGTCCTAGGGGTCCATCTGGAGAATTCTTAGTGTTAGCCACTACCCTGTGGAGTAACAAATCCCCTCTTGAAATGACTGAGTTCTTACTCTTCAGTTGTAATATTTTGAGATTCTTCTCTGATATTCGACGGTTCTTACCACTGCCTCATCTCTCAGCTCATGTATCAAATCTAGTGATACTTTCTTCAATTGTTGATTCTTATCAAATGCATAGGCAATCCTTCGATGTAAAGGTACTTAATCTCAATTGTAAAATTGCCACATACCCATATGTCAAAGAATATGGGGTATGTCACATTGTTGTCTTAGACGTTTGGTAAGTCCATAACACCAATGGTAGTTCTTCTATCCAATTTCCTTTTTCTTTATTAAGTCGCTTCTTTAGAATGGTTTTTGTGGTCTTATTTATAGCTTCAAATGCTCCATTAGCTTTTGGATGTGTGATAGATGATTTTTTTTGATAATCCCATTTTTGTGGCAGAATCGAGAGAATTCTTTACTTTCAAATTGTATCCCATTGTCAGAGATTATCTTTTACAGAATTCCAAATCCGGTTATGACATTCTTAATGAAAAATCTCAATATTTTTCCTGAAGTGGTTTTTTAAAGTGGTTTGACTTCAACCCATTTGGTAAAATAGTCAATTGCCACTACATCAAAGGGCCATGGGATTGTGATTTGAGTTAATTGACTTGGAGGCAACCTGGGTATTTATGAAAACTTCTAGCATTTCTCACATATTTTCACATAGTTTATAGCTTGGCTTACCATGTGTGGCCAATAAAATCCTTGCCTCATTGCTTTCTTTGCAAGCTTTGTTCTATTTGAATGATTTTGTCGCACAACCCCTCATGTGCGTCAACCATTAATGTTATCCCATCATTTATGCTTATACACGAAAGATAAGGTAGAGCATATCCCTTCTTATAAAGAATTTCTTCTATCATAACAAAGGTTGGAGCTGGTCTCCTAACTTTTCTTTCTTCTCCTTTATCGGATGGTAGTGTTCCCTTAATTAAATACTCAATAATGGGCGCCATCCATGTTCCATCATATGCACTTTTTGGACTGGGTTGATCCATTCTTTTTGGTTAGTTCCTGATCACTTTCTACTTCATTTCCCCACTTTGGCCTGAGCTCTAGTCAGCACAAGCAACTCTTTTCCTTGTTTGGATGTTTCTTTTTCAATTCTCGGCTCTTCTTGATATCCAATGGGAACAATTCGTGTTTCTGGGCCTCCCCTTGAACTGGGCAATTTTGCTAAAGAGTCTGGTTGTGCATTCTCTGCCCTTGGAACTTGATTTACTGCAAAATCCTTAAATAAGGCAAGCATTTGCAATATTCTCTTCACATATAAAGATAGCTTGGGGTCCTTTGTTTGGTATATCCGTTTTACTTGATTGACCATTAGCTGTGAGTCATTGAAAATCTACATTCGAGGGATTTTCAATTATAATTCCAAAGTTGGTCCTGCTACCATTGACTCATTCTGCCACATAGTTGGTTGTAGGGAATCCCAATTTCATGGCATAGTGAAATCGGTGTCCGTCTGGGGTTATAATTACATATCCTGCTACGGAACCTTGCTTATTTAATGCCCCATCCACAAATAGTTGCCACATGGGCTTCAGGTCTTTCTCTTTTTCTGATTGTTCCTTTATAAAGCTAGTGCATTCATTTACAAAATCTGCTAGTGCTTAGCCCTTGATTGCCCTTGGTTGAAACTCTATTTCATATTGTCTGAGTTCAATCCCCCATTTTATCAATCTTCCTAAAGTCTCAGGCTTACTAAAAACTTTCTTGAGAGGAAAATTTGTCAATACTCTAATCGAATGCACTTGGAATATGCTTTGAGGTTTTAAGCAGTAAGAATCGAACAATATGCCAATTTCTCAATAACTAAGTATCATATTTTTGCATCCTTTAACCGCCTGCTTACATAGTATACTGGGAGTTATGCTCCTTTATCTTCTTGAATAAGCACTGAACTGACCGCATATTCCAACACTGCCATATATAGATACAAAGTTTCTCCATTCTCAAGTCTTGAGAGTATCGGCGGTTTCTCCAAATGGCTTTTCAGTTCCAAGAAAGCTTTTCTACAATCTTCCTTCCAATCAAAGTTCTTCCTTTTCTTAGTTACATCAAAGAAAGTTATGCATTTATCAGTAGCTTTGGAGATAAACCTGCTTAGGGAGGCTACTTTTCCGTTTAAGCTCACCACTTCCTTACTAGCTTTTGGTTTGGCCATATCCCTTATCGCTTGAATTTGATTAGAACTTGTCTCTATTACTTGAGCACTTACCACGTAGCCTAAGAATTTTCCATAATGGACTCCTAAAGATCATTTTCATGAATATAACTTCATTTGATATTTTCGCAATATCTCAAACGTTCCCTCTATATCTTTGAGATGGTTTTAAGGTTCGATTGATTTTACCAGTACGTCATCAACATAAACCTCCATATTTCTACCGTTATGTTCCTTGAACATTCGATTAACCAATCTCTGATAGGTGGACCCTGCATTCCTTAGACCAAATGGCATGGCTTTATAACAATAAACTACTCATTCTGTTATGAAATTGGCTTGGTCTTCATCTGGCTTGAACATTGGTATCTGATTGTACCCCGAATAAGCATCCATAAGAGATAATAACTTATGTCCACTCATTGCATCTACCAACTGATCTATTTGTGGCAACGGGAAATAGTCTTTCGGACATGCTTTGTTTAAGTCTGTGTAATTGACACATGTTCTGCACTTTCCATTTGACTTCTTTACCAGAACTGGGTTGGTTAACCATTTAGGGTAATATACTTCTTGGATTAATCTATTTTCAAGGAGTCTATCAAATTTTTCTTTCAGGGCATCTGTTTAAACTTTATCCAATTGCCTTACAAGGGTTGCTCCCAGGTTGATGTTAAGGGCGTGACACATTACGGTCGGGTCAATTCCTACCATATCGGAATGTGACCAATCAAACACATCCTTATTATTTTTTAGGAACTAAATCATCCATTTCTTTAACTCGCCATCAAGGTCTTTTCCCACTTTAGAGACATCTTTAGAATCTATTTGGGTTTCCTCAAGGTCCTCTATGGGCCTTATTCTTTCTGTCTCTCCCCGATAATCAAACTCCAGTACTATTGGACCCTCTTCTGCTGAATTAGTATCAACCCTCTTTCTCTTATTTCTTGCATAATTTTATTTTTGATACATACGCTTATTAGACTTCTTATCATTGATTTTTTCTTCGAATGTTGAATGTAAAGATCCGTCATCCAAAGGCTGTAAAGTAATAGAAGAATTGAAATATGTAGAATACTCCCTTTTATACTGATTAATGGTGGAAAAGTACATTTCACGAGAGGTGAATTGTTCTCCCCGCACAGTCCCCCAGCCATGCTTTGTCAAGAACTTCACCATGAGGTGCTTTGATGAGACGAAAGCATCAATTTCATCCAAGGCTGGCCTACCAAAGGAAGCATTGTAGTAGGAGGGTTGATCAATTATCACAAAGATGGTTTCAAATGTTCGGCATGTAGGAGGCACCCCCATTTGTACTAGAAGCTTTATTTGCCCCATTGGAGTTCATCCCTTGTTGTTGAATCCAAATATCAATTTGGAGCTTGGCTCCAGCTAATGCTCTAGATATTCATTTGATCAAAAACATGCTTGAAGATAACATTGACTGCGCTCCCCGTGTCAACCAGAATTTTGGAGACAATTGACAGTCCGATTTATGCAGTGATCATAAATGGGTCGTTATGTAGATGATGGACTCCTTTGGGCATCTCCTATGGAATGACTACCAAATTTGGCATCTGAATATTAAGTCGAGGGTTCTTTATTAGTGGCTCTTCCTGAAAAGAATAAATTCACTCTTTGGCTTCTTTGATATATCTATTTCGAGCTCCTTTAGTATTTCCTGCTAGATGCGGCCCACCATGGATCACGCCGATTCTGTTAACTGGTGGGCTTAAATTGAGGGGATGCTCATCTTCCAGAACATTTACAAGGTTGCCTTGATGCTTCTAGGAGCACTTCTTTGAGCTTTGTGCTGATCTTGGATAAATTCTTTAAGATAGCCTACTTGGACTAGCTTTTGAATTATGCCGACTAACACTCTACACTTATCTGTTTTATGGCCATTTGTTTTAGGATAAGCGCAACAATCTCCTCCCTTCTTCTCATTTAGATTATTCTTAGCTTTGTAGGAGGTCGAAAAATTGACTCTTTCCTTTGTTGTGGAATATATCTAAGACAGTGGCTTGTTTAAAGCGACAGTATTAGCGATTGGTTCCTCCCACCTGACCCTTTTATAGGTACAATCAAAGCCAAATTTCCCTCCTTCCTTTCTAGAAGAGTTTTTTCTCTTAAAGTAGTAAACCTCATCCATTCAAATGAATTTTTCAGCCTGAAAGTGGAAGTCTTGAAGATCTTTGTAGCCATCAACAAATATCTGCATCCAAAAAGGTGTATTCTCAATTAGATCAAAAAGGATGGCTATGAGTTTGTCTTGGTCATTCATGTCCTTAACTTTCAGGGCTTCTGCATTGAATCACCTTAGATAATCTCCCAAAGATTTACCAGGGTCTTTGTTTCATGTCAGCCAAGACTATATAATCTATGCTTGGATCCTTGTATATACGGAATTGTGCTGAGAATTCATAAGAGAATTGTTTCCAAGAGTATATGGTTTTTTCTCTATATTGTCTGCACCACCTGGCTACCGCCCCATAAATAGTAACAGGGAACAGTCGGCACCTAACTGCCCCAAAAGCGTTGTATAGGTCCATCTGGCTATCAAATGCCATAAGATGGTCATCTGGATCTGTGTTCCCATGGTATTTCATAGATGGGACCTTGACATAAGGGGGAATTACTATTGACATGATCTCATTGGTAAATGGAAGCATCCTCCCGTTGTCATTTACATTTGCGTCTATGGTTCGTTTGCCTTTT
This sequence comes from Allium cepa, assembly GCA_030765085.1. Classification (NCBI taxonomy): domain Eukaryota; kingdom Viridiplantae; phylum Streptophyta; class Magnoliopsida; order Asparagales; family Amaryllidaceae; genus Allium; species Allium cepa. The sequence continues at coordinate 99,723,214 of CM060946.1, read as the reverse complement.
GAATTCATGGCGTCCTTGATTGCCTTCTCATCAGCGTCTTTAAAGAAAGCCTTCATATTACCATAATTTTTCTAATCCGATTGGTATTCATTAGAATTTGAGCTGCCTAATTGCTCCAATGACTTGTCAAGAATTATTCCTTGATGATTAGCTTTCACTTATGGGAGCTCTTTCCTCCTTGAGGAGGTCAAATCTATCTTTTCTTTGCATTCTATGGAGCTGGCTTTCAGATTTCTTCTAGGAGAAACTACCTTCTCTCCTTGAGTTTGCCTTGGGGTTTTTAATGATCATTGACATAAAGTTATCTTTAGTAGATCTTGCACTTCATGTAATTGCTGCTCCAAATGCTTGATTTTCTCAGCATTCTCATCCAACTGCATAGGTGATGAAGTTTGACTTGGGATGACCTCATCCGAGTTGAAGGTTGGAACAAAATTCTCCTCAAGATTGGAAGTGTGTAGTACTCCCTCATTAAGTCCACTTAAGCATTTCGGTCTCATTTTTCCTAGGCAAAAGAAATGAACCTCAATTAGTCTATACATAGTGATAAGTTCGGAGGTTCAAGCTCTCCATTTAGCACTAAAAATGTTAACAAATAAACATGTCAATCTACCAAATGCTTTGATAAGATAATCTTACTTGGACATTACTATGTAGATTAGATAAATCTCACTTTTGAAAGTGTATCTTTGAAAAAGTTACTTTAATCAGATAAATCTAGAAGGAAAGTGATGGATTGTCATACTGTTTGACATTCTTAAAACGTTATAAAACTACAATAACCCTTTGACTAGGTTTAAAATATATTAAATTGTTAAACCTTTTGACCTTGTCGAAAGGTTATAACCATGTCCATCCCAACCTTCCATCTAAGTTGGGGTGGAAGGAATTAGTCCAACCTTTCGACCTTGTCGAAAGTTTATTCACAAGACCTCTCCAATCTTTCGACTAGGCTAGAATATATGCAAGTTGGTAGACCTTCCGACTTCGTCGGAAGGTATGACAAGATTCTCCAACCTATCGATTAGGTTGAAGTAGATCTTAATCCTTTAGCTTTTAGAAATCAGTAATTTGATAAAGTTCGTCTCCATTTAGAGTCGAAAGCAGTTTTGGTTGATGTCTATCACCTCCTTCTTAATCGTATTGAAAGGTTAATGAATGAAACTTCCTCACATTGTTGCAACGAGATACATATCTAATTGCTAACCTAACTGCTTTTAGCTCCATTGAAGTCCATTTTCATTCTATGGAACCAATTCGAAGGATTTATTTATACTTAAAGACGTAGATTCCCTTCGAATTAAATCTATCATTAGCAGTTTTAAGATATATAACCCAGGACTTCACTAGAAGGTAATCCTTTCGACTTAATCGAAAGGTTTTCCCTCCTTTCGAAGTTGGCTCAGTTTATATCTTTAACCCCTTTACTTTTCCCATATAAGACTAATCCGGATGTTCCTATGATTATACACTTAATATATGTAACACATCATCATTACTTTATGTTAAGTATGGATATTAACGATGATGTGTTTCGATAGGGAATACCTAAGTTAATCTTATATATACAGTTAATATTATACATACATAGAGCATAGATAAAAGGTGATCATGAGAAAAAGGTTGAAATCATGTGTAATTGATCATTAGTCTAGCTAATGATCTTAATGATTCTCCTTATTGACAATATCCATCATGAACGAGCCATCTCCATTTATTTCATAACCAAAATGAGTTACAAAAATTCGAGCTCTCTCCCCAATTCAATTTAGGGATTTTCTACGTACAATTATCACTATGAAAGTAGATAAAAGAAGATGATTCAGTCTTCGTAATTCGGCCACCAAAACCGGACCCTTTGGCTCTTATTTATAGATGCTGGCGGCCCACCTTTCGACCTAATGCTTTCGGCTGAGCCGAAAGGTACCCCTTTTATATGTTGCCTTAAACCCTTTGACTTCATCGAAAGGTTATGAACCTTTCGACCATGGCGAAAGGTTAGGAGTCTCTTGCGCTTCTTGGTGTGATGACCCGGAATTTCTAACAATTTAAATTGAAATAATTAATTGATTTTAAATATTTAAAATGTTAATTTTTAACTTGAATTTCAAAATATCAATATTTACTTGATAATTAAATTATTGAATTATATAGTTTAACTATTGAATCATATAATTTGAAATTGGGTAAAACGTTGAATCTGGAGTTTTAAGTCTGTTAAAAATAATTTGAAGGCTTATAAAATTTGTAATGATGATACTGAATTTAGTAAAAGTGTTAAAATCGAATTTGGAAGTGTTTTGTTCCGTTTTGAAAATATATCGTTTAAATCGATATTTAAAAATAGCCTTCCGAGGCACAGTCTCGGATTTGGACGAAACCGGCTCCATTGGATCCTTAATAGTTAGTTATTATCGGATTTCAATTTTTGTAGCAATCGGAGTTGTCGTTTGACCCTGGCAGCTCGAAACGCTTCGAACTATGTTAATCGGTTTAAATTAAAATTGATCGTTTACTTCCGTAACGCGCACATATGATCAAATTAGCTTCCGAAACATGTTTCATTATGTTCGGAATACGGGTAAAACCCTATAATCGCCTAGCGGCATTCCTTAAGAGGAGTTCGCAATTTTAAATGGCAATTAACGAGACATTTTGAAGGTTTTATAATATAATATAATTTAAAGTCCAATGGTCAAAGATATTTTATTAACGCTTATTCAAGAAGCTTCCCCAGATTGATATTTATCCCGGTCTCCTTCTCCAATCGAATAGAAGAATCGAACTCGAATAACAAAAAAAAAGAGGGGGGTATTAATGGCCGGTGAAAATTCGTTTCTTTCTTCCCTTTATTTCAATTCAATTCGAGAAACAAAAATTGGCCAAAGCCATTCATTCAAATGTGGTAGCTGAAAAGAAAAGGGGGTGTATGGACGAAGGCTCGCATTTTAAAATCGTGTTTTCGTTCGATAATCGAATTGGGGGTGAGCTCGAATTCATCTATTACTGGCGCGAGGCTTGGGCGAAGTCGCGTTGTCGTGTGGGCTAGGGTTTCAGCGTGGATCGCGTGAGGAGGCACGGCACTCGATGGAATCTCATGTAGCGCCTGGGTGGTCGCGGTTGCATATGCGCGAGGTGAAGGAGCTCGCAATGGCTTGTGGGCCGAGTTCGAGTGCGGCGACATGAAGAGGACTAGGGAGGATGTTGTTGCTTTGCCAAAGGGGTATCGCGTGACGAAGTGATTCACGGTGAGGGCTAAAATCGGGGCAGAGGTTTGCGATAGTTGTGAGGCCGATAGCTAGGGTTCGTTCGAATGTAGGCAGTGAGGTAAATGTTTTGTTTTTTTATTTTGATTTTCCTAAATTTATACAGACATAAGTAAGACAATTTGTTTATTTTGTTTTCTGGAAGAAAAAAAATTGCTGAGAGGAAAGTTCCAAAAATCAGGTTATATATATATATATATATATATATATATATATATATATATATATATATATATATATCTGACTTTGGAACCCATATTGGAATTTTTTTAAAATGTTTAAAAAGTTATTTTTAAATTATTAAAGGAGAAATTGGTTTAAAACTATCAGTTAATTAAATTATTTAACATTAATTGATTATTCTATTGTTCGAATATTAATGAAATTTATATAATATAATATTGTACAAGGTCTAAAATCAGGGGGAGGTCAAGGCAATTTTGAAGGAGATTACAAATAAAAGCAAAGGTGAGTAGATCTCACTCTGTTAGATTTTTTATTTAAAATTTGTATGGTTAAATTTAAATAATTGATTGAATGATTAAATTTATTGGATATGCACTGATGATGATGTGGCTTTGGATTTTGGTAGATTCTCGAGTTCATTGTGGTTTGACTCGAAGTATTTGAGTTTAAAATTGTTTTAAACTTAAGTTATAAATAAGAAAATGTTTTCGTTGTTAATAAGGCCTTAATGAATTGTGATTCATCAAATCAGAAGGGTAAATAAAATGGAAAATTTATTAATTCAATTAAATAATGACTTGGGTTGATTAATTTGTACTTAAGGGTTTGAATTAATTAACGAAGATTTAAGTTAAATAATGGAGTTTAATTAATTTAGAACAATCAATGGATGGTTTGATAGGTAATTACTTAACGTATTTAATAGAATATAATCATCTTGTGAAATAAATCAAAAGATTAATTAAGATGGTTAACTAAGGAGTAATTGATTTATTAAATGAAGTAAACAAAAGATAGTTAATTACGGTTTAGGATTAATCGAAAATGATTAATACTGTGTTTTAATTAATGTAACAAAATTTGACTAGGATAAATTAAAATATAATCGAAAATCATTAATTTATATAATTGACGAAGAATTAAAGATTTGATTAATTGAGATTAATTAATTCATAATAAGTGACTTATGAGAAGTAAATTAATATAAGTAATTAAGAATTAACGAAATTGATTATAGTAAATTAATTTGGGGAGAAATTAAAGATTACTCATTGATTTGGTAAGAGTAATTAATATCGTGAAATTAATTAAAGAGAATTACTTGAATGGAATTGGAAGATAATTAATCCAGGTTGTTAATTAAGATGAATGGATATAGAGAAGTTGATTAAATAATCGATTTGGAATTAATTGATAATCTATGTGAATGAGGTTAGAAAATTCAATTAGAAACTATTGAATTAATTTGTATGTGATTAAGCATTGCTTATGGATGATTGAATGGTATTGGATGCTTTGAATGAGTTGATATCTCTGATATGAAATGTTGTGTATTTCATTTGGATAATTTGGGTTAGGATGACATGAGATCCGAGGAGGCCGGGATCGGGTATTAGGAAATACCCGAAACCACTTCGGACTAGAAATAAATGGAAGTGTGAATCAATAGACTGGAATGAAATGATTTAAGTGAATTGGATAATTTTATCTAAGTTTGGTACTTAGAAATTTATATGTGAAATAAGTGTTGTCTATAGCAAATTGTGAATTGGATAAATTGATTAATTTACCCCGGGTTTATATTAGTTGTATGCATGTATTCCATGTTAGTTGAGTTTACTCACGCTGGTTTCCAGCCTGACCCGGGTGTTACTTTGGTGTAATGCTCGGGTCAGACCGAGTATTACAGATTTTCAGGTTAGGACGTTCTGGAGCTCAGGAGGCGAGCTGGATGGCAATATCGTATAGAGTATATCCGCTGTATTTATATTATTGTTAATCTGAGAGATGATAATTGTAAATATTCAGTGATTGTATATTATGTGAAACTCTGATGTATATTAAGTGTAACGGACAGATATAATATTCTTTTGTAAACTGTTATTATTTATTATTATATTTTATCCGCTGTGAATGTGAGTTGTTGATGTTTCTGTTCTTCTTCTTTTATCTCTTTCTTCTTTTTCATAACTATCTGGAATTTTCGGCTTCGAAAATTTCGGGTCGTTACACTTGGTATCAGAGCTGAAAGGTTAAGCGAGAACCTTGGCTCTGGCGGGAATTACTCATTTAATAGAGTCTGTAGTACTCTAGAATGAGTTAAGAATATATATATATATATATGAGAGCATACTTATTATTTTCTTATATAAAGGTTTTAAATGATTTTATATAAAAAAAATATTTTATGTAACGAATGCGATTTTTCGTTCACGAAAAACCGAATCGTTATGGTTTAAGAAGAAGAAAAAGGTAGAAGAAGACAGAAAAAAATAATAGAATAGAACAGAAAGAAATAACAAAACGCCATTAGAATCTCACAATTCACAGCGGAACAATATATAATAGATAAATGAATAATCTTTAAACAAAGAACTATAACAGTTATTACATCACATTACATTTCATTACATCATCAGACTGTACAACAACAACAACATCGACAGCGGAAAAGAAATACTATATACTAGTAATACGCCATGCCATCCAGCTTGCCTCCTGCAACTCCTGAATTCCAGAATATCCTGATAAACCTAACTCTTGACTGCCCGTGTGGAAATTGGTGGGCACCCAGAGTTTAGGAAGGAAAACAATAAACTCCGAGTCAGTCATGTGACTGGTGTGAGAACTAAAACAGTTTATTTATCTTTAAAATCAAAATAGAGGAATATTTTTAAATTCAATTCGCAATGCTTTTAAAAATGAGACTACCATAAGGCCTCCCGCACACACACACAATGCAAACGCAGAATCGGAGGAGATTTCTCCTTATGATAGTCAAAGATGCTAGATACGCATTAAAAAGAAACATTTGATATTATTACTAGTGCATAGTGTAGAAAAATTATTTCGAAAGTAAAGATATAAATCTTAGCCAACATACGACCATTATCGTATGCCTACTATAGCTACCATCCAAACAGTGGGGCGCCACCTTAAGTGAATGGCAGGTTCTACAACTAAAACCGTACAAGTCTCGTATTGTTTCTTTGGATTTCCAACAAATGGTTAGGCCAAGGAACTTCCCATTGCCACATGGAAACGCCTCTGGGATGACGTCCCGAGAACCAAACCGGATCTCTGCCAACACAAGGCCGGGTTACCCCTAACTGGGTAACTACTGACACGAATATGTCATCCCCCGATCGTAACCGATCTATCCGAGGATCCTCGATTTCCAACAACCACAAAATTTGCAGCAACAACATAGGTTAAGTATCTGGGCTCCATACCATGATACCACCTCTATCCAGAAGGAATGACATACACTAAAGGGGTGCTACCCCCTAATAACCTTGCTGCATCCTTCCTGTTTTGACCATTTCCGGGGTGTGAGGTCCGACGAAGTCTCGTCCACAAAGCCACGCTTTATACAAAAGTTGTGCTTTGGGTCAATAAAATGATCATAGAAATGATCACCAAGATAAATGATCAAATAAATGATCCTATCACAAATGATCAAACAATGATCATTTCACAGCAACACTCAGCATGCCACACTACCAAATTGGGAGTATATCACTAATAACCTTCAACTATATAACCTCTAAGCTCATACGTCTCAGAGAAGGGTGTTAAGCTAAGAGAATAAATTCTCCGCCACCAACAGAAATATATTTGAAAGAAATCAGCTTTATATCTCAATCTGTAATGTCAGACATACAATCCATACAAGTCTGTTCCGGGCTCGAACAGAACCGAAGGCACTTCCAAAGAAGTCCTTGCAATCCGGATATTCACTAATCACGACCGGACTTCCCGTCACTAAGGGTGATAAAAGCTCTATATCGGAGATCAGCCGATGTAGAGTAACTCGACGGTAATCCTTCCGTTTTCACAAATATCCGGTCTTCAACACCAGTCATCAAATGCAATCCATAACGACGTATCACATACTCGGAATGGGTTATACGACCCCAAGGTCCTTTCCCGGCTAACCCGAATAGTGAGCGCTTATTTTAAAAATAAGTGTGGCATTCAGATTCAAGCAATTCACAACAAATACCTATTTAAAGGTAAATATTGATAGTCAGATTATTTAACTATCAATAGGCATGCTCAACATCACCAAATTCCAAATAATTTCCCAAATTATTTACTTTCCAAAATATCTTTACTAGATATATAATTTCCATACTTTAACCATTTGAAAACAAATTTTCAAATCACTTTTCAATCTTTTATCACTTTTGACAACAAATTTCAATCATTTCCCTTACGCGGAATTTCTTTCATTTCAACATGGTTCATTTAAACCAATTAAATAAATCCTTAACGATTTACTTTATATTTACGTTCCAAATCCGTAAATTTAGTCCCACACTAAAAAAAATCAACGTTTATTTCTAAACTAATTCCCCTTCCTTTTATAAATTCCATAGTGAATTTATAATCCCAAAATATCTATGATATACGATTTTCAGTCTATTTCAAATATTCACTTTCAATTTATCTTTAAAAAGATAAATTTTCAAAACGTTTCATTTTCATATTGGAAAAGCATTCCCATACTTATTCTAATAATAAGTATTTCACAAACCCATTTATCTTCAACATTTGAAAATATTCAATATACTTAAATCAAAATTAAGTATATATTTCATTTCTTAAGGAAAACAGCCTTTTAAACGCATTTATTTGAGTCAAAACGAATGTTACCTAAAACATCGTTACGACGACCCAAAATCACTAGTATAGGGATTCGAAATTTAAATAGATATATAAATCCCAATACTATACAAAACATCTCCTTTCGGAAACCATTTACTATAACAACAGTGTTATAGTCCACCATTTCCTTCTTTCTCGAAAACGTCTATTTCAACAATAAATGTTGAAATCTATGGTTTCGATTCATAATACATTTTAAAACATCTTTAAAATAATTAACTTCATTATACAATATTCATTTTGCCAAACATGACTATTTTATTCAATAATGTATTCACTGTCCAAAATCATGAATATATTTCCTTTAATAAACTTCAATATTCAATTTGTCAAATTAAATTGATTTCGAATTTATAAACAATGTTTATAAATTACATTTCTATTTATAAGCTTTGATTTATAAATCTCATTATTAACAAATTCCATTTATATCTCATTTAAATGCCAAAATCCGATTTATAAGATAATTACTTATAAATCTTCTATTTCACAAAATCTATTCATTTTATAACTTCACAATTTATAAATCTATAAATTCCGTTCACTTATGAAATCCATTTTTTTATTTCATTTTTAACACTTATAAAAACTCGTTTTAATATTCTAATATTTTTAATTTATAAAATATCAATTTTATAAGTCTTTTATATACATCGTTTTTAATAATTCAAAAAATCCCAATTTAAACTAATTTATAAGTTAATTAACTATTTATTTCCAAAAATCTCATTTCGGTTATATTTCTCGAAAATCTTAATTTTTATAACATAAAAATTTATAACATTTTAATTATTTAAAATGAATCAATTCAAAATTAAATAAAACGTATACTTTCAAAAAATCACTTTAAAAATTCTTTTGAAAACCAAAATCATTATTTTAAAACTTCAGAAATGGATCCGATGATGCAGCAGCACCAAATAGTCAATCACGACATCCAAATATCATATATCAATATGATAATCAACAATTATCACAATATCTGTAAATAAATCAATACAGTTGAGGAATCAAGTTGGATCCCTCCAACCTGTTTCCCTGCATCCACAAACATTAGCACAATACCAATTCCGCTCCATTACGGAATTATCGCGGTATATAGGATTTTATAAAATATTATCCACTTAATAGACGGCGCAATAGGGTCTCATCCGCTATATAATGCGGGAAAATCAACTCCAAGTACATATATAATACCAATTTCACTGTTTATGAAATATTCGCGGTATATGTTTTTAATAAATAACATCCGCTTACTAACGGCGCATAATGTCTATTTTAACAATCAATAGATAACAATCATCATTCATGCATTATATCAACAATTTTAAATCTAACTATTTAAAATAAAAATCGAAACCGATTCGATTGAGTGAGAAGTTCTCACCTTGATTTCAATTTCGTTTTAGCGATTTATTTCGAATAAAATTAAACGGAAGTTTAATTTTACCCGAAATTCTCACTAACTCCAAATGACTCCAATCCAATTCCATAGCGTAGTGCTCGTCCATATGAACCCAACGCAACTGGTTTCGTGCGTTTTCGACCTCGTATGAAAAAGATACGAATTTTAGAACTTACACGAATTTATAATTAAAATTTACAACATATTTAATTTTTTTCTAAACCTACAACTAATCCTAGCCGTAGATCCATCCCACTACCATCATCAGGCCGCACATTTTCCTTCCATCTTCCCTCTTCACTCACGAAATCTACAGGTCACCAAATATACGCTCGAACCCATCACGCACGCAACAAAACGAACGGCCGCACCACCAAATTCTTGACGAAACTCCATCACACCACCCTCATTCGAACCGCCATCACGAACACCACCAATGCCCCAAGTATGGAAGAGCTCGTCACCCCCATTGTCGTGAAAATGAGCTCGAACCGAAACCCTAGTTCGACAGATCGAGGCCAATCCAAAGCCCTAGAACGAAAACCCACCGTTGGATGTATCGAGCTCGGAGAGCTCTACACTTTTGCAGTTGACACTTTCTCGATTCGATGTATGGATTTGGAGAAAATGGAGGGAGAAGAGAAGATATTTTCGGCCATTGGTTTTAGCATAGGCGGCGGCTGCAACCTGAAAACCTAGTTTCTTTTTTTTTATTTGTGAATTAAGGTCCTTATATAGAAAATCGAACGAAAACACTATTCATTTCGGAATTTCAAAACTCCATTTTACGCGCGATGACTAGCGTTCCTAAGGTTTATCCCACGTTTCGGACACAATGGAACAGGTTTCGGAAGCTAATTCGATCATCTGTGTGAGATATGGCTATAAACGATCGATTTAAAATTAAATCGGTAAATCAAATTTCTAGGCGTTTTAGCTTGCACCGGACAAACGATAAATCCGATTGACATGAAATTTGAAACCTTACAATAATATCACATTACGGATCCGATGAAACTGGTTTCGTCGAAATCCGAGACCGTTTGAAAAATGACTATTTTAACTCGCTAAATTAATATTAAAACAATTTTGATGCGTTTCGAGCTGCCACGGTCAAACGATAACTCCAATTGCTACGAAAATTGAAATCCGATAATAACTAACTATTACGGATCCAATGGAACTAGTCTCGTCCAATTCTAAGACTGTTCAAAAATTGGCTATTTTACAGTCGATAATTAAATGTTAAAATATTCAATTTTCACAGATTAACTCTAAATTCAATTTTAAAAGTTCTATAACATCATTATAACTTCAATATGATATAATAAAATTTTACAAATCATTTTCAATCATATTTAACCCAATTTTCAATTATTTCTGAAATTTCAACTATTAAAATATCGATTTAATTATCCAAATTAAATCCAATACTCGAAAAATAAATTATTCGACTTATTAATTTCACTTGTTAATATTTAAAATTAATTAAATATACAAATTTAAATTATCAAAAATTCTGGGTCGTTACATTTTTGATATATAAAGCAATATTTCCTTCTAATAAATATTAAGGTGATTGGTTGTTAAATTATTAGAATTAAATTAAGAAGTAATATAATACAACCAAACTAAAATTAAATAAAGATAAGTTTGAAATGGATTCAAACTGAAATTGAAATCTTGAATTGGAATTAAATTAAGTAAAAACGAAAATACAACCAAATCATAATCTAATTAATTGATAATGATATATTTGTTATTAAGTAGCCAAATGAAGTAAACCTATAAGATGAGTATAACTTTTAAATTAAAATATTGAGAAATAATAAGTAAGTACTCTTTGAATAACTGAGACTTATTGCAAAAATGGGTGGTTTGAAATTTGATTTGAATTTAAAACCAAGGGTGGTTTAAAATTGTAAAACATGGCTGGGAGGGCCAAGAAATAAATATGTATATATGTATGGATATACATGATATCAAAGATAATTTGAAATAATGAAATAAACTCTAAGAGGTTGAGTTTTCATTTTTCTCTGAAGTGATGTAAAAACCCAAAGTGATATAAGTTTTGAACTTATAAGAGGGAAAGAATTTTGAAGTTTGAAGCGGGAATTCAAATTTAGTAAGGTTGATTGGATTAAGTAAATTGGAATTTAACTTGGAAAGATAAATGGTTGATTGGAATTGGGAATGTGTGTGATCTCAAAACGGGTTTGAGATTTAAAATTTGAAAAGGGATGGACGTTTTAAAATAAATTGGATGATATCATCCTATTGTTAATAAAAATCTTTAAAATTGAGAATGGTATTGTATAAATAAAATAAATTTGAATAATTGAATTGTAAAATAAGCTTGTTTAAGAACTGGCTTCAAACTGGAAGATAAAATTTAGTAGTAAATTAAAATTTTAGAATAAAATTGTATTGAATTCTTATTTAAACGTTGCAACACATAAGTTAAGATAATTTAAAATGGAATTTTGAGAATTGAACTTAGAAATTAAATCGATTAAAAAAACTTTGAATAAAGGTCAATTTGGTTTAAAGGGTTAAACCAACCTTTGAAAATTTAACTTGAATTTATATAAGAGATAGTTTAAATTCAAGATTGAAATTGAATTTGGTTTGAATTAAGTGGATTGGTGATTGAAGATGTATAAGTTTAAAAAAAAATTAAAAGGGAAATTGAATTGGATTATATTGAAATGATTTGAATTTGATATGGGTTTAATTGATAATAATTCAAATTGATTGGAATAATATGAAATTATAATTAAAGTTGAACAGGATTAAAATCAAATGGAATTTGATTTAAATTGGGAAGGGAATCAAGGGCGATTCAACTTGGATTGGGTTTAAATAAATTTTAATATAAATTGAAGTTATTCAAGTTAGAATTGAGTCAATTAAATGGAAGTGGAAATTTAAGTTAAATTGTTGGGGAAGGGAACAGTTGGCTCTGGACTATTTTTAATGTAAATTATTTTTAATATAAACTTATTTTTCCAAGCTATTAAATATATACAAACTTTCTTTCTTAAAGCCAAATTATTTTATACTTGTTTTACAATTATTTTTGGAACTATTTAACAACATTTCAACTATTTTATAAACCAATTACTATTTTCAACTATTAATTACTATTTTATAGTTATTTTGCAATTATTTAAAATTTCTATGACTATTTAATTATTTTCCAATTATTTTACAATTACCGAACTATTTTACAACGTTTTCACAAACTGTAAATTGTTTTTCAACTACTTATCTATTTTTTAAAGTTTCAAGCTATTTTCAAAAAATAAACTGGTCAGAGTTCAAACTGTTATTGATTTAAATACCCAACTGAGATAAGGATTGAAGTGATAATCCAAATGGGAATTAAGGCAATTGTAAATAAGTGAAGGGGAAATTTAAGTAAATGTGAATAGAAAGGAAATTTATTTGGCTAATAATCAATGGAAATAAATACGTAGGATGTACGTATACTATTCTATTTGCATAGTGATTTGATCCAGATTCGAGCACAGAATTTCGAGAAAGTATATCGATCCGAGTTAGGATTTTTCACTCGATTTTCAACGGCGAACCTGGATGTGAATTGTTGATTGATTCTGGATATCCTCTATCATAGTTATGGCTATGCAAGGAGAATGATGGTTTCTAATCAAGAAATCAGATCTGTGTCCGTACTAGGAAGTCGGGTGGACGATACTAATTCGGAAGTGAAATTGTGTAATCGAGTGAGCGATCAGATTGGTATAGCGTATGGATGTTATGTGTACATCGTACGGATTTGAATGAAATTGATATTGGAAAGAGTAATCAAATTTGAATATTTGATTTTGAATAAACAAAGTTATATATATCTTTGTTATATAAGATAAATCTTTCCTTGTTAAATCTATTGTCGGAAGAAAAGAATTTTGAAAGTGTTTGAAGTATAAAAGGGTTTTATACAAGTTGGAAAAGATCCAAAGTTTTTTAAATTTTTTTATATATCTGAATATATATAAAGGATCTTATGAGGAATTTGGAAAAAGGTTTTGGGAACCTTTGGATTTGGAAAGGCTTTTGATTTTGGGTAAAATCAATATTGAATTTGGAAAGCCTAGTTTGATAATTATTGATTTTGGGGTAATCGATTTTGTGTAAAGGAGCTTTGTATGATATCATACTAGGTGTATGATTTGAAGATACTATATGTGTATAGTATAAAATATTTTGATGACGGCTCTGGGGAAAAAGGCGCTCCCTTGAAATGGACTTCTCAGGAGTGCCACCGGGTGGTGCTGCCTTGAGCCCCAAGGGGGGGTTCTAAAGTTGATCCTGTGTGGAGTCCGGACAAAACTAGTTCCTGAGGATTATTGGGTAGCGTAAGTCGAGGGCGCTGATGCCTACAGAGGCATTTAGGTTATGCTGTGACGACAGTGTAACTCGATGTCGCTGCGATCTACTATGGGGACCATAGTGAAATCATGTGGAGGATGAGTGCCAACGGTCTATACTTGATTTTGCTGGGAAGGCAACGCAACATCGGTAGACTGCGATCTATGGTCAAGTGGAGTGGAGAAGTTTCATTTTTGGTAGTGAAATTCGATGGCGCTGATGCCTACAGTTATATGGGTTTTTGCTGTGATAGCTACGTAACCCCAGTTGTAGCTGCGATCTGTCGTGGGTTCCATGGTGTAATCGAGGGGCGCAGAGGCCTACAGTTATCTATGGATTTTGTCGGGATGGAAACGTAACCATCGGGTTAACTGGGACCACGGATGGGAGTGATGATTTCCAGAGCATTCTCACCAAAGATATTTCCTCTTTTTTCGAAAACTGTTTTCTATATCTTCAATAAAATTATTTTCCCAGTATTTTCACTGGGTGTTGAAACGGGTTTACCAAGTACTTACAAATTTTCAGTCCTACGCCCGATCAACATATGACTGAATTTCTGTGAGAACAAAGATGGACTGGTTGAGACATCAAGTTATAAAAGGTATTTTTATAAAGAGATATTTTAAAAGTATTATGTGACTTTAAAAGCTTTTCTAAAATTTTGAAATAAAGGTGTTGGGATTTTGGAAAATCAAAGGAAATCCAAACTGAAATTATAAAAATTGAAACTCGGGAAAATTTAATGAAGTGATTCTTTGTAATCTAAGGAAATCGAATATTAAATTAAAAGTGAAAGTAAACCAATCTGCTAAATAAATTATTTAATAGTGTATGTTAATAAAATCTAACTTGGGTAAACAAATGGTTGTAAATTAATAATGTAATTTGGTAATGAATTCAAATTGTAAATAGAATTCGACTTGGATTTGATAATGAATTAAATAAGAAGAGATGTTGTAAAATAAAAATAAAATAGAGTTGGATTGAAAATGTGATGGTTTGAATTACAAATAAAATTCAAGGGTGATTTGAATAATGTTTAATGAAATTTGCAAGAAAATTGGATATAAGAAAAGTGATTATAATAGCAATGTTTTGAGTTGCAAAACAAAACCCAAGTGAATAGAAATAAATTGAGAGTGGCCTTGTATTAATAAAATAAATTCGATAACGAATTAAGTAAGCAAATTAAAATTTTAAGACGGGTTAATTGAGTTAAATGATAAATGGATAAAGTCTGATTGAATAAAATAAAAAACTAAGTCAAAGTCGTGATTGAATTTAGATTATCAAACTGAACTTAAATTTGGTGATATATTAATTTAAAGTATAAATGAGTTCAGTATTGGTTGAATATTATTTTGATAAATTGAGAAGATGAATTAAAATTAAAATTAAAATGGATGGGCTTACTGAATTTAATGGAAGTTGATTAAATGAGAATCAAATAGAAGTAAACTTAAGTTTGATGTTGGAATAAATTAAAGTAAATTAACTTAAGTTTAAATTTTATGGAAGCTTGGCTTCGAATAAGAGTGAAAGCCCATTAAGATAAAAGCTTGGATTGAATTAATTTGGGAATGGCTAGTAGAATACAAGAATGAATTTGTCGAACTAAATAAATGGTGGTGAATAAATTAGAAATGAAATGAAAGGAATATGTATGATAGTGTAAAAATTTGAAATGGAATTACATACAGAATGAGTTGAAATTAATTTAAAAGCAGTTATAAACTCAAATTAAATACTCTATCAAACGAATATCGTCGAAATTGCATAAAAATGGTTGTCGTTCGGCGTAAATGAAAGTAATTAAAATGTTATGAGTCAATAGAGATTAAATAAAATTGGTTCTGAATCATTTGAGGTGAATATGAGCTTGTTTTGGTTAAAAATCAGTGAAATGTAAGAAATTGAGTTCCAAACCATTGAAAATTGAATGAAATGGTGTATAAATTGGTGGAAACAATTGAATTAGTTTTGAAAACATATAAATTGATCATGGAAGTTATTTTGAATGCATTTTTCTTAAAGTTGAAGTGTTATAGTTGTTTAAGTAAGAGAAATGTTATAAACTTCATATATATAGTACTTATATGTTTAATTTGAGTAAGTACAGGTACCGGGAAGCCGTTTGGCTGGATTTGGTTATGCTTTTTGCTAAAGTTAATAAGCTGCTTGCTTAAAATGCTAAATAAGGTACGCTTACGCAATAAAAATAGGAAATATGAACTGTTTTTGCTTTTTCCGACCGGGTGGGTAGATGTATACATATTTATATCTCTTGTCAAATTGCAAAAGCTCCTCCGTACAAAGGAGGCTCTGCCAAAAATTTTCGAAAGATTTGGGAGTTAGAAATTTTTTGAAGATTTTGGAAACTTTTTGTTAACGACAAACAATTTCAAATTGTAAATTAAAATAAATTAGTAGATGAAACTACTATGAACCAGTTATAAATGAAAGGTAAAATTTAATGCTTAAATTAAAGATGAATTGAATTCATATGGAAATGGGAAAGACTAATTTGAAATAGGTATGAAACATATGTGAGGAAATGTATAAAATGATTAAAAGGTTACAATTGGATCTTATTGCTTGGTAAGAAATGCAGGTAAAAGGGGAAAAGAAAATTGGATTTGATTCCAAAAGATAAATTTGTATTGCCCGACAAAAAGGTACGTATTTACATTTCTAGATGAGATTGGATTGGGTTTTTGATGTAGCCACTTGGCTTTCGTTTTCTTTTGGAATTTGGGAGACCGTAGAGGCCTTTTGTAGTAGTACCGAGCTAGCCGCGCAAAGGAGACGCTGGAAATTTTTTTCGAAAATTTAGGGAGTTAGAAAAATTTTGATAATTCAAAAGTTGGTTAAATTTAAATTTAAATGATTGAACAAAAGGGTAGTATTTGAAACTATAAAAGATTTTGGGAGGTTAGTTAGGGTGATAGTGGGCTTTTAATAAAAGATAGTTGGTAGAGTGTTGAATTATGAGTTTTGGAGAAAAGATAAACGGGTATTGGTCCATTCTTCCTAACTAGTAATTTCGAGGATGAAATTCTTTTAAGGGGGGGAATGTGATGACGCGGAATTTCTAACAATTTAAATTGAAATAATTAATTGATTTTAAATATTTAAAAAGTTAATTTTTAACTTGAATTCAAAATATCAATATTTACTTGATAATTAAATTATTGAATTATATAGTTTAACTATTGAATCGTATAATTTGAAATTGGGTAAAATGTTGAATCTGGAGTTTTAAGTCTGTTAAAAATAATTTGAAGGCTTATAAAATTTGTAATGATGATACTGAATTTAGTAAAAGTGTTAAAATCGAATTTGGAAGTGTTTTGTTCCGTTTTGAAAATATATCGTTTAAATCGATATTTAAAAATAGCCTTCCGAGGCACAGTCTTGGATTTGGATGAAACTAGCTCCATTGGATCCCTAATAGTTAGTTATTATCGGATTTCAATTTTTGTAGCAATCGGAGTTGTCGTTTGACCCCAGCAGCTCAAAACGCTTCGAACTATGTTAATCGATTTAAATTAAAATTGATCGTTTACTTCCATAACTCGCACATATGATCAAATTAGCTTTCGAAACATGTTTCATTATGTTCGGAATACGGGTAAAACCCTATAATCGCCTAGCGGCATTCTTTAAGAGGAGTTCGCAATTTTAAATGGCAATTAATGAGACATTTTGAAGGTTTTATAATATAATATAATTTAAAGTCCAATGGTCAAAGATATTTTATTAACGCTTATTCAAGAAGCTTCTCCAGATTGATATTTATCCCGGTCTCCTTCTCCAATCGAATAGCAGAATCGAACTCGAATAACAAAAAAAAGAAGGAGGTATTAATGGCCGGTCGAAAATTCGTTTCTTTCTTCCCTTTATTTCAATTCAACTCGAGAAACAAAAATTGGCCGAAGCCATTCATTCAAATGCGGTAGCCGAAAAAAAAAGGGTGTATGGACGAAGGCTCACATTTTAAAATCGTGTTTTCGATCGATAATCGAATTGGGGGTGAGCTCGAATTCATCTATTACTAGCGCGAGGCTTGGGCAAAGTCGCGTTGTCGTGTGGGCTAGGGTTTCAGCGTGGATCGCGTGAGGAGGCGCGACACTCGATGGAATCTCATGTAGTGCCTGGGTGGTCGCGGTTGCGTGTGCGCGAGGTGAAGTAGCTCGCGATGGCTTGTGGGCCGAGTTCGAGCGCGGCGACATGAAGAGGACTGGGGAGGATGCTGTTGCTTTTCCAAAGGGGTATCGCGTGACGAAGTGATTCGCGATGAGGGCTAAAATCGGGGCAGAGGGTTGCGATAGTTGTAAGGCCGACAGCTAGGGTTCGTTCGAATGTAGGCAGTGAGGTAAATGTTTTGTTTTTTTATTTTGATTTTCCTAAATTTATACAGACATAAGTAAGACAATTTGTTTATTTTGTTTTCTGGAAGAAAAAAAAATTACTGAGAGGAAAATTCCAAAAATCAGATTTATATATATATCTGACTTTGGAACCCATATTGGAATTTTTTTAAAATGTTTAAAAAGTTATTAAAATTTAAATTATTAAAGGAGAAATTGGTTTAAAACTATCAGTTAATTAAATTATTTAACATTAATTGGTTATTCTATTGTTCGAATATTAATGAAATTTATATAATATAATATTGTACAAGGTCTAAAATCATGGGGAGGTCTAGGCAATTTTGAAGGAGACTACAAATAAAAGCAAAGGTGAGTAGATCTCACTCTGTTGGATTTTTTTATTTAAATTTATATGGTTAAATTTAAATAATTGATTGAATGATTAAATTTATTGGATATGCACTGATGATGATGTGGCTTTGGATTTTGGTAGATTCTCAAGTTCATTGTGGTTTGACTCAAAGTATTTGAGTTTAAAATTGTTTTAAACTTAAGTTATAAATAAGAAAATGTTTTCATTGTTAATAAGGCCTTAATGAATTATGATTCATCAAATCAGAAGGGTAAATAAAATGGAAAATTTATTAATTCAATTAAATAATGACTTGGGTTGATTAATTTAGTACTTAAGGGTTTGAATTAATTAACGAAGATTTAAGTTAAACAATGGAGTTTAATTAATTTAGAACAATCAATGGATGGTTTGATAGGTAATTACTTAATGTATTTAATAGAATATAATCATCTTGTGAAATAAATCAAAAGATTAATAAAGATGGTTAACTAAGGAGTAATTGATTTATTAAATGAAGTAAACAAAAGATAGTTAATTACGGTTTAGAATTAATCGGAAATGATTAATACTATGTTTTAATTAATGTAACTAAATTTGACTAGGATAAATTAAAATATAATCGAAAATCATTAATTTATATAATTGATGAAGAATTAAAGATTTGATTAATTGAGATTAATTTCATAATAAGTGTCTTATGAGAAGTAAATTAATATAAGTAATTAAGAATTAACGAAATTGATTATAGTAAATTAATTTGGGGAGAAATTAAAGATTACTCATTGATTTGGTAAGAGTAATTAATATCGTGAAATCAATTAAAGAGAATTACTTGAATGGAATTAGAAGATAATTAATCCAGGTTGTTAATTAAGATGAATGGATATAGAGGAGTTGATTAAATAATCGATTTGGAATTAATTGATAATCTATGTGAATGAGGTTAGAAAATTCAATTAGAATCAATTGAATTAATTTGTATGTGATTAAGCATTTCTTATGGATGATTGAATGGTATTGGATGCTTTGAATGAGTTGATATCTCTGATATGAAATGTTGTGTATTTCATTTGGATAATTTGGGTTAGGATGACATGAGATCCGAGGAGACCGGGATCGGGTATTAGGAAATACCCGAAACCACTTCGGACTAAAAATAAATGGAAGTGTAAATCAATAGACTGGAATTAAATGGTTTAGGTGAATTGGATAATTTTATCTAAGTTTGGTGCTTAGAAATTTATATGTGAAATAAGTGTTGTCTATAGCAAATTGTGAATTGGATAAATTGATTAAGTTACCCCGGGTTTATATTAGTTGTATGCATGTATTCCATGTTAGTTGAGTTTACTCACGCTGGTTTCCAGCCTGACCCGGGTGTTACTTTGGTGTAATGCTCGGGTCAGACCGAGTATTACAGATTTTCAGGTTAGGACGTTCTGGAGCTCAGGAGGCGACCTGGATGACAATATCGTATAGAGTATATCCGATGTATTTATATTATTGTTAATCTGAGAGATGATAATTGTAAATATTCAGTGACTGTATATTATGTGAAACTCTGATGTATATTAAGTGTAACCGACGGATATAATATTCTTTTGTAAACTGTTATTATTTATTATTATATTTTATCCGCTGGAATGTGAGTTATTGATGTTTCTGTTCTTCTTCTTCAATCTCTTTCTTCTTTTTCATAACTATCTGGAATTTTCGGCTTCGAAAATTTCGGGTCGTTACACTTGGCCTATCTCTTTTTCTTCCTCGTTTTCCACATCATCGAAAGGTCTCCTCTTTGTATTCTATTATGAACCTTTCAATTTTGTCGAAAGGTTTGTTTTCCATACGCTGTCATGAATTCTCTATCCTTATCAAAAGGTTTCCTTTGCCATGAACCTTCTGACATTGTCGAAAGTTTTTCCTACAACATGTTGTCCTTTCAACATTGTCGAGAGGTTTGCCTTCAACACGCCTTTATGATGTTTCGAATTTGTCGAAAGGTTTGCCACTCTTAACCTTTTACTAACCTTTCAACTTCATCGAAAAGTTTGCCTTTTACAACTTTTGTGAACCTTTCGACTCGAAATGTTTGTCTCTACTTGAACATTATCGAGAGCTTCTAATCATTCTTTGCTGACTTCTAAGTGTTTTTTTCTTCATAGCACCTTTTGACACTATCGAAAGGTGTCTTGGAAGTGCCGTAACCGTTTTGAAAAGCTTACTAAGATTTTGAAAAGGTTACTTTGGAGCAAAACCTTTGACTTTGAAAGGTTTGGCATGTAGTTGAAAGGAATGCTATTGATTGCTTTTGGAAGAGGTTTTGAAGCCATCGCTACTTTCTCATCTATGTCGAAAGGCTGATTGTGGTTGAAGGTTCTGTTTGTTTTCATCTGAGTCGAAGGCTTTTACACTAGATGAACAATTGAAATTTTTGAACATCCTTTTTAAGTCTTCAATGATAACTTGGATCATATCTTCATTAAAACTCCAATTTGATTATTCTTCTTTCATACTTCTATCTTCGAGGAGATTTTATAGTTAACATCTTGGAAATAGGATGCAATAGAAACTGATCGAATTTCTTTGTGCCAACCTGGATGTATTTGCTTGGACGCATTCTGACATGTGCAGGGTATCATCGGAGATAGAATGCCATGCACTAAAAGTTGACCAAAAGTATACCCAGTAAGGCAGAAAAGGCATTGCCTAGGACTCGAGCGGTCTAAAGCACTAAGAGAAGAAGTGGATAGGCCGATGGCAAATGGTTTTATCTGCGATGCAACCTATTTCGAATGGGTATACAACCCGGTCTTGGTCAAAAAATCGAATGGAAAATGAGGATCTTGTATCGACTACTCAGGCCTAAACAGTTTGCCTAGAGGACAACTTTCCACTGCTGAGAATCAACCAGCTGGATAGGAATTGCTCTCATTCATAAATGCCTAGTTGGAATACAACCAGATCATGATACATGGACCTAACTAGGAAAACAGCAGCTTCGTCGTAGATTTGGGATTATACTACTAGAAAATGAAGCCGATCGGCTTAAGGTATGCTAGGAAACTTACCAGCAACTGTAAACGCCAATGTTCAGACATTAAATCGGGAAGGCTATGGAAGTCTATGTAGATGATATGCTAGTTAAATCGCGTGTAGTCGTAAATCACTTGGACAACCATGCCATAATGTTTGAAATACTCCGTAAGTATAGAATGAAACTAATCCATTTAATTGTCTCTTTGGGGTAGCCTTTGGAAAGTTCTTAGGATTCATTATAAGTACCAGAGGCATCAAAGATAATCCGGTCAAATTACCGCTTTTAAGTCGAGGCCCCAGGGAACAATAAAGAGTTACAAAGCTTGAATGGAAAAGTTGTAATGCTAAGTCAGTTCATCTCAAAAGCAGCCGACAAATATATACCATGCTTTGAAACACTAAAGAAGGGAAAAAAGAACTTCGAATGGAATCAGGCTTGCCAGACCACCCTCGAAGAAACATTATGACATATAGAGACTCCGCCAATCCTATCCAAGCTAGTAGATGGAGAAGACTTATTTATCGAATTAGCAGCTTCGGCCCATGCACTAAGTGCCATGCTCATACATGAACAAGCTAGGGTCCAATGACCCATATATTACATTAGTAAATGGTTTATTGGAGACGGGAAGAACTATCCGAAGTAGGAAAAAACTAGCATATTGCCTCTTGATCACATCCAAAAAGTTATGACTATATTTTTAGGCACACCCAATTAAATTACTAATAGATCAACCCTTGAAGCAAGTGTTGTACCATCTTAAGACCTCCAGATGCTTATACAATGGAACATTGAATTGATTTAATATGAATCACTTACCATCCATAAAGGGCGATTAAGGGGCAGGCCCTTGCAGATTTCGTTGCTGAGTTTACAGTACGAAAAACAAAGAAGAAGTTACTCCAAAAGTGGAGACACATGGGAGGTTTTTCGTCGATGATGCATCTAACAACTTTTTCTCAAAGGCAGGAGTCGTCCTTGAAACTCCATAAGGACGATTTGTTTACTACGCCTTATGCTTGGAATTCCCTGCAACAAACAATGAAGCGGAATATGAAACATTAATAGCCGAGCTGAAAGTCGTGAAGGAACTCGGCATAAAGTCCATACATATTTGTAGTGACTATCAGCTAGTCTTTATCAGGTGAGAGGCGAATATTAATACCGAGGAGAGAAATTCTTACTAGTCCCATTTGAAAACTCTGACTGTTCCAAGCATAGGCGAGATGACTGGATTTTCGAAATGACCGAAGAACCAGAATCATGGATGAAACCCATCAAGGACTATCTACTTAGAGGAACACTCCCCACAAATGAGAATCAACGGAAGAATGTCCTTCAAAAGGCACCACTGTTCATAATACAGGATGGAATATTCTACCAAAGG
Source organism: Allium cepa (assembly GCA_030765085.1). Classification (NCBI taxonomy): domain Eukaryota; kingdom Viridiplantae; phylum Streptophyta; class Magnoliopsida; order Asparagales; family Amaryllidaceae; genus Allium; species Allium cepa. The sequence goes on along the minus strand of CM060946.1, from coordinate 99,700,136 downwards.
GGATTCTTTACCCCTTGCTTAGATGTGTGACCAATGGAGAAGCTTAAAGAATACTTAGGGAAGTTCAAGAAGGCGACTACGGAGACCATACCGGGGGAAAAACCCTTGCAAAGAAAGTTCTCTGATATGGGTATTTTTGGCTAATGATCAACCGCCATGCAGAAGCTTATTCCAAATGATGTGACCAATGCCAAAGGTTTGGCAAGATCAAAAGAACTCCTTTAACAGAGCTAACATAAATGGTCACCCCATGGCCCATCGCAATCTAAGGAATTGATTTGATTAGCGTATTGTCAATAGCCAAAGGAGGAGCATAATGCGCTATCATTACAATTGACAACTTCACCAAATGGGCTGAAATGGAACAACTGGCCACTATTACCACAAAGAAAGTTATTAACTTTGTCACTAAAAAATTATTTACAGGTTTTATAAAAAATCATCATGGATAACGGGACTCAATTCAAAAGCGCTGAACTCAAAAACTTTTGCAAGTGCTTCCGAATCGATAAAAGCTTTTCCGCTATTGCACATCCGTAGGCAAGTGAAGGTAGTAAACGAGATCATCAAGTCCACCATCAAAACGCGGCTAACTAAAGCTAAAGGAAATTGGGTTGATGAACTTCCACTTAAACTGTAGGCTTACAAAACAACGCAGAAATCCAAAACCGGGGACTCTCCATTCACCCTAGCATATAATTCAGAAGTAATAATCCCAGTCAAACTAGAAGTCCTTTCTTATCGGAAAAAAAACTTCAGTCAAGGGAAGAACGAACAGCTCCTGCTCAAGTCACTCGATACGGTCGATGAGAAGTAGGAAGAAGTCGAGCTAAGAACTGCCACTCACTAGAAAAAGGTCACATGACATTTCAAATCTTAGGTCTGTAATAGTACTTTCGAAGTAAGGGACCTTGTCCTTAAACGAGTCTATCCTATACCAGAAACATTTGGACCAAACTAGGAAGGACCCTATATAATCGGCTAGAAGCAAGGGATCGAATGTTTAAACTAACAACCATTGATGGAACCGAAATCCCTGTGCTTGGAATAGAAAATCAAGTCATTTTTATTTTATCTAGGATTATCTTACGTATTTCATATATCTGCCAACATGCCATTCCGGGATACCGAAAGCATGTAAATAGGCAAAACTTGCCCAACTTTTATTTCAATTAATGAAATTGTTTTTCTTTATAAACCAATAGAACTATGTTCACATAAGTAACCTGTTAATTCAATGGGTTCAAATTGACTCAAAACCATCCGATTGCTACTTGATATAGTGGAACCACGCTCAAGTATGCTCCATTTACCTGCCAAGTTGACGGAAGCAAATTGACTCAAACCGTCGATCGACGGAACTCAATCCTGGCCTTCTAAGAACCTGTGTTGCTTTGGAAAAACCGGGAAAGTCCAAATAAAAGCCGCAAATTTTATAAATAATGCATGCCCCTTGGATTGTGGAATCACATTCAACTGAACACAATTACCTAAACCATGCATTCGTAAGCAGCGCATCGCTTCTTGGTTCGCAAAACTGCGATCATGCAAGCCTCGATCCCACCGTGCACATTTCACATGCCGCACACCACTACTTGGATCAGCAAAATTGCATCCAAAGATGAGGAACTCTCATATTACAAAAAGACATATGCCACCTACGGTGCTAAGGAAATAGCACTCTGAGGAGAGACAATTGTGCATAACAGCCTAAACTCGGCATTATAATGAATCACTTAATAGGATTTCAAGTAATCGATGTTGCTCTGGCATCACCAATCACCTAGTTCCTAAGATAGGAGTTGCATTATAATTCCAATTGGGGTCATTGGGAACACCACAAGGGGCACCCAGTTTCGTATCAAGTGTTTGAAGTAAACAGTCTATCAACTAGGGGAAACACACACACTCAACCAAAATAGCAAATACTTCACAGTTCTGTTACTCCAAACAAAGAATTTTGGTAGTACTTACAGGACTAAATAAAACGGTGATGAATAAAAAAACATTGGTATAAAAGGCAACATAGCATGGAATATAGATAAGTAGACAAGTGAAGTTACAATCCAAATTCCAACAGTTCTATTACTTATCCATAAACAGGACCCAAGGACTTACCCAACCTCCCTCCAGGAGGCACTATAGCCAGGCTTTATAGGTGGGGCTAAAGATAGTTTCGATGCCTTGGCCAGGCCATAGCGTGGTGGGACCAAGGGCTTACTCCATCCTCACTTTAGGAGGTGCTCCAGCCAGGCCTTAGAGGAGGGACTAAAGGTTGGTTGGTGCCTTGGCCAGGCCATAACATTGCGGGATTAAGGGCTTACTTAATTCCCCCTCCAGGGGGCGCCTTGACCTGGTCAGAGCATGGCGCGATCAAGGGCATGCAGATACTTCACCCTGGCCATAGTATGGCATGGATAAAGGATTACTTAATCCTCCTTTCAGGAGGTGATTTGACCTAGCCATCTCAACGTGGACAAAGGCTTTGACCGTTTAAGGTAATTTCCAGATTTAAGGAGAATTTTACTTCCAAACCATGTATATACTTTTCTTAAGAAAGAGGTGCTTTATTCGTTCATTATGAGAAAATATGACCGCAACATATTCCACATTCAAGGAACCATATTGCCATCTGGTCAACATAATCGTAAGCTCCAGGAGGAATTACTTTACATACGATTACGGGACACTCCTCGTTTGGTCTTAGCAGTCCATACGTAGGATTTCTTGTGTTTTCCATCACCCTTTGAAGTAAATCTCCTCCTTGAAAGGACCTTGTCTTTACTTCTGAGTTATAGTATTTCGAGATTCTCCTATGATATTCCACGGTCCGAATAGCTGCTTCATCTCTTAGCTCGTGTATTGAATCCAATGATTCTCTCTTTAAATCTTGATTTGGATCAGATGCATATGTGATTTTTCGATGTGAGGGTACCTCAATTTCAACCATCAACATTGCTTCACACCCATATGTTAGAGAGTAAGGGGTATGACCCATTGCAGTTCTAATGGATGTACGATAGCCCCAGAGTACAAGTGGAAATTCCTCTACCCAATTTCATTTGGCTTTATTCAATCGTTTTTTTGGATAGTCTTAATAGTCTCATTTTCCCCTCACGAACCCATTAGCCTTTGGATGTGCCATAGAAGAAAAGCTTTTGATAATCCTGTTCTTATGGCATAATTATGAAAATGCTTCACTTTCAAATTGTGTTTCACTGTCAAATATAATCTTGTAAGGATCCCGAATCTAGTAATGATGTTTTTAGTGACGTATCTAAGAAGTGATTATGGAGAGTGGCTCTGCTTCTACCCACTTAGTAAGTAATCAATGGCCACTACCATATATTTTTCTCCTCCTTTGGAAGTTGGCAATGTCCCGATTAAGTCGATTCCCCATACATCGAAGGGCTACGGACAATAGATCAAAGTTAACTGGCTTGATGGTAATTGTGGATTCTTCGAGTATTTCTGGCATCTTTCACAATTTTGTGCATACTCTATAGCTTGGCCTACCGTTTGAGGCCAATAGAAAGCTTGTCTCATTATTTTATTAGCAAACTTTATCCCATTGGAATGGTCTCTGCAAAATCCTTCATGAGCTTCCACCAATAATTTCATCCAATTCTCCAAACTCACACTTCTTAAGTAAGGAAGGGCATATCCTTTCTTATAAAGAATACCATCCACCATTATGAAGGTTGAAGCCTGTCGACTGATTTTTCTAGCTTCCATTTTATCAGATGATAATATCTCACTAGTAGGATATTCTACAACAGGTGTCATCCAAGTGTTACCATAATAATTTTCTGCCTTTGGACAATTGGGCTTCTCATATAGAATTTATTCATTAATTTGTCTTTCTTTTCTTTCTTGCGTCATGGCTTCGGATCTAGATAAAACCAGTAGATCCTTCTCTAGTTCAGGCATTTCCACTTCGATGCTAGGATTTGCTTGATACCATATTGGTACGATACGGGTTTCTAAAGCTCCTTTTGAGCTAGCCAATTTTGCTAACGAATCCGCTTGAGACTTATCTTCCCTAAGGACTTGATGTATACAAAAATCTTCATATAAAGCAAGTGTTTTTAGTACCTTCTTAACGGATAGGGCTAGTTTGGCGTCTTTAGTCTGATATACTTGTTTTATATGATTCACCATTAGTTGAGAATCGATAAAGATTTAATTTCATGGGATTTAAGGTTGCAAGGCCAGAGTCAATCCTGCCACCATTGATCCATATTCAGCTACGTTATTTGTTGCAGCAAACCCGAGCTTTATTGCAGAGTGTAAGCGATGCCCATCTAGTATGATTATGACATACCCTACTCCAGCTCCCTGCTCGTTTGGTGCGCCATCCACAAATAGTTTCCATATGGGTTTTTGATGTTTCTCTTTCTCTAATTTTTCTTGAATGAAGCTTGTACATTCACTGATAAAGTCTGCTAGTGCCTGCCCTTTAGTTGTTGTTCGTGGCTAAAATTTAATTTCATATTGGCTAAGTTCAATTCCCTATTTTACTAGCCTCCCTGAAGTCTTTTGTTTACTGAAAAATTATTTTGAATGGAATGTTACTCGGTGCTCTAATTGGATGCGCTTGAAAGTATGATCTGAGTTTCTATGCCACCGGTATCAAATAGTAAGCTAACTTTTTATATGATTGGATATCAAACCTCGGCATCCTACAGTCGTCTGCTTACATAATAAATGGAAAGTTGAGTTCATTCTCCTCTCTAATCAGCATTAAACTGATCGCATTTTTTGAAACTCTCATTTACAAATATAGGCCTTTTCCATCCATGGGGCTTGATAATTTAGGTGGACTTTCTAAATGATTTTTTATTTCTTGGAAGGCTTTCTTACAATGTTCTCCTATTCAAAATTCTTTCTCTTCTTAATCACATTGAAGAAGGTGATGCATTTATCGGTTGCCTTGGAGATGAATTCGCTTAGGGATACAATTCTACCATTCGAGCTCATTACATCTTTGATAATTTTAGGTTATGCCATTTCTTTAATAGCCTAGATCTGGTCAGGACTAGCATCTAACCTGGTGTGCTAATGACGTAAACTAAGAATTTTCTGGAATGAACTCCAAAAGAACATTTTTGAGGATTCAGTCTCATTTGATACCTTCGTAATACATCAAACATTTCTTCAAGATACTTAAGGTGATTCTTAGATCCATGAGACTTTTCTAGCATGTCATCCACCTAAACTTCCATATTTCATCCAATCTGTTCCTTAAACATTTTGTTGACCAATCTTTAATAAGTAGCTCCTCCATTCTTCAGCCCAAAAGACATCGCTTTATAGTAAAAAAGTTCCCTAATCAGTAATGAAGCTTGTATACTCTTCGTCTAATTTGAACATAGGTATTTTCTTATGCCTTGAATAAGCTTGCCGAAGGGATAATAGCTTTTGACCACTAGTTGGATCAACTAACCAATCTATTCTGGGTAACGGATAATAGTTTTTCGAGCATGCTTTGTTTAGATCTATGTAATCAACACATGTTCTCCATTTTCCATTTGCTTTTTTTACTAACAATAGTTTTGCTAGCCATTTTGGATAAAAGAAATTTCGATTGAATCCATTTCCAAGCAGCCTTTTAACTTCTTCTTTCAAAGCATCAAATCGAATCTTATTAAATTGCATCTTCTATTGTCGAACAAGGTCACATTTGGATCAACATTTAATGCATGACACTGATTGATCGATCATGATCATATCCAAATGAGTCCATGCAAATACATCTTTGTAAGCTTTAAGGAATTGAATTCAGTTCCTTTCTTAACGATCCTGGCCAAATCAACTGGATCTATACGTATCTCCTCTCCATTTCCCCTCGGTAATCTAATGCTGCAATGATCTTGCTTTCTTCAATTTAGTTGGCAATTATCATTAGGCTGCCGCGGAGTTGATGGTTATCCTGGCACCACCCCTTCCAGGTTGAAAGTTGGAGTAGTATTTTCTTTTAAAACTATTGTGTGTATTGCCTCCTCATCCATTTGAATAAGTACTTTTGATTTCATTTTTCTTCAACAAGTCAAACATTTTATAATTAGTTTATAATTTATCCACAAGGTTGGAGGTTCGGGCCCTCTTCCAGTGCCAACAATATTGAAAAGAAATTTAGTCAACATTTCAAGGAAAAGTATACGAAGGAAATAATCCCTTCAGAACCCCTTTCGAGCGAGTCAAAAGGGTCTTTATTCCTAAAAAGGGGAACCCTTTTGAAGGTATAGATTCTTTTGTCATGTAGAGGATTCCTTCAAAAAGATTTATATATTTCGATGTATTCATGCACCTTTCGAAGGAATCCTCCCAAGAATACGACTTCAATGATCAAATAGTGAACCCCTTCGAAACCTTTTTCGAATGATTCAAAAGGGTCTTTATGCTTTCAAAGGGTCTCAAAACATGACATATATAACAAATCGAAAGTAGGTTTAATTTGCTATGGAATCTTACTTGGACAAATGACTCATGCCCCATTGACTTAACAATATTAAACTATCATCACTACATCAATTTAGTATTACATGGACTTTAGATTTGATGACAATATGTTTCGGAATCAAAATATACAATTGAACTCCATACATTGCATATGTTAAATAAGGGTTAGGAAGATAAGTGAGTATCATGAGCAGTTAGTCATTAGTCAAGCTAATGGCTGAAATGATCTTCCTCATATTCAAGTCAATATTAGATCCATACAACCTTTGATTTTTATTTTCTCTAAATTAGATTATAAGTAAGATAATTTTCTCCAAATTGGTTTAGGGTTACAAGAATTTGATTTTGCTAAGAAAAATGAGAAAGAAATTCATGAATCGAAACCAACTATTTCGAAGGGTTTGGTTCTTGTGCGCGAGCCTGTTATTTGGCACACTCGAAAGGTGCTTCGAACTCATGAGAGACTCTTTCATGCATGCGGAATCAACTGCGTCAAAAGGTTTAAATGAGGTGGAACGGTAACTTTGCCTCCCTTTCCACTCCTTCTAAAGCTCTTGTTTCACTCAATACTTGCAGGGGCATCAGGTGCTTACGGCACCAATCTAACCTCTTCGAAAGCCATTTCAATGCCCTCGAAATATTGCTTTTGAATTATAGCAAAACCGTTCTTTTCAATTCGTGAGAAGCTTCTTTACCACTTTTATGTATCTTCTTTCATGCCTTTGTTCTTAAGTGAGTTTTATGCTTAACGGAAACATGACGCTGTGAAGCAGATTCTTTCTCTTGGTATCTTTTCGGCCTCTTTGACGGATCTCCCTGCTCAGTCGGGCTATTCCTCTTCTTGTAGCCACTTCCCTATCATGCCTTTATCTTTCTCGGCATAGCGACGTTCTTTTGCCCCCCTCTTCTTCCTCCTTTACCTCTCCTGACCAGTCTCTCGTGGAGGATGGTACCCTAAAGAGTGTCTCTACGAACAATGAGATTCCAAAACTCGATCAAGATCACTGTAAAAAGCACGAGACGTGATTTCTGCAAAAAGTGATAAAATGGATTCAGGAAAGAGGTGTTTGATGAACTAAAACATCAAGAAAAAACGAAAAAAGAATAATAATAATAATAATAATAATAATAATAATAATAATAATACAAATTGTGTGATCCTAGTGAAATGTATGTTTTAATTTAATGACCTCGGCATAATACACAAAGCAGATCGGCCAACAACTTAAGTCAAATGTTGCTTCTTGTAGGGATAATCTAAAACTGGTAAGGCAACCCTTCCAAAGTGTATTCATCCATCAAGTCACCCATATTCACAAAAGTATCACTCGTATCTCAAAAATCAATATCAGCACCTTGCGACAGAGAGATGGATACAGGTTCGGTCTTGGGAGAAGCTCCTACAATATGCTGCTTTAAAGAAGGTGAGGGCGCATGATCGAGGATTAATTCTGAGGTCTTTTTGCCAGATTTGACTCCACCCTCATTAGTGTCCCAATCTATTTCTTCCTCATTTAGAGAATGTTCCTCACCGAATTCTCCTTCTTCTTTTCTTTCAATAAGTGAATCCTTGCTCTTCCATTGAATAAACTCCTCCTCTTTCTCTTCTGGAATCAATAGCATTTTGGGTGGATTGTCGACCCCGACTTGAATTTGGATCTCCTCAGGGGTCTTCTTTGATCCATGGAATATGCCATTTATTCTTCTTCATCGTCATCATCTTCACCAAAGTCAAGGGAAGAGGAAACAGAATGGGTTCGGGCTCTAGAGTTAGAAGGAGTGCTAACAAATCCAATAGATATCCTAGGGTGTAAAAGCCCACATCGATGAAGCTTCTCATCTGTAACAAGAATCTAATTGTGTGCTCATGATCATCGACTGATTTCAAGGTGCTAAGAACAGTGCCGAGTGTTAGGTCCTTGTTAATCTTTGGAAGAACTGCAAGGAATATATGACCGCACAGAAAAATTATAGCAATTAAAGGAATCTATGAGCATGGTAAAGGAGATTTACACCCTTAGTCTATAAATGGGTGAATCCGTTTGGACACTTAGCAAAAAAGAACTGATTCTTAAATGAAGGAACTTTTCTGGAAAGATCCAGTATAAGTTGGGGATTTTTGGCGGTGATTCCTTGCTCTAATCGTCGGTAACGACCTCAGAAAGTGGCGGCTGATGGCGCTGTTGTAGAGATCGACGACAGTAGTTCCTTGATGGAAGGAATGCTTGAATCAGCTGGCAGGGTTTGGAAAGTTCGGATTGGTTAGAGGAATGAGGATCGGATCAAATGGAAATGAATTGAAGTGAGAGGTCGGCTCGTATAAAAAGGAAGAAAGAAAGTTTAAAAAATTGTCAAGTACTTGGATTGGTACCAACCGGATCCAATTAGATTGGTATTGACCCAAATTTACTCCTCCAAATGGTTCTAAATTTTCCCTACGCGATCTACTCAATGTTCGTATTCATTTTGGAAATTATCAAGCCAACATCACTCTGTAATCATGAACAATGGAGATTCACACTTCTTCATAAATTACTTTTTAAGATGGCCAGATACGACCAATGATACTCCTTAAAAAAGAAACCCAGAGATAACAATTCAAGAGCATACATTGTTTTCAACGAAAGCGTATTCTAGGGGGCAAATGTTAGCTGGGTTTTTAACCCAGCAGAATTTAATAGGAGTTATAATATTCAGATTAAACCATAATGACTCAAAACTTGATCGGCGTGCCTAAAATACAAGGAAAAGGACCCCAAGAAGTTTGGATCATTTTTATGCTAAAATTTTCGAATCCGTATCGAAACAGTCCAATCGAACCTGTATCGATCTAAAATATTGCTTTATTGGATCTCCAATCCACTTTTATTACACTCCTATGTCTCCATTAGGTTTAGTGAATATTAGGCTTAGGTCCCTAATTTCAGAAAACATAAAAACCCTAGAAAAATAAAGTATGTAAATTAGGTCCCTGAATTAAGTTACTAAGTAATTGCATACAGTTATGCAATTATTCAATGAATAATTTCAGACATTTATGCACTTATATCCAAAAATTGCACAAATTTATGTAATTTTTGTGGTGAATAATTACGGAAATTTCCGCAATTTTTTTAGAGAATAATTGCGGAATTTTCCATAATTTTTTATGAATAATTGTGAAAATTACCTAATTTGTTAGTGAATAATTGTGGAATTTTCCAAAATATTTTGAAAAAAATGTGGAATTTTCACGATTTTTCAGTGAATAATTGCGAAAATGTCTACTTTTTTTAATATAATTGCATAAATGTCTACAATTATTCACTGAATAATTGCATAAGTGTATGCCGTCATTCAGTAAATTAATTCTAGGGACCTAATTTACATATATTTTTTACTGGGGTTTTTGTGTATTTTGAAACTTGTTAGGGACCTATGCCAGACTGTCCCTTAAGTTTATCTACCAAGTTTGGTAACATTCCAAGCATCCGAGTTCAAGAAGTAAAAATTTGTTCGACTCAAACTACAGATAATTCAAACCCATAGGTGAATCACCATCAAAATAAGTCAACAAGCTATGAAATTACATAGAGAGCATAGTACTGAAGCAAGAAAGATAGTCAAATAGTCATAGCATCAAAAATGCTTAGCTATTTGGATCGACACCAATCCAAAAAGTTAGCTCCTATGACCCTAAAATTTTTTGAGCTCCTTCTTCACACTAAATGTAGACTTCTGGTGAAGTGGCTCTGGCCTAAGTGCTCTCCAATTCTTATAAATACCATCCCGTTTACAACAGAAAGGGTATTCTTTGAACTGGTTGCTGCAACTTTACCATTATTGTTCTTTACTCTTCTTATCCCACACAATAGTCACAAAGAAGCAACCGAGATCCTCCGATTGCCTCCAAGTACTTGTGATTTAGGTCTAACTTAGGTGATTCAATCATATTGTAATCTAAATCAATCTTGTAACCGCAGTTAGCTAATAAAAGATATCAAATGAATGTATGCTTCATTAACAGCCGAACCACTATAAAAATCTCTTATCTCATTTTTTCCATGATTTATTATGTTTTTCTATTTTATTTGCCTTGATAAACAGGCCAATGCTTTCACACTCAATCTAGGGTGTTGGTCCATTTTTTGGGTTAACAAGGGTGAGCGGTGACCTTTTGATTTAAAACCTGGTTTTTAATTGGCACAGAGAAGAGGTAAACAAGGAGATCTTCATCTCTACCCTTTTCTCTATTCTATTGCCTATATAAACCCCATGCATCCTCTTTCTATCAGTTTACACTCACCAATCCACACCTACCTGTCTTGGGTGAAATTACAGGGCTCTCCCCGTTCATTTCCAAATTAAGTTCATGTCAAATAAATTTATTTCTAGTTGCTGGTATTCTCTTCTAGTCAGCTGCACTTCCTGGAGGAGTAGAGATCGAATCTAAAAGGTGTTCAATTTAATATTGAAGATGCTAGCCCTAGGCTTCATATAATGGTAAATTCTAAACTCTTTTACTAATGCTTATGTTCATCTACATTAGCATGCAAGTATTTATTGCTACTAATTTCTACATATGCTGTTTGATTTTACCTACACACATACACAAACACGTCAAATTAATTAAAAAACTTTATATATACATATAAAATATTTTGGTCTTTTTATAAAAGAATTCATAAAAAATGATTTTAAATGGTTATTAAAATTAAATATACATTTTTTTGCATATAATGTATATAAATATATAAATTAGTTTATTATTTTTGTTCATATATGTATGTATGTATATGTGCGAGAAAAAAAACTTCATGCATATACGTATACATATCTAATTTTGAAATATAAGTAATAATTTATAATTATTTTTAAACCTTTTTAAAATAATGATAATACGCATAGATAATGCTTGACACAAATAATTATATGAGTTAGCTTCTTTTTATTGTGAAATAATACTCTCATATGCAAGTATTTTTTTTTCTGTTTTCTTTGGCTAGACTGCATCGTGTTTACTTTTTACGCATTACTTTTACTAAGAGTTGGGGTGTAACCAAACTTCTATTATTGTAATAAGCAGTTGCAAAGAATTATTCCGATACAAAAACAACCAAACGTCAGTACATATGCATATAACTTATGAACTCTCCTTTTAAAAAGAATTGTAAAGGTTTGTGAACGCAATAATCATTTTTTTAATTTACTCAAATAACTCATCTTTACTACGATCCCCTGTCATGGTTTTCTCAACGGATAGTTATTTATTACTGATTTGTTCAATACTTCAGCATCAACAAATCATTTATTGAATTGTTATTTTCGTCATGGGTTCTTCTAAGTTCATGTATGTAATAATAAGTTAAGATAGTGACATCTAAGACTCTCATATTTTATTCAACCACACATATATCTTTTGACTCATGGTTTTAGCTTTTTAGCACATGGGAACATTATGTTTAATATATTTTACAATTCCATCAAAAACTAACAAATAAACAACCTTAATATCATAAACATCATATGTAAAATAACCAATTTCGATGTACATGGAAAATGTAGTATTAGCATCCAATATTAAAATTCAACACACTAACTACCTCGAAAGCCAATTAGCATACATGGACTCACGCATTTCACCATTTTCAAATATTAAATATATATGCGAGTTTTGATATCCATGTTTAAGGAGTTTCTAGCACATAATAACTAATTTATTATAATATCCCGCCTTTTCGCACGCTTTAAATCGACACACGTGCCAATTCAAAACATACGGTAGGGCGGATTGTTATGGGGTAAATAAGAAAAACAGAGAAGAGAAATAAACTAAACAGAATCTCACAGCGGAAGGATAAAATATAATAATAAATATACGTTCATAAACTGTTTACAAAACATTTGATTCTTCTTCATATAATAAATGTTAGAGTTCACATACCAATAAATACCAATGCAGCGGAATTAAATAGTGTAGTGAAATAATATAGTAGATAGTAATACTACAAATCTTTGTCTTCGTCCTCCAGAATAAAATCTTCAAATCCTGAAACGCTCAGACTGACCCGAGCGAATTGAAAAGACAAAACACTCGAGTCAGAACTAAAAGATCTTATGTAAGTTAAATCAAAAGGGATACATATGAGTGCAGTAACTTAAAAGATGCTCGAGATTCTCATCTCTTAAGGATCCGTTAAACTATTTACTATGTAGTATATTTCGCTATTATAATAGTGTCTAGTTGTAAAATAAACTTACTTTTAAATAGCGTTAAGGAGTTACCCAATCATCCCCCTTAACACAATAACTTTCAAAAAATAATACTTCAAAACTCATAGCTTTAAAATCATACTTCTAAAACTTGAATGGTTTGGATATTCAACAGTATATAGAATAAAATAGTTTGAATTTAAAATTACTTTTAACAAAATTTCCGCGTCTTCACAATTTTATTCATTTAAAATTTAGTCTATCCATAAATTTTAAATTCACTTTCGTTTAAACAAACCACTTCAATTTCAATATATTTCTAACTTTTAGTATTTAACGATTTCAAAACTTAAGGTTGGAAATTTATATTCACAAATTCATTGTCCTATTATTTACTTTTGAAATGTTTACATAATAGATCAAAGTCATTTAAATTAAAATTCCAATTACTAACAACTTAAATATTTCCTTCAGTTTGTTATGCTAGAAATATTCGTTTAATTTATCTTAAATAAAAATCCAGTTAGAAATATCATACCTTTAAAATTTCCAATTTTAATAAGTTTGCATCAACTTATGGAGAGAAGTTTTTAAATAAGTTCCATCAAATAAATTTCCAATTTACCTCCCAATCTTAACTGATTTAAATCATTAAAACTCTATATATACATACGATATCTTAAGCATGTCCTTAACCATTTAACATAAATAATCAAACTCCATTGTTCAACTTATTTACTTTTATTTAACCGATTTAAACATAGCTTAAATTCAAAATTTTAACTATATATGTGTATATAAAATATATTTATATAATATCCAAATTTAATATTTATTAAGCCGTATCTTATCCAAACCATGGAAATTATTTCAAAATAATTTATATATATAGACCGCGGTGCTTGTATATAATTTCTATCATTTCAAGTGATACGGATATTTATCATTTCAATCCGCAATTTAAAAATAAAAATTGCGGTTTTATATCATTTCAAACCGCAATCCCAAATGAAATGAAAATGCATAATAACTTGCAGTTTATATAATATAGAACACATCATCCATTCACCCAATATTAATCATCAACCAATTTATTTCAATCATCATCAATTTAAACAAACATCAATAGAGCATATAAAATATAACAGGTATCAATGAACAGTTTATATTAAAAAAAATTAAATAAATAACTGTTTAACTAGCAGTTTATATGCAAAATAAATAAATTTTGACTGTCAATTTATATGCAATAATAAAATTAATTAACAGTTAAATTAAATAAATGCGATTTAACTGAGATGATAAATAAAATATGAAAAACAGTCATAAATAAATTTCTACTCATATCTTAAATCAATTTAACAAATATAAGATATTTTAGAAGTTGTGAGTGGGTTAAAACACTCACCTTTTGAATTTAAATAAAATTTAAATAGAATTTAAACCCAAAAATTTGACAGTTTTCAAATCCATCCAAACCAACGCCAAAATGTTTGGAATTCCGATACAATCCCAGCAAAATCAACCGCGCGTGAATCCGAGTTCGTACGCAAAAGTTATGAAAATTTGAAAATTGGAAAATTTTGGTCCTGTGTCTACTTTGCGTTCGACTTCGGTGCACCACCTCAAATTCCCGGTGCTTGCTTGGAGTTTTTGCCAAAACGACCAGAAGCGACCGAGTCATTTTCTTCCTGACCCGAAGTAGATACAGCATTTTTGCCTCTGAAACTCGAAGCGTGACTCGAAGCGGCTGCAGATACGAATTTTTTTTTTTTGAAATTGAAATTAATTTTTGGAATTTGGGAATTAGGTTTTTTCTCTGCCATTGGAATGAGGAGTTGAGAAGGAGATGTATGTATAGACAAATGAATATAAGGAGTGGCTAGGGTTTATAACGGGTTATATATAGACAAGGCTGAAAAATAATAGATGGATCGGATTGGTATACGCGTTGAACGCTAAATGGCCCGAAAAGCTCATTTCTACTCCGGAATGAAATTGGGTCAATCCATATATCAAAATAGATGTTTTAAAATATTTTAAACGCAATGGAACAAGTTTCACGTCCAAATTCCATCGTATGCAGAAGTTATGCTGAAAACAATATTTTTCAAATTGATTTCAATTGCATAAATTTCAAGGCGTTTCGAGTCCGTACGATCAAACGACAAGTCCGATCGCTACGAAACTTGAAACACCATTATAATTCACCATTACGGATCCAATGAAACATATCTCATCGAAATCCGAGTCGGTGGTCAAAATGGCTATTTTTCCATTAATTAAATAAATTTAAAATAAATAAATTAAATCAAATTTCGCGTTAAAATTTTGAAATTTGAAATCTTTATCACTTTATAATTCTCATACATTTACAATGATTTAACAATTTTTAAATGTAAATTTATTAAAGATTAATCAATAGAAATCTTCAATTTCATAAAATTCAAATAAATAAACAAATCTTGATTTACAATCTTTTCATTTACCAATAGTCATATTATAAATGGAATTTACATTACCTTCAATTATTAATTATCATCAGTTTAGATCTTAACATTTGTTCCATAAATTTTATTTGCCCTGAATTAGTTACTGAATTTATCTAATTCCAATTTCGTAATCACATTCAATCCATTAACAAGTATTGCATTGACATTTAACTTATTAGCTTATATCAACACTATTGTCATTAATTGCAAATGGATTACCAAATTTAGTCACTACCCTAAATAACTAACGTAAATTAATCTCCATTAATTCCACTGATTTAACTTTCATTCAATTAATTAATGATTCACTCAGTTAGCAATAACGTAACATTTTCTTTATTTGTATTGCAAATAATTCAAAATTCAATTCCTAATTCTTAATATCCTCTAAATTACAGCTTCCAAACATGGTATTAATCATCATTTACGTACCTTTAATTATTTTAATTTACATTAACATGATAAATAAATTACCATTAATGAAATCTATCCCCCAATTTATTATATGCAATAAATTTTGACCTTACAACAGTTTCAATTAATTATTTAGATTTATTGCGATTGAGTACCAAAATTTATTTAACACGTCAAATAAATGAACAATCTATATTCATTGTCACCTATTTTCTTTTAAATTCAGTTATAAGTTTGTTACTTACCAACCAGGTTATAATAACACTAATTTTTTTATTCCACTGCTATATATGATATATTTGCATCACATACTTGAATTTTTCAATTTCATCTTAATTCCAATTCACAGTAGTATAATTTCTTACTATAAACTCATTTATAATTTGCATACCAATTAATTGGTTTCAACTAAATAGATTGATTCAATTCAACTCTTTTATTAAGTCTATATAAATCAATATACTATTTCATTGGTAAATGTTTATTTCAATTATTCCTTTATTACTTACAAATCTTATTTCATTCATGAATGCCATCATTTATCAATTATTACATAATTTCATTAATTTACGTTCAGTTACAACTAAATTAATACACTGATTTTATTTGTAAATTAAATGCTTACAATTTATAAGCTTTCATTCCAAACAATATTTCAATTTGTACCGGACATTGATTTAATTCAATTTACTATTTAATATTATTAATTCATTAACTAAATTCACTACTTACCTTTGTTCTCTTAGATGCAACTCTTACCCTAGTATAACAATTTGCATCACTTCAATTTATTCGTCATTTTATTTCAACTGTAAATACTTAGCCTTATATTCCCAAGGTTTCATTTCATTCTCAGCATTTTCTTCATTATTAATTATAAAATCTTTATTTCTTCTAAATTAAATTTACGTAAATCTTATTAAAATGACAAATTTAATTAACGAAAATTACGGGTCGTTACACTCTCCTCCACTCAAAACTTTTCGTCCCCGAAAAGGAAAAAAAGGAAAAAGAAGAATTAAGAAATCAATATCATATTAAATATTAAATTTATAAACAAATAAATTTACAAAATTAATTTAGATAAAATATACTAATTTATAATCATTAATTTTTTTTATACTCAAACTAATAAAGTTTGGAAAACATTTTCAAAATATTCTCTAAGTCCAAAATTCACGGAAAATTTTGGCAGAGTCTCCTTTGTACGGGGAGGCTCGGGAGAAAATATAATATCAAATATATCAAAATATCACATATAATATCCAAAATATAATATCCCAACATGGGAAAATATATAAAATAGCGCTATAAACCATAATCCGAAACGTACCTATTTGTCGGGCAATTTACGCTTAATTTATGGAACCAAGAGCAGTAGCAATTGCTTCCATAACCTGCATATCACTTATAACATCCAAAGGGTTAACAATTTATATAAAGTGAAATATTTAAGTGGTTTCAATCACTAACAACAAATCAATACAACAACCATCAATTTCAACAAACAGCACACACAACCAATACAAAGCAACCATTCAATCAAACAAACAAATAGTTGTTCGGGTTCAAAACTTTTAAATTATACGGAATGAAGAATAAACTACTAGCGCATCATTTAGTCAACAGTCTTAGATAAAACTAAATAGATTATTCATTTATCGTAATCCAATTTTAAAGTATTCTTGCCCAAACAACCATCAACTAAACAACAACAAATCCAAACAACAATCAACTTAACTTATTATTAATTTCCTTTCATACCTTTGTTGTTTGATTTTCTTTTTTATTTATACAGTGATTTATCTTTTAAATTTACATTTACTCATTAAATGTTTGCTTCATTTATTTTTACTTATTACTTACAATTATTCAATTCCATTAACTCAGGTCATGCAAGTTCCTTTTATTTCGTTATAATTATTCATTCATTTATTATAGCATGACCTCTTTTATTTACATCCATTTATCAATAGTATTCATGTCCCATTCAATTTCTTAGCATTTCCATTTTGTTTACTTAAGTTTATAATCATCTATTTGTAATACTTACCTTTTATTATATTTACTAATAGTAAAATTTCAATTATAACTTAACTTATCCCGATATCATCACTTCTTATGAATAAAAGCGATTTATTGAACACCTTCATTACATACTTTTACTTGTATAATTTCCATTACATTTTCTTATTAAACATTTCAACTTTTAAATATTTGGTAAGTTATATATGTTTTTAAGAATGTAATTAAAATCATACAAGTTTCTCTTATTTCTTCAATAAAATTACTGTTTAATAATAATCCTTTATTTCATAGGTTACAATTTAAATTTCATTTAATACCATTAATAACCTAGCATTAAACCTCTTATTTCATTTAGGGTTTCAATTATTAATTACTTAGATTCCATTTCACTAGAATAATTGAAACTATTTATTTGTGGAAACTTAAGAACTAAATACCGGGTTAAATTTCAAATTATTTTAAAAATAATAGGTAAATATATATACTTACAACTTATAAATCCAATTATATTTAAAACAAATTAAAACTTTTGTTTATCAAAATAAATCTGTAGTAAAACTACCACAGTGGCCTTCCCACTTCGAAACTCGAAAATGAAAGTCGATGATGCGTGCACTCATCACCGAAATTATTTTCCAGCGACAGAGATGGGAGTATATAACTTATTTCTTTTCAAAATTTATTTTTAAACAATTCTTTCAAATTATTTGAAATATTTATATAAGAAAATACTTCTAATAGTATTATTATTATATTCCAAAATCAATTGAAAGAATTTCCAAAACCCCGGAACTAAGTTCTAAATTTTCCAATTTTATTTTCCATCTAATTTCACCTATTATTTATAAAATTTATTACCTAACAACCAATATATTGCAACCAAATATATATCTTATTTATAAAAAAACTTTATTTTATATATAGAAAATATAGTAGGCAATTTATTTCATTCACCTATATTAAAACAAATATTATGTCGGTATGTCCTATTAAGTGTTTAGAAATCCCTATTAATGTCACAGCGTCCCATGCATCAACTGGAATTTATAAATACAAAACGGAACAGATTAACACAATATTAAAACCCTTTTATAACACTAACAAATACGCTCTCCAATATATATACACTCAGTGACACCCATAGGGTGTTTCTACCTTATTGATAAAGAGTCAGACCCCACAAAGCTAAGGTTTATTGCTAAACGAAAGCTCTGATACCAGATGTAACATCCCTCCTTTTCGCACGCTTTAAATCGACACACTTGCCAATTCAAACCATACGGTAGGGCGGATTGTTATGGGGTAAATAAGAAAAACAAAGAAGAGGAAAAAACTAAACAGAATCTCACAGCGGAAGGATAAAATATAATAATAAATATACAGTTTATAAACTGTTTACAAAACATTTGATTCTTCTTCATACAATAAATGTCAGAGTTCACATACCAATAAATACCAGTGTAGCGGAATTAAACAGTGTAGTGAAATAATATAGTAGATAGTAATACTACAAATCTTTGTCTTCGTCCTCCAGAATAAAATCTTCAAATCCTGAAACGCTCAGACTGACCTGAGCGAATTGAAAAGACAAAACACTCGGGTCAGAACTAAAAGATTTTATGTAAGTTAAATCAACAGGGATAAATATGAGTGCAGTAACTTAAAAGATGCTTGGGATTTACAACTCTTAAGGATCCGTTAAACTATTTACCATGTAGTATATTTCGCTATTATAATAGTGTCTAATTGTAAAATAAACTTACTTTTAAATAGCGTTAAGGACTTACCCAATCTCCCCCTTAACGCAGTAATAGTTCCAGTAGTCCATCCAATATCATAGTCCCTCCTGATCGGGAAGCCACCAGAGGATACCACACGGGCTACGGGAGAAATCCAAACTCGTAGAAGGCTCGGTATGATAGGTGACACGACACAACTAGGCAATGTCAGGGTAGATATACCAATTACGCTTCCAACTCGGTGGTAACGCGTAACGCGCAGCTACCGCCCACCTCGAACAAACTCCTCCAAATCAAAGAAATCAAAAGTGAAGGTGGCCACCGAATCAATCCAAATTCAGAGTATAGTATCGAAGGGAAGTGTCCGATCAAAGGTGCTACCTTATTAACCCGTCAATCGCTTCTGTTTTAGCCACCTTATGCCAACTCACGGGAGTTGGGTCCACGTATTTACCTTATAGGAAACGCCGCCCCCAACCTACTTCATTCTGGAATCTCCACGCGTACACAGTTGTTAAAGTGGTTTTCGGAGTTGGTAGAGAGTATGACAACTTTCGATCCCGGTCTCTTCAACAACCAAACGTTATTATAACACCGCGGTCTTTAAAAATAGTTTATACATTCAAAACCAGAATAAAGTATCTATTTCAAAACCGTATAACTACGATATCCTTTCCATTTCAAAACAAACTCGTTTGATATTATTTTATAAAGCCTAAATTAATATAATATCATTTTATTTCAAATATATTTCTTTTCCAAAATCATATTGCTTTAAAATTTATAATATCTGGAAAACAAACATTTGAGTTATAACTTTCAAAAAATAATACTTCAAAACTCATAGCTTTAAGACCATAGTTCTAAAACTTGAATGGTTTGGATATTCAACAGTATATAGAATAAATAGTTTGAATTTAAAATTACTTTTAACAAAATTTCCGCGTCTTCACAATTTTATTCATTTAAAATTTAGTCTAAATCCATAAATTTTAAATTCACTTTCGTTTAAACAAACAACTTCAATTTCAATATATTTCTAACTTTTAGTATTTAACGATTTCAAAACTTAAGGTTGGAAATTTATATTCACAAATTCATTGTCCTATTATTTAGTTTTGAAATGTTTACTGTAACGACCCTGAATTTTGAACAATTTAAATTGAAAATATTTAATTAATTTTAAATATTTAAATGATGATTTAAATTAAATTCCTAATATAACTATGAGTTTGGCGATTAAATTTTAACGATTTCGAATTTTAATTTATTTTAAATTGATAACTGATTTAATTCTTGATTTAAAATTGTGAGATTTATTGGTTAATCGATTTGAGTTTTTTCCAAATTCAAATAAATTATGTTGTTTGTTTATAAAGAGATAGTTTCTTTTATAAATTGTTTTAAGTTAATATCTAGATAATGAAAGAATGACAATGTAAATATCTTACATTTTAAAATATAAGGTAAATATGTTAGATAAATTCTAATATCATGTTAACAAGAACTTCATTTGTATTGCAAAGCAATTAGACTAAACAAAAGAAACATAAATATTTATGAAGGCTTGCTAAAGAAGACAACATTATATTCATGTACAAACAAGATTAGGATAAGTATGTAGGCTTGGGAAGTAAGACAAGTATAATAAATGCAGCCACCCTCTCTCTGATTTTAGCCACCCTATACCCTGTACGCTCGGCCATCACGCGACCTTCTTTTATTTTATTTTCATTCGAAACCCTTAAAACTTTGCAATCGAAATGAAAGAAAAATAATGGCGGCCTCCTCTTGTCGTTTCCCTTTTCCAAATTAGGGTTTTCGAAAATCAGTAAATCGCGACTGTAGTGCTCGATTCAACTCAACTGCTTGATCGCCTCGAGATACTTCGGCCGCTTCTGTTTGTTCAAATTCGAAAACCAGGTGAGTGAAACTTTCACTCACATTTAATTTGAGCTCCATGATTTCTCTGATTTTGTTGGTGTTATTTCGTTTGAATGTTGATTTCTCTGATATTTCTATTCACTCGGGTTTGAATACTTAATTGACTTTTGGCTTTGGATTGAAACTGCTACAAGTGAATATATTTGACGATGCTGATTTTCGTTTATAGCCACCAGGATTTCGATTCCTGTAACATCGGTCATTTGATTTTGATTTTAGTACGAATGTTTGGGATGATTTATGACTTGTTCATAATCGTACATATTTTCGTTAGTGATTCATATTATTTGTTGCTTTGAATTCCTCTGTTTGTCATCAACTTGATATTATTTGTGAATCTCTTACTTGCCTCTATTTTTTTTTAATTTTTCATGGTTTTTTGACTTGAACTTTAATACGAAACTGACTTTGGGTTGCATTTGTTGGTTTGAATTCTCGGTCGTTCTAAAATGATTCCGAGAAAACAAATTTCGTCTTTGATCGAGACTGTCTATATGTGCTTGTCTGTAGCATCCCTGTACACATTTTTGGGTCAGGTATCATTGGCTTTGAGTTTGGTTATCTTGTCGATTCTGGCATCAATAATTTTATAAAACTTAAACATTACAACTAGTATACAACCTGATCTAGTTCATACTTTAAGATCTGATTTTGAAACTTTGCAAAAAAATTCAGTTTTTCAACTTTAAACCCAGATCTTTCCCGAGTTTTCTAAAACAAAGTTTTAAATATATAGATAAGGCACTGTTATACTTAAGTTATTATTTTGCTGATCCATTGCCTTTGTGAAATCTCAACATTCCATCTTTAAATATTTGTACTCAACATGTGTTTGTGGGTATTGAGTTGCATGGTGCATGTATTGTATCCATTCATATTGGACTGTGCTTGTGCACTTGTGCTTAGCCTTAAGGCCTAGTTCATGTTCAAGTTGATTGTTTGCTGCTCTGTCCATGTTTTCTTGTATCTGTAAATTGTAGATTCCGGCCACCTTACTGGGCGCTTCATAATGTATACATTTTGATAATTAAGTTGTATTTTTGTAACATTGGGCCTTGACTTTAATCTGTCCCTTCAACTTGAACTATTTGCTTTGATTTTGGTTGCTGTTCCTTGGGCCTTCTGCATAGTTCATGTGCATTTTCATTTTAAATTTGCAGTACTCCATTTTTATATTACATAGCCGGTTCAATTGAACTTCATTTGCACTGCATTACCACTGTTGTTATACCTTAGGTCTGATTATATTCACACTGCTTCTGATCACAGTTCATCTTGTCACTTGTTGTTGCACTGATTCTACTACTGCGCTATGCAGTAGCCTGGCTTGTGCATTTTAGGTGTTGTGAGCCATCGAGTCAGTACATCTTTATTTAGTTAGCCTCCAGTTCCGGGTTGCCTTAGTTCTGGTGCATGATATTCATGTCTTCACTATGTAGTTTGGTTTTGATACACGTGCACAACTTGGTTTTATTCATGGTGGAGTTTTGTTGCAATGGTCTTGAGTACCGATGTTTTGTTTTGTGTATGGCCATTCTTTGGTCTCTGACCTAATGTACTTGAAACTAGTGCATTCAATGTCAATATATTCAATGTTGTCTACATTTGTGACTTGAGTTTTTATTATAATCTGGTCGGGGTTGCATTTGCACTTCTTGAGGTAGAGCATTGTTCCTGGTATCAGCTCTCGACCAGTTCACTGTTGAGTTTTGCATTTGACATTCATCTGCATTTCTAGTTACTGTCTTTAGCTGTTCTTGCATTTACTCCAAATATTGTTGACACTGGGTTGCTTATTTGTTTCGACCTAAGTTTGATCATTGAAGTGCTGCATATTTTTTGTCGTGGCTCTGACCATATTGCCTATAATCTGGTCTGTAGCTCATTGCATACATTGATCTCTTTTGGTTAATTGCGTGAAGTCTGGTATTTGGGTTATTTATGAGTCTTGTGCTCGAGCTCCTTTGTTTCGACCTGTACTGTCTCCACTCTGATGCACTTTGGAGTTGGTTCTATGATATTGTGCATTTGACATTGTGCACACATGGTTATTTGAATACAGCAGCTTGGTCTGGCTTACATGTTGGTCTGGTTACAGTCTTGATTCATTCATGTGTATCAGTGATGCTTATGTCTTTGACTTCACTTGCATTTGTGTTCTGACCATATTCATTTGCATTGTGTAGTTGACTTGAGTCACTGATTTTTAGTCGAGACTCGTTTTAGATGTCTTGATCACTTGTACATTTTTAAATTGCACCTGTGTTGAATCCAGTTTCACAACACGGGTTTGACCTTGTGTTCGGGTGAGAACTTTCATTATGCATTTCCTGATCTGTTGCATGTTTCACATGTCGTAGTGGCGAGGCCGTACACGCGTGCATGTACTGCAGCCACACAGTTTTAACGTTTTAAAATATGGCGAGGCCGTACACGCGTGCGTGTACTGCAGCCATTCGATATTGATGTTTTAAATGATATTTCAATTGTTTGAATTGATTTGGTTAAATTTGATGGTTTTGTTGATGATCGCCGTTTAGGCAATTTTGATTGTTTTCTAAATTATCTTCGATAATAATCCCTTTATCCATCTTCGTTGATAACTTAAATCTGCTGATTTATTGTTTTAACACTGTTAAGTGTTATATTTACCGTTATCCGATTTCTTTGTTAAAAGGGTCGGATAGGTGAATCTATCTTTGACTGTCGTCTAATTGCTATTTAATTATTATTGCTTCTATGCACTAATAACTGAGTTTGAATTAGACTGACCCGTGCATTATTTTCTTTTGAATGTAATACTCGGGTCAGACCGAGTATTTTTATAGCTTGAAGATTTTCAGGCAGCGAAGTTAGAAAGAGAGGGGATACCGCTTCACTTTAGTTTCTTTTCAGGATTTTTGTACTTAAAAGATATATGTATACTCCGCTGTATTAAATGTAATTCATTGTATAACTCTGATATTTGTATATAAAAGAAAAGTTCATTTATGAGAAATATGATTATTATTTTGTGATTCTGTGACTGATTCTGTTTAAATGTTATAAACTAAATAACAATCCGTCATTTTGGACGTTTCTAGTTGGTTTAATTACCGACTAGAGGCGGTCAGAGCGGCGGGTCATTACAAAAGTGGTATCGGAGCTTTGGTTTACACAAAGCTTAGTTTATGGCGTTTAATATGAATAGTTACTAGAATCACTTTAAAGAAAGTGTTTTCAAATCTAAAGAAGATTAAAATTGTTTTCTTTAAAATAAAAAGTATTTTGAAAATTAGAATTATTTTTGAAAATTCCCCTCTCTAAATTTAGGTTTGCGATAGTTCTCTTCGGTGAGGTCTCCTTAGATTTGAGTCTCGATCATTTGAAAAAAAACCCATTATCGAATTTGTTGAGATTTATGAAAGAATAAAATATAAGTTAAGTGAATTAGTAAATTGGTTTAAATTAAATATTTTGGATATCTCCAGAGCAATATATTGGAAAATAAAATGACATGTCAATGTAGTTATAATCAAGCGGATTATTGAACCATGTCTCGGGAATTTGATTCTGAATTCTTTTGAAAATTGATTTCAAATGTTTTGAAGAATGATTTGTAAATAAATGGATTATAAGTACTTAACTTATAATATGGACTTTTGGTATATAACTGAGTTATATAAATTGAATTGAAGTGATAAAAGGAGATTATAAATCGAAGTTTTATAAATAGAAATGGAATTTGTAAAGATTGTTTATAATTCGAAACCAATTGAATTTGATAAATGAAACATAGAAGTTATTAAAGAAGATATATTCATGATTTTGGACAGCGAATTATCCTTTAAGTTAAATATTGTGATAATAAGAGTTTGGTTAGGAATTATATCCACGATTTTGGACAGTGGATAATTCTGAATTAAATGCGTAAAATATTGAAATTGGTTAACGAAGTATATTCACGATTTTGGACAGTGGATATATTATTAAATAAAATGAATATGTTTTAGGGAAATAATATTATGAAATGGAGTAAATCCATTTGAAGTTGTTTTGAAATGTGTTAAGAATTGAAAGCATAGATTTCAACACTCATTGTTGAAATAGACGTTTTCGAGTGAAATAAAAGGAAATGGTGGACTATAACATTGTTGTTATAGTAAATGATTTCTAAAAGGAAAAGTTTTATATATTATTGGGATTTATATATCTATCTTAAATTCGAATCCCTATACTAGTGATTTTGGGTCGTCGTAACGGTGTTTTACGCAACATTCGTTTTGACTCAAGTTAATGTGTTTAAAGAATGATTTCCTTTAAGAATGAAATATATACTTGATTATGATTTAAGTATATTGAATGTTTTCCAAGTGTTGGAAATAAATGGATTTGTGAATTACTTATTATTAAATATAAGTATGGAAATATTTTCCAATATGAAATGAAAGGTTTGAAATTTTATCTTTTAAAGATAAAGTGAAAAGTGAATGTTTTGAGATTTTATCTTTTCAAGATAAATTGAAAATGAATATATGGAATCGATTTGAAAATCGTATATTTATAGATATTTTGGAAATGTAAATTCACTATGGAATTTATAAAAGAAAGGAAAATTTGTTAAAAATAAATATTGATTTATTTTTGAAATGTGGAAATAAATTTACGGATTTGGAACGTAAGTTTAAAATACATCGGTAAAGATTTATTTGATTGATTTAAATGAACCATTTTAAGTTTAAAATGGATAAATATTTAGAAATGTTTCCGTTTAAGGAAATTGCTTTGAAATTTGTTTTCAAAGATTGAAAGGTGAAAAATGATTTGAAATTTGTTTTCAAATGGTTGAAGTGTGAAAAATATATCTTATAAAGATATTTTTGGGAAATTGTGAACAATTAGTTCAACTTGGAAATTTTCAAAATGATTGAATCTTGAGTTAAATTGAGTTTAACTTCGACACCGAATACAATATAAGTTGAGTTTTGAATTTCAAATGGACGATTTGGATTGTATGTCTAACATTGTGAATTGACGACATAGCAATTGATCTCTATTAAATATATATCTGTTGGTGGCGGAGAATTTATTCTCTTAGCTTAACACCCTTCTCTGAGACATACGAGCTCAGAGGTTATATATCGGTAGACATCAATTATGTGTTGAGAATTGACGATGTAACGTGAAATCCAAATCGAGTGTGAAGTTGATAATAAATTGGATTATGAATATGAATTGGGTTTGAGATAACCTTAAATTTCCAAATCGACTTAGAGGAAAATTTTAAATGGATAATGAAATGGAAAATTTATGAATCCTCTATTTGTTATGGGTATGAGATATTGTGGTTTTCAGAACGTATATATGAGAATACGATAAATTCGAAAACCATTAGTTTGGAAAAGTAATTGTTGTGGAAAACTTATGTAAGTACATGGGTATGATATGTACGAAGTGTGAAATGGAATATTATATATGTATATATGATATTATGTTTTTCAAATTGAGGATATGGAAAAGTACCTTCCATTTAAAATTTGTGAAGGTTGTTGGAACTCGATATGAGTGTCCATTTGAAAATCGTAGCTACGTTGTATTTCCATTAGTTGGAGTGACTATTTGTATTTCCATTAGTTGGAATGTCCATTTGGACTGGTATCCCTCATGATGGATCATCATGATGGGATAGTGTACTAGCGTAATTCGAGGGGAGAGATGCTTATGGTTACAAGCGATTCTACTGGGATAGTAGCGTAACCGCCGTGTAAACCGCGATGTAGATACACTCGGGTAGTAGCGTAATTTGAGGGGCGTGATGCCTACAGTTACAAGCGATTCTACTGGGATAGTAGCGTACCCGCCGTGTGAACCGCGTTCTATGGCGACAACCATGGCGAAATTCAAGAGATGAGAAATCTACGGTTACAAGCGATTCTACTGGGATAGTAGCGTAACCGCCGGGTAAACTGTGATCCATAGGGGAACGTGCTTTCCATATCCATTTTAAAAAAAAAAGATTTTAAAGTATTTTCACTGGGAGTTGAAGCAAGTATATTTAGTACTTGGAGATTTTTAGTCCTATGCCTGGCCAGCGTATGACTAATGTCTGTAAGAACGACAATAGACTTGTTAAATTTCAAGTTAGCAAGTATTTTCAAACTTTAAATAGCAAATCAATAGCCTGAAATTTAAATTACATAATCCCAACCTAATAAACTAAGGAAGAGGATCTTTGAAATGTTTTGAAAAGTCCACAGTTTTGGGAAAGATATAATATGCAAATCTAGAATATGAAGGATTTCGAGTTTAAATCTGAGTTTCGTAAGTCGAAAATTTTTGGTAAAAGATTTTTGCGTCTCGATTGTAGAAATCAATGAACAAAAGAGATAATGAACAAGGCTAGTGAAATAAAACAAATGGAATGAATCTTATATTTATTTATTTAATAAGTTTCGAACTTGGTAAAAAAAAATTGTGAAGGGTGTAAATATCGGTGAGATTTTAACAATCATTTTTCCTAACTTATAATTTCGGGACGAAATTCTTTTAAGGGGGGAAGGTTGTAACGACCCTGAATTTTGAACAATTTAAATTGAAAATATTTAATTAATTTTAAATATTTAAATGATGATTTAAATTAAATTCCCAATATAACTATGAGTTTGGCGATTAAATTTTAACGATTTCGAATTTTAATTTATTTTAAATTGATAACTGATTTAATTCTTGATTTAAAATTGTGAGATTTATTGGTTAATCGATTTGAGTTTTTTCCAAATTCAAATAAATTATGTTGTTTGTTTATAAAGAGATAGTTTCTTTTATAAATTGTTTTAAGTTAATATCTAGATAATGAAGGAATGACAATGTAAATATCTTACATTTTAAAATATAAGGTAAATATGTTAGATAAATTCTAATATCATGTTAACAAGAACTTCATTTGTATTGCAAAGCAATTAGACTAAACAAAAGAAACATAAATATTTATGAAGGCTTGCTAAAGAAGACAACATTACATTCATGTACAAACAAGATTAGGATAAGTATGTAGGCTTGGGAAGTAAGACAAGTATAATAAATGCAGCCACCCTCTCTCTGATTTTAGCCACCCTATACCCTGTACGCTCGGCCATCACGCGACCTTCTTTTATTTTATTTTCCTTCGAAACCCTTAAAACTTTGCAATCAAAATGAAAGAAAAATAATGGCGGCCTCCTCTTGTCGTTTCCCTTTTCCAAATTAGGGTTTTCGAAAATCAGTAAATCGCGACTGTAGTGCTCGATTCAACTCAACTGCTTGATCGCCTCGAGATACTTCGGCCGCTTCTATTTGTTCAAATTCAAAAACCAGGTGAGTGAAACTTTCACTCACATTTAATTCGAGCTCCATGATTTCTCTGATTTTGTTGGTGTTATTTCGTTTGAATGTTGATTTCTATGATATTTCTATTCACTCGGGTTTGAATACTTAATTGACTTTTGGCTTGGATTGAAACTGCTACAAGTGAATATATTTGACGATGCTGATTTTCGTTTATAGCCACCAGGATTTCGATTCCTGTAACATCGGTCATTTGATTTTGATTTTAGTACGAATGTTTGGGATGATTTATGACTTGTTCATAATCGTACATATTTTCGTTAGTGATTCATATTATTTGTTGCTTTGAATTCCTCTGTTTGTCATCAACTTGATATTATTTGTGAATCTCTTGCTTGCCTCTAATTTTTTTTAACTGTTCATGGTTTTTTGACTTGAACTTTAATACGAAACTGACTTTGGGTTGCATTTGTTGGTTTGAATTCTCGGTCGTTCTAAAATGATTCCGAGAAAACAAATTTCGTCTTTGATCGAGACTGTCTATATGTGCTTGTCTGTAGCATCCCTGTACACATTTTTGGGTCAGGTATCATTGGCTTTGAGTTTGGTTATCTTGTCGATTCTGGCATCAATAATTTTATAAAACTTAAACATTACAACTAGTATACAACCTGATCTAGTTCATACTTTAAGATCTGATTTTGAAACTTTGCAAAAAATTCAGTTTTTCAACTTTAAACCCAGATCTTTCCCGAATTTTCTAAAACAAAGTTTTAAATATATAGATAAGGCACTGTTATACTTAAGTTATTATTTTGCTGATCCATTGCCATTGTGAAATCTCAACATTCCATCTTTAAATATTTGTACTCAACATGTGTTTGTGGGTATTGAGTTGTACGGTGCATGTATTGTATCCATTCATATTGGACTGTGCTTGTGCACTTGTGCTTAGCCTTAAGGCCTAGTTCATGTTCAAGTTGATTGTTTGCTGCTCTATCCATGTTTTCTTGTATCTGTAAATTGTAGATTCCGGCCACCTTACTGGGTGCTTCATAATGTATACATTTTGATAATTAAGTTGTATTTTTGTAACATTGGGCCTTGACTTTAATCTGTCCCTTCAACTTGAACTGTTTGCTTTGATTTTGGTTGCTGTTCCTTAGGCCTTCTACATAGTTCACGTGCATTTTCATTTTAAATTTGCAGTACTCCATTTTTATATTACATAGCCGGTTCAATTGAACTTCATTTGCACTGCATTACCACTGTTGTTATACCTTAGGTCTGATTATATTCACACTGCTTCTGATCACAGTTCATCTTGTCACTTGTTGTTGCACTGATTCTACTACTGCGCTATGCAGTAGCCTGGCTTGTGCATTTTAGGTGTTGTGAGCCATCGAGTCAGTACATCTTTATTTAGTTAGCCTCCAGTTCCGGGTTGCCTTAGTTCTGGTGCATGATATTCATGTCTTCACTATGTAGTTTGGTTTTGATACACGTGCACAACTTGGTTTTATTCATGGTGGAGTTTTGTTGCAGTGGTCTTGCGTACCGATGTTTTGTTTTGTGTATGGCCATTCTTTGGTCTCTGACCTAATGTACTTGAAACTGGTGCATTCAATGTCAATATATTCAATGTTGTCTGCATTTGTGACCGAGTTTTTATTATAATCTAGTCGGGGTTGCATTTGCACTTCTTGAGGTAGAGCATTGTTCCTGGTATCAGCTCTCGACCAGTTCACTGTTGAGTTTTGCATTTGACATTCATCTGCATTTCTAGTTACTGTCTTTAGCTGTTCTTGCATTTACTCCAAATATTGTTGACACTGGGTTGCTTATTTGTTTCGACCTAAGTTTGGTCATTGAAGTGCTGCATATTTGTTGTCGTGGCTCTGACCATATTGCCTATAATCTGGTCTGTAGCTCATTGCATACATTGATCTCTTTTGGTTAATTGCGTGAAGTCTGGTATTTGGGTTATTTATGAGTCTTGTGCTCGAGCTCCTTTGTTTCGACCTGTACTGTCTCCACTCTGATGCACTTTGGAGTTGGTTCTATGATATTATGCATTTGACATTGTGCACACATGGTTATTTGAATACAGCAGCTTGGTCTGGCTTACATGTTGGTCTGGTTACAGTCTTGATTCATTCATGTGTATCAGTGATGCTTATGTCTTTGACTTCACTTGCATTTGTGTTCTGACCATATTCATTTGCATTGTGTAGTTGACTTGAGTCACTGATTTTTGGTCGAGACTCGTTTTAGATGTCTTGATCACTTGTACATTTTTAAATTGCACCTGTGTTGAATCCAGTTTCACAATACGGGTTTGACCTTGTGTTCGGGAGAACTTTCATTATGCATTTCCTGATCTGTTGCATGTTTCACATGTCGTAGTGGCGAGGCCGTACACGCGTGCGTGTACTGCAGCCATACAGTTTTAACGTTTTAAAATATGGCGAGGCCGTACACGCGTGCGTGTACTGCAGCCATTCGATATTGATGTTTTAAATGATATTTCAATTGTTTGAATTGATTTGGTTAAATTTGATGGTTTTGTTCATAATCGCCGTTTAGGCAATTTTGATTGTTTTCTAAATTATCTTCAATAATAATCCCTTTATCCATCTTCGTTGATAACTTAAATCTGCTGATTTATTGTTTTAACACTGTTAAGTGTTATATTTACCGTTATCCGATTTCTTTGTTAAAAAGGTCGGATAGGTGAATCTATCTTTGACTGTCGTCTAATTGCTATTTAATTATTATTGCTTCTATGCACTAATAACTGAGTTTGAATTAGACTGACCCGTGTATTATTTTCTTTTGAATGTAATACTCGGGTCAGACCGAGTATTTTTACAGCTTGAAGATTTTCAGGCAGCGAAGTTAGAGAGAGAGGGGATACCGCTTCACTTTAGTTTCTTTTCAGGATTTTTGTACTTAAAAGATATATGTATACTCCGCTGTATTAAATGTAATTCATTGTATAACTCTGATATTTGTATATAAAAGAAAAGTTCATTTATGAGAAATATGATTATTATTTTGTGATTCTGTGACTGATTCTGTTTAAATGTTATAAACTAAATAACAATCCGTCATTTTGGACGTTTCTAGTTGGTTTAATTACCGACTAGAGGCGGTCAGAGCGGCGGGTCGTTACATTTACATAATAGATCAGAGTCATTTAAATTAAAATTCCAATTACTAACAACTTAAATATTTCCTTCAATTTATTATGCTAGAAATATTCGTTTAATTTATCTTAAATAAAAATCCAGTTAGAAATATCATACCTTTAAAGTTTCCAATTTTAATAAGTTTGCATCAACTTATGGAGAGAAGTTTTTAAATAAGTTCCATCAAATAAATTTCCAATTTACCTCCCAATCTTAACTGATTTAAATCATTAAAACTCTATATATACATACGATATCTTAAGCATGTCCTTAACCATTTAACATAAATAATCAAACTCCATTGTTCAACTTATTTATTTTTATTTAACCGATTTAAATATAACTTAAATTCGAAAATTTAACTATATATGTATATATAAAATATATTTATATAATATCCAAATTTAATATTTATTAAGCCGTATCTTATCCAAACAATATTTCAATTTGTACAGGACATTGATTTAATTCAATTTACTATTAATATTATTAATTCATTAACTAAATTCACTACTTACATTTTTTCTCTTATATGCAACTCTTAGCCTAGTATACCAATTTACATCACTTCAATTTATTCGTCATTTTGTTTCAACTGTAAATACTTAGCCTTATATTCCCAAGGTTTCATTTCATTCTCAGCATTTGCTTCATTATTAATTATAAAATCTTTATTTCTTCAAAATTAAATTTACGTAAATCTTATTAAAATGACAAATTTAATTAACGAAAATTACGGATCGTTACATTTATAAAGTATAATATACCATCTAACAAGCAATGAACAATTTTTGATTCATATCCTACCACTCATAAATTGCTCTATCATATATCATCTAAGGTTTATCACCGAAGAAAAATGAAAATTTTCTATATTGAAGATTTGTAGGACAAACTAGATTAATATTGTGATCCATGATTTTTATTAAAACGTTCTTAAATGAGGCGATGCATCTTGAGAGTTACCCGACTCTCCTACTCCTCAGATATTTTGTCATAATGTAAGCTGCTAAATATGGTCATCTATATAATTATACAATAGGAAAAGCTATTAATGAAAATGAAGGTGTAGTTGGTGGATAAGGGCCATTTTTTTGCATATAACTTCTGATTGTTTTTTTTCATGTACATTCTTGGTTCCTATAGCTTGTGTCATTTTAAAGCCAAAATTTGAACAATATTTATCAAGAAGTGATGATTTATAGAATACAAGAATTGGTACTACCATAGTAGGTTGATGAGCATTAATGTTTTCACATATAAATTGATTGTTTCATATTATTATTTTTGGCATGCTTTAGGTTGCATCTTGGGTCACTTTTAAGGTTAAAATTTGAGTAAAATAAATAAGAAGTGTGGTTCATAAGACTGAAGCACTGGTATTCTTATAAATTAAAGATGCATACAACTAATATAATTACATATTTTGTCGGTTTTTTTAAAATGCAACAAACTGATATTATAGATTTGTATCATTTTTTTATTTCTTTTATTTCCTTAATTTGTTTATCTATGGAATAAATCTTAGGTATGAACTAACAATCATATTAATGATTACAATTTTGAAAAAAATTATACCACATAAAAAAATCTTACAAAACAAAATATTGCCAAGTTAGTATGTTAAAAAAATCTATAATGGACTACAACTTTAGGTGATTACGTACTAAACAAAGCTTCTAAACTCTAATCGGTCCTACTAGTTGCTTTGAATTATCATAAAATTCACAATAATAATAACTTATGAAAGCAAAATTAATCTGATAAAAGAAATCATGTTAAGTAATTGTTTTAATTTGTATTAAAAGAACAAATATCCATACACTAGCTCTAGCGTTATCACAAACACCATGAATGCATCAAAATAACGGTATGATATAATATAGCGAACTAATCGATAGAACTATGTATTAATCATCGCTTACTAAAACATCTCATTGATAAAGTATTAGGCTAGCACACTTAAATTTAAACTAAGAAATAACATATAAACTGAAATATGGACTAAATTATTTAATGAACAGTTATTTTATTTCACAATTGGCATATAAGAAAAGGAAACGTGTTGTTTACAATATAATACCACCTCTGCTTATGCCACAAAGTTGCAACCAAATAACATAAATATATGGACTAAAACTAGGGTTGTAGGATACGATGGAATAATACACTATTAGCATCAACTTATGTTTTTTCGTTGAAAATCTTGAAATTAATAATGCATAAGGTAAAATTTTAATATTAAAAATTCTGAAAGACATATTTATCAAAAATTTTACATTATTTTCATAAATGTCCCAAGTCTAACAAATTAGGAACAACATATAAATCTCAAAAATTCATGATATTTTTGTTTGTATTCTAAATTATATAGTGAAGTTAACAAAAAACTACAAACCCTAATTAGAAAAAGAAAGTTTACTCTTTAATCAATCAAAAGTAAAACCCTTTAAAGAATTTTTAGTTTCGATCTGTTTATACCTATGTTATTCGATTGTTGATGACACGTTGGTGAATTGACTTAAAAGCCCAATTTTATCGATGTTTATTACATTGCTTCAACGAAATCTGAATAATCTTTGCTTGAATTTTCTCGATTCTTCCTTACATGATTAGCAAAGGTTGATCATTTGAGATTATCGACTTCGCTGCTATATTGTTGCAAAACTTTGCTTTGCCTTATATTCGAGTTTGATGATAAGCCGTGCTTCCAATAAAAAGAATAAAATATCAATAATGCGGGAGATAAGGAGGAAATGTCCTTGTTTAGTCAGTGAGTAATTAAGAACGTGGGCATTCGTAATGACAGAATATTCATATCATCTGTTTGAACTTTAAAGTATATTTTGGATATTTCAAAAGCTTCAAAATAGATATCCACATTATATATAGACATAGGTAAGAATAATTATACCCAAAATTTGTGCAAGCCAAATATACCCAAAATTTATACAAGCCTAATATTTCAAAAGCATCAAAACTGGACAACCCCAAGTCAAAAGCAAATGAAATCGCCGAAGCTAAAGCCAGCCCACAACCCCATTCAATCCACCTGGCCCCTTCAATTTCTTTGAGATAAATCCTTCTGCTACATAAACCCTTATTCATTCTAAAAAGACAAAAAATTAACGCATCTTCTCCGCTTGATTAGCTCAAACTTTACCGATTCCTCAATCTCCATTTTCACGAGATTTCCCTCACGTTGTTTTCTTAACGAATACTATACTGCCATCTACATTAACCAATCTTGATACATAAGATATCACTTTGATGATCAAAGTTTGACGTAATCTTCTCCGTTAGTGCACGTCTATTGATTTTTCAAAACAAGCTGACTTAAAAATTGGTATTTTCTTATTTTAGTTAGTTATTAAAATTATTAAAGCTATGTTTTTCTGTTTATTTTTCATATGTTAATTAGAATATATTTTCCATCCATTCTTTGAGACAATCGTTGATATTAATTTCGATATTTTATTTTTCTATTTATAAATTAGACCAGATTTCTACCTCTGCACCCATAAAATCATTGACTTATAACAGAAGGTTTCCTTCCTTTTAGAAGCCATCTTCACCTTCAGCTACACGACTAATCAATTAAGTGCTTTCTCCTTAGTAAGTTCATTGATTTAGGGAGTTAATTCTTTTTTCTTTGTGCATGATCAATTTAGATTTTACTTTATTCATTTTGTTTTATTTTAAATTTTTTAAAAGGCTTATACTTTTTTTTGTTAATACAGTAAGTTATATTAATTTCAATCCACAACCCACAAAAAAACAGCCCCTGAAACTAAAGTCCAGCCCACAACCCCCAACCCAACTAAAGTCCAGCCCACAACCCCCAACCCGGCCCATGCCATTTCTTTGAGATAAATCCTTCTACCACGAAAGCCCTTATTCATTCTGAAAAAACAAAGCACTACCGCATCTTCTCCACTTGATTAGTTCAAACTTTTATTGATTCCTCAATCTTCATTTCCCTCACATTGTTTTCTTAATGGATATTATACTGCCATCTACATTAACCAATCTTGATACATAAGATATCATTTTAATGATCGAAGTTTGACATAATTTTCTCTTCTGGTGTACGATCGTTGATTTTTCAAAACAAACCGACTTAAAAATTGGTATTTTCTGATTTTAGTTAGTTTCTAAAATTGTGTTTTCCTGACAAACACTATTGACCAAGTGGTTAATTGATTCGGCTTTGGTGCAAGAGGTCACAAGTTCGAAACTTGCTTTCGAACGTTTATTGACATGGGATATGTTGTCCCAAATGATTTGTTGTATATAAAGTACCATTTCAAAAAAAAAAATGTTTTACTATTTATTTTTCGTATGTTAATTAGAATATATTATCCATCCATTATTTGAGATAATCGTTGATATTAATTTCGATATTTTATTTTTCTTTTTATAAATTAGAGCAGATTTCTACCTCTGCACCCATAAAATCGTCGACTTATAACAGAAGGTTTGCTTCCTTTTAGAAGCCATCTTCACCTTGAGCTACACGATCAATCTTTTAAGTGCTTTCTCCTTAGCTAGTTCATTGAGTTAAGGAGTTAATTCTTTTTTCTTTATGCACGATCAATTTTGATTTTACTTTATTTATTAAAAAAACAGTTTTATTAAAGGTTTATACTTTTTTATGTTAATGCGGTAAGTTATATTAAATTTCAATCCACGACCCGTAAGGAAAAACAACCCGCCGATACTAAAGCACAGCCCACAACCGGCCCATGCCATTTCTTCGAAAACAGCACCGCATCTTCTAATTTATTTGTTCGCTTTTGTAACGGCGGCGCTTGATTAGCTCAAACTTTTACCGATTCCTACTTAATCTCCAATTTTACGAGATTTCCCTCACACTGTTTTCTCAACAGCCACTACGCTGCCATCTATATCAACCAATCTTCATACATAAAAAGTCACTTTGATCATCAAAGTTTGACGTAATCTTCTCCGCTGGAGCACTGCCATTGATTTTCAGAACAAGTTGACGGCCTCTTTAAAAATTGGTATCGTCTGATTTTAGTTGGTTATTGAACTTACTAAAGTTGTGTTTTTTTTTTCGTATGTTAATTAGAATGCATCATCTATCCATTATTTGAGATAATCGTTGATATTAATTTCAATATTTTAATTTTCTGTTTTTAAATTTTTATGCACGATCAATTTAGATTTTATTTATTTGAAAAAAAAAACATTTTTTTTTTCAAAGGCTTACAGTTTTTGTTCATACAGTAAGTTATATAGTTATAATGGCTAAATCCGTGCATGATATTGTATGAAACGTCATAGCAAATGATATATCTTTTTAAACAGGATTGCGAAGTCCAAATCTAATAAGTAAGAGTGAGTATGTGTGAGTGTGCGATAAAGATACACAAAAAGTTGAGTTTGTCAGCCTGCAACTACAAAAATATTATTACTTTTTGAGTAGAATACAAGGGCATGAACTGATTTTGTCAACCTACAACCAGGCACAAAAAATTTCCATTTGTCAACCAAATAACTTCCTAGATCCCATGTTTCATATTTGAGGAATATGGAATCTATAGACAGTGTGCAAATATTGATAGGACCTGGTACATTTTACTATTTAGAAATTAAGGTTTATGCTTTTAGAACTTAATGTAATGTCTGTACTATTGTATTTGCACCTCGTTTAGAGAGATATATCAATCTAATTATTGTATAATTATCAATTGAAAGCTGAAAAAATTATGCAAGCTATACATCACATACAGGTAATGGTAAATAAACTGTCCGAACAAAAGCAATATCCTTGTCATGTACCTCACTCTATGACAGTAATTACACAAAATATATTAAGTGCATACGAAATAAAATAGTTGTTGGAGAACATCGAGCATATTGATCAGTTGGATGTTAATATGAAGTGTGTTGAATCTTAGGTCAGTTGGACGTATAATATGAAGCGTGTGGTTTATAATGAAGTCCCATATAGTGAAGTGCCAGAGAAGTGCATGTTAGTTGCCTGTCAATGTAAAGTTAATTGGTAGGCCAACCTTATTCCTATATGTTACCAACCTCCGTGTTATGAAACCCCCTTCCACTTCCATGTGCTGCATTAATCATGATCTGCGTATTGGTTTTAATCGATTTTCTGTTTGATACTTAAACAGGAAGTTTGAAGCATATAGATAAACATGTGGTCGGAACTTCCTTTGGACATGCTCTTATTAATTTCGAAGGGATTGGCACTTGATGATTTAATAATATTTTCTTCAGTTTGTCGCTCTTGGCGTTATGCATACACAGTCACCAAACATAATCGCGGTGATGAAGCGCCATGGTTAATGTATTCTGGAGGAGAACAGGAACCAAATACTGCTGTTTTCTACAACATGTCCCACAAAAAGGAGGTAAAGATTGGAGGTCAACCTGGCCGTTCTTTGCACAAGAGGATATTTTTAGGATCAGCGCATGGTTGGTTGATCACAGCCGATGAAAAATCAGAACTTTCACTTGTAAATCCATTTACAAGGATACAAATTGATCTTCCTTCGGTTACGACATTCGGAAACTTTCTTCCAATCGCACGGGATGCCAACCGTGAAGTCACACATTACCATTTTAAAGATGACGAGGATAAAGTGCATCGCAAAGTTTTCACCGCAGAAGAACTTCGATATTTTTCGTATGGAAAAGCAACATTGGTATGTTGTGGAGATGGTGGAAAAGTAGAAGATGATTACACTGTAGTGGTCCTGCTTCCTAACCTTTATTGCATAGCATACGCAAGACGTGGGGACGAGAAGTGGACAACTCTTGCTAACTATAAACAGTGCAGAGAAGCGATTTCAGGCGACGTCAATGAGGCTAAAGTGTACACTATTATTTGGTCTGGAATGGTCGAATGCTGGGACTTTAGCAGAAAAAACCATGTTGTGCCAGAACCTGTAATATACGTTCCTGAAGATCGAAAGTTGGCCTCGTATTCCTGCGAGTATGCGTTTTACCTTGTACAGACACCATGGGGTGATATATGGCATGTACGGAGAAGGAGAAAAGGATGCATCCCAAAAGGCGGGTATCTCACTAGAAAGATTTGGATCTACAAAGTTGATTTTGCAAAGAAAAAACTGATACGCGTTAAGAGTATAGGAGAGTATGCTCTTTTCGTAGGAGGCAATGTGCCCCGGTGCGTGTCTTGCAAGGATAATCCAAATCTCAAACCCAATTCAGTCTACTTTACGGATGATAGTCCTCCCATGAAAAGCTCGGATAGGATGAGAATGTTTCGAAGAGACATTGGCATCTACTGCTTTGATGATCGAAGCATTGAGCTTATCATGCCTAAAAATTCATTGTTAAAGTGGCCACCACCTGTTTGGCTTCGGCCTCCAATTATTTGAATTATCATTATCTTATTAATTAATTAATGCTTCTAGCAGCTTTTCATCAATAATTGAGAATTCCTTTAATCCAATGCTGCTATAGCCTTTCAATCAGTAAATTACTAGTTATATATGTGCGTTCACATTACTCATCAACCTTGTTATGTATGTACTTACTGGGTTAAACCTTGTTATGCAGTTGCTTGGTAAACATTACTTATCAACCTTGTTGTGTAGTTACTGGTTTCCTTTTTTATTAATGTGACGACTGAAATGGATTTGTTAGGTTGAGTTGGCTGGTGGGTACTTGGTTTGTGTTTCTTACTTCAATTTCTGCAAATATGACTT
The DNA here is from genome assembly GCA_030765085.1 of Allium cepa. Taxonomy (NCBI): domain Eukaryota; kingdom Viridiplantae; phylum Streptophyta; class Magnoliopsida; order Asparagales; family Amaryllidaceae; genus Allium; species Allium cepa. The sequence goes on along the minus strand of CM060946.1, from coordinate 99,660,654 downwards.
GCCTTTGCTTGAGATTTTCTGCACTGTAGCGTGTGATGCTCGTTGTTCTCAGTCTTGTATTCTCTGTGACCTAAACTGCGTGGGTTTAGTCACCAATTCATCGATAGCACCAAGAAGCAAGAGGCAGCTGGTCAATAAAGTAAGCGCATTAAATATACTGGCAGGGTGCACATTTGACGTGCAAATGCACACCGCTGGTGGAGTAATGGGCATGCATGAAATATAGAACAATAGTGCAGCACCAGTTAGCTCCACTGGTCGAGACAAACCGATTGAACTCTTTTTTGTTATTTTGTATGCAAATTAGAGAGGAGGAAATGAAAATGTTAGTTAGGCTACTGATATCCGAAGTTAAAAGGTCCAGTTATCTGGTAATGATTTTCCAGGGATAAAAGATTGATCTTCTCATTTATTCTTTTTATGTTAAGCTTAAAACAATCTAATCCTCCTTATCCTATTGCGCATCACATTATTATATTTAATTTATCTAATTAAATCTCCTGAGTAACGCTAATAAAGATTAGAAATGTCATAGACTTCCATTTTAAAGAATTTCGTCTTCATAATTTAGTAAGGACTACGTAATAAGCATATTAATCATGCAAACATCTGTAATATCACCTAACAACAATACTAGTCTACCCGATTGACAAAAAGTCTATATACAACAAGCATAAAGCATACCATCAAAACAATGCATGATAAGTCTCTTTAATTATGTCTTCCATCTTCCAAGTACAGTATTTCTCGTTGTCACTCCATTAGACTTTCACTAACTTGATTGTCTTGTTTCTTAACATCTTCTCATCTCTTGTCACAACTCGCACTAGTTGCTTAACAAAATTTATATAAGCTTCCACTACTAAATCCTCCAATGCATCCAGAGCGATAGTAGTCATTGGATCATGTACATACTAAGATGAGAAATATGAAACACATTATGGAATTCTACCAAACTATTCGGTAATTCTATTCTATAAGGGAGATTCGGAATCCTCTCTATAATAGAAAATAATCCTACATATTTCATTGCTAATTTCCCTATCTTTCCAAACCATACCATGTCCTTTATCGGTGATACTTTAATAAAAACATGGTCTCTAACTAAGAACTCTAAATTCTTACGCTTTTTATCCACGTAACTTTTCTACCTAGAATGAGTTTCCTTCATCCGTACTCGGATCAACTCAATCTTTTATGTGGCTTCATTCATCATATTTGGACCAAGAACTAATATGTCTTCAGTTTCCAACCAACATGCTAGTAATTTGCAGGACCTTCCATACAAAGTTTCAAAAGACGTCATCCCTATGCTAGTCTGATAACTATTATTATATGAAAACTCAACTAAGCGCAAATGGTCTTTCCATGGCCCACCAAAATCTAGTACACGAGCTCTCAACAAAACTTAAAGTACCTTATAGACTCTCTCTGTCTTCCCATCCATTCGCGAGTGATGGGTGGTACTTATCTTAAGCTTGATACCTAACACCTCTTGTAGACTCTTCTAAAATTTACTAGTAGACAAAGTATCTTGTAACTGCCTATACTACTAGGAATCCCATTCAGTCTAACAATGTTCTTCATAAACAATTTAGATAATGCAGGCGTCGTCCTGATCGACTTAATGAGTATGAAATGTGCACTCTTGGTCGCTCTATCCAGTATAATCCAAATACGCTCATTTCACCTATACGACCCTAGCAGCCGTCAATAAAATCCATGGATATAGAATCCCATTTCCAAACGGTATATCTAAGGGCTGAAGCAATCCACTTAGCTTCTGATGTTTGGCTTTCTACTTATTGGAAATTCGCATGTTGCTTTACCTATAAGCCTACATCCCTTTTCATACATTCATAAAAAAAACTTCACTTCAAATCTCGATACATCTTACTTCCTCCCGGATGAATAGTAAACTTCGATCGATGACAGTCTCTAAGAACTTCCTTAGGTCACCAATATCTGGAACACATAACTGTCCCTTCTTCCTTAACCATCCCTTCTAGTCAAAACTAAAATCTTTCAAATCATCAATCTCTGTTCCACCCTTCAAATTTCTATCTGTTCAGCTAATAATGGATCATCTCTCAACTTAGATGTAACCCTTTTAATCAGTACTGGTCGAACTTCTAAATAAGACAATATAGCAGTATTCTGACTAAAACTAGCAGTCGGTCTTAACTGCATATTACAAGCAGTCAAAGCCTCTAAATCCTTCCATTCTGCCAACCTAGCTAACATCACATTTTAGTGTTTTCTGCAAAGTGCATCTGTCACTCTATTTCCTTTTTCTGGTGTATAATCAATACCGAAATTATAAGCTACTAAAAATTCCCGCCACCTCTGCTATCTCAACTCCTTCTGAGACCTAAAGACTTGTGATCTGGATATAACTTGAATCTTCTCCCAGTAGATAGTTCCTTCACACTTTCAGAGCAAAGATCACGACTGTTAACTCAAATCATGAGTCAGATACCTCACTTCATGTGGTCTAAGCTATCGAGAAACATAGGTAATTGCTTTATTCATTTGCATCAACACGTCCCCTAATCATGTTCTACACACGTCTGTATACCCACCAAATCTTGATTCCCATCTAGAACAATTAACATGGATGCATTGTCAATAAATGCTCTAGCTTCTAGAACGCTTCCTAAATTTACTAGACCGAATAAATTTCATGCCCTTTTTGGTTAGTTTAGTCAGAGGTTCTACTATCTGAGTGAAATTCCTTATGAATCTCCAGTAATAGCCGACTGTCTTTGGTTTGTGTTTCTTACTTCAATTTCTGAAAAAATGACTTGCCTTTGCTTGAGATTTTCTGTACCATAGTGTGTAATGCTTGTTGTTCTCTGACCTCTATTCTCTGACCGCTGATCAGGTTGTTTTGATGTTGGTGTGTTACACATCCAGGCCACTAGCATCACCAACGACCGCTTGAGTTGATCAGTGACCTAAACTGTGAGCGTTTAGTCGCCAATTCATCGGTAGCACCAAAAAGCAAGAGACACTTGGTCAATAAAATAAGCACATTAATATATAGGAGGTGCACATTTGATGTAACACCCCAGATTTTGATAACATTCCTTAGTATATTTAATTAGATAATTAAATAAAATAATGTGTCAATTAGAGCGTTGAGATTTGATTTTATTAAAAGGGGCAGCCGTGCCATTAACAAGTGAAACCAAAAGGGTTTTAAAATGAATTAGAGGATGAGTAAATTAGGAAAGAGGCCATTCCTATATCTTCTCCCATAGCCATGTATTATGCACGTTCACTTCATTTTATTTCATTTTCAAAATTTAAAAGAAAGCAAGGACGACCATCACTAATAAGAAAAGAGGAAAAAGAAAGAAGAAAGCTAGGATGAAGCTAATACAAATCAAATCTAATCATATCTCAATCTCTTTAATCGCTAAGCCTAAGGTGAATAATGTTTTCAATATATTGCCATGTTTTGAGTGATTGATTGTTTGTATATACTTGTTGATGAATCGTACATGTTCATATAGAATTTTACGATACGTTTTAATGTAAACCCTATTAAATGACATCTTTATGTCTTGTGAATATTTATTTAGATCAGAAAATAAGTTTTGGAGATGGGTTTCAATTTTAAATTTTTTTGGAATTAAAGTGGAATTTATATGAATTTTCCAGTAAAGAAAATGTTATTTTGGGTTATAAATTATTACGGGTAAATAAATAATTATTTGGATCGAAATTTTTTATATGTTAGAGAACATATATAATTTGATTTACTGAAATTTTTTCAGATTTTTCCTAAGAGTTTTAATGGTTATATAAAATTATATAAGGTATGAGACTTAAGTGTTTTATATAATTATGGGGGAGAAGGGGGTTTTGTAAAATGGTTAATTTGCCAAAAATGGAAAGTCAGCAGCACTTTTGAAAAGAAAAACCTGGCAACCAATTAGATTTAGACAAACAAGGTAGGTTAAGTACAAAAGAATTATTTTAAAGTATGAATAAATAGCCTTTTTACCATTTCGTCTCCTTCAGCACATAGGTTCCGCCTCCATACTTGACACAGTCGAAACCAATGCATATGGTATCAGGTAACTAGTATGTAATGAATCGAAAGAAGGCGAAAGGTATAGGGTCAAAATCAGGGGGTTCTGAAAGAGATGGGGCTTTGCTTTGGTTTCAAAGGAAAAGAATGCCTGCTTGCTTTCGACTAAGTTTCTTTCGACATAGTTAGCTTTCGACTAAGTCAAATAGTTTAAAAGGAATGGTATCGGTTGGGTTGCTCTTTTATTTTAAATGATTGCTTTCGACATGGTCGAAGCCTTTAGCTGCCACTTTCTACCTTTTAATTCAGATGGTTTCGAAGGGGCCCCTTTTGTTTTCTAAAATTAGACCACCTCTCCATTGTTTTCAAAAGGATGGTTTTGACACTATATTTTATGACTTAGGAAATGGTTTCGAAACAACTGCTTTCGACTTAGATGATTTTAAATGCCTTTTTTCTTTTAAATGAAGTATAGCCCAAAATTGATTTTGAAAGAGAGGATTTGAATGGTTTCAAAAGGTTCTTTTGACTTTAATGGGTTTATGTCATTTTGCTCTACTTGAAGGCATAATCAAAATGATTTTAATCGAAACGTGCTTCGACGTAGCCAACTTCGAAACTGTTTTGAAAAGTTTTCACGTGTTTTAAATTGAACCCAAATGCTTTTGGAAGGTTTATGCACTACAATAAAAATACCCTATTACAACACCATTTTTACAACGGTCTTTAAATGTCTGTTGTAATAGAACTCTATCACAAGCGATTTTATTAGGCTTGTTGTAATAAATAGTACTTTTTAACAACTCTTTTTCTTTGCACTTGTAATAGACATCTATTATAATATTTTTTATTTGTCTATTGTAATATATGCCTATTACAATTATTTTATACCCATTGTAATAGATATCAGTTTTCATTTTTGTTTGTCCGTTGTAATAGATGCATATTATAACAATTTTCTTTTGTCCATTGAAATAGATTCCAATTTTAACAATTCCTTTTTTTGCTGGTTGTAATATATATATATATATATATATATATATATATATATATATATATATGTATATATATATTTATATATATATCACAACCTTTTTAGTTTACCAATTGTAGCAGATACCAATTTTCATCAACTCTTAACCGTTCATCATCATCATCGATTATTTTTAATAATTAATTTGTAATATGAAATAATTATAAATACTAATAATCATTATTCAATAATTAGTATAAGAATTAACTAATAATTAATAAATCAAGAAATAAAAAGCAATATTTAATGATTATCATTAAATAATTAATGTTGGATAATTAACAATTAACGATTAAAATGAATATTTAATACTGAAAATAAGGGACACTTCACTGGAATCAAACTTAATACACAATACATCCTCCTCAAAAAATAATATAAATTACATCTCTATTTTCAGATATTACAATTTTCTTTCCTACAACACCCCTCTTCTCCATTGAAGCAATGTTGATTCTTCATATGTGGATGTTATTCTCACATACATAATTAAAATATGTACCCCATTAATTATCAATCTTCAAAACACAATGACTTTTTGTACAAATGACGGAGTAACAAACTATTTTCACCATCAAATTACAAATTTTATTTTATTTCTGATGAGTGGCATGTGCATATGTAACAACAACGGCATGACAAGTTATTCGCCCGCGCGCCCTTGTCCAAAGGTGGAGTTCAGGGTGGAGTCCCAAAAAAAATTAAATTGATGTTTTTCAAATTTTCTGCAATTATATCGTTTGATTGCAGACAATTCAGCAATTATATATAATAATTGCGGAAATGTCCAAACTTTTAGCTCCAATGAAAGTTTAAATCCAAACTTTGGGCTCCAAAACCCCAATTTTTGGCTCCAATGTCCACAATTCTTTTCACCCCTTATCGGATCATTCCTTATCCTTTCATGTATTCTTCCCTTATTAGATCCACAGATCTTCCCGAGATCCCCAAAACATGACACATTCTCCATCATCAATTCCACAAACAATCACCACAGAGCTCAAATCCAAATCGATCACAAACAATCATCACTTTTATTGTAGTTGTTAACCTTTTTAATTTGACATCATCTTTATTAACTATTAAATATAATCGTCTATGAAATGGAATGTAAACTATATTTAGTTCAAAACTGTGTTATCATGTCTGCTAATATCATGTTTTTTTATTTTCAAAATGTGTAAATGTACATATGGAAAGTTAGGTCCGGTCAAGATAAAAGTTTCTGATAATATTTGTTACTGGTCCCATTTTGGTTAGCACATTACTTTCCCTCCTTGTTTCCTCCTAAACTTTATTTCCCACTTATCCTTCTTCTTAGTTTTCAATTTGCACAGCCACTATCTCAAACCAAAATATAACTCCACATTCCTCCGCACAGCTTCATCGCCTCCTCCATTGAGTTCCTCCCCTCGTTCTCGTAAATCTTTATTTTCCCATCCGTTAGAAAGTAAACCTTACTTCCGCTCCATCTCCTTCTCATAGTACAAAACTCTTTCCCTTCAATTATTTTCTTCTATAGGGAATGCCGCAGCGAAATGAGACGGTTCACTACTGAGCTAATCGGACGGCGACGGAAGGAGTCCGTGTGCCGCACACATCACCGCAAGCATGCTTATCGATTAGCTCCTTTTGATTTCTCAATCTTCTTTCCTTTCTCTCAGTAAAAATCCCAATTTATTTTTTGCAATAGTGGAAGAAATTACAGCTAATACACTTGATTCCTCTGGATCTGAGTGCAAAACCCTAGTTCATAGCTCCTGTGAACTCGGGCGACTGCTAGGGCATGGAACGTTTGCGAATGTGTATTTGGCAAGAAATATGAAGATGAATTTGAACATCGCCATGAAAATCGTGGCGAAAGAGAACGTTATACAAGTAAACATGATGGGCAGGTTAAGAGAGAGATTTCGGTGATGAAAATGGTTTCGCACCCTAATATAGTGGAGTTGCATGAAGTTATGGCAACGAAATCAAAGATTTTCTTGGTGATGGAACTTATGAGCGGAGAGTTATTTTCGAGGATTGCAAAGCATGGGAGGCTGAAGGAGGAATGTGCTAAGCACTATTTCAAATAGCTTGTGTCTGCCATTGATCTTTGTCATAGTCGTGGTGTTTGTCTTAGGATTTGAAGCCCGAGAATCTATTACTGGACGATCAAGGTGTGCAACAGTTGTTCAATAATTTTTTGATTATTGAACATTGATTGAAATAGCACTTTGTTTTATTCCATTTTGAAATAGCACTTTGTTTTATTCCATTTTATTGTCAAAATGCAATACATAGTTAAATCTAGCTAGTTCAATGCATGCATAAACAGTGCTAAACTTGATATTATAGATGCTGCAAATCGCTAATGGTTACAAATATGAAGAGTTATATTATGCTTTCAAAATTCAATTCCAAACTACTATCTTGTTCAAACATAAATTTTTTTTTAACATATCTAGTGTGTTGATTCATGTTGTTCAGATCTTAAAGTCTATGTATTAAGTTATAGGATGACAACATGGTAGCCATGTACAAAAGGTCCTTGTAAGAAGAAAGCAAGAGAAAACCATGTTACTTGGTGAAGAACCTGAGAAAGGATCCGCTTTAACACAAGTAAGTTATATGTTAAGTCTTGAATTTGAGACTTAAATGCACTGGTATCTTTTTGTGGTTTTTTTTTATATATTCTCACTTATTCTCTCATTTGTTGCACTGATATCTACTTTCAATTTGTGTGATGCTTTTATCTACTTCGTGTGCACTTTTCATCTTTGTGTGTGTTTTTTAGATGGTATAATTGAATCTACTTTTCATCTTTATGTGCACTTTTGTCTACTTTTGTAGTTATAGTTTTCTTCCATTGTGCATGCAGTACTATTGATAGATGAAGAAATTGAAATGGATGCTTCGTGTTTTGTCGCACAATCATGTGAAGTAGCTGCAAGCATAGTTTTCATAATCCGATCCTACCGCGGTTGAACCGCGAATAACCCCGAGCCATGGGGGTCAAAGGCCGGAAACTCAATCAAACCTCCTTCACGCAAGAACCTTGGTTCGACATTTGAATTGATGGTTTAACCCTTCATTTGTACACGGTTGAACTCTTTCATATGCGCAATTTCTTCATTTCTAAATATGTTTCCAAATCTCCGTCCGATTTATATTCGTAATTAGTGCAGCTAGTGTAATAAATTTTATTTAATTTTTCATATTTGAATTAATGTGTGGATTATGAATTAATATCGTATATATTTATTGAAGATGTTGATTTATTGTGTACTTCTGGTTGATACGTTGCATCTAAATGTATTAATTTTCAAAAAAAATATGTGTGGTTCTTGACGGTTCGACCGGTCAAACTCTCGAAACCTCAAATCTTGAGTCCTCGCGGTTTGATACACGGTCCAGTTATGAAAACATTGGCTGCAAGACTAATGAAAAATATGGATACTCCAACCAGTAGTGGTGTCAATTGAGTTGTAATAATGTAATAATTATTATTATTATTACAACCTACAATTATATCTTGGACCCGATTCACATGTTATGTTGCTCTATCTTGTACAAAATATCTCATATACTTCATGTTTTGCAGGCAGTTGGGGCTGTTTCTAAGTTTTGGCACTGCTTGCCTTTCTCTTTACTCCTTAATTGCTGGAGTTTTTGGCATGAATATTCATTACTCATGGAATGATGGTCATGGCTATATATTTAAATGGGTATGTTTCTGCTGTTGATGATCAACCATACATTACAACATCATATTTTTCTTATTCGCCATATATTGATGTTTGCTTACTTCAACATTGAATTGGGAAACACATAGATCATTTTCTTAATTATAAAATTATAGTTTTCATTCTTTATCTCACAGTTTTGCTTGAGTATACATGAAAGGTGGATGGACAATCAAATGACTTCTCATCTTTGTATATGAATTTACTTTCAATGATTATGTATACGGTTCACTTAAACTAATTTTTTCTACAAGTTCTAGAACTAAAATTTTAGATGATGCACATATATAAGTTTAGTCTATATAGCGATAAAATCACCATGAGTTTTATGTTGCTATATATTTTTCATTGTTTTGGTAGATATGTATATATTTCTTCTGTAGGATTTGTATTATAAAAGACTAAGAATACATGAATCATTTTGACATTTAGAAATATAAAACTTTTTTTTATTTTTAAACAATATAAATGAATATGTTTATTATCGGTATAATATTTTGCTTTCAATGGCAAATTTATTTTAAATTTGTGAGTGTAATATGATAGTATTTATATTTTTTTTCTTATTTGAATTTTTTAACAACGGACAAAAACAATTGTAAAAGACCCTATGGTAATGGACAAAAACAGTTATAACTCATGCTATTGCAACGGGCAAAAACATGTAAATGTTGCTATTGTAACAGTTAGGGACCGTTGTAAAAAAGTCTAATACAACGGGCTTTTACAACGGTTTCAAACCGTTGTAAAATCTTCTACATCTATTACAACATCGCCTAATAAGAGGTGCGCTGGTCCTTTGCGAAATCTCTATTACAACGGGTATTGTCCATTGTAAAAGGGTATTCTTGTTGTAGTGTGGCTCAATGCTTTCGAAATATTTTAAAAGAGGTTTCAAATGGGTGGTTCCCCAGAGGTTTCGAAGGAGTCGAAAGGCGTAATTTTCTGAAGGTTTCGAATGTTTTCGAAAGGAAAGGTTTTTCTCAATGGTTTCAAAAGGCAATGTTTAAAGGTTTTGAAAGAATAACGTCTAAGGTTTTAAAGCTTTCGAAAAGGAGATTTCCTTTTTTTAAATGCAAGCAACCAACAATACAAAGTAAATAAAAACAAGTGGTAAGAGCACGATACCAGAGGGTGCAGAATTGTTAGCAATTTATTTTAAAAGCAGCAAATTATTTTTTAAGCATGTAAGCAATTATTTTTTTGACGGGCTAAGCAAAGCAATCAACTAATTCTTTCTTATTTGCTTCTGCAACATGAAAATAAAAATAAGATATATATATATATATATATATATATATATATATATATATATATACATATATAGACACACACACAGAGTATTTCTTTTAAAATAAATTTATCAAAGAAGAAACGAAAACAAGCGAAAAGCAAAACAACCGAGAATAAAATAAGTGAAAACTTTTTAGTCAACGAGACTTTCTTTAAAAAAAGTACGGATGGAACTTAAAATAATTTAAAACAAACAATACGAATCAAATTAATTCTTTTTAAAGGATAAAACAAAACCAAACTCGAAGAAAAAAAACTCTTTTTTCAAGGGAATCAAAATAATTTAAAAAATAAAAATAAAACCAAACCAAACCAAAGGAAAATAAAATAAACTTCACTCAGCCACACCTGCATATCTTCAAACTTGGCCACCAAATCCAATTCACGTTTTGAAATTCGCGAGCTAGTTCACGGATTGATTCGTAGTTCGAGGTGAGTTGATTTTGATGAGGATGCAGTTCGGTTGTAGTTTGATTCTCCAGCTTTGGGTTCGACTGGCGTGGTCGTGTGGGTTACGGATGGAGGTTTGTGGATGTGTAGGAATTGGGAAAGAGGATGGTTTGTTGTGATGTAGATGATGGAGTTGCTGCAATGACTGACAGTGTCCGTTGATGGCAATACTAGGCAATGGCAGTGTTGTAGAGTGACTGTGTGGAGTTCAGGAGCAGATGCTGATGGATGGTGACTAAGTAGAAGGAGTTATGGTTTGACGTAGTAGAGCAAGTGTGACTTGTTTGTCAGGTTGATTTATGGTAGCAGTGATTTGGTTGTATGCTTGTGGAGTTAGTAACTGAAGTGTTGTTGAGGAATGTAACAGTGCAATGAAGTAGCAGTAATGAGCAGTAATGAAGTAAGGCAGTAGGATAGGAGTTGTCGAATGGCAGTGGCAGGTTGTGGTGGCTGTTTAGTGAAGGAGAGTGTTGAACTGTGGCTGATGATGTAGGTTGTGCAGATATGTGTCGACGGTGAAGATGGTTGAACTGTGCACTGTGCAAATGTGTGTTGACAATGGCTACTATGCTATGGTTGTTGGAAGGAGGATCAGTGGAATGTTGTTGATAGTCAAGCAATGCAGTGATGTAAGATTGATGATGTTGCAGCAGTGTTTGAATAGAGGTAGTGGGCAGTTGTTTGTGGCAGTTTTTTTATATTGTCATATGCACTGGTTTGTATGGTTTGTGGAAGTGCAACAGAGTTGCTGCTATTGTATGGGAGTCTGTTATTTGGCAAGCAAGCGGCAGAGAGTTGCAGAGAAGTGTTGATTTGTGTGTCAGTTAATGAAGTAGTTGGATCAAGGGGCAAGTGAGGATGTCGAGGAGGACTTTGCTGGATGTGGCGATGTGAAGGAAGGGGCTCTGTGCAGTAATGTGGTCAGTTGATGCAGGTCAGCAGTGGGTAGAAAGTGGTTGTAGAAATGATGTGGTGGTCAGGTTGACAATGTGGTAGTTGTTAGGGATGTAGTTTAGTTTGTGGTATAGTCTGGGTGGTTGTATGAAACAGCAACGTGATGCACGGTTGTGTGCACACTTGCACAATTTTGGAGATGTAAAACATAAATGTATGTTGAAATGAACTGGAAATAAAATTGTAAATGAAATGGAAATATTTTTTTCGAAATGAACTTGTTTATTATTTTTTTTTTTTTAAATATGAAAATGCAAATGGAAAAACAATAAGAAAAACAAGCACACGAATAAAATGTCACAAACATCACACGCAAACACAACGCTAATTTTTTTTGATGCAATACACACACAAAACAAACAAATAATTCGAAGAATAGAAATTAAAATCAAAGCAAATTTCTCGACAACGAAGTCAAAATCTTGTTCGGATGACGGAAATACTATTGGTTAGAACACCGTCGATCGAATTTATAATAAAACTAACCGCAAGCGCACAGTGACAATTTTAGTATGTTGCGAGTACAGGTTGATCCGCAGGGAATTGTTAAATTTTAAATTTCTATTCAATCAAATTAAACCAAGGCTTGAGAGTGTTAAGCTAAAAATGTAGAAAAATCAGCAAAGAAAATAGATAAAAATATGACAGTAGAAGACAATTTAGAAATAAATCCGCTCTCTAAATCACACAAATCAACAAAATGAAATTATGATATCTCTTTTGGTCATTAGTGAATTTAATTGATGTGTTTGTCATAAGTATGGCATATTTGTGCTATTAATTATAGCTCAATGTAAACCATCAAACTATAACACAACCACTAAACCACTATTTAACTTTCATGAAAAATGAATAATGAACATGAAAATAAAATCTATTCTAAGTATGACCTATTAACTATTGATTAGAAATATAGACCATCAAATTTTGATTTTAAAATCACTTCATTACCAGCATCATAGGTAGATGAAGAGGTAATTCGCGTTTGTTGTTTGTTTAAGCATGGTCTATTTAGTATCAACAATATAGCCTATCAAATTCAAAGTTAAAACAACAAGTTAAACCACTTCAGATATTTCCATTAAGAAATATATATATATATATATATATATATATATATATATAAATGATTAAAAAGTTGAATCTACATATTAGAGAGCTTAATTACCCATAAATTGAAGAGATTTAGCCTGTCATATTTATTATCATATCAACAATTATAGCATGCAACATGAAATAAAAACAAGAGAAAAGGAGAGCTAAATGAAAAGAGTGCTAATTAAAAATGAAATAAAAACTAATCTACTTGCAAGAAAAATAAACTAATTACTAACATGAAAGGAAAAGAGCATGTAAATAAAAGAGAACATTAATTACATTGCATAAAAAAGAAAAAAATTCATGAAAAGAAAATGGCTAAGTAGCAATGGAAAAAGAAAGCTTTGATTTATTTGTGAGCCTAAACTAAACTAAAAAGGCTATGCAAAAGAGAGGAGGATTACATGAACATATGAGGTATTTTTACATGTTTTAAAACCTTAATTCACTTTTTTGAAGAATACCCAAACTACCGCTTAGCAAGTGTGACCACCAAGTTATCATTAGCATGAGGTAATCATGCATTAAGTTTGCGTGAAACTCTAATGGCCATTAGCATGTGCATTAACTCCTAATTTGTGAATCAAGGTAGGTGGGTAGGTGCGGTCCCCCATGATACATGAAATGAATTATTTTCATCTTCATTTGTTTCTCTTTAATCTTGTGCATGCATATATCTTCATGAAACCACTTGCATTTGAATCAAAATTCCTACAAAAATCATAAACATGTCCAAGTAATTTTTCTCAAATTAATATATGTACAAAAATGACCATTTTGTCCCTATGTAAAGATAAATGTGTGACGATTTGAAAATGATTTGAATTTTGGTTTAAAGTGTAAAAACACCATATACGATCATTTATTTAATTAAATTCGATAAAATATGAAAGTAAAAATATGCATATTTACATGCACATCACAACATTGTCTAGCCTTCAGAATCAATGGTTGTAGGTTGGTTGGTTTCGACTAGAATCAATGGTGCAACTGGAGCAGTAGAGGATGCAGCTTCTCATCAGGTCTGAGGTAGGGTGATCGACGAGTCTTTATAAATAATAGAACCTGGCATTTAACACGGTTAGGTAAATTTAACTTAGAATAAAATACCTATGTGACCAATACCCAGAATCCAAAGGAAGTCGACGTATGTTGACTGATCGAATTCTGGCTATTGACTGGGGCAAGTTGTAACATCCCCATCTAGAGACCTAAAGTTAAGCACTACAGATACTGCAGTCGTTTATAGTATTAACTTTCGGCGACTAAATACGGCTATGTTAGTGGTATCTATAATATCAAAAGCACTTGAGTATGAAACAAATCACAGATTTCAAAACAACATTTTTTCCATTACATTTCAAAGCATATGTTCCATATTCAGATTACATAATCCCAAAATGTTTCCCAAGCAATGATGAAATATACTTATTACAAAATACACCTAGAGTGACATATAAAGATACCTCCTTGGATATACAGACTCGCAACTAACTTAATACACGACGGAAATACCAACAAAACAAGGAGCTGCAACTCCTAGAAATATTTTCATAAGAAATATTTAAACTTTATAATATTTTAAGAACATATTGGAATACAAATAGTTATACTGGAATACTAATTTAAAATTAATTATAGAGTTAATTGACTAAAATTAATTGGATAAGATTTAGTTAATGATATATTATACGTAAGACTATCATATAAGTAAAATGCCATATAAAAGTTATATAACAATAAAACTTATATGATATGTGTATAAACTAAATGTGGAACATTAAAAAAACCCAAAGAGACTTGAGAAATAAATAAATATGTAAATGTACATATACCGTTATTTTTGATGTGTCTGACACTTGAATCGCTGGGGTATTTTATAAGAAATATATTATTCTATAAGTCGATATCACTCAAATGTATATTGAAGATTATGAATCTTCAATATAATGATGTCCTATACCATAAATATATTAATAAATTACTTACGTACTCCTTAATTGTTGAGCAAACTCAAGCTAGGGATGTTATGCGTAGTATTATTAATATATTGAACAAATGAGGTAAAATAACTATATGTATTTGTTGAGCAAACTTAAGGTACATATACTATACATATTCCACACCATATGGTATGTATGAGTAAATAATCTCTTTTGATTTGTTGAGCATACTCTAGGTCGAAATGAGATTAGAATAAGGAAAAATGGATTAGAAGTTATATGTGGTCCAACCGATAAGGGGTTATCCATCCTTTATGGGGCTATGATTTGCTGAGCAAACTCAAGCCCAAAATACCAAAACAAATGAGTCCTAACACCTACTAGTGAAGTTGTAAGACTTCCATGTTTCATCTTAGGGTTTGGAGAAACATAAAAGACTAATGGGAGCCTTATTAGAAAAATGAAATGGTAACATTTAGCATTTCTAATATTGTGAACATATGCTATATAATGTTATAATTACCTACGACGGTAAATTTGTGCATATAATATGATTGATAAAACCTTTGTCAACTAACATATATATAAACAAACTGAATTGAAAGTTGACAAATATAAATATAATATATACTTACTAATATTTCTAATTGCATGTTATATAATGTTTCTATACTCATGTAAGTGCCTAATTTCAATTAATTAATACATTTGTAAGTTGGTCACTTATACGTTTATTTTGTTTAGACCATGTATTGCATTTTATAAGTTTTTGAACTCTAAATGCAATTCAAGACTATGGATATTTGATTCATGTACTTTCACATATAAATGTTATATGGTGAATAGTCATTGTTTGCGTACTACAATGTTTCGATGAATTTAATTCATTCGAAGTAAGCCAATAAACAATATTTTAAGATCATGTATTCAACTAGAATGATTTCAAAAGGATCAAATCGTGTTAATATAACACAAGACCATAAACTACGAGATACATCTAAGAACTCAATAATTGAAATGTCATCTTGATCGGTTTACATAAAGTGCAACATATTTGATGTCCTAAATGTTAAGAATATTCAAATGCAATTTTGTAAAAAGTTTGTTATGATATTGTAGTAAGGTTTTCTTTTGAATAGTTCATCCATTTGAAAGAAAAATGAATGTATAAGAATGGATATAATTTAAGGCAAAGTTGGAATAAAGAGAACGAATAGTCATTTTTGCTTCATAGAGAAACATTGAAAACGAGAATTGTAATAATAAATGATACTTAATATTGGAATATGAAATATGATTTTTATTCCGAAGTTTATTTTCATATAGAAAATTATTTTCTATAACATTTATTCCTTTAAGTTCAAGATATTTGATCAAAGAACTCTCCACTGTAAACTAGTTGCTGCATATGAAATAAGTAAACAATAGTAAGTGAATGGTGGACCTCTAAATTTAGTACGCTGGTATAGTAGTGGCGGAAATAGTGGGAGCATGCCATATAGAACCTAATGATTGCATCAAATTACAAAAATTGCTTTCATAAAATGTACCGAACATTATTTGTGAAATAATGTTTATTTGTGGTATTGACTGAAAAATAGATATAACTATATTTCAATATGGGTATTATGAATATTCATTATGAAATAGAACTATATTATGGAATTTGTTTTCATAGTAAAAGTGATGCAACAAAAATACATGTGTCCAATATTATTTACAGTTGTTTTAAAATTATAGACTAAGCCGTAGTTTTGAGAAATAATTTTACTATATGATTATGAATCATCTGATACAGTTTAATTATATCTCAAACAATTAATGGATATACACCCATTTAGTGGAAGCATCATAAGAGTTGATGAACTCTTTGAATTAATACATATTGATGTATGCAATCATAAGTCTATTAATACCAAAAGGGTTCAACATACTTTCTTATATTCATCAATGATTTATTACCAATACGAACATGTGTATTAGATACACATATAGTAAGTTTATAATAAAATCATAGAATATAAAAGAAAAGTAAATAAAATAACATGCAATAGAATAAAATGATTTGATTTGGTCGAATTAGTGAGTATATTGGAAAGAGTCCCAGATGTAGATAAAAATGAATATAGATTCAATCTCATAAGTCACTCCTCCATGTGATATATAATGATGCACCAATAAGGAGTAATCAGACATTGTTGGAGAACTTACGATTAATTGTGAGTGAAGTTGAGTTAGTTTCTTTCTATAAGGTCATGAGAGTAGTACACAAGGTTGATATTATTTCATCTAAACAACAGTTTACAAAATCATACAAGATAACAGTTTGTAAGAAATCCCAACATATCTTAGGCTAAGGAGTTGGCAGGTTGTGCGAGTCGAAAGATTATAGGTAATAATTGTTCATGAGGGATCTTGTATGAATCTCCAAAAGTCTTTTGGAAAATTCTGTCATCAAATGACATATTTTTGTTTTAAACATAGTTTTGGTAAACTAAAATTAGTTTTATAAATAAAAAGGTTCATAAAGCATTTATGAATCCTTATTCTATTTGCACTAAGAAACAATTGTTGTTTCAAAATATATCAACTTCATTGTGAAGGAATTTCATTGAGAAATTTTTGATAGTTAAATAGAATTGGATTCGATCCAAAGATAGAACTAATTGTATGAGATGAAGTGAAATTAACTAACTTAAATGAACACATAGCATTAAATGTCTAATAAGTATTCTCGTACATCGAAGAGAAACTATGAGTTTCTTATTAATATCGAAAATATACATTACCCTAGGTTGTTCAAATAAACCATATAGATAGTTGACTCTATATGGTACAATGCGCAAATCTGAAAGAATTCCATGTACGCTATCAAAATATGATTTTGGTGGTCATAACCAAAGAGATGTGATCCATCGGTCGAGATTGTGTTTTTATTGAAAGATTAATGTGGTTGGAATTAAATGAGCAATGTTAATAAGAATAATATCGTAAATTTTAATTGTTGAAATTAGCATAATAGATTCGATATTCAACATGCTTAAGTTAATTCAGATTTACTCACAAAATTATCGCTCAATAAGACTTAGTGTTTGGTACTTATGTATTGAAACAGAAAATTCTAAATAATGATTTAGAGTAAGCTGTTTACACATATTAACCAAAAATGCCTCAAAGTTAGTGGAAGCGATATTGGGTTTTGAGTCTTTGGATATGATCGAAGAAATGATATGAATGTGTCATTTTATAAGCATCAAGATTGAATAAGTATTAAATATCAAAAAGTCTGATTTTCAATCAAAGTGTAGATAAAGCATGTGTTCATAAGAAAGAACGTTAAAAGGTACATTTATTTTCTAAACTATAAGTAAACAACATGATGTTGATTTTAACAATTTGCTTGTATTATAATCAACTTAAGTTGTTTTAATACTCACTTTTGGATGGTAAACGTTGTCTTTTATGGTGAGTATAAAAGATATAGGGATTGTCCCAAAACGATATACAAGAGCACCTTATTAAAAAGAGAACATGCAAGTTGGATTCATTATGCATTAGCAATAGGAATTATCATACAGACAATGTTGTGTATGATACTGTGTTTTGTTTATATATTTGAGACATGGAGCGGATATAAAATCCAAACTGATATCAATAAATGGTTTTTTGAGGTGTTTTTGCTATTTATGAAATACTAGAGAATTGTTTATAGAAACAATGATCTCGTTGTGATGGATCGTTTGGACACAAACTTTTATAAGTGATATTGAATATAACATGTCGATGATAAAATTCAAGTTAAAACCTGTAATTTGAAAATGTTTCAAAATAAAAGTGATCGTGGTCGATTCAATGAAATGTTGAGAACATTAACTTGAATAGCACTACAATAAACCAATATATATATATATATATATATATATATATATATATATATATATATATAGATATATAGATATAAATGCACAAATTTATAATTGAGCCAATGGTGATTCCAAATGTTGAAAATCCCATAATATTGTTATAAGATAACAATGTCATGAAATTGGTCATGATAGAACTTAAAGCTCACTAGAAGGTTAAAGACATACTTCGAATCATTCCACATGATAAAGGCAGTTTATCAGTGTCAGATATAGGTAATCGACAAAGTAGATAATTAAAAAATTATAGCATGCCCATTTAATAAGGGACTGTCCTAATTGGTTTTGAGAAAACCAATTAGAGAATTTGGAATTAGATTCCATAATTGACCCCAAGTGCAAGCGGAAGATTGATAGAGTTAGGGGTGTGCCCTAAAGGCAATTATGTAATTTGTTACACATATCTAACTCATTGACCAATCTTGTTCGAAATAAAAGGTATTTTCTTCCTATTTTATACTTGATATAATGTGACTATATTAATTAATTAACTCAACTAAAAGTATATTTAATAGAAAAATCCATAAATGGTATATTTTGTGATAGTAGTTACAAAGTGTTGTAACCGAGAGTAATTTATCACAACAAAACAAATATACCATTTTAAATGTTCCTAGTCAAGATGCATCGAGACTAGATATCGATGTATTCATTGGGAGTGGAGTACGTAAAGCTCTCCAAATGTTGGACAGTGTATTACTCATAACTGCTTGGGGCACTTAGGGATTACCTACTAATAGTTTTTGGATAACTATAGAATGATTCACTCAATAGTTTCCTGTTGGTTAATATAACTAAGGTCAAACTGAAAATATCACTGTGATTGATTTACATAGTTATCTCAATTTAAGAATACTATGGATCTTCAATATGAAAGCTCCGCTTTAATTATAACCAAATCATGGCATGGCATCCATCGAGTGACTATAGCGGGGTCGAGTGGAAGTATTGGAAGTGAAGCACTATTCAAGAGAGGATTCATCTCCTCAATTATATGCGGTTAGTATCACAGTCAACTCAAAGTCAAAGTATCTGGCCAGAGCATTTCGGTTAATAATAGTCGTTATTATTGAACCAATGAATTTTTGTTTGGACTATAAAGTTGAAGGTGGATGAGGTTGAAATTTTGACCATTACCAAATTCCATAAGTCTAAAGTGATATAGTTTTGACAAAGAGAATTGGTGTAAACAAATGTCACAACCGGGTAACGTTTATTAAACTAAAATTGGATTTTTACCAAAAATGGGTAAGTGATAAATTTAGCCATAATGTCACACCACCGGCTAAATGATGTGTGAACGTTAACATTAGAATAGTTCGATGTTAATCGTTGACTAAATTTACACCCTAGAGTTGCACAGTCAAAATGATGAATTCCCTTAAGACCGAATGATTTAATTAATTTGTAATCGTTATAAATTAATTAATATTTATGAAATATTAATTATAAAATTTGAATATGAGTGGAGAAATAAATAATGTTATATATATACTTATAACAATCATAAGTATATCGATCGATATACAATATCAACAAGCAATTAAATTAGATTTAGTTGCATAGTATTTTGGCTTAGATTTAGATAGGTTTAAGCCCCATCATTAGGCTGCAAAATTTTGTTTTGGGAAGCTCTTGGGTGGCTAAAATATAGGAAATTGACTTGGAGGTAACGGGTTGAGATCAAGTGAGAACGGGTAAAAAGGTTTTCCTCGTTTCTCTCTAATACAACCCTATATGTATGTATGTATGTATCTCTAAAAATGTTGATGAACTTTTTTCAGCCACCATTACCTTCTACATTGATGATTAAAACACAGGTATCAATCCACTTCAAAATTTTCAAATATATTTCAAATTAAAATAATATTATTCGAGAGTTAGAGGTCGGTGATTCCGGACTTGCAAATCCGACGAATCAAGAACAGCAAAAGGAAGGGAAGTCATTGCTTCAACGTGGATTCAATGCATCATTAAATTGGTAATTTTAATTCATATTATAGTAACTAAATTATATTCTATGATCCTATAATGAGCAATTTCATATCTTTTTAAATATATTGCTATTATATGTTTAGTTAGGTGAGATTTTGTAAGTAGATGTAGTTGTCACAAATCAGTTTGGTTATGTGCATAATTTGTTTATTACACTATTTGATTTATGTATAGACAAATGTTGTTTATTGTACAAAATAAATTTTTGTCATTAATAATTGTTATATATATATTTATTAATAAATTCATACACACACACACACATATATATTAGTGTATATTTCTCTCTCATAATAGCATAAATGCATATAATGTATATATATATGTGTATGTAGGTATATGTATATGATTTAAAAAATTTAGTATGCTTATTTATATATAATATGAATTTTTAAATTCAAAATTAATTATCATACATATATTCATATTTTTAAATTAACATTTATTGAAATTTTAAATTGTTTATTATATATAAAATGTTTATTACATTAAAAATTCGATTATATATTTTTTAAATATTATATCATTTCAGAAATGTATAAAAAAATTTAGAAATTTTTCAATAAATTTTATTATTTTTAATAATTAATATTATTTCAAAAAACCTGTTTATGATTTATTAAAAATAATAATTTAACTGAAAATTTCTTCAAAATTTTTGTAACCTTTCATTCATGATCCTAGAATTTTTGAACTTATGAAATTTGAATTTTTAATAATATATTATTTTATATTAAATACTTATTGCCAAAATCAATGTATTTATTTTTAAAAATAATATTTCAACTTTGAAAAATCTCCATATTTTCCTAAGCTCCATTTTATGATCCTAGATTTTCGAAAATTATAAAAATTGAATTTTCATCATTTGATTATTTTATATTAATTATTTATGGATGAAATCATTATTTTATTCATAATATATACAGATTAAAATATTAAAATTATTATGTTTGCAAAACTAAGTTAATTTTGAATTATAAATAATTTTTAATAAATTTTCTCTCTTTTTCTATGTACATATCTATCTATATATAAGTGTTTTATGTTTATATATTATATATAATATATTTACATATATATATATGTGTGTATGTGTGTGTGTGTGTTTTTTTTGCAAGGGAAGCGGGGTTGGCTGGCCCCCTACTAGTTTATTGAAGACTAATAAAGGAAAATGAGATTATGAATAGGCTCGTAATCACAGAAACAAACTAAGAATACCACACAAAGGCAATGACTTAGAAAACACAAAGTGGAAAACCAAGATAGAAAGAAGAAATAAAAGAAACAAAACTATTTAAAGATGGACCGAAACACACCCCAATTCCAATAAGATGACTTCTAAAATCAAAATGGCTAGCATTCATTCCTGTGATGATTTCATGTTTGAATGTTTTGCATAGTTGATCCCTACTCTTGCTTTTATTTTCAAAGCATCTCAAATTCCTTTCCTTCCATACTAATTTCGTATATCCCATTCAACTGCTAACACTCCATGCACATGGTTACTACCGATACTTCTCACTAGTCTGCCCCATAAGTTCAACGGTCAGAGCACTCAAAGAAAATATGGCCTACACTTTCTTCCTGCTTCTTACAGAAAACACATAGGGGATCAACACTCATGCTATAATATTTCATCTTACTCGTAGTCATTAGGGCATTCATTATGACTTTCCACATCAGTAAGTTATCCCTGACTGGTGAAAATCTGCACCACATAACTTTATGCCATACAAAACTAGGTCCGATGCTAATATTTGATAGAAGACCATAGACAACATAGATTGACTGAGGCTTTTCATTCCAAAGTACCGTGTCATCAGGAGCAGCTGGGTAAGAGTTACCCCGAGCTCTATTCTGAACTACCATGATATCTTGATTACTATTATATGGCAAAAGAAGCTTGCCATCAGACAAGTGATTAATTGACAGAGCTTCTCTACTTACTGCAGCTGGGTTATCTGATGGGAAGCAAAAAAAATTCCAAGAATGAGGCCATAGTCCATCCATGAATCATCCCAGAAGCTTTTAGCACTAGTTTGCGAGAGTGTAAATTTAATGAATGGTGAGAAGGTGGTTCTTAAATCCATCAACTTCCTCTATGTCCAGCTGCTTCTGGGGGACTTACATAGTCCAGAATTTTCTACTACCAAGATTACACTTTTTATTCATTCAATCCACAAGCGATTAGCACCACAAAGTAAGGCATTAAAATGAAAACTAAAGGTCGATTTGTTCCATAAGTGCAAGTTAAAAATTTCTAGCCCACCTTTATTTTTTGGCATCTCGATTTTTGCAAACGAGCATGGGACAAATTTATTAGAGTGAATAGAGCCAGACCATAAGAATCTTAACATAGCACTTCTAACCATTCTCAACAGTTTATTGGGAAGTATAAAAACTCTAGACCAATACACCATCATAGATGAAATAACAAATTTGATTAAAACAAGTCTTCTAGCTTGTGAAAGATATCTTTGGCCCAATAGTTCATCAAGTTACAAATTCGAGTGTACAATTAACAGTTGTAATTCTAGAGGTGCAGAGAGGAAGCCCAAGGTAGGTCATGTCATTATTCATAGGTTGCAATCCAGATATAGAAATTAAATGTTGAGCTGCTTCTTTAGAAGTTCCTGAAGTTATCATTTGAGACTTTGTTGTATTCAGCCTCAAACCAGTTAGAAGGTAGAATTTATCAAGAGTTGCAATTATATTAACTATGGAGACCTGCTCAGACCTGGTAAATATCATTATATCATCAGCAAAAAGGAGGGAAGAAATATGAGGGGATTTACATTTTGAATGAAACCTTATTTCCCACTCTATGTACCTCTTTTTCAACATGGTAGTTAAAACTTCCATCACAAGAATAAAAATATAAGAAGAGATTGGATCACCCTATCTGATTCCTTGTTTACTTCTAAAAAAATCCTTAAGTAAATACATTGTATTTTATTGAGAAAGATGGGGTAGATATGCACCTGTGGATCCAAGCCACAAACTCTTTGGGAAATCTCATCACTGCCATAATTCTCACAATTGTTGACCAGTGAATACTACCATAGGCTTTCTTTAAATCCAGTTTGAGCATGGGATTTTGGGTAGCTTAGGTTCGACCATACCCCTTGAACAATTCATGTGCCATCATGACATTGTCAAGGATATTTCTTTTAGGCAGAAAAGCTGGTTGGTTTTTGGAAACGATTCTGCTAAGAAATGAAACAAGTCTAGATGCTAAAACTTTAGAAATGCGCTTATACATAAAATTGCAGTATGAAATTGGCCTAAAAGAAGTTACAGAGGAGGGTTGTTGGATTTTTGGAATGAAAACAAGATTAGTTGCATTCACTTCCCCTAGCAGTTTGGATTTGTCAAAAAAATAATGATCTGCTTTTAAAAAATCATACTTGATTGTGTCCCAAGTGTGGATAAAGAATTGAACATTGAATCCATCTGGCCCTCCACTGGAATTCCTATTCATGGAGACAAGTGTTTTTTATTTCCTGATCAGTGACTTTATTGATTAGCTTGGCAGCTTCATTCGGTTGCACTCTAGGCAGTTGGATGTGAGATAGTCCATTAAAACTTGGGATGAAATCATCAGAGTTCCCAAACATATTTTTTTAGTAGTTGAGAAGAGCTTTATCAACTTCATGTGGGGTAGAATGCAGGACCGCAAGATCACCATAAGTTGTATGTGTGTGTATGTGTGTATTGCAACAAATATACATGCACATATTTGGAAAACATACATGACATACAAAATGAGATAATATGTATTTTGCGATGTAAATTCCAACATCTACATATGAGCATAGTATACCTTTCATGGATTATTATGTTACACATGCACTCACACACACATATATATGATACATTTATGTATAAACTAAATCAAATAGATTTTATTTAGATGAAATTTATAAATGTTCTAATTCAGTTAGACTTTATAGGCCAAGTAAAGATCCAATAGGGTAATTTTTTTTGAAATTCACCCATAACTTCTGCTGTGGGCTAGTCCAGTTCCAACAATGGTATCAGAGCCCAATAGCCTATGCGGTCTAAACTAGTCATATTGGGGCTAACTAATTAAGCTTTTCCGCTTAGTACGGTGTCTAGAATGGTAATGTCTAGGATTGGAATTGGGTAATCAAGTACCGGCCTGGCTTGGAAAGTGAAGTGAGCAAAAAGTTTGCTCCTGATAGAAAAGGCCCAACTTAATTTGGGCCTTGGGCTAATTTTCAAAATCATTTTGAAAATTAATGTTAATGATTTTAAATTTTGATAGTTAAATTTAAAATAAAACATGTTTATTATAAAAATTATAATACTACATAAGTTTTCGAAATGTTTGAAAGGGTAATGATATTTTCATAATGTTTGAAAATATTATATACTAATTTTAAATTTTAAATTTATTAATAAGATTAATAAAATAAATTAGTTAAATATGTTAATTAATTAATGTATATATGCATGTATTATATAAGTTGATATATGTTATGTTATTTAAAATGTCTGAGATAACATAAGTATACATGTATGTATACAAGATAAATTTTGAAATTAATATATTTTGATAGAAATTTTTTAATTGAATAAATTAGTTAAAGGTTAATTAATTAAATAAAATACACACATATATGATATATGTGTGTTACACTATAAAGATTATAGCATACACTATAAATATTATAGTAGATATGTCCAGTATGAAAGTTACATTGGAATACTAACTTAAAATTAATTAAAGAGTAAATTGATTAAAATTAATTAGATAAGATTTAACTAATGATATATTATACGTAAGACTATCATATAAGTAATACGAAATATAAAAGTTATATAACAATGAAACTTATATAATATATGTATAAACTAAATGTGGAACATTAAAGAACCCAAATAGACTTCAGAAATAAATACATATGTAAATATACATATGCAGTGATTTCTGATGTACCTGACACTTGAATCACTGGGGTATTTCATAAGAAATATATTGTTCTATAAGTTGATATCACTCAATATATATATTGAAGATTATGAATCTTCAATATAATGTTGTCCTCTACCATATATTTATATATTAATAAATTACTTACATACTCCTTAGTTGTTGAGAAACTCAAGCTTGGGATGTTATGCGTAGTATTATTAATATATTGAACAGATGAGGTAAGATAATTATATGTATTTGTTGAGCAAACTCAACGTACATATACTATACTTTGGCCATCACTATATGGTCGGTATGAGTGAATAATCTCTTTCGATTTGTTGAGCAAACTCAAGGTCAAAATGAGATTAGAACAAGGGAAAATGGGTTAGGAGTTGTATGTGATACAACCAATAAGGAGTTATCCATCGTTTGTGGGGCTGTGATTTGTTGAGCAAACTCAAGTCAAAATATCAAAACAAACGAGTCCTAACACCCACTAGTGAAGTTGTATGACTTCTATGTTTCATCTTAGGGTTTGGAGAAACATAAAAGACTAGTGGGAGCCTTATTAGAAAAATGAAATGGTAACATTTAATCTTTCTAATATTGTAAGAAAACATGCTATATAATGTTATAATTATCTACGATGATAAATTTGTGCATTTATTATGATTGATACAACGTTTGTGAATTAACATATATAAAAAAACTGAACTAAAAGTTGACAAATAGAAATATAATATATACTTACTAACAATTCTAATTGCATGTTATATAATGTTTCTATACCCATGCAAGTGCCTAATTTCAACCACTTAATATATTCGTAAGATGGTCACTTATATTTTTATTTGGTTTACACAGTGTATTGCATTTTATGAGTTTTTGAACTCTAAATGATATTCAAGACTATGGATATTTGATCCATGTACTTTCACATATAAATGTTATACGGTGAATAGTCATAGTTTGTGTGGTATAATATTTTGATGAAGTTAGTTCATTTGAAGTAAGACAATAAATAGTATTTTAAGATCATGTATTCAACTTGAATGATTTCAAAAGGGCCATATTGTGTTAATATAACACAAGACCATAAACTACGAGATACATCTAAGAACTCGATCGTTGAAATATCGTCTTGATCGATTTGCATAAAGTGCAGCATATTTGATGTCTTAAATGTTAAGAATAATTAAATATGTTTTGTAAAAAGTTTATTATGATATCGTAGTAAGGTTTTTTTTGAATAGTTTGACCATTTGAAAGAAAAATGAATGTATAAGTGCAAAGACCCGAGAATTTTTACGATTTTTCATAATGTAATTAACTAAACTTTTCTTAAAAATATATGACAAAATTTTAGAAATGAAAATTTGATATTTAGTATGCATATATTGAAGCATAGCAAGTAGCAGATTTTCATTTGAAAATATGAAAGTTTGTTCTATCGTAAAATTTCAATTTTAAAATGGTTAATTTGACGGAAATTAAATATTTTTGAAATCTGAATATTTTTTATATAATAAAAATGTAAATCATTCTCTGAGTGAGACATCATATATCGTTTCATCAAATTGTGATTGCTCTAGCTACGTTTATCTTATTTTTGACGTTTTAGCAGCAGTTTGGTAACGAAAATCGAGTTTTGACAGGATGGTCGTATCTCTAATATCTATGTACCAGTCTGTTTGTCTCATCGTGCTGATCTCCACAGTATATTCATTCCTATATTTTGGCATCCGATACGCGGCAAAATCGGTGTAATGGTTAGCCGTATCAGTAACCATTTTGGGCTTTTGGGTTTCCTTCTGTCGATTCATCTATCAACCGTGTAAAGTAAATAGTCACTAGCTATAAATGTTTTTAGAATTCAATTTTTTGGCTGTCACTGTTCCCTATTCCAATTTATTATTCCTTAAGTTTGTCCATTTCTTATCCTCTCTGCCTCCCTTATAAAAAAATAGAAATATAAACTGTTGGATTCTTTGTTTCTGGGAACCTTCTCGTTCCTTCTTCCTCTTCTGTCCAATTAATTTTTCTCTTAAAATCAATAATAATATAAAGTTTGTTTTTTTTGGATCTGCACGTCCTCCTTGCTCATTAACCTTCAAACACGAAACCATCACCAACACATGGCTGCAATACCACATCGCCACTTCCTCGTTAAAAATAAAATTCACACATTGAAGCCTGCTTTTCCACCTACAATCGGAACATGACTTTCCTTCCCCTTGAATTGCTTGTGCCCATTTGCCTCTTTCTATGTTCATGTCATGTTCATGCAAACCCTGCCTTGCAGCCAGCATAAAGCACCGTCGTCCACTTTCCTTGATCTGCCACGCAAGCCGACCCCAAACTGCCCACAAACCTGGACCCCGCAATGGCCGTGCTTGCTCCTCCACTTAAACCCGCCACCTCAGCCCATAAAAACTCCACTGACCCTCTCCACGCAAAAAGGCCACCGACCCAAACACCCAGTTCACCATCCTCCTTAGCTTGCCGAAACACCTGCGCACCTCCGCTGCGACCCGGCTTCCCACCAGACCACAGCCATCCACGTCGCCCTCCAACCTCACCTAACAGCTCCACCCGCAAGCTTCCCTTAGCACCCTTGACCTTCCTCCAAGCAGCAACCCTCTTTTCTCTGACCGCATCTATTTCCTTCCTCCTCGAGCAGTCCGTGGCATCCTGCAACACCTTGAACCCCTGCTTCTCCACCCGAATCTTCCACCCAGTCAGCACTTAGCAGCCTTGCATGACCCAAGTACTCCATCCTTCAACCTCCAAGAACTTTGCATTTCAAAAGCATGCATATGTTTCAGCTTGTTCTTGGTGAAGTAGTAGCACTCCTTTTTGTGAAAAATATAAATTATCTTGCATATCAGATTTTTTTCCCCCAAGTCTATCTTGTTTCCAAAGAAGGAAAAGGAGTGTATATATAATATGTTTAAAAGTACTTATTTAAATTTATGTTAATATTTTAAGATAGATTTTGTAATAGCTTCACAATATATATATATATATATATATATATTATGTTTAAATGTCCATTTGACAATTTGTCAAAGAAATAAATGGGTTTTATGAATATTGATCTTCTAAAAAAAGAAGTATATATATATATTATATATATTGTTTTCATCGAATTCGAATTCATATTATCTAGCTTGTCATAGCCATCTTTTGCTTGCTGCATGTCCATATGCACTAGTTCATGTCCGTATTCGCTGATCGTCGCATCTTGTCATTGTCATTTCTCTTGCCTCGAATGGTAAGCGATCACTCACGATTAACATTCTTATACTTAGTAAATTTATCTCATATGAAATGAAGATTGAAATATGTTGTTACATTTAAATTGTTAGTTATTTAAATTTTTATGTATGATATGTTATTATCTGCAATTGTTTACCTTTATTAATTGACATATGACGCCATAACCTGTTAGAAATATTTTAATTAATTGTTAATTATGATTATATATGCCTGTCATTGATATGCATGTCATTTTATGCTATTTTATATTCTCACACTACAACTTCCCTGTTAGTTAGGAATTCCCTATAGGTTGAAATGATACATACCCCAACGATCTTATAGATTAGGGAAAAACATTATGGGTTGAAATGATAAACCCAAGCCATTTTATTGATTTTTGAAATTGGGATTGCTGGTTGAAATGATATATACCCGTAAATATTAAATTATTGCGGATTGAAATACTAAATATC
The DNA here is from genome assembly GCA_030765085.1 of Allium cepa. Taxonomy (NCBI): domain Eukaryota; kingdom Viridiplantae; phylum Streptophyta; class Magnoliopsida; order Asparagales; family Amaryllidaceae; genus Allium; species Allium cepa. The sequence continues at coordinate 99,631,519 of CM060946.1, read as the reverse complement.
TGTATCACTTGACCATAGGATAGAAAATTATATGCGGACCCCGTTGGTCTATTTTTGAAAATGATTTTCAAATTTTTGAAAGGAAATATATGGGTTTTAATAAATATTGATTTTTAAATATAATATATATTGATTTTATTTTAACATATATGAAAATTTTAGATTTTAAAATTATATTTTTGGAAATTTAAATTATAAGTTAAGGTTTGAAAAAAAAGTAAATTTTAAGTTTTTTCTAATAATTGTATTATTTTTAAATATATAAAATATAGTTTAATAAAAAATAAAATAGATTTAATAAAATCAGATTTAACTTAATAATATTTAATATAACGAAATAGAATTTAATAGAATTTAATTGGATAATTATATATATTGTATATAAAATATTTATTTAAAATTATATTACTATTTTGAAAATAGATTTTGTAATACATTTAATAAAATAAAGGTTGGGAAGATAATTAGTAATTTGTACGAGAATTGCATATAAAAAAGAATTAATTGGAAACTTACTAATTTTGAGATTATGAAAGGTATGATTTTATAACTTGATTTAATTAAAAGTAATTAAATGAATATTTTCCAATTTAAATAAAAATTGAATATTTAATTTGGTTTTAAGTTTGTAAATTGAGATTTTATTTAAATGCTTATAAAAAAGTAATTAGGTGAATATATTAGAATAAAATATAATTGAAGTAAGATATTTAATTATTGATTTTATCTAAATTTGTAAATTAAGATTTTATTTAAATGTTACTAAAATGATTAAATGAATATTTTCAAGTTTAAAAAAATAATTAAAGTTGAATTTTGAAATACAAATGAAATTATTGTAAATTGTTGAATACTTAAACTTTAAAACCTATTGAATTGGAAGTGGTTTAAATTTGTGGTTCGAACCTGGATTTGAAATCAATATAAATTAAAAATGGTTTAATGAGAATTTGGATTGAACCTTTAACCTTTTTAATTGAAAATTGTTGGACTGAGATTTGATTTTAATTGAATTTTGGAACTAAAATTGATTCGAATTGATTTGTGAAATTAGAAGAAATAATTCTAATTTGAAACTATTTTCTATGTAAACTATTTTCTAAAAATATAAACTACTTTAATATATAAACTATTTTAATATATAAACTATTGTGTGGTTATGATTTTTGGAAATGAAATTAATTTAAAGTGAATAATGATTTCAAAAGTGAATTTGATTTAAAGTGACGCGATTTCGAAAGTGAATATGATTTCAAAAGTGAATACGATTTCGAAAGTGATATGATTTTGAAATGAATATGATATTTTGATATAAATTATGAACTGTTTGAAATAAGATGACCACGGTGTGAATAAGCGTTTGGTTGTTAAAGAGATCGGGATCAGATATTGTCATACTCTCTTCCAAAGCCGAAAACCACTTTAACAACTGTGTACATGATGGAGATTGCAGAATAAAGTAGGACGGTTTGGTGACAATTCTATATAAGGTATTAACGCATCCCTAACTCCCGCGAGTCAGCTTGATGTGGCTAAAACATGAGCTATATTGGGCCAAGTGAGGTCGCACCTCCGATCATGCAAGCGCTTTGATACCATTCTATTGCTTTGTGATTTGATTGGGTGAACCTTTGATTTGGGAGTGTGTCTCGAGGTAGGCGGTAGTAGCTGTTATGCTTTACCACCATCAGGATTGCAAACGGTAGAATCCTACCCTGGCATTGCCCTGTGTGCCTTGTCACATGCCTTATCGCACCCACTACGATTTTGGTTTGTACCATACCTATGAAGTAACCTCTGATAGCCCTTAAGTTTACAAAGGAATTACGGTACTATATAGACTACAGGAATATATAAAAATGTGTTAAGGGAGATATGGGTAACGCCTTAACGCTATTTTAATATTTTACTGTACTATAGACATTATATATGTAGCGTATTTTACTATGTATGTAGATAGTTTAACGGATCCTTAAAGGATGGGAATTCCAAACATCCTTTGAGTTACTTTGTACTTCACTTGACATTTCACTTGAGTTGATTTACTAGTATAAATTGATTTACTAGTATAAGAATGTTAATCCCGACGAGAGTGTTTTGTTTTTTTCTTTATGCCCGTGTCAAACTGAGTATCACAGCATTTGAGACTCACTTTTGGAGCTTGGAGCTTTGCTTAAAGATCTGTCTTATATCTATTCAGATTATCAGTCATTTCAGTTATTTCCAATTATTTATGTTCAGACTTGTCATTTGCGTATGTATTAGAGATTCCTTTGTATTTGGATTTTTGTTGTATTTTGTTTCAGACTCTGATGTTGTAGTAGCTTCATGAACTACTATTTATCTATTTCGCTGCTTATTGTTATATTTCTTAGAGTCTGTGATTCTGTGATTGATTTATTTACTATACATGCTAAGTTTTGCTAAATATAAAATTAACAAATGTTGTTTTGAGCAATTCAAGTCTGTCATGAGTGGATGATTGTCGATTTGAATGGCTCGAAATATCGGGTCGTTGCAGTGGTATCGGAGTTCTAGTTTAGGCAAAGCCTATCATATGGAGTAAAACTCATTAGAGATAGGGTAGTAATACCCTAGAATGAGTTGAATTAATTACAGAATCATCTTCGTTCGAGCTTAAATTATTCGTTACAATCCTCCTGGATTAGGATTTCTTTTGAATTTTTAGAACTTTCCCTTTGTTCTAAAATCCATTCTCATCTTTTCAATTCGTGTTTTTCTTGATACTGGAGCATCCTATAGCTGTAACAACCCTGTATTTTGTGATCATTTTAATTTTAGATTTTAATTATTTTAACTGAAATTCCTGATTTAAAAACTTTATTTTATTTATTAAAATGGATAAAAAAAATTATTTTAAATATAAATTTTGATTTTTGTGTGAATTATAAATCCAAACCCGAGTAAATGGAATATTTCCAAAAAGGTGGATTTTTGGTCAAAATGGTCGAACTTTGACTTTTAAATTTAAAATTTAAATATTTGAATTTTTGCGTTTTTATCTTTCATTATGAAAATAGATTTACTTTCAAGAATACTGCTTTGCGTTTCGTTGAAATTGGATTAATAGTGTGAAAGTTATGCTTTTTACAATATTGTGTGTAAATTGTTTTATTTAACAAATTTGTTTATTTAAATTTATATAAATAATATCTTTGTTTGTAAAATCATGTTCTAATTTGTTTAACATGGTATGTTTTGCATATATTTTATTTTTAAAACATTTTTAAAGTATAGTTATAATGTTCAAATGTTGATTGTATATTGTTTTAATCTTTATTTCTAGTTTCCATTAAATAAAGTATTTTCTTTATTTATTTCCTACTTTTCCTAAAACTATTTATTTATTCTTCATAATATCTATCTCTGCCTTATTTTTCTTATTTATACATTCATTTAGTAATTAAATGGATAAGTATTTAGATCCCTATTTATTTCTTGGAAAGAAATTCCAAATATATATATATATACGTTATAGTTTTAAATGGCATACATTTAAATGTTTATTTTAATAAATATAAGTAATATTTTTGGTTGATATATCATGTTATAATTGTGTATATATATGTAACATTTCATGTTATGCATATATTTACAACATTTGTCCGTTTTTGTTTCATTTAATTTGGATATATACTTTGTAAATTAAATAACATACAAAGATGTAAATAACAATTAATTTATACGTTTCTATAACCGTTTTCTTGTTTATTTCTGTAGTGTTTATATAAACGGCATGTATTTATTGAATTATTTCTTTGGTATATATTTATTAAATAGATGGGAATCAAATCAAATTAAGATACGTTACCTATTTTTAATTAAAGGCATGCGTACGTTTTGATTTATTACCTCTTTATCTTTCTATCCATTAATTTCATACCATAACTCCTACATATTTATTGTCATTTATTCCTTAATCCCTAGTCGCCTATATCACTATATTCACGTGAAAAATCTCTTCCTATCTTCATTTTTGCAAGCAAGTTCAGATCTGAAAAAAAAAGTGGTAATGTCTTCTTCCTTTTCTACTTTTCTCTTCACTTTTCTTATTGATTTTTCAATGTTTTGGCCATGCTCTTCTCTTGCCATGCTTAGCCATAACCACCACCACCTCCTCCTCTTTACCATCCACAGCCTATCACCTCCTACTCCTTTGACCAGTCAAGGCCGTGCACTCCTTATGACAAAACTCCACCCCAAAAAAAAAAAAAAATTGTGATGCTTTGAAAAGAACTCCACAATTGTAAACCTTGATTCTGAAAATCTTTTGTCAAGTAATTTTGAAAAGGAAATCCACTGCGATATATTTATTTTGGAATGTAATGTTTGAAAAATACCTTAATTTTTTTTAAGATATGGCTTTCAAGGTATGTATATATGTATTTTGAAAATTATATGTGTTTGTGTAAACATTTTAGATTCCTCCTAAGAGGAAATTATGGGGATGTAATTTCCTTAAGTGGGGAGTCTGTATAACCCTAGATTTTGGGAAACACTTAATTTTAGTATATAATTGAGATTTATTTACTCAAAATGAAAATAATATATTATAATTGGATTGTGTATTAATTGACATATATCCTAATTTTTGAATTATGTCTATAATATGGATGTGCCTTGATTTCACGTGTTATGGAAAACTAACAAATATGGTTATAGGCATCAAATTCTATATTTAGAGTTTTTACTTGTGGGCCTAATATGTATATACATATTTAGTGTAAATATACACATATATGTTTATATTTTCTATATCTTAATTATGAAATTTTATTCAAAATTTGAAATTTGAAATTTGAATATATATTTATTTACTATATAAACATTTTGGGAAATTAATTGCTTGGGCATCAATTAATTTTACATTAATTAGAATTGGCGGAAGTTATCCGATTTTGACCCTAACTATTGGAAATAAAAGGGAAGGAATCGAAAATAAATTAAAAACATATTTTTTCTTCCTTCATCCTCTCACCGTCCTCTTTACAATAGTATCACTAAATATTTTCAAATCCCTAAAATTCTAAAATTGAAACATGTGCTATCAACACCAAACAATATCACTAGCTACGAAGAAGTTTGAATTTTGTTGTTGTAACTCCACTACCTCTTCCTATTCTCTTGTAGCCGTGCATTTGAGTCCAAACCAGACCCATACCCGAGCCATACCATGTCATGGTCGAACCATATGTAACAGCCCGCAAATCCGTACCCCTTGAGTTAACGCTATTCTTCGACAATCAACTCAAGTTGTACAGAAATACGAACCATTTGGGTTAAAGAAGAAGAGGTAGAAGAAGAGAAACAAAATCAACATCAGAATCTAACCATCGCAGCGGAATAAAATATAATAGATAATATATAATCTTTACTCAACATCAAATATTTTTGTTTATATATAACATCATCAGAGTACATCAATCACAGCTCAACATCAATATCATACAATGAATACATAACAACTCAGAATACACAACTCAAACAGCGGAATATATGTATACAAGTACGAGAGTACGTATCGTCATCCAGCTCGTCTCCTGAGCTCCACAGCAGCAAATCCTGTATCCTATAATACTCGGTCTGACCCGAGCATTACAGTTAAATAACACCCGAGTCAGTCTGGAATACCAGCGTGAGAAAATCACACCCAATTGATTATTAAAGTTTCAAAAATCCTTTGAAAACAAAAGCATCTCGTAAGACCACGCCACAAATAAACATGTCGGGTTTTTACTTTACGATAGCTAAAACAATTTTTATAGAAATCCTCTGATATTATAATAGGGTCTATATACAAATACTTATAAAATAGCCGAAATTGTTACATCTATTAAATTCCAGCTACTAGCCACAAAAGTGGGTAATACAAACAAAACTCGTACAAGGCTCGTAGGGAGAATGGATTTCCAACAATGACTAGGCACTGGGGTACCACCTGTCACAGTACGGGGCCTAGATCACCGTACCGAGGACTACTCCCTTCATCCCCTGCAACACAAGGCCGGAACCATTCCTTACTGAACAGTCCCGAACAAGATAAACCCCGTGGTTGGCGCGACCAACCACCCACTAAGCCGAAATATATAAGGGACATCTAGACAGGGGAATTATCTTGTCCTGCTTGGGCATGACCCACCTAACCTTGCTGCATATCCCCTGATTTTCAGTCATTCCCATTTGATGAGGCTTGAGGCTAAGCGTTACCTTTAGAACGTTTTCACTTAGAATGCCCATCGCCCACCTGACGATGTTTCGCAAGCATTCATCCATACAAGTCCGTCCCGGGTTCGAACGGAACCGAAGGCACTACTCCTACTACATCCATTTTGGAAATATCCTCAGGATTAGTAGCGACTAGCCCTTGCACTTCACTGCTCCATCTTCGACTCCGAACACGTTTTTCGCACGAAACGTACAAACCGGATCGAAGTGGTTTTCGAGAAATTAATCTCGATCCCGGTCTCTTCGAAACGATCAACGCAGTTGGCCAATATTGATAGTCGGTTATTTAACTATCAATTAATATTCACAATCAACCATCAACCAATAAATAATTTTCCCGAATTATTTATTTCCCTCAAAAATATCTTCACAAGATATATTTCCACTTTTCAAACCCTTTTGAAACAGTTTTAAAACTATCTTCCTTTCTCAGAATCAATTTTCCCAAATAGTTTCTATTTCCACTGAAATCGCCAAGCACAAAACTTAAGATTTTTAAAATAATTTAAAACCACTTTACTTTGAAATTTATTTTAAAATATTCATTTTAAAAACTACTTCAATAATTTACTAAAAATACATACTATATGATTTTTGAAAATAATGTACTTTATAAAATATAAAACTAGGTTTTCACTCTTAAAAATAAAATACTAAGTCACATTTAAATAGTTATTACAATAATAGATTTGAAAAATATTTACTTATGAATTTTAAACATTCAGACATAATAAAATTTCTAAAATATGCTTTTTAAAACCACATTAAACTTTTATCTTATATTTAGACTTTCTTTTTAAAAAAAAAACGTACTTGGCTATCCAGGGAAATATACTTCCCTTCACATTCTTCTTGAAATTCTAATTTCTATCACGTGAATCAATTTCCAAATTGAATTACAATTTCCTTCCTTTCTATTTCAAAATCCATTAATTTTAGATTTTTATTTCCTTAATTATGAGTTAAATTACTTTTAACTGAAAATACCAATTCTTAGATTTCTCAAGTTACTTCTTTATTCTTTAAATAAATTTAAACTTTTAAAATAATTCTCTATTCTTTTATTGATATAACTTAAGTTTACAATTCATCAATTTCATTTTATTCAAAATTCTTTCTCTTCATTCTCGAAGTCATTTATTATTATTTTCATATTACTTCTATTTTTCTCAATTCACTCTTAATTTATTCAAATTTCCTATAATTACTTTACTTACAAATTCATTTCTTTTATTTTCTTTCCAAAATCCAATCTATATAATTTTGGCCATTCATTATACCACAAATATATCCAATCAACCATAACATTCAATATTCCAATATAACTCATGATAGAATGTCAACATTCACAGCAGAGAATATTAAATAATTTAAATAAATGTTGAGGGATCCAGTTGGATCCCTCCAACCTGTTTTCCCTGCATCCACAGATGTTAGCACAATATAATATGCCAATTCCAAAATATCGTACTATATCACATCAACCAATTTAACCATCCAACAATTATTTAAATTTAATCATTTAAATTTAAACTGAGTGAGATTAACTCACCTTATTCTGTTTGCAACCCATTTCCAAACCAGCTTGTTCCCATTATTTTTGACCTTGTACAAGCATTATAGGATTTATTAATATTTGAAACAATTTAATAACCAATTTCCCAGTAAAATTTTAATTGACCAAGGATTTAATTAAACTATTAATTTTCCTCTTCGAAACTACTAAAAACAAAAATTATAGTTTTCAAAAATCTACCTTTATAAATTCCTTAAATATTTATGAATTCTCATTTATTTCAAATCTTACATATATCTATATATATATTAGATTCTAGTGAATTAAAATTCTTTTCAAATCCATATATTAATTCACAACAGAATAACCTTATATAACTCACTGTAGGATATTTATATATATATTTTTATTTCCTTTATCTTCAGTAAACAACAAGTAATATCTTACAGTAGCGTAGATTCATCTATATTACAACAGAACCCTTTTTTTTTTTTTAAGAAAAATTACTGCTGTTATATATATATATATATATTAACAATTTAAATCCTAAAATTAATAGTATTTTAAATCATTGAACTTAAACAATACACAAAACTCACCAGAATCGACTCCTTCTTTGTGAAAACTCACTCGAACAGCCACGCTCTCTCTCCTCACTGTCGCTGATTTCCCCCAGACTCGCAACCATGCCTGCGCCGTACCCATCGCCAGGGACGAACTCTCATCCAAGCACGCGAGCGCGACTACCCCCTGCAGCCGCCACGAACTACCAAAACGCCACCTTCCCCAAACCCTAACTAGCTTCTCCAGGTCGCACGACACTCCACGCATGAGTCGCCATACAGTTGCCATTCGCGACGAACTCGTGCTCGGCCCCCTTTCGATTTATTGATTTTGATTTTATTTTTTTATCTTGCTCGAACGATTCGGCCACTTTGTTTATTTTTTTTTTTTTTTTTTTAAATGACGGAGTGCTCTGGGTTTTTGAAAGAAGAAGGGTTTCGGCCCCAATGGTGTTGCCTCTTTCCTTCTTTATACTCGGCCTACATCTTCCCCCAGAAGCTTCTTTTATTTAACTATTTATCATATATATTTTTCGATTTTGATTTAACAATTTGATTTGAAAATAAAAATAGGAGGATGCGGCCATTTATTTGAAACGAACTGAATGATGATTTTTTTTTTTTTTAAAGGGAAAGAAAGTTCGTATGTGAAGAAAAGGGAGACGAGATACCTAATAGAAATAGGAACGAGATCTATTATTCTTTTCGTTCGACATGGCTCTGAGTTGTGAGGAGGAAGCGTGATAAAAGTAAACGAAAGGAAACAAGACGTGGTGTCTATCAGAAAGTGGCTTGCAAAAGAAGGTTATAGCGACAACAAAGAGGTCAGATGTGAAAGAATACGGCTGAAGGTTTTATTAGTAAATATTTAATTTAAATTGGTAATTATCGTCTAAGCGTTTATACCTCGCACGATCACACGTTATTTCCGAAAGCCACGAAATTTGAAATCCGGTAATAATCCAATATTACGGACCCAATGGAACTGGTTTCATCGAATTCCGAGTCTCTGCCTCGGGAGGCTATTTTTAAATTCAATTTAAACGATAAAATTTTAAAACTGAACAAACCACTGTTAATTTTAAATTTTACAACTTCTATTACTCTCACTGTTATCAATATAAATCTTACAAACCTTCCAATTATTTTTAACAGGCTTAAAATTCTAGATTCAACACTTTACTCAACTTCTAATTATTAAATTCTATTATTTAAGTATCAAATAAATAACGATATTTGTAATTCAAGTTAAAATTATTATATCGAATATTTAAAATCGATTTAATATTCCGATTTAAATTGCTTAAAAATTTCGGGTCGTCACATTCCTTCCCCCTTAAAAGAATTTCGTCCCCGAAATTACTAGTTAGGAAGAATGATCCAATACCCGTTTACTATTTCCCTAAACCCAAACAGTTCAATATCCAACCAACTATCTTCTATAAAAGACTATTATCATTCTTATTAACTTTCCAATCCTTTCCCTAGTTTCCAACAATCTATTTGCTCAACCCTTCCAGTTTTAATCTTAAAACCATTTTGAATTATCAAAATTTTCTCAAAATTTTTCTAACTCTCTAAATTTCCGAAAAATTTCGCCAGCGTTTCCTTTGCGCGGCTGACTTGGTACAACTACAAAATGGCTCTACGGCCTCCCAAATCCAAAAAGAAAACAAATGCCAAGTGGCTCAATCCAAATTCAATCCAAATCAAATTCCATACCAAATTTTAAATGCATACCTTTTTGTCGGGCAATTCAAATTTATCTCTTGAAATCAAATCCAATTTCCTTTTCCCTTTTTATAATACCTGCATATCCTGCTTAGCACTAATATCCAATCACAATATCCCAAAATATTTTATCGACTTTCTTACAAAATGTCAATATCTATTCATTTCAATATTATCTTAGATTATATTTGTAATATAAATTTTCCAATCTAGAATTTATCATTCCTTTCTTAAGTTAGTATAAACATTTTATATGTTTCTTATCTCAATTTCTCTTTACCTCTCTTAGTTTATACTTATTTCTATTCAAATCGATTTCCATATTACATATGTATTTCATTTATTTTCAACTTTGAACCTTTAAATTTTATCCTTCATTTATACTAATTTAAGTCATTACTTTAATTAGTTTCATTTACTAACTTATTTTAGTTTCCAATTCTAAATAGTTTTGTCGTTAACAAAATTTTCCAAAATTTCCAAAAATTTTCTAACTCCCAAAATTTCTGAAAAATTTTGGCAGAGTTTCCTTTGTACGGAGGAGCTTTTGCAATATGACAAAAGAGATAAATATGTATACATCGACCCACACGGTCGGAAAAACCAAAAACAGTTCATATTTCCTATTTTTATTGCGTAGGCGTACCTTATTTAGCATTTTAAGCAAGCGGCTTATTTATTTAGCCGTTAATGCAACCCAAATCCAGCCATACGGCTTCCAGGTACCTGTACTTACTCAATTTAAACCCGTAAGTGCCAAATATAAGAAGTTTAACATATTTAACTTACATGCAATAGTTAAAACATATGACTTCTAAAAAGAAATTTACACCAAACATTTTTCCGCAAGCAATCTATATAGCTTACATGCTACTTCAACTATTTCAATCAATTTACAACCCATTTTCATTCAATCCGAATTATTTTCGATCCATTCGTATACAACTCCATCAATTTGAATGGTTTAGTACTCAATTGCTTACATTAATTTATTTTTAAGCAAACTGAACTCATATTTAGTTCAATTGCTCTCAAAATCAATTTATTTTACTTCTATCAACTCATAGAATTTTAATTACTTCCATTTACATCCAATGATAATTTATTCTTTGTAATTTGACAAGATCTATGTGAATAAATACGTACTGAGTTTTATAATCAATTTTAAATGGATTTCAACTCAATTCTATTCCGTTTTTAAATTTATTCACAATCCATATTCTTATTTTCATTGCATTTCAGATTTGAATCCATTCACTTTGCATCTCACTTTATTAACCAACTAGTTCATTCAAAAACCATTAACAACTTAGGTTTCATCTCCATTACCAATTAAATTTCCTTTTTATTTTAATTCATTCACAGTCATTTATTTAGCTCGACACATTCCATTTAAATTTCATTTACAATCCATTTATTTACATTTCATTCCATGTTAGTTTATTCCAAACTATTTTATTTAGCTCGAAAACAATCCAAGCTATTTCATTTAATAACCATTTCTTAACTTATTGAAACCACATTTCATTTGATACTTATTTATTCCATCATTTATTTATTCAATAAAATTAGTTTATCCACATTCACTTAAACCATTTTAATAAACTCGAAACAATCTATTTTCCTTATTGTCTCAAGTTATTTCAATCCCTTAATAATTTTAAATAGTTTACCATTATTTATTTAAGAATTTTCATTCCATTAAATATTATCGGCAACTCACCGAATTTTATTTCAATCAAAATCATTATTACTTGATTTAAATCCAATCCACTATCAATACACTTAGTTTTAAGTTGAATCCAATTCAACTCTCCTTCATTCACTTGGCTTAAGTCAGTTTTCTTCAATTTATTCAAATTTACACTTAAGCTCATTCTCATCTTAAACTACGCATTTATTTGATTGGTTATTATACATTTTAACTTTCTAGATTCAGCTCATTCAATTTATTACCTGGCTCTTTTCCAAGTTATCTTCTCTTGTTTGGATTTTATTTGCACATTCAAACCATTGCTATTTTAATCCATTTACATTTTTATCTGACACACTTCACTTATATTTCATATGTTAACACATGAGGCTAAATTTTCGATTTAATAACTCAAGTTCTAATTCTATTATTCACTTTTAATTTACCATCCAATTTATTAACTCACAATTCAGCTTCATTCTCAAATACTTTCACTTCATCAACAATTTGAATTCATTTTAATTTATAATTTGAGTTTATTTTCAACTTCATCATAAACTCACAATTCAATTTCATTAACTAATTTATTATCAATTAGTTCTTCCCTTATCTATAATCCAACACTTGAATTTTATTTTTATTTTTATGTTTTTATTTTTTTCCAAATATCATTATTTCTTAAGTTCAATATACTTTATAATTCAAGTTTGGATTTTCTTCTCATTTTTCAATTCATCAAAATATTGATTTGGGCTTTGCATTCCATTTTAATTTTTATAAGTCACAACTTATATGTCATACAATCACACTCATTCTAGGCTTGAATATATTCATCCATTATTTTAACTCAAGCCTTATGCTTCTTTATAACCCAAGCATATTTTATTCATGCATTTTAATTCTTTTATAAGTTATTCTGGTTTATTTATTTCAATTTAATTCTTATCCAATTTAGTTCTTATCCAATTTATTTTCTAGTTATCCAGGAAAGAATCAATTCCAATTCAATTTATTCAATTGAATTTCTTTATTCCAGTTCAATTTTACTTTAAACTCAGAATTTACTTGACTCAATTCAATTTTAACTTAATTCGAATACAACTGGATATTATTTCCAGCCTATTCAATTTATTTTAATCTAGTTAACTTTTATTTTCCAATCCAAGTTAACCTCATTTTTAACCTTTCTCTTTAAATTTAAATTCCAACCTTCAAAGTTTATATTCCATCCCTGATTTAAAATCATCCTATCTTATAAGTTTATAACCCATCTTATCAGGAGTTTAAAAATACCAGCTTTTGGTTCCCAAAACATTTTGAAATCTCTAACATCAAAATCACACTTCTCAAAAATTGAACCAATCCTGACCTTTATTTTCAACAAATTTCCTTTTGAAATTTTCAAAACAACCAGCTTTTCCTGAACAAAACAATTTGGCAGCAATCCATCACTTAGAAATTCGAAAATGAATACTGATGATGCGGCCGTCATCATCAGAATTATTTTCCAATAATCCAAGTGATTTCAATGCTATTCCACTTCCAAATTTTTTTTTTTAAAACAATTTCCTTTCAGAAATATTCCCAAAACAATAATGTTATTGTTTATCTTCAAAACACTTCGATAACATTCCCAAAATCTCTAAAATTTTGAATTTCCAAATTCTGCTTAAATAAATTTTTAACTATAATTCAGTTGTATAGCTTATGTTCATACAAATTCTTATTTGATTATATTTCAATTTATAAACTACAATTATAATTCATATTTATAAGTTTCATACCATATATCAGCTAAATAATTTACAAAAACTATTCTTTATATCAAAATATATTTTGGGTAAAATTATTTCATTTACCCATATTTAAAACAATATCGTGTCAATTGTTCTATTCAAGTGTTTATAAACCCCTTCGATACAGTTGCGCAGACTGTGTCGACGAAGGTTCATATGCCACTCAATAATCCAATCAACACAATATTAAAACAATTTATATTCACTAACAAATACACGCTCATATTTATATATACGCTCAAACTCATTATAGAGTACTACGGACTCTATTTTAAATGAGTAACTCCCACCAGAGCCAAGGTTATCACCAACCTAAGCTCTGATACCAAGTGTAACAGCCCGCAAATCCGTACCCCTTGAGTTAACGCTATTCTTCGACAATCAACTCAAGTTGTACAGAAATACGAACCATTTGGGTTAAAGAAGAAGAGGTAGAAGAAGAGAAACAAAATCAACATCAGAATCTAACCATCGCAGCGGAATAAAATATAATAGATAATATATAATCTTTACTCAACATCAAATATTTTTGTTTATATATAACATCATCAGAGTACATCAATCACAGCTCAACATCAATATCATACAATGAATACATAACAACTCAGAATACACAACTCAAACAGCGGAATATATGTATACAAGTACGAGAGTACGTATCGTCATCCAGCTCGTCTCCTGAGCTCCACAGCAGCAAATCCTGTATCCTATAATACTCGGTCTGACCCGAGCATTACAGTTAAATAACACCCGAGTCAGTCTGGAATACCAGCGTGAGAAAATCACACCCAATTGATTATTAAAGTTTCAAAAATCCTTTGAAAACAAAAGCATCTCGTAAGACCACGCCACAAATAAACATGTCGGGTTTTTACCTTACGATAGCTAAAACAATTTTTATAGAAATCCTCTGATATTATAATAGGGTCTATATACAAATACTTATAAAATAGCCGAAATTGTTACATCTATTAAATTCCAGCTACTAGCCACAAAAGTGGGTAATACAAACAAAACTCGTACAAGGCTCGTAGGGAGAATGGATTTCCAACAATGACTAGGCACTGGGGTACCACCTGTCACAGTACGGGGCCTAGATCACCGTACCGAGGACTACTCCCTTCATCCCCTGCAACACAAGGCCGGAACCATTCCTTACTGAACAGTCCCGAACAAGATAAACCCCGTGGTTGGCGCGACCAACCACCCACTAAGCCGAAATATATAAGGGACATCTAGACAGGGGAATTATCTTGTCCTGCTTGGGCATGACCCACCTAACCTTGCTGCATATCCCCTGATTTTCAGTCATTCCCATTTGATGAGGCTTGAGGCTAAGCGTTACCTTTAGAACGTTTTCACTTAGAATGCCCATCGCCCACCTGACGATGTTTCGCAAGCATTCATCCATACAAGTCCGTCCCGGGTTCGAACGGAACCGAAGGCACTACTCCTACTACATCCATTTTGGAAATATCCTCAGGATTAGTAGCGACTAGCCCTTGCACTTCACTGCTCCATCTTCGACTCCGAACACGTTTTTCGCACGAAACGTACAAACCGGATCGAAGTGGTTTTCGAGAAATTAATCTCGATCCCGGTCTCTTCGAAACGATCAACGCAGTTGGCCAATATTGATAGTCGGTTATTTAACTATCAATTAATATTCACAATCAACCATCAACCAATAAATAATTTTCCCGAATTATTTATTTCCCTCAAAAATATCTTCACAAGATATATTTCCACTTTTCAAACCCTTTTGAAACAGTTTTAAAACTATCTTCCTTTCTCAGAATCAATTTTCCCAAATAGTTTCTATTTCCACTGAAATCGCCAAGCACAAAACTTAAGATTTTTAAAATAATTTAAAACCACTTTACTTTGAAATTTATTTTAAAATATTCATTTTAAAAACTACTTCAATAATTTACTAAAAATACATACTATATGATTTTTGAAAATAATGTACTTTATAAAATATAAAACTAGGTTTTCACTCTTAAAAATAAAATACTAAGTCACATTTAAATAGTTATTACAATAATAGATTTGAAAAATATTTACTTATGAATTTTAAACATTCAGACATAATAAAATTTCTAAAATATGCTTTTTAAAACCACATTAAACTTTTATCTTATATTTAGACTTTCTTTTTAAAAAAAAAACGTACTTGGCTATCCAGGGAAATATACTTCCCTTCACATTCTTCTTGAAATTCTAATTTCTATCACGTGAATCAATTTCCAAATTGAATTACAATTTCCTTCCTTTCTATTTCAAAATCCATTAATTTTAGATTTTTATTTCCTTAATTATGAGTTAAATTACTTTTAACTGAAAATACCAATTCTTAGATTTCTCAAGTTACTTCTTTATTCTTTAAATAAATTTAAACTTTTAAAATAATTCTCTATTCTTTTATTGATATAACTTAAGTTTACAATTCATCAATTTCATTTTATTCAAAATTCTTTCTCTTCATTCTCGAAGTCATTTATTATTATTTTCATATTACTTCTATTTTTCTCAATTCACTCTTAATTTATTCAAATTTCCTATAATTACTTTACTTACAAATTCATTTCTTTTATTTTCTTTCCAAAATCCAATCTATATAATTTTGGCCATTCATTATACCACAAATATATCCAATCAACCATAACATTCAATATTCCAATATAACTCATGATAGAATGTCAACATTCACAGCAGAGAATATTAAATAATTTAAATAAATGTTGAGGGATCCAGTTGGATCCCTCCAACCTGTTTTCCCTGCATCCACAGATGTTAGCACAATATAATATGCCAATTCCAAAATATCGTACTATATCACATCAACCAATTTAACCATCCAACAATTATTTAAATTTAATCATTTAAATTTAAACTGAGTGAGATTAACTCACCTTATTCTGTTTGCAACCCATTTCCAAACCAGCTTGTTCCCATTATTTTTGACCTTGTACAAGCATTATAGGATTTATTAATATTTGAAACAATTTAATAACCAATTTCCCAGTAAAATTTTAATTGACCAAGGATTTAATTAAACTATTAATTTTCCTCTTCGAAACTACTAAAAACAAAAATTATAGTTTTCAAAAATCTACCTTTATAAATTCCTTAAATATTTATGAATTCTCATTTATTTCAAATCTTACATATATCTATATATATATTAGATTCTAGTGAATTAAAATTCTTTTCAAATCCATATATTAATTCACAACAGAATAACCTTATATAACTCACTGTAGGATATTTATATATATATTTTTATTTCCTTTATCTTCAGTAAACAACAAGTAATATCTTACAGTAGCGTAGATTCATCTATATTACAACAGAACCCTTTTTTTTTTTTAAGAAAAATTACTGCTGTTATATATATATATATATATTAACAATTTAAATCCTAAAATTAATAGTATTTTAAATCATTGAACTTAAACAATACACAAAACTCACCAGAATCGACTCCTTCTTTGCGAAAACTCACTCGAACAGCCACGCTCTCTCTCCTCACTGTCGCTGATTTCCCCCAGACTCGCAACCATGCCTGCGCCGTACCCATCGCCAGGGACGAACTCTCATCCAAGCACGCGAGCGCGACTACCCCCTGCAGCCGCCACGAACTACCAAAACGCCACCTTCCCCAAACCCTAACTAGCTTCTCCAGGTCGCACGACACTCCACGCATGAGTCGCCATACAGTTGCCATTCGCGACGAACTCGTGCTCGGCCCCCTTTCGATTTATTGATTTTGATTTTTTTTTTTTATCTTGCTCGAACGATTCGGCCACTTTGTTTATTTATTTTTATTTTTTTTAAATGACGGAGTGCTCTGGGTTTTTGAAAGAAGAAGGGTTTCGGCCCCAATGGTGTTGCCTCTTTCCTTCTTTATACTCGGCCTACATCTTCCCCCAGAAGCTTCTTTTATTTAACTATTTATCATATATATTTTTCGATTTTGATTTAACAATTTGATTTGAAAATAAAAATAGGAGGATGCGGCCATTTATTTGAAACGAACTGAATGATGATTTTTTTTTTTTTTAAAGGGAAAGAAAGTTCGTATGTGAAGAAAAGGGAGACGAGATACCTAATAGAAATAGGAACGAGATCTATTATTCTTTTCGTTCGACATGGCTCTGAGTTGTGAGGAGGAAGCGTGATAAAAGTAAACGAAAGGAAACAAGACGTGGTGTCTATCAGAAAGTGGCTTGCAAAAGAAGGTTATAGCGACAACAAAGAGGTCAGATGTGAAAGAATACGGCTGAAGGTTTTATTAGTAAATATTTAATTTAAATTGGTAATTATCGTCTAAGCGTTTATACCTCGCACGATCACACGTTATTTTCGAAAGCCACGAAATTTGAAATCCGGTAATAATCCAATATTACGGACCCAATGGAACTGGTTTCATCGAATTCCGAGTCTCTGCCTCGGGAGGCTATTTTTAAATTCAATTTAAACGATAAAATTTTAAAACTGAACAAACCACTGTTAATTTTAAATTTTACAACTTCTATTACTCTCACTGTTATCAATATAAATCTTACAAACCTTCCAATTATTTTTAACAGGCTTAAAATTCTAGATTCAACACTTTACTCAACTTCTAATTATTAAATTCTATTATTTAAGTATCAAATAAATAACGATATTTGTAATTCAAGTTAAAATTATTATATCGAATATTTAAAATCGATTTAATATTCCGATTTAAATTGCTTAAAAATTTCGGGTCGTCACATTCCTTCCCCCTTAAAAGAATTTCGTCCCCGAAATTACTAGTTAGGAAGAATGATCCAATACCCGTTTACTATTTCCCTAAAACCAAACAGTTCAATATCCAACCAACTATCTTCTATAAAAGACTATTATCATTCTTATTAACTTTCCAATCCTTTCCCTAGTTTCCAACAATCTATTTGCTCAACCCTTCCAGTTTTAATCTTAAAACCATTTTGAATTATCAAAATTTTCTCAAAATTTTTCTAACTCTCTAAATTTCCGAAAAATTTCGCCAGCATTTCCTTTGCGCGGCTGACTTGGTACAACTACAAAATGGCTCTACGGCCTCCCAAATCCAAAAAGAAAACAAATGCCAAGTGGCTCAATCCAAATTCAATCCAAATCAAATTCCATACCAAATTTTAAATGCATACCTTTTTGTCGGGCAATTCAAATTTATCTCTTGAAATCAAATCCAATTTCCTTTTCCCTTTTTATAATACCTGCATATCCTGCTTAGCACTAATATCCAATCACAATATCCCAAAATATTTTATCGACTTTCTTACAAAATGTCAATATCTATTCATTTCAATATTATCTTAGATTATATTTGTAATATAAATTTTCCAATCTAGAATTTATCATTCCTTTCTTAAGTTAGTATAAACATTTTATATGTTTCTTATCTCAATTTCTCTTTACCTCTCTTAGTTTATACTTATTTCTATTCAAATCGATTTCCATATTACATATGTATTTCATTTATTTTCAACTTTGAACCTTTAAATTTTATCCTTCATTTATACTAATTTAAGTCATTACTTTAATTAGTTTCATTTACTAACTTATTTTAGTTTCCAATTCTAAATAGTTTTGTCGTTAACAAAATTTTCCAAAATTTCCAAAAATTTTCTAACTCCCAAAATTTCTGAAAAATTTTGGCAGAGTTTCCTTTGTACGGAGGAGCTTTTGCAATATGACAAAAGAGATAAATATGTATACATCGACCCACACGGTCGGAAAAACCAAAAACAGTTCATATTTCCTATTTTTATTGCGTAGGCGTACCTTATTTAGCATTTTAAGCAAGCGGCTTATTTATTTAGCCGTTAATGCAACCCAAATCCAGCCATACGGCTTCCAGGTACCTGTACTTACTCAATTTAAACCCGTAAGTGCCAAATATAAGAAGTTTAACATATTTAACTTACATGCAATAGTTAAAACATATGACTTCTAAAAAGAAATTTACACCAAACATTTTTCCGCAAGCAATCTATATAGCTTACATGCTACTTCAACTATTTCAATCAATTTACAACCCATTTTCATTCAATCCGAATTATTTTCGATCCATTCGTATACAACTCCATCAATTTGAATGGTTTAGTACTCAATTGCTTACATTAATTTATTTTTAAGCAAACTGAACTCATATTTAGTTCAATTGCTCTCAAAATCAATTTATTTTACTTCTATCAACTCATAGAATTTTAATTACTTCCATTTACATCCAATGATAATTTATTCTTTGTAATTTGACAAGATCTATGTGAATAAATACGTACTGAGTTTTATAATCAATTTTAAATGGATTTCAACTCAATTCTATTCCGTTTTTAAATTTATTCACAATCCATATTCTTATTTTCATTGCATTTCAGATTTGAATCCATTCACTTTGCATCTCACTTTATTAACCAACTAGTTCATTCAAAAACCATTAACAACTTAGGTTTCATCTCCATTACCAATTAAATTTCCTTTTTATTTTAATTCATTCACAGTCATTTATTTAGCTCGACACATTCCATTTAAATTTCATTTACAATCCATTTATTTACATTTCATTCCATGTTAGTTTATTCCAAACTATTTTATTTAGCTCGAAAACAATCCAAGCTATTTCATTTAATAACCATTTCTTAACTTATTGAAACCACATTTCATTTGATACTTATTTATTCCATCATTTATTTATTCAATAAAATTAGTTTATCCACATTCACTTAAACCATTTTAATAAACTCGAAACAATCTATTTTCCTTATTGTCTCAAGTTATTTCAATCCCTTAATAATTTTAAATAGTTTACCATTATTTATTTAAGAATTTTCATTCCATTAAATATTATCGGCAACTCACCGAATTTTATTTCAATCAAAATCATTATTACTTGATTTAAATCCAATCCACTATCAATACACTTAGTTTTAAGTTGAATCCAATTCAACTCTCCTTCATTCACTTGGCTTAAGTCAGTTTTCTTCAATTTATTCAAATTTACACTTAAGCTCATTCTCATCTTAAACTACGCATTTATTTGATTGGTTATTATACATTTTAACTTTCTAGATTCAGCTCATTCAATTTATTACCTGGCTCTTTTCCAAGTTATCTTCTCTTGTTTGGATTTTATTTGCACATTCAAACCATTGCTATTTTAATCCATTTACATTTTTATCTGACACACTTCACTTATATTTCATATGTTAACACATGAGGCTAAATTTTCGATTTAATAACTCAAGTTCTAATTCTATTATTCACTTTTAATTTACCATCCAATTTATTAACTCACAATTCAGCTTCATTCTCAAATACTTTCACTTCATCAACAATTTGAATTCATTTTAATTTATAATTTGAGTTTATTTTCAACTTCATCATAAACTCACAATTCAATTTCATTAACTAATTTATTATCAATTAGTTCTTCCCTTATCTATAATCCAACACTTGAATTTTATTTTTATTTTTATGTTTTTATTTTTTTCCAAATATCATTATTTCTTAAGTTCAATATACTTTATAATTCAAGTTTGGATTTTCTTCTCATTTTTCAATTCATCAAAATATTGATTTGGGCTTTGCATTCCATTTTAATTTTTATAAGTCACAACTTATATGTCATACAATCACACTCATTCTAGGCTTGAATATATTCATCCATTATTTTAACTCAAGCCTTATGCTTCTTTATAACCCAAGCATATTTTATTCATGCATTTTAATTCTTTTATAAGTTATTCTGGTTTATTTATTTCAATTTAATTCTTATCCAATTTAGTTCTTATCCAATTTATTTTCTAGTTATCCAGGAAAGAATCAATTCCAATTCAATTTATTCAATTGAATTTCTTTATTCCAGTTCAATTTTACTTTAAACTCAGAATTTACTTGACTCAATTCAATTTTAACTTAATTCGAATACAACTGGATATTATTTCCAGCCTATTCAATTTATTTTAATCTAGTTAACTTTTATTTTCCAATCCAAGTTAACCTCATTTTTAACCTTTCTCTTTAAATTTAAATTCCAACCTTCAAAGTTTATATTCCATCCCTGATTTAAAATCATCCTATCTTATAAGTTTATAACCCATCTTATCAGGAGTTTAAAAATACCAGCTTTTGGTTCCCAAAACATTTTGAAATCTCTAACATCAAAATCACACTTCTCAAAAATTGAACCAATCCTGACCTTTATTTTCAACAAATTTCCTTTTGAAATTTTCAAAACAACCAGCTTTTCCTGAACAAAACAATTTGGCAGCAATCCATCACTTAGAAATTCGAAAATGAATACTGATGATGCGGCCGTCATCATCAGAATTATTTTCCAATAATCCAAGTGATTTCAATGCTATTCCACTTCCAAATTTTTTTTTTAAAACAATTTCCTTTCAGAAATATTCCCAAAACAATAATGTTATTGTTTATCTTCAAAACACTTCGATAACATTCCCAAAATCTCTGAAATTTTGAATTTCCAAATTGTGCTTAAATAAATTTTTAACTATAATTCAGTTGTATAGCTTATGTTCATACAAATTCTTATTTGATTATATTTCAATTTATAAACTACAATTATAATTCATATTTATAAGTTTCATACCATATATCAGCTAAATAATTTACAAAAACTATTCTTTATATCAAAATATATTTTGGGTAAAATTATTTCATTTACCCATATTTAAAACAATATCGTGTCAATTGTTCTATTCAAGTGTTTATAAACCCCTTCGATACAGTTGCGCAGACTGTGTCGACGAAGGTTCATATGCCACTCAATAATCCAATCAACACAATATTAAAACAATTTATATTCACTAACAAATACACGCTCATATTTATATATACGCTCAAACTCATTATAGAGTACTACGGACTCTATTTTAAATGAGTAACTCCCACCAGAGCCAAGGTTATCACCAACCTAAGCTCTGATACCAAGTGTAACAGCCCGCAAATCCGTACCCCTTGAGTTAACGCTATTCTTCGACAATCAACTCAAGTTGTACAGAAATACGAACCATTTGGGTTAAAGAAGAAGAGGTAGAAGAAGAGAAACAAAATCAACATCAGAATCTAACCATCGCAGCGGAATAAAATATAATAGATAATATATAATCTTTACTCAACATCAAATATTTTTGTTTATATATAACATCATCAGAGTACATCAATCACAGCTCAACATCAATATCATACAATGAATACATAACAACTCAGAATACACAACTCAAACAGCGGAATATATGTATACAAGTACGAGAGTACGTATCGTCATCCAGCTCGTCTCCTGAGCTCCACAGCAGCAAATCCTGTATCCTATAATACTCGGTCTGACCCGAGCATTACAGTTAAATAACACCCGAGTCAGTCTGGAATACCAGCGTGAGAAAATCACACCCAATTGATTATTAAAGTTTCAAAAATCCTTTGAAAACAAAAGCATCTCGTAAGACCACGCCACAAATAAACATGTCGGGTTTTTACCTTACGATAGCTAAAACAATTTTTATAGAAATCCTCTGATATTATAATAGGGTCTATATACAAATACTTATAAAATAGCCGAAATTGTTACATCTATTAAATTCCAGCTACTAGCCACAAAAGTGGGTAATACAAACAAAACTCGTACAAGGCTCGTAGGGAGAATGGATTTCCAACAATGACTAGGCACTGGGGTACCACCTGTCACAGTACGGGGCCTAGATCACCGTACCGAGGACTACTCCCTTCATCCCCTGCAACACAAGGCCGGAACCATTCCTTACTGAACAGTCCCGAACAAGATAAACCCCGTGGTTGGCGCGACCAACCACCCACTAAGCCGAAATATATAAGGGACATCTAGACAGGGGAATTATCTTGTCCTGCTTGGGCATGACCCACCTAACCTTGCTGCATATCCCCTGATTTTCAGTCATTCCCATTTGATGAGGCTTGAGGCTAAGCGTTACCTTTAGAACGTTTTCACTTAGAATGTCCATCGCCCACCTGACGATGTTTCGCAAGCATTCATCCATACAAGTCCGTCCCGGGTTCGAACGGAACCGAAGGCACTACTCCTACTACATCCATTTTGGAAATATCCTCAGGATTAGTAGCGACTAGCCCTTGCACTTCACTGCTCCATCTTCGACTCCGAACACGTTTTTCGCACGAAACGTACAAACCGGATCGAAGTGGTTTTCGAGAAATTAATCTCGATCCCGGTCTCTTCGAAACGATCAACGCAGTTGTCCAATATTGATAGTCGGTTATTTAACTATCAATTAATATTCACAATCAACCATCAACCAATAAATAATTTTCCCGAATTATTTATTTCCCTCAAAAATATCTTCACAAGATATATTTCCACTTTTCAAACCCTTTTGAAACAGTTTTAAAACTATCTTCCTTTCTCAGAATCAATTTTCCCAAATAGTTTCTATTTCCACTGAAATCGCCAAGCACAAAACTTAAGATTTTTAAAATAATTTAAAACCACTTTACTTTGAAATTTATTTTAAAATATTCATTTTAAAAACTACTTCAATAATTTACTAAAAATACATACTATATGATTTTTGAAAATAATGTACTTTATAAAATATAAAACTAGGTTTTCACTCTTAAAAATAAAATACTAAGTCACATTTAAATAGTTATTACAATAATAGATTTGAAAAATATTTACTTATGAATTTTAAACATTCAGACATAATAAAATTTCTAAAATATGCTTTTTAAAACCACATTAAACTTTTATCTTATATTTAGACTTTCTTTTTTAAAAAAACGTACTTGGCTATCCAGGGAAATATACTTCCCTTCACATTCTTCTTGAAATTCTAATTTCTATCACTTGAATCAATTTCCAAATTGAATTACAATTTCCTTCCTTTCTATTTCAAAATCCATTAATTTTAGATTTTTATTTCCTTAATTATGAGTTAAATTACTTTTAACTGAAAATACCAATTCTTAGATTTCTCAAGTTACTTCTTTATTCTTTAAATAAATTTAAACTTTTAAAATAATTCTCTATTCTTTTATTGATATAACTTAAGTTTACAATTCATCAATTTCATTTTATTCAAAATTCTTTCTCTTCATTCTCGAAGTCATTTATTATTATTTTCATATTACTTCTATTTTTCTCAATTCACTCTTAATTTATTCAAATTTCCTATAATTACTTTACTTACAAATTCATTTCTTTTATTTTCTTTCCAAAATCCAATCTATATAATTTTGGCCATTCATTATACCACAAATATATCCAATCAACCATAACATTCAATATTCCAATATAACTCATGATAGAATGTCAACATTCACAGCAGAGAATATTAAATAATTTAAATAAATGTTGAGGGATCCAGTTGGATCCCTCCAACCTGTTTTCCCTGCATCCACAGATGTTAGCACAATATAATATGCCAATTCCAAAATATCGTACTATATCACATCAACCAATTTAACCATCCAACAATTATTTAAATTTAATCATTTAAATTTAAACTGAGTGAGATTAACTCACCTTATTCTGTTTGCAACCCATTTCCAAACCAGCTTGTTCCCATTATTTTTGACCTTGTACAAGCATTATAGGATTTATTAATATTTGAAACAATTTAATAACCAATTTCCCAGTAAAATTTTAATTGACCAAGGATTTAATTAAACTATTAATTTTCCTCTTCGAAACTACTAAAAACAAAAATTATAGTTTTCAAAAATCTACCTTTATAAATTCCTTAAATATTTATGAATTCTCATTTATTTCAAATCTTACATATATCTATATATATATTAGATTCTAGTGAATTAAAATTCTTTTCAAATCCATATATTAATTCACAACAGAATAACCTTATATAACTCACTGTAGGATATTTATATATATATTTTTATTTCCTTTATCTTCAGTAAACAACAAGTAATATCTTACAGTAGCGTAGATTCATCTCTATTACAACAGAACCCTTTTTTTTTTTAAGAAAAATTACTGCTGTTATATATATATATATTAACAATTTAAATCCTAAAATTAATAGTATTTTAAATCATTGAACTTAAACAATACACAAAACTCACCAGAATCGACTCCTTCTTTGCGAAAACTCACTCGAACAGCCACGCTCTCTCTCCTCACTGTCGCTGATTTCCCCCAGACTCGCAACCATGCCTGCGCCGCCATACCCATCGCCAGGGACGAACTCTCATCCAAGCACGCGAGCGCGACTACCCCCTGCAGCCGCCACGAACTACCAAAACGCCACCTTCCCCAAACCCTAACTAGCTTCTCCAGGTCGCACGACACTCCACGCATGAGTCGCCATACAGTTGCCATTCGCGACGAACTCGTGCTCGGCCCCCTTTCGATTTATTGATTTTGATTTTTTTTTTATCTTGCTCGAACGATTCGGCCACTTTGTTTATTTTTTTTTTTTTTTTTTTTTAAATGACGGAGTGCTCTGGGTTTTTGAAAGAAGAAGGGTTTCGGCCCCAATGGTGTTGCCTCTTTCCTTCTTTATACTCGGCCTACATCTTCCCCCAGAAGCTTCTTTTATTTAACTATTTATCATATATATTTTTCGATTTTGATTTAACAATTTGATTTGAAAATAAAAATAGGAGGATGCGGCCATTTATTTGAAACGAACTGAATGATGATTTTTTTTTTTAAAGGGAAAGAAAGTTCGTATGTGAAGAAAAGGGGGACGAGATACCTAATAGAAATAGGAACGAGATCTATTATTCTTTTCGTTCGACATGGCTCTGAGTTGTGAGGAGGAAGCGTGATAAAAGTAAACGAAAGGAAACAAGACGTGGTGTCTATCAGAAAGTGGCTTGCAAAAGAAGGTTATAGCGACAACAAAGAGGTCAGATGTGAAAGAATACGGCCGAAGGTTTTATTAGTAAATATTTAATTTAAATTGGTAATTATCGTCTAAGCGTTTATACCTCGCACGATCACACGTTATTTCCGAAAGCCACGAAATTTGAAATCCGGTAATAATCCAATATTACGGACCCAATGGAACTGGTTTCATCGAATTCCGAGTCTCTGCCTCGGGAGGCTATTTTTAAATTCAATTTAAACGATAAAATTTTAAAACTGAACAAACCACTGTTAATTTTAAATTTTACAACTTCTATTACTCTCACTGTTATCAATATAAATCTTACAAACCTTCCAATTATTTTTAACAGACTTAAAATTCTAGATTCAACACTTTACTCAACTTCTAATTATTAAATTCTATTATTTAAGTATCAAATAAATAACGATATTTGTAATTCAAGTTAAAATTATTATATCGAATATTTAAAATCGATTTAATATTCCGATTTAAATTGCTTAAAAATTTCGGGTCGTCACACCATATTAATTTCCTAGGTTGAGCAATTGATTGTTGAAAGCATGGCCAAAGCAATTGTGTCCATTTTGCTTCTTATTTCGAAGATTGTTTCAATATATGTTGTATTGAATTTATATTTATATTTGTCTTGTTCTATTGGTTGCAACAAGATCAATAGCTTGGCTCTCTTCCCACTTGAGTCTATAGTCATGTTATCGTGCCTTCTGGAATTCATTCGTGTTGTTTGTTTTGCGAACTCCAGCTTTAAAAGGCGAGTAATCACACCTAACATTTATACCTATACGACTGTGAATTGATGGCAAGTGAAAGTGTAGAAATTATTACATCATGTTATACATGCCTGTGATATAAATTATATGATGTTAATCCTGTTTATTTATCTTTCATATCATCTGATACTGCTTTATGTTGTTATACTATTTATTTTATTCTGTTCTCACACTGCAAGTTCCATGTAGAATAGAATCACTATAGGTTGAAATGATACATACCCGAACAGACTTTAGAATAGGGAAAAATCGTTACAGGCTGAAATGATAGGCTTGGATGATTTTTATTTATATGTATTTGTCTTGGGATTGCAGGTTTGAAATAATCAAAAGCCGAAAATTTCACTGATTTTGGATATAATGATAAATTTTCGTATCACTTGATTTAGGTGTGAAATATTATCCAGATCTGTGGTTGATTTTAAAATATGATTTCTTATAAATTTCATGTATTGTAAAAGAAGGAAAAAAATAATATGAAATTTGACTTATATAGGATTTAAAATGGTTAAGCAGTGATTTTCTAAAAGGTTAAATGGTATAAGTTAATAGATGGCTTGAATTGTGGTGTGAAAGTTTGATTTTACTTAATAATGGGAATTTAAGTAAAAATGGAATTATAAGATTAACTTGGTAATTAATATAATTGATGTATGAATTGGATAAATATAAAGTAAAAGAAAATATCAAGTTATTTGTAAAATAAAGTTAAGCATTGTATTTTGAATTTATGTAATTAGTTTAAAATGTTAAATAAATGGATAGTTAAATGGAAATTTTGGAATTTAACTTAACTTGGAAATGTGAAATTTTGTTTGAAATTAAAGGTTAAGTTAAGAAATTAAAAATGGAATTTAAGTCATATAAATAAAATGGAAATTAAGTTATATTTGGAAAATGGTAATAAAAATTTAAGTGTTAAGTAATTTGTTAAAATGTGAAGAATAGAAAATTGTACACTTGAATTTATTAAATGAATTATTAAAAATTTGATTTGATTTATAGGAAATTTACTTTATAAAAATCATAAGTTAAAGGTATTTTAATGAATATTTTTTAGTGTCAAAATATGATTTTTATAATGTTTAAAGGGTTAAAATCAAAGTTTATTTGTGGCTGAAATTTCAATATTTGAAGTGTTTAACTGAATAAATGAACTCAGAAAAGGCTAAATTTTTGGGAATTGAATATCTGATTTGAAAGAATAATAACTTCACTTTTTAATGGTTTAAATGAATGATTTTAATCTGGAATTATAAATCATTTTGAAATTTATAACCACGGGTACACTGCTTTGTGTGTCATGTGATTTCCTTGTGATTGTTGATGCACACCTTTGATTTAAAGAGTATGGCTAGAGGTGACCGGTTGCTGCAGCTCTACGCTACCCTAGTCACAATAACACTGTTATTTGCATTGTTTGCTTTAATATGGATATTTCTAGGATAATGTTTATTACTACTTAATTGATGGTTTGACTGACCTTAAAGGATGGGCGATCCCAAACATCCATTAAGTTATTGTGCATTGCTATTACAGTTCACTTGAGTTGGTTTACATTGTATAAGTATGTATGTCCTGACTCGAGTGTTTGTGTTTTACTTTACGCTCGGGTCAGACTGAGAATCACAGCTTTGGATTCACCTTCTGGAGCTAGAGTTTTGCTGGAGCTTATCTGTCTATCTATTCGTCTACTTCTTTCAGTTAGTTCCTATTCGGTATTTGTCTCTGTATGGTAGTTTATGTATCTGTGATATCCCAGAATTTTTGACAATGTCAATTTAATAATCTTTACATAAAAATTAAATTGATATTGACAATATTGATTAATGAAATATGTTTTGGTTTAATAATCAGATTAAATAAATATTTAATTTGTGATTTTATCTTTTAAAAGCTAAAATAAATGTTTTAAACTTATAATGCATATATATATATATATATATATATATATATATATTTGTATATATATATATATATTAGATAATCTTTGTTTTGGAATTTAACTTACATGATAGTAAATAAATGAAGTTTTGTTTTTAAGTTCTAATAAAATATTGAGTAATTAGGAAATTATGTTTTAAATTAATATTAAGCTTTTAAAAATCTATTTTAACTGGTAATTATATGGTTTGATAATATTTAAAATAAATGTTATATTGTTTAAAATTATATCTTAGCTTAATTTTTGTTTTAAATTTAAATAAAAGTTGATTTTATTTCTTTTTAAATATTATTTGATTAAATATGAATTGAGAATATTTTGTATAAGTCTAAATATAAAATAGTCTATGATTTAAATTCATTTAAATATAAAAGTGATTTATAAATTTCCTTATAAATCATATAAAATTTGTTAAATTGTTATGTTAAGTCATATTAATAAATAAACTATTTTTCATAAATAAAAAAAATTAATTCAAATAGGAAAATAGAATCTTTATTTTTAATTTGAATAAATTGATTTTAATCTGGAATTTTATTTTGAAATTCAAACTAATCGATTCTTTAAAATATTTGTATAAGTTTTAATTTATAAATTGTTTTATTTACATTTTCTTTTAATAAGAAAATCATATATATTCATTCAAACATAAAATAAATTAAAGAAAACTTTTTTTAAAACATTTAAAAGTATAACTTAGTTAAATAAAGACAAGCGTTAACATATTAACAAATCAACTACATGTGTTAAGTAGTGAATTAAACAAAATGACAAGTGTCATTTGATCTTTTCTTTATTTTAATTAAAGTACTTTCAGCTTTTAAAACATTTCCACTTTCCTTTATTATCTTTTAAAGATCAAGTGCTAGATGAATCAAAAGAAACATTTCACTTAAAATCTAAAACTCTCAAAACCCCTCAAAAACAAAATCTGCATATTCTTTCAAAAGCAAACTCTAAGATCTATAACTCCTCTCAAAACCAAAACCTGTAACAAGAACATCAACATGCAATTTCAAAGTTACTGCAAAGCATTATCAAGTCTGCATTTTTACCTGAAGATCACTGCAAATCTGAGCAAATCAAAATGAAGCCTGCATTTGTATCAAAATGACCTGCATGCATCTATGTTGGTCAGAAATTCAAATGCAAGTAATTTCAAGTCTGCATCTTTATCAAGAATTGAAGAATCATACCACTGCAACAATTAAATCAGTTGACAAACTACTCCAAACTTTAAAGTTTGAATGCTCTGTTCTTTAGATTTAAGGTGAGTAACTTTTATTTTTAAAAATTCTAAGGTGAATCTGGTTATTGAATCATGTTTTAATATAAGTTGTATTGGTATATTTGGTAAAACTCTTGTGAATTTGTGATGAGAGTTATCTGAAAATTTGGATTACTTGTAGAACATTTCTGTTCTAAAGATTCCATGCCTGGTTTCAGCTTAAATCATTCCCTTGACATTAATATTTAAAACTTAGGATTTAGAAAGTATTGTTTGATTAAGCTATGAACTAAATTATAAAATTTTGATTTACTTAAATAGAAACAGTAATTTCTCAGTAAATCAAGTTTAGAGGTAAAAATCATGTCACTGATAAAATTCAAACACTGATGATTGTGCAATTCAGATATACAAATCAAAACTTTGGATTAATTCATGATTTTTAAATGAAAAATCATAAATTAAAAATGGGTTTTGTGACGCCCCACCTCTATACCCACGCTAGCCAAGAACACTACAGTGTAATGCTGTCAACTAGCACGGAGAATAAGGCTATTGAGGAGCGACCATCTGTATAATTGCTTTGTGCGAGTGTCGATATGCCAGATAAAAATACAACTTTTCATCTCAAGAGGAAATCCGACATACCGTTACAAACTCAAAGCTACTACACAGTGGCTATGTATAATCTTTGGAAACAAATATAGAAATAAGCATAACATAAATCAGTCACAGATAATTCATATCACAAAGGCGGAAATAGATATGAATATTACACATGAAAGTGTACATCAGAGTAGTGGTCAAACAAGATCCACAATATCAAAAAGAATAGATACAAGTGCTAGACAAAAGAATAAGTATACATCATAGAGTCTGTATCTCAAATGTATACAACAAAATAAACTACTAATCTAAGTAGTTAGCCAAAAGTCAGAATAATAATCTCTGACAAGGAGTCAAGCAGAAGCACCTGAAACATCTCGGTCTGACCCGAGTATTATTTCATAAGAAAATAATAAACGGATCAGTCTAGCTATAAATATCAGATGAAGTGATATATAATAAGAGATATGACATAAACATATAATAATCACAATTCCAAGCTGTGATAAATAAGTAACTGAAAATCAACAAGAGATTAATCAATATCACAATAATCTACTCAAGATAAAAAGGAATGTCATACTCCTAATTTCATTCACCAAACCACAATAAATGACAAATATATCAATGCCCATCGTAAAATTTGGTGAAACATAAATTCCAGAAATCAACACACGAAATCCAAAAATCACAATAAAAAGGATGGCCAATCCCACAAACTGGACATCGACGCACCTAGAAAGACACACCCCATGTACAATCGAACATCAACACACCTAGAAAGATATACCCCATGCTCTAGCATCGACGCACCTAGAAAGATACGCCCCATGCATAAATAAACATCGATGCACCTAGAAAGATACATCCCATGCATGAATAAACATCGATGCACCTAGAAAGATACATCCCATGCATAAATAAACATCGATGCACCTAGAAAGATACACCCTATGTACAGTCTAACACCGATGCACCTAGAAAGATACACCTCATGCTAAGTCGAACATCGACGCACCTAGAAAGACACGCCCCATGCATAGACGAACATCGACGCACCTAAAAAGATACGCCCCATGCCCCGACTTATTGAGCCGATTGCTCCACGAAGTAAACAAACATCGATGCACCTAGAAAGGTACACCCCATGCATAATAAAACATTGACGCACCTATAAAGGTACGACCCATGTATAAACAAACATCGATGCACCTAGAAAGGTACACCCCATGCATAATAAAACATTGACGCACCTAGAAAGGTACGACCCATGTATAAACAAACATCGATGCACCTAGAAAGGTACACCCCATGCATAATAAAACATTGACGCACCTAGAAAGGTACGACCCATGTGAGAAATGAGACGAAGCTCAATAAAATGAGGAACGGTCCTCCACATAAACAAAGAGACATCGCACATTGCTATTCTAAACCACAAAGATGATCGTCATGATCAACGAGAAGTGTCAATTACAATAAGCTAGTAAATATATGAGCTTAGCTTCATGTCCCATAACCACTAGCTTAACTTAAATATTTACGAACAAATTGTAGATCTCCACTAGAAAATTGTCACAAGAGATTCAATCGAACAAGTCCAAGAATTAACCGACGAAGTAAACGCAAGCGTTTCATACCACTTGTTTTACTAAGTCGTTTAATTAGATTTCTCATACGAGTGAGGTAAAGGTTTGTATATACTAATAGATTGGAAATCGATTTGAGAAAACGATCTTTGTAATAAAATAGTGTTGAAATCATTTGAAGAAAGAGTTTTGATATTTACTACTAGTATAGAAAACCTTTATATTTTAAAGTGACAAATCATAGAAGTGATTGTAGAAACAATCGGGCATAAAAATTCACATTCGAAGACGTGAATAAAATCCAAAGAAATCGATATAAAATCCATCAAAGTGGATATATCTAAAATTCCCAAAGAAAAGGTCATCAAAGTCGATAATAAATGACAACAACAAAAGGGAGACAACACGAATCGATTAAAGTTGGATATTCAAACGAATTAGCAATATAGGCTAATCTGGCAAATAGTAGCAGGTCGGTCGACCGGACTCGCTGAGTCGGTCGACCGAACCAGAGGTTGGAATGTGCTCGGGGTACCAGGTCGGTCGACCGGCCCAGGGGGCTCGGTCGGCCGAAGCCTGTAACCAGCACTTCCAAACAGAGGCAGGAAGTGCCTAGACTGCAGGTCGGTCGACCGGCCCAGGGAGCTCGGTCGGCCGAACCTGTATACTTGCACTTCCTACCCTATTTCAAAGGAGGTGCAAATCCCGACCAAATTGCAATCGCACGAGCAACGACGCTAAGGGTTTATGCCAATCGACTACCCGGCCCTATATGCTCCTCGATGCATCACCAAAAACATGTTCAAACATCAAAGTTAGGATTTTTAATGAATTGAACTCAAAACACTAAAAATTGGAATATTCACAAAAGTATTCCAAATCAAAATCAAATGCACATGAATAAGTATTAGGAATTCATACCTAACAATAGAAGAGAATTATAAGCATAGATGTGAGATTAAAAATCTCACCTTTGAACCCAAACAATAGAAGAAGAAGCTTGAAAGCAAGCTAAGATCAATTCCTCTTCAATAACAACTCAAGAAGCTTCAATCTAAGCTTAAAAGATAAACATTTCCTAAATTAGGTTTAGGAAATTTCTGAAATCAAAGAGAGAATGAGTTGGAGAAGAAGAAGGGGATGCTTACCAATGGGTTCACCTGAGTTTGGAACAAGAAGATGGATTTGCAAAGCAAGCTAGGGCTTAGGAATTTCTAATTCCTTTTCTCTTCCACCATTGTTGAAAGCTTGAAGAGTTAGGAATTAGAAATGAAGTAATGAAGAGTTGGAGTGGGTTGGGACTGAGTTAGTAAGTGGGTTCAGCCCAAACCAAAACCCTAAGTGAAAAAGTGGCAAAAATCAACTTTCTCCAAACATATCAAAGCTTATACTCAAAAAGGTCGCAAACGTCATTTTGAACTCAATGGGGGTGGTCTCGAGTCCCAATTCGACCGTATGCAAAAAGTAGCTTTTCGGACCAAAATCCGACGAACGGTGAAATATTTAAATAAAATATTTAAATATATAATCGATAAATATGCGGGTTGTTACAGGCTCCCCTCCTTAAAGAAATTGCGTCCTCGCAAAAGTTAAGAAGGAAATATAAGAAGTAACAACCATAGAAGCATATTAACACAAAAGAAAATTTGAATCAAGAAGTTCACCATAAAGAGCACGAAGGAGTAAATCCGAAAGTTTTCGTTCGATGAATTCTCAAGATTTCACATGAGAAATCCATAGGATTTGAGAACCATTGAACCTCTATCAAAAAGAATATCTTTATATCGAAGGCGCTCAACCTCCGAAGCAATGATGCAAATAGAATGTTGCTCAAAAGTCAAATTTGGTGAAACTTCAATCCCCTCAATAACACCGGGCTCAAGAATAAAAACCGGCAACATAAAAACATTTCCATAGTTAAAAGACGTGGAAAACGTCATGAATATCAGAAAATTGAGCTGGTGCAACGACGTAGTATAAAAACGGTACGTCCAATGAACCGATAGACCGGAACAATGATGTAGTATAATAATGGTACATCCATTGATCCAGATAAGATGGAACATCGATGTAGTGTAATAACAATACATCCGATGAACCGAACACCATAAAAGAACATCGGACGCTAGTCCATAAAAGAAATGAGATAAA
Source organism: Allium cepa (assembly GCA_030765085.1). Taxonomy (NCBI): domain Eukaryota; kingdom Viridiplantae; phylum Streptophyta; class Magnoliopsida; order Asparagales; family Amaryllidaceae; genus Allium; species Allium cepa. The sequence goes on along the minus strand of CM060946.1, from coordinate 99,596,768 downwards.
GCTCAATAGAACGAAGTATATCAAAACGTCCGATGAACTTGATAAAAAGATAATTCCATTCAGAGATCATCAAAGAATCAACCACTAGTTGCTTACGACAAAGCGCATTGGCGACACGATTTCCCTTCTGGGAATAAAAAGAATATCAAGATCATAAAATGCCAGGAACTCGAGTCAACATGAAGTTCCTTAAGAGAACATAGATATTCCAAAGATTTATGATCGAGGTGGAGAACAAATTTCTCATCCAAAAATGATGATGCCAAATTCCAAAAGTAAAACAATAGCCACGAACACTAGATCATGAGTGGCATATCTAGTCTCGATAAGCTATAATGATTTAGAAGCACAAGTGATAGCACGTTCTCCCTTGCAAGAGAATGGCATTCCGAACCAATACGACTAGTATCGGTACAAATAGCAAAGTCTTGGTTCCCCTCCAGGAATCACAAGAATAAGAGTATCGAAAGAAAGAACTTCTTTTAAATAATTCTCCTTTCTCGAAAAGTTAAAACTTTCAAAATTACATTTTTATTTTTATGTAATAATCTTTCTACAAATTTTTTTTACATTTTAACAAGTCAACATATCGTGTCTGACTGTCTCATCAAAGCGTTTAGGAAATTCCTATCGATAACGTTGATCAAGCGCATCGACCAGAATTCTTAAAGCACTCAACGGGCAATACAATCACAAAATCATCTTCTATAGGATAAGTGAGTTTCTCAAAAACTTCTAAGAATATTCTTTGTTCGTTTTAAGAACAAAAATCCAATTATACTTATAAATAAATCTTATGAAAAAGATTTGCAAAATTTTAAATTTCTATTTTCATCCAAAATCAATAAATACAAGAATGGAGTCATCGAAATATTCATAGAATATTCAATTTATAAAGTGGATGAAATAAGCTGGACAAATTGAATGACATAATAAGTCATTCATAAGAATCATAACGAGTGTGGAATGCGGTAAATGGAATGCGAACTCCCGCAACTCGTAGCCAAATGAAAACCGGTGGTAAGGTCAAACTGAAAAGACCTTAGCACCACACAAAAGATTACTTAGGAGATAATCCTAAGACAAACTCAAAAATACCGGAAAATTTCTCAAACTACATGAATGAGAGAAATAACACTTTCCTTATAAGTGGGCTTAAGGAATAAAATGATGCCATCAAGTTGGAATCAAAATCATAAAGGAAAAATAGAAATCTGCTTAACAGATTGAAAACGTCGAAGAGGAAAAGTCCACACGAGAAAATAGGATATGGGCTTCACAATGATCAAGCTGATCCCTTCAAAAAAATCAATTCCGAAGCCTAAGTAAAAATATCGGCTCGGAAAGAAAAATCCCATAAAATAATTTCGACATCAATAAAGACAAATTGAGTGTTGCAGATCTACCATCCGGATTCACAATCCTCAAAGAAGTCATCAAGCCCAAAATATTCAAAGAAAAAGAATCGACAAGTTCTTTTGATATAAAATAGTGAGATGAAACCCATATCAAAAAGAACTCAAATAAGAAGACCACAAAATAAATGTAATCAAGGATTAAATGAGAAATACCTTGACCACGAGAAGTGTTACCAGGAACTTGCACTACATTGAGCTCTCCCTCCTTCTTACTTTGAAGTACGGGACATGCAGTAATATGGTGACCCGAATTTTTGCAATAGCGACAAAAGAGGGGTCTTGGACACTCCCTTGCATAGTGGTTCGTGGAACCACAATTGTAGCATTGTCCACGACTAGAGGTAGGTGCTTTTACTACCGGGGTTTCTTGCCTCCCTTTCTTGTTGGGATTGGGGCCTTTGAATTTGATAGGCCTCTTCAAGTTATTGTCGAAGTTCTGTTGGGCATGCACAACTTCAACATCACCTTCATTATCGGCCTCTTCAAGACGAAGAGCGATATCAATAAGCTGATCAAATGAAACTTCAAGTTTCAGAAGTAATGGCTTCTTAAGATTCTTATTCAAGCCATAGACGAATCTCTTATTTTTCTTCATTGGGGTGTTAATGTATTCAACCCCGTATTTGGAAAGAGATTCGAAAGATGCGACATAGTCTGTCACAGAAGATTCACCTTGAACAAGGTCAATAAAACGCCGGGCCAAAGTTACTTTTTCGGCCTCCGGCACAAATTTCAATTCAAACCCTTCCCGGAATTGCTCCCAAGTGAGATCCGCTTCAATGATTTCAGAAATTAAAAGCTCATACCAATCTAATGCTCTTTCTTGGAGCATGCTAGAAGCCACTTGGACTCGATGAAGGTCAATAAGGTTCATGCGAGAAAAGATGCGATCGTATGATTTGAGCCAAGCTTGAATTTCAATAACACTCTCGGATCCCCTGAATGGCCTTCCACCCAAATCGGTGTAGTCTCTGCACAAGCGTGCAAAACCGGATCTAGGATGAGTAGGCTCTGGATTGGGTCCGACAGCTTGAGCGTTCTTAACAAGATCTAAAAGTTGTTGAGCAGACATAAAAACTCCATCTTGGGGAGTAGCACTAGATTGACCGGCGCTGGGACGGCCAGGTCTAACCATTTCTCTTCTTTAAGAAAGAAAGAAAGAAGAGGAAAAAGTTACTCTCAAAATAAATATCAAGCAATCTTGATAGATAAAACAAGGAATCATAAAAGAAAGTAGGATAGAACGGTACGAAGACCCGAATAAAATCCTAAAGCACAACTCCTAAGAAAGACTTAGGACGATGATCCTTGTTATAATATTCCATATTGTTCCGAAGTTTGGCTCTGATACCAAGCTGTGACGCCCCACCTCTATACCCACGCTAGCCAAGAACACTACGGTGTAATGCTGTCAACTAGCACGGAGAATAAGGCTGTTGAGGAGCGATCATCTGTATAATTGCTTTGTGCGAGTGTCAATATGCCAGATAAAAATACAACTTTTCATCTCAAGAGGAAATCCGACATACCGATACAAACTCAAAGCTACTACACAGTGGCTATGTATAATCTTCGGAAACAAATATAGAAATAAGCATAACATAAATCAGTCACAGATAATTCATATCACAAAGGCGGAAATAGATATGAATATTACACATGAAAGTGTACATCAGAGTAGTGGTCAAACAAGATCCACAATATCAAAAAGAATAGATACAAGTGCTAGACAAAAGAATAAGTATACATCATAGAGTCTGTATCTCAAATTTATATAACAAAATAAACTACTAATCTAAGTAGTTAGCCAAAAGTCAGAATAATAATCTCTGACGAGGAGTCAAGCAGAAGCACCTGAAACATCTCGGTCTGACCCGAGTATTATTTCATAAGAAAATAATAAACGGATCAGTCTAGCTATAAATATCAGATGAAGTGATATATAATAAGAGATATGACATAAACATATAATAATCACAATGCCAAGCTGTGACAAAAAGGTAATTGAAAATCAACAAGAGATTAATCAATATCACAATAATCTACTCAAGATAAAAAGGAATGTCATACTCCTAATTTCATTCACCAAACCACAATAAATGACATATATATCAATGTCCATCGTAAAAGTTGGTGAAACATAAATTCCAGAAATCAACACACGAAATCCAGAAATCACAATAAAAAGGATGGCCAATCCCACAAACTAGACATCGACGCACCTAGAAAGACACGCCCCATGTACAGTCGAACATCAACACACCTAGAAAGATATTCCCCATGCTCTAGCATCGACGCACCTAGAAAGATACGCCCCATGCATAAATAAACATCGATGCACCTAGAAAGATACATCTCATGCATAAATAAACATCGATGCACCTAGAAAGATACATCCCATGCATAAATAAACATCGATGCACCTAGAAAGATACACCCCATGTACAGTCTAACACCGATGCACCTAGAAATATACACCCCATGCTAAGTCGAACATCGACGCACCTAGAAAGACACGCCCCATGCGTAGACGAACATCGACGCACCTAAAAAGATACGCCCCATGCCCCGACTTATTGAGCCGATTGCTCCACGAAGTAAACAAACATCGATGCACCTAGAAAGGTACACCCCATGCATAATAAAACATTGACGCACCTAGAAAGGTGCGACCCATGTATAAACAAACATCGATGCACCTAGAAAGGTACACCCCATGCATAATAAAACATTGACGCACCTAGAAAGGTACGACCCATGTGAGAAATGAGACGAAGCTCAATAAAATGAGGAACGGTCCTCCACATAAACAAAGAGACATCGCACATTGCTAGTCTAAACCACAAAGATGATCGTCATGATCAACGAGAAGTGTCAATTACAATAAGCTAGTAAATATATGAGCTTAGCTTCATGTCCCATAACCACTAGCTTAACTTAAATATTTACGAACAAATTGTAGATCTCCACTAGAAAATTGTCACAAGAGATTCAATCGAACAAGTCCAAGAATTAACCGACGAAGTAAACGCAAGCGTTTCATACCACTTGTTTTACTAAGTCGTTTAATTAGATTTCTCATACGAGTGAGGTAAAGGTTTGTATATACTAATAGATTGGAAATCGGTTTGAGAAAACGAGCTTTGTAATAAAATAGTGTTGAAATCATTTGAAGAAAGAGTTTTGATATTTACTACTAGTATAGAAAACCTTTATATTTTAAAGTGACAAATCATAGAAGTGATTGTAGAAACAACCGGGCATAAAAATTCACATTCGAAGACGTGAATAAAATCCAAAGAAATCGATATAAAATCCATCAAAGTGGATATATTTAAAATTCCCAAAGAAAAGGTCATCAAAGTCGATAATAAATGACAACAACAAAAGGGAGACAACACGAATCGATTAAAGTTGGATATTCAAACGAATTAGCAATATAGGCTAATCGGTAAATAGTAGCAGGTCGGTCGACCGGACTCCCTGAGTCGGTCGACCGAACCAGAGGTTGGAATGTGCTCGGGGCACCAGGTCGGTCGACCGGCCCAGGGGGCTCGGTCGGCCGAAGCCTGTAACCAGCACTTCCAAACAGAGGCAGGAAGTGCCTGGACTACAGGTCGGTCGACCGGCCCAGGGAGCTCGGTCGGCCGAACCTGTATACTTGCACTTCCTACCCAATTTCAAAGGAGGTGCAAATCCCGACCAAATTGCAATCGCACGAGCAACGGCGCTAAGGGTTTATGCCAATCGACTACCCAGCCCTATATGCTCCTCGATGCATCACCAAAAACATGTTCAAACATCAAAGTTAGGATTTTTAATGAATTGAACTCAAAACACTAAAAATTGGAATATTCACAAAAGTAATCCAAATCAAAATCAAATGCACATGAATAAGTGTTAGGAATTCATACCTAACAATAGAAGAGAATTATAAGCATAGATGTGAGATTAAAAATCTCACCTTTGAACCCAAACAATAGAAGAAGCTTGAAAGCAAGCTAAGATCAATTCCTCTTCAATAACAACTCAAGAAGCTTCAATATAAGCTTAAAAGATAAACATTTCCTAAATTAGGTTTAGGAAATTTCTGAAATCAAAGAGAGAATGAGTTGGAGAAGAAGAAGGGGATGCTTACCAATGGGTTCACCTGAGTTTGGAGCAAGAAGATGGATTTGCAAAGAAAGCTAGGGCTTAGGAATTTCTAATTCTTTTTCTCTTCCACCATTGTTGAAAGCTTGAAGAGTTAGGAATTAGAAATGAAGTAATGAAGAGTTGGAGTGGGTTGGGACTGAGTTAGTAAGTGGGTTCAGCCCAAACCAAAACCCTAAGTGAAAAAGTGGCAAAAATCAACTTTCTCCAAACATATCAAAGCTTATACTCAAAAAGGTCGCAAACGTCATTTTGAACTCAATGGGGGTGGTCTCGAGTCCCAATTCGACCGTATGCAAAAAGTAGCTTTTCGGACTAAAATCCGACGAACGGTGAAATATTTAAATAAAATATTTAAATATATAATCGATAAATATGCGGGTTGTTACAGGTTTTGACTATGCATATGGGTGTAGAGCAAAATAGGGGTTTTAGGGTGTCTCTGGTGATTCAAGTAGTAATGGTGGCTGTGCTTCTGTTTGAATGAAGAAGAATGATCAAGCTCTTTACAAAAATTATCAAATTTGTGAATTAATTTTTGGGATTAGGAGTGATAAGGGTTTTTATTCTGTAACCCTAAGTTTTTAACAAATAAGGAGTTGATCACCTCGGTCTTTAGGATTGATCGAGCGTGATGGGACTTTGAGCATGGGTAGTTGGGTCAATGACTAGGATTTGGCCGGAATTTCAGCGCTAACTGTGGTTAGGGGTCGGAGTTTGGGCCGTTGGCAGGTTTGCGTTTGGGAAAGCTCGGTGTTTCCAGGTTTGGGAGTAGAGACTAGATTTTGATTTTAGGTGGATGGTGGAATTTTGGTGAAGGCGAGATGATGAGTGGGTGGTTGCCGATGAAATGGAGGATTAGAGAGATGCCGTAGTTGATCAAAGTCACGGTGCTTGTGCACCGTGCACTAATGTTTTCTGGGGAAATAGGTTTTAGCATTGGTGAAGTATACTCGAGTATGTCTCGGTTAGTTCAAGTTTTTACTCGAAGTAATTTAGGTTATGTCTCGAAGTAAGATAGTTTTGGCTCGGGTAGTTTTTTCTATGCAGTGTTTTGTTTTCTGAAACCTAAACTGTTTCAGGTTTTCAAATTTTAAAACTAAATTTGATCTAAAAAAAAGAAGAAGCAAAGCCTGATTTAAAACAAGTTTTAAAGCAAGATTAAATTATGAATTCAAATAGGTTTGAATTCCAGATTTTAGATAAACAAGATTTGTAGAAAATGAAATATGTAAAAACTGAAACTTGCACAGTTTTTTTTAAAAGTGAATTTAAATCTGGAAGTAAAATTTAAAAAAGATTTAAATTTCTAAGTCAAATCTGAATTTTAAACCTGAATCCAAATTTGAAGTTGAATCTGGAAGTTTCAAATAAAAACAAGTTATAAATTCAAATGTTATAATTAAGTTGAATATTTTAGAATTTTATAACATATGAAATGAAATTTAAAACAGGGTTTAAATTTAATCTTTGAATTTAAATCTGAAGCATGATTTGAATTTTGGTTGTAATGTAAATGAGATTTGAATTTAAATGTTTCAATATCATTTGAATTATTTAAGGTATTTTAAATTTATTTAAATTGAATATGGGCTAAAGTTAAACTATTCTTTTAAAATTGCTTTAAAGATAAGTGATCCTTTAAAATGAAAACTAAAGAGTTTTTAAATACTTAAAATCTTGTTTAAGTTTAAATTTAATTTTAATTTAAAATGGAATTTAGAAAAAAAAAAAGCAATTTTTTTTTAAATTACTTTGATAATGATAATTAAATCATTAATAAGGGTAATGATTTCATTAAATTGTTTTGAACTTAATAATTTATTACTTGATTAAGGTAATTAAGTTTATAATTAATTAATTTAATTAATTAATAATTAGGCTAGTTAAGTAAATAATTAAGGATTTATTTAATTAATAAAATGATTAAGTAAGTTAATTAAACTTGATTAAAGTGTGATTTAGAAATTAATTTAATACGATTTGATAAATTTAATTAATGATTTGAATTATATTAATCAAGTAATTAATAATTAATTAAGTTTTTAATTATCACTTGATTAATTAAATAATTAGAAATACATGAGTTTTATAAATTAAGGATTGATATTGATTAATTCAATTAATTACTTTGGAAAAGTAATTAAAGATTTGTTATTGGTTAATGAAGGTCATTAACTTAATATTATTAATGTAATTAATTTTAATGATTAATTGTATTAATTAATTTAAAGATAATCATTTGAGAAATATTTAAGTATAATTACTTAATGAAAGTAATTAAGGAAATTAATTACTGAATTTTAATTAATTAAGTTAATTAATTAAGTAATTAATTTAATTTAATCACTGGATGATTTGAGGAGTAATTACCAATGTAATTAAAAGTGAATAATTACTTAGAAGAGTAATTAAGAAGATAAATTACTTGATATAATTTAATTAAAGGATACTTGAATGATGGAGGAGTTTTTGGAATTAATTACTTTGTGTAATTATTATTAGTGTGTTTAATTACTTAAGATAACTAATTCATAATAAATTATTTAGTGTAATTACTTTTGGGTTTGATAATTAAGTTATTTAAAGATAATTAAAATAAAATTGATTAAGTTAGTTACTTAATCACGAATGATTGATCAATAGGGATAATTGATAATTAATTTAATAAGGTAATTAAATTAAATAATTTGGGATCATTAATTTATATAATTAATGATGTAATTAAGGATTGGTTAATAAGAACAATTAATCAATGAAAAAATTAATTAATGTAATTAATTAAGGATTAATGTAATTAATTATAATTAATTAATGAAGTAATTACAGGTTAATTACAGGGTTTGGTTTGGGATAATTAATTTATGAAATTAATTAGAGGTTAATTACTTGAATATAATTAAAGGGTAATTAATCAAGAGGATTAATTAGGGCAACTTGTTAAGAGTAATTAATTGATTGATTTATAATTAATTAATTGATGTGTAAGCAAGATTTTTATGGATGAGTAATTAATTTAATTCATTTTAAATTAATTAAGAAAGAAGTAATTAATTTAATTCATTTTAAATTAATTATAGAATGATGATTAATAAGTCATTGCTTATGAATGATGATTGATATTTATTACCCTGAATGATTGAGATCTCTGATATGAGATAAATAATGGTGTGTGATTTGGATGCTATGGTTGCATTGAGTTGATAATATGAATTATCTGTTTGAGTTGATAATGTAGATTATCTGTTGTGATGTTAATATTGATTATCTATTGTGATGATTATCTATCTGTGTGTATATAGATAACATTGAATCAAATTGTTTTAAACTTTAAACAACTTGGACCTAAAAGACACGCTTTGGATTTCGATGAGACCGGGATCGGGTTTCCATATTTCGATATCCGAAAACAACATCGATCCAAATTAACGATAGGTCGTGAATCTTATGTGAAGAGTGAAGACTCGATGTGTAAGGACTATACGTCAGTATAACTCTGGGGGTGATTCCGTGATGAGTTTGACGGAACTAGTTCTTATAGGTTCGAGATGAAGATTTAGAGTGCAGGGGTTATTGTCATAATCTCTGAGGGTGATTCCAAAATGAGTGTAACGAGATAATGTCTTCGGTTTCATTCGAACCCGGAACGAACTTGTATGGATTGAATGCTTTCAAAACATCGTCAGGTGGACGATGAGCATTCTAAGAGATGTGTTCTCTAAAGGTAATCGTAGCCTCAAGCCTCATCAACCGAGAATGGCTAAAACAGGGGAGGTGCAGCAAGGCTTCGTGGGTAGCTCCCACTGGAGAGTGAGATTGATCTCTGTCTAGAAGTCCCTTTATATTCGGCTGTGTGGGCAGTTGGTTGCAAACAACTGCGAGGTTGTCTTGTTCGGAACTGTTTAATAAGGAATGGTTCCGGCCTTGTGTTGCAGGGGAGCGGGCGTACTCCTCGGTACGGTGATCTAGGCCACGTGCTGTGACGGGCGGTACCCCAGTATCCCTGCCATTGTATGGGATCCACAATCCAATAAGTGCCAACGGTTTTGATTATATTACCCACTTTGTGGCTAGTAGCTGGAATTTAATGAATGTAACAATTTCGGCTATTTCTTATTTACTTGAAAACCCTAGACACTGTTATAATATCACCGGATTTCCTATCAAATGTTTTGGTTAGCGTAAGCTAAAAACTTTTCCATGTTTATGTGTGGAAAGTCTTACGTGATACCTTTTCTTTTCAAATGTTTTTAAAGTTAAGCAACCTTAACCTGTTACTCAACACCAGACCCATGTCTGACCTAGAGTTTATCTTTTGTTTTCTTAAACTCTTGGTTACTCAAATTTTTACGAGTAGCCAAGGGATTCAGGTTTGCTTTGACGAATATTGGAGGAGAAATGGAGCAGGAGGCTTCTGCGTTGTAGATATATAGTTCCGCTGTGTGTTCTCTGTGTTGTGTTGTATTATGTTGTAAATACTAGACATGTGTTTATAACTGTCTAGTATATGTGATATGTATATGGTGTAGCTTTAATTGGTATTGTATGTTATGTAAATACTTATGTTACTAATATAATTTATCCATTCCGCTGTTGAGATTCTAGTGTTGTTTCTTCTTTCTCTTCTTTCTTTTCTTCTTCTATCCCTTTCTTTCTTAATTGATGATGCGATTTTCTGGGAATGGAAAGTCGGGTCGTCACAGTCGGTATCAGAGCATTTGGTTGAGTGAATACCTAGGATCTGGAGTGGTGTCTATCTTGAGAGAGCGTATTTGTAATTTTTATATATTACTATATATTGATTCTACCTATCTGTTGGGTTACCTGTTCGGGTTTTCCAATTTGGGTTATAAGGTAGATTGGGGTAGTGGTGCGTATAACACAACTACCGATTGGTTGGAGTTTGAATGATTGAGGTTGGAAGTGTATCTGTCGAGGCTGTAGACCGAATACCGTCTCGAGTGAGTTTTGAAGTGGTGTATGGACTTCATTGATCTCTGAAGGTAACCTGTTAAGGTTCGAAGTTCATTTTTGAAGTTGGGTGAGTAGAGTTTGGATTTGTTGGCTGAGCAGAAGCGAGTGATAGTATCTTGTTATCTCCGGGAAGTAATAGCTGCGTGATGAGATGCGGTGACTATGGATATTTCCGAAGATGATTTCTTTGGAACAAGTTTAAGGAAGTAGGTCTGCTTCGGTGTTGTGGCTGAGTTCAGCAGGGTGTTTTTGTGTGGTTTGAAGTCCGAGTTTCTCGAAGAGCTTTGGATTGAGAATTCTTTGGCATTGGTATCAGCAGTGCAGCTCAGGGTGTGCTGTGTGTCGGCAGAATTTTCTGGCTTAGCATTTTTCTGGAGATGGAGTTCGGAAGCAGTGAAGTAGAATCCATTTCTTCGATAGGTTGGCAAGACCAACATAAGTTGTTCTAATTGGTAAAGAGAGAACAGTTTTCTTTGGAATTAGATTGAGTTGATCGCAAAAGTGACTTGCGATAGTTGAGTGTTCTCTTGGGTTGTTGGAGATTTTTCTAAATATTTTCAGGAAAGTCAGAGTTTGTCTTCATCTAGAGATTTAGTGGTACCGGTGGTTCAACTAGTTGAAGGTTGGTACCTGTTAACGTAAAAATCTGACGCTAACACCCCGGTGTAGATTGAAGTTGAGCGAAAGCACCACCCGTGAACACGGGAACTAAAAAACGAGTAGAGAAATCACAGAGAAAGCAGAAAAAACAACAGTTTTTATAGTGGTTCGGCTTAGAGTAAGCGTACGTCCACTTTAAATCTCTTTATTACTGAATCGATTACAACTTTACAACAATCTTCAATTACAATTTTGATGAGACAAACAACTAGAACTTTGATGCAGAAGAATTCTTTGAATCCATGTAGATTGCGTTAGATTTTCTCCCAAAGTTAGTTGAAATGCCTTTCGTACTTGAAGTGTCGTGTGAGTCGAGAATTCAGCAGAGTATCGGTGCTTAAAGAGATTGGCCAAAAGTCCCCTTCATGCTTGAGGTAGGTTGGTATTTATAGGAAAATTCTCCCCTTAGGTCGTAAGTCGTGACCGGTCTAAGGTAAGTTGTGTCCGGTCTAAGGTAGGTCGTAGCCGATTCATCTGGCCCTTTCACGGTTTCACAAAGGTTCCCTTGCATAAGTCCTAGGTCGCCTTCGAGTCAACACAACCTTGTATCAGTAATACGACATCGGGCTTACATTTAGTAGCTTTAGGTCGTGGACGACTCAAGCTAGGTCGTGAGTCGTGAACGAGTTAGCTGGCAAGTCGCAAGTCATGGATTAACTGATAAGTCCTGGATCGTGTACGAGTTAAGAGGCCACTGCGTCAAGTAGCTGCATTGAACTTGTCTTCATTTGCTTGGGTCGTGAACGACTTAACGTAGATCATAGGTCGGTTGTAACTTAGGTCGGTAGCTGTCTTAGATCGGTAGCTATCTTAGGTAGTTGAGTAGGCGTTCTTGTTAAAGCATTAGGTCGGTAACTGTTCAGCCTTAAGTCGGTATCCCTCTTAGGCCTTAGGTCGGCAACCCTCTCAAGCCTGTTAGGTTGGTATCCTTGTTAGCCTGTTAAAGTGTTAGGTGGGCATCCTTTTTAAAGTATTGGGTCGACATTCTTTTAGGTCTTAAGTCGGTATCCCCTTAGTCCTTAGGTCGGCATTCTTCTTAGCCTGTTAAAGTGTTAGGTCGGCATCCTTCTCAAGCCTGTTAGGTCGTCCATCTTTAGGTCGCTGGAAAAGAGGAAATAACAGTACCTTAAGATGGAGTTGTTGAAGAAACTCAGGATTTGAGGAACTTCTGAGTTTGCTCTTGGTTATCTGAGATCTTCTTGGTTTTGCTGTCTAGTTGTGCTTGTGTTCTTTATCAACATTCTTTTCTACTCCAGATTAGAGTTGTGCAGCGGAAGCAGTTTGGAAGTGCATCTGCTTTTCTTTTTCGGACAGGAGAAGTTTGTTTTCTTCTGATGGTTGTGAGTAGAGTTGTTCTTGATCTTGGTTGATCGGGAAGGATCATTCTAGTGGATTGGATTTGGTCTAGATTGTTTCTTGAGACATCAGCAAGAATTTAGCTGATCAGGTAGGATGTAGGCAGCCCGAGATCGTCCGAAGAGTTTTGTGGATCTGAAGTCTGGTTTTGGATAAATTTCTCAGTTTTAGGAGCTATAAATTTTAGTAAGGTTGGATAAGCTAGCTCCGAGATGTTCTGGATTTCTTCTGTGTTCTGTTTTGAATAAGTGTTTAATTTTTCTGGATTAAATTGCCAATTTGGACAACTGGAATTCGATGTGTTTCACGTATCTCTAAGGAAGTATGTGTATGATCTATTTCTGGTTGTGGAACCAGCAGTCCAGGAGGATGTGATTGTTGAGTCAGACTTGTCTGTAGTCTGATATCCTGTTTAGTTTTGTAGATCTAGTTGGATAGAAGCTCTATAGCTTAACAGTATTGATTGTTTAGATTCTATAGAGCGAGTATCCCGATATTTATACCGGGGAAACTCGTGAAAATTCTATCCAGAATTTTTCTGGATAATTAGGTTTGTTTTGATTAGATGAATGGATTGCTATAGTTGTTAGCATATGTTTGATATATGCTTGGTTTTAAAATCTAAAATCTTGAATAGATTATTAAATTACCTTTGTTTTAAATTTCGGGGATGAAATTCTTTTAAGGGGGAAGGAATGTGATATCCCGGAATTTTTGACAATATCAATTTAATAATCTTTTATAAAAATTAAATTGATATTGACAATATTGATTAATGAAATATGTTTTGGTTTATAATCAGATTAAATAAATATTTAATTTGTGATTTTATCTTTTAAAAGCTAAAATAAATGTTTTAAAATTATAATGTATATATGTGTTTGTGTGTATATATATATATATATATATATATATTAGATAATCTTTGTTTTGGAATTTAACTTACATGATAGTAAATAAATGAAAATTTGTTTTTAAGTTCTAATAAAATATTGAGTAATTAAGAAATTATGTTTTAAATAATATTAAGCTTTTAAAAATCTATTTTAACTGGTAATTATATGGTTTGATAATATTTAAAATAAATGTTATATTGTTTAAAATTATATCTTAGCTTAATTTTTGTTTTAAATTTAAATAAAAGTTGATTTTATTTCTTTTTAAATATTATTTGATTAAATATGAATTGAGAATATTTTGTATAAGTCTAAATATGAAATAGCCTATGATTTAAATTCATTTAAATATAAAAGTGATTTATAAATTTCTTTATAAATCATATAAAATTTGTTAAATTGTTATGTTAAGTCATATTAATAAATATACTATTTTTCATAAATATAAAAAAAATTAATTAAAATAGGAAAATAGAATCTTTATTTTTAATTTGAATAAATTGATTTTAATCTGGAATTTTATTTTGAAATTTAAATTAATCGATTCTTTAAAATATTTGTATAAGTTTTAATTTATAAATTGTTTTATTTACATTTAATTTTAATAAGAAAATCATATATATTCATTCAAACAAAACATAAATTAAAGAAAACTTTTTTTAAACATTTAAAAGTATAACTTAGTTAAATAAAGACAAGCGTTAACATATTAACAAATCAAACTACATGTGTTAAGTAGTGAATTAAACAAAATGACAAGTGTCATTTGATCTATTCTTTATTTTAATTAAAGTATTTTCAGCTTTTAAAACATTTCCACTTTCCTTTATTATCTTTTAAAGATCAAGGGCTAGATGAATCAAAAGAAATATTTCACTTAAAATCTAAAACTCTCAAAACCCCTCAAAAACAAAATCTGCATATTCATTTCAAAAGCAAACTCTAAGATCTGTAACTCCTCTCAAAACCAAAACCCGTAACAAGAACATCAACATGCAATTTCAAAATTACTGCAAAGCATTATCTAGTCTACATTTTTACTTGAAGATCACTGCAAATTTGAGAAAATCAAAATGAAGCCTGCATTTTTATCAAAATGACCTGCATGCATCTATGTTGGTCAGAAATTCAAATGCAAGTAATTTCAAGGCTACATCTTTATCAAGAATGGAAGAATCATGCCCTTGCAACAATTAAATCAGTTGACAAACTACTCCAAACTTTAAAGTTTGAATGCTCTATTCTTCAGATTTAAGGTGAGTAACTTTTATTTTTAAAAATTCTAAGGTGAATCTGGTTATTGAATCATGTTTTAATATAAGTTGTATTGGTATATTTGGTAAAACTCTTGTGAATTTGTGATGAGAGTTATCTGAAAATTTGGATTACCTGTAGAACATTTCTGTTCTAAAGATTCCATGCCTGGTTTCAACTTAAATCATTCCCTTGACATTAATATTTAAAACTTAGGATTTAGAAAGTATTGTTTGATTAAGCTATGAACTAAATTATAAAATTTTGATTTACTTAAATAGAAACAGTAATTTCTCAGTAAATCAAGTTTAGAGGTAAAAATCATGTCACTGTTAAAATTCAAACACTGATGATTGTGCAATTCAGATATACAAATCAAAACTTTAGATTAATTCAAGATTTTTAAATGAAAAATCATAAATTAAAAATGGGTTTTGACTGTGCATATGGGTGTAGAGCAAAATAGGGGTTTTAGGGTGTCTCTGGTGATTCAAGTAGTAATGGTGGCTGTGCTTCTGTTTGAATGAAAAAGAGTGATCAAGCTCTTTACAAAAATTATCAATATCATTTGAATTTAAATGTTTGAATATCATTTGAATGAAGATATGGGTGTAAATGAGATTTGAATTTAAATGTTTCAATATCATTTGAATTATTTAAGGTATTTTAAATTTATTTGAATTGAACATGGGCTAAAGTTAAACTATTATTTTAAAATTGCTTTAAAGATAAGTGATCCTTTAAAATGAAAACTAAAGAGTTTTTAAATACTTAAAATCTTGTTTAAGTTTAAATTTAATTTTAATTTAAAATGGAATTTAGAGAAAAATAAATAAAAGCAATTTGTTTTTAAATTACTTTGATAATGATAATTAAATCATTAATAAGGTTAATGATTTTCATTAAATTGTTTTGAACTTAATAATTTATTACTTGATTAAGGTAATTAAGTTTATAATTAATTAATTTAATTAATTAATAATTAGGCTAGTTAAGTAAATAATTAAGGATTTATTTAATTAATAAAATGATTAAGTAAGTTAATTAAACTTGATTAAAGTGTGATTTAGAAATTAATTAAATAAGATTTGATAAATTTAATTAATGATTTGAATTATATTAATCAAGTAATTAATAATTAATTAAGTTTTTAATTATCACTTGATTAATTAAATAACTAGAAATACATTAATGAGCTATAAATTAAGGATTGATATTGATTAATTCAATTAATTACTTTGGAAAAATAATTAAAGATTTGTTATTGGATAATGAAGGTCACTAACTTAATATTATTAATGTAATTAATTTTAATGATTAATTGTATTAATTAATTTAAAGATAATCATTTGAGAATTATTTAAGTATAATTACTTGATGAAAGTAATTAAGGAAATTAATTACTGAATTGTAATTAATTAAGTTGTTGATTAATTAAGTTAATTAATTAAGTTTAATTAATTTAATTTAATCACTGGATGATGTGAGGAGTAATTACCAATGTAATTAAAAGTGAATAATTACTTAGAAGAGTAATTAAGAAGATAAATTACTTGATGTAATTTAATTAAAGGATACTTGAATGATGGAGGAGTTTTTGGAATTAATTACTTTGTGTAATTATTATTAGTGTGTTTAATTACTTAAGATAACTAATTCATAATAAATTATTTAGTGTAATTACTTTTGGGTTTGATAATTAAGTTATTTAAAGATAATTAAAATAAAATTGATTAAGTTAGTAACTTAATCAAGAATGATTGATCAATAGGGATAATTGATAATTAATTTAATAAGGTAATTAAGTCAAATAATTTGGGATCATTAATTTATATAATTAATGATGTAATTAAGGATTGGTTAATAAGAACAATTAATCAATGAAGGAATTAATTAATGTAATTAATTAAGGATTAATGTAATTAATTATAATTAATTAATGAAGTAATTACAGGTTAATTACAGGGTTTGGTTTGGGATAATTAATTTATGAAATTAATTAGAGGTTAATTACTTGAATATAATTAAAGGGTAATTAATCAAGAGGATTAATTAGGGCAACTTGTTAAGAGTAATTAATTGATTGATTTATAATTAATTAATTGATGTGTAAGCAAGATTTTTATGGATGAGTAATTAATTTAATTCATTTTAAATTAATTAAGAAAGAAGTAATTAATTTAATTCATTTTAAATTAATTATAGAATGATGATTAATAAGTCATTGCTTATGAATGATGATTGATATTTATTACCCTGAACGATTGAGATCTCTGATATGAGATAAACAATGGTGTGTGATTTGGATGCTATGGTTGCATTGAGTTGATAATATGAATTATCTGTTTGAGTTGATAATGTAGATTATCTGTTGTGATGTTAATATTGATTATCTATTGTGATGATTATCTATCTGTGTGTATATAGATAACATTGAATCAAATTGTTTTAAACTTTAAACAACTTGGACCTAAAAGACACGCTTTGGATTTCGATGAGACCGGGATCGGGTTTCCATATTTGGATATCCGAAAACAACATCGATCCAAATTAACGATAGGTTGTGAATCTTATGTGAAGAGTGAAGACTCGATGCGTAAGGACTATACGTCAGTATAACTCTGGGGGTGATTCCGTGATGAGTTTGACGGAACTAGTTCTTATAGGTTCGAGATGAAGATTTAGAGTGCAGGGGTTATCGTCGTTATCTCTGAGGGTGATTCCAAAATGAGTGTAACGAGATAATGTCTTCGGTTTCGTTCGAACCTGGAACGAACTTGTATGGATTGAATGCTTTCAAAACATCGTCAGGTGGACGATGAGCATTCTAAGAGATGTGTTCTCTAAAGGTAATCGTAGCCTCAAGCCTCATCAACCGAGAATGGCTAAAACAGGGGAGGTGCAGCAAGGCTTCGTGGGTAGCTCCCACTGGAGAGTGAGATTGATCTCTGTCTAGAAGTCCCTTTATATTCGGCTGTGTGGGCAGTTGGTTGCAAACAACTGCGGGGTTGTCTTGTTCGAAACTGTTTAATAAGGAATGGTTCCGGCCTTGTGTTGCAGGGGAGCGGGCGTACTCCTCGGTACGGTGATCTAGGCCACGTGCTGTGACGGGCGGTACCCCAGTATCCCTGCCATTGTATGGAATCCACAATCCAATAAGTGCCAACGGTTTTGATTGTATTACCCACTTTGTGGCTAGTAGCTGGAATTTAATGAATGTAACAATTTCGGCTATTTCTTATTTACTTGAAAACCCTAGACACTATTATAATATCACCAGATTTCCTATCAAATGTTTTGGTTAGCGTAAGGTAAAAACTTTTCCATGTTTATGTGTGGGAAGTCTTACGTGGTACCTTTTCTTTTCAAAGGTTTTTAAAGTTAAGAAACCTTAACCTGTTACTCACACCAGACCCATGTCTGACCCAGAGTTTATCTTTTGTTTTCTTAAACTCTTGGGTACTCAAATTTTTACGAGTAGCCAAGGGATTCAGGTTTGCTTTGACGAATATTGGAGGAGCAATGGAGCAGGAGGCTTCTGCATTGTAGATATATAGTTCCGCTGTGTGTTCTCTGTGTTTTGTTGTATTATGTTGTAAATACTAGACAGGTGTTTATAACTGTCTAGTGTATGTGATATGTATATGGTGTAGCTCTGATTGGTATTGTATGTTATGTAAATACTTATGTTATTAATATAATTTATCCATTCCGCTCTTGAGATTCTAGTGTTGTTTCTTCTTTCTCTTCTTTCTTTTCTTCTTCTATCCCTTTCTTTCTTAATTGATGATGCGATTTTCTGGGAGTGGAAAGTCGGGTCGTCACAGTATCCTGACTTCTATTGTATCTATTTTACTATGATATTTTGTATATATTCTGAGAGTATGTATATAGTAGCTTCATGAACTACTATGGTATTTTATTTTCGCTACGAGTATTCTGATATTTATGTTTCTATGATTCTAAGAATGATTTTATTTTCTCCAAATTTTATTATAATCTGTTATTTTGAATTATTCAAGTCTGACATGTGTGGATTATTGTCGATTTGAATGGTCCAAAATAGTGGGTCGTTACAATAGCTCTATTTTTGTTGATCTCTGCAATAAATCTGAGCACATGTTGCAACCTCAATTAGCAACTTCTTCTTTGTGTGTGACTAATCACATCGGCGGCCCGCCAACCTTGATATGATTTGTAAAGGGGTGAAACTCCTTTACAACAGGCGTCGATTCACCAAAGATTTCTACGTCTTTGGTTTTGATGTTGTTATCTCTTACAAAGCCCGTATCATTAATCTAGTAGACGATCTGGGAAAATTCTATTATGATTGAATGTCGACCGCCTTAGGTTGTTGGAGGCAGTTTTATCTTTTCGCTTGATATTCAGCCTAGTGATCTCAACTCCACATCGATAGTCAGGGATTTTCCTGATGCTTTCAGTGAAGTCATTTCTCTCCCTCTTAAGCGAGATTTGAATTCCGCTTTGATCTTATTCTTGAAGCTCGACATGTTGTCCTTCCTCCCGGACGAATGGTTTCTATGAATGGTTAGTCATGTCCTTTGGATTAACCAATGCTCTTGCCTTTCTATCGATTCCATGAATCGCATTTTTCTGCAATGTTCTCAATAGGTTTTGTCCTAGATCTCATTGATGATATTCTCGTCTTTTCTAAGTCTTGGTTGGCCCGGTAAAAGTAGCCGGGATTAATATAAGTCTATCCATTTTTCCTCTTTGTAATTTAATTATCTTATCTTCCTTTCGAGCCTATCCTTGTAATTAGAATTCTCTTTGGTTAGGGTTCCTTTGGATTTGAATCTTTATCCTTTTTCTAAATCTATTCTTGAATCATCCTTTAAGGGAGCATATTTGTAATTGATATAAAATATTTTAATACTGTGTTGTTTTAATTGTTAAGTTTGATTTGGGGTTTATATCGATTCGTCTGGCCAATGCTCTTGATACGAATTCCAAAACACTTGAATAGAGCAAACTGATACAATATTGTTTCAAAATGGATAAATGAAATAATTTTATGTACGATTATATTTTTTATATATAAAAGTATAATTTTTTGAAATTAGATAGTTAAATGTATTGGTTGTTAAAAATGATAGTACAAGATTATCATTTATTGTTTAGTCAATATTCCTAAACCATTAACTATTGTTATATGTTATAAGGAGATGATATTTATCATTTATTATTTAATCCAATGTTCCCATCCCAGCTTTTGAAATATACATTCATGGTCATTAATCCAATCCTTGGTCTCTAAAAAATCTTTAGCCATCATGTATGGTCATCCTTCTATATTCTGAAAGTCTTTACACATCTTGGAAAAATTTAGTGGGCGAGGTGCTACTTTAGTGGGCTGAGCAACAAGTGTCATTAGTGCTGCTTGTTGAGGAATGAGAACTAGCTCATGTGCCTTAGATATTGCTTGAACATTCTAACATACCTCGTGTGGTGAGTATCTCTTTGATAATGGGGTTCTCGGCTTCCAAGCAGCTACACATCATAGTCAACTATCTGTAGGTTAGAGCTTTTAGTTACAACTTCCTAAGATAGTATTATTTGCTAATATAGAAATTTGCTAAATGTATTTGCATATGTTAAAATAAGTATATATATATATAGTATTATTTTGGAAAATACTTTCAAAAATAACAAATACGTACTCTCATGTATACTTATTCCCATTGATCGGGTAACCTAGGCTCTGATACAAAATGTTTGAACCAAGAATGGCACAAACACCCAAGAGATTGTGTAGAGAATAAAAAGTGAAGAAAAGAAAATTGAAAAGAGCAAGAAAAGAATATACAACGTTTATAGTGGTTTGGCTAAACTTGGCCTACATCTAACTAGTAATTTTATTACTTTGATCGCCGAGTTCCAAGTACAAGTTCTTACGGATCGACATAAATATGTGGGTGCTTATAAGATATTAGAGCAAGGAAGCAAGAGAGCCAAGAAGATCCTTAAAATGAGCCATGCCCTCCTATTTATAGCAATAGGTAGCCTAAAATCTTGCCCATGTGAGCTCAACATAGTTTTCCATGCCATGGACCACTTCTCTAGGAAATTAGGTGGATAACTCATTAATAACATGGATCGGTACCGATCCATGTGTTTATCGATGAATTCAAACTTCTTGTCCTGGCTCGATAATTGTTAGCTTCATTATTCTAAACTTGTTTGCACCATTATTAGCTTGTTTCTGAGCCAAATGATGGATTAATGGAAGAATAGAGTTACTATTTTTAAGTGCTCATGGAGATCAATAAAGAATTGTGTGGAATCAGTGAAATAACACTTGAAATAGGCATCTAGTGTCAAGTGGAGTGGGTAGGAGGAAGTAGAGTTAGATTGCATGAAGACTGGTGGATTGGTACTGATCCATTATGTTGGATCGGTACCAATCTAATACATTTTGGATTTTTGGGCTTGAATTTTTATGGAGGTTTGGTCTTCTGTAACGACCCGATATTTTCAACCATTTGCATCCATTATAAGTGTATAGGTAGACACTCATGCCGAAATTGAATTGCTCAAAATATCGCGTTGTAAATAAAAATTTGGCAAATCTCAGAATATGCAGTAAATAAAAATCACAGATCACAGAAACAGAGTAATATATAATGCAGCGGAAGTAAAAGAGATAGTAGTTCATGAAGCTACTATATAAATATATCAGAGTTACATAAGATATAATAGAAGAAATAAAGTACAACAGAAGTTTAAATATGATAACCAAGTACAAGATGAATAGAACAACCGAACTGAAAAGACGAAACTTGACAAGTAGATAATCTCCAGCGATTCCAATCTCTAGAAAGTGGAGATCCAAATCTGTGAATAACTCAGGCTGACCCGAGCGTAAATAAAAATACAAACACTCGAGTCAGGACATACATACTTATACAATGTAAACCAACTCAAGTGAACTGTAGCAAAGGTACAAGTAACTTAGAAGATGCTTGGGACCGCCCATCCTCTAAGGATTTGTTAAACTATTTACTATGTAGTAATATACGCTATATACAGTAGTGTCTAATCAGTAAAGTATAATCATATAGAAAATAACGTTAAGGGGATGGTGAACCTTAACGCGGTCGGATCTTTAAAACCAAAATCGTAGTAGGCTCGCTATAAGGAGATGACACGGCACGCGAGGCAATGCCAGGGTGGATACACCGTTTGCACTCCCGGCCCGATGGTGACGGCAAGCCAGCAGCTTCCGCCCACCTCGAACAGTACCCCCGAATCAAAGTGGTGCCACATATCGAATCACAAAAGTAATAGAATGGTTTCCGATGGAGCATGCTCGATAAAAGGGTGCGACCCTTTGTGTAGCCCGGTATAGCTCCTGTTTTAGTCATTTATGCCAACTCACGGGAGTTGGGTCCACGTAATATACCTCGAGAACGTCGCCACCATCCTACTTCATTCTGGAATCTCCACCGCGTACACAGTTGTTAAAGTGGTTTTCGGTATTGGCCGGCTATAAGACATTATCCGATCTCGGTCTCTTTAACAACCAATCGTTATTATAACCCGTAGTTATAACTTTAAAACAATATTATATACTTCAAATAAAATATCGTTTCAACCCAAATCTTTATCAAAAATAAAGATTAAATCATTTCCAAACCATTTCAATATATCATCATACCATATCTTTCAATTCAAATATGTATCAAAATAAATATCAAGTCATTTCTAAACATTTCAATATATTAAATTATCATATCCTTTCAAAACTCCCTTTCAAATCATTTTAATATCAAAATATCATAACCTTTCAAAGCTTCATTTCCAAAATATCATATCTTTCAGAACTTCTTTTCAAATCATTTTAATATCAAAATATCATATCTTTCAAAACTCCATTTTTTTTCAAATCATTTTGGTATATCAAAATATCATATCTTTTCGAAACCATATTTCAAATCATTTTAATATATCAAAATATCATATCCTTTAAAACTCCAATTTTCAAATCATTTAATATCAAAATATCATATCTTTCAAAACTTCATTTTCAAATCATTTAATATCAAAATATCATATCTTTCAAAACTCCATTTTTCAAATCATTTAATACCAAAATATCATATCTTTCAAAATTTCGTTTCAAATCATTTTAATATCAAAATATCATATCTTTCAAAACTTCATTTCAAATCATTTTAATATATCAAAATATCATATCTTTTAGAAACCACATTTTAAATCATTTTAATGTATCAAAATATCATATCTTTTCGAAACCACATTTCAAATCATTATTCATTTTATTCAATTTAAAATACCATTTGAATTCACATTTCAAAACAGTTTATATTAAAAAAATCATTTTTAATCATTAAAATGAAGTTATTATGTTCAATAATTAAATTATTAAATTTCCAAAATTTTCAACTTTCAAAGTTCATTTATTCACTTAAGTTTATCAAAACAGTGAAAATTCACTTTTCGTCGCATTTAGAAAACGCTACGGAAAGATACATTCAAAACAGTTCAATTTAACAAAAGACAACATTTTAAAATGTTGTAATAGGGTTTACTTAAATTTCAAATAAAATTAGTTAAGTTCAAAAATTTTAGCACTTACAAAATTGCTATAATAGCTTTTTAGTTCATTATCATCAACTGCAGCATTTACAAATGCTGTAATATCATTTATATTGTAATTAATAGCATTTCAAAAATGCAGTCAATTAACTTCAAGTATTCAATATAATTTCTCAACCAATTATATTTTTTTTATTTAAAGCATTTTTAACTCATAAAATCATACGTTTTCACATTTATAAACATCATTTAGTTTTCCTCAAGTTCATGATTTTATAAAGTTAAATTTTCATTCAAAAATCAAGATTTAATAATAATTCACTTATTAAATTGCATTGTTCAATTTTAAATTCATTGCATTAAATTTCAACTTAACACTTAAGTTCAAATTCTCAAATATAACTTAGTTTTATTTTTATTTGCTTAACTAAAAGTTCACTTTTAAGTCAATTCCATAAATTTCCAATTTTCGTTATATTTCAAAATTTTAACTTAAATATTCATTCATTTCACATTCAACTTTATCAAAAATCATTAATATGATATAAAATCACTTTAAATTAATTTAAATTCAAAATATCATAAATTTATCATATTTTCAAAGTTGATTTAAATTCCATTAAAAATTAAATCAAAATTTCCAAAATAACTTACATTCATATTTTCTAACTTTTCCATAATTTATTTAACTTATAGATTTCCATAAAATAAATAATACTTTACAAAATTTATATTTTTATTAAATTTCAAACCAAATATTATAATAATTAAATTTCTAAAATATTTTAAAATTTTTAGAAAAACATATTTTAACTACGGGCCTGTATATAATTTTCTACGCTAGGTAAAGTGATACGGGTAATATATCATTTCAACCGTAATTACAAAGAAAATCCGGGTTCTATCATTTCAAACCCGTAACCCCAAGTTAAAATAAATTAAATAAAAACCGTTCAAGCCTATCATTTCAGCCCATAACGATTTTTTTTCTAACAGGGAACTTGCAGTGTGATCATATGCAGAAACAATATAAACAAGGTCAATATCACAATATACAGTCATATATCAGATGTCAGGTGAAAATTAACAGTTTTAACATGGTAATAATATGGTAATAACATGGCATAGCATATCATATGATCATCATTAACTTGCATAAACATTTTTTATTACTAAACACTTGTCATCAATTCACTTTTCATAAGTATAAATGTCAGAGTGAGAAAGACTCACATTTTTCAAAGCTAGAGACCAAAACAATATACAAGCACGACTCCAAAGGTACGACAAGCACAATTGCACGACTTTTGATTTGAGTTGAAAGATAGCCAAGATATGATTTTGTATCAATAACCCAAAACAAAACAAACAAGACAATATATAAACATTCAACATAAAATAACATTGAAACAATTTTGAAATACAAAGCAAAATGAACAAGATAGATTGGACCTTGCTTCAACCACTTCAATGCTTGGCCTAAGGGACACTTATGCTTGGCTATAATGATGCTTTGGCTCAGGTATGACATCATATAGGTCAGGTTTAACATCATATAGGCAAGGCAACAAGTGGAGATGAAGGAGATGAGGCAAAGGTGGTCAAACTAGCATTGTTCAAGGGCATTGTTGCATTTTTTTGGAGTTTTGGCACCATGGTGGGCTCGGCCTTGGTCAAGACCATAGGGGTAGCTGGTGATGATGGCAGGGAAGAGGTGTAGGAGGTGGTGGCTGTGGCTGTGGAGGAGAGGCCAAGCAATACACATGAGAAAACAAGGCAAAATATAAGAAAACAATGGAAAAAGAAGAGCAAAAAGAAGAGGAAAAGAGGAGCCATTACCAAACCTTTCTAGCCGTGAAAAATGAAGTGGAGAGGAATGTTTTCACGTGAAAATGAGGTAAGAAATGCACAGCTACAATAAAGAAAGGAACGGTCAAAGGAAATTAAATCTATTAATTGGAAAAGAAACGGAAGAAGAAACGTTAAAACGGTTTTACGTTTCTTTGCTTTCAAACCTTTTAAACTTCCTATATATATTCATATACATCTTAAATAACTGAAAACACTTATAAATTTTAGTTAGAATTCGAAAATATAACAGATAAACAAAATATTAATAATTAATTATTAATTAGATATGATTAAAATATGAAAAATGACACAGAAAATGAAAACTAGACTTAGGAATTAGAAATAACTTCAATACACTTTGGAAAAAATTTCTTAAATTTAAATACATGTCAAATGAATAAAATAAAGTAAAACACAACAATAAAAGTGAATGTATAAAATAAATCAATAAATTGATGTATTAATTGTAAAAAGAAAAGGATAAAACGCCTTTACGTTTCAGGCTTTTAAGATCTCTTAACTTTCTAAACCTTTTGCATTTCCTTTTCTTTTTAATTTTATGAAAACAAAATAAACTCAGAAATATTATTTAAAACCGAAACTAAGTAAGAATAAAATAAAAAAAATTATTTTAAGTAAAATAGAAAAAGGAAATAAGAAATTGCTTAAAAATAGCAACCCTGACATAAAAATTACAAGAAAATCTCCAATGACTATGGAAAATTTATTACTTCACAAAATAAATATTTTAACACAAAATCTGAATTAAAAATGGTTTTAAAACATTTTCAAGGTAAAATAATAATTTAATTTTTATTAAATAGAAAGTTAAATAAAGAAAATGCAGTAAATACCAACTAGGCTTTATAAATTGAAATAAATTCAAATAAACTTTAGAAAAATTATATTATCATTTTAAAAATACTTAAAAGTCAAAATATACATAATATAACATATTATCACATATTAAAATAAAATATAACCAAGAAGAAGTAACTTATACAATTTAAAATAGTCATTGTAAATAACCATATATACGCACAATATTGTAAAGGGTATAACTTTCACAATTTACATCCAAATTCAACGAAATGAAAAGTGGTGTTCTTAGAATTTTATGTACTTTAATAATAAAAGAAAAAATTAAAATTTTAAAATTTTAAAATTTTAACTTGAAAGTCACAGTTTGACTCTTTTGACCAAAATCAGCATTTCAGGCAAATATTCAACTTACACAAGTTTGGAATTATAACTCATATAAAAATCAAGATTATATTTAAATAATAAATTTAATCATTTCAAATAAGTAAAATAAGTTTTTAAATCAAAATCTTACATTAAAAATAATTAAAATATACAATAAAATAGTTACAAAATACAGGGTTGTTACATCTTCATCCCATGGTTCTATTTGAATTTGGTTTCTAGACTCTTATGGCTATCTCTCTAGGCTTCTTGCTTTGATATCTTCCAAGTTCAATTCATCAAGTCTATTTGAACATTGCCTAGTTAATAGGCTGGATAACATTTGTCCCCCAAAGTACATCTTTTTTCAAACATGACGTGCTTTGAATCGAGACAAGTTTGGATTAATGTGAAGGACTCCCCTTTATGCTTTGAGTGGTCATTATCCTTCCTGCAGATCGTTTCTTCGAAGAATTATGTCTATAGCTATTTATGTAATGCTTTCTTAACATTTGGAATTATAAAATGGGAATACGCACTTACAATCCATTGTTCCAAATTCAACAATTTTGAACTAGTTTCTCTCATGGACTTTCTAGGTTTGATTCTAATTTCCTTTGACTCTAGTTGTTAGGTATGGAATATGGATGTGCTTATGCATGCACGTGCACTCTCTTTTAGAAGCTCGCGATCATATGCATGTACTCATATAGGTGTATATAGGTAATCATCGTCATTATAGACTTTTGAAAAAAAATTGAGACTTGGTACTGATCCAAATTCTTGGATCGATACCGATCCAAGACTTAGGACAAGTCTCCCAATTTTTTTTCCTGGAAATTCAAGCTTTGGGTTATATAAACCAATTCACTTGTCTTCCTCCTTACTTTTATTTTCCATCAAACTAAAGCTTTGGGTTTTATTATCTT
This sequence comes from Allium cepa, assembly GCA_030765085.1. Taxonomy (NCBI): domain Eukaryota; kingdom Viridiplantae; phylum Streptophyta; class Magnoliopsida; order Asparagales; family Amaryllidaceae; genus Allium; species Allium cepa. The sequence goes on along the minus strand of CM060946.1, from coordinate 99,569,513 downwards.
CACTCATTATTTGCATCGAGTACCCAGCGATGAGGAAGGTCGGCATATATGTATAGTTTCAAGAGCTAAAAAGGAAGCTCTTCTCTGACTTATTTGGAACAAGCTAAGAACTATAGAGTTGTTGCTGGTACATGGAACAAACTAAGCTACTTTAAGAGTTAATGTTTCTATGTCTACTCTCCACCTAGATTTGCGCTTATCTAGACTTAAGTTTACTCCATGTGTTTACTGTGAAGTCACCTTATGACTTTACAAGCTTAACTTATATTCTTTTTATTATTCAGATGTTCTGGAAAGACCTAGTGGCATGAAACTTATAGATGCATTAGAGTTCTTATGGCATTTTCAGAAATGGATAGAGATAGTGGAGTTCTTCTTTCCGATGAGAATCTCATGTACAATAGCTTGCTGGAAGCAGGCCGTAGCACTGGTTACGTCCAAGTGGTCATCGATGACGACAACAACGATGATAATGATAACTCGCTTGGAGATGATGATGTGAATACTAGTTGCCCCTTATTCTAAGTCCAAGGGATGGAAGTAGAACAGAACAATAGCACGCTAAAGAAGGCGAAATATTAGGGAAGGTGACGAAGCTGGCCACGATGATGCTGATTTGGGCTATTGACCCTTTGGTTAAACAGTCCGAAGATGACCAATTGTTCATCCTGAAAAAGTAGCTCATCATGAAACTTCCCAAAGAACAATCTTCTACATAGCCCTTGCTAGCAATAGCTGCGGAGAAAACTCTTTACTCCCTTTTGAATATACTAGTTTGGGGCCAATTCCTATCGAGGTCGGCTCTTTCGGCATTGGTAATGTAAGCCTTGAGGGTCTCGACTCTCCTCTCCACTTTTATAAAGAAATTACTCCTACTAGTATGCGAAAAATCACTCCTGCTAGTAAATCTCCAAAACTTGGTCCATCGGTAAGGCTGAGCATTCGGTTGGTTTGATTTATTCGATAATGAAAATTATGAAACTGAACTAAGACTAATAAAAACAAAAACCAAACGAACCATTCAAATAAAGTTCGGTTGGTTCGGTTAGTTATCCAATTTTACCGAACTAAAAACAATTCATATTTTATGTATGGAATATTTATAGTAATTTGAGACAAACCAATATATTTGATTAGAGTATTATTATTTACTATTTTTATGCTTTCTTATAGTAATTTTGACACATAAATGATAAATAAAATTTACTTAGATCACTAAACTAATTTTAAAAAATTAGAATAACATTGGTAGTTCCTAAAACATAATAAAAGCTTGATTAATTTGGTTAAATCGATAACCAAACAAATTTTCTTTATGAGTCGATCATAAATCAATCCAGTTTTAGAACTGAACCAAACCGATCGAACCGAATTGGTTTGGTTGGTTTAAGTAAAGAGTGGTCACCCTTATCCGTCGAGGGGACACTAGGACACTTACACACATGTGCATTACATGGCACTACACAACACTTATCTTGTGTCCTTTCTTACAGAATCCAACTTGTTCCTATTTCATTTACAGGATCCATGGAGAGGAAAAAGTACATGTTTGTGTCTCGACAGTGGTGTCGTTCACACATGTATCATCATAGTGGTTCTCCAGACTCGAATTCCGATCATTGATCCAGCCGTGAAAGAGGCAGTAGTGACAGGGTATCTATCGCAAGACTATGCTTTTAGATACCGTTTTAGGTCCAGGTCACTTCCACCTAGAGGCTTGGACAAGAATTCAGGCCATTGTGATGACTTTCCACCAAATGATGCTTCTTGTGCACTACCTCTAACTTCCATTCCTATTGTACATTTTACATCAACTCATATCAAATGACCTTCTAATTACATGCACCATAAGGGCTATTCTGATGCCTCTCATCATAAGGCTAGCAAGAAACCGATTGAAGCTCCGGTCTTCACTGTGGAGCAACAACTTGTCACTGATGCCCGAATAGCCAGACTAAAGGAATAGTTTCCAAATGATGGTTTGATGGACTCATGTTTGCGCCCATTCCGAAGTACATTTTGCCAAATGTAAAAGACATGACAGTCGCCTATGTATCTAATGCTTACAATTAATGTAACATATGGAAGCTGATAGCCAAGAAGGTCACTAAGGTTTTGAGGGAAGGAAATTTGAGATCGATAATCTATAACTCGTGGAGGCACAAGATAAAAGGATCATCACTCATGTCAACATCGAGGTTGATAAGTTGAAAACATCAAAAGCCAAAGCCAAGAAAAGAGCCAAGGATGCTATCCAGGCACTCAAAATGAGGGAACCAAGCATGAGATGATATGGAGGCCGAACATCAGCAGAATCATGACTTAGTGCAACAAAGAGATGCTTTGACCACAACATCCAAACTTGATAGCAAGACAAAAATAAAGGATGAAGCTCTACAAGAAGCCCAAGGTGTAGTATGAAGAGCTGCTTACTGCTTGTCGGGAAAGGGACAAAGCAAGTGTATGTGCTTAAGACGTGGATGAGCTCTTAAAAAAAGAAATTTGAAGCTACTGAGAAGAGAGTGATGGAGAGGTTCAAGCCACTGATCATTAAGTACAATGCTAAGGTGCTCAATTTTCACAACTTAGAGTGGCTCGGTGATAATTATCCCAGGGCTCTAGCTCTGACCTGGGAACAAGTTGTTAAGGAGGAGAAGCAATCTGAAAGGTAATGTGGTAGACCTGGCATAGTTGGAAAATGAGGTCTTAGATGAGCCTAGGGTGCTAAGAGAAGCTGAGCTTAGTCTTCATACATAGTGGCCGCTATGGTACAAAAGGACATAGCTGAAGCCTCCAGATCGTCACCTCAAGATGTCACCACTAGCCACCCACCTGGACCCAAAATTGCTCCTGATTCATCCTCCATCCATGAATATGATCAGAGAACCATAAAGGCACAAGTCTGCCATCCTTTCTCCCATCTTGGAGTGGAATTCTAGTGGTACTCCAGCCCGTACAAAATCCTAGACTGAAGGAGGTATCTCACTGAATTCACTTTTATTTGAGAGAGTCTATATGTCATCGATTGACATCGCTAATCAATCTTTTTATGTATCTCAAGTTTCAGGTCGACCACAGATTGTCCCTGCTACTAACAAGGGTCCTTAACAGGAACAAGAAGTATCCATAATAGAATCGGTGACCATAACTACTTCAACAACATCCTTAATGTATTTATACTCCTGCCCTTCATCAAGGACAATAGTTAGTAGATGGATGGTCAAATAATGTTCGTTTTGATTTATACTTCTGCCCCTATATCTAGGGCAAGATTTAGCTAGCATCCCATCTTCGGCAGCCAAGAATGGTTGAACTCCAAGGGTCTGGTCAGGACCGTAGAAGTTTGGTTGACACCTAACTCCGTGTACTTGCATACCTACATTGCACACATACATATTCATTTGAATTGGTCATATTTTGCAACATTTAAGATTTGCAAAGACAGAGTCATAGATTTAGAAAGTGATTTCATTTTATTAAAGATGGAAAATGATAGGTTCTGTTTTATTACATGGATTTTATTATGTACAAATTTATTTCTAGGTAAAATAGCATCATAAATGCTCACTGTCCATTACCTCGAGTGTGAGATCCCGTCAACCATCGCTAGCTTGAAAATGCCATCTTCAATCTTTTTCTCAATTGCGTATGGAACTTCCCATTCGACATGGGAAGATTCGCTTGGAGAACCAAGTCGCTAATTTCAAAGGTCTAATTCCTAATCTTGGCATTGTAGTATCAGATGACTCGGCTGCGGCGTGCAGTTGTTCTCAAGTCAGCTTCGTCGCGATTCTCATCGATCATATAAAGAGATTCCAATAGAAGTTGCTCATTTGTCCATGGATTATAGCAAGTTGCCTGAGGATAAGGTTCTTCTAGTTTAACTGAAATCATAGCCTCTGATCCATAGGCTAAAGTGAGTGGAGAATGGCCAATCATTGACTTATGGGTCAATCGATATGCCCAAAGTGCTAATGGAGGTTCATCGACCCACTTGCCTTTGGCCTTTTCTAAGTTCTTCTCGAGAATGGACTAGATAATCTTGTTCACAGCTTCCACTTGTCCATTTTTAAGGGGTGCACCGCCACAACAATCTCTTCTCTTTGCGATATCAACGGTTAGAAATCTTTAAACTCGATACTATCAAATTGGGTTCCATTATCAGTGACAATTGCTTATGGAACTCCAATATGAAAGATTTATTCTGGACCATGAAGTTGATTACCTTTTTCATGGTAATTGTGGCTAATGGCTTTGCCTTAGCCCATTTAGTGAAGTGATCAACGATGATGATTGCTTAATTTGACCCTTAGATATCGACAATACACTGATAATATCAATTCCCCAGATAGAAAATGGCTAGAAACTAACCATTTGGGTAAATTCCATTGGTGGGGATGTTGGAATCCTAGTAAACCTCTAGCACTTGCCATACTTTCTAGTGTAATTACTGCATCTCGGTTGAGCATTGGACAAAATTATCCATAGTAGAGAATCTTCTTCACTAGGGTTTGCCCACTAATGTAGTCACCACAGGCCCCTTCATGAACTTTTATCGGGACTTACTTGGCCTCATCGTTAGCGATACATCAAAACATTAGGACTGAGAATTCTTTCCTGTAAAGTGCTTACTGCTGAATGATATATCTTAAAGCTTGGCGAAGGAGCTTTCATCACTCATTCCTTCTATCCAAAAGCATTCTCTTCTGCAAATAATTCTTTACTAGAATCGGTCATGGCTCCTTCTCTTGGTCGACCTCCGAGATCCAATCAACATCCATACGATCGATGCTCAGAGCCGACGGTACTTCCACCGAAACCAAGCCCATGAGTCCTGCATCTCTAGAATTGGCCAACTTAGCCAATAAGTCGGCTTTTGCATTTTTTTCTCTGGGAATATGTGTTATTGTATAATATTTAATGTTATTAAGTAGCTAAAGAGTTCGGTTTAGATAAGGAGCTAGTCTCCCTCACTTTGCCTAAAACTCTTTCCCAACTTGACAAACCACCAGCTAGAAATCATAAAAGATGCGTAAAATTTTAACTCCTAGTTTCTTGGCGATTCCAAGTACCACAATCAATTCTTCACACTTCACTTCTTTGTTTGTTGTGGGAAAGTTGAGTCTCGGGACATGACCAATTGAATGTTCCCTCGGAGTGACAAGTAAAACTCTAGCACCGGAACAACGATCATTTGATGCACCATCTGTATATGTCTTTCACTTAGCACTCTACTTACCACCGCTCTCTAGATTATCATCTCATGTAGTGTGCTTTGCTATGAAATCTACCAAAGCTTGACCTTGGATAGCTCTCCGATGGTGACAGGTAATTTCATATTAGCTCAATTAAATGTTCCACTTTCAACAGCCTCGAAGAAGTCTTAGGTCGTTGCAAGACTTATCATAAAGGCTGGTAGGTAAGAACTTTGATTGGATGAGCCTAAAAGTAAGGGTGGAGCTTTCTTAAAGTGATCGATAGGTAGTATGCAAGCTTTTCCAGCTTGAGGCAACTTTTCCTATTGTTATCGACTGCTTACTAATATAGTAGACTGGTCGTTGGATGCGGGATTCCTCACGTACGAGTGTGGTGCTTAAAGAATGCACCAATACTGCTAGATATATAAACAAGTCCTCGTCATCCACTGGCTTCAAAATAATGGAGGATCTCTCCAAGTGATCTACCAAATCCTGGAATGCATCTTTACACTCCTATGTCTAAGATAAGTTCCTTTTTCCCTTTTTAACCATGTATAAGAAAGGGATGTATTTATTTTTTGTTCTGGAGATGAATCGAATCAGGACGGTGACCTTCCCATTCAAACAATGGACCTTCTTGATCATCTTCGAGGCCTTGATGTTTCTCAATGCCTCGATCTATCTGGATTGCCCTTAAGCTCATGGAAGTTCAAAGTAAAGCCTAAGAATTTCCCTATCACAATGACAAAGAGAATTTAAAAGGGTTGAGCTTTATTCGGTATTTTCGTAGAATGCTAAACATTTCTATTAAATCATCAATGTGGTTCTCGAGCATCATGAATTCACAAGCATGTCATCTACATAGACTTTTATCAACCTAATATGATCTTTGAACATCTTATTTACCAACCTTCGATAAGTTGCTCCAGTATTCTTTAGTCCAAATGGCATGACCAGGTAGCAGTGCATCCTAGGTTGGTTATAAAGCTGGTGTATTCCTGGTCTGGGATGTGCATTGTAATCTGATTGTATTCAGAGTATGCATTCGTGAACGAAAGTAGTTCATGTCCAGATGCTGAGTCCACCAGTTAATCAATTTCGACCAAATACTCTGACTCTATAGGTTTGGCTTAATGGCGATTTTCGAAATCTATTTCGAATGTTCGACATGATGAACGCTTTCAGGAATACCCTTGATGCATTGGTTCTCCAGACTTGAGGAGATTCGACAGTCCACCAGTCCTCCCTATTTGATTCCTAGGTGGCAGATCATTGGTAATAGCTTAATATTCCTGATTTTGATCATCCACAGCACATCCAAAGGCTAAGTCCATGCCACTATTCTCATTGGGAGCTCTAGAGACAACATCGGCCGGACCAGTACCGATCTGTCCTCTTAGATCAGTACAAATCCACAAACGCTTACCACAGGTCTGTCTCGTCTCTTTATTTGATGTCCTATATGTGTTTTATGTCCTCTTTAGCTTCTTGTCCCTTTTTATCTTCTTAGATGATGAGGAACTTTTAGATTTTGAACCAAAAGGTGTCAAATCGCTCCTACTTCTTCTATGTTCATTTTTTTGTTAGCTCACTTAGTAGTCTCAAAGCTCTCCTGCATCTGCTAATTCATCTCATTATGACTCTCCTGGAATCTATCCTCCATTTATTTCATCATATAATCCATCTCCATTCTAGTCATGATGTCAATTGGATTCTAGATCTTTAGTTGATTTGGTGGGCAACTTAATCCACATGCTGATTATCTTGATTCCCACTTCATTGACAGCTCTACAGTACATAGAGCGTTCTCTCTTGAGGCCATTGCGAATAGCTTCTTGTAAATTATTGAAAATATGAAAAGTATAACAGTAAGGTTAGAAAATTGAATCTATCACTTAGATTTAAGAAATACAATAATATATGATGGATTCAAGTTGCTTAAGAATGTTGTTCTCAGTTAAAGCACCAAAATGTTTGAATCAAAAATGGTACAAACACTTAAGGGATTGTGTAGAGAATAAAAAGTGAAGAAAAGTAAATTAAAAAGAGCAAGAAATGAACACACAACATTTATAGTGGTTAGGCTAAACTTGGCCTTTGTCCACTTTGTGATTTTGCTGCTTTGATTTCTGAGTTGCAAGTACAAGTTCTTACGGATCGGTATAAATCCATCGATGATTACAAAAGATTAGAGTAAGAAAGCAAGAAAGCCAAAAAACCTTAAAAATGAGGCATACCCTCCTATTTATAGCAATAGGTAGCCTAAAGTTTCGCCTCCATAATCTTTGCATAGTTTTCCACACCATAGACTACTTCTTTAAGAAATTAGGTGGACACCTCAATAATCATGGATCGATACCAATCCATATGTTCTTCATATGAATGACTTTGAAATTATTATCCTAGCTCGATTCGTGGTTTGCTTCATGATTCCAAATTTTTTTACACTATTATTAGCTTGTTTCTAAGTTAAAATGATGGATTGGTGGAAGAATAGAGTTGCTGACTTTGGGTGCTCGTGGAGATCGATAAAGAATTGCATGGAATCAATGAACTAGCACTAGAAATAAGCTCCTAGCATAATGTAGAGTGTTTATAAGGAGGTAGAGTTGGATTGCATGAAACTAGTGGATCGGTACCAATCCAATACATTTTGGATTATTTGCCTTGAATTCTTGCAGTGGTTTGGTCTTTATCCCATGGCTCTATTTGCATGTGGTTTCTGAACTCTTCTAGCTATATCTTCAGGCTTCCTGCCTTAGCAGCTTCCGAATTCGATTTGTCTAGTCTGTCCGAACATTGCCTAGTAAGAAGGATGGATAGCACCAAATGTAACAACCCACTTTGGAATAGGCCTAATTTTTGACCCAATAAAAGCCCATCGAACCTTAGGTCCATACCAATGCTAGTTGTTGGTTGGAAAAATTGATACAATAAATGGTGTATATAGCTATATATCTATGATTTCGAAATCTCACAGCGCAAGGATAAAATATAATAATAGAAATAAGTAGCCCTTCATAATACTAGAATCTCAAAAGTACATTGTCCTAAAATATTCATAATACAACAACAAAATAAGACATCTTCATGTTTGAAATTAGGTTACACCTAAAAAATAGATAAATAAACAAACTGCATTACATCTTCACTGCTACCTTCATCTTCTCCATCAGCATCATTTCTCCTTAACTCATGGGTTGTGATAAGGAGGGAGTCAGAACAACAATGTCTGATGAATGAAAATCTCAAATCTTACCACAATAGTATTTGGAGAGTATCATTTAGATAAGTAATATGTCATACCAAAGGCCTTTTCTAGTCTTTCTATATAACTATAATGCACGTACAATGTGACTAATAACCATCTCCATCAACCATGTACTAACGATGTGAGAGAAAGCATCTGAGCCACTAATACCTCATTAATGGGAACTAGGCAAACTCTGATCATTTAGTACATATGCCCTAAGCAGATCGTCGTCATTTAATGCCCAATGCAGACCCCTCCTTGGTATTTCCTATCTAACATCGTAAGAAATCCCAAAGGCTACTTAATACATCTTTAATGAGAAAGAGGCAGACCTTACAACAGCCACTTAGTACCTCAGCCCCAAAGCGGACCCCTTTCGAGCTTTCCTGCCATGACACCTAAAAGATGACCGTGACCATTTAATACTTCTTAATTGGGAAGGAGGCGGGACCTACAACTGCTACTTAATACCTTAACCCAAAAGCAGACCCCTATTAGGATATCCGTTTAATAACCCACAATTGAAATCATGACGTCTCACATTAGCCCAACTTTTTGTAGGTCCAATTAGCCAAAATAGCTTGGCGGATTTATCCTACTGGATTGGGATTAACCTCGCATCCACCATGGTTACATTTTATAGTCAATGTCTCACACCTCTCCTAAAGCCACATTGTTGGCAACCACATCAGATGGACATACTTATGTATGCTTTTAACTGACTTCGCATCCCTACAACTTAGACTTATTTCTGCCCTCTTAATATACCCATATATTTTATACAGATATAATATATCCTTACCCACATTTACGCGTTAAGATAATATAAGAAAAACTCCTTATTTCACCTTTAATTATGGATTAAATTCCATAGTTATTCTTAATTTCCTTCCTATAGATTTCAACACTATTTAGTAACCTTTTTTATACGACGAAATTAAATACATTATTAATTATATGTAATAATATATTTATTATTTTGGGATAACTAAATATCACTAAGCATGCATAAGAGTATTCCCATTTTATAATTTTCGCTTTATATACTGATCGTTTAAAATGTTAAAACTTACATATTCATACAAGTCATAGTTCCACCTAATAATTTTTAAAATAGCTAATATCCTTACTTAGACAAAATGGACTTACATATAAAAAATGGGGAATTCGTTACCAAACCAATTTTACATTAATATAATAGAATCAACACCTCTATTTCAAGGAAATGAACTTTACAATTTAAACCCATTATATTCTACTCAAATTTTACTTACACAAACTTGAAGTGAAAAGGGATTTATATTTCTCTAAATCAAGAAAATAGACGATGTAAACTACAAATAGAAGAATCCATACTTTGCATACCATTTCACAATTTTATTTTTAGAACCCTTCATCATAATAATAAAAAAAGGAAGTTGAATTGGACATAAATTATTCCACTTGCAACAACAAAATAAATTTTACTATATTAATGTAAACCAATTGAGATTCCAACTAATCCAAGGGTTGTAATTTTATTGGGGAATTTTAGGTTTTTAGATTTCATAATCAAAAATCCCCCAGGCATTAAACAAATCTAAACTTCTGTCATATAAATACTGAAAGGTGAAAACAAAGATTTCCACTTAAAGTTAGTTTTTTCGATTCTCTTTGTATTCGATTCCATGCCTTTTTCAATTCCTCCTTCGGTTTTCTTCTTTTTAGAATATATAGAAATTCAATTGTTTATAGATTAGGTTCAGAATTCGTATATTAAGACACTACAAGGAAAATAGTAATTTGTGGCGGAGCATTCCGACGGCCGCCGACAGCTCCGTCGACTTATTTCCGATGGCTTCCAATGGAACTTTATTTTTTTATTTACTTATTACTTTATTATAATATATTTGTTATATAAGCTTAAAATTTGAGTAAATATATAATAATTCAAATCCTAAGAATTTGGTAAGAAATTTCTATTCAATTATTCAAATTTATGAAAGTTTTCGACTAATTAAATTAGCATTGTCGAAATTATTTTTTGCTATATAATTATATTCGATAATTAACTTTATTGAGAATCAGACATAGACAATCATTTTCTGTAAATTTTAGTTTATCATTGCAAAAAATTTTATGAAATTTATGATATGTATAGTTTTATGAATTTATTTTGTAAATGTTGTGTAACTATTAGTTTAATTTTTTTTAATTAATTTGAAAAAGCAAGTAAGAGGTTGTAATTACTAATATTTATTTCATATTCATTGATAGCTAATATATAATATCCAGTTTCTTCTATAAAGTAAAATTTTCTAACAAATTATTTATATTAAATTTATTTTAAAAAGTGTGAAACTTTACTAAAAAATATAAAATAGCCATTCGATGTCGTCGCTAAAAAAGCCATCGATGGTCGTTGGAAGCCATTGGACAATGTGATTATATTGCAGTTGGCCGAGAACAGATTCATTATTGTTTCACCCCCAAAAACCTAACTTTCACTCCCAAAGTCGCCATTTTCCATCCTAGGCCGCTGCACTCCGTTCGTAACCACCAGCATGTTCACCAACATTTACTCTCCGGCCTCTTACACATCAATTTGAACCCAAAACATGTATTTCTCCCTAAATCTAATTTATCCCAATATATTAAATTAGTGTTAGTTTCTATTTGTATTTGATGATACTAGCCACTTGATTGTTTATAATTAAATATTTATTAATTGGGATATGTTAATTATAGTAATGAGTGCCTAAATCCGACAATTAAAATATAATTAGGGCTAATTTGGGTTACTTAATTTATGTTTTGATTAGTCTAATAATTTAGTATTAATTAGTGTGCAAAAATGCCTATGAAAATATTATTATTAAAGATTATCCTTTAATAGTTCATATAATAAATCTAGTTTACTTGAATGTCGCATGCGGTAAGATAAATAAATGAGTGTATATTGAAGTTTATTTTTTGAAATATAATATTATATCCATAATTTGTTATAATTGAAAACATCTAACATTTTATTAAAAAGGTAAAAGGAATAATATGTTATATAGTTACTAAAACATTTAAATGTGTAAAATGAATTATGCCAATATATGTTATATAATTGATAAAAAATTAAAATGTATAATAGTAATATATAAACATATTGGTGCATAATGTAGTTCATTTTTTAAATTCTAAAGAGAATTTTCGACCCCATTTGAAAATTAATGTATTTGATCATTATATAGATATTCGTTTAAGTCAAAAAACGGACATCCATATTCATATGATAAAATATTTGTCAGATTTGTCCCTGTATTAAACATGTTACAAGCAAATTAAAGTAATTTCATTTGTTTAATCATTTCACCTTAAATGGTTCACAAAATTCCGACAGCACTTCCTATTTTTTGTATACATGCATTTATGTATGAGGTGAAGTACTATCGAAATTTTTGTTGAATCATTTAAAATGAAATGGTTTATGAAATCTAATTATAATTATGTTTCTAATGTGAAGTAGGATAACCAACCATTAAAGTGGAAAACAATAAACTGAAAAGTTGATATTGTTAGTCCGTGAGATGATGGTTTTGATGATAACAACCTTAGAATAGAGTATAAAATATAAATACTAATATTATAAGTTTAGATATATATGTATATGCAGGATTTAACCATGCAGGTACTAAGAATGAAGACTGTATAGTATGGAGATTCAAGATATCAAGATAGAAGACTCATGAGTATCACGATTATCAAGAGTTCAAGATTTCAAGCGTAAGTATTTTTAATTAGGAATTTTTGTTAAAACTCATAAAAAAGCACCGGCATCTTAAAATCCAATTTATTCGTGGCATGGGATCCACTTTGAGCCCGTTAAAGGGATGGAACCCTAAGTAGGATGGAACCTACGAAAATCTAGTGGGACATTGTTTTGTATCCACTAATTTTATTTCAAAAGATTTTACAAAATTATCTTGTTTTCAAATTGATTTCAAAACTTTCCTTTTAAAAAGATTCAAAACCCTCGATCCTGATTTTAAATAATTTTAGCCTCAAAAACATCTTTATTTTCAAAGTCAAATTACTCCTGATTTTAAACTATCTTTTTAAATAATATATTTAACTTTTAAATATTTATACTTAGATTTAAATATAAAATTATAGTTAAATTCTATATATATTATTCTTTATATTTACTTATGAATTTCAACTATAGTCAAGTATATTTATAAAGTTTAAAATAGTTTTTATATAAGATAAAGGTTATTTTCAAAGAAAATCAAAACACTAGAAAATCCTTTGGGACGTCGACACGCCTAGCATGACCATGTCGACATGGTGACAGTTTGGTTCAAAAATTCAAATTTCAAAAGAAGTGTCTATTCGCCATAACTCTTCATGAATGGTCATGGTTGTTGTTCTTCTATAAATAGGGGTCAGTTTCAACGAATTTTCAACCACCTTTTTCTGGTTTTCACTCCTCTTCTTCTTCCTCATTTCTTAATACATATTCTTATCATTACTCTGCCGAAATCAACATTGAATCATACTCGATTACTTCTAGTTTGATTGTCAATCACTATCTCTATAAGATTCTTAGAGCTATTCAGAGTTATAGACTTCTTTGTAATCTATTAAGTGAGAAAAGGTGTGATTGTAGCCTTGCAAATCAATCAAAAGGGAAAAGGTGTGACTGTAGCCTTGGTAAATCAATTGGGTAAACTTGTGGCCCGGAAATCAAGTATCTCTACCCAGAGGATCGAAATTCTGGAGGGTGTACCTCGTAGCCTTGAAACCGAGGGTGTAATTGTACGATTGTTGTTGAAAGGAAATCCGTACTTGTGTTGCGGGACTGGATGTAGGGTAACTCCGAACCAGTATAAAATCTGGTTTGTTCTTTCCTTTACTGCTTTTATTTTATTTCTGCATCTGTGTTTGTTTCTGTGATCCTATTTATGTCTGTATATTGCATACTTTTGTGTCTAAATTAACATAAATAAAAAAGATTTAGTAATTCTTTATTAACACTATTCACCCCCCTCTAGTGTTAATCTTAGCCTTAAGATCCGTAATCCGCATTTCTCACAATTGGTATCAGAGTAAGGTTTTCAAAGTTTCAAAATCTGATTTTTGAAAAGTTTTCAAAATGGCTACCAACACTGGTACTGTTACTAACACTAGTATCCCTGTCACTAGTTCATTTGTAGAGGGTCAGTCTACTGTCAGACCACCACTTTTTAATGGCAGTAACTATGCATATTGGGCTTATAAGATGAAAATATATTTACAATCTATAGGACTAGAAACTTGGAATATCACACAAACTGAATATTCTGAACCCACAACTGATTTTGCACAGTGGACCGCTGAGCAAAAGACTGTTGCAAAAAATAATTCTAAGGCGATGAATATTCTGTTTTTTTCACTAGATAGAAATGAATTCAATAGAATGTCAGTTTGTAAGTCTGCATATGAAATCTGGAAAACTTTGCAAGTTACTTACGAAGGAACAAGCAAAGTTAAGCAGACCAAAATTTCCATGCTCACAAATCAGTTTCACTTATTTAAAATGAATGCTAATGAGTCTATTTCAGATATGTATAGTAGGTTTCAGGATATTGTGCATGCTCTAATATCTTTGGGAAATGAATTTTCTAAAGAAGATCAAGTCAGAAAGATTATAAACTCTCTAACTCCAGAATGGAATCAAAAGACACTTGCGATCGAAGAGGCAAATGACATTAGTATTTTGAAGATAGAAGAATTAATTGGAAATCTAACATCATATGAAGTTCAAATGATCGGGAGAAGAGAAAGTAAAGCATCTGAAAAGAAATCAATGGCATTCAATGCATTGACTGATGGATCAGACTCAAACATCGATAATGATGAAGAGATAGCCTTTATGACCAGAAATTTTAGGAAAATCCTGAAATGCAGAAAGATGAATAATCTCAAGAGAAACAACTATAAGAATTCTGGAAATCAGAATATAGGGCCAAATAATGACAAGTGTTACAACTGTGATAAACCAGGCCACTTCAAAAGGGACTGTCCGTATCCAGATAGACAGAATCCTCCTATGAACAATGAACCAGCAAAGAAATGGAAGCGTGCATTTACTGCTACTCTAGATGACTCAGACTCATCCTCAAGTGATGATGATAAGAAGACAGATAATTCAACTTTGTGTTTTACAGCTGTTCACGACTCCGACGAATTCAGAGAAACAGACTCAGAAAAAGGTACACGTTTACAATACAATTGGTTGAAATTGATTGCTTAGAATTAGTTGCTTGATTGTTTGATTGGTTGATTTTTGAATTGGTGTGTTGTTTGAATTTTAAATTTTATTTTCTATTTTATTATTATTATTATTATTAATACTTTTTGAAATATATTATAAGTATAATAATATTTCAGAAATATATAATAGAGATTAATAATAATAATATATATATTAGAGATCTTAGGAAAAAAATCAATTCATGAAAATTCCAAAGCACATGTCGACATGGTCCCTACCATGATGTTGACATAGCTACCTGAATTTGAATTTCAAAAATTTGAATTTTAAAATTTGAATTCAAATATTTGAATTTCCCTCCACCTTTTCACTTCATTCAATTCTCTGAAAAGATACCTTTTGACCAGAGAATATGTCCTTTGAGAATCTATTTATTCACTATCTTTTATCGTATCTTTTCACTTTCATTTTCAAATTCAAACTCTATCTTCATAACTTCAAGCTCTCTACTCTAATGGCTTCTTCAAGCAACCCCTCAACCATGAGAATTTCCAGAAAAATCCAAGAGCAATTATTCAATGATCCGGAGGCAATTAAAGCATACATCAATTATGCTAACTATGCCAAAGTCCATCCCGGAAAATTTGCTGTTTTCAAGATTTTTCTTCTTATGATTCAACTTTTTGCAAACAATGGTGTTCTTAGTCTTATTGACTCTTCTCAAAATGATTTTGTTTGCTATCCTAATCTTGTCAAAATTTTCTATGCGAATTTAAATCGCGGATTTTATGCTGGAAATGAAAATGAAATTTGGAGTAGTGTCAAAGGCACTCAAATTGTTTTGAATTGCGATCTTTTGGGTACCATTCTCAATTGCAAGAGTTTGGGAATGGATATTTCTAACTTTAAAATCGATGAACATGATGGTGAGACATTTCATCACATTTTCGAAAGAGATGATGATTTTGATTTTAAAAATAGAAATTTTCGACCAAATGCAAGAATTGTTAATCTTCTTTTGCAACATACTTTGACCCCAAGATCGGGAAATTTTAACAATCCTACATCAAAAGTTTGCAAAGCTCTTTTTGCTATTTTCAGAAATTATGACATAAATTGGGCGCAAGTTATTTTGGATGAACTTCGTCCTAAAAATCTTGAAATGGGTGAGAATACTTTATACCATGGAATTTATCTTACTCAGATTTTAACTATTTTGGAGTGGATTTCAAAGGCGAAGAATTTGTCTCTAGAAAAGTTTTCAATTGTACCAACATTTCGCTTATGAAAATTCCATTTATTTTTCAACCATGTTAGACACTTACCGAAAAGGAAGAGCGTTTGGCTCATGAGGAAACGGAAGAAGGGGAAGAAGAAGAAGAAGGGAATGAAATGGAAATTGAAGAAGAAGAAGGTGAAACTTCTTTGGAAAGCTTCGAATATCCTTCCAATCCATCCAACAAAACCCTTCTCAATAACCAAAAGATTTTTGTGGAGAATCAACGGATTCTAAAACGATCCGTTAGTAAAAAGTTGGATAATATTTCTTCGAAGATGAACAAGTTCTTTTCAAAGTCAGCAAGAAACTTGGACTATCTTCATCATCTTCATCCTCTAACTAGTTTTATCATTTCGTATCTTGTTGTATTTGTTTTAGTTTGCTTTATTTCGAATGTTCATGTAGTTTGTTGTGTGCTTAATCATTGTATTATCGTAAAATGTAATGAAATGAAATTTCCTTTCCGTTATCTACCTTATCTTATCTCTAGAATAAATGTTAGTATATTATATATATACACAATTATTCACAAAATCAAATTAGTCATAACATTTCACTAACCCATGTCGACATCCCCTATATGACCATGTCGACATGTACTGGTCAAAAATGGCAATTGATTTTGAATTTGAAATTTGAATAACTACCACATGTCTGTTCATTTCAAACGAATTTCTACACCTATATATACCTTATTCTTCCAGAATTCTTCACTGAAATTTATTTCTTATCATCTATATCCTCCATTTCTTTCACAAATTCAACTATGGCTAATCCTATTCACAATTAATCCGAAAATCTTGAAAAAAACTCTTAATTCGTTCAAGAATATTCTCTCATTTATTCTACGAAACCATTGTCATTTAGAATTGAGTCAAATGCAGATGATAAAGGAACAAGAAAGACACTTCGATGTGATACGATGAATGATCTCCTCTCTGCACAAGGATGATAATGAAGCACATCCTCCTGTCTCTCTCACCAATGACAATGATAATTGGGATGCTATTAAGGCAGACCCAATCTTTGGAGAAGAAGGATGGGTGGAAGTTCCACATAACGTTTGATTTTTTATTTATTTGTTTGCTTTGTTTGAATTGATTTGGTTTGAATTGATACTTTGTGTGGATTGATTTCTTATTGATTTGAAGATTGGTGTGTAAACATACACACACACACATACATTGAAATGTTTATAATCTTTAATTAGTTATCATGCTTAGAAGTATAATTATTTCCTACTCTATATATTCCGTTGTATAGTTTATCAATGTAGGTACTGAAGTCCAAGAATGAGGGGGAGTAAGTTTTTGTTGATGACAAAGGGGGAGAAATATAAAATAGGGTAGTTAGGCATAGATTAAGGGGGAGTTATTAGGATAGAAATAATATTTTATAAACAAAGGTTGTCATCATCAAAAAGGGGGGATTGTTAGTCCGTGAGATGATGGTTTTGATGACAACAACCTTAGAATAGATTATAAAATATAAATACTAATATTATATGTTTAGATATATATGTATATGCAAGATTTAACCATGCAGGTACTAAGAATGAAGACTGTACAGTATAGAGATTAAGGATATCAAGATAGAAGACTCACGAGTATCAAGATTATCAAGAGTTTAAGATTTCAAGCATAAGTATTTTTAATTAGGAATTTTTGTTAAAACTCGTAGAAAAACACTGGCATCTTAAAATCCAATTTATTCGTGGAATGGAATCCACTTCGAGCATGTTAAAGGGATGGAACCCTAAGTCGGATAGAACCTATGAAAGTCTAGTGGGACATTGCTTTGTATCCACTAATTTTAATTTAAAAGATTTTACAAAATTATCTTGTTTTCAAAATGATTTCAAAACTTTCCTTTTAAAAAGATTCAAAACCCTCGATCCTGATTTAATAATTTTAGCCTCAAAAACATCTTTATTTTCAAAGTCAAATTACTTCTGATTTTAAACTATCTTTTTAAATGATATATTTAACTTTTAAATATTTATACTTAGACTTAAATATAAAATTATAGTTAAACTCTATATATATTATTCTTTATATTTACTTATGAATTTCAACTATAGTCAAGTATATTTATAAAGTTTAAAATAGTTTTTATATAAGATAAAGTTTATTTTCAAAGAAAATCAAAACACCAAAAAATCCTTTGGGATGTCGACATGCCTAGCACGACCATGTCGACATGGTGACAGTTTGGTTCAAAAATTCAAATTTCAAAAGAAGTGTCTATTCGCCCTAACTCTTCATCAATGGTCATGGCTGTTGTTCTTCTATAAACATGGGCCAGTTTCAACGAATTTTCAATCACTTTTTTTCGGTTTTCACTCCTATTCTTCTTCCTCATTTCTTAAGACATATTCTTATCATTACTCTGCTGAAATCAACATTGAATCATACTCGATTACTTCTAGTTTGATTCTCAATCACTATCTCTACAAGATTATCAGTGCTATTCAGAGTTATAGACTTCTTTGTAATCTATTAAGTGAGAAAATGTGTGATTGTAGCCTTGGAAATCAATCAAAAGGGAAAAGGTGTGATTGTAGCCTTGGTAAATCAATTGGGTAAACTTGTGGCCCGGAATTCAAGTATCTCTACCCAGAGGATCGAAATTCTGGAGGGTGTACCTTGTAGCCTTCAAACCAAGGGTGTAATTGTACGATTGCTGTTGACAGGAAATCCGTACTTGTGTTGCGGGACTAGATGTAGGGTAACTCCGAACCAGTATAAAATCCGATGTGTTCTTTCCTTTACTGCTTTTATTTTATTTCTGCATTTGTGTGTGTTTCTGTGATTATATCTGTGTCTGTATATTGCATACTATTGTGTCTAAATTAACATATATAGAAAAAAGATTTAGTAATTCTTTATTAACACTATTCACCCCCCTCTAGTGTTAATCTTAGCCTTAAGATCCGTAATCCGTATTTCTCATAGATATTATATCACTAATTTGTTAAAATTGAAAATATATAAGATTTTATAAAAAAATTCAAAAAAGAATAATATATTATATATAGTTAATAAAACATTAAACTGTATAAATAAATTGTAAATCCATAAAATGATCAACACTTTTTTATTTTTTATCATATTTTTTTAAATAGGAAAAATGGTCAACTATTTTGTTGATTAAAGGTGGATGTATCAACCATGAAGAGGATTGAGAGGCTCAATAAAAGAACATTTAATTATGGTATATGGTATTTATTGAATTCACTTTAAGTAATCACGAAAATGATGAAGAAATTCATTGTCCATGTAGTAAGTGCAAATACTTAAAGCGTGTGATACCGGATACAGTTAAGTTCATTTGTATTTTCTGCCAATACGGCTTCGTGCAAGATTATTATGTGAGGGATTGTCACGAAGAATTTGAAGCACATAATCCTATACAATTAGAGGAGGAGGTGGGTAATGACATTGTTACAGCGAATTCCATAGAAGATATGGTTGAGATGCAACCCGATCAATATTCTCTACTTTTAAAGTTGATGATGACGATGTTAATGTAGAAGAAGAACCAAATATTGAGGCAAAAAAATCTATGACTTATTGGATGCTGCTAAGAACCCCTGGGATGGCTATAAAAGCGACACCTAATTATTAGTAACGGTAGAATATAATTCGATGAAATCAAAATACAACTTCATAAAAGTCGAAATTACAATAGTTGTACAAGCTGGAAAACAACATATGCCACTTAATAATTCAATGTACGAAAATAATTATGAACTGAAAAAACTTATGTCTTCTTTTGGTTTGTCATATCAAAAAATAGATACATGTTTAAATGGTTGCATGTTGTTTTGAAAAGAAGACATTGATCTTAGAAATTGTAGAATATGTAATGGGAAAAGATACAAACCAAAAAAAAGAAGGAAAATGAATTTCTATTATCAGGGTTTTTAACGCGCAGAATCCAAAGGAAGTCGAAATAATAGGCCGAGTCAAAAATATCTTAAGAGCCAACCAAAAATACTAAAACCACAAACTAAGAGAAATCAGAGGAATAAGAAATGAAAATACACAAAAGTGATGGACCGCCAACGATCCATCATCTTTAGATTGCTAGCAATCCATAATCTTGGCTCATGGATTCATGAATTCACTTGCATCATGGTCCAATGGGTAATCTAAGAAAAATGGCTAAGTCTGATGGGATTTCGAGATAGCTAAATCGAGAGGCAAACATTCGTCTAGTTCACTCAACAGTCTAATGCAACTAATATGCAGACCGTTATCAACACAAGGCAACATGTTGTGGAATTACATAGACGACACCAACATAAGACAAAAAATGCTGCACAGAAGACAAAGTCCAAAAATCAGCTATATATGAATCGCTAGCGATCCATAGCATCTCACCAGGTCTCCATGATCTTTAAGGTAGCTGGCAAGAGGAAGCATCAGAAGACATTGGATCATAGTCAAGCCAGAAGCTATGGATCAGTAGCGATCCATTGGTTAGCTCGGTTCAAAATGAAACTTCTAGTGCTCTTTCTACAGTCAATTGCAAACATATGGTAAGAAATCCTAGAACAATAGCTCTCCAACCTCTATAAACACTCACATATCTGCTGCAACATAAAGAGGATCCTTTGGACTGGCTGTTGAAATTTTGCAGAAAACCTACTTCACTCTTCTCCTTCCTCACAACAGTCATCTAATGAGTTCACTGTAATTCTTTAGTGAACTCTAGCATTGAGGGCTTAGTCTAGCTAAGGATATTCAACGACTTTGTAATCCAATTCACCTTGTAACAGCAATCAATCAATAATAAAAGTGATAAAGTAGACGTAGGCTCATTAACAGCCGAATCATTATAAAAATCTATTTGTCTTCTTTCTATTTTTGTCTTTTCTACATTTATTCTCTATAAGAATAGGGCTGGTGCTTTCACAACTCAATCCATGGTGTTGATCTATTTTTGGGTTAACATTTCGGTACTTTCACAGAGAACCCAACTCAGGGTTTCGATCTAGCTATTTACTTTGGATCAGATAGGTTCAAAAGTTAGATCCTAAATCTTTACTTAAAAAATCTAATGCTTAGAATCAATGGCTCCAAGGAGGAAAAGAACTGACTCTAGGAGATCCATAGGGGCAGTAATAGCTGGAGAAGAAATGAATCATCAGCAAACCAAAGTAAATGACGCCAATGTAGGAGATCAGGTGCTAGGATACTCTAATCAATACGAAGTCATTACAAGAGATGAGTTGAATAAAATGGCTGATGAAATTAACTAGAAAATGGAAAGTAGTCTGAGAGATCTAATGGATAAGCTTAATGTCTCTTGACCTTATAATCACATCCTGCTCTAAGAACCATTCCGAACCCACGGCTACCATAGAACTAGATAATTCTTCTGTTTCTGGTCTAAACAGAAGAAATGGAAAGCAACCGCAAAGAGGGGTATCAACTGGAACAATGGGAATCAATATAGAAGGAAATGCAAGTACTCCACCAAACGCAAGGCAACCAGCTATAAACTTGAATCAAGGAGCGAAAACTCTATAAGAGGATATAGACATGGAACTTTCCGACTCAGAAGATGGAGAACAATTTAACAATGGAAAGTTGGAAGAAAATGCCAATGCATTCGTTAACGCCAGGAATGTCCAAACTGCCCCAATCAGGCTAACGGTTAGCCAACAGGATCTAGAGGGAGTGGCTCTTCCAAAGATAGAAGAGCCTAATCTTTATTCCACTTACCAAGACCGTTTGCAAAGCCAAACACCCGGTGTGGTGACTGAAAGCCGAGCCCCGAATTTCCAGACATCAGAGGCATTTATCGCAGATATGGTGAAGTGGTTGATGGATGAGAATAAGAATAGAAGATATGATGAATGTGGACCCACTCCAAGTCGGACTCCCTTCACTAATGAGATCTTGAATGAGAGATATCCAAAAAGTTCACAATGCCAACTATTCCATCCTATGATGGAACGAAAAACTCGAAACCTAATCTTTACAAGTACGGTTGGTACACGGACGGAGCAAATGCTTCAGATGCTGTTTGATGTAGATGTTTCCCATTTCTCCTAGAGGGAATTGCTTCCATGTGGTTCATCAGATTTCAGCTGAGATCCATATCCACTTTTGATCAGCTAGTAGAAAGATTCCATGATCAATTCGGGCTTCACACCGTGCAGCCTATGGATGCGATGTCCCTGTTCGGACTATTCCAGAGATGAAAAGAGTCGCTGAAGTCTTTCATGGACCAATTCGCAGTGGTAAAAGTAAGCAATCCAAATGAGGATATGATTTTTATGGCTTTGATCCGTGCCATCCACCCCAAAATTGAGTTCGAAAAGTGGATCAAAATGGGACAATCCACTACAAGAAAGGACTTCAATCGCAAGGCAAGCCAATAATTGAGATTGGAAGAGATGCTGGGGTTAAAAAAGAAGACTACTAGCATACAACCAACGAACATTGGGCAAAATCGCATGCTTACAACACAAACAAATGCTGTCACATAAAGAACTTGATTGAGGAACTGATTCGGGAAAACATGCTTCAGTAATACACGAGAAAATCACAAAATCCTGACCAGCCCGTGGCTCCCCAAGATCATAGGGATCAAAGGTACCAAGCCGGAACCAGTGAGGAGGGATCAAATCGAACTGACCAAAGACTCATCATTGGAAAAATATCCGAAGGACCATATTCGCAAGGAGAAGTTGTGGAGAAATGGAGCGGTATGTGATTTCATTAAAGCAAGCTTCGAAGGAATCGTGCCTTGGAATCGAAGATCGAGCTCTAGCCAAGTAGCAAAAAAATTTGAACGATGATATAGTATTCCGAAATCGAGATACCAAAGGAATTGAAACTCCAATTCTCGATCCCATGGTAATGGCAATAGGGACCGACCTCGCTGTGGTCCAACAGGTATTGGTTGTTAGCAGGAGTTCTATGAATATTCTTTTCAAGCATACCTTTGACCAGATGAAGATCAGTATGAATGTCGCACCTGCATGCCAAACAAAAATCGTAGGATTCAATAGCAAGTCCAAACAACCCGTAGGGACGATTAACTTGCCAGTAGAACATGAAGTCTCACCCTCATCTCGACGTTCATAATTGTAAATGAAACTTCCACATGCAATGCCTTCTTAGGATGGCTCGTGTTGGCAGATTTCAGAATCGCTATGGCCCGCGGTCCCATACCATGAAGTTCCCAACAGCAAATGGAACCGAGGAGGTCAAAGAATGCGTTGCCATAGAATGTTACATTGCAGAACTGCACGAATCCAAAAGAAAAGAAAAGGGAAAACATATGGGGAGAACTCTCCACATTCACAAACTAGCCAAAAAGCAACTACAGAGCTGCCCTTGGCTAGGGGACCATAGCTGATTTGATAATGCTTTGGACCCTAGAAAGAAGAGTTCAAGGGAGGATCGGGCAGCACCCGCAAAATTGATGGTGTTTGTACCTGTGGACATGGATGACCTAACGCGAATCTTGAAAAAAGGGTCGCATATTGGAAACAAGAAGTGATTAGAACTCATAAAATTGCTTGTGCCAACATGGATGTGTTCATGTGGACACATTTCGATATGTGTGGGGTGTCACTGAAAATAGCATGCCATGCGCTCAACATTGACCCCAAATTTACACCAATAAAGCAAAAAAGGCACAGCCTAGGCCCTAACCGGTCAAGGCATTAAGAGAAGAAGTAGACAAGCTGATGACCAACAATTTTATCCATGACACAACTTGCCCTGAATGGGTATATAACCCGGTCTTAGTCAAAAAGTCAAATGGGAAGTGGCAAACTTGTATCGACTACATGGACTTACAGAAAGCTTGCCCGAAAGATAACTTCCCTCTGCCCTGAATAGACCAGCTTGTAGACGAGATAGTGGGGCATCAACTGCTATTATTCATAAACGCTTACTCGGGATACAAGCAGATCCTGATGCGTGAACCTGATTGGGAAAACACCAGTTTCATCACCAATCAAGGACTATACTGCTACAAGGTAACGCAATTCAGTTTAATGCCGGAGAAAACTACTAAAGACTAGTAAATGCCATGTTTAATTATCAGATCGTAAAAACCTTGGAAGTCTATATAGATGACATGTTGGTTAAATCGTGAGAAGCTGCCAATCACCTAGACAATCTCGCTGAAATGTTTGAAATACTCCAAAAATATGGAATGAAACTCAATCCACTCAAATGTCACTTCGTGGTAGCCTTCAAAAAGCTCTTGGGATAATAGAAAGTGCCAGAGGCATTGAAGCAAATCGAGAGCAAATAATCGCCCTATGAGAATTTTAAGCCCCGAAGAACAAGAAGGAATTACAAAGCTTAAATGGAAAGTCGCAGCACTAAGCCGGTTCATCTCGAAAGCTACCGACAAATGCATACCATTCTTTGACGCATTAAAGAAAGGAAAGAAGAACTTCGAATGGAATGAGGCTTGTTAAACCGCATTTGAAGAAATGTTGCGGCACATGGAAGCCCCGCCAATCCTATCAAAGCCAGTGGATGGAGAGGACATGTTCATCTACTTAGTAGTCTCACCTCACGCGTTGAGTGCTACCCTTGTGCGTGAAGAAGAAAAAATTTAGCAACCTATATACTACATTAACAAGCAGTTTACTGGAACCAAGAAAAATTACCCAAAGCTGGAAAAGCTAGCATATTGCCTTTTGATTGCACCTAGGAAGTTACGACCATATTTCCAGGCGCATCCGATCAAAGTGCTCACTGATTAGCCTCTGAAGCAAGTATTGTACTGACCCAAAACTTCCAGGTATCTCCTCAACTGGAATATTGAATTGAGCCAATATGATATTACTTACCATCCAAGAATGGCAATCAATGGGCAAGAGCTAGCAAATTTCATCGTCGAGTTTACCATACGAAATGGCAAAGAAGAAATACCATTGGAAGTGGAAACCTGATGGAAATTCTTTGTCGATGGCATGTCTAACAACCTCTATTCGAGGGTGGGGGTAGTCCTTGAAACTCCCCAAGGGCGAGCCATTTGCTACACCCTATGCCTGGAATTCCCTGCAACGATTAACAAAGTGGAAAACGAAGCATTGACGGTAGGACTGAAGGTTGTGAAGGAACTCGAAATAAAGTCAGTTCACATCTACAGCGACTCTCAACTAGTACTCTGCTAGGTAAAAGGTGAATACTAGGCTCGAGGGGAGAAAATTGCCCCATATCTATCTAAAGTACCATAGTTACTGAATGACATCAAACATTACATCATATCTCACATCCTGCAGGAGCAAAACACTAAGGATGATTACCTAGCTAAATTGGTAAGCTTCAGAGAAACTCAATCGTTAGGACTAATCCTGGTTGAGATGCTGACCACTCTGAGTGTAGATGAAATAGATGTTGATTGGATTGTCAAAACCACCGTCGAACCGGAAACATGGATAACGCCAATCAAAGATTATTTGCTTACAGGGACCCTTCTAACGTGTAGGAATCAATGGAAAAAGCTTCTCCAAATGGCACCACGATTCAGAATACAAGATGGAATATTCTACCAAAGGGGATTTTCTACCCTCTGCTTAAATGTGTGATCGACGATGAAGCTCGATGGATCCTGAAGGAAGTTCACGAAGGCGACCGCGGAAACCATAACGGGGTGCAAATCCTTACAAAGAAAGTCCTCAGATATGAATATTTCTGGCCAACTGTAAACCGCCATGCAGCAGACTATGTCAGACTGTGTGATCGTTACTAAAGATTCTGCAAGATTATAAGAACTCTATCAATAGAGCTAATGCAGATGGTCAGCCCTTGAACGTTTGCAATATTAGGAATTGAATTAATTGGCGTATTGCCAATAGCTAAAGGATGAGCCAAATACGCTATAGTTGTCATTGATTGTTTCACAAAATGGCCGAAGTGGGACCGTTGGCCATCATTACCACAAAGAAAGTCATTAAGTTTGTTAATAAAAACATTATTTGCAGGTTTAGTGTGCCATAGAAAATCATCACTGATAACGGAACCCAATTTGAAAGCACCAAGTTCAAAGACTTTTGCAAACGCTTTCGAATCGTGAAGAGCTTTTCTGATGTCGCTTATTCGCAAGTAAATGGGCTAGTGGAAGCAATAAACAAGAGTATCAAGTCCACTATCAAAAGGCGACTAACTAAAGCCAAAGGGAGCTGGGTTGATGAACTTCCACTCACACAATGGGCTTATAGAACAACACATAAAGCGACAATCGGGCATACTACGTTAGTCTTGGCATATGGTTCAGAGGCAATAATTCCCATCGAACTAGGAGTCTCCTCGCATGGAAGGCAAAATTTAAATTAAAAAAAACGAACAGGTTATACTCGAGTCGCTTGATATGATTGACGAGAGGAGGGAAGAAGCCAAGTTGAGGACCGCTGCCCACCAAAAAAGGTCACGCGACACTTCAACTTCAATGTTCCCAACCAAACCTTTGAAGTGGGATTTCTCATCCTCAAACGAGTCTATCCCGTGCCAAGAGCCTTCAGACTAAGCAAGGAAGGGTCGTATGTGATCAATCAAAAGCTAAGAGATGGAACTTTTAAAATGACAACCATTCGCGGAATCCAAATTCCCAAAGCATGGAACAACGAATCACTGTGTTGTTTTTATCTGAAAACTACCTTATATACTTTCTATTTTTCCACAAATAAGACATTCCAAGATACCGAGGGCATTGTAAATAGGAAAAACTTGCCCAACTTTTATTAATTAGATTAATTTGCTTTTTAAACGGATAAAACTGCGTTATACTAGTAACCTTCTGAGTCGATGGGGTAAAATCGGCTCAAAACCATCCAATTTCTGCTTGAGATAGTGGAATCGTGCTCAAGTACACCCGCTTACCTACCGGTTGACAGAAGCAAATCGATTCAAACCGTTGCATTGGCAGAATCCCATCCCCACCTTCTAAGAACCGGTGTTGCTCTGACAACATCGGGAAGGCACAAATCAAAAGCCGCTCATCCCATAACCATGCATTACCTTTTCAAGCCATGGAATGACGCTCATAAAGCATAAACTCCTCACGTTGCTCGAAGATTGGTGAAGTCGAGAAGTTCTAAAACTGTTTTGGATCAATGGGTCATATCGGTCCCAAACGCAACACATACCATAAGCTGCACATACTTCTAAAAAGCCACACATTTAATAAACCATGCACACTTTTAAGTATTGAAATTGCCCCGGCGATACTAGTAAATTCATCCATTGCAAGATAACAAGGATCCCGCTCCCATTATCAGGAGTAATGGACATGAATTCAACAAAATCAAAGTGTTATAAATTGGCAAAAAATTTCAAATGTTGATTAAGAAAAAATATGTAATTAAGCCTTTCAAATGTAAGTTCCAAAGGATAGGAACCATAAAGCAAGTGCGGTGATAAAGGAGACAATAATAAACAAACAGTTAGATCAGTCGGTCGTTTGTCAGGTGTTCGAAGTAAATAGTCCTATGAACTGGGGGTATATACCGGTACTCAAATTGAAATGCTCAAGAACAAAAACACTTCACAAGTTTTGTTACTCCAAACAAAGAATGTTAGTGGTAATTACAGGACTAGATAAATCAAAATAGTAGTAAATGAAATAGACATAAGTACATAAAACATGGACAAGCAAACAGGTAAAGTTGCAATCAAAATGTCAAGCATTGTTACACTTATACCTTTTTTATACAAGGTCAAAATGTGAGGGCTGTACCCACACAATATCGACCAAAAAAGAAAAAATACAGACGCTACAACAAAAGCAGTAACTGCAGAGTCTGCACTTGAACAAAACAAAATACCATAAAAATCAACTCCACTGTCATCTGGGCTTCTCGACGCCTTTTTCCACCGCTCCCCTTCCCGCCTTTGGTTGGAACTTCCCCTTTGAATCTCGGCCAGGGATAGTATTGCTGTCGGTGATATCGATTATCTCCTCGGTAAGGATATCTCCTCCTTGCTCTTTAACCTTCTCGAAAATCTCCTTTTTCGTATTGCACTTTCGGGATCTGCGAGGGCTCTTCAAGCACTTTATCACTTCTACCTTTTCCTTCTTGATGGAAACCGGTTGTTGTTTCGATTTATGCAGCTACTCAATCTGGACCTCTTGCTTACGATCTTCGACTACCGTAAAATTTCCCTCTAAAGATATGAAAGGGTCATCTAAACCATGCAATGCAACGATTTTCTCAAACTCCAGCCCTGGTTATGAACCGGACATAGGAAATGGGCAGCTACGAAGATTAGCATAGAAGGGGTCGAATTAGTGATGGGTCTAGGTATCAAGGAAACCGTGGGATCAACCGGTAAGGATGACAGACTTATAAAATCAAAAATGAAAGCATTAATTTCGTCTTGATCTTGCGGCGTGAGTTGAAAATTCTCAAACTCGGGAGAAATAAAAATTTACCTACATCAAAGGAGTTCCCGAGTCTCATATTCACTGCCTTCTCCTACTTTGGATGGTTGCATAATCTATGGTGAAGCTTCAGGAACGGAACTCACCAATGAATAGCGAGGCTATCTCAATGATTTTCCAGGTTTGAAGATAAAAGGGGATCCGACATCGTTTTGGTAATCGATGCCATGACAGCATCGGCAGCTTCCCTTTCCTTTTCAATTTGCAGAATTTCCCGGCGCTCTATCAGTGCTTTCTTTGACTCCTCGTTAAGGTAGGCATCCTCAAGCACTCACTCACTGTAGACATCCCCACTATCTCAAAAATGTGTCAAAATTTCCTCTTAAACCACGACAAAAGTGCGTGGGAACTTGGGGCCCAGATAACAGAGACTCCCAAGTGCAACAAAGAGTTGATGTAGAAGTTTAAGAAGGTATCGTCCATCTTCTCTATCTTCCTCTCAAAAGTTCCATGTAGTTCCAAATAATCCACCGTAATGGTGGCCTTTTCAACTTCAAAGTGAGTTTTGTCGACGTTGAGCTACGCAAGTCTTTCCTAGAGCAGGGCAATCTTCTGGGCATGATTGGAAATGGTCTTATCATGTGATTTCACGACCTACTCATATTCTGCGATTGTTTTGTTATTCCCTTCAACCATCTTATCGTCGCTAGCAATTGCCTTCTTCTGGGCTTCGATAGTCATATTGCGAGCTTCGAGTTCCTCTTTCAACTTAACTTCGTCTGCATGCGCCTTCTTAATTTCATCATGAAGGCCAATCTCTATCTTCACATGGGCCTCTTTCAGCTCTTTAGCAAGCCGACGTTATTCTTACTTTCTCGAAGTGTCGCATCCCTTTCTTATACCAGTCGTCCAATTTTGGCATCACGTTCTGCCAATGCCTACTCAAAGTTATACTTATCCAATTAAAAGTAGAAGATCTCTTGGTAATTTTTGTGGTTCGTATCAGCCAGCTCCTTGCATAGTTTTACCCGTCCCTCGACTTTCTCTAGATTAATTTGGATCGCTTGAAGGTACGACATATTTGAATCTTTACGGACTAAGAAAAGATCACGATCAAACTTAACCCCTTTTAAAAACCACCCAAGGAGCACTGCTTCAAATCTAGGAGGACTAGATGTAGGAACATAAGCCAATCTTCGGTGAGGGCACAAAGCACTAGGGGAAAGCACCACATGGGACGATGGAACATTGAGACTGGCTAAAGCTGGGGCTAAGGCAAAGGCCTATTTCTTTAAAGGATGAGAACTACGATCGACCATTGACTTTTCGAACGGTTCCTCTCGCTCATCAAATTTTTTTCTCTTCTTGTATTTATACACACAACTTTGTTCCCTCTCGTCCCTATGACCAACTTCAACCTTCAAGTCCTTCCTTCTTCTTCATACCTCCTCAGTCTCACGAGGCTGATGACAGCTGGTTGATCGTTTCGACTAGCATTGTGAATTGGTGAACTCCTTGAGATCGTCATAAAGACCATGTCCTCTCATGGTTCCTGACATGAAGAATAGATAAAGAGATTTAGTAAGGAAAATAGGCTTGAATTGTGTAAGTGAATATGACCAAAGTAAAACATGCAATGTATTTGGGAGGACCTAAAATGACGTCACAAACCAGATTGGGCGGGCATTGAGGTAGAAATTAGACTGATTTTAGGCGCAACATGGACCGAGTGAGGAGATGTCTCTTAAATCTAAAATCTTCCCCCATAAGTTCATCAAAATCGACGTAGACGTTGTTTGGATCCCTAATGTCTACACCGGCATCTTTAATCAAGGATTCCCGATGTCGCTTGACTTCTGGGACAGCATTTTTATTATGGGCCTCTTGGGGAGGCAAGTTCAGAATAACAGGACTCATTCTTGGAGTCTCCTCACATGATTCGGAGTCTCCGTCGCCGGAATCTACATAGAAATCATCATCACTGGAGGAGGACTCACGATTACTACTCTCGACTACACCCTCCTCTTTTTTGGATGCTATTACAGCCTTACCTTCTCATTGTTTAAACTCTTCTTCCCCTTTATCTGGAATTGGAGGCATTCTGGTTGAGAAGCTGGCTTCAGTCACGATATCTCTTTCCTTATGAATCTCTTCCGCCAAACTTTCCAGACAACCCTTCCTTTTCTTGAAAAACACCCTCTTTAGAACCATGAAACAAAGAAGAAGAGCACATTCATATTATGGAACGAGGAAGAGACAGGACCTCAACTGCTACTGCAGATCTCACTGAATGCAATAGTCCATACCAAAGCAAATTTTCATCTATTAACAAGAATTGACTGATCTTTCCCCGGCATCTACAACTTTCAGTGTATGGAAAGTTTTGTCAAGTGATAGGTCTTTATTCAGCCTCGGAATAACTATAGGAAGTATTTGACATGTCAGAAATTCCATAGCCACATATCGAAATTTAATAAGGAAGAGAACTTACCCCCCGTTATCCAAAGGCGATTAAAACCTTTAGAACATCTAACAAAAAATTAGAAAGTCTTAAATTGAGCCAAATTTCTTTGCAGTTGCATCACGATTTTGCAATTCCTTTGGGCCTCGATGACGACTAGAGATGGGTACTCGCTCTCCTTTTAAAAGGAAGCAAATATCTCGGCTCATCGAAACTCGGAGCGCGATTAAATGTCCGCATAAACAATATGTGAAGGAAAGATAAGAAAGCGTATCCATTAAGGTGAATCTAGATGGGGTAATTCCTAAGTTCGAAAGGGTTTCTATCAAGAAATCATTGAAAGGGGACACCGCTCCATTTAGACACATATATCAATGGCAAGTGGTATATCCCAGAGGCAGCATATGGGAGAATTCATTCTTCTCCAGGAGGCACATGTTGTACTTTGGAATGTCGTGTTGCAAGTAAATGTTGTGCAAAAACTTAGCAGAGATCACGGAGGAGGACTTTCCATTGGATTAAGAAAAACTCCGAAATTCAAAGGAGTTTGATCCACGACCGGACCACCTGGAACTAGTTGACCATATTCAGCCTGCAAAGTAGAAGAGGAAGGGGCAACAGACAATGACTCAACTTATGAAAGTGCTGGACTTCCTTCGGTGGAGCTTATGGGAGAAGACGGGTACTTCATTCTAAATAGCAGGACTTGCATCCAAAATAGTGAGGTAATTCTACTCTAAATTATCCCTTACATCACTTCAATTGTAAAGGAATATCGATTCATACCGACACGTCGGATTTCAAGTATGTACCGGGGTAAGTGCGGTGTGCTATCTATAGGGGGTGAGCTCGATGTCCTGAACACTACAAATGCTTTATCCCGTATAGATAGTTCGGTCGTAGTGGAGAAGGAAAAGGACTTTCTATATCATTTTTGGAATAATTTCGTCTATATTTACCTATTATCGATCAATGTTCGATCAATGATTGACAACAAATCCGTTATCAAAAGCGACATGGAAAGCTTTTCCCAGTATAGGTACACCAAGCATGCAAAAAACAAGACCAATCAGAATTCTTCGAAACGCAACAACAACATAAGTCGTTTGAGAGATGCTATCCTAAGCCAGTATCCCCCTTCGAAAAGGTTAAAACCAATTTGCAATGTGTCACGTTGTATCGACGTAAGTCAATTTTGATTCTATGGATGAGGACAGAAAAACATGCCAAGCACTAGAGCAAGGCCGGAATGTCATTTCATGAAGAACTGACTCGATTTATTATCTTCCTCCATAAAATCATAATCAATTTGAACTCTTTTCTATAATCATCACCGATACACTCTGTTGTCAAATCATGAAATGAACATCATAATCATCATGACCCACCTCAAATTAAGGATCAAGAGGCAAGGGTGGTCAGAGTTTTCAACCTAGCAATTCAAGCACGGCAGGTCAGCGGCGATCCAAGGAAGGAGATGCTGGAGTTAGGATTTGGTCGGCGGCAATCCAGAAGGAGTTAGGGTTAAGATCAAATCAGTAGCGAGCTTCAGGTTAGTCGACGGCGTGAGGCTCTGGTCGGCGATGGCAATAGAGTAGGGTTTGGCCGAAGGTAGGGTCGGATCCCAGGAAGTGGCTCAAACCGCAAGAAGAAGCTCGGGTCGTAGTGAAAGGTATGGAGTATGGGTCGGATCGAGGTAGTTAAAAAGGGGATTGCATGAGGCAAAAATGCCTAAGTCATTAGATCGCTAGCGATCCATCTGCAATGGATCGCTAATGATCCATAAAATTGCTTGCGACCAATCGTAAACTTTTCTAGCGAGATCAATGTGTTGGTTTGAAGCATTCTAGAAGCTATGGGGTAAAACTTGGTCTGTTATGGCAAGCGACGATAGTTCAGGCCAAAACTTAGCGAGTGACTGAATGGCCAAACTCAAATTCATATGGCCCTAATGCAATTACTTGAACCTCGACAAGAAGAAGTTGGAAATTAAGTACTTACAAAGCATGCCTTATTTTTAGCAAAGTTACACTCTAGGAGCCAAATGTTATCTAGGTTTCTAACCCAGTAGAATCCAAAGCAAGTCGGAACAGCTTGGTCGAGTCAGAATAGCTCATGAGAAAACCAAAATGACTAGAACCATAAACCAAGAGAAATCAGAGGAATAGAAAACAAAAATACACAAAAGTGATGGATCGGAAGCGATCCATCATCTTTGGATCGCTAGCGATCCATAGTCTTGGCTAATGGATTCATGAATTCAGTCGCATCATGGTCCAATGGGTATTCTAAGAATAATGGCTAAGTTTGCTGGAATTCTGAGATAGCTAAATCAAAAGGTAAGCATTCGTCTAGTTCAATTAGCAGTCTAATGTAACTAGTATGTGGACCGTCATTCAAATAAGGAAAAATGTTACGAAATTACATGGATGACACCAACATGAGACAACAAATGCTGCCTAGAAGACAAAGTCCAAAAATCGACTAAGATACGGATCGCTAGCTATCCATACCATCTCACAAGGTCGCCATAATCTTTAAGGTACAACGCATGGGGAAGCATCTAAAGATGTTGGATCGCAATCAAGCCAGAAGCTATGGATCGCTTGTGATCCATTACATATGGATTGCTAGAGATCGATTAGTTAGCTCGGTTCAAGATGAAACTTGTAGTAGACCTTCTTATAGTCATTTGCAAGCATATGGAAAGAAGGCCTAGCCTAATAGCTCTCCAACCTCTATAAAGACTCACCTATCTACAACATAAAGAGGATCCTCTGAACTGGCTACTGAAACTCTACAGAAAACCTTCTCCTCTCTTCTTCTCCCTCACAACAGTCATCCTAAGAGCTCACTGTGATTCTCCAATGAACTCCAGCATTTGGGACTTAGTCTAACTATGGATATTCAATGACTTTGTAGTCCAATTCACCTTGTAACAGCAATCAGTCAATAATAAAAGATATAAAGTGGACGGAGGCTTCATTAACAGCTGAACCACTATAAAAATCTTCTTGTCTTCTTTCTATTTCCATCTTTTCCACATTTATTCTTTGTATTATTGCTCTGTAAGAATAGGGCTGGCGCTTTCATGCTCAATTCAGGATGTTGATTCATTTTTATGGTTAACAAGTTCCATAAAAGCATGTGCATTACTTACCTATCACTCCTAGGCTTCAAAGGTTATATGTATCTTCTGTAACCGCACCTCATATGAGATGGAACAATGTTAGAACACAGAAAGTAGGTACGTTAACACACCCAACTAATGGAGAAGCCTGGAAGCATTTCCATAAGACATATCCCGCTTTTGCAATGGAGAGCTGTAATGTTAGATTTGGTTTCTGTACGGATGGATTTTCATCATTCTCTCAATTTGGTTCCAAATATTCATCTTAGCCTACTATCGTTACACCTTACAGTTTACCTCCATGGATTTGTATGAAATTGATTTATATGTTTCTAATTAATGTCATTCCTGCCCTGATGATCCGACACAAGGAATCAATGTTTATTAAAAAACTTAAATGAAGAGTTGAAAACATTGTGGTATGAAGGAGTTGAAACATACGACACTTCAGAAAAAGAATTTTTGTATGTTCGCTTCTTTGTTGCGGAATATTAGCGATTTTCCTGCATATGCAATGCTTTTAGGTTAGATTATGATTGGTTGTCTAGATTGTCCTTATTGCATGGAAGAAATACGAGCATTTCCTTTACCGCATGGAAAGAAAATTTCATGGTTTGATTGTTATCGATGTTTTCTTTATATTAATCATCCTTTTAATGAAGATAGAAAAAACTTTATAGT
Organism: Allium cepa; assembly: GCA_030765085.1. Taxonomy (NCBI): domain Eukaryota; kingdom Viridiplantae; phylum Streptophyta; class Magnoliopsida; order Asparagales; family Amaryllidaceae; genus Allium; species Allium cepa. The sequence goes on along the minus strand of CM060946.1, from coordinate 99,534,919 downwards.
TGATAAAGCAAAGACTATGCAACCATCAACGATTTGGTCAAGTGAAGGAATATGTGAACTTCTAAAGGATTATCCAAAGATACAAACTGGAGTACAAATTGAAATTCTAAGTAAATTGACGATTCATAATTGGTGCAACCAAAGTACATTTTGGAAGTTTCCTTATTGGAAAGATCTCCAACTTTGCCATATTATTGACTTGATGCATAATGAGAAAAACGTATTTAATAATGTGAATTCTGAATGTCAAAGGGAAGAGTAAGGATGATTTGAAATCAATATGTGATGTATAAGAATTATGTAAGGATTCAGAGCTTCATATCAAGTTAAATGACATTAAAAACCAAAAGCATGCTATGAATTAGACAATAACCAAGTTAAACTTCTATTAAAATCAATGGAAAGATTAAGATTTCTTGATGGGATTTCTTCTCATCTTCGTTGATGTGTCAAATATAAAAACGGCAAAACTGAGTGAGATGAAAAGCCATGATTGTCTCGTAATGATGGAAAATTTGTTACTTGTCGTTTTAAAGGACCGTTGCCCATAAAAGTTTGGATAATTATAACGCAACTTAGTTTGTTTTATAAAGAGCTTTGTTTGATTGGGTTAAAAGGTTAATTTATACATAAATGTAAGTGGAAATCCTTGTACTACTCTGCAAATTGGAGAAAATATTTCCTTCAGGTTTCTTTAATGCAATGGTGCATTTACCCGTTCATCTTACATCTGAAGCACACCTCCGACGTCCTATGTAATATGGTAGGATGTGCTCATTTGAGAGGTATAAATATTGAGTATGTTAGATATTAGTTTAATTACATATATTAGTAAATTTTAATTTGAAATTATTTTTTATTAGGTACTTAAATTATCTAAAGAAAAAAGTTAGAAAAAAAGCATGAGTTGAAGGTTCGATTTGCAAATCATATAATGAAAAAGGAGCTTCGTTATTTTTCTCTCATTATTTCAATGGCCATGTTAAATTATCATTTGAAAGTGTTCCACGTAATGATGAAGGTGTTGAACAAGATTCTTTTTAAGCATAATATAGCATATAGCATACACATAACTTCTTCTTAATAGTGTTCGACGGTAAAGATTATCATATAGCATACACATAACTTCTTCTTAATAGTGTTGAAGTAGCACCATTTGTTATGTAATATTAAATAATAATTTTTATATATTTATTTCAACAATATACATGTAGATTATAATGCAAGACACTATATATATCTGTAGTGTTTATGAATCATAACATCCACATGGAGATCTCAATAAAAAAATTTCTAGTTGGTTTTCGAATTACATTTATGATCCGAGATATTGTCTGGTTGATGAAGGATTGAAACAACTTGCGCAGGGACCAAAAAGAAATGTCAAGGAATATCTAATATTCTTCGTCAACGGATATAAATTCAATAACAAAGAATATGGTGCTGAAAAAATAACTATCAATACCGGTGTACTTGTTAAAGGTAATAGCGATCCAGATAATCATATAAATGATTTTTATTGCATGTTAACCTAGGTTTTGCAATTGACGTATTTCACAAGAACTACATAAGAAGTTTTTTTTTCTTAGATGCAATTGGTTCAGCAATGTTCCAAATTCAGGAATCAACGTGCACAAAAATTATTATCTTATTGAAATAAAGCATACCTTACATTGTCATAAGTACGATCCTTTTGCACTAGCCAAAGTAGCCTTACAAGTTTATTACGCTCCTAATCCATCTCTAAAAAGAGATAGAGCAGATTGGTCGACAATATTTAAAACAAACGCAAGATTTGTGTTGATGGAAGGAGTATTCGAGATGAACAAGCTTATCGGGTAGATGTTGAAGAAAATAGTGAAATAATAATAACCAACAATTATACCTATTTTAGGCCTCTAAATGATGAATCAAATGTTTTAGTAGAAGCATTTGAGACTACAGAGGGAAACAATATAGCGTACGAGACCGAATTGAATTAGAGAACGACGAGGATTGATTAATGATGTACTTTTTGGTAGAAGGTAATTTATGTGATTATTAATGTCACATTTTTCTCATAAAAATAAAATATTTTCTCGCAATTAAATGGTATGTTCTATCATAATAAAATGATATGATTGTGATAGGTATTATATCTTTTTTTGACAATGGAGTTCTTCTCATTTAGGCTCCCTCTCTTCTACTCAGAGAGGGACCGCCATGGGAGGTGATGGAAGTGGCCCATCAAAGAAAGAACAATATCCTATAGTGACATTAAAGCCCAAAGCTAATGGGTAAGTATTAAATTTATTTCAGCATCATAAATATTTTATGTATGATATATTAGTCATGATTCATTCAATATCTATATTATATTTAACACATGAGATTTGAGATGGAGCCATCAAAAAAATTTCTAGAGATTTCCAGGCTTTCTTCCAAGGTCAAGATGACTGCATGTTGTCCCAGGTGGGTAATGCCATATCCCACATCATAAAGTGTATATGGCAGGACTTCTTCGTAGGTATAAATTTGTATTGCACTATATATAACCACCATACAATTTGCTAAGTATAAATGTATAACTTATATATTTTTCAATGTGCAAGGGGGTTACGTTGCAAGAAGTTGATATTTTCCTTTGCAGAAACTACTAGATGAAGAAAATAAGGAAGGCCTACCGTGACACGATGTCGGGCAAAAAAAAGGGGAAGAAGCCTGATTGGATGGACGCATGCGTGTAGGATGCTTGGGTTGCTAAGTTATAGCGATGAAGAGAAGGTAAGTTTACTAATCTCTTATTCATTATTTAAATTGGAGTTTTGTATACTATCTATCACACATTATCTAGAGCATATTCCAATAAGTCAAAATATCAATTTAACTTGTTTCATGTATAATATATAATCCAACGATGTAAAATATAATGTTCAAATAAATTTACAGGCAGAGTCAACGAGGAACTCTACGAATAGAAAAAAGAATACAATCACGCATCGCAATAGTTCTAAATATCCTTCCAGTGTTAACGTTAAGAGCTATTAAATTTAATAATTTTGATTACAGATAGTTATCACATTGTATAATTTTGTATATACAATAATAATACATAATAATTATTTCAGGAAAGAGAGCGTATGGTTCCCTTCTCTTACAAGGACATTTTTGCCTTTAATCATGCCATTGAGCATGAAAATGATGATGGCACATTCTCATACACATGGCATGACTCAAAATCAAAAGAAGACCATGTAAGTATATTGTAAGTTATAAGTTATTAATAATCAGTTTAATTAATTAGTTATAAAAAAATAAAATAGTGTAGTGTTAATTTTAATTGTACTTTTATTTTGCATTGTAGGAAAGTTTATGAAACAACGAGGGTAGTTGCTTCAGGGAATGGAATGGAATAAGTTGACTACTAATAAGGAGGACGTGATTCTTAAACCTATCATAGATCCGCCAATATGAGATAGGAATTATGGCTTTTGGCAACTAAGAGGTACTGAATGATATGTTTGGATTTGACTATTTACTAATCTCTCAACTGCAGAAATTGAAATTATTTAGATTATCCATCGGAAATTGCTTAGCTTGTTAAATTACTTCCTTATATAAAAGTTAACCATACATCAAAATGTACTTGGATAATGGGAGGAATATTATATGACTACCTACTATAAGAGAAAACCCTTCTAAAATATTAATTAATATAACTTATAAATAAGAGTGATTTTGTTATAAATCATCCATAAGTATAAATTTAGAAAAATTTACAATGACTGATGACTGATATTTGGTCACCCCAACCAGCTAACTTTCAAATTGAGTCGAATCAGATTTATAGTTTGGACAAATTAGATGTAGGTTAGAAACTTCAGATTATTAGATCTTATAATTAATATAATAGAATAGGTAGATTGGACTTATAGTTTGGATAAATTAGACGTAGGTTAGAAATTTAAGATTAGGCTAAAATTTGGTCTTATAATTAATATAATAGAATACGTTGATTATCAAAATGAAATTTCAAAAACAAGCATAAGAAAAATTTTGGTTTTAAACACAATCGTGGTAATATAACTGAGTAACCTATTTTTTTCAATTTGGTCTCTCTTTAGTATATATACATGCACAAACACTGGATTGAGAAGACACCCAACTATTCTCAATGTAACCACAACAAGTAAGGTAATAATATTTTTGAATCCCAACGCTATTCCATTCCACACTTTTATAGGGGCTGCTAATATTATATATTACACTGCTATAGCGGCTGTTAAGCCAATACTTTTGTGCTAGCCATAAGACAAAAGTCCCTTATTAAATCATATAAGTGTTACTGGCTAGACCCAAGCAAAGTGCCTACAACAAAGCTCAGGACCAAGCAGATATTCAGGAGTTGAGAGCCAAGATTGATGAGTTAGGGGAATGAGACCGCCATTGCATTGAGTTGGACAAGCGTATTGCTGCGTATATACAGCACATGGCACATTTTCTTCATTGGGTGGTGCTAAAGGCGATGATAAGGCTTGACAGGTATGATATTTTTATTTTTTTTGGGATATTGTACATATATGCAATAGGAAATGGTGAGGATGATGTATTTTGATATGGTTGATACATTTTGAGAAGATGTTGGATGATGTGTTGGGTTGTTTTGATATGACTGATACATTTTGAGATGTTGGATGTCGATTTAGTGTATGTTAGTAGAATTTTTTGTTGTATGGTAGATTGTTTGAGTTTGATCTGTTATGAATATTAATTTTTTATCATTATTGATGTTTTATATGTGATTTGGGCTCATATATATGATTTATATACGTGAAATTGAGCTGCGATATGTGTATATACATATATATCTATGTATGTATATTGATATGTGTGTTGTACAAGATACAAATGGTAGCGAAAATAAAAAAAATAGCCTAGATTTCCGACGGCCAGTGATGGCTTCTAACACCTTATTTGTAAACAATAAAAAATGGCTACCAACAGCTTCCGATGGCTTATTGGTAAGCAATTACCAATGCACCAACAGTTTCTAAAGGCAAAATACCGATGATTTTTGATGACTACTAACACAAGTGTGATTAAACTACCATGTGTACATGACGGCCATCGAAAAACCATCGTAAACGCCATTGGGAGCCCTCAAAATGCACTCGATGGTGCCGTCGAAATGCACTCGATGGTGCCATCAGAATGCATTCGAAGGTGTTGTTCCAACAGCTGCCATTGGCTTCCAACGACCACTGATGGTTTTAAGCTTTCAGAAATTGGGTGCTTTCTTATAGTATGAAGAAGAGAAACAGTAAATGTATATAGAAATTTATCTAAAACTTACAGATTGATTTCTTCCATAAAATTTAAAATCTTGAACCTAACAATGGATCGAGGAATAGAACTGACAGATCTGTCATTGCAATTTTTCTTGTGAATAAAATTAAGGCAGACTAGACACTTATTTATAGTGGTTAGAATGCGTCTGGAACACAGGATTTAAGTCAGTTTAATATAATATAATCCGAGTACTAGGCCAAGGCAAACCCTAGTTGACCTAAGCAAGCCAGTCGACCGATATATTATTTTTAGTCTTATATTTGTCTTATAATTTTTTTATTTCTTTCTTTTCTATTGATAACATTTTCTTTTGTTTTAAATATTACAATGTGTTATAGTGATGAGAAATTCATCACATTAAATGTAATAATAACATATTATTTTAAATTTTCCTATTCAAAATGTTTCAAAATAGGATATCGATACATCCGTTGAGACTAGAGTACGTCGTGCTCTCCAAATATTGAGTAGTGTTTACTCATGGTTTTCAAGGGCACTAAGGGTTCACATACAGATAGTATTTAGATAACTATTTAATGACTCACTCGAGGGTTTTCTATTGGTTAATATAATTGATGTCAAATATTAAATATCGAAGTGGTGATATATCACAATTCTCTCGACTTGAAAATATCGTTAAACTTCAATGTAGACACTTCACTTTGAACATAGTTAAATCATGACACGACATCCATTAGATGGATATAATTGGGTCTAAGTTGAAACGGTAAAAGTAAAACACTATTTAATATAGAATCCGTCTCTTCAGTTATATGTATTTAGTATAACGGTCAACTGTAATCAACTCAAAGTCAAATTCTTTGGCCAGAGCAATTCGGTTGACAATGTTGTTATATTTAAAATAAAGACTATACAAATTTTAGAAGTCGTAGGTGATATAGTTTTGACAAAGAGAATTGATATTAATAATCATTACTACCAGCTAATGCTTATTATAATGAAATTGGATTTTACTAAAAAAATGTGTAAGAGATAAATTCGATCAAAATGTCACATCACTAGCTCAGATGATGTTGAACATTAATATTCAAATTGTTTGACATTAATCATTGGATGAATTTGCACCTTTGAATCGCACAACCACAATGTTGAATACTTCGTAATAACACATGATTTAATTAAGAAGAAAAATTGGAAAGAATTGGCAATTCTAGATGGCATCCGTATTCTCTAATGGCTTCCTTGACACATCTTCCTTCCCACCTCTTTCTCAGGTGAAAAATCACTCCAGTTATAAAGAAATTCTGCTTAAAAATTTGAACATGAAACCCACTTCAAGTGTTTCGTATTCCAAGAATCATCATTATAAAGATTTTTCAGAGAAAGTTAAATCAAACAACAAGTGTTTTCGATGCGGTTCGAAAGATCATTGGGCGAAAAATTACGAAGATTCAATAATTTGCTTCAAGTGCAACCATACAAGACATAAAGAATTAGCATGTAATTCCTGGGTTTGGAAAAAATCATCTATGGAGGCGGAATAGGGCAACAAAGTTTTTCTTTCCACTGCTGCTATGGATAGAGAAGTTAATAGAGCAATTTCTTGGGTTGTAGTATCAATTATAAGAAGGGCTTTCTCTATTCAAGACTTTGAACATCAGATTAGCAAGAAATACCTAACACTTACTCATCGAAACTGGAAATAGGAGGCCAAGAAGCTATATAAAAATTTTGTGGTAAAATTTCCTCAAAGTTATTTCAGCAGTGATAATGTTGGATCGATTATATGTGAGAATGGAATTCTTGGGTTACGTAAATGGAATTTACAGTTGGGGAGTACTTGGGTCGGAAGAAGAGTAAGGATTTTGGTTGTTCTCAAGAACGTTCCTCTGGCTTGTAGAAGCTTTGATATAGTAAGTTGCATTCTGGATAAAGTTGATGTGGTTAAGAGTCTTCAAAAAGATCTAACGAGTTCAGCTGATTTTACTACTTTAAAGGTCGAAATTGAAGTAACAGACTCTTATGAGATTCCTTTGCTTATAAAGCATTTCGTTAACGAATATTACTATGAAATTCCTCTTAAAAGGTATAAGGGTTTCTAGATTCAAAAAGTTTAAGAAGATTGTTTTTGAGAAAGATGCTGATGGTGGTCTTACAATTTGGGGGATGAAAACGACTAATCAAATGCAAGAAGGTGATATTGGTAATCCTATTGACATTACTTCAAGCGGTGAAGAAAAACTGTATTTAACTCTGAATTTGATAGTAACAGGGTAGAGGAGAATTTAGGCTGCTATCATAACTTTGATGTGGAAGCTAAAGGTGTAGCCAAAGAAGATGACAAAGACAAACAAATAGTGGTATTGCAGATTCCAGAGAATGCTCATGAGAACCCAAAATTGGCATGCCGAAAGGAGGATACTGGCAAGGAATAGGTGGGATTTACTATATTAAAAAGAAATGCAAGAAGAATGGAAGTTGATCATCCCCTAGAAGGTAGTGTTTTCATTCCTACTATTCTTAACAGTTTAACTCATGATCAATATTATGAAATTGCAAAATGCTCAGGTTTTATTCAGGAAAATAACGAGGATGATATTTCTGGGTTTAAAGATAAAGTAGCTGAGTGGGTCTTATCTTTAAAATGATTATATGTTCATGGAATGTTAGAGGTTTGGGTAATGATGCAAAATGCTATAGAATTAGAAATGTTATCAAAATTATTAAACCTGATATTATTTTGCTTCAAGAAACAAAAATCATTAATCCTGATAAAAAAATTCTTATGTTTGGGAGGTGTTATGTTGGATGGTTGGAATTTCATTGAGGCTAATGGTAGTGCTGGAGGAATTTTCATTGGATGGAATAGTGGAAATTTTACTCTAATGCAAGAAGTAAAGGATAAATTTTGCTTACATATGGAGCTAAAGTGTAACCTGACTGGAATTTTATATTTTGTCATGCGTATATGGTCCTAACACTAGAATTGAGAGGAATAAGCAATGGGAAGATTGTAATGCTTTTAAAATTTTAATTCAATGTCCTTGGATAATAGGAGGTAATTTCAATACAAAGATTCATTGATGAGAGAAATAAGAGAATGAAGGATTATGTAGATGATGTTGAAGATTTTGGAGAGTTTATTAGAGAGTGTAATCTGGTTGATCTTCCTCTTACCAACAGAAAATACACTTGGAGTAGTGGGACAGAAAATCCAACTTTAGTGAAACTTGATAGATACTTTATCAATCCAGAGTTTGAAAATATACATCCTTTATCATATCAAAGAGGTTTATCATCTATAATTTCAGATCATTGTCCTATTAAATTTGATTGTGGTGAGAATACTTATAGGAAACCTCTTTTTAAATTTGAGAAAATATGGTGTCTTGAAGAGGGTTTTGATGAGATGGTGGAGAGGAAACAGAATGAATATTGGAAAGCAGGAGAAGCTGCTAATGTTTTTAGCAAGAAATTGAAATATTTGAGAAAATTCCTTAAGAGATGGAATAAAGAAGTCTTTGGTGATATAAAGTTAAAGAAGGAGAAATTGATGAATGGAATTCTTGAGCTTAACATTAAGGCCGAAAAAGGAAGTACATGTGAGAATAAGAACTTTTTGCTTAAAATGAAGGAAGATGAGCTGATAAAGGTAATTGATCAAGAGGAAATTTTTTGGAGACAAAGATCGAGAATTCAGTGGTTAAAGGAAGGGGATAAAAATACAGGGTATTTTCATAGATTTGCTAATGGGAGAAGGAGATCTAATATGATTTGTAGTGTTATGTGCGGTGATACGGAGATTAGTAAGAAGAAGATTTGAACATAGCTTTTAATGACTATTATAAGAGAATTTTTGGAAGATGTAGTGTGACGACCCGATTTCCACGTGCAATCCATATTTGTGTGTGTATAGTGTAGTCCAAGGGGCTTACCCAATAGTGCAACATCATCCATCATCATATATTTAAGCACATCGATACTGATAAGCGGTATAATCTATAACGCTTATCGTTCATTCATAGAGTCGCAGATAAATAATATAAATTTATCACAGATAAATAAATTACATTCATCACAGATCACACCGAAACAATTCATAGCACAAAGCATAACATATCAGAAATATCAAACAGTTTGACCACCAATAAAATTCAAACATCCATAAGTAAGCTCAATTAATTATCTGATTAATCTAAATCAGATAAGTCATCAATCATGGTTAATTAACATTAATTAATTTCAAATCATTTGATTGATTGTCCTTCAATCATTTATTAATTAAATTAATCAGCCTTTAATTAAATAATTAACCTTAAATTATTGTATAAAATTAATTACCCATTAATTTATCACTAATTAATTAATTAATTCTTAATTCTTAATTAAATTACTTAACTAGTTAACTACTAATCATACGTTAATTAACTTTAAGTAGTTAATTTACAATTCTCAATTGCAAATAGATTAAACACTTAATTATTAATTAACCAATCTTTAATTCAATTACAAATTAATCATTCTTCATTACTTTCCAAAGCAGTTGATTAATAAAAATTATTTATCTTAATTAAAATTTTAAGGTCTTCCTTAAAATTTTTGAAATCAAATTATTACAATCTTTAAAAGCTTAAACGTTAATTAAAGTTCAAAACTTAGCTTACATTAATTAATTAATTTAAGCATTAATTGGATTTCAAAAAAAACTGTTAAGTATGCTCCAACAGCTGCGGCAAATCGAAAAACTCCTACAAACTCGAAAACCAAACTCTATTCATCACCAAACCTTCGAAATTGAAAAAAAGCAGTATGCTCGAAAAACTGTAACGCAACCCACTAACAAAAACGCCTCGCCGCCAACGCTCTGACCACCGGAGCTACCCCAACTCCATCCACGCCTCCGTCCATGTCTCAAGTACCTCCCCTCCAAATTTGGCCACGCTCGACACATTGACGAGCGTGCACGAGCCCGAAACCCAAACGCCACTTTTCACAGTCCTTAAACCCTAAAATGCTCTCGTCCTATTGATTCGTGCAATAGATAATTTTTGTAACATTTTTCCTGAGATCGTTGATGGCCATACTTGCTTCATGCAAAGTTTTACCACCCAAAAATCCTTCGGCCAGCAGAAATTGATCGAAATGTATTTTCTGACCAACTACGAACTGGTCATAAGATACTTACTAAACAATCCCATTTTTGTTTTAAAAATCTCATTTTTGATTGTAGATTCAAATTATGTAATTGAATCAACAATTTATCACATTCGAATTTATCCCAAAATTAAATGTTTATTGTAAAATCAAATTTTTACAAAGTCAATAATTTAATATTAAGCCTAAAACAAATTCCAGGCCCCAATTTAAGTTTAAACAAACCTATTATGTTTGAATCCCCCAAGCTTAACATTGTTTGTATGAAAATATGTTAATTTTTCTTTCAATTTACTTTACTCTGTAGCCAGAAACAGGAAGAACAAAACCATAGAAGAATTAACATCACAATCATATATGCATAGGATTTCTAACTTAAAAATATACAGTAGAGCATGAATCAAATACACAAGTTAAAAGACTTAAAGCAGTATGTTTACTCACCTGGCAAAAATTTAAACAGAGACAATTCTGTGTTTTAAAAACTACAGTTTTTGATCTTCCTTTAATTCCTTTCTGTTTTGTTTCTGTTTTGAATTTGTATTTGTAGAAAAATAATGGTGTTTACATCTTTCTTTTCTGGAATGCTTAAAAAAAATTCACTAAAAAAACCAGAATAAAAGATAAACATATATATAGAAAGAGCAGTTTGTATAAGTAGGTGTTGTTTGCACCAAAAATGGTCACAAACCCCAGTATCGCGAAAGCACCAGTATATGAATACAAATCAGCAATATTCAAACACAACTCTCAGATCTAAGCAATATCAACCATAGCAATTCAGAAATAACAATCAGAAACACAGTATTTATAGTGATTCGGCGATCTTGCCTACGTCCACTCTGAAGTTTATGACTTTATTGATTCACTTGATGATTTCAATTCGTTACAGCATATTACAGTAAGCTATAGCTCTGATGTTCGAATACAACGGTGATAGAAAGATGTAGAATTGAATCCGGCAGAGTCTGGACGTCGAATGGCCAAAAGATCCCTTTTCCGTAGGCTTCAGGGGGCTACTTATAGGCGTAGGAAGATAAGATCACGCTCAAACTTCGGGAGACTTCTTCTGGCACGTGAGTGGGCCCACGCGACCGACCCTACTAAGTTTCGACTCAATCTGCGATCGATAAGAAATGGTTTCGTAACCATAAAAAATTGATCCAATCGAGCTGAAACTTGGCAGGGACATTCTTTACCTTGTATGGAAGCTGCTGTGAAAATTTTGTCGGATTTGGACTTGTAGTTCGTGAGATATGATCGATACAAGATTGTGATTTTCATTGGCTGCTGATTTCGAATCCATGCCTTCGGGTCCATCCTGTTCGACTCGATGGACCACGTGACACTGTGGCGACGTGGCACGCACTCCTCGCATCGATCCACCTTTTGCTCCGAGTTGACCATGTCGTATCCATGAATCTCGCCTTGTTCGTATCAAGTGTCGTCACCTAGTTTGCATCGATGGATACGAATGGTAGTTTTACTGATCGATACGAACTGGATCGAGACGAACCGAGGTTCCTTGGCGGATGGATACGAACAAGGCAGGTTTTTCATGGATACGAAATAGTGACTTACCACTGTTGATGGATGCGAAGTTGATCGATGCGAGGCAGTGTTTGGGGATAGATACGAGACCGACCGACTCAAAGTAGGATGCATCAGTGGATGCGAAGTGGTGTGACTGATCGATGCGCACGCCATCGATTCAAACCTGATGGATATGAACAGGGCGAGGCGAAGTCATACCAATGGATACGAACCTGATGGATTCGAATAAACCAACACCCCGACCTTTTGATGGATGCGAATTTTGATGGATTCGAAACGGTCAATCTGATGGATACAAACAGCATATTTTCTCCAAATTGCATCGATCATATCTCATTCATACGAACTTCGATTAACCTGAAATTTGGAGTGCTAGCTTCCATGACTTTGCTTGCCATGTCCTATCAATTGTAGCCTGATCCGGGCTCGGACAAAATTCATCGATATCCATAGCGAAGCAATGTATAACCAATCTTTGAGACGGGCTGTCTTTGGTTTTTGATCAATCTTTTGGTATCACGGCCTTGCCAAAAAGCGGGATAACATTTGCCCCCCAAAACATGCCTTGCTATAGGAAGGTATGTTTTGTAATGCCATAAGTTGGATGTTCATATCCTCTCAACAACCTGTAAAGAACTCGATAGTTTCATACGACCTCGGATGATGATCGTTCGGGATCGTATGCCATTTGAGGTGAATCGAGAACGTTCGCGGTCGATGCCGTTCGCGGCAAAGGATGGGATGGGACCGTTCGCGGTCGGATGCCATTCGCGGCAAATGGTGATCGTTCGCGATCGGGTGTCGTTCAAGGCGAATTGTGACCGTTCGAGGTCGTGTGCCGTTCGAGGCAAACTGTGACCGTTCGAGGTCGGGTGTCGTTTGAGGCAGAGTGTGATCGTTTGCGATCGAATGTCATATAAGGTGAGTTGCGACCGTTCGCGGTCGGGTGCCGCACGAGGCAGAATGTGATCGTTTGCGATCGATTGCTGCACGAGGCAAAATGTGATCATTCGCGATCGGATATCATACTAAGTGAATCGTGACTATTCGCGGTCGGGTGCCGTTCAAGGCAAATTATGATCGTTCGCGATCGTGTGCCGTTCGAGGCGAATTGTGACTGTTCGAGGTGGTGTGTCGTTCGAGGCGAATTGGTGTGCCCGGGGGGGACTTAGTATTTTCGATGCCAGATTTCATGTTCGGGTGAGTTTCCGAATAAAAGACTTTGGCGGTTCATCGCCATACAAGAGGTGCTTATGGACCGTTCGCGATCCAACGGGTATACAAGTAACTTTTTTCATAGAATTGCAAATGTTAAAGCGATGATCGTACGAATTCCACAACAGAAATAACCAAACAAACTAAGTCCAAATGTCCAAATCAAAATCAAAGCAAAAGCAAGACGAGGATGTCAAAGCGTAAACTCTTACTATGGTGCGGTCAGTAGTCATTCAGAGCATGCCTATGGATCGTGCGCGATCTCATACATGTGTAAATGATTTAACCGTGTTAGTGAGAGGTTTACGACTTGTTCATCGTTATTTCAATCAATCAATCAATTGATAACCATATGGTGTCCCGGTTCAGGGTCACCTCTAGTTGATGTAGACGGTGGTCGCTCTGGCTCCACCGCTGGAGCTCGCCTCCTCACATACTGAAGTAGCCTACCGTTCCTGATATGCCCTTCCACCTCATCCTTCATATGTCTACAATCATTAGTGTTATGACTGTTCATTTCATGGAATAAGCAATATTTATCTGATTTCCTCTCGTCAACAGTTGGATCCTTTCGCATTGGTCTACGATATGGAACCTGCTCTCTGATATCCTGATAGATTCGCTCCAAACTCTCACTCAGCTCTGAGTATGTGGTGAATCTTGGTTCCTTTCATGGTCGCATTGATCTGTTATAGTTATTCTCAGCCTTTCGTTTTCCCTTGCTAGTTTCTGTACCTTTCTCAGGGGGATTTCCATCTTTGACCGCATAAACATTAATTTCTTCTCCTTCTTCTCTTTCTGCACTTACGTCTTCCAATCACAAAAACTTTTCTGCCTCATGATAGAATTCTCCTAGATCCATAGGCGGATCTTTAGTCAATGAATTTTTGAACTCTGTGCCATCAGCTATTCCGGACACAGCTGCCATCATAACCATGGATGGATCTGGTCGATCCACCGATGCTGCCGCCGCGTTGAATCGCTTTAGAAAACTCCTCAAAGACTCCCCAGCTTTCTGCTTTAAAATTGCCAAACTCCTCGGATTCTTGGGTCTTGCAATGTGAACCCTAAATTGCCTCATGAATTTCTCAATTAAATCTGCCCACGTTCCTATGGAGCCGCTCCCCAGCTGCCTAAACCACAACGCTGCGATATCCGTCAGTTATAATGGAAAGCACCGGGCCATAACTTCCTGTGTTTCCCCCAGCACTTCCATGTGCCTCATATACATTGTCAGATGGACCGCGGGGTCCGTCCTCCCATCGTACATCTCCACTGATGGTAACTTGAATTCTGGTGGGTTCCTAGCCATCCTAATTGCAGGAGAAAAGGGACTCCTGTTCACGTCTTCAAGATCTCTGTTTACTAACCCGCCTCTCATAGCCCGTCTGATCATCTCTGCCAATCTGTCATTGTCTCCAAGTCGTAATCCTCGTTCGTCGCTATCGACCTGCCCTCCGAGTCCATGAGAGCTTTCTGGAATCTGCCCCCCGGCTGAGCGTTCAACCCTCTACTACCTCCAGGTTGCTCAGATGCCCCTATCTCCCTCTCTGGGATTGGATCAACATGCTCTAAGTGTGTGCCTCCTAATCCAGGTGCTACGCCAGATGGTCCTGCTCCATTCTGAACTCCATCCGCTCCTCGATTCTACGCTCCAAGTTGCCTAATCTGTTGAAACAAACTCTGGATCAACTCCTCTTGTCTCTTCATCATTGCCTCCATCACATCCCTGGTGATGAAATCCGATGCCCGATTCACTCCCGAGGAAGCCTCTTGACTTCCCTCGTGTTGACTTCTCTCTGGCCTCTGCCTTCTACTTGTTTGCCTTGTCATAGCTCCTTAGATCTGAATTCTTAAATCTTTAAATTAAAATTCTCCTGAGTTCAACTCTCAGTGAAAGCACCAAAGTGTTTGCACCGAAAATGGTCACAAACCCCAGTATCGTGAAAGCACCAGTATATGAATACAAATCAGCAATATTCAAACACAACTCTTAGATCTAAGCAATATCAACCACAACAATTCAGAAATAACAATCAGAAACACAGGATTTATAGTGGTTCGGCGATCTTGCCTACGTCCACTCTGAAGTTTATGACTTTATTGATTCACTTGATGATTTCAATCCATTACAGCAGATTAAAGTAAGCTATAGCTCTGATGTTCGAATACAATGGTGATAGAAAGATGTAGAATTGAATCCGGCTGAGTCTGGACGACGAATGGCCAAAAGATCCCTTTTCCGTAGGCTTCAGGGGGCTATTTATAGGCGTAGGAAGCTGAGATCGTGCTCAAACTTCGGGAGACTTCTTCTGGCACGTGAGTGGGCCCACGCGACCGACCCCACCAAGTTTTGACTCGATCTATGATCGATACGAAATGGTTTCATATCCATCAAAAGTTGATCCAATCGAGCTAAAACTTGGCAGGAACATTCTTTACCTTGTATGGAAGCTGCTGTGAAAATTTTGTTGCATTTGGACTTGTAGTTTATGAGATATGATCGATACAAGATTGTGATTTTCGTTGGCTACTAATTTCGAATCCATGCCTTCGTGTCCATCCTGTTCGACTCGATGGAGCACGTGACACTGTGGCGACGTGGCGCGCACTCCTTACATCGATCCACCTTTTGCTCCGAGTTGACCGCATCGTATCCATGAATCTCGCCTTATTTGTATCAAGTGTCGTCACCCAGTTTGCATCGATGGATACGAATGGCGGTTTTACTGATCGATACGAACTGGATCGAGACGAACCGAGGTTCCTTGGTGGATGGATACGAACAAGGCAGGTTTTTAATGAATACGAAATAGTGACTTACTGCTGTTGATGGATGCGAAGTTGATCGATGCGAGGCAGTGTTCGGGGATGGATACGAGACTGACCGACTCGAAGTAGGATGCATCAGTGGATGCGAAGTGGTGTGAACTGATCGATGCGCATGCCATCGATTCGAACTGATGGATATGAATAGGGAGAGGCGAAGTCATACCAATGGATACAAACCTGATGGATTCGAATAAACCAACACCCTGACCTTTTGATGGATGCGAATTTTGATGGGTTCGAAACGGTCAATCTGATGGATATGAACAACATATTTTCTCCAAATTGCATCGATCATATCTCATTTATACGAACTCCGATTAACCTGAAATTCGGAGTGCTGACTTCCATGACTTTGCTTTCCGTGTCCTATCAATTATAGCCTGATCCGGGTTCGGACAAAATTCATCGATATCCATAGCGAAGCAATGTATAACCAATCTTTGAGACGAGCTATCTTTGGTTTCTGATCAATCTTTTGGTATCATGGCCTTGCCAAAAGCGGGATAACAGGTGTTATCTGGTGTATCAAGTTTCTTTTTGCCAGAGATTTTTCTTCTTTCTTCTTCTGTTGACTAAAGATTTTTATAAACTGAAATTTCGGCTGAACTGATTTTCATTTGTGCTTGAGAAGAAAACATTAAATGCTATGTCTCCATTTTTGTTTACATACAAATCCATTTGATTTGTATATGTGCAGTTTTGTTTTTTTGTAGATATTTTTGTTTGTTTCATTATCTTCTTTTGCAAGCCTTTGTGTTTTATTATTTTTTTGTTTTATCTCCTCTTACATACTTTCTTTTCTTTTATACTTGCAGTAATGGATTTTGCAATCTTTGAATTGAATCATATTTTGAATTTGTAGATAATGATGTTTATTTTTTTTATTTAAACAGATATTTTCTTGCTTTGCTTATTCACATACAATCCTTGACTTTTATTTCTATTCATAATTTGACTATCAAACATTAAATTTATAACATATATTTTATTTTTATATTTTTTTTATAACTTCATAAAGAAAATGGATTAAAACACAATTATACCTTTAATAAATAATCACACATATTATTTTCCATAGTAAAATTTTTAAATCTAATTCATTTTGAAAATATTTATTGAGTTTCTAATCCAATTTATAAAATAAATAAGTATATACATCTTATTAAATTTGAAAAATTCAAACAAATCCACAATTTAACCCAAAAATTTAATTTAATTACAAATTTAAATTCGTCTTTAATCCGGATCGTTACATGTAGAGATAAAAGAGTTAATGTTGAGTGGAAATTGCTCTACCCTAATAATGTTGATCTTTCAGATTTGGACGGTAAGATTACAGAAGAAGAAGTTTTTTGTGCTTTGAATCAAATGCCTTGTGACAAAGCTCATGGGTCAAATTGGTTCCTAAATTTTTTCTTTAAAAAATACTGGAGTTCGATGAAGAGAGATATTATGAGTCTTTTTGAAAGTTTTGAGGTAGGAAATATAGATTTGGAAAAACCGAGCTATGCGAATATGGTTATCCCAAAAAAAGAAGGTGATTTAAGTCTTACTGATTTTAGACCTATTAGTCTATTAAATAGTACTTTTAAATTGATTACTAAAGTACTTGCTAATAAATTAAAGAATAAGATGAATTTGATAATTGATAAAGTACTAACTGCTTTTATAAAAGGTAGATCTATATTGGAGGGAGCTGCACTTGTTCAGGAAGTTGTTTCTTTCTGTACCAGGAATTCTACGTCATTTACTCTTCTCAAGCTTTATTTTGCAAAGGCCTTTGATACGACGGATTGGATATTTTCAATTGACTTATTGAGAGCCAGAGGATTTAGTGAGAAATGGATTTCTTGGATTTTGAATTTTTTTTACTCAAATAAGTCTAATATTTTTGTTAGTGGTGTAGCTGGCAAAACTATTAGCTCTAAAAGAGGATTGAGACAAGGAGATCCTCTTTCTCCTTTGTTGCTTGATTTTGTTGCTGATGTATTTACACAGATATTAAAATTTAGTTATAATAAAGGATTGATTAAAAGTTTTGGCAAGGAGTTTGTGATGGGAGGTATTAGTTCTTTGCATTATGCAGATGACACAATTATTTTCAATGATTCCAATTGTAAGTATACTGCAGCTTTGAAATTCATTTTGTATGCGTTTGAAAGCCTTTCTGGACTACAAATCAACTTTCATAAGAGCTCCGTTATGGTTTTATGGAAGGAAAGTGATGATGCAAAGTTAATTGCTAACATGCTTAATTGTAAAATCGAGGAATTTCCTCTTTCTTATTTGAGATTTAACATCAGACCAGGTAGATTACACAAAGATGATTGGTATATGTTAATTAATAAAGTTGATACAAGACTTGCTATATGGAAAGGCAGTTCTTTATCAAAAGCTGGTAGACTTGTTTTGGTTAGTTCAATCTTATCTTCTATTCCTTTGTATTGGTTTTCATTTTATAATGTCCTTCCTGAGTTATTAAGAAGATTGATTGAACTAGAAGAAATTTCTTTTGGACTGGGAAAAAGGAGACTAAAACTTTGTGTCGTTTGATTGCTTGGGATCAAGTATGCAAACCAGTAAGTCAGGGAGGTTTGGGGGTGATAAATTTAGTTGATATGAATACTTCATTACTTTGTAAGTGGTTATGGGATATGGTTAGTTCAAAATCTTCTCGCTGGAAAGGTTGGATATTAGCTATGCAATATGATAATGTTTTCTCATGGTATGTGGATGGTAGAAGATGTTCCAGATTTTGGAAGGGCATTTTGAGTTTTTATCAGCTCTTTAAAATTGGCTTGAAGTTGGTGGTTAATGATGGTTGTAGAATTTCTTTTTGGCATGATAGGTGGTTGATGTCTATTTGATTGGCAGTTGAATCTGATGCTCTGTATGAATTAGCTGTTGGTAAATACAGTTGCCAAAATGTATGATTGGAATGCTTATGGTTTCAAATGGAAATTGTCTTTTAATCGAATAATAGAAGGAAGAGACCTTTTTCGACTAATGAATCTTATTCAACTTCTGGATGGGTATTGTTTGAAAGATGGTAGAGATGAGTTTATCTGGAAGTTTGATAATGAGGAGTGTAAAGTTAGTAATATGCAACAGTTTATTAATTTCTCGAGTAGAAAATTTGTTGGTTACAAAAGTATGTAGGAGGTTAAAAATGTGCCAACAAAAGTGAAGGTTCTCATGTGGTCCATTATTCATCGCAAGCTTAATACAATGGACATGCTAAAGAAGAAAGGATTTGATGATGTGGGAAAAATGTTTGTTTTGTGATGAAAATGTTGAAAGTTATATTCATCTCTTTTGTGATTGTGATGTAGCTTTTTATATATGGACTAATTATCTGGTGAATTTGCATATTAATCATGACTGGAAAGAACATATTAGAGATCAGTTTTATTTTTAGGATAAGTTGATTGAAGAGCTTCCTAATGATGACTCAAAATCCAAATTCACTTTAACTAATTTTGCTTTTGCTGGATTCTATGGAACGAGAAAAACAAAAGACGTTTTATTGGCATTGCTAACAGTTCTAATAGTATTCTTTTTCAAGTTATATAATATGTTTACATTTGGGCAGGAATTGAAAAGTGCAAGGCTATTGATTGCATCGAAGGTTCAGTTGCTAGCAGGGCGAGCAAGAGAAGGAAAGACGTTTGAGGAAGTGGTGGTGATCATGTTGCAGAAGTGTCTTCTTTTTGTTGTATATTTTTGATCACCTGTGTGTGATTGTACATATGGTTTTTTGGAGTTCTGCTATTTCATGTATGTTGAATATTTGTGTTGTGTTTGTATTGTTTACTGTCTTGTATGTGGAATGGTTTATATGGCATGTGTGGTTTTGTGTCGGTTGTGGTGGTGGAACAGTATTTTGTACTTTTATTTTAGTATAGTAGTAAATATGGCGTGGTATATCCACTACCATGTTTATCAAAAAATACATGATTTAATTAAATTATAATTACCATAATTGATTGAATTAATTAATATTTATGAAACATTATTAAATTTATTTGATTTATTTGAATTAGTATTTAATAAAATACATATATAAAAGTTATATATGTATATATATCATTATAAGAAATCAATAAATATTTAAAACGTATTTAAGTAAAATAATTACTAATAGAATATGGAAATTTTCATGGGCCAAAGTTGCCCATATTTTGATAGACACACTAGGGTTGTTAGTCGGGTCTGTAACCCAGCAAAAAATTCAATAGGAGTTAGAACATTTAGATTAAACCAAAATGGCTAGATACTTGATTGGAAAGCCTAAAAATACAAGGCAAAGGACCTTAAGAAGTTTGGACCATTTTTATGCTAATATTTCAGATCGATACCAGTCCCATCCAATTGGATCAATATTAATCCGAAATATTGCTTTAGCGAATCTCCATTCTACCTGTCTTACACTCTTATGCCTCCATTAAGCTTATCTACCAGTTTGGTGACATTCCAAGCATTTAAGTTCAAGAAGTAAAAACTTGTCCAATTCAAACTACAGACCATTCAAACTCATAGGTGAATCATCATCAAAACAAGTCAACAAGCATGAAATTTCATGGAAAGCATCGAAACGAAGCAAGAAAGAAAGCTAAATAGTTAATCATTTTTGATGCCTTGATCAGTTTAGGCTTCACACGGTAGAACCAAATATGTGATGTCCTTATCTAGCCTATTCCAGGGACAAAATGAATCTTTGAAATCCTTCATAAGTTGGTTTAAAACCGCGGTAACTTAAGTAAACCAAACAAAGATATGGCCTTCATATCCTAGATCCACGCTATCTACCTCGACACTGAATTCGAAAAATGGATCAAAATGAAACAATCTACCACTAGGATGGACATTAACCGAAAGGTAAGCCAATACTTGATATTGGAAGAGGCGGAGGAGCTAGAAAGAAAACTTGCTAACCACAGCCAACCAACACTAGCCAGAATGGCATGGCAGCTAAGCAAGGTGAAAACGCCTCAGAAACCACTACCGAAAAGCGAGGAGGGATGGGAATTAGAAAAGGAAGAACAAGAATTGCAACAAGCCAAATGGAGGTAACAAGTGACTTAAAGGCTTGAGGCCCGAAGATTGCACCCCACTTAATGATACTCCAGAAAACATCTACCTTGTGACACAAGGGATGAAGGAGTACAAGAACCGCTTAAAAAGGAAGCGACTGAACAAAAAAGTATTCCGGGAAGTACTGCCGCTTCCGTGAAATACATGGACACAACACAAATGAGTGCCCACACCTAAAAAACCTGATTGAAGAGATGATTTGGGAAAACATGCTTTAGCAGTGTGGGAGTAAACCACAAAATTATGACCAGCCTGCTGCACCTCAAACTCCTAAAGACCGACAAAACTAAGATGGAACCAGCAAAGAAGGATCCAGACAGACTGACCAAAGACTCATCATTGGAACAATATCTAGAGGATCTCATCTTATGCAAAACAGTTGGGGAGAAATGGAGTGATACGCAAGCTTGTTTGAACATGCCCTGGAATAGTCATGCTTTGCATTTGAAGACGGAACTTCTGCTAAGCAGCAGAGAACCCTGAATGATGATGTAGTATTTCCAAACCAAGAAACTGAAGTAATGGAAGCTCAACCCTCGAACCATGGTCGTGTCGGTGGGAATCGAACCAGCCATGGTCCGACGAATATTGGCGGATAGTGGCAGCTCTTTCAATATCCTATCAGACACGCATTTGATCAAATGAAGATCGGTATGAAAACACTTCTGCTTGTCAAACAAAGATCTAAGTATTCACCGGTGAACCTAAGCAACCTATCGAAACAATTTATTTGTCTTAGAACTTAGGAAAGGCGACCGAAGAGTCTTCCTCATCCAGACCTTTGTGATCGTATATGAAATGCCCTCCTACAATGCTTTCTCAAGTCGACCTACCTTAGTAGATTTCAGGATTGCTTTAGCCTATTGGTGCCTAACCATGAATTTCCATCGGAGAATGGAGATGGAATGATCGAAGGATACCAAAGTGTTGCAAGACAATGCTACATCGTAGAACTACATGAGTATAGAAAAATGAAAAGGGGAAAAATGTAGGGAAAACTCTCCATATTCTTAAACCTACCACATAGCAATTATAGGGCCGCCCTTGGCTTGGGAACCATTGCCTACTTGACAAGGCTTTGGACCGTAGATAGAAGAGTGCGGGGGAGAATTGGGCCGACCCGACAGAATTGGTGGT
This sequence comes from Allium cepa, assembly GCA_030765085.1. NCBI lineage: Eukaryota > Viridiplantae > Streptophyta > Magnoliopsida > Asparagales > Amaryllidaceae > Allium > Allium cepa. The sequence continues at coordinate 99,512,644 of CM060946.1, read as the reverse complement.
GCCTGTTCTAGTCGATATAGATGACCAAACTCTGGTCCTAAAAATTGATCACATCTTGTGTTAACAAGAAAACTTACCAACATCCCCAAGCTTTGATAAGATAATCTTACTTGGATATAACTATGTAGACGAGATAAATCTCACTTCTGAAAGTGTATCTTTGGACAAATTGATTTAATCAAATAAAATTGGAAGGAAAGAATGATGAGTTGTCATAACTTTTGACCTTGTCAAAAGGTTAATGAAGCTACAATAACCCTTCGACTAAGTTGAGACTATATTAGATTGTTAAACATTTCACCCTTGTCGAAAGTTTATAGGGCATGTCCATCCCAACCTTCCGTCTAAATTGGGGTGGAAGGAATTAGTCTAACCTTTCGACTTTGTCGAAAGGTTTTTCACAGGACCTCTCCAATCTTTTGACTAGGCTAGAATATATGCATGTTCTCACACCTTCCGAGTTCATCGGAAGGTATGACAAGACTTCTCCAACCTTTCGATTAGGTTGAAGTAGCTTTTAATCATTTAGCTTTCAGAAATCATTAATTCGATGAATTATATCTCCATTTAGAGTCGAAAGCATTTATGGTTGATGTCTATCACCTCCTTCTTAATTGTGTCGAAAGGTTAATGAATGAAACCTCTTGGCATTGTTGTGAGGAGATGCATATCTAGTTGCCGATCTTAACTGCTTTTAGCTCCATTAAAGTCCATTTTCATTGTATAGAACAAATTCGAAGGATTTACTTATACCTAAAGAAGTAGATTCCCTTCGAATTAAATCCGTCATGAGCGGTTTTAAGATATATTACCCAGGACTTCACTAGAAGGTAATCTTTTTGACCTAGTAGAAAGGTTTTCCCTTCTTTCGAAGCACGCTCGGTTTATATCTTTAACCCCTTTATTTTTCACATATAAGACCAATCTAGTTGTTCCCATGATCATACACTTAGCATATGTAACACGTCATAATTACTTTATGTTAAGTATGGATAATAATGATGACGTGTTTTGATGGGAAATATCTAAGTTGGTCTTATATATATAGAGCATAGATCAAAAGAGATTATGAGAAAAAGGTTGGAATCATGTGTAATTGATCATTAGTCTAGCTAATGAACTTAATGGTTGTCCTCATTGCCAATATCCATCATCAACGAGCCATCTCCATTTATTTCATAACCAAATTGAATTACAAGAAATCGAGCTCTCTCCCCAATTCAATTCAGGGTTTTTTTTAGTACAATTATCACTATGAAAGTAGAGAAATGATGATGAATTTAGTCTTCGAAATTAGTCCCCAAATACTGTACACCTTGGGTCTTATTTATAGATGCAGGCTGCCCACCTTTCGACCTCATGCTTTCGACTCAATCGAAAGGTGCCCCTTTTATATGCTGCCTTAAACCCTTCGACTTCATCGAAATGTTTTAAACTTTTTGATTGTGACGAAAGGTTAGGAGTCTCTTGCGCTTCTTGGCTTATCGCTTTTTCTTCATCGTTTTCCACTTTATCTAAAGATATCCTCTTTGTATTCTATGTCGAGCCTTTCGATCTTGTCGAAAGGTTTTTTTCCATATGTTGTCATGAACTCTCTATCCTTATCCAATGGTTTGCTTTGCCATGAACCTTCCAACATTGTCAAAAGGTTTGTCTACAACATGTTGTCCTTTCGACATTATCGAGAAGTTTGTCTTCAACATGCCTTTATGACCTTTCGACTTTGTTGAAAGGTTTGCAGTCTTATGCTTTTACTAACCTTTCGACTTCATTGAAAGGTTTCCCTTTTACAACTTTTGTGAACCTTTCGACCTTATTGAAAAATTTGTCTTTCCTTTTACAACTTTTGAGAACCTTTCGACCTTATTAAAAAGTTTGTCTTTACATGAAAATTGTCGAGAGCTGCTTTTCATTCTTTGTTGACTTCTGAGTATTGCTTTATTCATAACACCTTTCGGCGTTCTCGAAAAATGTCCTGGAAGTGCCTTAACCGTTTTGAAAGGCTTCCAAAGCTTTTGAAAAGGTTTCTTTAGAGCGAAACCTTTGACTTCAAAAGGTTTGACATGTAGTTAAAAGGAACGCTATTGATTGCTTTTGGAAGGGGATTTGAAGCCATCACTACTTTCTCATCTATGTTGAAAGGTTGACTGTGGTGGAAGGTTCTGTTTTTTTTCATCTGAGTCGAAGGCTTTTACATTGTATGAACAATTAGACGTTTTGAACATCCTTTTTAAGTCTTCCATTTTAACTTGTATCATCTCTTTATCAATACTCCAATTTGATTATTCTTCTTTCATACTTCTGCCTACGAGGAGATTTTGTAGTTAACATCCCCCCCCCATATGAAAGAAGCTTTTGTTCTTTAGGACAAAGTTTTTCATAGCTTTCCAACTCTTAATAATTTTTACTTTCTTGCAAAATCCAAAGTTAAAAGTTCCTTTTTTACTATCGTTCTTACCTGTATATTTAATGGTTGATCGGCATATTAATGCTCTTATCCACATGATAAGCTTCTTTTGAGATTTAGAGATACCCACTTTTAATTTTAGCATTAGGAAGATTAGTTTGGAATTTTTGATTTCTTGCAGTAGACATAATTATATCATCCCCGAAATCTAACCCATATTGGGGAATTAAATTGTGAAGTTTGTAGATTTATAATGAGATAATAAGAATCCAAATAGCAATATCCCTAGAATAATTTTATATATGGCATTTCTAGGTCCAGATTCGAGATTTTATGGTCAACTAAACAAGAATTAGTAGTATGATACCCATATAAAACTTGGAGTACAAATCAGGATATATTTGAGTAAATTCTCTTTGCAAAAAGAATCCTCGGCCCAGTTAGGGCACATGTTTGTGTAAGCAGATAGCTATTAGCATAGAAAACTCTTGCCCATATTAAGGCATATTTTGATTAACCAGAAACCCATGGAGGTTGTCTTCATAATAGACGTTTCGTACCCAAATGAGGGCATTTAGGCGAAATTTGATAACAATTTCGGAACTTAAGTTTGAGTACTCGGAATTGTTGTGATCAGTAATATACCAAGATTTGAGCGTAGTAAAGATGGCGATCGATAAAATTTAGAAACCTAGATTCGGGTATTAGATGTTGAAATTCATACGTGAGAATTCCAAAACTTAGATTCGAGCATTTGAAATGAATAGTAATCCAATAATCTTATACCCAGATTAGAGGTTAAATAAATAGCAGTCTTGATACCCAGATTCGGGTATAATAAGTTAGTAATTGATAATGACCTGAAATCCTAATTCGAGTATTAATAACTAAGGCTTAGATATAAAAATATCAGAACCCAAAATTAGGTGTATCAATATAATCAGTAGTTAATAATGACCCAAAACCCAGATTCGGGTATTAAATGTTGAAATTCCTTTATGAGAATCCTGACGCCTAGATTCGAGCATTAATAGATGACCTATAGAAAATCCCAAAACCTAGATTTGGGTATCAATAAATGATGTTAAGAGAGTCTCGAAACCTAGATTCGGGTAATAATTAATGGAGATTCGTCTCACTCCTTTTCGACTACAAGAACCCTTCAAGTTTTGCATAAAAATAATTTGATTAGCTACCTCTTGAGCTTGGACGTCTTAGTCCTTAATTAGATAAGCTACCTTTATCTATGCTAGGACATCTTAGCCCTTAGTTGATTGTGCCACTTCTTGGGCTTGGACATCTTATTCCATCATTCAATGAGCCTCACTTAGGCTTGGACGTCACAGTCCATTATTGATTAAGTCTCGCTTGGGCTTGGACGTCTTAGTCCATTATTGATTGAGCCTCACTTGGGCTTGGACATCTTAGTCTATTGTTAATTGGGCCACTTTATGGGTCTGGATGTCTTAATCCATTATTGAATGAGCCTCACTTGGGCTTGGACATCTTAGTCCTTTTTTGATTGGGACTCTTCTTGAGCCCGGACGTCTTAGTCGATTATTGATTGGGCCTCTTCTTGGGCCTGGACATCTTAGTCCATTGTCTGGTGCTCTTGGTTAGCTTATCTTAGAGGCTGGAACCAAGGACTTACCCGACCTCCCTCCAAGAGGAGCCTTACCCTAGCCCTTTGCGGCATGGATATGGGCTTGTTCGATGCTCTACCCTAGCCATCTTAGGCGTGGATAGAGGCTTACTCCGTCCTCCTTCAAGGATGTGCCTTAACCTAGCCCATTTTGCGGCACAGTTAAGGGCTTATTCAATGTTCTACCATGGCCATCTTAGACGTGGATAGAGATTACTCCATCCTCCCTCCAGGTGGTGCCTTAATCTGGACCTTTTGTGGCATGGTTAAGGGCTTGTTTAGTGCTCTACCCTAGTCGTCCTAGACGCGGATAGAGGCTTACTTCTTCCTTCCTACAGGGGGCGTTTTTCCCTGGCCATCTCGGCGCAGACAGAGGCTTTTCTACTATCTTAGTTAGTACTATTATTTTAGACAATATCCAAATTTGAAGAGCATTTCACTCTCAACCATGTAGATTTTTGTTTTAAAAGAAGTTCTTAACTAATCCATCTTTGGAAAATATGGCCTTAAATGTTCGGCATTCCATTTCTAGGCACCATATTGCCATCTTGGCAACATAGATTGTAAGCTCCTGATGGGATTACTTTGCATATGATTAATGGCCCCTCTGATTTTGGTCCTAGCGGTCCATCTGGAGAATTCTTAGTGTTAGCCACTACCCTGTGGAGTAACAAATCCCCTCTTGAAATGACTGAGTTCTTACTCTTCAGTTGTAATATTTTGAGATTCTTTTCTGATATTCGACGGTTCTTACCACTGCCTCGTCTCTCAGCTCATGTATCAAATCTAGTGATACTTTCTTCAATTATTGATTCTTATCAAATGCATAGGCAATCTTCGATGTAAAGGTACTTAATCTCAATTGTAAAATTGCCACATACCCATATGTCAAAGAATATGGGGTATGTCACATTGTTGTCTTAGACGTTTGGTAAGTCCATAACACCAATGGTAGTTCCTCTATCCAATTTCCTTTTTCTTTATTAAGTCGCTTCTTTAGAATGGTTTTTGTGGTCTTATTTATAGCTTCAAATGCTCCATTAGCTTTTGGATGTGTGATAGATGATTTTTTTTTATAATCCCATTTTTGTGGCAGAATCGAGAGAATTCTTTACTTTCAAATTGTATCCCATTGTCAGAGATTATCTTTTACAGAATTCCAAATCCGGTTATGACATTCTTAATGAAAAATCTCAATATTTTTCCTGAAGTGGTTTTTTAAAGTGGTTTGACTTCAACCCATTTGGTAAAATAGTCAATTGCCACTACATCAAAGGGCCATGGGATTGTGATTTGAGTTAATTGACTTGGAGGCAACCTGGGTATTTATGAAAACTTCTAGCATTTCTCACATATTTTCACATAGTTTATAGCTTGGCTTACCATGTGTGGCCAATAAAATCCTTGCCTCATTGCTTTCTTTGCAAGCTTTGTTCTATTTGAACGATTTTGTCGCACAACCCCTCATGTGCGTCAACCATTAATGTTATCCCATCATTTATGCTTATACACGAAAGATAAGGTAGAGCATATCCCTTCTTATAAAGAATTTCTTCTATCATAACAAAGGTTGGAGCCGGTCTCCTAACTTTTCTTTCTTCTCCTTTATCGGATGGTAGTGTTCCCTTAATTAAATACTCAATAATGGGCGCCATCCATGTTCCATCATATGCACTTTTTGGACTGGGTTGATCCATTCTTTTTGGTTAGTTCCTGATCACTTTCTACTTCATTTCCCCACTTTGGCCTGAGCTCTAGTCAGCACAAGCAACTCTTTTCCTTGTTTGGATGTTTCTTTTTCAATTCTCAGCTCTTCTTGATATCCAATGGGAACAATTCGTGTTTCTGGGCCTCCCCTTGAACTGGGCAATTTTGCTAAAGAGTCTGATTGTGCATTCTCTGCCCTTGGAACTTGATTGACTGCAAAATCCTTAAATAAGGCAAGCATTTGCAATATTCTCTTCACATATAAAGATAGTTTGGGGTCCTTTGTTTGGTATATCCGTTTTACTTGATTGACCATTAGCTGTGAGTCATTGAAAATCTACATTCGAGGGATTTTCAATTATAATTCCAAAGTTGGTCCTGCTACCATTGACTCATTCTGCCACATAGTTGGTTGTAGGGAATCCCAATTTCATGGCATAGTGAAATCGGTGTCCGTCTGGGGTTATAATTACATATCCTGCTACGGAACCTTGCTTATTTAATGCCCCATCCACAAATAGTTGCCACATGGGCTTCAGGTCTTTCTCTTTTTCTGATTGTTCCTTTATAAAGCTAGTGCATTCATTTACAAAATCTGCTAGTGCTTAGCCCTTGATCGCCCTTGGTTGAAACTCTATTTCATATTGTTCGAGTTCAATCCCCCATTTTATCAATCTTCCTAAAGTCTCAGGCTTACTAAAAACTTTCTTGAGAGGAAAATTTGTCAATACTCTAATCGAATGCACTTGGAATATGCTTTGAGGTTTTAAGCAGTAAGAATCGAACAATATGCCAATTTCTCAATAACTAAGTATCATATTTTTGCATCCTTTAACCGCCTGCTTACATAGTATACTGGGAGTTATGCTCCTTTATCTTCTTGAATAAGCACTGAACTGACCGCATATTCCAACACTGCCATATATAGATACAAAGTTTCTCCATTCTCAAGTCTTGAGAGTATCGGCGGTTTCTCCAAATGGCTTTTCAGTTCCAAGAAAGCTTTTCTACAATCTTCCTTCCAATCAAAGTTCTTCCTTTTCTTAGTTACATCAAAGAAAGTTATGCATTTATCAGTAGCTTTGGAGATAAACCTGCTTAGGGAGGCTACTTTTCCGTTTAAGCTCACCACTTCCTTACTAGCTTTTGGTTTGGCCATATCCCTTATCGCTTGAATTTGATTAGAACTTGTCTCTATTACTTGAGCACTTACCACGTAGCCTAAGAATTTTCCATAATGGACTCCTAAAGATCATTTTCATGAATATAACTTCATTTGATATTTTCGCAATATCTCAAACGTTCCCTCTATATCTTTGAGATGGTTTTAAGGTTCGATTGATTTTACCAGTACGTCATCAACATAAACCTCCATATTTCTACCGTTATGTTCCTTGAACATTCGATTAACCAATCTCTGATAGGTGGACCCTGCATTCCTTAGACCAAATGGCATGGCTTTATAACAATAAACTACTCATTCTGTTATGAAATTGGCTTGGTCTTCATCTGGCTTGAACATTGGTATCCGATTGTACCCCGAATAAGCATCCATAAGAGATAATAACTTATGTCCACTCATTGCATCTACCAACTGATCTATTTGTGGCAACGGGAAATAGTCTTTCGGACATGCTTTGTTTAAGTCTGTGTAATTGACACATGTTCTGCACTTTCCATTTGACTTCTTTACCAGAACTGGGTTGGTTAACCATTTAGGGTAATATACTTCTTGGATTAATCTATTTTCAAGGAGTCTATCAAATTTTTCTTTCAGGGCATCTGTTTAAACTTTATCCAATTGCCTTACAAGGGTTGCTCCCAGGTTGATGTTAAGGGCGTGACACATTACGGTCGGGTCAATTCCTACCATATCGGAATGTGACCAATCAAACACATCCTTATTATTTTTTAGGAACTAAATCATCCATTTCTTTAACTCGCCATCAAGGTCTTTTCCCACTTTAGAGACATCTTTAGAATCTATTTGGGTTTCCTCAAGGTCCTCTATGGGCCTTATTCTTTCTGTCTCTCCCCGATAATCAAACTCCAGTACTATTGGACCCTCTTCTGCTGAATTAGTATCAACCCTCTTTCTCTTATTTCTTGCATAATTTTATTTTTGATACATACGCTTATTAGACTTCTTATCATTGATTTTTTCTTCGAATGTTGAATGTAAAGATCCGTCATCCAAAGGCTGTAAAGTAATAGAAGAATTGAAATATGTAGAATACTCCCTTTTATACTGATTAATGGTGGAAAAGTACATTTCACGAGAGGTGAATTGTTCTCCCCGCACAGTCCCCCAGCCATGCTTTGTCAAGAACTTCACCATGAGGTGCTTTGATGAGACGAAAGCATCAATTTCATCCAAGGCTGGCCTACCAAAGGAAGCATTGTAGTAGGAGGGTTGATCAATTATCACAAAGATGGTTTCAAATGTTCGGCATGTAGGAGGCACCCCCATTTGTACTAGAAGCTTTATTTGCCCCATTGGAGTTCATCCCTTGTTGTTGAATCCAAATATCAATTTGGAGCTTGGCTCCAGCTAATGCTCTAGATATTCATTTGATCAAAAACATGCTTGAAGATAACATTGACTGCGCTCCCCGTGTCAACCAGAATTTTGGAGACAATTGACAGTCCGATTTATGCAGTGATCATAAATGGGTCGTTATGTAGATGATGGACTCCTTTGGGCATCTCCTATGGAATGACTACCAAATTTGGCATCTGAATATTAAGTCGAGGGTTCTTTATTAGTGGCTCTTCCTGAAAAGAATAAATTCACTCTTTGGCTTCTTTGATATATCTATTTCGAGCTCCTTTAGTATTTCCTGCTAGATGCGGCCCACCATGGATCACGCCGATTCTGTTAACTGGTGGGCTTAAATTGAGGGGATGCTCATCTTCCAGAACATTTACAAGGTTGCCTTGATGCTTCTAGGAGCACTTCTTTGAGCTTTGTGCTGATCTTGGATAAATTCTTTAAGATAGCCTACTTGGACTAGCTTTTGAATTATGCCGACTAACACTCTACACTTATCTGTTTTATGGCCATTTGTTTTAGGATAAGCGCAACAATCTCCTCCCTTCTTCTCATTTAGATTATTCTTAGCTTTGTAGGAGGTCGAAAAATTGACTCTTTCCTTTGTTGTGGAATATATCTAAGACAGTGGCTTGTTTAAAGCGACAGTATTAGCGATTGGTTCCTCCCACCTGACCCTTTTATAGGTACAATCAAAGCCAAATTTCCCTCCTTCCTTTCTAGAAGAGTTTTTTCTCTTAAAGTAGTAAACCTCATCCATTCAAATGAATTTTTCAGCCTGAAAGTGGAAGTCTTGAAGATCTTTGTAGCCATCAACAAATATCTGCATCCAAAAAGGTGTATTCTCAATTAGATCAAAAAGGATGGCTATGAGTTTGTCTTGGTCATTCATGTCCTTAACTTTCAGGGCTTCTGCATTGAATCACCTTAGATAATCTCCCAAAGATTTACCAGGGTCTTTGTTTCATGTCAGCCAAGACTATATAATCTATGCTTGGATCCTTGTATATACGGAATTGTGCTGAGAATTCATAAGAGAATTGTTTCCAAGAGTATATGGTTTTTTCTCTATATTGTCTGCACCACCTGGCTACCGCCCCATAAATAGTAACAGGGAACAGTCGGCACCTAACTGCCCCAAAAGCGTTGTATAGGTCCATCTGGCTATCAAATGCCATAAGATGGTCATCTGGATCTGTGTTCCCATGGTATTTCATAGATGGGACCTTGACATAAGGGGGAATTACTATTGACATGATCTCATCGGTAAATGGAAGCATCCTCCCGTTGTCATTTACATTTGCGTCTATGGTTCGTTTGCCTTTTGAATTCATGGCGTCCTTGATTGCCTTCTCATCAGCGTCTTTAAAGAAAGCCTTCATATTACCATAATTTTTCTAATCCGATTGGTATTCATTAGAATTTGAGCTGCCTAATTGCTCCAATGACTTGTCAAGAATTATTCCTTGATGATTAGCTTTCACTTATGGGAGCTCTTTCCTCCTTGAGGAGGTCAAATCTATCTTTTCTTTGCATTCTATGGAGCTGGCTTTCAGATTTCTTCTAGGAGAAACTACCTTCTCTCCTTGAGTTTGCCTTGGGGTTTTTAATGATCATTGACATAAAGTCATCTTTAGTAGATCTTGCACTTCATGTAATTGCTGCTCCAAATGCTTGATTTTCTCAGCATTCTCATCCAACTGCATAGGTGATGAAGTTTGACTTGGGATGACCTCATCCGAGTTGAAGGTTGGAACAAAATTCTCCTCAAGATTGGAAGTGTGTAGTACTCCCTCATTAAGTCCACTTAAGCATTTCGGTCTCATTTTTCCTAGGCAAAAGAAATGAACCTCAATTAGTCTATACATAGTGATAAGTTCGGAGGTTCAAGCTCTCCATTTAGCACTAAAAATGTTAACAAATAAACATGTCAATCTACCAAATGCTTTGATAAGATAATCTTACTTGGACATTACTATGTAGATTAGATAAATCTCACTTTTGAAAGTGTATCTTTGAAAAAGTTACTTTAATCAGATAAATCTAGAAGGAAAGTGATGGATTGTCATACTGTTTGACATTCTTAAAACGTTATAAAACTACAATAACCCTTTGACTAGGTTTAAAATATATTAAATTGTTAAACCTTTTGACCTTGTCGAAAGGTTATAACCATGTCCATCCCAACCTTCCATCTAAGTTGGGGTGGAAGGAATTAGTCCAACCTTTCGACCTTGTCGAAAGTTTATTCACAAGACCTCTCCAATCTTTCGACTAGGCTAGAATATATGCAAGTTGGTAGACCTTCCGACTTCGTCGGAAGGTATGACAAGATTCTCCAACTTATCGATTAGGTTGAAGTAGATCTTAATCCTTTAGCTTTTAGAAATCAGTAATTTGATAAAGTTCGTCTCCATTTAGAGTCGAAAGCAGTTTTGGTTGATGTCTATCACCTCCTTCTTAATCGTATTGAAAGGTTAATGAATGAAACTTCCTCACATTGTTGCAACGAGATACATATCTAATTGCTAACCTAACTGCTTTTAGCTCCATTGAAGTCCATTTTCATTCTATGGAACCAATTCGAAGGATTTATTTATACTTAAAGACGTAGATTCCCTTCGAATTAAATCTATCATTAGCAGTTTTAAGATATATAACCCAGGACTTCACTAGAAGGTAATCCTTTCGACCTAATCGAAAGGTTTTCCATCCTTTCGAAGTTGGCTCAGTTTATATCTTTAACCCCTTTACTTTTCCCATATAAGACTAATCCGGATGTTCCTATGATTATACACTTAATATATGTAACACATCATCATTACTTTATGTTAAGTATGGATATTAACGATGATGTGTTTCGATAGGGAATACCTAAGTTAATCTTATATATACAGTTAATATTATACATACATAGAGCATAGATAAAAGGTGATCATGAGAAAAAGGTTGAAATCATGTGTAATTGATCATTAGTCTAGCTAATGATCTTAATGATTCTCCTTATTGACAATATCCATCATGAACGAGCCATCTCCATTTATTTCATAACCAAAATGAGTTACAAAAATTCGAGCTCTCTCCCCAATTCAATTTAGGGATTTTCTACGTACAATTATCACTATGAAAGTAGATAAAAGAAGATGATTCAGTCTTCGTAATTCGGCCACCAAAACCGGACCCTTTGGCTCTTATTTATAGATGCTGGCGGCCCACCTTTCGACCTAATGCTTTCGGCTGAGCCGAAAGGTACCCCTTTTATATGTTGCCTTAAACCCTTTGACTTCATCGAAAGGTTATGAACCTTTCGACCATGGCGAAAGGTTAGGAGTCTCTTGCGCTTCTTGGTGTGATGACCCGGAATTTCTAACAATTTAAATTGAAATAATTAATTGCTTTTAAATATTTAAAATGTTAATTTTTAACTTGAATTTCAAAATATCAATATTTACTTGATAATTAAATTATTGAATTATATAGTTTAACTATTGAATCATATAATTTGAAATTGGGTAAAACGTTGAATCTGGAGTTTTAAGTCTGTTAAAAATAATTTGAAGGCTTATAAAATTTGTAATGATGATACTGAATTTAGTAAAAGTGTTAAAATCGAATTTGGAAGTGTTTTGTTCCGTTTTGAAAATATATCGTTTAAATCGATATTTAAAAATAGCCTTCCGAGGCACAGTCTCGGATTTGGACGAAACCGGCTCCATTGGATCCTTAATAGTTAGTTATTATCGGATTTCAATTTTTGTAGCAATCGGAGTTGTCGTTTGACCCTGGCAGCTCGAAACGCTTCGAACTATGTTAATCGGTTTAAATTAAAATTGATCGTTTACTTCCGTAACGCGCACATATGATCAAATTAGCTTCCGAAACATGTTTCATTATGTTCGGAATACGGGTAAAACCCTATAATCGCCTAGCGACATTCCTTAAAAGGAGTTCGCAATTTTAAATGGCAATTAACGAGACATTTCGAACGTTTTATAATATAATATAATTTAAAGTCCAATGGTCAAAGATATTTTATTAACGCTTATTCAAGAAGCTTCCCCAGATTGATATTTATCCCGGTCTCCTTCTCCAATCGAATAGAAGAATCGAACTCGAATAACAAAAAAAAAAGAGAGGGGGGTATTAATGGCCGGTGAAAATTCGTTTCTTTCTTCCCTTTATTTCAATTCAATTCGAGAAACAAAAATTGGCCAAAGCCATTCATTCAAATGTGGTAGCTGAAAAGAAAAGGGGGTGTATGGACGAAGGCTCGCATTTTAAAATCGTGTTTTCGTTCGATAATCGAATTGGGGGTAAGCTCGAATTCATCTATTACTGGCGCGAGGCTTGGGCGAAGTCGCGTTGTCGTGTGGGCTAGGGTTTCAGCGTGGATCGCGTGAGGAGGCATGGCACTCGATGGAATCTCATGTAGCGCCTGGGTGGTCGCGGTTGCATATGCGCGAGGTGAAGGAGCTCGCAATGGCTTGTGGGCTGAGTTCGAGTGCGGCGACATGAAGAGGACTAGGGAGGATGCTGTTGCTTTGCCAAAGGGGTATCGCGTGACGAAGTGATTCACGGTGAGGGCTAAAATCGGGGCAGAGGTTTGCGATAGTTGTGAGGCCGACAGCTAGGGTTCGTTCGAATGTAGGCAGTGAGGTAAATGTTTTGTTTTTTTATTTTGATTTTCCTAAATTTATACAGACATAAGTAAGACAATTTGTTTATTTTGTTTTCTGGAAGAAAAAAATTGCTGAGAGGAAAGTTCCAAAAATCAGGTTTATATATATATATATATATATATATATATATATATATATATATATATATATATATATCTGACTTTGGAACCCATATTGGAATTTTTTTAAAATGTTTAAAAAGTTATTTTTAAATTATTAAAGGAGAAATTGGTTTAAAACTATCAGTTAATTAAATTATTTAACATTAATTGATTATTCTATTGTTCGAATATTAATGAAATTTATATAATATAATATTGTACAAGGTCTAAAATCAGGGGGAGGTCAAGGCAATTTTGAAGGAGATTACAAATAAAAGCAAAGGTGAGTAGATCTCACTCTGTTAGATTTTTTATTTAAAATTTGTATGGTTAAATTTAAATAATTGATTGAATGATTAAATTTATTGGATATGCACTGATGATGATGTGGCTTTGGATTTTGGTAGATTCTCGAGTTCATTGTGGTTTGACTCGAAGTATTTGAGTTTAAAATTGTTTTAAACTTAAGTTATAAATAAGAAAATGTTTTCGTTGTTAATAAGGCCTTAATGAATTGTGATTCATCAAATCAGAAGGGTAAATAAAATGGAAAATTTATTAATTCAATTAAATAATGACTTGGGTTGATTAATTTGTACTTAAGGGTTTGAATTAATTAACGAAGATTTAAGTTAAATAATGGAGTTTAATTAATTTAGAACAATCAATGGATGGTTTGATAGGTAATTACTTAACGTATTTAATAGAATATAATCATCTTGTGAAATAAATCAAAAGATTAATTAAGATGGTTAACTAAGGAGTAATTGATTTATTAAATGAAGTAAACAAAAGATAGTTAATTACGGTTTAGGATTAATCGGAAATGATTAATACTGTGTTTTAATTAATGTAACTAAATTTGACTAGGATAAATTAAAATATAATCGAAAATCATTAATTTATATAATTGATGAAGAATTAAAGATTTGATTAATTGAGATTAATTAATTCATAATAAGTGACTTATGAGAAGTAAATTAATATAAGTAATTAAGAATTAACGAAATTGATTATGGTAAATTAATTTGGGGAGAAATTAAAGATTACTCATTGATTTGGTAAGAGTAATTAATATCGTGAAATTAATTAAAGAGAATTACTTGAATGGAATTGGAAGATAATTAATCCAGGTTGTTAATTAAGATGAATGGATATAGAGAAGTTGATTAAATAATCGATTTGGAATTAATTGATAATCTATGTGAATGAGGTTAGAAAATTCAATTAGAATCAATTGAATTAATTTGTATGTGATTAAGCATTGCATATGGATGATTGAATGGTATTGGATGCTTTGAATGAGTTGATATCTCTGATATGAAATGTTGTGTATTTCATTTGGATAATTTGGGTTAGGATGACATGAGATCCGAGGAGACCGGGATCGGGTATTAGGAAATACCCGAAACCACTTCGGACTAGAAATAAATGGAAGTGTGAATCAATAGACTGGAATGAAATGATTTAAGTGAATTGGATAATTTTATCTAAGTTTGGTACTTAGAAATTTATATGTGAAATAAGTGTTGTCTATAGCAAATTGTGAATTGGATAAATTGATTAATTTACCCCGGGTTTATATTAGTTGTATGCATGTATTCCATGTTAGTTGAGTTTACTCACGCTGGTTTCCAGCCTGACCCGGGTGTTACTTTGGTGTAATGCTCGGGTCAGACCGAGTATTACAGATTTTCAGGTTAGGACGTTCTGGAGCTCAGGAGGCGAGCTGGATGGCAATATCGTATAGAGTATATCCGCTGTATTTATATTATTGTTAATCTGAGAGATGATAATTGTAAATATTCAGTGATTGTATATTATGTGAAATTCTGATGTATATTAAGTGTAACGGACAGATATAATATTCTTTTGTAAACTGTTATTATTTATTATTATATTTTATCCGCTGTGAATGTGAGTTGTTGATGTTTCTGTTCTTCTTCTTTTATCTCTTTCTTCTTTTTCATAACTATTTGGAATTTTCGGCTTCGAAAATTTCGGGTCGTTACACTTGGTATCAGAGCTGAAAGGTTAAGCGAGAACCTTGGCTCTGGCGGGAATTACTCATTTAATAGAGTCTGTAGTACTCTAGAATGAGTTAAGAATATATATATATATATATATATATATATATATATATATATATATATATATATATATATATATATGAGAGCATACTTGTTATTTTCTTATATAAAGGTTTTAAATGATTTTGTATAAAAAAATATTTTATGTAACGAATGCGTTTTTCGTTCACGAAAAACCGAATCGTTATGGTTTAAGAAGAAGAAAAAGGTAGAAGAAGACAGAAAATAATAATAGAATAGAACAGAAAGAAATAACAAAACGCCATTAGAATCTCACAATTCACAGCGGAACAATATATAATAGATAAATGAATAATCTTTAAACAAAGAACTATAACAGTTATTACATCACATTACATTTCATTACATCATCAGACTGTACAACAACAACAACATCGACAGCGGAAAAGAAATACTATATACTAGTAATACGCCATGCCATCCAAAGCATTGTCGTGAAAATGAGCTCGAACCGAAACCCTAGTTCGACAGATCGAGGCCAATCCAAAGCCCTAGAACGAAAACCCACCGTTGGATGTATCGAGCTCGGAGAGCTCTACACTTTTGCAGTTGACACTTTCTCGATTCGATGTATGGATTTGGAGAAAATGGAGGGAGAAGAGAAGATATTTTCGGCCATTGGTTTTAGCATAGGCGGCGGCTGCAACCTGAAAACCTAGTTTCTTTTTTTTTTATTTGTGAATTAAGGTCCTTATATAGAAAATCGAACGAAAACACTATTCATTCCGGAATTTCAAAACTCCATTTTACGCGCGATGACTAGCGTTCCTAGGGTTTATCCCGCGTTCCGGACACAATGGAACAGGTTTCGGAAGCTAATTCGATCATCTGTGTGAGATATGGCTATAAACGATCGATTTAAAATTAAATCGGTAAATCAATTTTCTAGGCGTTTTAGCTTGCACCGGACAAACGATAAATCCGATTGACATGAAATTTGAAACCTTACAATAATATCACATTACGGATCCGATGAAACTAGTTTCGTCGAAATCCGAGACCGTTTGAAAAATGACTATTTTAACTCGCTAAATTAATATTAAAACAATTTTGATGCGTTTCGAGCTGCCACGGTCAAACGATAACTCCAATTGCTACGAAAATTGAAATCCGATAATAACTAACTATTACGGATCCAATGGAACTAGTCTCGTCCAATTCTAAGACTGTTCAAAAATTGGCTATTTTACAGTCGATAATTAAATGTTAAAATATTCAATTTTCACAGATTAACTCTAAATTCAATTTTAAAAGTTCTATAACATCATTATAACTTCAATATGATATAATAAAATTTTACAAATCATTTTCAATCATATTTAACCCAATTTTCAATTATTTCTGAAATTTCAACTATTAAAATATCGATTTAATTATCCAAATTAAATCCAATACTCGAAAAATAAATTATTCGACTTATTAATTTCACTTGTTAATATTTAAAATTAATTAAATATACAAATTTAAATTATCAAAAATTCTGGGTCGTTACATTTTTGATATATAAAGCAATATTTCCTTCTAATAAATATTAAGGTGATTGGTTGTTAAATTATTAGAATTAAATTAAGAAGTAATATAATACAACCAAACTAAAATTAAATAAAGATAAGTTTGAAATGGATTCAAACTGAAATTGAAATCTTGAATTGGAATTAAATTAAGTAAAAACGAAAATACAACCAAATCATAATCTAATTAATTGATAATGATATATTTGTTATTAAGTAGCCAAATGAAGTAAACCTATAAGATGAGTATAACTTTTAAATTAAATATTGAGAAATAATAAGTAAGTACTCTTTGAATTACTGAGACTTATTGCAAAAATGGGTGGTTTGAAATTTGATTTGAATTTAAAACCAAGGGTGGTTTAAAATTGTAAAACATGGCTGGGAGGGCCAAGAAATAAATATGTATATATGTATGGATATACATGATATCAAAGATAATTTGAAATAATGAAATAAACTCTAAGAGGTTAAGTTTTCATTTTTCTCTGAAGTGATGTAAAAACCCAAAGTGATATAAGTTTTGAACTTATAAGAGGGAAAGAATTTTGAAGTTTGAAGCGGGAATTCAAATTTAGTAAGGTTGATTGGATTAAGTAAATTGGAATTTAACTTGGAAAGATAAATGGTTGATTGGAATTGGGAATGTGTGTGATCTCAAAACGGGTTTGAGATTTAAAATTTGAAAAGGGATGGACGTTTTAAAATAAATTGGATGATATCATCCTATTGTTAATAAAAATCTTTAAAATTGAGAATGGTATTGTATAAATAAAATAAATTTGAATAATTGAATTGTAAAATAAGCTTGTTTAAGAACTGGCTTCAAACTGGAAGATAAAATTTAGTAGTAAATTAAAATTTTAGAATAAAATTGTATTGAATTCTTATTTAAACCTTGCAACACATAAGTTAAGATAATTTAAAATGGAATTTTGAGAATTGAACTTAGAAATTAAATCGATTAAAAAAAACTTTGAATAAAGGTCAATTTGGTTTAAAGGGTTAAACCAACCTTTGAAAATTTAACTTGAATTTATATAAGAGATAGTTTAAATTCAAGATTGAAATTGAATTTGGTTTGAATTAAGTGGATTGGTGATTGAAGATGTATAAGTTTAAAAAAAATTAAAAGGGAAATTGAATTGGATTATATTGAAATGATTTGAATTTGATATGGGTTTAATTGATAATAATTCAAATTGATTGGAATAATATGAAATTATAATTAAAGTTGAACAGGATTAAAATCAAATGGAATTTGATTTAAATTGGGAAGGGAATCAAGGGTGATTCAACTTGGATTGGGTTTAAATAAATTTTAATATAAATTGAAGTTATTCAAGTTAGAATTGAGTCAATTAAATGGAAGTGGAAATTTAAGTTAAATTGTTGGGGAAGGGAACAGTTGGCTCTGGACTATTTTCAATGTAAATTATTTTTAATATAAACTTATTTTTCCAAGCTATTAAATATATACAAACTTTCTTTCTTAAAGCCAAATTATTTTATACTTGTTTTACAATTATTTTTGGAACTATTTAACAACATTTCAACTATTTTATAAACCAATTACTATTTTCAACTATTAATTACTATTTTATAGCTATTTTGCAATTATTTAAAATTTCTATGACTATTTAATTATTTTCCAATTATTTTACAATTACCGAACTATTTTACAACTGTTTCACAAACTGTAAATTGTTTTTCAACTACTTATCTATTTTTAAAAGTTTCAAGCTATTTTCTAAAAATAAACTGGTCAGAGTTCAAACTGTTATTGATTTAAATACCCAACTGAGATAAGGATTGAAGTGATAATCCAAATGGGAATTAAGGCAATTGTAAATAAGTGAAGGGGAAATTTAAGGAAATGTGAATAGAAAGGAAATTTATTTGGCTAATAATCAATGGAAATAAATACGTAGGATGTATGTATACTATTCTATTTGCATAGTGATTTGATCCAGATTAGAGCACAGAATTTCGAGAAAGTATATCGATCCGAGTTAGGATTTTTCACTCGATTTTCAACGGCGAACCTGGATGTGAATTGTTGATTGGTTCTGGATATTCTCTATCATAGTTATGGCTATGCAAGGAGAATGATGGTTTCTAATCAAGAAATCAGATCTGTGTCCGCACTAGGAAGTCGGGTGGACGATACTAATTCGGAAGTGAAATTGTGTGATCGAGTGAGCGATCAGATTGGTATAGCGTATGGATGTTATGTGTACATCGTACGGATTTGAATGAAATTGATATTGGAAAGAGTAATCAAATTTGAATATTTGATTTTGAATAAACAAAGTTATATATATCTTTGTTATATAAGATAAATCTTTCCTTGTTAAATCTATTGTCGGAAGAAAAGAATTTTGAAAGTGTTTGAAGTATAAAAGGGTTTTATACAAGTTGGAAAAGATCCAAAGTTTTTTAAATTTTTTTATATATCTGAATATATATAAAGGATCTTATGAGGAATTTGGAAAAAGGTTTTGGGAACCTTTGGATTTGGAAAGGCTTTTGATTTTGGGTAAAATCAATATTGAATTTGGAAAGCCTAGTTTGATAATTATCGATTTTGGGGTAATCGATTTTGTGTAAAGGAGCTTTGTATGATATCATACTAGGTGTATGATTTGAAGATACTATATGTGTATAGTATAAAATATTTTGATGACGGCTCTGGGGAAAAAGGCGCTCCCTTGAAATGGACTTCTCAGGAGTGCCACCGGGTGGTGCTGCCTTGAGCCCCAAGGGGCGGTTCTAAAGTTGATCCTGTGTGGAGTCCGGACAAAACTAGTTCCTGAGGATTATTGGGTAGCGTAAGTCGAGGGCGCTGATGCCTACAGAGGCATTTGGGTTATGCTGTGACGACAGTGTAACTCGATGTCGCTGCGATCTACTGTGGGGACCATAGTGAAATCATGTGGAGGATGAGTGCCAACGGTCTACACTTGATTTTGCTGGGAAGGCAACGCAACATCGGTAGACTGCGATCTATGGTCAAGTGGAGTGGAGAAGTTTCATTTTTGGTAGTGAAATTCGATGGCGCTGATGCCTACAATTATATGGGTTTTTGCTGTGATAGCTACGTAACCCCAGTTGTAGCTGCGATCTGTCGTGGGTTCCATGGTGTAATCGAGGGGCGCAGAGGCCTACAGTTATCTATGGATTTTGTCAGGATGGAAACGTAACCATCGGGTTAACTGGGACCACGGATGGGAGTGATGATTTCCAGAGAATTCTCACCAAAGATATTTCCTCTTTTTTCAAAAACTGTTTTCTATATCTTCAATAAAATTATTTTCCCAGTATTTTCACTGGGTGTTGAAACGGGTTTACCAAGTACTTATAAATTTTCAGTCCTACGCCTGATCAACGTATGACTGAATTTCTGTGAGAACAAAGATGGACTGGTTGAGACATCAAGTTATAAAAGGTATTTTTATAAAGAGATATTTTAAAAGTATTATGTGACTTTAAAAGCTTTTCTAAAATTTTGAAATAAAGGTGTTGGGATTTTGGAAAATCAAAGGAAATCCAAACTGAAATTATAAAAATTGAAACTCGGGAAAATTTAATGAAGTGATTCTTTGTAATCTAAGGAAATCGAATATTAAATTAAAAGTGAAAGTAAACCAATCTGCTAAATAAATTATTTAATAGTGTATGTTAATAAAATCTAACTTGGGTAAACAAATGGTTGTAAATTAATAATGTAATTTGGTAATGAATTCAAATTGTAAATAGAATTCGACTTGGATTTGATAATGAATTAAATAAGAAGAGATGTTGTAAAATAAAAATAAAATAGAGTTGGATTGAAAATGTGATGGTTTGAATTACAAATAAAATTCAAGGGTGATTTGAATAATGTTTAATGAAATTTGCAAGAAAATTGGATATAAGAAAAGTGATTATAATACCAATGTTTTGAGTTGCAAAACAAAACCCAAGTGAATAGAAATAAATTGAGAGTGGCCTTGTATTAATAAAATAAATTCGATAACGAATTAAGTAAGCAAATTAAAATTTTAAGACGGGTTAATTGAGTTAAATGATAAATGGATAAAGTCTGATTGAATAAAATAAAAAACTAAGTCAAAGTCGTGATTGAATTTAGATTATCAGACTGAACTTAAATTTGGTGATATATTAATTTAAAGTATAAATGAGTTCAGTATTGGTTGAATATTATTTTGATAAATTGAGAAGATGAATTAAAATTAACATTAAAATGGATGGGCTTACTGAATTTAATGGAAGTTGATTAAATGAGAATCAAATAGAAGTAAACTTAAGTTTGATGTTGGAATAAATTAAAGTAAATTAACTTAAGTTTAAATTTTATGGAAGCTTGGCTTCGAATAAGAGTGAAAGCCCATTAAGATAAAAGCTTGGATTGAATTAATTTGGGAATGGCTAGTAGAATACAAGAATGAATTTGTCGAACTAAATAAATGGTGGTGAATAAATTAGAAATGAAATGAAAGGAATATGTATGATAGTGTAAAATTTTGAAATGGAATTACATACAGAATGAGTTGAAATTAATTTAAAAGCAGTTATAAACTCAAATTAAATACTCTATCAAACGAATATCGTCGAAATTGCATAAAAATGGTTGTCGTTCGACGTAAATGAAAGTAATTAAAATGTTATGAGTCAATAGAGATTAAATAAAATTGGTTCTGAATCATTTGAGATGAATATGAGCTTGTTTTGGTTAAAAATCAGTGAAATGTAAGAAATTGAGTTCCAAACCATTGAAAATTGAATGAAATGGTGTATAAATTGGTGGAAACAATTGAATTAGTTTTGAAAACATATAAATTGATCATGGAAGTTATTTTGAATGCATTTTTCTTAAAGTTGAAGTGTTATAGTTGTTTAAGTAAGAGAAATGTTATAAACTTCATATATATAGTACTTATATGTTTAATTTGAGTAAGTACAGGTACCGGGAAGCCGTTTGGCTGGATTTGGTTATGCTTTTTGCTAAAGTTAATAAGCTGCTTACTTAAAATGCTAAATAAGGTACGCTTACGCAATAAAAATAGGAAATATGAACTGTTTTTGCTTTTTCCGACCGGGTGGGTAGATGTATACATATTTATATCTTTTGTCAAATTGCAAAAGCTCCTCCGTACAAAGGAGGCTCTGCCAAAATTTTCCGAAAGATTTGGGAGTTAGAAATTTTTTGAAGATTTTGGAAACTTTTTGTTAACGACAAACAATTTCAAATTGTAAATTAAAATAAATTAGTAGATGAAACTACTATGAACCAGTTATAAATGAAAGGTAAAATTTAATGCTTAAATTAAAGATGAATTGAATTCATATGGAAATGGGAAAGACTAATTTGAAATAGGTATGAAACATATGTGAGGAAATGTATAAAATGATTAAAAGGTTATAATTGGATCTTATTGCTTGGTAAGATATGCAGGTAAAAGGGGAAAAGAAAATTGGATTTGATTCCAAAAGATAAATTTGTATTGCCCGACAAAAAGGTACGTATTTACATTTCTAGATGAGATTGGATTGGGTTTTTGATGTAGCCACTTGGCTTTTGTTTTCTTTTGGAATTTGGGAGACCGTAGAGGCCTTTTGTAGTAGTACCGAGCTAGCCGCGCAAAGGAGACGCTGGAAATTTTTTTCGAAAATTTAGGGAGTTAGAAAAATTTTGATAATTCAAAAGTTGGTTAAATTTAAATTTAAATGATTGAACAAAAGGGTAGTATTTGAAACTATAAAAGATTTTGGGAGGTTAGTTAGGGTGATAGTGGGCTTTTAATAAAAGATAGTTGGTAGAGTGTTGAATTATGAGTTTTGGAGAAAAGATAAACGGGTATTGGTCCATTCTTCCTAACTAGTAATTTCGAGGATGAAATTCTTTTAAGGGGGGGAATGTGATGACGCGGAATTTCTAACAATTTAAATTGAAATAATTAATTGATTTTAAATATTTAAAAAGTTAATTTTTAACTTGAATTCAAAATATCAATATTTACTTGATAATTAAATTATTGAATTATATAGTTTAACTATTGAATCGTATAATTTGAAATTGGGTAAAATGTTGAATCTGGAGTTTTAAGTCTGTTAAAAATAATTTGAAGGCTTATAAAATTTGTAATGATGATACTGAATTTAGTAAAAGTGTTAAAATCGAATTTGGAAGTGTTTTGTTCCGTTTTGAAAATATATCGTTTAAATCGATATTTAAAAATAGCCTTCCGAGGCACAGTCTCGGATTTGGATGAAACTAGCTCCATTGGATCCCTAATAGTTAGTTATTATCGGATTTCAATTTTTGTAGCAATCGGAGTTGTCGTTTGACCCCAGCAGCTCAAAACGCTTCGAACTATGTTAATCGATTTAAATTAAAATTGATCGTTTACTTCCATAACTCGCACATATGATCAAATTAGCTTTCGAAACATGTTTCATTATGTTTGGAATACGGGTAAAACCCTATAATCGCCTAGCGGCATTCTTTAAGAGGAGTTCGCAATTTTAAATGGCAATTAATGAGACATTTTGAAGGTTTTATAATATAATATAATTTAAAGTCCAATGGTCAAAGATATTTTATTAATGCTTATTCAAGAAGCTTCTCCAGATTGATATTTATCCCGGTCTCCTTCTCCAATCGAATAGCAGAATCGAACTCGAATAACAAAAAAAAGAAGGGGGTATTAATGGCCGGTCGAAAATTCGTTTCTTTCTTCCCTTTATTTCAATTCAACTCGAGAAACAAAAATTGGCCGAAGCCATTCATTCAAATGCGGTAGCCGAAAAAAAAAGGGTGTATGGACGAACGCTCACATTTTAAAATCGTGTTTTCGTTCGATAATCGAATTGGGGGTGAGCTCGAATTCATCTATTACTAGCGCGAGGCTTGGGCAAAGTCGCGTTGTCGTGTGGGCTAGGGTTTCAGCGTGGATCGCGTGAGGAGGCGCGACACTCGATGGAATCTCATGTAGTGCCTAGGTGGTCGCGGTTGCGTGTGCGCGAGGTGAAGTAGCTCGCGATGGCTTGTGGGCCGAGTTCGAGCGCGGCGACATGAAGAGGACTGGGGAGGATGCTGTTGCTTTGCCAAAGGGGTATCGCGTGACGAAGTGATTCGCGATGAGGGCTAAAATCGGGGCAGAGGGTTGCGATAGTTGTAAGGCCGACAGCTAGGGTTCGTTCGAATGTAGGCAGTGAGGTAAATGTTTTGTTTTTTTATTTTGATTTTCCTAAATTTATACAGACATAAGTAAGACAATTTGTTTATTTTGTTTTCTGGAAGCAAAAAAAATTGCTGAGAGGAAAATTCCAAAAATCAGGTTTATATATATATCTGACTTTGGAACCCATATTGGAATTTTTTTAAAATGTTTAAAAAGTTATTAAAATTTAAATTATTAAAGGAGAAATTGGTTTAAAACTATCAGTTAATTAAATTATTTAACATTAATTGGTTATTCTATTGTTCGAATATTAATGAAATTTATATAATATAATATTGTACAAGGTCTAAAATCATGGGGAGGTCAAGGCAATTTTGAAGGAGACTACAAATAAAAGAAAAGGTGAGTAGATCTCACTCTGTTGGATTTTTTTATTTAAATTTATATGGTTAAATTTAAATAATTGATTGATTAAATTTATTGGATATGCACTGATGATGATGTGGCTTTGGATTTTGGTAGATTCTCGAGTTCATTGTGGTTTGACTCAAAGTATTTGAGTTTAAAATTGTTTTAAACTTAAGTTATAAATAAGAAAATGTTTTCATTGTTAATAAGGCCTTAATGAATTATGATTCATCAAATCAGAAGGGTAAATAAAATGGAAAATTTATTAATTCAATTAAATAATGACTTGGGTTGATTAATTTAGTACTTAAGGGTTTGAATTAATTAACGAAGATTTAAGTTAAACAATGGAGTTTAATTAATTTAGAACAATCAATGGATGGTTTGATAGGTAATTACTTAATGTATTTAATAGAATATAATCATCTTGTGAAATAAATCAAAAGATTAATAAAGATGGTTAACTAAGGAGTAATTGATTTATTAAATGAAGTAAACAAAAGATAGTTAATTACGGTTTAGAATTAATCGGAAATGATTAATACTGTGTTTTAATTAATGTAACTAAATTTGACTAGGATAAATTAAAATATAATCGAAAATCATTAATTTATATAATTGATGAAGAATTAAAGATTTGATTAATTGAGATTAATTTCATAATAAGTGTCTTATGAGAAGTAAATTAATATAAGTAATTAAGAATTAACGAAATTGATTATAGTAAATTAATTTGGGGAGAAATTAAAGATTACTCATTGATTTGGTAAGAGTAATTAATATCGTGAAATCAATTAAAGAGAATTACTTGAATGGAATTAGAAGATAATTAATCCAGGTTGTTAATTAAGATGAATGGATATAGAGGAGTTGATTAAATAATCGATTTGGAATTAATTGATAATCTATGTGAATGAGGTTAGAAAATTCAATTAGAATCAATTGAATTAATTTGTATGTGATTAAGCATTTCTTATGGATGATTGATTGGTATTGGATGCTTTGAATGAGTTGATATCTCTGATATGAAATGTTGTGTATTTCATTTGGATAATTTGGGTTAGGATGACATGAGATCCGAGGAGACCGGGATCGGGTATTAGGAAATACCCGAAACCACTTCGGACTAAAAATAAATGGAAGTGTAAATCAATAGACTGGAATTAAATGGTTTAGGTGAATTGGATAATTTTATCTAAGTTTGGTACTTAGAAATTTATATGTGAAATAAGTGTTGTCTATAGCAAATTGTGAATTGGATAAATTGATTAAGTTACCCCGGGTTTATATTAGTTGTATGCATGTATTCCATGTTAGTTGAGTTTACTCACGCTGGTTTCCAGCCTGACCCGGGTGTTACTTTGGTGTAATGCTCGGGTCAGACCGAGTATTACAGATTTTCAGGTTAGGACGTTCTGGAGCTCAGGAGGCGACCTGGATGACAATATCGTATAGAGTATATCCGATGTATTTATATTATTGTTAATCTGAGAGATGATAATTGTAAATATTCAGTGACTGTATATTATGTGAAACTCTGATGTATATTAAGTGTAACCGATGGATATAATATTCTTTTGTAAACTGTTATTATTTATTATTATATTTTATCCGCTGGAATGTGAGTTATTGATGTTTCTGTTCTTCTTCTTCAATCTCTTTCTTCTTTTTCATAACTATCTGGAATTTTCGGCTTCGAAAATTTCGGGTCGTTACACTTGGCCTATCTCTTTTTCTTCCTCGTTTTCCACATCATCGAAAGGTCTCCTCTTTGTATTCTATTATGAACCTTTCAATTTTGTCGAAAGGTTTGTTTTCCATACGCTGTCATGAATTCTCTATCCTTATCAAAAGGTTTCCTTTGCCATGAACCTTCTTACATTGTCGAAAGTTTTTCCTACAACATGTTGTCCTTTCAACATTGTCGAGAGGTTTGCCTTCAACACGCCTTTATGATGTTTCGAATTTGTCGAAAGGTTTGCCACTCTTAACCTTTTACTAACCTTTCAACTTCATCGAAAAGTTTGCCTTTTACAACTTTTGTGAACCTTTCGACTCGAAATGTTTGTCTCTACTTGAACATTATCGAGAGCTTCTAATCATTCTTTGCTGACTTCTAAGTGTTTTTTTCTTCATAGCACCTTTTGACACTATCGAAAGGTGTCTTGGAAGTGCCGTAACCGTTTTGAAAAGCTTACTAAGATTTTGAAAAGGTTACTTTGGAGCAAAACCTTTGACTTTGAAAGGTTTGGCATGTAGTTGAAAGGAATGCTATTGATTGCTTTTGGAAGAGGTTTTGAAGCCATCGCTACTTTCTCATCTATGTCGAAAGGCTGATTGTGGTTGAAGGTTCTGTTTGTTTTCATCTGAGTCGAAGGCTTTTACACTAGATGAACAATTGAAATTTTTGAACATCCTTTTTAAGTCTTCAATGATAACTTGGATCATATCTTCATTAAAACTCCAATTTGATTATTCTTCTTTCATACTTCTATCTTCGAGGAGATTTTATAGTTAACATCTTGGAAATAGGATGCAATAGAAACTGATCGAATTTCTTTGTGCCAACCTGGATGTATTTGCTTGGACGCATTCTGACATGTGCAGGGTATCATCGGAGATAGAATGCCATGCACTAAAAGTTGACCAAAAGTATACCCAGTAAGGCAGAAAAGGCATTGCCTAGGACTCGAGCGGTCTAAAGCACTAAGAGAAGAAGTGGATAGGCCGATGGCAAATGGTTTTATCTGCGATGCAACCTATTTCGAATGGGTATAAAACCCGGTCTTGGTCAGAAAATCGAATGGAAAATGAGGATCTTGTATCGACTACTCAGGCCTAAACAGTTTGCCTAGAGGACAACTTTCCACTGCTGAGAATCAACCAGCTGGATAGGAATTGCTCTCATTCATAAATGCCTAGTTGGAATACAACCAGATCATGATACATGGACCTAACTAGGAAAACAGCAGCTTCGTCGTAGATTTGGGATTATACTACTAGAAAATGAAGCCGATCGGCTTAAGGTATGCTAGGAAACTTACCAGCAACTGTAAACGCCAATGTTCAGACATTAAATCGGGAAGGCTATGGAAGTCTATGTAGATGATATGCTAGTTAAATCGCGTGTAGTCGTAAATCACTTGGACAACCATGCCATAATGTTTGAAATACTCCGTAAGTATAGAATGAAACTAATCCATTTAATTGTCTCTTTGGGGTAGCCTTTGGAAAGTTCTTAGGATTCATTATAAGTACCAGAGGCATCAAAGATAATCCGGTCAAATTACCGCTTTTAAGTCGAGGCCCCAGGGAACAATAAAGAGTTACAAAGATTGAATGGAAAAGTTGTAATGCTAAGTCAGTTCATCTCAAAAGCAGCCGACAAATATATACCGTGCTTTGAAACACTAAAGAAGGGAAAAAAGAACTTCGAATGGAATCAGGCTTGCCAGACCACCCTCGAAGAAACATTATGACATATAGAGACTCCGCCAATCCTATCCAAGCTGGTAGATGGAGAAGACTTATTTATCGAATTAGCAGCTTCGGCCCATGCACTAAGTGCCATGCTCATACATGAACAAGCTAGGGTCCAATGACCCATATATTACATTAGTAAATGGTTTATTGGAGACGGGAAGAACTATCCGAAGTAGGAAAAAACTAGCATATTGCCTCTTGATCACATCCAAAAAGTTATGACTATATTTTTAGGCACACCCAATTAAATTACTAATAGATCAACCCTTGAAGCAAGTGTTGTACCATCTTAAGACCTCCAGATGCTTAATGGAACATTGAATTGATTTAATATGAATCACTTACCATCCATAAAGGGCGATTAAGGGGCAGGCCCTTGCAGATTTCGTTGCTGAGTTTACAGTACGAAAAACAAAGAAGAAGTTACTCCAAAAGTGGAGACACATGGGAGGTTTTTCGTTGATGATGCATCTAACAACTTTTTCTCAAAGGCAGGAGTCGTCCTTGAAACTCCATAAGGACGATTTGTTTACTACGCCTTATGCTTGGAATTCCCTGCAACAAACAATGAAGCGGAATATGAAACATTAATAGCCGAGCTGAAAGTCGTGAAGGAACTCGGCATAAAGTCCATACATATTTGTAGTGACTATCAGCTAGTCTTTATCAGGTGAGAGACGAATATTAATACCGAGGAGAGAAATTCTTACTAGTCCCATTTGAAAACTCTGACTGTTCCAAGCATAGGCGAGATGACTGGATTTTCGAAATGACCGAAGAACCAGAATCATGGATGAAACCCATCAAGGACTATCTACTTAGAGGAACACTCCCCAAAAATGAGAATCAACGGAAGAATTTCCTTCAAAAGGCACCACTGTTCATAATACAGGATGGAATATTCTACCAAAGGGGATTCTTTACCCCTTGCTTAGATGTGTGACCAATGGAGAAGCTTAAAGAATACTTAGGGAAGTTCAAGAAGGCGACTACGGAGACCATACCGGGGGAAAACCCTTGCAAAGAAAGTTCTCTGATATGGGTATTTTTGGCTAATGATCAACCGCCATGCAGAAGCTTATTCCAAATGATGCGACCAATGCCAAAGGTTTGGCAAGATCAAAAGAACTCCTTTAACAGAGCTAACATAAATGGTCACCCCATGGCCCATCGCAATCTAAGGAATTGATTTGATTAGCGTATTGTCAATAGCCAAAGGAGGAGCATAATGCGCTATCATTACAATTGACAACTTCACCAAATGGGCTGAAATGGAACAACTGGCCACTATTACCACAAAGAAAGTTATTAACTTTGTCACTAAAAAATTATTTGCAGGTTTTATAAAAAATCATCATGGATAACGGGACTCAATTCAAAAGCGCTGAACTCAAAAACTTTTGCAAGTGCTTCCGAATCGATAAAAGCTTTTCCGCTATTGCACATCCGTAGGCAAGTGAAGGTAGTAAACGAGATCATCAAGTCCACCATCAAAACGCGGCTAACTAAAGCTAAAGGAAATTGGGTTGATGAACTTCCACTTAAACTGTAGGCTTACAAAACAACGCACAAATCCAAAACCGGGGACTCTCCATTCACCCTAGCATATAATTCAGAAGTAATAATCCCAGTCAAACTAGAAGTCCTTTCTTATCGGAAAAAAAACTTCAGTCAAGGGAAGAACGAACAGCTCCTGCTCAAGTCACTCGATACGGTCGATGAGAAGTAGGAAGAAGTCGAGCTAAGAACTGCCACTCACTAGAAAAAGGTCACATGACATTTCAAATCTTAGGTCTGTAATAGTACTTTCGAAGTAAGGGACCTTGTCCTTAAACGAGTCTATCCTATACCAGAAACATTTGGACCAAACTAGGAAGGACCCTATATAATCGGCTAGAAGCAAGGGATAGAATGTTTAAACTAACAACCATTGATGGAACCGAAATCCCTGTGCTTGGAATAGAAAATCAAGTCATTTTTATTTTATCTAGGATTATCTTACGTATTTCATATATCTGCCAACATGCCATTCCGGGATACCGAAAGCATGTAATTAGGCAAAACTTGCCCAACTTTTATTTCAATTAATGAAATTGTTTTTCTTTATAAACCAATAGAACTATGTTCACATAAGTAACCTGTTAATTCAATGGGTTCAAATTGACTCAAAACCATCCGATTGCTACTTGATATAGTGGAACCACGCTCAAGTATGCTCCATTTACCTGCCAAGTTGACGGAAGCAAATTGACTCAAACCGTCGATCGACGGAACTCAATCCTGGCCTTCTAAGAACCTGTGTTGCTTTGGAAAAACCGGGAAAGTCCAAATAAAAGCCGCAAATTTTATAAATAATGCATGCCCCTTGGATTGTGGAATCACATTCAACTGAACACAATTACCTAAACCATGCATTCGTAAGCAGCGCATCGCTTCTTGGTTCGCAAAACTGCGATCATGCAAGCCTCGATCCCACCGTGCACATTTCACATGCCGCACACCACTACTTGGATCAGCAAAATTGCATCCAAAGATGAGGAAATCTCATATTACAAAAAGCCATATGCCACCTACGGTGCTAAGGAAATAACACTCTGAGGAGAGACAATTGTGCATAACAGCCTAAACTCGGCATTATAATGAATCACTTAATAGGATTTCAAGTAATCGATGTTGCTCTGGCATCACCAATCACCTAGTTCCTAAGATAGGAGTTGCATTATAATTCCAATTGGGGTCATTGGGAACACCACAAGGGGCACCCAGTTTCGTATCAAGTGTTTGAAGTAAACAGTCTATCAACTAGGGGAAACACACACACTCAACCAAAATAGCAAATACTTCATAGTTCTGTTACTCCAAACAAAGAATTTTGGTAGTACTTACAGGACTAAATAAAACGGTGATGAATAAAAAAACATTGGTATAAAAGGCAACATAGCATGGAATATAGATAAGTAGACAAGTGAAGTTACAATCCAAATTCCAACAGTTCTATTACTTATCCATAAACAGGACCCAAGGACTTACCCAACCTCCCTCCAGGAGGCACTATAGCCAGGCTTTATAGGTGGGGCTAAAGATAGTTTCGATGCCTTGGCCAGGCCATAGCGTGGTGGGACCAAGGGCTTACTCCATCCTCACTTTAGGAGGTGCTCCAGCCAGGCCTTAGAGGAGGGACTAAAGGTTGGTTGGTGCCTTGGCCAGGCCATAACATTGCGGGATTAAGGGCTTACTTAATTCCCCCTCCAGGGGGCGCCTTGACCTGGTCAGAGCATGGCGCGATCAAGGGCATGCAGATACTTCACCCTGGCCATAGTATGGCATGGATAAAGGATTACTTAATCCTCCTTTCAGGAGGTGATTTGACCTAGCCATCTCAACGTGGACAAAGGCTTTGACCGTTTAAGGTAATTTCCAGATTTAAGGAGAATTTTACTTCCAAACCATGTATATACTTTTCTTAAGAAAGAGGTGCTTTATTCGTTCATTATGAGAAAATATGACCGCAACATATTCCACATTCAAGGAACCATATTGCCATCTGGTCAACATAATCGTAAGCTCCAGGAGGAATTACTTTACATACGATTACGGGACACTCCTCGTTTGGTCTTAGCAGTCCATACGTAGGATTTCTTGTGTTTTCCATCACCCTTTGAAGTAAATCTCCTCCTTGAAAGGACCTTGTCTTTACTTCTGAGTTATAGTATTTCGAGATTCTCCTATGATATTCCACGGTCCGAATAGCTGCTTCATCTCTTAGCTCGTGTATTGAATCCAATGATTCTCTCTTTAAATCTTGATTTGGATCAGATGCATATGTGATTTTTCGATGTGAGGGTACCTCAATTTCAACCATCAACATTGCTTCACACCCATATGTTAGAGAGTAAGGGGTATGACCCATTGCAGTTCTAATGGATGTACGATAGCCCCAGAGTACAAGTGGAAATTCCTCTACCCAATTTCATTTGGCTTTATTCAATCGTTTTTTTGGATAGTCTTAATAGTCTCATTTTCCCCTCACGAACCCATTAGCCTTTGGATGTGCCATAGAAGAAAAGCTTTTGATAATCCTGTTCTTATGGCATAATTATGAAAATGCTTCACTTTCAAATTGTGTTTCACTGTCAAATATAATCTTGTAAGGATCCCGAATCTAGTAATGATGTTTTTAGTGACGTATCTAAGAAGTGATTATGGAGAGTGGCTCCGCTTCTACCCACTTAGTAAGTAATCAATGGCCACTACCATATATTTTTCTCCTCCTTTGGAAGTTGGAAATGTCCCGATTAAGTCGATTCCCCATACATCGAAGGGCTACGGACAATAGATCAAAGTTAACTGGCTTGATGGTAATTGTGGATTCTTCGAGTATTTCTGGCATCTTTCACAATTTTGTGCATACTCTATAGCTTGGCCTACCGTTTGAGGCCAATAGAAAGCTTGTCTCATTATTTTATTAGCAAACTTTATCCCATTGGAATGGTCTCTGCAAAATCCTTCATGAGCTTCCACCAATAATTTCATCCAATTCTCCAAACTCACACTTCTTAAGTAAGGAAGGGCATATCCTTTCTTATAAAGAATACCATCCACCATTATGAAGGTTGAAGCCTGTCGACTGATTTTCCTAGCTTCCATTTTATCAGATGATAATATCTCACTAGTAGGATATTCTACAACAGGTGTCATCCAAGTGTTACCATAATAATTTTCTGCCTTTGGACAATTGGGCTTCTCATATAGAATTTATTCATTAATTTGTCTTTCTTTTCTTTCTTGCGTCATGGCTTCGGATCTAGATAAAACCAGTAGCTCCTTCTCTAGTTCAGGCATTTCCACTTCGATGCTAGGATTTGCTTGATACCATATTGGTACGATACGGGTTTCTAAAGCTCCTTTTGAGCTAGCCAATTTTGCTAACGAATCCGCTTGAGACTTATCTTCCCTAAGGACTTGATGTATACAAAAATCTTCATATAAAGCAAGTGTTTTTAGTACCTTCTTAACGGATAGGGCTAGTTTGGCGTCTTTAGTCTGATATACTTGTTTTATATGATTCACCATTAGTTGAGAATCGATAAAGATTTAATTTCATGGGATTTAAGGTTGCAAGGCCAGAGTCAATCCTGCCACCATTGATCCATATTCAGCTACGTTATTTGTTGCAGCAAACCCAAGCTTTATTGCAGAGTGTAAGCGATGCCCATCTAGTATGATTATGACATACCCTACTCCAGCTCCCTGCTCGTTTGGTGCGCCATCCACAAATAGTTTCCATATGGGTTTTTGATGTTTCTCTTTCTCTAATTTTTCTTGAATGAAGCTTGTACATTCACTGATAAAGTCTGCTAGTGCCTGCCCTTTAGTTGTTGTTCATGGCTAAAATTTAATTTCATATTGGCTAAGTTCAATTCCCTATTTTACTAGCCTCCCTGAAGTCTTTTGTTTACTGAAAAATTATTTTGAATGGAATGTTACTCGGTGCTCTAATTGGATGCGCTTGAAAGTATGATCTGAGTTTCTATGCCACCGGTATCAAATAGTAAGCTAACTTTTTATATGATTGGATATCAAACCTCGGCATCCTACAGTCGTCTGCTTACATAATAAATGGAAAGTTGAGTTCATTCTCCTCTCTAATCAGCATTAAACTGATCGCATTTTTTGAAACTCTCATTTACAAATATAGGCCTTTTCCATCCATGGGGCTTGATAATTTAGGTGGACTTTCTAAATGATTTTTTATTTCTTGGAAGGCTTTCTTACAATGTTCTCCTATTCAAAATTCTTTCTCTTCTTAATCACATTGAAGAAGGTGATGCATTTATCGGTTGCCTTGGAGATGAATCCGCTTAGGGATACAATTCTACCATTCGAGCTCATTACATCTTTGATAATTTTAGGTTATGCCATTTCTTTAATAGCCTAGATCTGGTCAGGACTAGCATCTAACCTGGTGTGCTAATGACGTAAACTAAGAATTTTCTGGAATGAACTCCAAAAGAACATTTTTGAGGATTCAGTCTCATTTGATACCTTCGTAATACATCAAACATTTCTTCAAGATACTTAAGGTGATTCTTAGATCCATGAGACTTTTCTAGCATGTCATCCACCTAAACTTCCATATTTCATCCAATCTGTTCCTTAAACATTTTGTTGACCAATCTTTAATAAGTAGCTCCTCCATTCTTCAGCCCAAAAGACATCGCTTTATAGTAAAAAAGTTCCCTAATCAGTAATGAAGCTTGTATACTCTTCGTCTAATTTGAACATAGGTATTTTCTTATGCCTTGAATAAGCTTGCCGAAGGGATAATAGCTTTTGACCACTAGTTGGATCAACTAACCAATCTATTCTGGGTAACGGATAATAGTTTTTCGAGCATGCTTTGTTTAGATCTATGTAATCAACACATGTTCTCCATTTTCCATTTGCTTTTTTTACTAACAATAGTTTTGCTAGCCATTTTGGATAAAAGAAATTTCGATTGAATCCATTTCCAAGCAGCCTTTTAACTTCTTCTTTCAAAGCATCAAATCGAATCTTATTAAATTGCATCTTCTATTGTCGAACAAGGTCACATTTGGATCAACATTTAATGCATGACACTGATTGATCGATCATGATCATATCCAAATGAGTCCATGCAAATACATCTTTGTAAGCTTTAAGGAATTGAATTCAGTTCCTTTCTTAACGATCCTGGCCAAATCAACTGGATCTATACGTATCTCCTCTCCATTTCCCCTCGG
Organism: Allium cepa; assembly: GCA_030765085.1. Taxonomy (NCBI): domain Eukaryota; kingdom Viridiplantae; phylum Streptophyta; class Magnoliopsida; order Asparagales; family Amaryllidaceae; genus Allium; species Allium cepa. The sequence goes on along the minus strand of CM060946.1, from coordinate 99,478,093 downwards.
TAATCTAATGCTGCAATGATCTTGCTTTCTTCAATTTAGTTGGCAATTATCATTAGGCTGCCGCGGAGTTGATGGTTATCCTGGCACCACCCCTTCCAGGTTGAAAGTTGGAGTAGTATTTTCTTTTAAAACTATTGTGTGTATTGCCTCCTCATCCATTTGAATAAGTACTTTTGATTTCATTTTTCTTCAACAAGTCAAACATTTTATAATTAGTTTATAATTTATCCACAAGGTTGGAGGTTCGGGCCCTCTTCCAGTGCCAACAATATTGAAAAGAAATTTAGTCAACATTTCAAGGAAAAGTATACGAAGGAAATAATCCCTTCAGAACCCCTTTCGAGCGAGTCAAAAGGGTCTTTATTCCTAAAAAGGGGAACCCTTTTGAAGGTATAGATTCTTTTGTCATGTAGAGGATTCCTTCAAAAAGATTTATATATTTCGATGTATTCATGCACCTTTCGAAGGAATCCTCCCAAGAATACGACTTCAATGATCAAATAGTGAACCCCTTCGAAACCTTTTTCGAATGATTCAAAAGGGTCTTTATGCTTTCAAAGGGTCTCAAAACATGACATATATAACAAATCGAAAGTAGGTTTAATTTGCTATGGAATCTTACTTGGACAAATGACTCATGCCCCATTGACTTAACAATATTAAACTATCATCACTACATCAATTTAGTATTACACGGACTTTAGATTTGATGACAATATGTTTCGGAATCAAAATATACAATTGAACTCCATACATTGCATATGTTAAATAAGGGTTAGGAAGATAAGTGAGTATCATGAGCAGTTAGTCATTAGTCAAGCTAATGGCTGAAATGATCTTCCTCATATTCAAGTCAATATTAGATCCATACATCCTTTGATTTTTATTTTCTCTAAATTAGATTATAAGTAAGATAATTTTCTCCAAATTGGTTTAGGGTTACAAGAATTTGATTTTGCTAAGAAAAATGAGAAAGAAATTCATGAATCGAAACCAACTATTTCGAAGGGTTTGGTTCTTGTGCGCGAGCCTGTTATTTGGCACACTCGAAAGGTGCTTCGAACTCATGAGAGACTCTTTCATGCATGCGGAATCAACTGCGTCAAAAGGTTTAAATGAGGTGGAACGGTAACTTTGCCTCCCTTTCCACTCCTTCTAAAGCTCTTGTTTCACTCAATACTTGCAGGGGCATCAGGTGCTTACGGCACCAATCTAACCTCTTCGAAAGCCATTTCAATGCCCTCGAAATATTGCTTTTGAATTATAGCAAAACCGTTCTTTTCAATTCGTGAGAAGCTTCTTTACCACTTTTATGTATCTTCTTTCATGCCTTTGTTCTTAAGTGAGTTTTATGCTTAACGGAAACATGACGCTGTGAAGCAGATTCTTTCTCTTGGTATCTTTTCGGCCTCTTTGACGGATCTCCCTGCTCAGTCGGGCTATTCCTCTTCTTGTAGCCACTTCCCTATCATGCCTTTATCTTTCTCGGCATAGCGACGTTCTTTTGCCCCCCTCTTCTTCCTCCTTTACCTCTCCTGACCAGTCTCTCGTGGAGGATGGTACCCTAAAGAGTGTCTCTACGAACAATGAGATTCCAAAACTCGATCAAGATCACTGTAAAAAGCACGAGACGTGATTTCTGCAAAAAGTGATAAAATGGATTCAGGAAAGACGTGTTTGATGAGCTAAAACATCAAGAAAAAATGAAAAAAGAATAATAATAATAATAATAATAATAATAATAATAATACAAATTGTGTGATCCTAGTGAAATGTATGTTTTAATTTAATGACCTCGGCATAATACACAAAGCAAATCGGCCAACAACTTAAGTCAAATGTTGCTTCTTGTAGGGATAATCTAAAACTGGTAAGGCAACCCTTCAAAAGTGTATTCATCCATCAAGTCACCCATATTCACAAAAGTATCACTCGTATCTCAAAAATCAATATCAGCACCTTGCGACAGAGAGATGGATACAGGTTCGGTCTTGGGAGAAGCTCCTACAATATGCTGCTTTAAAGAAGGTGAGGGCGCATGATTGAGGATTAATTCTGAGGTCTTTTTGCCAGATTTGACTCCACCCTCATTAGTGTCCCAATCTATTTCTTCCTCATTTAGAGAATGTTCCTCACCGAATTCTCCTTCTTCTTTTCTTTCAATAAGTGAATCCTTGCTCTTCCATTGAATAAACTCCTCCTCTTTCTCTTCTGGAATCAATAGCATTTTGGGTGGATTGTCGACCCCGACTTGAATTTGGATCTCCTCAGGGGTCTTCTTTGATCCATGGAATATGCCATTTATTCTTCTTCATCATCATCATCTTCACCAAAGTCAAGGGAAGAGGAAACAGAATGGGTTCGGGCTCTAGAGTTAGAAGGAGTGCTAACAAATCCAATAGATATCCTAGGGTGTAAAAGCCCACATCGATGAAGCTTCTCATCTGTAACAAGAATCTAATTGTGTGCTCATGATCATCGACTGATTTCAAGGTGCTAAGAACAGTGCCGAGTGTTAGGTCCTTGTTAATCTTTGGAAGAACTGCAAGGAATATATGACCGCACAGAAAAATTATAGCAATTAAAGGAATCTATGAGCATGGTAAAGGAGATTTACACCCTTAGTCTATAAATGGGTGAATCCTTTTGGACACTTAGCAAAAAAGAACTGATTCTTAAATGAAGGAACTTTTCTGGAAAGATCCAGTATAAGTTGGGGATTTTTGGCGGTGATTCCTTGCTCTAATCGTCGGTAACGACCTCAGAAAGTGGCGGCTGATGGCGCTGTTGTAGAGATCGACGACAGTAGTTCCTTGATGGAAGGAATGCTTGGATCAGCTGGCAGGGTTTGGAAAGTTCGGATTGGTTAGAGGAATGAGGATCGGATCAAATGGAAATGAATTGAAGTGAGGGGTCGGCTCGTATAAAAAGGAAGAAAGAAAGTTTAAAAAATTGTCAAGTACTTGGATTGGTACCAACCGGATCCAATTAGATTGGTATTGACCCAAATTTACTCCTCCAAATGGTTCTAAATTTTCCCTACGCGATCTACTCAATGTTCGTATTCATTTTGGAAATTATCAAGCCAACATCACTCTGTAATCATGAACAATGGAGATTCACACTTCTTCATAAATTACTTTTTAAGATGGCCAGATACGACCAATGATACTCCTTAAAAAAGAAACCCAGAGATAACAATTCAAGAGCATACATTGTTTTCAACGAAAGCGTATTCTAGGGGGCAAATGTTAGCTGGGTTTTTAACCCAGCAGAATTTAATAGGAGTTATAATATTCAGATTAAACCATAATGACTCAAAACTTGATCGGCAGGCCTAAAATACAAGGAAAAGGACCCCAAGAAGTTTGGATCATTTTTATGCTAAAATTTTCGAATCGGTATCGAAACAGTCCAATCGAACCTGTATCGATCTAAAATATTGCTTTATTGGATCTCCAATCCACTTTTATTACACTCCTATGTCTCCATTAGGTTTAGTGAATATTAGGCTTAGGTCCCTAATTTCAAAAAACATAAAAACCCTAGAAAAATAAAGTATGTAAATTAGGTCCCTGAATTAAGTTACTAAGTAATTGCATACAGTAATGCAATTATTCAATGAATAATTTCAGACATTTATGCACTTATATCCAAAAATTGCACAAATTTATGTAATTTTTGTGGTGAATAATTATGGAAATTTCCGCAATTTTTTTAGAGAATAATTGCGGAATTTTCCATAATTTTTTATGAATAATTGTGAAAATTACCTAATTTGTTAGTGAATAATTGTGGAATTTTCCAAAATATTTTGAAAAAAATGTGGAATTTTCACGATTTTTCAGTGAATAATTGCGAAAATGTCTACTTTTTTTAATATAATTGCATAAATGTCTACAATTATTCACTGAATAATTGCATAAGTGTATGCCGTCATTCAGTAAATTAATTCTAGGGACCTAATTTACATATATTTTTTACTGGGGTTTTTGTGTATTTTGAAACTTGTTAGGGACCTATGCCAGACTGTCCCTTAAGTTTATCTACCAAGTTTGGTAACATTCCAAGCATCCGAGTTCAAGAAGTAAAAATTTGTTCGACTCAAACTACAGATAATTCAAACCCATAGGTGAATCACCATCAAAATAAGTCAACAAGCTATGAAATTACATAGAGAGCATAGTACTGAAGCAAGAAAGATAGTCAAATAGTCATAGCATCAAAAATGCTTAGCTATTTGGATCGACACCAATCCAAAAAGTTAGCTCCTATGACCCTAAAATTTTTTGAGCTCCTTCTTCACACTAAATGTAGACTTCTGGTGAAGTGGCTCTGGCCCAAGTGCTCTCCAATTCTTATAAATACCATCCCGTTTACAACAGAAAGGGTATTCTTTGAACTGGTTGCTGCAACTTTACCATTATTGTTCTTTACTCTTCTTATCCCACACAATAGTCACAAAGAAGCAACCGAGATCCTCCGGTTGCCTCCAAGTACTTGTGATTTAGGTCTAACTTAGGTGATTCAATCATATTGTAATCTAAATCAATCTTGTAACCGCAGTTAGCTAATAAAAGATATCAAATAAATGTATGCTTCATTAACAGCCGAACCACTATAAAAATCTCTTATCTCATTTTTTCCATGATTTATTATGTTTTTCTATTTTATTTGCCTTGATAAACAGGCCAATGCTTTCACACTCAATCTAGGGTGTTGGTCCATTTTTTGGGTTAACAAGGGTGAGCGGTGACCTTTTGATTTAAAACCTGGTTTTTAATTGGCACAGAGAAGAGGTAAACAAGGAGATCTTCATCTCTACCCTTTTCTCTATTCTATTGCCTATATAAACCCCATGCATCCTCTTTCTATCAGTTTACACTCACCAATCCACACCTACCTGTCTTGGGTGAAATTACAGGGCTCTCCCCGTTCATTTCCAAATTAAGTTCATGTCAAATAAATTTATTTCTAGTTGCTGGTATTCTCTTCTAGTCAGCTGCACTTCCTGGAGGAGTAGAGATCGAATCTAAAAGGTGTTCAATTTAATATTGAAGATGCTAGCCCTAGGCTTCATATAATGGTAAATTCTAAACTCTTTTACTAATGCTTATGTTCATCTACATTAGCATGCAAGTATTTATTGCTACTAATTTCTACATATGCTGTTTGATTTTACCTACACACATACACAAACACGTCAAATTAATTAAAAAACTTTATATATACATATAAAATATTTTGGTCTTTTTATAAAAGAATTCATAAAAAATGATTTTAAATGGTTATTAAAATTAAATATACATTTTTTTGCATATAATGTATATAAATATATAAATTAGTTTATTATTTTTGTTCATATATGTATGTATGTATATGTTCGAGAAAAAAAAACTTCATGCATATACGTATACATATCTAATTTTGAAATATAAGTAATAATTTATAATTATTTTTAAACCTTTTTAAAATAATGATAATACGCATAGATAATGCTTGACACAAATAATTATATGAGTTAGCTTCTTTTTATTGTGAAATAATACTCTCATATGCAAGTATTTTTTTTCTGTTTTCTTTGGCTAGACTGCATCGTGTTTACTTTTTACGCATTACTTTTACTAAGAGTTGGGGTGTAACCAAACTTCTATTATTGTAATAAGCAGTTGCAAAGAATTATTCCGATACAAAAACAACCAAACGTCAGTACATATGCATATAACTTATGAACTCTCCTTTTAAAAAGAATTGTAAAGGTTTGTCAACGCAATAATCATTTTTTTAATTTACTCAAATAACTCATCTTTACTACGATCCCCTGTCATGGTTTTCTCAACGGATAGTTATTTATTACTGATTTGTTCAATACTTCAGCATCAACAAATCATTTATTGAATTGTTATTTTCGTCATGGGTTCTTCTAAGTTCATGTATGTAATAATAAGTTAAGATAGTGACATCTAAGACTCTCATATTTTATTCAACCACACATATATCTTTTGACTCATGGTTTTAGCTTTTTTAGCACATGGGAACATTATGTTTAATATATTTTACAATTCCATTAAAAACTAACAAATAAACAACCTTAATATCATAAACATCATATGTAAAATAACCAATTTCGATGTACATGGAAAATGTAGTATTAGCATCCAATATAAAAATTCAACACACTAACTACCTCGAAAGCCAATTAGCATACATGGACTCACGCATTTCACCATTTTCAAATATTAAATATATATTCGAGTTTTGATATCCATGTTTAAGGAGTTTCTAGCACATAATAACTAATTTATTGTAATATCCCGCCTTTTCGCACGCTTTAAATCGACACACGTGCCAATTCAAAACATACGGTAGGGCGGATTGTTATGGGGTAAATAAGAAAAACAGAGAAGAGAAATAAACTAAACAGAATCTCACAGCGGAAGGATAAAATATAATAATAAATATACAGTTCATAAACTGTTTACAAAACATTTGATTCTTCTTCATATAATAAATGTCAGAGTTCACATACCAATAAATACCAATGCAGCGGAATTAAATAGTGTAGTGAAATAATATAGTAGATAGTAATACTACAAATCTTTGTCTTCGTCCTCCAGAATAAAATCTTCAAATCCTGAAACGCTCAGACTGACCCGAGCGAATTGAAAAGACAAAACACTCGAGTCAGAACTAAAAGATCTTATGTAAGTTAAATCAAAAGGGATACATATGAGTGCAGTAACTTAAAAGATGCTCGGGATTCTCATCTCTTAAGGATCCGTTAAACTATTTACTATGTAGTATATTTCGCTATTATAATAGTGTCTAGTTGTAAAATAAACTTACTTTTAAATAGCGTTAAGGAGTTACCCAATCATCCCCCTTAACACAATAACTTTCAAAAAATAATACTTCAAAACTCATAGCTTTAAAATCATACTTCTAAAACTTGAATGGTTTGGATATTCAACAGTATATAGAATAAAATAGTTTGAATTTAAAATTACTTTTAACAAAATTTCCGCGTCTTCACAATTTTATTCATTTAAAATTTAGTCTATCCATAAATTTTAAATTCACTTTCGTTTAAACAAACCACTTCAATTTCAATATATTTCTAACTTTTAGTATTTAACGATTTCAAAACTTAAGGTTGGAAATTTATATTCACAAATTCATTGTCCTATTATTTACTTTTGAAATGTTTACATAATAGATCAAAGTCATTTAAATTAAAATTCCAATTACTAACAACTTAAATATTTCCTTCAATTTGTTATGCTAGAAATATTCGTTTAATTTATCTTAAATAAAAATCCAGTTAGAAATATCATACCTTTAAAATTTCCAATTTTAATAAGTTTGCATCAACTTATGGAGAGAAGTTTTTAAATAAGTTCCATCAAATAAATTTCCAATTTACCTCCCAATCTTAACTGATTTAAATCATTAAAACTCTATATATACATACGATATCTTAAGCATGTCCTTAACCATTTAACATAAATAATCAAACTCCATTGTTCAACTTATTTACTTTTATTTAACCGATTTAAACATAGCTTAAATTCAAAATTTTAACTATATATGTGTATACAAAATATATTTATATAATATCCAAATTTAATATTTATTAAGCCGTATCTTATCCAAACCATGGAAATTATTTCAAAATAATTTATATATATAGACCGCGGTGCTTGTATATAATTTCTTTCATTTCAAGTGATACGGATATTTATCATTTCAATCCGCAATTTAAAAATAAAAATTGCGGTTGTATATCATTTCAAACCGCAATCCCAAATGAAATGAAAATGCATAATAACTTGCAGTTTATATAATATAGAACACATCATCCATTCACCCAATATTAATCATCAACCAATTTATTTCAATCATCATCAATTTAAACAAACATCAATAGAGCATATAAAATATAACAGGTATCAACGAACAGTTTATATTAAAAAAAAATTAAATAAATAACTGTTTAACTAGCAGTTTATATGCAAAATAAATAAATTTTGACTGTCAATTTATATGCAATAATAAAATTAATTAACAGTTAAATTAAATAAATGCGATTTAACTGAGATGATAAATAAAATATGCAAAACAGTCATAAATAAATTTCTACTCATATCTTAAATCAATTTAACAAATATAAGATATTTTAGAAGTTGTGAGTGGGTTAAAACACTCACCTTTTGAATTTAAATAAAATTTAAATAGAATTTAAACCCAAAAATTTGACAGTTTTCAAATCCATCCAAACCAACGCCAAAATGTCTGGAATTCCGATACAATCCCAGCAAAATCAACCGCGCGTGAATCCGAGTTCGTACGCAAAAGTTATGAAAATTTGAAAATTGGAAAATTTTGGTCCTGTGTCTACTTTGCGTTCGACTTCGGTGCACCACCTCAAATCCCCGGTGCTTGCTTGGAGTTTTTGCCAAAAACGACCCGAAGCGACCGAGTCATTTTCTTCCTGACCCGAAGTAGATACAGCATTTTTGCCTCTGAAACTCGAAGCGTGACTCGAAGTGGCTGCAGATACGATTTTTTTTTTTTTGAAATTGAAATTAATTTTTGGAATTTGGGAATTAGGTTTTTTCTCTGCCATTGGAATGAGGAGTTGAGAAGGAGATGTATGTATAGACAAATGAATATAAGGAGTGGCTAGGGTTTATAACGGGTTATATATAGACAAGGTTGAAAACTAATAGATGGATCGGATTGGTATACGCGTTGAACGCTAAATGGCCCGAAAAGCTCATTTCTACTCCGGAATGAAATTGGGTCAATCCATATATCAAAATAGATGTTTTAAAATATTTTAAACGCAATGGAACAAGTTTCACGTCCAAATTCCATCGTATGCAGAAGTTATGCTGAAAAAAATATTTTTCAAATTGATTTCAATTGCATAAATTTCAAGGCGTTTCGAGTCCGTACGATCAAACGACAAGTCCGATCGCTACGAAACTTGAAACACCATTATAATTCACCATTACGGATCCAATGAAACATATCTCATCGAAATCCGAGTCGGTGGTCAAAATGGCTATTTTTCCATTAATTAAATAAATTTAAAACAAATTAATTAAATCAAATTTCGCGTTAAAATTTTGAAATTTGAAATCTTTATCACTTTATGATTCTCATACATTTACAATGATTTAACAATTTTTAAATGTAAATTTATTAAAGATTAATCAATATAAATCTTCAATTTCATAAAATTCAAATAAATAAACAAATCTTGATTTACAATCTTTTCATTTACCAATAGTCATATTATAAATGGAATTTACATTACCTTCAATTATTAATTATCATCAGTTTAGATCTTAACATTTGTTCCATAAATTTTATTTGCCCTGAATTAGTTACTGAATTTATCTAATTCCAATTTCGTAATCACATTCAATCCATTAACAAGTATTGCATTGACATTTAACTTATTAGCTTATATCAACACTATTGTCATTAATTGCAAATGGATTACCAAATTTAGTCACTACCCTAAATAACTAACGTAAATTAATCTCCATTAATTCCACTGATTTAACTTTCATTCAATTAATTAATGATTCACTCAGTTAGCAATAACGTAACATTTTCTTTATTTGTATTGCAAATAATTCAAAATTCAATTCCTAATTCTTAATATCCTCTAAATTACAGCTTCCAAACATGGTATTAATCATCATTTACGTACCTTTAATTATTTTAATTTACATTAACATAATAAATAAATTACCATTAATGAAATCTATCCCCCAATTTATTATATGCAATAAATTTTGACCTTACAACAGTTTCAATTAATTATTTAGATTTATTGCGATTGAGTACCAAAATTTATTTAACACGTCAAATAAATGAACAATCTATATTCATTGTCACCTATTTTCTTTTAAATTCAGTTATAAGTTTGTTACTTACCAACCAGGTTATAATAACACTAATTTTTTTATTCCACTGCTATATATGATATATTTGCATCACATACTTGAATTTTTCAATTTCATCCTAATTCCAATTCACAGTAGTATAATTTCTTACTATAAACCCATTTATAATTTGCATACCAATTAATTGGTTTCAACTAAATAGATTGATTCAATTCAACTCTTTTATTAAGTCTATATAAATCAATATACTATTTCATTGGTAAATGTTTATTTCAATTATTCCTTTATTACTTACAAATCTTATTTCATTCATGAATGCCATCATTTATCAATTATTACATAATTTCATTAATTTACGTTCAGTTACAACTAAATTAATACACTGATTTTATTTGTAAATTAAATGCTTACAATTTATAAGCTTTCATTCCAAACAATATTTCAATTTGTACCGGACATTGATTTAATTCAATTTACTATTTAATATTATTAATTCATTAACTAAATTCACTACTTACCTTTGTTCTCTTAGATGCAACTCTTACCCTAGTATAACAATTTGCATCACTTCAATTTATTCGTCATTTTGTTTCAACTGTAAATACTTAGCCTTATATTCCCAAGGTTTCATTTCATTCTCAGCATTTTCTTCATTATTAATTATAAAATCTTTATTTCTTCTAAATTAAATTTACGTAAATCTTATTAAAATGACAAATTTAATTAACGAAAATTACGGGTCGTTACACTCTCCTCCACTCAAAACTTTTCGTCCCCGAAAAGGAAAAAAAGGAAAAAGAAGAATTAAGAAATCAATATCATATTAAATATTAAATTTATAAACAAATAAATTTACAAAATTAATTTAGATAAAATATACTAATTTATAATCATTAATTTTTTTTATACTCAAACTAATAAAGTTTGGAAAACATTTTCAAAATATTCTCTAAGTCCAAAATTTACGGAAAATTTTGGCAAAGTCTCCTTTGTACGGGGAGGCTCGGGAGAAAATATAATATCAAATATATCAAAATATCACATATAATATCCAAAATATAATATCCCAACATGGGAAAATATATAAAATAGCGCTATAAACCGTAATCCGAAACGTACCTATTTGTCGGGCAATTTACGCTTAATTTATGGAACCAAGAGCAGTAGCAATTGCTTCCATAACCTGCATATCACTTATAACATCCAAAGGGTTAACAGTTTATATAAAGTGAAATATTTAAGTGGTTTCAATCACTAACAACAAATCAATACAACAACCATCAATTTCAACAAACAGCACACACAACCAATACAAAGCAACCATTCAATCAAACAAACAAATAGTTGTTCGGGTTCAAAACTTTTAAATTATACGGAATGAAGAATAAACTACTAGCGCATCATTTAGTCAACAGTCTTAGATAAAACTAAATAGATTATTCATTTATCGTAATCCAATTTTAAAGTATTCTTGCCCAAACAACCATCAACTAAACAACAACAAATCCAAACAACAATCAACTTAACTTATTATTAATTTCCTTTCATACCTTTGTTGTTTGATTTTCTTTTTTATTTATACAGTGATTTATCTTTTAAATTTACATTTACTCATTAAATGTTTGCTTCATTTATTTTTACTTATTACTTACAATTATTCAATTCCATTAACTCAGGTCATGCAAGTTCCTTTTATTTCGTTATAATTATTCATTCATTTATTATAGCATGACCTCTTTTATTTACATTCATTTATCAATAGTATTCATGTCCCATTCAATTTCTTAGCATTTCCATTTTGTTTACTTAAGTTTATAATCATCTATTTGTAATACTTACCTTTTATTATATTTACTAATAGTAAAATTTCAATTATAACTTAACTTATCCCGATATCATCACTTCTTATGAATAAAAGCGATTTATTGAACACCTTCATTACATACTTTTACTTGTATAATTTCCATTACATTTTCTTATTAAACATTTCAACTTTTAAATATTTGGTAAGTTATATATGTTTTTAAGAATGTAATTAAAATCATACAAGTTTCTCTTATTTCTTTAATAAAATTACTGTTTAATAATAATCCTTTATTTCATAGGTTACAATTTAAATTTCATTTAATACCATTAATAACCTAGCATTAAACCTCTTATTTCATTTAGGGTTTCAATTATTAATTACTTAGATTCCATTTCACTAGAATAATTGAAACTATTTATTTGTGGAAACTTAAGAACTAAATACCGGGTTAAATTTCAAATTATTTTAAAAATAATAGGTAAATATATATACTTACAACTTATAAATCCAATTATATTTAAAACAAATTAAAAATTCACTTTTGTTTATCAAAATAAATCTGTAGTAAAACTACCACAGTGGCCTTCCCACTTCGAAACTCGAAAATGAAAGTCGATGATGCGTGCACTCATCACCGAAATTATTTTCCAGCGACAGAGATGGGAGTATATAACTTATTTCTTTTCAAAATTTATTTTTAAACAATTCTTTCAAATTATTTGAAATATTTATATAAGAAAATACTTGTAATAGTATTATTATTATATTCCAAAATCAATTGAAAGAATTTCCAAAACCCCGGAACTTAAGTTCTAAATTTTCCAATTTTATTTTCCATCTAATTTCACCTATTATTTATAAAATTTATTACCTAACAACCAATATATTGCAACCAAATATATATCTTATTTATAAAAAAACTTTATTTTATATATAGAAAATATAGTAGGCAATTTATTTCATTCACCTATATTAAAACAAATATTATGTCGGTCTGTCCTATTAAGTGTTTAGAAATCCCTATTAATGTCACAGCGTCCCATGCATCAACCGGAATTTATAAATACAAAACGGAACAGATTAACACAATATTAAAACCCTTTTATAACACTAACAAATACGCTCTCCAATATATATACACTCAGTGACACCCATAGGGTGTTTCTACCTTATTGATAAAGAGTCAGACCCCACAAAGCTAAGGTTTATTGCTAAACCAAAGCTCTGATACCAGATGTAACATCCCTCCTTTTCGCACGCTTTAAATCGACACACTTGCCAATTCAAACCATACGGTAGGGCGGATTGTTATGGGGTAAATAAGAAAAACAAAGAAGAGGAAAAAACTAAACAGAATCTCACAGCGGAAGGATAAAATATAATAATAAATATACAGTTTATAAACTGTTTACAAAACATTTGATTCTTCTTCATACAATAAATGTCAGAGTTCACATACCAATAAATACCAGTGTAGCGGAATTAAACAGTGTAGTGAAATAATATAGTAGATAGTAATACTACAAATCTTTGTCTTCGTCCTCCAGAATAAAATCTTCAAATCCTGAAACGCTCAGACTGACCCGAGCGAATTGAAAAGACAAAACACTCGGGTCAGAACTAAAAGATTTTATGTAAGTTAAATCAACAGGGATAAATATGAGTGCAGTAACTTAAAAGATGCTTGGGATTTACAACTCTTAAGGATCCGTTAAACTATTTACCATGTAGTATATTTCGCTATTATAATAGTGTATAATTGTAAAATAAACTTACTTTTAAATAGCGTTAAGGACTTACCCAATCTCCCCCTTAACGCAGTAATAGTTCCAGTAGTCCATCCAATATCATAGTCCCTCCTGATCGGGAAGCCACCAGAGGATACCACACGGGCTACGGGAGAAATCCAAACTCGTAGAAGGCTCGGTATGATAGGTGACACGACACAACTAGGCAATGTCAGGGTAGATATACCAATTACGCTTCCAGGTCGGTGGTAACGCGTAACGCGCAGCTACCGCCCACCTCGAACAAACTCCTCCAAATCAAAGAAATCAAAAGTGAAGGTGGCCACCGAATCAATCCAAAGTCAGAGTATAGTATCGAAGGGAAGTGTCCGATCAAAGGTGCTACCTTATTAACCCGTCAATCGCTTTTGTTTTAGCCACCTTATGCCAACTCACGGGAGTTGGGTCCACGTATTTACCTTATAGGAAACGCCGCCCCCAACCTACTTCATTCTGGAATCTCCACGCGTACACAGTTGTTAAAGTGGTTTTCGGAGTTGGTAGAGAGTATGACAACTTTCGATCCCGGTCTCTTCAACAACCAAACGTTATTATAACACCGCGGTCTTTAAAAATAGTTTATACATTCAAAACCAGAATAAAGTATCTATTTCAAAACCGTATAACTACGATATCCTTTCCATTTCAAAACAAACTCGTTTGATATTATTTTATAAAGCCTAAATTAATATAATATCATTTTATTTCAAATATATTTCTTTTCCAAAATCATATTGCTTTAAAATTTATAATATCTGGAAAACAAACATTTGAGTTATAACTTTCAAAAAATAATACTTCGAAACTCATAGCTTTAAGACCATAGTTCTAAAACTTGAATGGTTTGGATATTCAACAGTATATAGAATAAAATAGTTTGAATTTAAAATTACTTTTAACAAAATTTCCGCGTCTTCACAATTTTATTCATTTAAAATTTAGTCTAAATCCATAAATTTTAAATTCACTTTCGTTTAAACAAACCACTTCAATTTAATATATTTCTAACTTTTAGTATTTAACGATTTCAAAACTTAAGGTTGGAAATTTATATTCACAAATTCATTGTCCTATTATTTAGTTTTGAAATGTTTACTGTAACGACCCTGAATTTTGAACAATTTAAATTGAAAATATTTAATTAATTTTAAATATTTAAATGATGATTTAAATTAAATTCCTAATATAACTATGAGTTTGGCGATTAAATTTTAACGATTTCGAATTTTAATTTATTTTAAATTGATAACTGATTTAATTCTTGATTTAAAATTGTGAGATTTATTGGTTAATCGATTTGAGTTTTTTCCAAATTCAAATAAATTATGTTGTTTGTTTATAAAGAGATAGTTTCTTTTATAAATTGTTTTAAGTTAATATCTAGATAATGAAAGAATGACAATGTAAATATCTTACATTTTAAAATATAAGGTGAATATGTTAGATAAATTCTAATATCATGTTAACAAGAACTTCATTTGTATTGCAAAGCAATTAGACCAAACAAAAGAAACATAAATATTTATGAAGGCTTGCTAAAGAAGACAACATTATATTCATGTACAAACAAGATTAGGATAAGTATGTAGGCTTGGGAAGTAAGACAAGTATAATAAATGCAGCCACCCTCTCTCTGATTTTAGCCACCCTATACCCTGTACGCTCGGCCATCACGCGACCTTCTTTTATTTTATTTTCATTCGAAACCCTTAAAATTTTGCAATCGAAATGAAAGAAAAATAATGGCGGCCTCCTCTTGTCGTTTCCCTTTTCCAAATTAGGGTTTTCGAAAATCAGTAAATCGCGACTGTAGTGCTCGATTCAACTCAACTGCTTGATCGCCTCGAGATACTTCGGCCGCTTCTGTTTGTTCAAATTCGAAAACCAGGTGAGTGAAACTTTCACTCAAATTTAATTTGAGCTCCATGATTTCTCTGATTTTGTTGGTGTTATTTCGTTTGAATGTTGATTTCTCTGATATTTCTATTCACTCGGGTTTGAATACTTAATTGACTTTTGGCTTGGATTGAAACTGCTACAAGTGAATATATTTGACGATGCTGATTTTCGTTTATAGCCACCAGGATTTCGATTCCTGTAACATCGGTCATTTGATTTTGATTTTAGTACGAATGTTTGGGATGATTTATGACTTGTTCATAATCGTACATATTTTCGTTAGTGATTCATATTATTTGTTGCTTTGAATTCCTCTGTTTGTCATCGACTTGATATTATTTGTGAATCTCTTACTTGCCTCTATTTTTTTTTTTTTTTCATGGTTTTTTGACTTGAACTTTAATACGAAACTGACTTTGGGTTGCATTTGTTGGTTTGAATTCTCGGTCGTTCTAAAATGATTCCGAGAAAACAAATTTCGTCTTTGATCGAGACTGTCTATATGTGCTTGTCTGTAGCATCCCTGTACACATTTTTGGGTCAGGTATCATTGGCTTTGAGTTTGGTTATCTTGTCGATTCTGGCATCAATAATTTTATAAAACTTAAACATTACAACTAGTATACAACCTGATCTAGTTCATACTTTAAGATCTGATTTTGAAACTTTGCAAAAAAAATCAGTTTTTCAACTTTAAACCCAGATCTTTCCCGAGTTTTCTAAAACAAAGTTTTAAATATATAGATAAGGCACTGTTATACTTAAGTTATTATTTTGCTGATCCATTGCCTTTGTGAAATCTCAACATTCCATCTTTAAATATTTGTACTCAACATGTGTTTGTGGGTATTGAGTTGTACGGTGCATGTATTGTATCCATTCATATTGGACTGTGCTTGTGCACTTGTGCTTAGCCTTAAGGCCTAGTTCATGTTCAAGTTGATTGTTTGCTGCTCTGTCCATGTTTTCTTGTATCTGTAAATTGTAGATTCCGGCCACCTTACTGGGCGCTTCATAATGTATACATTTTGATAATTAAGTTGTATTTTTGTAACATTGGGCCTTGACTTTAATCTGTCCCTTCAACTTGAACTGTTTGCTTTGATTTTGGTTGCTGTTCCTTGGGCCTTCTGCATAGTTCATGTGCATTTTCATTTTAAATTTGCAGTACTCCATTTTTATATTACATAGCCGGTTCAATTGAACTTCATTTGCACTGCATTACCACTGTTGTTATACCTTAGGTCTGATTATATTCACACTGCTTCTGATCACAGTTCATCTTGTCACTTGTTGTTGCACTGATTCTACTACTGCGCTATGCAGTAGCCTGGCTTGTGCATTTTAGGTGTTGTGAGCCATCGAGTCAGTACATCTTTATTTAGTTAGCCTCCAGTTCCGGGTTGCCTTAGTTCTGGTGCATGATATTCATGTCTTCACTATGTAGTTTGGTTTTGATACACGTGCACAACTTGGTTTTATTCATGGTGGAGTTTTGTTGCAATGGTCTTGCGTACCGATGTTTTGTTTTGTGTATGGCCATTCTTTGGTCTCTGACCTAATGTACTTGAAACTAGTGCATTCAATGTCAATATATTCAATGTTGTCTACATTTGTGACTTGAGTTTTTATTATAATCTGGTCGGGGTTGCATTTGCACTTCTTGAGGTAGAGCATTGTTCCTGGTATCAGCTCTCGACCAGTTCACTGTTGAGTTTTGCATTTGACATTCATCTGCATTTCTAGTTACTGTCTTTAGCTGTTCTTGCATTTACTCCAAATATTGTTGACACTGGGTTGCTTATTTGTTTCGACCTAAGTTTGATCATTGAAGTGCTGCATATTTTTTGTCGTGGCTCTGACCATATTGCCTATAATCTGGTCTGTAGCTCATTGCATACATTGATCTCTTTTGGTTAATTGCGTGAAGTCTGGTATTTGGGTTATTTATGAGTCTTGTGCTCGAGCTCCTTTGTTTCGACCTGTACTGTCTCCACTCTGATGCACTTTGGAGTTGGTTCTATGATATTGTGCATTTGACATTGTGCACACATGGTTATTTGAATACAGCAGCTTGGTCTGGCTTACATGTTGGTCTGGTTACAGTCTTGATTCATTCATGTGTATCAGTGATGCTTATGTCTTTGACTTCACTTGCATTTGTGTTCTGACCATATTCATTTGCATTGTGTAGTTGACTTGAGTCACTGATTTTTAGTCGAGACTCGTTTTAGATGTCTTGATCACTTGTACATTTTTAAATTGCACCTGTGTTGAATCCAGTTTCACAACACGGGTTTGACCTTGTGTTCGGGTGAGAACTTTCATTATGCATTTCCTGATCTGTTGCATGTTTCACATGTCGTAGTGGCGAGGCCGTACACGCGTGCATGTACTGCAGCCACACAGTTTTAACGTTTTAAAATATGGCGAGGCCGTACACGCGTGCGTGTACTGCAGCCATTCGATATTGATGTTTTAAATGATA
Source organism: Allium cepa (assembly GCA_030765085.1). Taxonomy (NCBI): domain Eukaryota; kingdom Viridiplantae; phylum Streptophyta; class Magnoliopsida; order Asparagales; family Amaryllidaceae; genus Allium; species Allium cepa. Next base: position 99,460,192 of record CM060946.1, on the reverse strand, counting down.
TTTCAATTGTTTGAATTGATTTGGTTAAATTTGATGGTTTTGTTGATAATCGCCGTTTAGGCAATTTTGATTGTTTTCTAAATTATCTTCGATAATAATCCCTTTATCCATCTTCGTTGATAACTTAAATCTGCTGATTTATTGTTTTAACACTGTTAAGTGTTATATTTACCGTTATCCGATTTCTTTGTTAAAAGGGTCGGATAGGTGAATCTATCTTTGACTGTCGTCTAATTGCTATTTAATTATTATTGCTTCTATGCACTAATAACTGAGTTTGAATTAGACTGACCCGTGCATTATTTTCTTTTGAATGTAATACTCGGGTCAGACCGAGTATTTTTATAGCTTGAAGATTTTTAGGCAGCGAAGTTAGAAAGAGAGGGGATACCGCTTCACTTTAGTTTCTTTTCAGGATTTTTGTACTTAAAAGATATATGTATACTCCGCTGTATTAAATGTAATTCATTGTATAACTCTGATATTTGTATATAAAAGAAAAGTTCATTTATGGGAAATATGATTATTATTTTGTGATTCTGTGACTGATTCTGTTTAAATGTTATAAACTAAATAACAATCCGTCATTTTGGACGTTTCTAGTTGGTTTAATTACCGACTAGAGGCGGTCAGAGCGGCGGGTCGTTACAAAAGTGGTATCGGAGCTTTGGTTTACACAAAGCTTAGTTTATGGCGTTTAATATGAATAGTTATTAGAATCACTTTAAAGAAAGTGTTTTCAAATCTAAAGAAGATTAAAATTGTTTTCTTTAAAATAAAAAGTATTTTGAAAATTAGAATTATTTTTGAAAATTCCCCTCTCTAAATTTAGGTTTGCGATAGTTCTCTTCGGTGAGGTCTCCTTAGATTTGAGTCTCGATCATTTGAAAAAAAACCCATTATCGAATTTGTTGAGATTTATGAAAGAATAAAATATAAGTTAAGTGAATTAGTAAATTGGTTTAAATTAAATATTTTGGATATCTCCAGAGCAATAAATTGGAAAATAAAATGACATGTCAATGTAGTTATAATCAAGCGGATTATTGAACTATGTCTCGGGAATTTGATTCTGAATTCTTTTGAAAATTGATTTCAAATGTTTTGAAGAATGATTTGTAAATAAATGGATTATAAGTACTTAACTTATAATATGGATTTTTGGTATATAACTGAGTTATATAAATTGAATTGAAGTGATAAAAGGAGATTATAAATCGAAGTTTTATAAATAGAAATGGAATTTGTAAAGATTGTTTATAATTCGAAACCAATTGAATTTGATAAATGAAACATAGAAGTTATTAAAGAAGATATATTCATGATTTTGGACAGCGAATTATCCTTTAAGTTAAATATTGTGATAATAAGAGTTTGGTTAGGAATTATATCCACGAGTTTGGACAGTGGATAATTCTGAATTAAATGCGTAAAATATTGAAATTGGTTAACGAAGTATATTCACGATTTTGGACAGTGGATATATTATTAAATAAAACGAATATGTTTTAGGGAAATAATATTATGAAATGGAGTAAATCCATTTGAAGTTGTTTTGAAATGTGTTAAGAATTGAAAGCATAGATTTCAACACTCATTGTTGAAATAGACGTTTTCGAGTGAAATAAAAGGAAATGGTGGACTATAGCATTGTTGTTATAGTAAATGATTTCTAAAAGGAAAAGTTTTATATATTATTGGGATTTATATATCTATCTTAAATTCGAATCCCTATACTAGTGATTTTGGGTCGTCGTAACGGTGTTTTACGCAACATTCGTTTTGACTCAAGTTAATGTGTTTAAAGAATGATTTCCTTTAAGAATGAAATATATACTTGATTATGATTTAAGTATATTGAATGTTTTCCAAGTGTTGGAAATAAATGGATTTGTGAATTACTTATTATTAAATATAAGTATGGAAATATTTTCCAATATGAAATGAAAGGTTTGAAATTTTATCTTTTAAAGATAAAGTGAAAAGTGAATGTTTTGAGATTTTATCTTTTCAAGATAAATTGAAAATGAATATATGGAATCGATTTGAAAATCGTATATTCATAGATATTTTGGAAATGTAAATTCACTATGGAATTTATAAAAGAAAGGAAAATTTGTTAAAAATAAATATTGATTTATTTTTGAAATGTGGAAATAAATTTACGGATTTGGAACGTAAGTTTAAAATACATCGGTAAAGATTTATTTGATTGATTTAAATGAACCATTTTAAGTTTAAAATGGATAAATATTTAGAAATGTTTCCGTTTAAGGAAATTGCTTTGAAATTTGTTTTCAAAGATTGAAAGGTGAAAAATGATTTGAAATTTGTTTTCAAATGGTTGAAGTGTGAAAAATATATCTTATAAAGATATTTTTGGGAAATTGTGAACAATTAGTTCAACTTGGAAATTTTCAAAATGATTGAATCTTGAGTTAAATTGAGTTTAACTTCGACACCGAATACAATATAAGTTGAGTTTTGAATTTCAAATGGACGATTTGGATTGTATGTCTAACATTGTGAATTGACGACATAGCAATTGATCTCTATTAAATATATATCTGTTGGTGGCGGAGAATTTATTCTCTTAGCTTAACACCCTTCTCTGAGACATACGAGCTCAGAGGTTATATATCGGTAGACATCAATTATGTGTTGAGAATTGACGATGTAACGTGAAATCCAAATCGAGTGTGAAGTTGATAATAAATTGGATTATGAATATGAATTGGGTTTGAGATAACCTTAAATTTCCAAATCGACTTAGAGGAAAATTTTAAATGGATAATGAAATGGAAAATTTATGAATCCTCTATTTGTTATGGGTATGAGATATTGTGGTTTTCAGAACGTATATATGAGAATACGATAAATTCGAAAACCATTAGTTTGGAAAAGTAATTGTTGTGGAAAACTTATGTAAGTACATGAGTATGATATGTACGAAGTGTGAAATGGAATATTATATATGTATATATGATATTACGTTTTTCAAATTGAGGATATGGAAAAGTACCTTCCATTTAAAATTTGTGAAGGTTGTTGGAACTCGATATGAGTGTCCATTTGAAAATCGTAGCTACGTTGTATTTCCATTAGTTGGAGTGACTATTTGTATTTCCATTAGTTGGAATGTCCATTTGGACTGGTATCCCTCATGATGGATCATCATGATGGGATAGTGTACTAGCGTAATTCGAGGGGAGAGATGCTTATGGTTACAAGCGATTCTACTGGGATAGTAGCGTAACCGCCGTGTAAACCGCGATGTAGATACACTCGGGTAGTAGCGTAATTTGAGGGGCGTGATGTCTACAGTTACAAGCGATTCTACTGGGATAGTAGCGTACCCGCCGTGTGAACCGCGATCTATGGCGACAACCATGGCGAAATTCAAGAGATGAGAAATCTACGGTTACAAGCGATTCTACTGGGATAGTAGCGTAACCGCTGGGTAAACTGTGATCCATGGGGGAACGTGCTTTCCATATCCATTTTAAAAAAAAAAAGATTTTAAAGTATTTTCACTGGGAGTTGAAGCAAGTATATTTAGTACTTGGAGATTTTTAGTCCTATGCCTGGCCAGCGTATGACTAATGTCTGTAAGAACGACAATAGACTTGTTAAATTTCAAGTTAGCAAGTATTTTCAAACTTTAAATAGCAAATCAATATCCTGAAATTTAAATTACATAATCCCAACCTAATAAACTAAGGAAGAGGATTTTTGAAATGTTTTGAAAAGTCCACAGTTTTGGGAAAGATATAATATGCAAATCTAGAATATGAAGGATTTCGAGTTTAAATCTGAGTTTCGTAAGTCGAAAATTTTTGGTAAAAGATTTTTGCGTCTCGATTGTAGAAATCAATGAACAAAAGAGATAATGAACAAGGCTAGTGAAATAAAACAAATGGAATGAATCCTATATTTATTTATTTAATAAGTTTCGAACTTGGTAAAAAAAAAATTGTGAAGGGTGTAAATATCGGTGAGATTTTAACAATCATTTTTCCTAACTTATAATTTCGGGACGAAATTCTTTTAAGGGGGGAAGGTTGTAACGACCCTGAATTTTGAACAATTTAAACTGAAAATATTTAATTAATTTTAAATATTTAAATGATGATTTAAATTAAATTCCCAATATAACTATGAGTTTGGCGATTAAATTTTAACGATTTCGAATTTTAATTTATTTTAAATTGATAACTGATTTAATTCTTGATTTAAAATTGTGAGATTTATTGGTTAATCGATTTGAGTTTTTTCCAAATTCAAATAAATTATGTTGTTTGTTTATAAAGAGATAGTTTCTTTTATAAATTGTTTTAAGTTAATATCTAGATAATGAAGGAATGACAATGTAAATATCTTACATTTTAAAATATAAGGTAAATATGTTAGATAAATTCTAACATCATGTTAACAAGAACTTCATTTGTATTGCAAAGCAATTAGACTAAACAAAAGAAACATAAATATTTATGAAGGCTTGCTAAAGAAGACAACATTACATTCATGTACAAACAAGATTAGGATAAGTATGTAGGCTTGGGAAGTAAGACAAGTATAATAAATGCAGCCACCCTCTCTCTGATTTTAGCCACCCTATACCCTGTACGCTCGGCCATCACGCGACCTTCTTTTATTTTATTTTCCTTCGAAACCCTTAAAACTTTGCAATCAAAATGAAAGAAAAATAATGGCGGCCTCCTCTTGTCGTTTCCCTTTTCCAAATTAGGGTTTTCGAAAATCAGTAAATCGCGACTGTAGTGCTCGATTCAACTCAACTGCTTGATCGCCTCGAGATACTTCGGCCGCTTCTATTTGTTCAAATTCGAAAACCAGGTGAGTGAAACTTTCACTCACATTTAATTCGAGCTCCATGATTTCTCTGATTTTGTTGGTGTTATTTCGTTTGAATGTTGATTTCTCTGATATTTCTATTCACTCGGGTTTGAATACTTAATTGACTTTTGGCTTGGATTGAAACTGCTACAAGTGAATATATTTGACGATGCTGATTTTCGTTTATAGCCACCAGGATTTCGATTCCTGTAACATCGGTCATTTGATTTTGATTTTAGTACGAATGTTTGGGATGATTTATGACTTGTTCATAATCGTACATATTTTCGTTAGTGATTCATATTATTTGTTGCTTTGAATTCCTCTGTTTGTCATCAACTTGATATTATTTGTGAATCTCTTGCTTGCCTCTAATTTTTTTTAATTGTTCATGGTTTTTTGACTTGAACTTTAATACGAAACTGACTTTGGGTTGCATTTGTTGGTTTGAATTCTCGGTCGTTCTAAAATGATTCCGAGAAAACAAATTTCGTCTTTGATCGAGACTGTCTATATGTGCTTGTCTGTAGCATCCCTGTACACATTTTTGGGTCAGGTATCATTGGCTTTGAGTTTGGTTATCTTGTCGATTCTGGCATCAATAATTTTATAAAACTTAAACATTACAACTAGTATACAACCTGATCTAGTTCATACTTTAAGATCTGATTTTGAAACTTTGCAAAAAATTCAGTTTTTCAACTTTAAACCCAGATCTTTCCCGAGTTTTCTAAAACAAAGTTTTAAATATATAGATAAGGCACTGTTATACTTAAGTTATTATTTTGCTGATCCATTGCCATTGTGAAATCTCAACATTCCATCTTTAAATATTTGTACTCAACATGTGTTTGTGGGTATTGAGTTGTACGGTGCATGTATTGTATCCATTCATATTGGACTGTGCTTGTGCACTTGTGCTTAGCCTTAAGGCCTAGTTCATGTTCAAGTTGATTGTTTGCTGCTCTGTCCATGTTTTCTTGTATCTGTAAATTGTAGATTCCGGCCACCTTACTGGGTGCTTCATAATGTATACATTTTGATAATTAAGTTGTATTTTTGTAACATTGGGCCTTGACTTTAATCTGTCCCTTCAACTTGAACTGTTTGCTTTGATTTTGGTTGCTGTTCCTTAGGCCTTCTACATAGTTCACGTGCATTTTCATTTTAAATTTGCAGCACTCCATTTTTATATTACATAGCCGGTTCAATTGAACTTCATTTGCACTGCATTACCACTGTTGTTATACCTTAGGTCTGATTATATTCACACTGCTTCTGATCACAGTTCATCTTGTCACTTGTTGTTGCACTGATTCTACTACTGCGCTATGCAGTAGCCTGGCTTGTTCATTTTAGGTGTTGTGAGCCATCGAGTCAGTACATCTTTATTTAGTTAGCCTCCAGTTCCGGGTTGCCTTAGTTCTGGTGCATGATATTCATGTCTTCACTATGTAGTTTGGTTTTGATACACGTGCACAACTTGGTTTTGTTCATGGTGGAGTTTTGTTGCAGTGGTCTTGCGTACCGATGTTTTGTTTTGTGTATGGCCATTCTTTGGTCTCTGACCTAATGTACTTGAAACTGGTGCATTCAATGTCAATATATTCAATGTTGTCTGCATTTGTGACCGAGTTTTTATTATAATCTGGTCGGGGTTGCATTTGCACTTCTTGAGGTAGAGCATTGTTCCTGGTATCAGCTCTCGACCAGTTCACTGTTGAGTTTTGCATTTGACATTCATCTGCATTTCTAGTTACTGTCTTTAGCTGTTCTTGCATTTACTCCAAATATTGTTGACACTGGGTTGCTTATTTGTTTCGACCTAAGTTTGATCATTGAAGTGCTGCATATTTGTTGTCGTGGCTCTGACCATATTGCCTATAATCTGGTCTGTAGCTCATTGCATACATTGATCTCTTTTGGTTAATTGCGTGAAGTCTGGTATTTGGGTTATTTATGAGTCTTGTGCTCGAGCTCCTTTGTTTCGACCTGTACTGTCTCCACTCTGATGCACTTTGGAGTTGGTTCTATGATATTGTGCATTTGACATTGTGCACACATGGTTATTTGAATACAGCAGCTTGGTCTGGCTTACATGTTGGTCTGGTTACAGTCTTGATTCATTCCTGTGTATCAGTGATGCTTATGTCTTTGACTTCACTTGCATTTGTGTTCTGACCATATTCATTTGCATTGTGTAGTTGACTTGAGTCACTGATTTTTGGTCGAGACTCGTTTTAGATGTCTTGATCACTTGTACATTTTTAAATTGCACCTGTGTTGAATCCAGTTTCACAACACGGGTTTGACCTTGTGTTCGGGAGAACTTTCATTATGCATTTCCTGATCTGTTGCATGTTTCACATGTCGTAGTGGCGAGGCCGTACACGCGTGCGTGTACTGCAGCCACACAGTTTTAACGTTTTAAAATATGGCGAGGCCGTACACGCGTGCGTGTACTGCAGCCATTCGATATTGATGTTTTAAATGATATTTCAATTGTTTGAATTGATTTGGTTAAATTTGATGGTTTTGTTCATAATCGCCGTTTAGGCAATTTTGATTGTTTTCTAAATTATCTTCAATAATAATCCCTTTATCCATCTTCGTTGATAACTTAAATTTGCTGATTTATTGTTTTAACACTGTTAAGTGTTATATTTACCGTTATCTGATTTCTTTGTTAAAAGGGTCGGATAGGTGAATCTATCTTTGACTGTCGTCTAATTGCTATTTAATTATTATTGCTTCTATGCACTAATAACTGAGTTTGAATTAGACTGACCCGTGTATTATTTTCTTTTGAATGTAATACTCGGGTCAGACCGAGTATTTTTACAGCTTGAAGATTTTCAGGCAGCGAAGTTAGAGAGAGAGGGGATACCGCTTCACTTTAGTTTCTTTTCAGGATTTTTGTACTTAAAAGATATATGTATACTCCGCTGTATTAAATGTAATTCATTGTATAACTCTGATATTTGTATATAAAAGAAAAGTTCATTTATGAGAAATATGATTATTATTTTGTGATTCTGTGACTGATTCTGTTTAAATGTTATAAACTAAATAACAATTCGTCATTTTGGACGTTTCTAGTTGGTTTAATTACCGACTAGAGGCGGTCAGAGCGGCGGGTCGTTACATTTACATAATAGATCAAAGTCATTTAAATTAAAATTCCAATTACTAACAACTTAAATATTTCCTTCAATTTATTATGCTAGAAATATTCGTTTAATTTATCTTAAATAAAAATCTAGTTAGAAATATCATACCTTTAAAGTTTCCAATTTTAATAAGTTTGCATCAACTTATGGAGAGAAGTTTTTAAATAAGTTCCATCAAATAAATTTCCAATTTACCTCCCAATCTTAACTGATTTAAATCATTAAAACTCTATATATACATACGATATCTTAAGCATGTCCTTAACCATTTAACATAAATAATCAAACTCCATTGTTCAACTTATTTATTTTTATTTAACCGATTTAAATATAACTTAAATTCGAAAATTTAACTATATATGTATATATAAAATATATTTATATAATATCCAAATTTAATATTTATTAAGCCGTATCTTATCCAAACAATATTTCAATTTGTACAGGACATTGATTTAATTCAATTTACTATTAATATTATTAATTCATTAACTAAATTCACTACTTACATTTTTTCTCTTATATGCAACTCTTAGCCTAGTATACCAATTTACGTCACTTCAATTTATTCGTCATTTTGTTTCAACTGTAAATACTTAGCCTTATATTCCCAAGGTTTCATTTCATTCTCAACATTTGCTTCATTATTAATTATAAAATCTTTATTTCTTCAAAATTAAATTTACGTAAATCTTATTAAAATAACAAATTTAATTAACGAAAATTACGGATCGTTACATTTATAAAGTATAATATACTATCTAACAAGCAATGAACAATTTTTGATTCATATCCTACCACTCATAAATTGCTCTACCATATATCATCTAAGGTTTATCACCGAAGAAAAATGAAAATTTTCTATATTGAAGATTTGTAGGACAAACTAGATTAATATTGTGATCCATGATTTTTATTAAAATGTTCTTAAATGAGGCGATGCATCTTGAGAGTTACCCGACTCTCCTACTCCTCAGATATTTTGTCATAATGTAAGCTGCTAAATATGGTCATCTATATAATTATACAATAGGAAAAGCTATTAATGAAAATGAAGGTGTAGTTGGTGGATAAGGGCCATTTTTTTGCATATAACTTCTGATTGTTTTTTTTCATGTACATTCTTGGTTCCTATAGCTTGTGTCATTTTAAAGCCAAAATTTGAACAATATTTATCAAGAAGTGATGATTTATAGAATACAAGAATTGGTACTACCATAGTAGGTTGATGAGCATTAATGTTTTCACATATAAATATATTGTTTCATATTATTATTTTTGGCATGCTTTAGGTTGCATCTTGGGTCACTTTTAAGGTTAAAATTTGAGTAAAATAAATAAGAAGTGTGGTTCATAAGACTGAAGCACTGGTATTCTTATAAATTAAAGATGCATACAACTAATATAATTACATATTTTGTAGGTTTTTTTAAAATGCAACAAACTGATATTATAGATTTGTATCATTTTTTTATTTCTTTTATTTCCTTAATTTGTTTATCTATGGAATAAATCTTAGGTATGAACTAACAATCATATTAATGATTACAATTTTGAAAAAAATTATACCACATAAAAAAATCTTACAAAACAAAATATTGCCAAGTTAATATGTTAAAAAAATCTATAATGGACTACAACTTTAGGTGATTACGTACTAAACAAAGCTTCTAAACTCTAATCGGTCCTACTAGTTGCTTTGAATTATCATAAAATTCACAATAATAATAACTTATGAAAGCAAAATTAATCCGATAAAAGAAATCATGTTAAGTAATTGTTGTAATTTGTATTAAAAGAACAAATATCCATACACTAGCTCTAGCGTTATCACAAACACCATGAATGCATCAAAATAACGGTATGATATAATATAGCGAACTAATCGATAGAACTATGTATTAATCATCGCTTACTAAAACATCTCATTGATAAAGTATTAGGCTAGCACACTTAAATTTAAACTAAGAAATAACATATAAACTGAAATATGGACTAAATTATTTAATGAACAGTTATTTTATTTCACAATTGGCATATAAGAAAAGGAAACGTGTTGTTTACAATATAATACCACCTCTGCTTATGCCACAAAGTTGCAACCAAATAACATAAATATATGGACTAAAACTAGGGTTGTAGGATACGATGGAATAATATACTATTAGCATCAACTTATGTTTTTTCGTTGAAAATCTTGAAATTAATAATGCATAAGGTAAAATTTTAATATTAAAAATTCTGAAAGACATATTTATCAAAAAATTTACATTATTTTCATAAATGTCCCAAGTCTAACAAATTAGGAACAACATATAAATCTCAAAAATTCATGATATTTTTGTTTGTATTCTAAATTATATAGTGAAGTTAACAAAAAACTACAAACCCTAATTAGAAAAAGAAAGTTTACTCTTTAATCAATCAAAAGTAGAACCCTTTAAAGAATTTTTAGTTTCGATCTGTTTATACCTATGTTATTCGATTGTTGATGACACGTTGGTGAATTGACTTAAAAGCCCAATTTTATCGATGTTTATTACATTGCTTCAACGAAATCTGAATAATCTTTGCTTGAATTTTCTCGATTCTTCCTTACATGATTAGCAAAGGTTGATCATTTGAGATTATCGACTTCGCTGCTATATTGTTGCAAAACTTTGCTTTGCCTTATATTCGAGTTTGATGATAAGCCGTGCTTCCAATAAAAAGAATAAAATATCAATAATGCGGGAGATAAGGAGGAAATGTCCTTGTTTAGTCAGTGAGTAATTAAGAACGTGGGCATTCGTAATGACAGAATATTCATATCATCTGTTTGAACTTTAAAGTATATTTTGGATATTTCAAAAGCTTCAAAATAGATATCCACATTATATATAGACATAGGTAAGAATAATTATACCCAAAATTTGTGCAAGCCTAATATACCCAAAATTTATACAAGCCTAATATTTCAAAAGCATCAAAACTGGACAACCCCAAGTCAAAAGCAAATGAAATCGCCGAAACTAAAGCCAGCCCACAACCCCATTCAATCCACCTGGCCCCTTCAATTTCTTTGAGATAAATCCTTCTGCTACATAAACCCTTATTCATTCTAAAAAGACAAAAAATTAACGCATCTTCTCCGCTTGATTAGCTCAAACTTTACCGATTCCTCAATCTCCATTTTCACGAGATTTCCCTCACGTTGTTTTCTTAACGAATACTATACTGCCATCTACATTAACCAATCTTGATACATAAGATATCACTTTGATGATCAAAGTTTGACGTAATCTTCTCCGTTGGTGCACGTCTATTGATTTTTCAAAACAAGCTGACTTAAAAATTGGTATTTTCTTATTTTAGTTAGTTATTAAAATTATTAAAGCTATGTTTTTCTATTTATTTTTCATATGTTAATTAGAATATATTTTCCATCCATTCTTTGAGACAATCGTTGATATTAATTTCGATATTTTATTTTTCTATTTATAAATTAGACCAGATTTCTACCTCTGCACCCATAAAATCATTGACTTATAACAGAAGGTTTCCTTCCTTTTAGAAGCCATCTTCACCTTCAGCTACACGACTAATCAATTAAGTGCTTTCTCCTTAGTAAGTTCATTGATTTAGGGAGTTAATTCTTTTTTCTTTGTGCATGATCAATTTAGATTTTACTTTATTCATTTTGTTTTATTTTAAATTTTTTAAAAGGCTTATACTTTTTTTTGTTAATACAGTAAGTTATATTAATTTCAATCCACAACCCACAAAAAAAAACAGCCCACGAAACTAAAGTCCAGCCCACAACCCCCAACCCAACTAAAGTCCAGCCCACAACCCCCAACCCGGCCCATGCCATTTCTTCGAGATAAATCCTTCTACCACGAAAGCCCTTATTCATTCTAAAAAAACAAAGCACTACCGCATCTTCTCCACTTGATTAGTTCAAACTTTTATTGATTCCTCAATCTTCATTTCCCTCACATTGTTTTCTTAATGGATATTATACTGCCATCTACATTAACCAATCTTGATACATAAGATATCATTTTAATGATCAAAGTTTGACGTAATTTTCTCTTCTGGTGTACGATCGTTGATTTTTCAAAACAAACCGACTTAAAAATTGGTATTTTCTGATTTTAGTTAGTTTCTAAAATTGTGTTTTCCTGACAAACACTATTGACCAAGTGGTTAATTGATTCGGCTTTGGTACAAGAGGTCACAAGTTCGAAACTTGCTTTCGAACGTTTATTGACATGCGATATGTTGTCCCAAATGATTTGTTGTATATAAAGTACCATTTCAAAAAAAAAAAAATGTTTTACTATTTATTTTTCGTATGTTAATTAGAATATATTATCCATCCATTATTTGAGATAATCGTTGATATTAATTTCGATATTTTATTTTTCTTTTTATAAATTAGAGCAGATTTCTACCTCTGCACCCATAAAATCGTCGACTTATAACAGAAGGTTTCCTTCCTTTTAGAAGCCATCTTCACCTTGAGCTACACGATCAATCTTTTAAGTGCTTTCTCCTTAGCTAGTTCATTGAGTTAAGGAGTTAATTCTTTTTTCTTTATGCACGATCAATTGATTTTACTTTATTTATTAAAAAAACAGTTTTATTAAAGGTTTATACTTTTTTATGTTAATGCGGTAAGTTATATTAAATTTCAATCCACGACCCGTAAGGAAAAACAACCCGCCGAAACTAAAGCACAGCCCACAACCGGCCCATGCCATTTCTTCGAAAACAGCACCGCATCTTCTAATTTATTTGTTTGCTTTTGTAACGGCGGCGCTTGATTAGCTCAAACTTTTACCGATTCCTACTTAATCTCCAATTTTACGAGATTTCCCTCACACTGTTTTCTCAACAGCCACTACGCTGCCATCTATATCAACCAATCTTCATACATAAAAAGTCACTTTGATCATCAAAGTTTGACGTAATCTTCTCCGCTGGAGCACTGCCATTGATTTTCAGAACAAGTTGACGGCCTCTTTAAAAATTGGTATCGTCTGATTTTAGTTGGTTATTGAACTTACTAAAGTTGTGTTTTTTTTTTCGTATGTTAATTAGAATGCATCATCTATCCATTATTTGAGATAATCGTTGATATTAATTTCAATATTTTAATTTTCTGTTTTTAAATTTTTATGCACGATCAATTTAGATTTTATTTATTTGAAAAAAAAAAACATTTTTTTTTCAAAGGCTTACAGTTTTTGTTCATACAGTAAGTTATATAGTTATAATGGCTAAATCCGTGCATGATATTGTATGAAACGTCATAGCAAATGATATATCTTTTTAAACAGGATTGCGAAGTCCAAATCTAATAAGTAAGAGTGAGTATGTGTGAGTGTGCGATAAAGATACACAAAAAGTTGAGTTTGTCAGCCTGCAACTACAAAAATATTATTACTTTTTGAGTAGAATACAAGGGCATGAACTGATTTTGTCAACCTACAACCAGGCACAAAAAATTTCCATTTGTCAACCAAATAACTTCCTAGATCCCATGTTTCATATTTGAGGAATATGGAATCTATAGACAGTGTGCAAATATTGATAGGACCTGGTACATTTTACTATTTAGAAATTAAGGTTTATGCTTTTAGAACTTAATGTAATGTCTGTACTATTGTATTTGCACCTCGTTTGGAGAGATATATCAATCTAATTATTGTATAATCATCAATTGAAAGTTGAACAAATTATGCAAGCTATACATCACATAAAGGTAATGGTAATAAACTGTCCGAACAAGAGCAATATCCTTGTCAATGTTGTCATGTACCTCACTCTATGATAGTAATTACACGAAATATATTAAGTGCATACGAAATAAAATAGTTGTTGGAGAACATCGAGCATATTGATCAGTTGGATGTTAATATGAAGTGTGTTGAATCTTAGGTCAGTTGGACGTATAATATGAAGCGTGTGGTTTATAATGAAGTCCCATATAGTGAAGTGCCAGAGAAGTGCATGTTAGTTGCCTGTCAATGTAAAATTAATTGGTAGGCCAACCTTATTCCTATATGTTACCAACCTCCGTGTTATGAAACCCCCTTCCACTTCCATGTGCTGCATTAATCATGATCTGCGTATTGGTTTTAATCGATTTTCTGTTTGATACTTAAACAGGAAGTTTGAAGCATATAGATGAACATGTGGTCGGAACTTCCTTTGGACATGCTCTTATTAATTTCGAAGGGATTGGCACTTGATGATTTAATAATATTTTCTTCAGTTTGTCGCTCTTGGCGTTATGCATACACAGTCACCAAACATAATCGCGGTGATGAAGCGCCATGGTTAATGTATTCTGGAGGAGAACAGGAACCAAATACTGCTGTTTTCTACAACATGTCCCACAAAAAGGTGGTAGAGATTGGAGGTCAACCTGGCCGTTCTTTGCACAAGAGGATATTTTTAGGATCAGCGCATGGTTGGTTGATCACAGCCGATGAAAAATCAGAACTTTCACTTGTAAATCCATTTACAAGGATACAAATTGATCTTCCTTCGGTTACGACATTCGGAAACTTCCTTCCAATCGCACGGGATGCCAACCGTGAAGTCACACATTACCAATTTAAAGATGACGAGGATAAAGTGCATCGCAAAGTTTTTACCGCAGAAGAACTTCGATATTTTTCGTATGGAAAAGCAACATTGGTATGTTGTGGAGATGGTGGAAAAGTAGAAGATGATTACACTGTAGTGGTCCTGCTTCCTAACCTTTATTGCATAGCATACGCAAGACGTGGGGACGAGAAGTGGACAACTCTTGCTAACTATAAACAGTGCAGAGAAGCGATTTCAGGCGACGTCAATGAGGCTAAAGTGTACACTATTATTTGGTCTGGAATGGTCGAATGCTGGGACTTTAGCAGAAAAAACCATGTTGTGCCAGAACCTGTAATATACGTTCCTGAAGATCGAAAGTTGGCCTCGTATTCCTGCGAGTATGCGTTTTACCTTGTACAGACACCATGGGGTGATATATGGCATGTACGGAGAAGGAGAAAAGGATGCATCCCCAAAGGCGGGTATCTCACCAGGAAGATTTGGATCTACAAAGTTGATTTTGCAAAGAAAAAACTGATACGCGTTAAGAGTATAGGAGAGTATGCTCTTTTCGTAGGAGGCAATGTGCCCCTGTGCGTGTCTTGCAAGGATAATCCAAATCTCAAACCCAATTCAGTCTACTTTACGGATGATAGTCCTCCCATGAAAAGCTCGGATAGGATGAGAATGTTTCGAAGAGACATTGGCATCTACTGCTTTGATGATCGAAGCATTGAGCTTATCATGCCTAAAAATTCATTGTTAAAGTGGCCACCACCTGTTTGGCTTCGGCCTCCAATTTAGGCCTGTCAAATGGGTTGAGTTGGGTCAAAATGGGTTGGGTTGAGTTTGACCCAACCCATTTATGACCCATTCTTTTTTACCCACTTATGACCCTAGCCATATATGACCTAACCCGTTTAATAAGCGGGTTACCCATTTAACCCATTTAAAAATTTAGGGGCCGTTTGGATTACAATAAATAAGTTGTTTTTTGCTTATAAAATGAAAAAATTAAAAAGTCAATATGGATAAACAAAATCTACCGACTTTTAAAACAGGAAATTATGGTCAAGGACAAAATTTCACAACGTTTTAGTCTTAAGGACAGATCTTCAATATTTTATCTTGAAGGACAACTTTATGTAGATATCAGTTTTTAGTTATTGATAGCAGTTTTTAGGTATCAGTTTGTAGTTATCGGTAGCAGTTTTTAGGTATCAGTTTTAGCTCGGTAGCAGTTTTGTTGTCTTTATGAATAATTTTGAAAAATGTTTGTCCTTATGAATAATTTTTAGAAAATGTTTGTCCTTATGGTAAAAATATTGAGGTCGTGTCCTTGAGGCAAAAAATATACAAATATTTGTCCTTTAAATTAATTCCCCCCTTTTAAAAGTCATTTTTCAACTTATTGCAAAAGCGTTTGTTTTTTTGCTTTTCGACTCACATAAGTCGATTTTTTATATAAAAAAAATTCTAAAAAAATGTATTTTCAAATTTGAAAATTTCACATTTCAAAATTCAAATTTAAAAATTTCGAAAATTCAAAATTCAAAAATTTCACAGTACAAAATTCAAATTTCAAATATCAAATTTTCAAAATTCAAAATTTAAAATTTTCGAATTTTGAATTTTAAAATTTGAAATTTCAAAATTTTGAACTTTAAAAATTCAAATTCCAATTTTCAAATTTAAATTTTCAAATTAAAACTTCAAGTTTCAAAATTCGAATTTTGAAATTTGTTAAAATTTGAAATTTTGAATTTGAAAATTTGAATTTTAAAATTCGAAATTTTAAAATTTCAATTTTGAATTTAAAAATTGAAAACTTTAAAATTTAAAATTTTGAAATTCGAAATTTCGAAATTTAAATTAGAAAATTTCGAATTTTGAAAATTTTAAATTTGAAATTTTGCAATTTTGGAAATTTCGAATTTTGAAATTCGAAAATTTTAAATTTGGAATTTAAATTTTGAAATTTTTGGAAATTTTGGATTTTGGAATTTTTGGAAATTTCGGATTTTGAAATTTTAAATTTTGAAATTTTTGGAAATTTCAAATTTTGAAATTTGAAATTTTGATATTTAAATTTTCAAATTTTTTATTTTGAATTTTGAAATTTCGAATTTTGAAAATTTGAATTTAAAAATTTTAAATTTTGAATTTTGAATTTTGAAAATTTTAAATTTGAAATTTTTGGAAATTTCGAATTTTGAAATTCGAAATTTTTATATTTTTAAATTTGAAATTTAAATTTTGAAATTTTTGGAAATTTTGGATTTTGAAATTTTTGGAAATTTCGAATTTTGAAATTTGAAATTTTGATATTTAGATTTTCAAATTTTTGATTTTGAATTTTGAAATTTTGAAATTTCGAATTTTGAAAATTTGAATTTTAAAATTCGAAATTTTAAATTTTCAATTTTGAATTTAAAAATTGAAAATTTTAAATTTTAAATTTTGAAATTCGAAATTTGAAATTTAAATTTGGAAATTTCGAATTTTAAAAATTTTAAATTTGAAATTTTTGGAAATTTCGAATTTTGAAATTCGAAATTTTTAACTTTTTAAATTTGAAATTTAAATTTTGAAATTTTTGGAAATTTTGGATTTTGAAATTTTTGGAAATTTTGATATTTAAATTTTCAAATTTTTGGAAATATCGAATTTGGAATTTGGAATTTGAAATTTGAAATTTAAATTTTGAAATTTTTGGAAATTTCGAATTTATAACTTGGAATTAGAAATTTTAATTGCAGTCTGAACAGAAAAAATAGCGGCTTCTATAGTCGGTGAAGTTCAAATATGAAGATGCAGTGGCCTGTTATTTTTTAAGAACAACTGTCAATTTTCATGAAAACTACATTGTATGTTTAAAATTCTTATTTTGCAAATTTATATTAAAATTTAATGTTTTTAATAAATGAGTAAATGGGTTACCCACTTATAACCCTTTTAAAAATGGGTCAACCCAACCCATAACTCATTTAATAAAATTCATAAATGGGTTGACCCAATCCACTTAAAAGTAGGGTAAATGGGTTGGGTTAATGGGTTGGGTCATATTTTGACAGGTCTACTCCAATTATTTGAATTATCATTATCTTATTAATTAATTAATGCTTCTAGCAGCTTTTCATCAATAATTGAGAATTCCTTTAATCCAATGCTGCTATAGCCTTTCAATCAGTAAATTACTAGTTATACATGTGCGTTCACATTACTCATCAACCTTGTTATGTATGTACTTACTGGATTAAACCTTGTTGTGCAGTTGCTTGGTAAACATTACTTATCAACCTTGTTGTGTAGTTACTGGTTTCCTTTTTTATTAATGTGACGACTGAAATGGATTTGTTAGGTTGAGTTGGCTGGTGGGTACTTGGTTTGTGTTTCTTACTTCAATTTCTGCAAATATGACTTGCCTTTGCTTGAGATTTTCTGCACTGTAGCGTGTGATGCTCGTTGTTCTCAGTCTTGTATTCTCTGACTGCTGGTCAGGTTGTTTTGATGTTGGTCAGCATCACCAGCAACCACCGGAGCTGATCAGTGACCTAAACTGCGTGCGTTTAGTCACCAATTCATCGATAGCACCAAGAAGCAAGAGGCAGCTGGTCAATAAAGTAAGCGCATTAAATATACTGGCAGGGTGCACATTTGACGTGCAAATGCACACCGCTGGTGGAGTCATGGGCATGCATGAAATATAGAACAATAGTGCAGCACCAGTTAGCTCCACTGGTCGAGACAAACCGATTGAACTCTTTTTTGTTATTTTGTATGCAAATTAGAGAGGAGGAAATGAAAATGTTAGTTAGGCTACTGATATCCGAAGTTAAAAGGTCCAGTTATCTGGTAATGATTTTCCAGGGATAAAAGATTGATCTTCTCATTTATTCTTTTTATGTTAAGCTTAAAACAATCTAATCCTCCTTATCCTACTGCGCATCATATTATTATATTTAATTTATCTAATTAAATCTCCTGAGTAACGCTAATAAAGATTAGAAATGTTATAGACTCCCATTTTAAAGAATTTCGTCTTCATAATTTAGTAAGGACTACGTAATAAGCATATTAATCATGCAAACATCTGTAATATCACCTAACAACAATACTAGTCTAGCGTGGTTAAGTGATGTAGCTTTGGTGTGAGAGGTCACAAGTTCGAAACTTGCCTAGCGTGATTCGAACGTTTATTGACATGTGACATGTTGTCACAATGATTTGTTGTATATAAAGTACCATTTCAAAAAAAAAAAAAAAAAAAAAAAAAAAAAAAAAAAAAAAAAAAAAAAAAAAACAATACTAGTCTACCCGATTGACAAAAAGTCTATATACAACAAGCATAAAGCATACCATCAAAACAATGCATGATAAGTCTCTTTAATTCTGTCTTCCATCTTCCAAGTACAGTATTTCTCGTTGTCACTCCATTAGACTTTCACTAACTTGATTGTCTTGTTTCTTAACATCTTCTCATCTCTTGTCACAACTCGCACTAGTTGCTTAACAAAATTTATATAAGCTTCCACTACTAAATCCTCCAATGCATCCAGAGCGATAGTAGTCATTGGATCATGTACATACTAAGATGAGAAATATGAAACACATTATGGAATTCTACCAAACTATTCGGTAATTCTATTCTATAAGGGAGATTCGGAATCCTCTCTATAATAGAAAATAATCCTACATATTTCATTGCTAATTTCCCTATCTTTCCAAACCATACCATGTCCTTTATCGGTGATACTTTAATAAAAACATGGTCTCTAACTAAGAACTCTAAATTCTTACGCTTTTTATCCACGTAACTTTTCTACCTAGAATGAGTTTCCTTCATCCGTACTCGGATCAACTCAATCTTTTATGTGGCTTCATTCATCATATTTGGACCATGAACTAATATGTCTTCAGTTTCCAACCAACATGCTAGTGATTTGCAGGACCTTCCATACAAAGTTTCAAAAGACGTCATCCCTATGCTAGTCTGATAACTATTATTATATGAAAACTCAACTAAGCGCAAATGGTCTTTCCATGGCCCACCAAAATCTAGTACACGAGCTCTCAACAAAACTTAAAGTACCTTATAGACTCTCTCTGTCTTCCCATCCATTCGCGAGTGATGGGTGGTACTTATCTTAAGCTTGATACCTAACACCTCTTGTAGACTCTTCTAAAATTTACTAGTAGACAAAGTATCTTGTAACTGCCTATACTACTAGGAATCCCATTCAGTCTAACAATGTTCTTCGTAAACAATTTAGATAATGCAGGCGTCGTCCTGATCGACTTAATGAGTATGAAATGTGCACTCTTGGTCGCTCTATCCAGTATAATCCAAATACGCTCATTTCACCTATACGACCCTAGCAGCCGTCAATAAAATCCATGGATATAGAATCTCATTTCCAAACGGTATATCTAAGGGCTGAAGCAATCCACTTAGCTTCTGATGTTTGGCTTTCTACTTATTGGAAATTCGCACGTTGCTTTACCTATAAGCCTACATCCCTTTTCATACATTCATAAAAAAAACTTCACTTCAAATCTCGATACATCTTACTTCCTCCCGGATGAATAGTAAACTTCGATCGATGACAGTCTCTAACAACTTCCTTAGGTCACCATTATCTGGAACACATAACTGTCCCTTCTTCCTTAACCATCCCTTCTAGTCAAAACTAAAATCTTTCAAATCATCAATCTCTGTTCCACCCTTCAAATTTCTATCTGTTCAGCTAATAATGGATCATCTCTCAACTTAGATGTAACCCTTTTAATCAGTACTGGTCGAACTTCTAAATAAGACAATATAGCAGTATTCTGACTAAAACTAGCAGTCGGTCTTAACTGCATATTACAAGCAGTCAAAGCCTCTAAATCCTTCCATTCTGCCAACCTAGCTAACATCACATTTTAATGTTTTCTGCTAAGTGCATCTGTCACTCTATTTCCTTTTTCTGGTGTATAATCAATACCGAAATTATAAGCCACTAAAAATTCCCGCCACCTCTGCTATCTCAACTCCTTCTGAGACCTAAAGACTTGTGATCTGGATATAACTTGAATCTTCTCCCAGTAGATAGTTCCTTCACACTTTCAGAGCAAAGATCACGACTGTTAACTCCAAATCATGAGTCAGATACCTCATTTCATGTGGTCTAAGCTATCGAGAAACATAGGTAATTGCTTTTTTCATTTGCATCAACACGTCCCCTAATTATGTTCTACACACGTCTGTATACCCACCAAATCTTGATTCCCATCTAGAACAATTAACATGGATGCATTGTCAATAAATGCTCTAGCTTCTAGAACGCTTCCTAAATTTACTAGACCGAATAAATTTCATGCCCTTTCTGGTTAGTTTAGTCAGAGGTTCTACTATTTGAGTGAAATTCCTTATGAATCTCCAGTAATAGCCGACTAATCCTAGAAATTTTTTCCATCTTTGTCATCTTTTTTGGTCTCTTTCAACTGTTTACAACTTCGATCTTAGCTGAATCAACTGACAATCCTTCTTCTAAGACTACATAACTAAGAAACTTAACTTCTTCTTCCGAAATAACATTTTGAAAACTTTGATTTTAGTTGATGTTGCCTCAACATCTCAAGCACTATTATAAGATGAATCTCATAGTCTCTTTCATTCTTAGAATATACCAAAATGTCACTATAAACACCAACATGAACCTTTCCAAGTGCTCGTGGAAAAATGGTTCATTAAGTCCACAAAGAAAGCAAGCATATTACTCAACCTGAGTGGCATTACTAATCACTCGTACGAACCATATCTTATTCGAAAGACCATTAATGAAATGCTATCCTCCGACACCCTTAATTGATGGAACCCTATCGCCAAATCCATTTGGGAAAATATCTTGTCTCCACTCAATTGATCAAATAAACCATCGATTCACGACAAAGGAAATCTATTCTTTATTGTCTCCTCATTCAACTTATGATAGTTAATACAAATCTCAATAACCCGTCTGGTTTCTTCACAAACACCGCGACCGTTCCCCAAGGGAAACTGCATGGTCTAATACAAAATTTTCCTTCTAAGTCCGCTATCTGCACCTTTAACTCCATCTTGGTAGGTGTCATTCTGCTAGATGGTCTACTCATGGGTTCAGCTCCAGATAGAAGATCTATTCGAAACTCAATAGCTCGTTTCGATGGTAGTCATGTCACTGGCTCAAAAATATATGCAAATTCTCTTAGAACTAGAACTCGACTTATCTCGTCTTCCACCTTTGGTGCACCCAATATAGCAAACATCTAATCTCGAATTGTAACTTGAGTATATAATTCAGTAGCTACTATCAAAGTGTCTCAATTATATTTTCTTGTCCTCGCAAAATATCCTAGCATAATATTTTTCTAACCAATCCATACCCAAAATAACCTCAAAGTCCACAAAATTAAACATATACAAACTGTTGGCAAAAGCATGACCTAAAGATTCAAAATCTAAATGGTCATATCTCATCCCCAGAGTTGCATATCCTCCTATTGGATTTGCAATCCTTAAGAAAGTAACAAGGTATGATGGTCTTAGATCTAATTTATCTAAAAAATAATAAGAGATAAAAAAATGTGATGCACCCATATTAAACAATACTCTTACTAGTATGCCATGAATCGAAAGCATACCTTCCATCACAGACTTTCCTTTTCCAAAAGCAGTCGGTCGTGATGCAAACGGCTCTAAAGCAAAAACTTTTTATTTATTAGTCTTGGCCAGTTTTGGGCATTGTTTCTTGTAATGCCCCACCTGGACGCGATTAAAACACTTCACATTTTTTCTCTACAATATTCTTTCCCTTTCCAGACCGACATGTATGAGAAAAGTGCCCATTCTTGTCACACTTAAACCATACAAGATCACCTTTTCCTTTCTTGGTAGCTCGGTCCTTCTGAGCTCCCTTCTTCTTGAAATTTTTTTGAAAGACATATTTATCAGATTTTTTACATTATTTTCATAAATGTCCCAAGTCTGGAAAATTAGGAACAACATACAAATCTAAAAAAAATTCACGATATTTTTATTTGTATTTCTAATGTATATAATGAAGTTAACAAAAAACTGCAAACCCTAATTAGAAAACGAAAGTTTACTCTTTAATCAATCAAAAGTACAACCCTTTAAAGAATTTTTAGCTTCAATTTGTTTATACTTGTGTTATTCGATTGTTGATGACACGTTGGTGAATTGACTTAAAAGCCCAATTTTCTCGATGTTTATTACATTACTTCACCGAAATCTGATAAATCTTTGCTTGAATATTCTCGATTCTTCCTTTCGTGATTCTCAAAGGTTGATCATTTGAGATTATCGACTCCGCTACTATATTGTTGCAAAAGTTTGCTTTGCCTTATATTCGAGTTTGATTACAAGCCATGCTTATGTTAAAATGAATAAAATGTCAATAATGCGGGAGATAAGGAGGAAATGTCTTTGTTTAGCCAGTGAGTAGTTAAGAACGTGGGCATTCGTAATGACAAAATATTCATATCATCTGTTTGAACTTTAAAGGACATTTTGGATATTTCAAAAGCTTCAAAATAGATATCCCTATTATATATAGACATAGGTAAGAAAAATTATTAACAAAATTTGTACAAGCCTAATATTTCAAAAGCATCAAAACTGGATAACCCCAAGTCAAAAGCAAATAAAACCATCGATACTAAAGTCCAGCCCACAACGCCCACTCAATCCAACCCACCCCTCTCCATTTCTTTGAGATAAATCCTTCTGCCACATAAGCCCTTATTCATTCTAAAAAAACAAAAGACTACCGCATCTTCTCTGCTTGATTAGCTCAAACTTTTACCGATTCCTCAATCTCCATTTTCACGAGATTTCCCTCACACTGTTTTCTTAACAGATACTATACTGCCATCAACATTAACAAACCTTGATACATAAGATATCACTTTGATGATCAAAGTTTGACGTAATCTTCTTCGCTGGTGTACGACCATTGATTTTTCAAAACAAGCCGACTTAAAAACTAATATTTTTCGATTTTAGTTAGTTATTGGACTTACTAAAGTTGTGTTTTTCTATTTATTTTTCGTATGTTAACTAGAATATATTATCCATCCGAAATAATCGTTGATATTAATTTCGATATTTTATTTTCTGTTTGTAAATTAGACCAGATTTCTACCTCTACATCCATAAAATCATCGACTTATAACAGAAGGTTTCCTTTCTTTTAGAAGCCATTTTCTCGTTCATTGATTTAAGGAGTTAATTCTTTTTTCTTTATGCACGATCAATTTTGATTTTACTTCTTAAAAAAATAGTTTTTTTAAAGGCTTATACTTTTTTTTTGTTAATGCATTAAGTTATATTAAATTTCAATTCACAAGTACAGGCCACTAGCATATACATATACGTTTTTAAAGGCTTATACTTTTTTTGTTAAGGTTGAGTTGGCTGGTGGGTACTTGGTTTGTGTTTCTTACTTCAATTTCTACAAATATGACTTGCCTTTGCTTGAGATTTTCTGCACTGTAGCATGTGATGCTTGTTGTTCTTAGTCTTCTATTCTTTGACTGCTGATCAGGTTGTTTTGATGTTGGTCTATCACACAACCAGGCCACCGGCATCACCAGCGATCAACGGAGCTGATAAGTGACCTAAACTGCAAGGGTTTAGTCGCAAATTCATTGGTAGCACCAAGAAGCAAGAGGCAGCTGGTCAATAAAGTAAGCGCATTAAATATACAGGCAGGGTGCACATTTGACGTGCAAATGCACACCGTTGGTGGAGTAATGGGCATGCATGAAATATAGAACAATAGTGCAGCACCAGTTAGCTCCACTGGTCTGAGACAAACCGATTAAACTCTTTTTTGTTATTTTGTATGCAAATTAGAAAGGAGGAAATGAAAATGTTAGTTACGCTACTGATACCCAAAGTTAAAAGGTCCAGTTATTTGGTAATGATTTTCCAGTTAGACGCTAATGTTAATTGATACCAATTAAATCATCAACGAATCGAAACCAAGCAAGATCCGAGTTCGAACAAGCATAAAATGATAGATTTCATTATTATTCAACTTAGATTAGACAATGGACATAGTTGAGATTTGATGGAGAATGATTTCCTTAGTTTTCGATTGGATTGTTGTAAAAAATGAGAATGAATGGGAGAGGGAGGGTTCAAGGGATAAAAGATTGATCTATTCCTATTTTCCCTTCTCATTTATTCTTTTTATGTTAAGTTTAAAACAATCTAATTCTCCTTATCCTACTGCTCATAATATTATTATATTTAATTTATCTAATTAAATCTCGTGAGTAACGCTAATAAAGATTAGAAATTTTATAGACTCTTCTCTTAAAGAATTTCGTCCTCATAATTTAGTAAGGACTATATAATAAGCATATTAATAATGCAAACATCTATAATATCACCTAACAACAATACTAGCCTACCCGACTGACCAAAAGTCTATATACAACAAGTATAAAACATACCATCAAAACAATGCATGATAAGTCTCTTTAATTCCGTCTTCCATCTCCCAAGTATAGTATTTCTCATTGTCACTCCATTAGACTTTCACTAACTTGATTATCTTGTTTCTTAACATCTTCTCATCTCTTGCCACAACTCGCACTGGTTGCGTGAAAAAATTTTATATATGCTTCCACTACTAAATCCTACAATGCATCTAGAGCGATAGTAGTCATTGGAACATGTACATGTTTGGCGTCGTCCTGATGTTGATGGTATTGCCTGAATTCTGTTCTGGTTGTGGAATTTCTTTTTTATATTTTCATGATATTGTTGCGGTGATGATATAATGATATGATAATTTTTAGGCTATGGTGGTGATTATTCCTGTTTGGAATTTGTTTGAGGAAAATTGTTCTGGATTTGTTAGGTGTAGTTGGCTGGTGGGTACTTGGTTTGTGTTTCTTACTTCAATTTCTGAAAAAATGACTTGCCTTTGCTTGAGATTTTCTGTACCATAGTGTGTAATGCTTGTTGTTCTCTGACCTCTATTCTCTGACCGCTGATCAGGTTGTTTTGATGTTGGTGTGTTACACATCCAGGCCACTAGCATCACCAACGACCGCTTGAGTTGATCAGTGACCTAAACTGTGAGCGTTTAGTCGCCAATTCATCGGTAGCACCAAAAAGCAAGAGGCACTTGGTCAATAAAATAAGCACATTAATATATAGGAGGTGCACATTTGATGTAACACCCCAGATTTTGATAACATTCCTTAGTATATTTAATTAGATAATTAAATAAAATAATGTGTCAATTAGAGCGTTGAGATTTGATTTTATTAAAAGGGGCAGCCGTGCCATTAACAAGTGAAACCAAAAGGGTTTTAAAATGAATTAGAGGATGAGTAAATTAGGAAAGAGGCCATTCCTATATCTTCTCCCATAGCCATGTATTATGCACGTTCACTTCATTTTATTTCATTTTCAAAATTTAAAAGAAAGCAAGGACGACCATCACTAATAAGAAAAGAGGAAAAAGAAAGAAGAAAGCTAGGATGAAGCTAATACAAATCAAATCTAATCATATCTCAATCTCTTTAATCGCTAAGCCTAAGGTGAATAATGTTTTCAATATATTGCCATGTTTCGAGTGATTGATTGTTTGTATATACTTGTTGATGAATCATACATGTTCATATAGAATTTTATGATACGTTTTAATGTAAACCCTATTAAATGACATCTTTATGTCTTGTGAATATTTATTTAGATCAGAAAATAAGTTTTGGAGATGGGTTTCAATTTTAAATTTTTTTGGAATTAAAGTGGAATTTATATGAATTTTCTAGTAAAGAAAATGTTATTTTGGGTTATAAATTATTACGGGTAAATAAATAATTATTTGGATCGAAATTTTTTATATGTTAGAGAACATATATAATTTGATTTACTGAAATTTTTTCAGATTTTTCCTAAGAGTTTTAATGGTTATATAAAATTATATAAGGTATGAGACTTAAGTGTTTTATATAATTATGGGGGAGAAGGGGGTTTTGTAAAATGGTTAATTTGCCAAAAATGGAAAGTCAGCAGCACTTTTGAAAAGAAAAACCTGGCAACCAATTAGATTTAGACAAACAAGGTAGGTTAAGTACAAAAGAATTATTTTAAAGTATGAATAAATAGCCTTTTTACTATTTCGTCTCCTTCAGCACATAGGTTCCGCCTCCATACTTGACACAGCCGAAACCAATGCATATGGTATCAGGTAACTAGTATGTAATGAATCGAAAGAAGGCGAAAGGTATAGGGTCAAAATCAGGGGGTTCTGAAAGAGATGGGGCTTTGCTTTGGTTTCAAAGGAAAAGAATGCCTGCTTGCTTTCGACTAAGTTGCTTTCGACATAGTTAGCTTTCGACTAAGTCAAATAGTTTAAAAGGAATGGTATCGGTTGGGTTGCTCTTTTATTTTAAATGATTGCTTTCGACATGGTCGAAGCCTTTAGCTGCCACTTTCTACCTTTTAATTCAGATGGTTTCGAAGGGGCCCCTTTTGTTTTCTAAAATTAGACCACCTCTCCATTGTTTTCAAAAGGATGGTTTTGACACTATATTTTATGACTTAGGAATGGTTTCGAAACAACTGCTTTCGACTTAGATGATTTTAAATGCCTTTTTTCTTTTAAATGAAGTATAGCCCAAAATTGATTTTGAAAGAGAGGATTTGAATGGTTTCAAAAGGTTCTTTTGACTTTAATGGGTTTATGTCATTTTGCTCTACTTGAAGGCATAATCAAAATGATTTTAATCGAAACGTGATTCGACGTAGCCAACTTTGAAACTGTTTTGAAAAGTTTTCACGTGTTTTAAATTGAACCCAAATGCTTTTGGAAGGTTTATGCACTACAATAAAAATACCCTATTACAACACCATTTTTACAACGGTCTTTAAATGCCTGTTGTAATAGAACTCTATCACAAGCGATTTTATTAGGCTTGTTGTAATAAATAGTACTTTTTAACAACTCTTTTTTTTTTGCACTTGTAATAGACATCTATTATAATATTTTTTATTTGTCTATTGTAATATATGCCTATTACAATTATTTTATACCCATTGTAATGGATATCAGTTTTCATTTTTGTTTGTCCATTGTAATAGATGCATATTATAACAATTTTCTTTTGTCCATTGAAATAGATTCCAATTTTAACAATTCTTTTTTTTGCTAGTTGTAATATATATATATATATATATATATATATATATATATATCACAACCTTTTTAGTTTACCAATTGTAGCAGATACCAATTTTCATCAACTCTTAACCGTTCATCGGCATCATCGATTATTTTTAATAATTAATTTGTAATATGAAATAATTACAAATATTAATAATCATTATTCAATAATTAGTATAAGAATTAACTAATAATTAATAAATCAAGAAATAAAAAGCAATATTTAATGATTATCATTAAATAATTAATGTTAGATAATTAACAATTAACGATTAAAATGAATATTTAATAGTGAAAATAAGGGACACTTCACTGAAATCAAACTTAATACACAATACATCCTCCTCAAAAAATAATATAAATTACATCTCTATTTTCAAATATTACAATTTTCTTTCCTACAACACCCCTCTTCTCCATTGAAGCAATGTTGATTCTTCATATGTGGATGTTATTCTCACATACATAATTAAAATATGTACCCCATTAATTATCAATCTTCAAAACACAATGACTTTTTGTACAAATGACGGAGTAACAAACTATTTTCACCATCAAATTACAAATTTTATTTTATTTCTGATGAGTGGCATGTGCATATGTAACAACAACGGCATGACAAGTTATTCGCCCGCGCGCCCTTGTCCAAAGGTGGAGTTCACGGTGGAGTCCCAAAAAAAATTAAATTGATGTTTTTCAAATTTTCTGCAATTATATCGTTTGATTGCAGACAATTCAGCAATTATATATAATAATTGCGGAAATGTCCAAACTTTTAGCTCCGATGAAAGTTTAAATCCAAACTTTGGGCTCCAAAACCCCAATTTTTGGCTCCAACGTCCATAATTCTTTTCACCTCTTATCGTATCATTCCTTATCCTTTCATGTATTCTTCCCTTATTAGATCCACAGATCTTCCCGAGATCCCCAAAACATGACACATTCTCCATCATCAAATCCACAAACAATCACCACAGAGCTCAAATCCAAATCGATCACAAACAATCATCAGTTTTATTGTAGTTGTTAACCTTTTTAATTTGACATCATCTTTATTAACTATTAAATATAATCGTCTATGAAATGGAATGTAAACTATATTTAGTTTAAAACTGTGTTATCATGTCTGCTAATATCATGTTTTTTTATTTTCAAAATGTGTAAATGTACATATGGAAAGTTAGGTCCGGTCAAGATAAAAGTTTCTGATAATATTTGTTACTGGTCCCATTTTGGTTAGCACATTACTTTCCCTCCTTGTTTCCTCCTAAACTTTATTTCCCACTTATCCTTCTTCTTAGTTTTCAATTTGCACAGCCACTATCTCAAACCAAAATATAACTCCACATTCCTCCGCACAGCTTCATCGCCTCCTCCATTGAGTTCCTCCCCTCGTTCTCGTAAATCTTTATTTGCCCATCCGTTAGAAAGTAAACCTTACTTCCGCTCCATCTCCTTCTCATAGTACAAAACTCTTTCCCTTCAATTATTTTCTTCTATAGGGAATGCCGCAGCGAAATGAGACGGTTCACTACTGAGCTAATCGGACGGCGACGGAAGGAGTCCGTGTGCCGCACACATCACCGCAAGCATGCTTATCGATTAGCTCCTTTTGATTTCTCAATCTTCTTTCCTTTCTCTCAGTAAAAATCCCAATTTATTTTTTGCAATAGTGGAAGAAATTACAGCTAATACACTTGATTCCTCTGGATCTGAGTGCAAAACCCTAGTTCATAGCTCCTGTGAACTCGGGCGACTGCTAGGGCATGGAACGTTTGCGAATGTGTATTTGGCAAGAAATATGAAGATGAATTTGAACATCGCCATGAAAATCGTGGCGAAAGAGAACGTTATACAAGTAAACATGATGGGCAGGTTAAGAGAGAGATTTCGGCGATGAAAATGGTTTCGCACCCTAATATAGTGGAGTTGCATGAAGTTATGGCAACGAAATCAAAGATTTTCTTGGTGATGGAACTTATGAGCGGAGAGTTGTTTTCGAGGATTGCAAAGCATGGGAGGCTGAAGGAGGAATGTGCTAAGCACTATTTCAAATAGCTTGTGTCTGCCATTGATTTTTGTCATAGTCGTGGTGTTTGTCTTAGGATTTGAAGCCCGAGAATCTATTACTGGACGATCAAGGTGTGCAACAGTTGTTCAATAATTTTTTGATTATTGAACATTGATTGAAATAGCACTTTGTTTTATTCCATTTTGAAATAGCACTTTGTTTTATTCCATTTTATTGTCAAAATGCAATACATAGTTAAATCTAGCTAGTTCAATGCATGCATAAACAGTGCTAAACTTGATATTATAGATGCTGCAAATCGCTAATGGTTACAAATATGAAGAGTTATATTATGCTTTCAAAATTCAATTCCAAACTACTATCTTGTTCAAACATAAATTTTTTTTAACATATCTAGTGTGTTGATTCATGTTGTTCAGATCTTAAAGTCTATGTATTAAATTATAGGATGACAACATGGTAGCCATGTACAAAAAGTCCTTGTAAGAAGAAAGCAAGAGAAAACCATGTTACTTGGTGAAGAACCTGAGAAAGGATCCGCTTTAACACAAGTAAGTTATATGTTAAGTCTTGAATTTGAGACTTAAATGCACTGGTATCTTTTTGTGGTTTTTTTTATATATTCTCACTTATTCTCTCATTTGTTGCACTGATATCTACTTTCAATTTGCGTGATGCTTTTATCTACTTCGTGTGCACTTTTCATCTTTGCGTGTGTTTTTTAGATGGTATAATTGAATCTACTTTTCATCTTTATGTGCACTTTTGTCTACTTTTGTAGTTATAGTTTTCTTCCATTGTGCATGCAGTACTATTGATAGATGAAGAAATTGAAATGGATGCTTCGTGTTTTGTCGCACAATCATGTGAAGTAGCTGCAAGCATAGTTTTCATAATCCGATCCTACCGCGGTTGAACCGCGAATAACCCCGAGCCGTGGGGGTCAAAGGCCGGAAACTCAATCAAACCTCCTTCACGCAAGAACCTTGGTTCGACATTTGAATTGACGGTTTAACCCTTCATTTGTACACGGTTGAACTCTTTCATATGCGCAATTTCTTCATTTCTAAATATGTTTCCAAATCTCCGTCCGATTTATATTCGTAATTAGTGCAGCTAGTGTAATAAATTTTATTTAATTTTTCATATTTGAATTAATGTGTGGATTTTGAATTAATATCGTATATATTTATTGAAGATGTTGATTTATTGTGTACTTATGGTTGATACGTTGCATCTAAATGTATTAATTTTCAAAAAAAATTATGTGCGGTTCTTGACGGTTCGACCGGTCGAACCTTCGAAACCTCGAATCTTGAGTCCTCACGGTTTGATTCACGGCCCGGTTATGAAAACATTGGCTGCAAGACTAATGAAAAATATGGATACTCCAAGCAGTAGCGGTGTCAATTGAGTTGTAATAATTTAATAATAATAATTATTATTATTACAACCTACAATTATATATTGGACCCGATTCACATGTTATGTTGCTCTTTCTTCTACAAAATATCTCATATACTTCATGTTTTGATGGCAGTTGGAGCTGTTTCTAAGTTTTGCTACTGCTTGCCTTTCTCTTTACTCCTTAATTGCTGGAGTTTTTGGCATGAATATTCCTTACTCATGGAATGATGGTCATGGCTATATATTTAAATGGGTATGTTTCTGCTGTTGATGATCAACCATACATTACAACATCATATTTTTCTTATTCGCCATATATTGATGTTTGCTTACTTCAACATTGAATTGGGAAACACATAGATCATTTTCTTAATTCTAAAATTATAGTTTTCATTCTTTATCTCACAGTTTTGCTTGAGTATACATGAAAGGTGGATGAAAAATCAAATGATTTCTCATATTTGTATATGAATTTACTTTCAATGATTACGTATATAGTTCACTTAAACTAATTTTTTCTACAAATTCTAGAGCTAAATTTTTAGATGATGCACATATATAAGTTTAGTCTATATAGCTATAAAATCACCATGAGTTTTACTTTATTACCATGAATTTTCCTAATTAGTTTATTTTCCACTCATTGTCATAAATACCAATGGTAAAAAAAAATTTCACTTGCTAACATTTCAATATGCATATGTTTTTTTTAATTGTTTTTGCATTGTACTGGATTGAAAAATTCGTGATTTGTATGAACAGATCGTTGCTGAAAGAGCTGATGCGGGGGTTCAAGATGCTAAAGTTCAAGGGCTAAGGCATACATAGTTAGATGAATCATATATTCATTATATTTCCATTGTTTTGGTAGATATGTATATATTTCTTCTGTAGGATTTGTATTATAAAAGACTAAGAATACATGAATCATTTTGACATTTAGAAATATAAAACTTTTTTTTATTTTTAAACAATATAAATGAATATGTTTATTATCGGTACAATATTTTGCTTTCAATGGCAAATTTATTTTAAATTTGTGAGCGTACTATAATAGTATTTACATTTTTTTTCTTATTTGAATTTTTTTAACAACGGGCAAAAACAATTGTAAAAGACCCTATTGTAATGGACAAAAACAGTTATAAATCATGCTATTGCAATGGGCAAAAACATATGTAAATGATGCTATTGTAACAGCTAGGGACCGTTGTAAAAAAATCTACTACAACGGGCTTTTACAACGGTTTCAAACCGTTGTAAAATCTTCTACATCTATTACAACACCGCCTAATAAGACGTGTGCTGGTCCTTTGCGAAATCCCTATTACAACGGGTATTAACCATTGTAAAAGGGTATTTTTGTTGTAGTGAGGTTCAATGTTTTCGAAATGTTTTAAAAGAGGTTTCGAATGGGTGGTTCCCCAGAGGTTTCGAAGTAGTCGAAATGCGTAATTTTCTGATGGTTTCGAAAGGAAAGGTTTTTTCCAATGGTTTCAAAAGGCAATGTTTGAAGGTTTTAAAAGAATGACGTCTAAGGTTTTAAAGCTTCCGAAATGAAGATTTTCTTTTTTTAAATGCAAGCAACTAACAATGCAAATCAAATAAAAATAAGTGGTAAGAGCACGATACCAGAGCGTGCAAAATTGTTAGCAATTTATTTTAAAAGCAGCAAATTATTTTTTAAGCAAGCAAGCAGTTATTTTTTTGACGGACTAAGCAAAGCAATCAACTTATTCTTCCTTATTTGCTTCTGCAATATGAAAATAAAAATAAGATACACACACACAGAGTATTTCTTTTAAAATAAATTTATCAAAGAAGAAACGAAAACAAGCGAAAAACAAAACAACCGAGAATAAAATATTCTTGAAGAAATATCTTTAAATATTTTCCTAAAGAGGTAGTCTATATGTTATATCATACATCATGAAAGATATAAATAAGGTGTGGAACAAACCTGTATGTGTAACCAATATAATTTCTTATTGTTATAACATTTTAAGAGTCTAGAAGATACTCTTATTTATGTTGTAAATTAATGTTCAAAAGTAATATTAAAGATATAATTAAGGAATAAAATTGTTGTCTCTCCCATGACATCTGCTTTCTTTTATTTCATAGCAAAATTCCCTTTCTCAACCAAAAAAAAAAAAAAACAACGGAAGAAATTAACCTCCGCCTCTTTCTCAAAGAATCAAATCCAATTCACGTTTTGAAATTAAACTTCGCCACCAAATCCAATTCACGTTTTGAAATTCGCGAGCTAGTTCACGGATTGATTCGTAGTTCGAGGTGAGTTGATTTTGATGAGGATGCAGTTCGGTTGTAGTTTGATTCTCGTCCTTTGGGTTCGACTGGCGTGGTCGTGTGGGTTACGGATGGAGGTTTGTGGATGTGCAGGAAATGGGAAAGAGGATGGTTTGTTGTGATGTAGATGATGGAGTTGCTGCAATGACTGACAGTGTGTCCGTTGATGGCAATACTAGGCAATGGCAGTGTTGTAGAGTGACTGTGTGGAGTTCAGGAGCAGATGCTGATGGATGGTGACTAAGTAGAAGGAGTTATGGTTTGACGTAGTAGAGCAAGTGTGACTTGTTTGTCAGGTTGATTTATGGTAGCAGTGATTTGGTTGTATGCTTGTGGAGTTAGTAACTGAAGTGTTGTTGAGGAATGTAACAGTGCAATGAAGTAGCAGTAATGAGCAGTAATGAAGTAAGGCAGTAGGATAGGAGTTGTCGAATGGCAGTGGCAGGTTGTGGTGGCTGTTTAGTGAAGGAGAGTGTTGAACTGTGGCTGATGATGTAGGTTGTGCAGATATGTGTCGACGGTGAAGATGGTTGAACTGTGCACTGTGCAAATGTGTGTTGACAATGGCTACTATGCTATGGTTGTTGGAAGGAGGATCAGTGGAATGTTGTTGATAGTCAAGCAATGCAGTGATGTAAGATTGATGATGTTGCAGCAGTGTTTGAATAGAGGTAGTGGGCAGTTGTTTATGGCAGTTTTTTTATATTGTCATATGCACTGGTTTGTATGGTTTGTGGAAGTGCAACAGAGTTGCTGCTATTGTATGGGAGTCTGTTATTTGGCAAGCAAGCGGCAGAGAGTTGCAGAGAAGTGTTGATTTGTGTGTCAGTTAATGAAGTAGTTGGATCAAGGGGCAAGTGAGGATGTCGAGGAGGACTTTGCTGGATGTGGCAATGTGAAGGAAGGGGCTCTGTGCAGTAATGTGGTCAGTTGATGCAGGTCAGCAGTGGGTAGAAAGTGGTTGTAGAAATGATGTGGTGGTCAGGTTGACAATGTGGTAGTTGTTAGGGATGTAGTTTAGTTTGTGGTATAGTCTGGGTGGTTGTATGAAACAGCAACGTGATGCACGGTTGTGTGCACACTTGCACAATTTTGGAGATGTAAAACAGAAATGTATGTTGAAATGAACTGGAAATAAAATTGTAAATGAAATGGAAATATTTTTTTCGAAATGAACTTGTTTAATTTTTTTTTAAAATATGAAAATGCAAATGGAAAAACAATAAGAAAAACAAGCACACGAATAAAATGTTACAAAAATCACACGCAAACACAACGCTAATTTTTTTTGATGCAATACACACAAAACAAACAAATAATTCGAAAAATAGAAATTAAAATCAAAGCAAATTTCTCGACAACGACGTCAAAATCTTGTTCGGATGACGGAAATACTATCGGTTAGAACACCGTCGATCGAATTTATAATAAAACTAACCGCAAGCGCACAGTGACAATTTTAGTATGTTGCGAGTACAGGTTGATCCGCAGGGAATTGTTAAATTTTAAATTTCTATTCAATCAAATTAAACCAAGGCTTGAGAGTGTTAAGCTAAAAATGTAGAAAAATCAGCAAAAGAAAATAGATAAAAATATGACAATAGAAGACAATTGAAGAGGTTTAGCCTGTCATATTTATTATCATATCAACAATTATAGCATGCAACATGAAATAAAAATAAGAGAAAAAGAGATCTAAATGAAAAGAGTGCTAATTAAAAATGAAATAAAAAAATAATCTACTTGCATGAAAAATAAACTAATTACTAACATGAAAGGAAAAGAGCATGTAAATAAAAGAGAACATTAATTACATTGCATAAAAAAGAAAAAAATTCATGAAAAGAAAATGGCTAAGTAGCAATGGAAAAAGAAAGCTTTGATTTATTTGTGAGCCTAAATTAAACTAAACAGGCTATGCAAAGAGATGAGGGTTACATGAACATATGGAGTATTTATACATGTTTTAAAACCCTAATCCACTTTTTTGGAGAATACCCAAACTACCGCTTAGGAAGTGCGGTCACTAAGTTATCATTAGCATGAGATAATCATGCATTAAGTGTGCGTGAAATTCTAATGGCCA
This sequence comes from Allium cepa, assembly GCA_030765085.1. NCBI lineage: Eukaryota > Viridiplantae > Streptophyta > Magnoliopsida > Asparagales > Amaryllidaceae > Allium > Allium cepa. The sequence goes on along the minus strand of CM060946.1, from coordinate 99,424,519 downwards.
TTAGCATGTGCATTAGCTCCTAATTTGTACATCAAGGTAGGTGGGTAGACGGGGTCCCCTATGATACATGAAATGAATTGTTTTCATCTTCATTTGTTTCTCTTTAATCTTATGCGTACATATATCTTCATGAAACCACATGCATTTGAATCAAATTTCTGCAAAAAATGATAAACATGTCCAAGTAATTTCTCAAATAATATATGCACAAAAATGACCATTTTGCCCCTATGTAAAGATAAATGTGCGACGATTTGAAAATGATTTGAATTTTGGTTTAAAGTGTAAAAACGCCCTAATACGATCATTTATTTAATTAAATTCGATAAAATATGAAAGTAAAAATATGCATATTTACGTGCACATCACAGCATTGTCTAGCCTTCAGAATCAATAGTTGTAGGTTGGTTGGTTCTAACTAGAATCGATGGTGCAACTAGAGCAGTAGAGGATGCAGCTTCAGAAGGAGTAGATGATCCTACATCAGGTTTGAGGTAGGGTGATCGACGAGTCACTATAAATAATAGAACTTGGCATTTAACACGGTTAGGTAAATTTAACTTAGAATATAATACCTATGTGACCAATACCCAGAATCCAAAGGAAGTCGACGTATGTAGACTGATCGAATTCTGGCTATTGACTGGGGCAAGTTGTAACATCCCCCATCTAGAGGCCTAAAGTTAAGCACTACAGATGCTGCAGTCATTTATAGTATTAACTTTCGGCGACTAAATACGGCTATGTTAGTGGTAACTATAATATCAAAAGTACTTGAGTATGAAACAAATCGCAGATTTCAAAACAACAATTTTTCCATTACATTTCAAAGCATATGTTCCATATTCAGATTACATAATCCCAAAACGTTTCCCAAGCAATGATAAAATGAACTTATTACAAAATACACCTAGAGTGACATATAAAGATGCCTCCTTGGATATACAGACTCGCAACTAACTTAATACACAACGGAAATACCAACAAAACAAGGAGCTGCAACTCCTAGAAATATTTTCATAAGAAATATTTAAACTTTATAATATTTCAAGAACATATTGGAATACAAATAGTTATACTAGAATACTAATTTAAAATTAATTAAAGAGTTAATTGACTAAAATTAATTGGATAAGATTTAATTAATGATATATTATACGTAAGACTATCATATAAGTAAAATGAAATATAAAAGTTATATAACAATAAAACTTATATGATATGTGTATAAACTAAATGTGGAACATTAAAGAAACCCAAAGAGACTTGAGAAATAAATAAATATGTAAATGTACATATACCGTTATTTTTGACGTGTCTGACACTTGAATCGCTGGGGTATTTTATAAGAAATATATAATTTTATAAGTCGATGTCACTCAATATATATATTGAAGATTATGAATCTTCAATATAATGATGTCCTATACCATAAATATATTAATAAATTACTTACGTGCTCCTTAATTGTTGAGCAAACTCAAGCTAGGGATGTTATGCGTAGTATTATTAATATATTGAACAAATGAGGTAAAATAACTATATGTATTAGTTGAGCAAACTCAAGATACATATACTATACATAGGCCACACGATATGGTATGTATGAGTGAATAATCTCTTTTGATTTGTTGAGCATACTCTAGGTCGAAATGAGATTAGAACAAGGAAAAATGGGTTAGAAGTTACATGTGATACAACCGATAAGGGGTTATCCATCCTTTATGGGGCTATGATTTGCTGAGCAAACTCAAGGCCAGAATACCAAAACAAACGAGTCCTAACACCCACTAGTGAAGTTGTAAGACTTCTATGTTTCATCTTAGGCTTTAGAGAAACATAAAAGACTAGTGGGAGCCTTATTAGAAAAATGAAATGGTAACATTTAGCATTTCTAATATTGTGAACATATGCTATATAATGTTATAATTATCTACAACGGTAAATTTGTGCATATAATATGATTGATAAAACTTTTGTCAGCTAACATATATATAAACAAACTGAGTTGAAAGTTGACAAATATAAATATAATATATACTTACTAATATTTCTAATTGCATGTTATATAATGTTTCTATACTCATGTAAGTGCCTAATTTCAATTAATTAATACATTTGTAAATTGGTCACTTATATGTTTATTTTGTTTAGACCATGAATTGGATTTTATAAGTTTTTGAACTCTAAATGCAATTCAAGACTATGGATATTTGATTCATGTACTTTCACATATAAATGTTATATGGTGAACAGTCATTGTTTGCGTACTACAATGTTTCGATGAATGTAGTTCATTCGAAGTAAGCCAATAAACAATATTTTAAGATCATGTATTCAACTAGAATGATTTCAAAAGGATCAAATCGTGTTAATATAACACAAGACCATAAACTACGAGATACATCTAAGAACTCAATCATTGAAATGTCATCTTGATCGGTTTACATAAAGTGCAACATATTTGATGTCCTAAATGTTAAGAATATTCAAATGCGCTTTTGTAAAAAGTTTGTTATGATATTGTAGTAAGGTTTTCTTTTGAATAGTTTGGCCATTTGAAAGAAAAATGAATGTATAAGAATGGATGTAATTTAAGGCAAAGTTGGAATAAAGAGAACGAATAGTCACTTCTGCTTCATAGAGAAACATTGAAAACAAGAATTGTAATAATAAATGATACTTAATATTGGAATATGAAATATGATTTTTATTCCGAAATGTATTTTTATATAGAAAATTATTTTCTGTAACATTTATTCCTTTAAGTTCAAGATATTTGATCAAAGAACTCTCCACTGTAAACTAGTTGCAGCATATGAAATAAGTAAACAATAGTAAGTGAATGGTGGACCTCTAAATTTAGTACGCTGGTATAGTAGTGGCGGAAAAAGTGGGAGCATGCCATATAGAACCTAATGATTGCATCAAATTACAAAAATTGTTTTCGTAAAATGTACCGAACATTATTTGTGAAATAATGTTTATTTGTGGTATTGACTGAAAAATAGATATAACTATATTTCAATATGAGTATTATGAATATTCATTATGAAATAGAACTATATTATGGAATTTGTTTTCATAGTAAAAGTGATGCAACAAAAATACATGTGTCTAATATTATTTACAGTTGTTTTAAAATTATAGACTAAGCCGTAGTTTTGAGAAATAATTTTACTATATGATTATGAATCATTTGATACAGGTTAATTATATCTCAAACAATTAATGGATATGCACCCATTTAGTGGAAGCATCATAAGAGTTGAACTCTTTGAATTAATACATATTGATGTATGTAATCATAAGTCTATTAATATCAAAAGGGTTCAACATACTTTGTTATATTCATCAATGATTTATTACCAATACGAACATGTGTATTAGATACACATATAGTAAGTTTATAATAAAATCATAGAATATAAAAGAAGAGTAAATAAAATAACATGCAATGGAATAAAATGATTTGATTTGGTCGAATTATTGAGTATATTGGAAAGAATCCAAATGTAGATAAAAATGAATGTAGATTCAATCTCATAAGTCACTCCTCCATGTGATATATAATGATACACCAATAAGGAGTAATCAGACATTATTGGACAATTTACGATTAATTGTGAGTGAAGTTGAGTTAGTTTCTTTCTATAAGGTCATGAGAGTAGTACACAAGGTTAATATTATTTCATCTAAACAACAGTTTACAAAATCATACAAGATAAGAGTTTGTAAGAAATCCCAACATATCCTAGGCTAAGGAGTTGGCAGGTTGTGCGAGTCGAAAGATTGTAGGTAATAATTGTTCATGAGGGATCTTATATGAATCTCCAAAAGTTTTTTGGAAAGGTCTGTCATCAAATGACATATTTTTGTTTTAAACATAGTTTTGGTAAACCAAAATTAGTTTTATAAATAAAAAGGTTCATAAAGCATTTATGAATCCTTATTCTATTTGCACAAAGAAACAATTGTTGTTTTAAGATATATCAACTTCATTGTGAAGGAATTTCATTGAGAAATTTTTGATAGTTAAATGGAATTGGATTCGATCAAAAGATAGAACTGATTGTATGAGATGAAGTGAAATTAACTAACCTAAATGAACACATAGCATTAAATGTCTAATAAGTATTCTCGTACATCGAAGAGAAACTTTGAGTTTCTTATTAATGTCGAAAATATACATTACCCTAGGTTGTTCAAATAAACCATATAGATAGTTGACTCTATATGGTACAATGCGCAAATCTGAAAGAATTCCATGTACGCTATCAAAATATGATTTTGGTGGTCGTAACCAAAGAGATGTGATCCATCGGTCGAGATTATGTTTTTATTGAAAGATTAATGTGGTTGAATTAAATGAGCAACGTTAATAAGAATAATATCGTAAATTTTAATTTTTGAAATTAGCATAACAGATTAGGTATTCAACATGCTTAAGTTAATTCAGATTTACTCCAAAAATTATTGCTCAATAAGACTTAGTGTTTGGTACTTATGTATTGAAATAGAAAATTCTAAATAATGATTTAGAGTAAGCTGTTTACACATATTAACCAAAAATGCCTCGAAGTTAGTGGAAGCGATATTGGGTTTTGAGTCTTTGGATATGATCGAAGAAATGATATGAATGTGTCATTTTATAAGCATCAAGATTGAATAAGTATTTTGATAGAAATATCAAAAAGTCCGATTTTCAATCAAAGTGTAGATGAAGCACGTGTTCATAAGAAAGAACGTTAAAAGGTACATTGATTTTCTAAACTATAAGTAAACAACACGATGTTGATTTTAACAATTTGCTTGTATTATAATCAATTTAAGTTGTTTTAATACTCAATTTTGGATTGTAAACGTTGTCTTTTATGGTGAGTATAAAAGATAGGGATTGTCCCAAAACGATATACAAGAGCACCTTATTAAAAAGAGAACATGTAAGTTGGATTCATTATGCATTAGCAATAGGAATTATCATACAGATAATGTTGTGTATGATACCGTGTTTTGTTAATATATTTGAGACATGGAGCGGATATAAAATCCAAACTGATATCAATAAATGGTTTTTTGAGGTGTTTTTGCTATTTAGGAAATACTAGAGAATTGTTTATAGAAACAATGAACTCGTTGTGATGGATCGTTTGGGCACAAACATTTATAAGTGATATTGAATATAACATGTCGATGATAAAATTCAAGTTAAAATCTTTAATTTGAAAATGTTTCAAAATAAAAGTGATTGTGGTCGATTCAATGAAATGTTGAGAACATTAACTTGAATAGCACTACAATAAACCAATATATACATAGATATAAATGCACAAATTTATAATTGAGCCAATAGTGATTCCAAATGTTGAAAATCCCATAATATTGTTATAAGATAACAATGTCATGAAATTGGTCATGATAGAACTTAAAGCTCACTAGAAGGTTAAAGACATACTTCGAATCATTCCACATGATAAAGGCAGTTTATCACTGTCAGAGATAGGTAATCGACAAAGTAGATAATTAAAAAATTATAGCATGCCAATTTAATAAGGGACTGTCCTAATTGGTTTTGAGAAAACTGATTAGAGAATTTGGAATTAGATTCCATAATTGACCCCAAGTGCAAGCGGAAGATTGATAGAGTTAGGGGTGTGCCCTAAAAGCAATTATGTGATTTGTTACACATATCTAACTCATTGACCAATCTTGTTCGAAATAAAAGGTATTTTCTTCCTATTTTATACTTGATATAATGTGACTATATTAATTAATTAACTTAATTAAAAGTATATTTAATAGAAAAATCCATAAATGGTATATTTTGTGATAGTAGTTACAAAGTGTTGTAACCGAGAGTAATTTATCACAACGAAACAAACATACCATTTTAAATGTTCCTAGTCAGGATGCATCGAGACTAGATATCGATGTATTCATTGGGAGTGGAGTACGTAAAGCTCTTCAAATGTTGGACAGTATATTACTCATAACTGCTTAGGGCACCTAGGGATTACCTACTAATAGTTTTTGGATAACTATAGAATAATTCACTCAATAGTTTTCTGTTGGTTAATATAACCAAGGTCAAACTGAAAATATCAATGTGACTGATTTACATAGTTCTCTTAACTTGAGAATACTATGGATCTTCAATATGAAAGCTCCGCTTTAATTATAGCCAAATCATGGCATGGCGTCCATCGAGTGACTATAGCGGGTCGAGTGGAAGTATTGGAAGTAAAGCACTATTCAAGAGAGGATTCGTCTCCTCAATTATATGCGGTTAGTATCACAGTCAACTCAAAGTCAAAGTATCTGGCCAGAGCATTTCGGTTAATAATAGTTGTTATTATTGAACCAATGACTTTTTATTTGGACTATAAAGTTGAAGGTGGATGAGGTTGAAATTTTGACCATTACCAAATTCCATAAGTCCAAAGTGATATAGTTTTGACAAAGAGAATTGGTGTAAACAAATGTCACAACCGGGTAACGTTTATTAAACTAAAATTGGATTTTTACCGAAAATGGGTAAGTGATAAATTTAGCCATAATGTCACACCACCGGCTAAATGATGTGTGAACGTTAACATTAGAATAATTCAATGTTAATCGTTGGCTAAATTTACACCCTAGAGTTGCACAGTCAAAATGATGAATTCTCTTAAGACCGAATGATTTAATTAGTTTGTAATCATTATAAATTAATTAATATTTATGAAATATTAATTATAAAATTTGAATATGAGTGGAGAAATAAATAATGTTATATATATATATATATATATATATATATACTTATAACAATCATAAGTATATCGATCGATATACAATATCAACAAGCAATTAAATTGTGACGACCCGGAATTTTCGAGCATTTAAAATCGGAATATTTAATTTGATTTTCAATATTCAATAGAGTAATTTTAACTTGCATAACGAATATTACAATTTATTTGATAATTAAATTATTGAATTATGGAATTAAACAATTTGAAGCTGAGTAAAATATTGAATTTTGAATTTTAAGCTTGTTAAAAATAATTTGAAGGTTTGTAAAATTTATATTGATAACATTGAAGATAATAGAAGTGTTAAAATCAAATTTAAAAATGATTTGTTCAGTTTTGAAAATATATCGTTTAAATTGAATTTAAAAATAGCTTTCCGAGGCACAGTTTCGGAATTCGACGAAACCAGTTCCATTGGATCCGTAATAGTGTATTATTATCGGATTTCAAATTTCGTAGTGATTGGAGTTGTTGAGTGAGCGTACGATATATAAACGCGTTGAAAATTTTAATTGATAATAGTCGATTCGGAGAATTATCTTCTCCATACGATCGAATTAGGATTCAAAACTCTTTCCTTTGCGATTGGAATAGGTATATAACCCTAGGAACGCTTAGTGGCATGCCTCGATAGGATTTTCAAATTTTAAGTAGCACTTATCGGGACGTTTGGAATTTAAAATAAAAATACATGTATAATATTTCGTAATAAGCCTACTCAATAGCTGAAATTACTTCACATCGCAACTTTTCTTTCTTTGCGACAAACACTGTAGCCTTTTCTGCAATACGCCACCATCTTGTCTCCTCTTCCCTTCGGTAATTATAATAGAAACCTATAGCAAACCGTATCTTCAAAAAAAAATAAAGGGCAGATTAATAAAGATAAATAAAATAGTAATGGCAGCGTTTCCTTTCGTATTCGATTCAGGGGAAATCGCGTCTTCCTCTATTCGATCTCTTCTTTTCGAAATCTCCTTAATTCTTTGTAAACCCTCGGCCGCGATTAGGGTTTTGAATCGTGATCGATCTCTAGCTGTTCGGTGGTAAGCAGTAGCAGTGGAGTGGGGTTGGGTATTCGAGCAATCGAGAGGCGTAGAGGGAGGGAGAGTCGGCCTTGATCTGCGTTGGAAATCAAAGGGTTTAGGGAGGCGCGGCGCAGTGGTAGGCTAGGCTTCAGCGAGTTCATGTTCTTGTGGGGTGGTGGCGGTGCTGCGATGTGGGAGCTTGGCTGCTTGGTTGGTGCAGTCGACCTCGGCATGGCAGTGACGAAGGCATTTGCTTATTCGGTCGTACAAGTGTTGTTACGATTCTGGTGAGCGCAGCTTGGAGGTGGAGGCTCGTGCAGGGTCGTGTCAGTAGGGGTGCTGCTGGAGCTTGCGGGCAGAGGTAGTCGTTTTTAATTTATTTTCTAGTTAAATCTAATTTAAATTCATATGCTGAATGACGTAAAAAAAAATATGCAGGTGGGTTACAGTGAAATATTAAGCAAGTGTGTTTTTATCTTATACAATAAATACGGACAATATTATTTTACATATGAATGCAAATTTTAATTTATATGTATATACAGGAAGCTGAAGAAAATGTGTAATAATAACATAAGTAGACATACTCACATTTTAAATTTACTGGTCTATTTTAAAATAAATTATTAAGGTAGTAAATTTGTCCTATTAGCATAATTAAATTATTTTAGTTTCTAAAACTAATTTATTAAATGAAAATTTGGTTAAATAAAATTATTTGTTAATTAAATTAAATTCAGCAAAAGGAATTTAGTTAAAATCGATTTATTAGTTTAAAACCAAATGTTTAGTTTAAATTTAATTGTTGGCCAATTTAAGTATTAAATAGCAAATCATTGGTTAATTAAATTTATAAAAATGGAAATAAATGGTTCAAGTTATTTTAAAGTGATAATAAGTCGTGAATTGTTATACAAGGTTTAAAATCAAGGGAACAAACCAGTTTGGAATGGATTGCAAACAACAAAGCAAAGGTGAGTTAATCTCACTCAGTTTAAATTAAATTTAAATGATTAAATTTAAAAAAATTGTTTGAATGTTTGAATTGATTGATGTGCTATAGTATGGTATAATTTGAAATTGGCATATTATATTGTGCTAACGTTTGTGGATGCAGGGAAAACAGGTTGGAGGGATCCAACTGGATCCCTTAACATTTATTTAAATTATTTAATACCTTCTGTTGTGATTATTTTATATTCTGTGATGAATATTATTGATAATTGGAATAGTGGATGTTATGGTTTACCTGAGAATATTCCGGTGCACTAAGTTATCAAGATATATAGAATTGGATTTTGGAAATAAAATGAAGAGGATTTGTAAGTGAAATAATTATAGAAAAAATTAAATAAATTAAGAGTAAATTGGATGAGAATAATAGTAGTTTAAATGCTAATAAATAAATTCTGTAAATGGAAAGGAAAATTTGAATAAACAGAAAGTTAATGAATTTTAATCTTCAGTGATATTATTTCAAAAGAACAAAACATTTATTTAAAATTTAAGATTTAAATTATTGAAAGGAATAAAGAAGAAATTAGGAAAAGCTGAAATCCGTATATTTCAGTTAAAAAGGTTTAAACAAACGGGAAATAATAACATTAATAATAAGTCCATAACTAATGAATTTTGAAATGAATTGAGTAATTAAAGAAACTTATTTCAAATAAAATAAATTGAAAATCAATTTGGGGAAATTGATTTAAGGGATTGAAGTTGGAATTCTCTCTGGATAGCCAAGTACATGCTTTTAAAAGTAAATTTTTATATATAAATTAAATGTTTCAAAGTTATATTTAAAGTCTGAAGTAAGTATTTTCTTTTAATCTATTTTAGCAGTAATTATTAAGAAGTAACTTAGTATTTTGTTTTTAAAAGTAGAAATCTAGTTTTATATTTTATTAAGTAACTTTATTTTCAAATGTTTATATATTATGTATTTTTAGTAAATTATTGAAGTAGTTTTAACTTAAATGTTTAAAAGTAAACTCTAAAGTAAGTACTTTGTTTAATCTATTATCATAATAATTATTTAAGGAATGATTTGGTATTTTGATTAAAGAAGAAATCTAATGTTTAGTTATAAGTTAACCTTATTTTAATTATTTCTAGAGTATTACTTTAAATTAAGAACTAAAGTAAAATTTTCTAAATTAAATGTTAAACATATTTTACAATAAAGTGTTTTGAAATTATTTTTAAAATCCAAACTCTTGTGCTTGGTGATTTCAGTAGAAATAGAAATATTTGGAATTTATTTTGAGAAAGGAAGATTGTTTGAAACTGTTTTCAAAAGGGGTTTGAAAAGTTAAAATATATCTTGTGAAGATATTTTTGAGATTAATAAATAATTTGGGAAATTATTTATTGGTTGATGGATGTTTGTGCATATTAATTGATAGTTAAATAACCGACTATCAATATTGGACAAAAATACGCCGATCGTTTCGAAGAGACCGGGATCGAGATTTATTTCTCGAAAACCACTTAGATCCGGTTTGTATGTTTCGTGGAAAACGAGTTTGGATTCGAAGATGGAGCAGTGAAGTGCAAGGGGTAGTCGCTACTAATCCTGAGGATATTTCCAAAATGGATGTAGTAGGAATAGTGCCTTCGGTTCCATTCGAACCCGGGACGGACTTGTATGGATGAATGCTTGCGAAACATCGTCAGGTGGACGGTGGGCATTCAATGGGATATGTTCTAAAAAGGTAACGCTTAGCCTCAAGCCTCATCAAATGGGAATGACTGAAAATCAGGGGTTATGCAGCAAGGCTAGGTGGGTAGCACCCAAGCAGGGTGAGGTCATTCCTGTCTAGATGTCCCTTTTTATTTCGGCTTAGTGGGAGGTTGCTGATCCCAACCGCGGTGTGATCTCACTCGGGATTATCCAGTAAGGGGTAGTCCCGGCCTTGTGTTGCAGGGGAGTCGGCGTACTCCTCGGTACGGTGATCTAGGCCCCGTAATGTGACAGGTGGTACCCCAGTTCCTAGTCATTAGTTGGAAATCCATTCTCCCTACGAGCCTTGTACGAGTTTTGTTTGTATTACCCACTCTGTGGCTAGTAGCTGGAATTTAATAGATGTAACAATTTCGGCTATTTTATAAGTATTTGTATATAGACCCTATCATAATATTAGAGGATTTCTATAAAAAGTGTTTTAGCTATCGTAAGGTAAAAACCCGACATGTTTATTTGTGGCGTGGTCTTACGAGATGCTTTTGTTTTCAAAGGATTTTTGAAACTTTAATAATCAATTGGGTGTGATTTTCTCACGCTGGTATTCCAGACTGACTCGGGTATTATTTAACTGTAATGCTCGGGTCAGACCGAGTATTATAGAATACAGGATATGATGCTGTGGAGCACAGGAGACGAGCAGGATGACGATATGTACTTTCTTACTTGTTTATATATACATATTCCGCTGTGTTGAGTTGTTGTGTATCCATTGTATGATATTGATGTTGCACTGTGATTGATGTACTCTGATGATGTAATATATAAACAGAGATATTTGATTTTGAGTAAAGACCATTTATTATCTATTATACTTTATTCCGTTGCGATGGTTAGATTCTGTTGTTGATTTCTATGTTCTTCTTCTACCTCTTCTTCTTTAACCCGAGTGGTTCGTATTTCTGTACAACTTGAGTTGATTTGGGTAGAATAGTGTTGACTCAAGGGGTACGGATTTGTGGGTTGTTACGGGTGGTATCAGAGCTTAGGTTGGAGATAACCTTGGCTCTGGTGGGAATTACTCAATTAAAATAGAGTCCATAGTACTCTATAATGAGTTTGAGCGTATTAATAAATATGAGCGCGTATTTGTTAGTGAATATAAATTGTTTTAATATTGTGTTGATTGATTTATTGAGTGGCATATGAACCTTCGTCGGCACAGTCTGCACAACTGTATCGAAAGGGTTTCTAAACACTTGAATAGAACAATCGACACGGTATTGTTTTAAATGCGGGTAAATGAAATAATTTTACCCAAAATATATTTTTGATATAAAGAAAAGTTTTTGTAAACTATTTTAGCTAATACATGGTTGCTGGGATGTTAGGAATGATAATATTAAATTATTATCATCATTGTGTAAAAATTTAACTAGAAATTGAAAATATAACCAAAGGTTAAGAAAATAAATTCATTATAAAAATGAAATTTATAAATATGAATTATAAAGTTAAATTATAAATTAAAATTTAATCAAATGAGAATTTGTATGTGCATAAACTATACAAATGAATTATAGTTAAAATTTAATTTAGGCAGGATTTGAAAATTTAAATCCTGGAGATTTGGAAGTATTTTGAAGATAGATAATAGCATTATTGTTTTAGAGATGTTTCTGAAAGATATTTATTTTTAAATGGATTTTGAAAGTGACATAGCATTGAAATCACTTGGATTATTGGAAAATAATTCTGATGATGACGGCCGCATCATAAGTATTCATTTTCGAATTTCTAAGTGACGGATTGCTGCCAAAAACTGATTTGTTCAGAAAATCTAGTTGTTTTTGAAAATCTCAAAAGGAATTTGTTGGGAATAAAACCAGGATGGGTTTGATTTTTGAGAAGTGTGATTTGGGGTGTTGGAGATTTCAAAATGATTTGAAAACCAAAAACGGGTGTTTGAAAATCCTGAAGAGATAGGTGGTAAGCTTATAAAGTGAGATGATTTTTAAATCAGGATGGAAATATAAGCTTTGAATGTTCGAATTTGAATTTAAAGTGTAAAGTTAAAAATGAAATTAACTTGGATTGGAGAATAAAATTTAACTGGATTGAAATTGATTGAATAGGCTGAAAATAATATCCAGTTGTTTTCGAATTTTTTGAAATTGAATTGAGTTAAATAAATAAGAATAACATGTAAGAGAATTATAATGCATGGAATAAAATATGCTTGGGATATAAATAAGCATAAGGCTTGAGTTAAAATAAAAGAAGAGTATATTCAAGCCTATGATGAATGGAATTGTGTAAATAATAAGTTGTGACTTATAAAATTAAAAATGGAATACAAAATCCAAAATAAATATTATTTGATGAATTGGAAAATAGAATAAAAATCCAAACTTGAATTATAAAATAAATTGAACTTAAGCAAATTGAATGAAGTGATATTTGAAATTAAAATTCAAGTATTGAACTATAAATAAGGAAGAACTAATTTGTTAATAAATTAGATAATGAAATATGTAATGAGAACCCAATATAGTTAAATAAAAGCTGAATTGTGAGTTTATGATGAAGTTTGGAAATAAAACTCAAGTTATGAATTGAATTCGACTTGAATTGTCAGTAAAGTAAATGTAACTGAATTGTGAGTTCATGAAATTTGGTGGTAAATTGAAAATGGATAGTGGATTCAGAACTTGAGTTATTAATTAAAGTTTAATGTGAAGTGTTAACAAATTAAGTATAATTGAAATGTATCGAATAAAAATGTAAATGGATTAAAATAGTAATGGTATGAATTGCAAATAAAATCCAAATAAGTGAAGATAAATTGGAAAATTGCCAGGTAATAAATTGAATGAGTTGAATCTGGAAAGTTAAATTCTATAATAACCAATCAAATGAAATTGCAAATTTAAAATGTGATTTAATTGAGAGAGAATCAAGTTGTAAAATGAAAATGAGCTTAAGTATAAAATGAAGTAAATTGACTTAAGCTAAACAAATGGAAGAGTTGAATTAAATTCCACTTAAAACTAAGTGTAAGGATATTGGGTTGGATTTAAATCAAGTAAAAATAAATTTGAATCGAAATAGAATTTGGTGGGTTATAAATAATATATAAGGAAATGAAAATTCAAAATGGGTTGAGTGAATAAACTAATTATATTGAATAAATAAATGGATGGAATAAATAAGAATCAAATGGAAATGAACTTAGGTTTGAAGCGAAGTAAATTGAGTAAATTAACTTAAGTTGAGAATAATTAGAATCTCGACTAAGAGTAAAAATGGAAGACCATTAAATTGAAGCTTAGTTTGAATTAATTCGGGAATGGTTAGTAATGTGTAAGCTTGGAATGGGCCGAGATAAATAAATGGTTGTGAATGAATTAAAATAAAAAGGAAATTTAATTGGTAATGAAGATGAACCTAAATTGTTAATGGTTTTGAATGAACTAGTTTGGTTAATAAAATGAAATGTAAGTGAATGGATTCAAATCTGAAATGCAATGAAAATGAGAATATATGGATTGTGAATAAATTTAAAAATGGAATAGAAGTAAGTATAAATTGAGTTGAAATCCATTTAAATTGGTTATAAAACATAAATACTTATTTATTCACGTAGATCCTGTCAAATTTGCATAGAATAAATTATCATTTTATGTAAATGGAAGTAATTAAAATGCTATGAATTGATAGGAGTAAAATAAATTGATTTTGAGAACAATCGAATTAAATATGAGCTCGGTTTGCTTAAAAATAAATTGAAGGTAAGCGATTGAGTTTTAAACCATTCAAATTGATGAAGTTGTATACGGATGGATTGAAAACCATTCAAATTGAATGAAAATGGATATGAATAAGTTGAAACAGTTGAATCAGCATGGAAACTATATAAATTGCTTACGGAAAAATGTTTGGTGTGAATTTCTTTTAGAATTCATATGTGTTTAACTGTTGCAAATAAGTGAAATGTTGTTAAACTTCATATATATGGCACTTACATGTTTAAATTGAGTAAGTATAGGTACCTGGGAGCCGTGTGGCTGGATTTGGTTGTGCTAGATGCTAAAAATTATAAGCTGTTTGCTTAAAAATGCTAAATAAGGTACGCCTACGCAATAAAAATAGGAAATATGAACTGTTTTTTTTTTGTTTTTCCGACCGGGTGGGTCGATGTATATATATTTATCTCTTTTGTCAAATTGCAAAAGCTCCTCCGTACAAAGGAGACTCTGTCAAAAAATTTCAGAAATTTTGGGAGTTAGAAATTTTTTGAAAAATTTTGAAAATTTTTGTTAACGACAAAACGATTTCAAATTGGAAATTGAAATAAGTTAGTAAATGAAACTAATTTAAAATAATGACATGGATTAGTTATAAATGAAAAATAAAATTCAATATTTGGAGTTGAAAATAAATTAAATTCATATGATAATGGAAAAATCAATTTGAATAGAACTAAATATAAACTAAAGTGGTAAGGTGAAAATAAACGAAGAAACATATAAAATGCTTATACTAACTTAAGATAGGAATAGTGAATTCTTAAATGAAAGATTGATACTACAAATATAATTTAAGATAATATTGGAATGAATGAATATTAACATTTAGAAGGAAGTCGATAAAATGTTTTTAAATATTGTGATTGGATATTATTGCTAAACAGGATATGCAGGTATGAAAAAGGGAAAAGAGAATTGGTTTTGATTTCAGATAATAAATTAGAATCTCCCGACTAAAAGGTATGTGTTTAAAATTCTATATGGGATTTGATTGGGTTTTTGGATCGAGCCACTTGGCTTTTTGTTTTCTTTTTGGATTTGGGAGGCCGTAGAGCCATTTTGTAGTTGTACCGAGTCAGCCGCGCAAAGGAGACGTTGGCAAAAAATTTCGGAAGTTTAGAGAGTTAGAAAATTTTTGAGAAAATTTTGATAATTCAAATTTTAGTTTTGAATTATAATTTGAATAGCTGAACAAGTAAGTTAATTGAAAACTATAGAAGGTTTTGGAAAAGTTTGGAAAGTTAATAAGAATAATAATGGGTCTTTTATAGAAAAAATAGTTGGTAAGATGTTGAATTGTTAGAAACCGTTTGGTTTCGGGGAAAAAGTAAACGGGTATTAGACCATTCTTCCTAACTAGTAATTTCCGGGACGAAATTCTTTTAGGGGGGGATGAATGTGACGACCCGGAATTTTTGAGCATTTAAAATCGAAATATTTAATTTGATTTTCAATATTCAATAGAGTAATTTTAACTTGCATAACGAATATTACAATTTATTTGATAATTAAATTATTGAATTATGGAATTAAACAATTTGAAGCTGAGTAAAATATTGAATTTAAAATTTTAAGCTTGTTAAAAATAATTTGAAGGTTCGTAAAATTTATATTGATAACATTGAAGATAATAGAAGTGTTAAAATCAAATTTAACAGTGATTTGTTCAGTTTTGAAAATATACCGTTTAAATTGAATTTAAAAATAGCTTTCCAAGGCACTGTCTCAGAATTCGACGAAACCAGTTCCATTGGATCCGTAATAGTGTATTATTATCGGATTTCAAATTTCGTAGTGATTGGAGTTGTTGAGTGAGCGTACGATATATAAACGCGCTGAAAATTTTAATTGATAATAATCGATTCGGAGAATTATCTTCTCCATACGATCGAATTAGGATTCGAAACCCTTTCCTTTGCGATCGGAATAGGTATATAACCCTAGGAACGCTTAGCGGCATGCCTCGATAGGATTTTCAAATTTTAAGTAGCACTCATCGGGACGTGTGGAATTTAAAATAAAAATACATATATAATATTTCGTAATAAGCCTACTCAATAGTCGAAATTACTTCACATCGCAAATTTTCTTTCTTTGCGACAAACACTGTAGCCTTTTCTGCAATACGCCACCATCTTGTCTCCTCTTCCCTTCGGTAATTATAATAGAAACCTGTAGCAAACCGTATCTTCAAAAAAAATAAATTAAAGGGCAGATTCATAAAGATAAATAAAATAGTAATGGCAGCGTTTCCTTTTGTATTCGATTCAGGGGAAATCACGTCTTCCTCTATTCGATCTCTTCTTTTCGAAATCTCCTCAATTCTTTGTAAACCCTCGGCCGCGATTAGGGTTTTGAATCGTGATCGATCTCTAGCTGTTCGGTGGTAAGCAGTAGCAGTGGAGTGGGGTTGGGTATTCGAGCAATCGAGAGGCGTAGAGGGAGGGAGAGTCGGCGTTGATCTGCGTTGGAAATCAAAGGGTTTAGGGAGGCGCGGCGCACTGGTAGGCTAGGCTTCAGCGAGTTCGCGTTCTTGTGGGGTGGTGGCGGTGCTGCGATGTGGGAGCTTGGCAGCGTGGTTGGTGCAGTCGACCTCGGCATGGCAGCGACGAAGGCATTTGCTTGTTTGGTCGTACAAGTGTTGTTTCGATTCTGGTGAGCGCAGCTTGGAGGTGGAGGCTCGTGCAGGGTCGTGTCAGTGGGGGTACTGCTGGAGCTTGCGAGCAGAGGTAGTCGTTTTTAATTTATTTTCTAGTTAAATCTAATTTAAATTCATATGCTGAATGACGTAAAAAAAATATATGCAGGTGGGTTACAGTGAAATATTAAGCAAGTGTGTTTTTATCTTATATAATAAATACGGACAATATTATTTTACATATGAATGCAAATTTTAATTTATATGTATATACAGGAAGCTGAAGAAAATGTGTAATAATAACATAAGTAGACATACTCACATTTTAAATTTACTGGTCTATTTTAAAATAAATTATTAAGGTAGTAAATTTTTCCTATTAGCATAATTAAATTATTTTAGTTTCCAAAACTAATTTATTAAATGAAAATTTGGTTAAATAAAATTATTTGTTAATTAAATTAAATTCAGCAAAAGGAATTTAGTTAAAATCGATTTATTAGTTTAAAACCAAATGTTTAGTTTAAATTTAATTGTTGGCCAATTTAAGTATTAAATAGCAAATCATGGGTTAATCAAATTTATAAAAATGGAAATAAATGGTTCAAGTTATTTCAAAGTGATAATAAGTCGTGAATTGTTATACAAGGTTTAAAATCAAGGGAACAAACCAGTTTGGAATGGATTGCAAACAACAAAGCAAAGGTGAGTTAATCTCACTCGGTTTAAATTAAATTTAAATGATTAAATTTAAAAAAATTGTTTGAATGTTTGAATTGATTGATGTGCTATGGTATGGTATAATTTGAAATTGGCATATTATATTGTGCTAACGTTTGTGGATGCAGGGAAAACAGGTTGGAGGGATCCAACTGGATCCCTCAACATTTATTTAAATTATTTAATACCCTCTGTTGTGATTATTTTATATTCTGTGATGAATATTATTGATAATTGGAATAGTGGATGTTATGGTTTACCTGAGAATATTCCGGTGCACTAAGTTATCAAGATATATAGAATTGGATTTTGGAAATAAAATGAAGAGGATTTGTAAGTGAAATAATTATAAAAAAATTTAAATAAATTAAGAATAAATTGGATAAGAATAATAGTAGTTTAAATGCTAATAAATAAATTCTGTAAATGGAAAGGAAAATTTGAATAAACAGAAAGTTAATGAATTTTAATCTTCAGTGATATTATTTCAAAAGAACAAAACATTTATTTAAAATTTAAGATTTAAATTATTGAAAGGAATAAAGAAGAAATTGGGAAAAGCTGAAATCCGTATATTTCAGTTAAAAAGGTTTAAACAAACGGGAAGTAATAACATTAATAATAAGTCCATAACTAATGAATTTTGAAATGAATTGAGTAATTAAAGAAACTTATTTCAAATAAAATAAATTGAAAATCAATTTAGGGAAATTGATTTAAGGGATTGAAGTTGGAATTCTCTCTGGATAGCCAAGTACATGCTTTTAAAAGTAAATTTTTATATATAAATTAAATGTTTTAAAGTTATATTTAAAGTGTGAAGTAAGTATTTTCTTTTAATCTATTTTAGCAGTAATTATTAAGAAGTAACTTAGTATTTTGTTTTTAAAAGTAGAAATCTAGTTTTATATTTTATTAAGTAACTTTATTTTCAAATGTTTATATATTATGTATTTTTAGTAAATTATTGAAGTAGTTTTAACTTAAATGTTTAAAAGTAAACTCCAAAGTAAGTACTTTGTTTAATCTATTATCATAATAATTATTTAAGGAATTATTTGGTATTTTGATTAAAGTAGAGATCTAATGTTTAGTTATAAGGTAACCTTATTTTAATTATTTCTAGAGTATTACTTTAAATTAAGAACTAAATTAAAATTTTCTAAATTAAATGTTAAACATATTATACAATAAAGTGTTTTGAAATTATTTTTTAAATCCAAAATCTTGTGCTTGGTGATTTCAGTAGAAATAGAAATATTTGGAATTTATTCTGAGAAAGGAAGATTGTTTGAAACTGTTTTCAAAAGGGGTTTGAAAAGTGAAAATATATCTTGTGAAGATATTTTTGAGATTAATAAATAATTTGGGAAATTATTTATTGGTTGATGGATGTTTGTGCATATTAATTGATAGTTAAATAACCGACTATCAATATTGGACAAAAATGCGCCGATCGTTTCGAAGAGACCGGGATCGAGATTTATTTCTCGAAAACCACTTCGATCCGGTTTGTACGTTTCGTGGAAAACGAGTTTGGATTCGAAGATGGAGCAGTGAAATGCAAGGACTAGTCACTGTTAATCCTGAGGATATTTCCAAAATGGATGTAGTAGGAATAGTGCCTTCGGTTCCGTTCGAACCCGGGACGGACTTGTATGGATGAATGCTTGCGAAACATCGTCAGGTGGACGATGGGCATTCAAAGGGATATGTTCTAAAAAGGTAACGCTTAGCCTCAAGCCTCATCAAATGGGAATGACTGAAAATCAGGGGTTATGCAGCAAGGCTAGGTGGGTAGCACCCAAGTAGGGTGAGGTCATTCCTGTCTAGATGTCCCTTTTTATTTCGGCTTAGTGGGCGGTAGCTGATCCCAACCGCGGGGTGATGTCACTCAGGATTATCGAGTAAGGGGTAGTCCCGGCCTTGTGTCGCAGGGGAGTGGGTGTACTCCTCGGTACGGTGATCTAGGCCCCGTAATGTGACAGGTGGTACCCCAGTTCCTAGTCATTAGTTGGAAATCCATTCTCCCTACGAGCCTTGTACGAGTTTTGTTTGTATTACCCACTCTGTGGCTAGTAGATGGAATTTAATAGATGTAACAATTTCGGCTATTTTATAAGTATTTGTATATAGACCCTATCATAATATCAGAGGATTTCTATAAAAAGTGTTTTAGCTATTGTGAGGTAAAAACCTGACATGTTTATTTGTGGCGTGGTCTTACGAGATGCTTTTGTTTTCAAAGGATTTTTGAAACTTTAATAATCAATTGGGTGTGATTTTCTCATGCTGGTATTCCAGACTGACTCGGGTATTATTTAACTGTAATGCTCGGGTCAGACCGAGTATTATAGAATACAGGATATGATGCTGTGGAGCACAGGAGACGACCAGGATAACGATACGTACTTTCTTACTTGTTTATATATACATATTCCGCTGTGTTGAGTTGTTGTGTATCCATTGTACGATATTGATGTTGCACTGTGATTGATGTACTCTGATGATGTAATATATAAACAGAGATATTTGATTTTGAGTAAAGACCATTTATTATCTATTATACTTTATTCCGCTGCGATGGTTAGATTCTGTTGTTGATTTCTATGTTCTTCTTCTACCACTTCTTCTTTAACCCGAATGGTTCGTATTTCTGTACAACTTGAGTTGATTTGGGTAGAATAGTGTTGACTCAAGGGGTACGGATTTGCGGGTTGTTACATAAATTAGATTTAATTGCATAGTATTTTGGCTTAGATTTAGATGGGTTTACGGCCCATCATTAGGCTGCAAAATTTTGGTTTGGGGAAGCTCTTGGGTGGCTAAAACATAGGAAATTGACTTGGAGGTAACAGGTTGAGATCAAGTGAGAACGGGTAAAAAGGTTTTCCTCGTTTCTCTCTAATACAACCCTATACGTATGTATGTATGTATCTCTAAGAATATTGATGAACTTTTTTAAGCCACCCTTACCTTCTACATTGATGATTAAAACATAGGTCTCAATCCACTTCAAAATTCTCAAATATATTTCAAATTAAAATAATATTATTCAAGAGTTAGAGGTCGGTGATTCCGGACTTGCAAATCCGACGAATCAAGAACAGTAAAAGGAAGGGATGTCATTGCTTCAACGTGGATTCAATGGCATCATAAAATTGGTAATTTTAATTCATATTATAGTAACTAAATTACATTCTATGATCCTATAATGAGCAATTTCATATCCTTTTTAAATATATTGCTACTATATGTTTAGTTAGGTGAGATTTTGTAAGTAGATGTAGTTGTCACAAATCAGTTTGGTTATGTGCATAATTTGTTTATTACACTATTTGATTTATGTATAGACAAATGTTGTTTATTGTACAAAATCAATATTTGTCATTAATAATTGTTATATATATATGTATTTATTAACAAATTCATATATACACATACAGATATATATATATTAGTGTATATTTCTCTCTCATAATAGCATAAATGCATATAATGTATATATATGTATGTATGTATATGTATATGATTTAAAAAAATTAGTACGCTTATTTATATATAATATGAATTTTTAAATTCAAAATTAATTATCATACATATATTCATATTTTTAAATTAACATTTATTGAAATTTTGAATTGTTTATTATATATAAAATGTTTATTACATTAAAAATTCAATTATATATTTTTTAAATATTATATCATTTCAGAAATGTATTAAAAAATTTAGAAATTTTTCAATAAATTTTATTATTTTTAATAATTAATATTATTTCGAAAAACCTGTTTATGATTTATTAAAAATAATAATTTAACTGAAAATTTCTTCAAAATTTTTGTAACCTTTCATTCATGATCCTAGAATTTCTGAACTTATGAAATTTGAATTTTTAATAATATATTATTTTATATTAAATACTTATTGCCAAAATCAATGTATTTATTTTTAAAAATAATATTTCAACTTTGAAAAATCTCCGTATTTTCCTAAGCTCCATTTTATGATCCTAGATTTTCGAAAATTATAAAATTTAAATTTTCATCATTTGATTATTTTATGTTAATTATTTATGGATGAAATCATTATTTTATTTATAATATATACAGATTAAAATATTAAAATTATTAAGTTTGCAAAACTAAGTTAATTTTGAATTATAAATAATTTTTAATAATTTTTCTCTCTTTTTCTATATACATATCTATCTATATATAAGTGTTTTATGTTTATATATTATATATACTATATTTATACATATATATGTGTGTGTGTGTGTGTGTGTTTTTTGCAAGGGAAGCGGGGTTGGCAGGCCCCCTACTAGTTTATTGAAGACTAATAAAAGAAAATGAGATTATAAACAGGCTCATAATCACAGAAACAAACTAAGAATACCATACGAAGGCAATGACTTAGAAAACACAAAGTGGAAAACCAAGATAGAAAGAAGAAATAAAAAAAACAAAACTATTTAAAGATGGACTGAAACACACCCCAATTCCAATAAGATGACTTCTGAAATCAAAATGGCTAGCATTCATTCCTGTGATGATTTCATGTTTGAGTATTGTCCATAGTTGATCCCTACTCTTGCTTTTATTTTCAAAGCATCTCAAATTCCTTTCCTTCCATACTAATTTCATATATTTCTTTAAAATGAAGAAATAACTAATGATTGCATGCTTCCTCCACCTTGTAGCCTTGCTTATCATATCCCATTCAACTGCTAACACTCCATGCACATGGTTACTACCGATACTTCTCACTAGTCTGCCCCATAAGTTCAACAGGTCAGAGCACTCAAAGAAAATATGGTCTACACTTTCTTCCTGCTTCTTACAGAAAACACATAGGGGATCAACACTCATGCTATAATATTTCATCTTACTCTTAGTCATTAGGGCATTCATTATGACTTTCCACATCAGTAAGTTATCCCTGACTGGTGAAAATCTGCACCACATAACTTTATGCCATACAAAACTAGGTCCGATGCTAATATTTGATAGAAGACCATAGACAACATAGATTGAATGAGGCTTTTCATTCCAAAGTACCGTGTCATCAGAAGCAGCTGGGTAAGAGTTACCTCGAGCTCTATTCCAAACTACCCTGATATCTTGATTACTATTATATGGCAAAAGAAGCTTGCCATCAGACAAGTGATTAATTGCCAGAGCTTCTCTACTTACTGCAGACTGGGTTATCTGATGGGAAGCAAAAAAAATTCCAAGAATGAGGCCATAGTCCATCCATGAATCATCCCAGAAGCTTTTATCACTAGTTTGCGAGAGTGTAAATTTAATGAATGGTGAGAAGGTGGTTCTTAAATCCAGCAACTTCCTCTATGTCCAGCTGCATTTTGGGGGACTTACATAGTCCAAAATTTTCTACTACCCAGATTACACTTTTTAGTCATTCAATGCACAAGCGATTAGCACCACAAAGTAAGGCATTAAAATGAAAACTAAAGGCTGATTTGTTCCATAAGTGCAAGTTAAAAATTCCTAGCCCTCCTTTATTTTTTGGCATCTCGATTTTTGCAAATGAGCATGGGACAAATTTATTAGAGCGAATAGAGCCAGACCACAAGAATCTTAACATAGCACTTCTAACCATTCTCAACAGTTTATTGGGAAGTATAAAAACTCTAGACCAATACACCATCATAGATGAAATAACAAATTTGATTAAAACAAGTCTTCTAGCTTGTGAAAGATATCTGTTGGCCCAATAGTTCATCAAGTTACAAATTCTAGTGTACAATCAACAGTTGTAATTCTAAAGGTGCAGAGAGGAAGCCCAAGGTAGGTCATGTCATTATTCATAGGTTGCAATCCAGATATAGCAATTAAATGTTGCGTTTCTTTAGAAGTTCCTGAAGTTATCATTTGAGACTTTGTTGTATTCAGCCTCAAACCAGTTAGAAGGTAGAATTTATCAAGAGTTGCAATTATACTAACTATGGAGATCTGCTCTGACCTGGTAAATATCATTATATCATTAGCAAAAAGGAGGGAAGAAATATGAGGGGATTTACATTTTGAATGAAACCTTATTTCCCACTCTATGTACCTCTTTTTCAACATGGTAGTTAAAACTTCCATCACAAGAATAAAAATATAAGAAGAGATTGGATCACCCTATCTTTCCTTGTTTACTTCTAAAAAATCCTTAAGTAAATACATTGTATTTTATTGAGAAAGATGGGGTAGATATGCACCTGTGGATCCAAGCCACAAACTCTTTGGGAAATCCCATCATTGCCATAATTCTCACAATTGTTGACCAGTGAATACAATCATAGGCTTTCTTTAAATCCAGTTTGAGCATGGCATTTTGGGTAGCTTGGGTTCGACCATACCCCTTGAGCAATTCATGTGCCATCGTGACATTGTCAAGGATATTTCTTTTAGGCAGAAAAGCTGGTTGGTTTTTGGAAATGATTCTGCTCAGAAATGAAATAAGTCTAGATGCTAAAATTTTAGAAATGCGCTTATACATAAAATTGCAGTATGAAATTGGCCTAAAAGAAGTTACAGAGGAGGGTTGTTGGATTTTTGGAATGAAAACAAGATTAGTTGCATTCACTTCCCCATAGCAGTTTGAATTTGTCAAACAAATAATGAACTGCTTTTAAAAAATCATACTTGATTGTGTCCCAAGTATGGATAAAGAATTGAACATCGAATCCATCTGGCCCTCCATTGGAATTCCTATTCATGGAGAAAAGTGTTTTTTATTTCCTGATCAGTGACTTTATTGACTAGCTTGGCAGCTTCATTCGGTTGCATTCTAGGCAGTTGCATGTGAGATAGTTCATTAAAACTTGGGATGAAATCATCAAAGTTCCCAAACATATTTTTTTAGTAGTTGAGAAGAGCATTATCAACTTCATGTAGGGTAGAATGTAGGACCGCAAAATCACCATAAGTTGTATGTCTGTGTGTGTATTGTAACATATATACATGCACATATTTGGACAACATACATGACATACAAAATGAGATAATATGTATTTTGCGATGTAAATTCCAACACCTACATATTGACATATTATACCTTTCATGGATTATTATGTTACATATGCACTCACACACACATATATAAGATACATTTATATATAAACTAAATCAAATAAAATAAATGATTTTATTTAGATGAAATTTATAAATGTTCTAATTCAGTTAGACTTTATAGGCCCAGTAAAGATCCAATAGGGTATTTTTTTTGAAATTCACCCATACTTCTGCTACGGGCTAGTCCAGTTCCAACAATGGTATCAGAGCCCAATAGCCTATGCGGTCTAAACTAGTCATATTAGGGCTAACTAATTAAGCTTTTCCACTTAGTACGGTGTCTAGAATGGTAATGTCTAGGATTGGAATTGGGCAATTAAGTACCGGCCTGGCTTGGAAAGTGAAGTGAGCAAAAAGGTTGCTCCTGATAGAAAAGGCCCAACTTAATTTGGGCCTTGGGCTAATTTTCCAAATTATTTTGAAAATTAATGTTAATGATTTTAAATTTTGATAGTTAAATTTAAAATAAAACATGTTTATTATAAAAATTATAATACTACATAAGTTTTCGAAATGTTTGACAGGATAATGATATTTTCATAATGTTTGAAAATATTTATATAATAATTTCAAATTTTAAATTTATTAATAAGATTAATATAAATTAGTTAAATATGTTAATTAATTAATGTATATATGCATGTATTATATAAGTTGATATATGTTATGTTATTTTAAAATGTCTAAGATAACATAACTATACATGTATGTATACAAGATAAATTTTGAAATTAATAGATTTTGATAGAAATTGTTTAATTGAATAAATTAGTTAAAGTTAATTAATTAAATAAAATACACATATATATGATATATGTGTGTTACACTATAAAGATTATAGCGTACACTATAAATGTTATAGAAGATATGTCCAATATGAAAGTTACATTGGAATACTAACTTAAAATTAACTATAGAGTAAATTGATTAAAATTAATTAGATAAGATTTAACTAATGATATATTATACGTAAGACTATCATATAAGTAATATGAAATATAAAAATTATATAACAATAAAACTTATATGATATGTGTATAAACTAAATGTGGAACATTAAAGAACCCAAATAGACTTGAGAAATAAATGCATATGTAAATATACATATACCATGATTTCTGATGTATCTGACACTTGAATCACTGGGGTATTTCATAAGAAATATATTGTTCTATAAGTTGATATCACTCAATATATATATTGAAGATTATGAATCTTCAATATAATGTTGTCCTCTACCATATATTTATATATTAATAAATTACTTACATACTCCTTAGTTGTTGAGCAAACTCAAGCTTGGGATGTTATGCGTAGTATTATTAATACATTGAACAGATGAGGTAAGATAATTATATATATTTGTTGAGCAAACTCAACGTACATATATTATACTTTGGCCATCACGATATGGTCGGTATGAGTGAATAATCTCTTTCGATTTGTTGAGCAAACTCAAGGTCAAAATGAGATTAGAACAAGGGAAAATGGGTTAGGAGTTGTATGTGATATAACCAATGAGGAGTTATCCATCGTTTGTGGGGCTATGATTTGTTGAGCAAACTCAAGGTCAAAATATCAAAACAAACGAGTCCTAACACCCACTAGTGAAGTTGTATGACTTCTATGTTTCATCTTAGGGTTTGGAGAAACATAAAAGACTAGTGGGAGCCTTATTAGAAAAATGAAATGGTAACATTTAAACTTTCTAATATTGTAAGAAAACATGCTATATAATGTAATAATTATCTACAATGATAAATTTGTGCATTTATTATGATTGATACAATGTTTGTGAATTAATATATATAAAAAAACTGAACTGAAAGTTGACAAATAGAAATATAATATATACTTACTAACAATTCTAATTGCATGTTATATAATGTTTCTATACCCATGCAAGTGCCTAATTTCAACCACTTAATATATTCGTAAGATGTCACTTATATTTTTATTTGGTTTAGACAGTGTATTACATTTTATGAGTTTTTGAACTCTAAATGATATTCAAGACTATGGATATTTGATCCATGTACTTTCACATATAAATGTTATACGGTGAACATTCATAGTTTGTGTGGTATAATATTTTGATGAAGTTAGTTCATTTGAAGTAAGACAGCAAATAGTATTTTAAGATCATGTATTCAACTTGAATGATTTCAAAAGGGTCATATTGTGTTAATATAACACAAGAGCATAAACTACGAGATACATATAAGAACTCGATCGTTGAAATATCATCTTGATCGATTTGCATAAAGTGCAGCATATTTGATGTCTTAAATGTTAAGAATAATTAAGTATGTTTTGTAAAAAGTTTATTATGATATCGTAGTAAGGTTTTTTTTTGAATAGTTTGACCATTTGAAAGATAAATGAATGTATAAGTGCAAAGACCCAAGAATTTTTACGATTTTTCATAATGTAATCAACTAAACTTTTCTTAAAATTATATGACAAATTTTTAGAAATGAAAATTTGATATTTGGTATGCATATATTGAAGCATAGCAAGTAGCAGATTTTCATTCGAAAATATGAAAGTTTGTTCTATCGTAAGATTTCAATTTTAAAATTTTAAAATGGTTATAAATATTTTTAGAATTCAATTTTTTGGCTCACTATTCCCTATTCCAATTTATTATTTCTTAAGTTCGTCCATTTCTTAAGTTCGTCCATTTCTTATCCTCTCTGCCTCCCTTATATAAAAAAAATAGAAATATAAACTGTTGGATTCTTTGTTTCTGGGAACCTTCTCGTTCCTTCTTCCTTCTTCCTCTTCTGTCCAATTAATTTTGCTCTTAAAATCAATGATAATATAAAGTTTGTTTTTTTGGATCTGCACGTCCTCCTTGCTCGTTAATCTTCAAACACGAAACCATCACCAACACATGGCTGCAACACCACATCGCCACTTCCTCATTAAAAATAAAATTAACACTTTGAAGCCTACTTTTCCACCTACAGCCGGAACATGTCTTTCCTTCCCCTTGAATTGCTTGTGCCCATTTGCCGCTTTCTACGTTCATGTCATGTTCACGCAAACCCTGCCTTGCAGCCAGCATAAAGCACCGTCGTCCACTTTCCTTGATCTGCCACGCAAGCCGACCCCAAACTGCCCACAAACCTGGACCCCGCAATGGACGTGCTTGCTCCTCCACTTAAACCCGCCACCTCAGCCCATAAAAACTCCACTGACCCTCTCCACGCAAAAAGGCCACCGACCCAAACACCCAGTTCACCACCCTCCTTAGCTTGCCGAAACACCAACGCACCTCCGCTGCGACCTGGCTTCCCACCAGACCACAGCCATCCACGTCGCCCTCCTACCTTACCTAACAGCTCCACCCGCAAGCTTCCCTTAGCACCCTTGACCTTCCTCCAAGCAGCAACCCTCTTTGCTCTGACCGCATCTATTTCCTTCCTCCTCGAGCAATCCGTGACAGCCTGCAACACCTTGAACCCCTGCTCCTCCACCCGAATCTTCCACCCAGTCAGCACTTAGCAGCCTTGCATGACCCAAGTACTCCATCCTTCAACCTCCGAGCACTTTGCATTTCAAAAGCATGCATATGTTTCAGCTTGTTCTTGGTGAAGTAGCAGCACTCCTTTTTGTGAAAAAATATATATTATATTGCATATCAGATTTTTCCCCAAGTCTATCTTGTTTCCAAAGAAGGAAAAGGAGTGTATATATAATATGTTTAAAAGTATTTATTTAAATTTATGTTAGTATTTTAAGATAGATTTTCTACTAGCTTCACAATATATATATATATATATATATATATATATATATATATATATATATATATATATATATATATATCATGTATAAATGTCCATTTGATAATTTGTCAAAGAAATAAATGGGTTTTATGAATATTGATCTTCTAAAAAAAAGAAGTATATATTATATATATATATATATATTGTTTTCATCGAATTCGAATTCATATCATCTAGCTTGTCATGGCCATCTTTTGCTTGCTGCGTGTCCATATGCACTAGTTCGTGTCCGTATTCGCTGATCATCGCATCTTGTCATTGTCATTTCTCTTGCCTCGAATGGTAAGCGATCACTCACGATTAACATTCTTATACTTAGTAAATTTATCTCATATGAAATGAAGATTGAAATATGTTGTTACATTTAAATTGTTAGTTATTTAAATTGTTATGTATGATATGTTATTATCTCCAATTGTTTACCTTTATTAATTGACATATGACGCCATAACCTGTTAGAAATATTTTAAGTAATTGTTAATTATGATTATATATGTCTATCATTGATATGCATGTCATTTTATGCTATTTTATATTCTCACACTACAACTTCCCTGTTAGTTAGAAATTCCCTATAGGTTGAAATGATACATACCCCAACGATCTTATAGATTAGGGAAAAACATTATGGGTTGAAATGATAAACCCAAGCCATTTTATTGATTTTTGAAATTGGGATTGCTGGTTGAAATGATATATACCCGTAAATATTAAATTATCGCGGATTGAAATAATAAATATCTGTATCACTTGTCCATAGGATAGAAAATTATATGGGGACCCTGTTGGTCTATTTTTGATAATGATTTCCAAATTTTTGAAAGGAAATATATGGGTTTTAATAAATATTGATTCTTAAATATAATATATATAGATTTTATTTTAATATATATGAAAATTTTAGATTTCAAAATTATATTTTTTGGAAATTTAAATTATAAGTTAAGTTTGAAAAAAATGTAAATTTTAAGTTTTTTCTAATAATTGTATTATTTTTAAATATATAAAATATAGTTTAATAAAAAATAAATTAGATTTAATAAAATCAGATTTAATTTAATAATATTTAATATAATAAAATATAATTTAATAGAATTTGATTGGATAAGTATATATATTGTATATAAAATATTTATTTAAAATTATATTACTATTTTGAAAATAGATTTTGTAATACATTTAATAAAATAAAGGTTGGGAAGATAATTAGTAATTTGTACAAGAATTGCATATAAAACGAATTAATTGGAAACTTATTGATTTTGAGATTATGAAAGGTATGATTTTATAACATGATTTAATTAAAAGTAATTAAATGAATATTTTCAAATTTAAATAAAAATTGAATATTTAATTTGGTTTTAAGTTTGTTAATTGAGATTTTATTTAAATGCTTATAAAAAAAGTAATTAGGTGAATATATTAGAATAAAATATAATTGAAGTAAGATATTTAATTATTGATTTTGTCTAAATTTGTAAATTGAGATTTTATTTAAATGTTACTAAAATGATTAAATGAATATTTTCAAGTTTAAAAAAAATTAAAGTTGAATTTTGAAATACAAATGAAATTATTGTAAATTGTTGAATATTTAAACTTTAAAACCTATTGAATTGGAAGTGGTTTAAATTTGTGGTTCGAACTTGGATTTGAAATCGATATAAATTAAAAATGGTTTAATGAGAATTTGGATTGAACCTTTAACCTTTTTAATTGAAAATTGTTGAACTGAGATTTGATTTAAATTGAATTTTGGAACTAAAATTGATTCGAATTGATTTGTGAAATTAGAAGAAATAACTCTAATTTGAAACTATTTTCTATATAAACTATTTTCTAAAAATATAAAATATTTTAATATATAAATTATTTTAATATATAAACTATTGTCTGGTTATGATTTTTGGAGATGAAATTAATTTAAAGTGAATAATGATTTCAAAATTGAATTTGATTTAAAGTGACGCGATTTCGAAAGTGAATGTGATTTCAAAAGTGAATACAATTTCGAAAGTGATATGATTTTGAAATGAATATGATATTTTGATATAAATTCTGAACTGTTTGAAATAAGATGACCACGGTGTGAATAAGCGTTTGGTTGTTAAAGAGACCGGGATCAGATATTGTCATACTCTCTTCCAATGCCGAAAACCACTTTAACAACTGTGTACATGATGGAGATTGCAGAATAAAGTAGGACGGTTTGGTGACGATTCTATATAAGGTATTAACGCAGCCCTGACTCCTGCGAGTCAGCTTGATGTGGCTAAAACAGAAGCTATATCGGGCCAAGTGAGGTCGCACCTCCGATCAAGCAAGCGCTTTGATACCATTCTATTACTTTGTGATTTGATTGAGTGAACCTTTGATTTGGGAGTGTGTCTCGAGGTAGGCGGTAGTAGCTGTTATGCTTTACCACCAGTTCAGGAGTGCAAACGGTAGAATCCTACCCGGTATTGCCCTATGTGCCTTGTCACATGCCTTATCGCACCCACTACGATTTTGGTTTGTACCATACCTATGAAGTGCCCTCTGATAGCCCTTAAGTTTACAGAGGAATAACGGTACTATATAGACCACAGGAATATATAAAAATGTGTTAAGGGGGATATGGGTAACACCTTAACGCTATTTTAATATTTTACTGTACTATAGACATTATATATGTAGCGTATTTTACTATGTATGTAGATAGTTTAACGGATCCTTAAAGGATGGGAATCCCAAACATCCTTTGAGTTACTTTGTACTTCACTTGACATTTTACTTGAGTTGATTTACTAGTATAAATTGATTTACTAGTATAAGAATGTTAATCCTGACGAGAGTGTTTTGTTTTTTCCTTTATGCTCGGGTCAAACTGAGTGTCACAACATTTGAGACTCACTTTTGGAGCTTGGAGCTTTGCTTAAAGATCCGTCTTATATCTATTCAGATTATCTGTCATTTTAGTTATTTCCAATTATTTATGTTCAGACTTGTCATTTGCTTATGTATTAGAGATTCCTTTGTATTTGGATTTTTGTTGTATTTTGTTTCAAACTCTGATGTTGTAGTAGCTTCATGAACTACTATTTATCTATTTCGCTGCTTATTGTTATATTTCTTAGAGTCTGTGATTCTGTGATTGATTTATTTACTATACATGCTAAGTTTTGCCAAATGTAAAATTAACAATCTGCTGTTTTGAGCAATTCAAGTCTGTCATGAGTGGATGATTGTCGATTTGAATGGCTCGAAATATCGTGTCGTTGCAGTGGTATCGGAGTTCTGGTTTAGGCAAAACCTATCATATGGAGTAAAGCTCATTAGAGATAGGGTAGTAATACCCTAGAATGAGTTGAATTAATTACAGAATCATCTTCTTTCGAGCTTAAATTCTTCGTTAGAATCCTCCTAGATTAGGATTTCTTTTGAATTTTTGAAACTTTCCCTTTGTTCTAAAATCCATTCTCGTCTTTTCAGTTTGTGTTTTTCTTGATGCTGGAGCATCCTATAGCTGTAACAACCCTGTATTTTGTGATCATTTTAATTTCAGATTTTAATTATTTTAATTGAAATTCCTGATTTAAAAATTTTATTTTGTTTATTAATATGGATAAATTTTGTTATTTTAAATATAAATTTTGATTTTTGTGTGAATTATAATTCCAAACCTGAGTAAACGGAATATTTCCAAAAAGGTGGATTTTTGGTCAAAATGGTCAAACTTTGACTTTTAAATTTAAAATTTAAATATTTGAATTTTTATCTTTTATTATGAAAATATATTTACTTTCAAGAATACTGCTTTGCGTTTCGTTGAAATCGGATTAACAGTGTGAAAGTTATGCTTTTTACAATATTGTGTGTAAATTGTTTTATTTAACAAATTTGTTTATTTTAAATTTATATAAATAATATCTTTGTTTATAAAATCATGTTCTAATTTGTTTAACATGATATGTTTTGCATATATTTTATTTTTAAAACATTTTTAAAGTATAGTTATAATGTTCAAATGTTGATTGTTTATTGTTTTCAATCTTTATTTCTAGTTTCCATTAAATAAAGTATTTTCTTTATTTATTTCCTACTTTTCCTAAAACTATTTATTTATTCTTCATAATATCTATCTTTGCCTTATTTTTCTTATTTATACATTCATTTTGTAATTAAATGGATAAGTATTTAGATCCCTATTTATTTCTTGGAAAGAAATTCGAAATATATATATATACGTTATAGTTTTAAAAGGCATACATTTAAATGTTTATTTTAATTAATATGAGTAATATTTTTGGTTGATAAATCATGTTATAATTGTGTATATATATATGTAACATTTCATGTTATGCATATATTTACAACATTTATCCGTTTTTGTTTCATTTAATTTGGATATATACTTTGTAAATTAAGTAACATACAAAGATGTAAATAGCAATTAATTTATACGTTTCTATAACCGTTTTCTTATTTATTTCTATAGTGTTTATATAAATGGCATGTATTTATTGAATTATTTCTTTGGCATATATTTATTAAATAGATGAGAATCAAGTCAAATTAAGATACGTTACCTATTTTTAATTAAAGGCATGCGTACGTTTTGATTTATTACCTCTTTATCTTTCCATCCATTAATTTCACACCATAACTCCTACATATTTGTTGTTGTTTATTCCTTAATCCCTAGCCACCTATATCACTATATTCACGTGAAAAATCTCTTCCCATCTTCACTTTTGCAAGCAAGTTCAGATCTGAGAAAAAAAAAGTGGTAATGTCTTCTTCCTTTTCTACTTTTCTCTTCACTTTTCTTATTGGTTTTTCAATGTTTTGGCCATGCTCTTCTCTTGCCATGCTCAGCCATAGCCACCACCACCTCCTCCTCTTCACCATCCACCGCCTATCACGTCCTACTCCTCTGACCATTCAAGGCCGTGCACTCCTTATGACAAAACTCCACCCAAAAAATATATATATTTCGTGATGCTTTGAAAAGAACTCCACAATTGTAAACCTTGATTTTGAAAATCTTTTGTGAAGTAATTTTGAAAAGGAAATCCACTGCAATATATTTATCTTGGAATGTAATGTTTGAAAAATACCTTAATTTTTTTAAGATATGGCTTTGAAGGTATGTATATATGTATTTTGAAAATTATATGTGTTCATGTAAACATTTTAGATTCTTCCTAAGAGGAAATTATGAGGGCATAATTTTCTTAAGTGGGGAGTCTGTATAACCCTAGATTTTGGGAAACACTTAATTTTAGTATATAATTGAGATTTAATTACTCAAAATGAAAATAATATATTATAATTGGATTGTGTATTAATTGACATATATCCTAATTTTTGAATTATGTCTATAATATGGATGTGCCTTGATTTCATGTGTTATGGAAAACTAACAAATACGGTTATAGGCATCAAATTCTATATTTAGAGTTTTTACTTGTGGGCTTAATATGTATATACATATTTAGTGTGTATATATATGTGTGTGTGTTTATATTTTCTATATCTTAATTATGGAATTTATTCAAAATTTGAAATTTGAATATATATTTATTTACTATATAAACATTTTGGGAAATTAATTGTTTGGGTATCAATTAATTTTACATTAATTAGAATTAGCGGAAGTTATCCGATTTTGACCCTAACTATTGGAAATAAAAGGGAAGGAATCGAAAATAAATTAAAAACATATTTTTTTTCTTCCTTCATCCTCTCACCATCCTCTTCACTATAGACTATAAATATTTTCAAATCCCTAAAATTCTAAAATTAAAACATGTGCTCTCAACACCGAACAATATCACTAGCTATGAAGAAGTTTGAATTTTGTTGTTGTAACTCCACTACCTCTTCCTATTCTCTTGTAGCCGTGCATTTGAGTCCAAACCAGACCCATACCCGAGCCATACCATGTCATGGTTGAACCATATTAATTTCCTAGGTTGAGCAATTGATTGTTGAAAGCATGGCCAAAGCAATTGTGTTCATTTTGCTTCTTA
The DNA here is from genome assembly GCA_030765085.1 of Allium cepa. NCBI lineage: Eukaryota > Viridiplantae > Streptophyta > Magnoliopsida > Asparagales > Amaryllidaceae > Allium > Allium cepa. Next base: position 99,389,957 of record CM060946.1, on the reverse strand, counting down.
TTTCGAAGATTGTTTCAAAATACGTTGTATTGAATTTATATTTATATTTGTCTTGTTCTATTGGTTGCTACAAGATCAATAGCTTGGCTCTCTTCCCACTTGAGTCTATAGTCATGTTATCGTGCCTTCTGGAATTCATTCGTGTTGTTTATTTTGCGAACTCTAGCTTTAAAAGGTGAGTAATCACACCTGACATTTATACCTATATGACTGTGAATTGATGGCAAGTGAAAGTGTAGAAATTATTACATCATGTTATACCTGCCTGTGTTATAAATTATATGATGTTAATCCCGTTTATTTATCTTTCATATCATCTGATACTGCTTTATGTTGTTATACTATTTATTTTATTCTGTTCTCACACTGCAAGTTCCCTGTAGAATAGAATCACTATGGGTTGAAATGATACATACCCGAACGGACTTTAGAATAGGGAAAAATCATTACGGGCTGAAATGATAGGCTTGGGTGATTTTTATTTATATGTATTTGTCTTGGGATTGCTGGTTTGAAATAATCAAAACCCGAAAATTTTACTGATTTCAGATATAATGATAAATTTCCGTATCACTTGATTTAGGTGTGAAATATTATCCAGACCTGTGGTTGTTTCAAAATATGATTTCTTATAAATTTCATGTATGGTAAAAGAAGGAAAAATAATAATATGAAATTTGACTTATATGGGATTTAAAATGGTTAAGCGGTGATTTTCTAAAAGGTTAAATGGTATAAGTTAATAGATGGTTTGAATTGTGGTGTGAAAGTTTGATTTAACTTAATAATGGGAATTTAAGTAAAAATGGAATTATAAGATTAACTTGGTAATTAATATAATTGATGTATGAATTGGATAAATATAAAGTAAAATAAAATATCAAGTTATTTGTAAAATAGAGTTAAGCATTGTATTTTGAATTTATGTAATTAGTTTAAAATGTTAAATAAATGGATAGTTAAATGGAAATTTTGGAATTTAGCTTAATTTGGAAATGTGAAATTTGGTTTGAAATTAAAGGTTAAGTTAAGAAATTAAAAATGGAATTTAAGTCATATAAATAAAATGGAAATTAAGTTATATTTGGAAAATGGTAATAAAAATTTAAGCGTTAAGTAATTTGTTAAAATGTGAAGAATGGGAAATTGTACACTTGAATTTATTAAGTGAATTATTGAAAATTTGATTTTATTTGTAGGAAATTTACTTTATAAAAATCAGAAGTTAAAGGTATTTTAATGAATATTTTTGAGTGTTAAAATATGATTTTTATAATGTTTAAAGGGTTAAAACCAAAGTTTATTTGTGGCTGAAATTTCAATATTTGAAGTGTTTAACTGAATAAATGAACTCAGAAAAGGCTAAATTTTTGGGAATTGAATATTTGATTTGAAGGAATAATGACTTCACTTTTTAATGGTTTAAATGAATGATTTTAATCCGGAATTATAGATCATTTTGAAATTTATAACCACGGGTACACTGCTTTGTGTGTCATGTGATTTCCTTGTGATTATTGATGCACACCTTTGATTTTAAGAGTGTGGCTAGAGGTGAGCGGTTGCTGCAGCTCTACGCTACCCTAGTCACAATAACACTGTTATTTGTATTGTTTACTTTAATATGGATATTTCTAGGATAATGTTTATTACTACTTAATTGATGGTTTGACTGATCCTTAAAGGATGGGCGATCCCAAACATCCTTTAAGTTATTGTGCATTGCTATTACAGTTCACTTGAGTTGGTTTACATTGTATAAGTATGTATGTCCTGACTCGAGTGTTTGTGTTTTACTTTACGCTCGGGTCAGCCTGAGAATCACCGCTTTGGATTCACCTTCTGGAGCTAGAGTTTTGCTGGAGCTTATCTGTCTATCTATTCGTCTACTTCTTTCAGTTAGTTCCTATTCAGTATTTGTCTCTATATTGTTGTTTATGTATCCTGACTTCTATTGTATCTATTTTACTATGATATTTTGTATATATTCTGAGAGTATGTATATAGTAGCTTCATGAACTACTATGGTATTTTATTTTCGCTATGAGTATTCTGATATTTATGTGTCTATGGTTCTAAGAATGATTTTATTTGCTCCAAATTTTATTATAATATGTTATTTTGAATTATTCAAGTCTGACATGTGTGGATTAGTGTCGATTTGAATGGTCCAAAATAGTGGGTCGTTACAATAGCTCTATTTTTGTTGATCTCTGCAATAAATCTGAGCACATGTTGCAACCTCAATTAGCAACTTCTTCTTTGTGTGTGACTGATCACATCGGCGGCCCGCCAACCTTGATAGGATTTGTAAAGGGGTGAAACTCCTTTACAACAGGCGTCGATTCACCGGAGATTTCTACATCTCCGTTTTTGATGATGTTATCTCTTACAAAGCCCGAATCATTAATCTAGTAGACGATCTGGGCAAATTCTATTATGATTGAATGTCGACCGCCTTAGGTTGTTGGAGGCAGTTTTATCTTTTCGCTTGATATTCATCCTAGTGATCTCAACTCCACATCGATAGTCAGGGATTTTCCTGATGCTTTCGGCGAAGTCATTTCTCTCCCTCTTAAGCGGGATTTGAATTCCGCTTCGATCTTATTCTTGAAGCTCGACATGTTGTCCTTCCTCCCGGACGAATGGTTTCTATGAATGGTTAGTCATATCTTTTGGATTAACCAATGCTCTTGCCTTTCCGTCGATTCCATGAATCGCATTTTTCTGCAATGTTCTCAACAGGTTTTGTCCTAGATCTTGTTGATGATATTCTCGTCTTTTCTAAGTCTCGGTTGACCCGGTAAAAGTAGCCGCGATTAATATAAGTCTATCCATTTTTCCTCTTTGTAATTTAATTATCTTATCTTCCTTTCGAGCCTATCCTTGTAATTAGAATTCTCTTTGGTTAGGGTTCCTTTGGATTTGAATCTTTATCCTTTTTCTAAATCTATTCTTGAATCATCCTTTAAGGAAGCATATTTGTAATTGATATAAAATATTTTAGTACTGTGTTGTTTGAATTGTTAAGTTTGATTTGGGGTTTATATCGATTCGTCTGGCCAATGCTCTTGATACGAATTCCAAAACACTTGAATAGAGCAAATTGATACAATATTATTTTCAAAATGGATAAATGAAATAATTTTATGTACGATTATATCTTTTATATATAAAAGTATAATTTTTTGAAATTAGATAGTTAAATGAATTGGTTGTTAAAAATGATAGTACAAGATTATCATTTATTGTTTAGTCAGTATTCCTAAACCATTAACTATTGTTATATGTTATAAGGAGATGAAATTTATCATTTATTGTTTAATCCAATGTTCCCATCCCAGCTTTCGAAATATACATTCATGGTCATTAATCCATTCCTTGGTCTCTAACAAATCTTTAGCCATCATGTATGGTCATCCTTCTATATTCTGAAAGTCTTTACACATCTTGGAGAAATTTAGTGGACGAGGTGCTACTTTAGTGGGCTGAGCAACAAGTGTCATTGGTGCTGCTTGTTGAGGAATGAGAACTAGCTCATGTGCCTTAGATATTTCTTAAACATTCTAACATACCTCATGTGATGAGTATCTCTTTGATAATGGGGTTCTCGGCTTCCAAGCAGCTACACATCATAGTCAACTATCTGTAGGTTAGAGCTTTTAGTTACAACTTCCTAAGATAGTATTATTCGCTAATGTAGAAATTTGCTAAATGTATTTGCATATGTTCAAATAAGTATATATATATATATAGTATTATTTTGGAAAATAGTTTCAAAAATAACAAATACGTACTCTCATGTATACTTATTCCCATTGATCGGGTAACCTAGGCTCTGATACAAAATGTTTGAACCAAGAATGGCACAAACACCCAAGAGATTGTGTAGAGAATAAAAAATGAAGAAAAGAAAATTGAAAAGAGCAAGAAAAGAACATACAACGTTTATAGTGGTTTGGCTAAACTTGGCCTATATCCACCTAGTAATTTTATTACTTTGATCGCTGAGTTCCAAGTACAAGTTCTTACGGATCGGCATAAATATGTGGGTGCTTATAAGATATTAGAGCAAGGAAGCAAGAGAGCCAAGAAGATCCATAAAATGAGTCATGCCCTCCTATTTATAGCAAAAGGTAGCCTAAAATCTTGCCCATGTGAGCTCAACATAGTTTTCCATGCCATGGACCACTTCTCTAGGAAATTAGGTGGATACCTCATTAATAATATGGATCAGTACCGATCCATATGTTTATCGATGAATTCAAACTTCTTGTCCTGGCTCGATAGTTGTTAGCTTCATTATTCCAAAATTGTTTGCACCATTATTAGCTTGTTTGTGAGCCAAATGATGGATCAATGGAAGAATGGAGTTACTATTTTTGAGTGCTCGTGGAGATCAATAAAGAATTGTGTGGAATCAGTGAAATAACACTTGAAATAGGCTTCTAGTGTCAAGTGGAGTGGGTAGGAGGAAGTAGAGTTAGATTGCATGAAGATTGGTGGATTGGTACTGATCCATTATGTTGGATCGGTACCAATCTAATACATTTTGGATTTTTGGGCTTGAATTTTTATGGAGGTTTGGTATTCATCCCATGGCTCTATTTGAATTTGGTTTCTAGACTCTTATGGCTATCTCTCTAGGCTTCTTGCCTTGATAGCTTCCAAGTTCAATTCATCAAGTCTATTTGAACATTGCATAGTTAATAGGCTGGATAACATTTGTTCCCCAAAGTACATCTTTTTTCAAACATGATGTGCTTTGAATCGAGACAAGTTTGGATTAATGTGAAGGACTCCCCTTTATGTTTTGAGTGGTCATTATCCTTCCTGCGGATCGTTTCTTCGAAGAATTATGTCTATAGATATTTATGTAATGCTTTCTTAACATCTGGAATTATAAAATGGGAATATGCACTTACAATCCATTGTTCCAAATTCAACAATTTTGAACTAATTTCTCTCATGGACTTTCTAGGTTTGATTCTAATTTCCTTTGACTCTAGTTGTTAGGTACAGAATATGGATGTGCATATGCATGCACGTGCACTCTCTTTTAGAAGCTCGTGATCATATGCATGTACTCATGTAGGTGTATATAGGTAATCATCGTCATTATAGACTTTTGAAAAAAAATTGAGACTTGGTACTGATCCAAATTCTTGGATCGGTACCGATCCAAGACTTAGGATAAGTCTCCCATTTTTTTTCCTGGAAATTCAAGCTTTGGGTTATATAACCCAATTCACTTGTCTCTCTCCTTACTTTTATTTTCCATCAAACCGAAGCTTTGGGTTATATTATCTTCACTCAACATTTGCATCGAGTACCCAGCGATGAGGAAGGTCGGCATATATATAGTTTCAAGAGCTAAAAAGGTAGCTCTTCTCTGACTTATTTGGAACAAGCTAAGAACTATAGAGTTGTTGCTGGTACATGGAACAAACTAAGCTACTTTAAGAGTTAATGTTTCTACGTCTACTCTCCACCTAGATTTGCACTTATCTAGACTTAAGTTTACTCCATGTGTTTGTTGTGAAGTCACATTATGACTTTACAAGCTTAACTTATATTCTTTTTATTATTCAGATGTTCTGGCAAGACCTAGTGGCATGACACTTGTAGATGCATTAGAGCTCTTATGGCATTTTCAGAAAAGGATAGAGATATTGGAGTTCTTCTTTCCGATGAGAATCTCCTGTCCCATAGCTTGCTGGAAGCGGGCCGTAGCACTGGTTAAGTCCAAGTGGTCATCGATGACGACAACAACGATGATAATGATAACTCACTTGGGGATGATGTGAATACTAGTTGCCCCTTATTCCAAGTCCAAGGGATGGAAGTAGAACAGAACAATAGCACGCTAAAGAAGGCGAAATTTTGAGGAAGGTGGCGAAGCTGGCCACGATGATGCTGATTTGGGCTATGACCCTTTGGTTAAACAGTCCAAAGATGACCAATTGTTCATCTTGAAAAAGTAGCTCATCATGAAACTTCCTAAAGAAAAATCTTCTACACAGCCCTTGCTAGCAATAGCTGCGAAGAAAACTCTTTACTCCCTTTTGAATATACTAGTTGGGGGCCAATTCCTATCGAGGTCGGCTCTTTCGGCATTGGTAAAGTGAGCCTTGAGGGTCTCTCCTCTCCTCTCCACTTTTATGAAGAAATTACTCCTACTAGTATGCGAAAAATCACTCCTGCTAGTAAATCTCCAAAACTTGGTCCATCGGTAAGGCTGAGCATTCGATTGGTTTGATTTATTCAATAATGAAAATTATGAAACTGAACTAAGACTAATAAAAACAAAAACCAAACGAACCATTTAAATAAAGTTTGGTTGCTTCGGTTGGTTATCCAATTCTACCGAACTAAAAACAATTCATATTTTATGTATGGAATATTTATAGTAATTTGAGACAAAACCAATATATATGATTAGAGTATTATTATTTACTATTTTTACGCTTTCTAATAGTAATTTTGGCACATAAATGATAAATAAAATTTACTTAGATCACTAAACTAATTTTAAAAAATTAGTATAACATTGGTAATTCCTAAAACATAATAAAATCTTGATTAATTTGGTTAAATCGATAACCAAACAAATTTTTTTATGAGTCGATCATAAATCAATCCAGTTTTAGAACTGAACCAAACCGATCGAACCAAATTGGTTTGGTTGGTTTAAGCAAAGAGTGGTCACCCTTATCCGTCGAGGGGACACTAGGACACTTACAGACATGTGCATTGCATGGCACTACACTGCACTTAGCTTGTGTCCTTTCTTACTGAATCTAACTTGTTCCTATTTCATTTACAGGATCCATGGAGAGGAAAAAGTACATGTTTGTGTCTCGACAGTGATGTCGTTCACACATGTATCATCATGGTGGTTGCCCAGACTCGAATTCCGATCATTGATCCAGCCGTGAAAGAGGCAGTAGTGACAGGGTATCTATCGCAAGATTATGCTTTTAGATACCGTTTTAGGTCCAGGTCACCTCCACCTAGAGGCTTGGACAAGAATTCAGGCCATTGTGATGACTTTCAACCAAATGATGCTTCTTGTGTACTGCCTCTAACTTCCATTCCTATTGTACATTTTACATCAACTCATATCAAATGACCTTCTAATTGTAGGCACCATAAGGGCTGTTCTGATGCCTCTTATCATAAGGCTAGCAAGAAACCGATTGAAGCTCCGATCTTCACTATGGATCAATAACTTGTCACTGATGCCCGAATAGCCAGACTAAAGGAATAGTTTCCAAATGATGGTTTGATGGACTCATGTTTGTGCCCATTCCGAAGTACATTTTGCCAGATGTAAAAGACATAACAGTCGCCTATGTATCTAATGCTTACAATCAATGTAACATATAGAAGCTGATAGCCAAGAAGGTCACTAAGGTTTTGAGGGAAGGAAATTTGAGATCGATAATCTATAACTTGTGGAGGCGCAAGATAAAAGGATCATCACTCATGTCAACGTCGAGGTTGATAAGTTGAAAACATCAAAACCCAAAGCCAAGAAAAGAGCCAAGGATGTTATCCAGGCACTCAAAATGAGGGAACCAAGCATGATGATGATATGGAGACCGAACATCAGCGGAATCATGACTTAGTGCCACAAAGAGATGCTTTGACCACAACATCCAAACTTGAGATCAAGACAAAAATGAAGGATGAAGCTCTCCAAGAAGCCCAAGGTGTAGTATGAAGAGCTGCTTACTGCTTGTCGGGAAAGGGACAAAGCAAGTGTATGTGCTTAAGACGCGGATGAGCTCTTAAAAAAAGAAATTTGAAGTTACCGAGAAGAGAATGATGGAGAGGTTCAAGCCACTGATCATTAAGTACAATGCTAAGGTGCTCAATTTTCACAACTTAGAGTGGCTCAGTGATAATTATCCTAGGGCTCTAGCTCTGGCCTGGGAACAAGTTGTTAAGGAGGAGAAGCAATCTAAGGTAATGTGGTCGACCGGGCATAGTTGGAAAATGAGGTCTTAGATGAGCCTAGGGTGCTAAGAGAAGCTGAGCTTAGTCTTCATGCATAGTGGCCGCTATGGTACAAAAGGACATAGCTGAAGCCTCCAGATTGTCACCTTAAGATTTCACCACTAGCCACCCACCTGGACCCAAAATTGCTCCTGATTCATCCTCCATCCATGAATATGATCAGAGAACCATAAATGCTCAAGTCTGCCATCCTTTCTCCTATCTTGGAGTGGAATTCTAGTGGTACTCCGGCCCGTACAAAATCCTAGACTGAAGGAGGTATCTCACTGAATTCACTTGTATTTAAGAGAGTCTATATGTCATCGATTGACATCGCTAATCAATCTTTTTATATCTCTCAAGTTTCAGGTCGACCCCAGATCGTCCCTGGTACTAACAAAGGTCCTTAACAGGAACAAGAAGTATCCGTAATAGAATCGGTGACCATAACTACTTCAACAACATCCTTAATGGATTTATACTCCTGCCCTTCATCAAGGACAATAGTTAGTAGATGGATGGTCAAATAATGTTCATTTTGATTTATACTCCTGCCCCCATATCTAGGGCAAGAGTTAGCTAGCATCCCATCTTCGGCAGCCAAGAATGGTTGAACTCCAAGGGTTTAGTCAGGACTGTAGAAGTTTGATTGACACCTAACTCCGTGTACTTGCATACCTACATTGCACACATATATATTCATTTGAATTGGTCATATTTTGCAACATTTAAGATTTGCAAAGAAAGAGTCATAAATTTAGAAAGCGATTTCATTTTATTAAAGATGGAAAATGATAGGTTCTGTTTTATTACATGGCTTTTATTATGTACAAATTTATTTCCAGGTAAAATAGCATCATAAATGCTCATTGTCCATTCCCTCGAGTGGGAGATCCCGTCAACCATCGCTAGCTTGAAAATGCCATCTTCAATCTTTTTCTCAATTGCGTGTGGACCTTCCCATTGGACATGGGAAGATTCGCTTGGAGAACCAACTCGCTAATTTCAAAGGTCTAATTCCTAATCTTGGCATTGTAGTATCAGATGACTCGGCTGCGGCGTGCAGCTGTTCTCAAGTCAGCTTCGTCGCGCTTCTCATCGATCATATAAAGAGATTCCAATAGAAGTTTCTCATTTGCCCATGGATTGTAGCAAGTTACCTGAGGATAAGGTTCTTCTAGTTTAACTGAAATCATAGCCTTTGATCCATAGGCTAAAGTGAGTGGAGAATGGCCAATCATTGACTTATGGGTCAATCGATATGCCCAAAGTGCTAATGGAGGTTCATCGACCCACTTGCCTTTGGCCTTTTCTAAGTTCTTCTCGAGAATGGACTAGATAATCTTCTTCACAGCTTTCACTTGTCCATTTTTCTGGGGTGCACCGCCGCAACAATCTCTTCTCTGTGCGATATCAACGGTAGAAATCTTTAAACTCGATACTATCAAATTGGGTTCCATTATCAATGATAATTGCTTATGGAACTCCAATATGACAGTTATATTCTGGACCATGAAGTTGATTACCTTTTTCATGGTAATTGTAGATAATGGCTTTGCCTTAGCCCATTTAGTGAAGTGATCAACGATGATGATTGCTTAATTTGTGCCACCCTTAGATATCGACAATACACTGATAATATCAATTCCCCATATAGAAAATGGCTAGAAACTAACCATTTCGGTAAATTTTGTTGGTGGGGCTGTTGGAATCCTAGCAAACCTCTAGCACTTGCCATACTTTCTAGTGTAATTAACTGCATATCGGTTGAGAATTGGACAAAATTATCCATAGCAGAGAATCTTCTTCACTAGGGTTTGCCCACTAATGTAGTCACCACAGTCCCCTTCATGAACTTTTATCGGGACTTACTTGGCCTCATCGTTAGCGACACATCAAAACATTAGGACTGAAAATTCTTTCCTGTAAAGTGCTTACTGCTGAATGATATATCTTAAAGCTTGGCGAAGGAGCTTTCATCACTCATTCCTTCTGTCCAAAAGCATTCCCTTCTGCAAATAATTCTTTACTGGAATCAGTCATGGCTCCTTCTCTTGCTCGGCCTACAGGATCCAATCGACATCCATATGATCGATGCTCAGAGCCGATGGTACTTCCACTGAAACCAAGCCCATGAGTCCTGCATCTCTAGAATTGGCCAACTTAGCCAATGAGTCGGCTTTTGCATTTTTTCTCTGGGAATATGTGTTATTGTATAATATTTAATGTTATTAAGTAGCTAAAGAGTTCGGTTTAAATAAGGAGCTAGTCTCGCTCATTTTGCCTAAAACTCTTTCCCAACTTGACAAACCACCAGCTAGAAATCATAAAAGATGCGTAAAGTTTTAACTCCTAGTTTCTTGGCGATTCCAAGTACCACAATCAGTTCTTCACACTTCACTTCTTTGTTTGTTATGGGAAAGTTGAGTCTCAAGACATAACCAATTGAATGTCCCCTCGGAGTGACAAGTAAAACTCTAGCACCGGAACAACGATCATTTGATGCACCATCTGTATATGTCTTCCACTTAGCACTCTACTTACCACTGCTCTCTAGAGTATCATCTCATGTAGTGTACTCTGCTATGAAATCTACCAAAGCTTGACCTTGGATAGCTCTCCGATTGTGATAGGTAATATCATATTAGCTCAATTAAATGTTCCACTTTCAACAGCCTCGCAGAAGTCTTAGGTCGTTGCAAGACTTATCATAAAGGATGGTAGGTAAGAACTTTGATTGGATGAGCATAAAAGTAAGGGTGGAGCTTTCTTAAAGCGATCGATAGGTAGTATGCAAGCTTTTCCATCTTGAGGCAAATTTTCCTATTGTTGTCGACTGCTTACTGATCTAGTAGACCGGTCATTGGATGCGGGATTCCTCACGTACGAGTGTGGCGCTTAAAGAATGCACCAATACTGCTAGATATATAAACAAGTCCTTGTCATCCACTAGCTTCAAAATAATGGAGGATCTCTCCAAGTGATCTACCAAATCCTGGAATGCGTCTTTACACTCCTATGTCTAAGAGAAGGTCCTTTTCCCTTCTTAACCATGTCAAAGAAAGGGATGTATTTATTTTTTGTTCTGGAGATGAATCGAATCAGGACGGTGACCTTCCCGTTCAAACTATGGACCTTCTTGATCATCTTTGAGGCCTTGATGTTTCACAATGCCTCGATCTATCTAGATTTCCTTTAAGCTCATGGAAGTTCAAAGTAAAGCCCAAGAATTTCCCTATCACAATGACAAAGAGAATTTAAAAGGGTTGAGCTTTATTCAGTATTTTCGTGGAATGCTGAACATCTCTATTAAATCATCAATGTGGTTCTCGAGCATCGCGAATTCACAAGCATGTCATCTACATAGATTTTTATCAGCCTAATCTGATCTTTGAACATCTTTTTTACCAACCTTCGATAAGTTGCTCCAGTATTCTTTAGTCCAAATGGCATGACCAGATAGCAGTACATCCTAGGTTGGTTATAAAGCTGGTGTATTCCTGGTATGGGATGTGCATTGGAATCTGATTGTATCCAGAGTACGCATTCGTGAACGAAAGTAGTTCATGTCCAGATGTTGAGTCCACCAATTAATCAATTTCGACCAAATACTCTGACTCTACAGGTTTGGCTTAATGGCGATTTTCAAAATCTGTTTCGAATGTTCGGCATGATGAACGCTTTCAGGCATACCCTTGATGCATTGGTTCTCCGGACTCGAGGAGATTCGACAGTCCACCAGTCCCCTTATTTGATTCCTAGGTGGCAGATCATTGGCAATAGCTCAATATTCCTGATTTTGATCATCCACGGCACATCCAAAGGCTAAGTCCATGCGACTATTCTCATTGGGAGCGCTAGAAACAACATCGGCCGGACCAGTACCTATCTGTCCTCTTAGATCAGTACAGATCCACAAACACTTACCACGGGTCTGTCTCATCTCTTTATTTGATGTCCTATATGTGTTTTATGTCCTCTTTAGCTTCTTCTCCCTTTTTATCTTCTTAGATGATGAGGAACTTTCATATTTTGAACCAAAAGGTGTCAAATCCCTCCTACTTCTTCTACGTTCATTTTTTGTTAGCTCACTTAGCAGTCTCAAAGCTCTCCTGCATCTGCTAATTCATCTCATTATGACTCTCCTGGAATCTATCCTCCATTTATTTCATCATATAATCCATCTTCGTTCTATCCATGATGTCAATTAGATTCTAGATCTTTAGCTGATTTGGTGGGCAACTTAATCCACATGCTAATTATCTTGGTTCCCACTTCATTGACAGCTCTAGAGTACATAGAACGTTCTCTCTTGAGGCCATTGCGAATAGCTTCTTGTAAATTATTGAAAATATGAAAAGTAGAGCAGTAAGGTTAGAAAGTTGAATCTATCACTTGGATTTAAGAAATACAATAATATATGATGGATTCAAATAGTTTAAGAATGTTGTTCTCAGTGAAAGCACCAAAATGTTTGAATCAAAAATGGTACAAACACTTAAGGGATTGTGTAGAGAATAAAAAGTGAAGAAAAGTAAATTAAAAAGAGCAAGAAATGAACACACAACATTTATAGTGGTTAGGATAAACTTGGCCTTTGTCCACTTTGTGATTTTGGTGCTTTGATTGCTGAGTTGCAAGTACAAGTTCTTACGGATCGGTATAAATCCATGGGTGATTACAAAAGATTAGAGTAAGATAGCAAGAAAGCCAAAAAATCTTAAAAATGAGGCATACCCTCCTATTTATAGCAATAGGTAGCCTAAAGTTTCGCCTCCATAATCTTTGCATAGTTTTCCACACCATAGACTACTTCTTTAAGAAATTAGGTGGACACCTCAATAATCATGGATCGATACCAATGCATATGTTCTTCATATGAATGACTTTGAACTTATTATCCTAGCTCGATTCGTGGTTTGCTTCATGATTCCAAATTTTTTTACACTATTATTAGCTTGCTTCTAAGTTAAAATGATGGATTTGTGGAAGAATAGAGTTGCTGACTTTGGATGCTCGTGAAGATCGATAAAGAATTGCATGGAATCAATGAACTAGCACTAGAAATAGGCTCCTAGCATAGTGTAGAGTGTTTAGAAGGAGGTAGAGTTGGATTGCATGAAACTAGTGGATCGGTACTAATCCAATACATTTTGGATTCTTTGCCTTGAATTCTTGCAGCGGTTTGGTCTTTATCCCATGGCTCTATTTGCATGTGGTTTCTGAACTCTTATAACTATATCTTCAGGCTTCCTACCTTAGCAGCTTCCAAATTCGATTTGTCTAGTCTATCCGAACATTGCCTAGTAAGAAGGATGGATAGCACCAAATGTAACAACCCACTTTGGAATAAGCCTAATTTTCGACCCAATAAAAGCCCATCGAACCTTTGGTCCATACCAAAGCTAGTTGTTGGTTGGAAAAATGGATACAAGAAATGGTGTATATAGCTATATATCTATGATTTCAAAATCTCACGGCACAAGGATAAAATATAATAATAGAAATAAGTACCCCTTCATAATACTAAAATCTCAAAAGTACATTGTCCTAAAATATTTATAATACAACAACAAAATAAGACATCCTCATGTTTGAAATCAGGTTACACCTAAAAAATAGATAAATAAACAAACTGCCATAAATCTTCACTACCAACTTCATCTTCTCCATTAGCATCATTTCTCCTTAACTCATGGGTTGTGATAAGGAGGGAGTTAGAACAATAATGTCCGATGAATGAAAATCTCAAATCTTACCACAATAGTATTTGGAGATTATCATTTAGATAAGTAATATGTCTTACCAAAGGCCTTTTCCAGTCTTGCTGTATAACTATAACGCACGTACAATGTGACTAATAACCATCTCCAACAACCATGTCCTAACGATGTGAGAGAAAGCATCCGAGCCACTAATACCTTATTAATGGGAACTAGGCAAACTCTGATCATTTAGTACATATGCCCTAAGCAGATCCTCGTCATTTAATGCCTAACCCAATGCAGACCCCTCCTTGGTATTTCCTATCTAACATCGTAAGAAATCCCAAAGGCTACTTAATACATCTTTAATGAGAAAGAGGCAGACCTTACAACAGCCACTTAGTACCTCAGCCCCAAAGCGGACCCCTTTCGAGCTTTCCTGCCACGACACCTAAAAGATGACCGTGACCATTTAATACTTCTTAATTGGGAAGGAGGCGGGCCCTACAACTGCTACTTATTACCTTAACCCAAAAGCAGACCCCTATTAGGATATCCGTCTAATGACCCACAACTGAAATCATGACGTCTCACATTAGCCCAACTTTTTGTAGGTCCAAGTAGCCAAATTAGCTTGGCGGATTTATCCTACTGGATTGGGATTAACCTCGCATCCACCATGGTTACATTTTATAGTCAATGTCTCACACCTCTCCTAAAGCCACGTTGTTGGCAACCAGATTAGCTGGACATACTTATGTATGCTTTTAACTGACTTCGCATCCCTACAACTTAGACTTATTTCTGCCCTCTTAATATACCCATATATTTTATACAGATATAATATATCCTTACCCACATTTACGCGTTAAGAAATATAAGGAAAACTCCTTATTTCACCTTTAATTATGGATTAAATTCCATAGTTATTCTTAATTTCCTTCCTATAGATTTCAACACTATTTAGTAACCTTTTTTATACAACGAAATTAATACATCATTAATTATATGTAATTATATATTTATTATTTTGAGATAACTAAATATCACTAAGCATGCATAAGAGTATTCCTATTTTATAATTTTTGTTTTCTATACTGATCGTTTAAAGTGTTAAAACTTACATATTCATACAAGTCTTAGTTCCACCTAATAATTTTTAAAATAGCTAATATCCTTACTTAAACAAAATAGACTTACATATAAAAAATGGGGAATCCATTACCAAACCAATTTTACATTAATATAATAGAATCAACACCTCTATTTCAAGGAAATGAACTTTACAATTTAAACCCATTATATTCTACTCAACTTTTACTTACACAAACTTGAAGTGAAATGGGATTTATATTTCTCTAAATCATGAAAATAGACGATGTAAACTACAAATAGAAGAATCCATACTTCGCATACCATTTCATAATTTTATTTTTAGAACCTTTCATCATAATAATAAAAAAAGGAGGTTGAATTGGACATAAATTATTCCACTTGCAACAACAAAATAAATTTTACTATATTAATGTAAACCAACTGAGATTCCAACTAATCCAAGAGTTGTAATTTTATTGGGGAATTTTAGGTTTTTAGATTTCATAATCGAAAATCCCCCAGCATTAAAAAAATCTAAACTTCTACCATATAAATACTGAAAGGTGAAAACAAAGATTTCCACTTAAAGTTAGTTTTTTCCGATTCTCTTTGGATTCGATTCCATGCCTTTTTCAATTACTCCTTCGGTTTTCTTCTTTTTAGAATATATAGAAATTCAATTGTATATAGGTTAGGTTTAGAATTCGTATATTAAGGACACTACAAGGAAAATAGTAATTTGTGGCGGAGCATTTCGACGGTCGCCGTTAGCTCCATCGACTTATTTCCGATGGCTTCCGATGGAACTTTATTTTTTTATTTACTTATTACTTTATTATAATATATTTGTTATATAAGCTTAAAATTTGATCAAATATATAATAATTCAAATCATAAGAATTTGGTAACAAATTTATATTCAATTATTCAAATTTATGAAAGTTTTCGACTAATTAAATTAGCATTGTCGAAAATATTTTTTGCTATATAATTATATTCGATAATTAACTTTATTGAGAATCAGACATAGACAATCATTTTCTGTAAATTTTAGTTTATCATTGCAAAAATTTTGATGAAATTTATGATATGTATAGTTTTATGAATTTATTTTGTAAATGTTGTGTAACTATTAGTTTATGATTTTTTAATTAATTTGAAAAGGCAAGTAAGAGGTTGTAATTACTAATATTTATTTCATATTCATTGATAACCAATATATACTATTCAGTTTCTTCTATAAAGTAAAATTTTCTAACAAATTATTTATATTAAATTTATTTTAAAAAGTGTGAAACTTTACTGAAAAATATAAAACAGCCATTGGATGTCGTCGCTAAACAAGCCATCGATGGTCGTTGGAAGCCATTGGACAACGTGATTATATTGCAGTTGGCCAGAATAGATTCATTATTGTTTCACCCCCAAAAACCTAATTTTCACTCCCAAAGTCGCCATTTTCCATCCTAGGCCGCTGCAGTCCGTTCGTAACCACCAGCATGCTCGCCAACATTTACTCTCCGGCCTCTTACGCATCAATTTGAACCCAAAACATGTATTTCTCCCTAAATCTAATTTATCCCAATATATTAAATTAGTGTTAATTTCTATTTGTATTTGATGATACTAGCCACTTGATTGTTTATAATTAAATATTTATTAATTGGGATATGTTAATTATAGTTATGAGTGCCTAAATCCAACAATTAAAATACAATTAAGGCTAACTTGGGTTACTTAATTTATGTTTTGATTAGTCTAATAATTTATTATTAATTAGTGTGCAAAAAGGCCTATGAAAATATTATTATTAAAGATTATCCTTTAATAGTTTATATAATAAATCTAGTTTACTTGAATGTCGCATGCGGTAAGATAAATAAATGAGTGTATATTGAAGTTTATTTTTTGAAATATAATATTATATCCATAATTTGTTATAATTGAAAACATCTAACATTTTTTAAAAAGGTAAAAGGAATAATATGTTATATAATTACTAAAACATTTAAACGTGTAAAATGAATTATGCCAATATATGTTGTATAATTGATAAAAAATTAAAATGTATAATAGTAATACATAAACATATTGATGCATAATGTAGTTCATTTTTTAAATTCTAAAGAGAATTTTCGACCTCATCTGAAAATTAATGTATATGATCATTATATAGATATTCGTTTAAGTCAAAAAACGGACATCCATATTCATATGATAAAATATTTGTCAGATTTGTCCCTATATTAAACATGTTACAAGCAAATTAAGTAATTTCATTTTTTTTAATCATTTCACCTTAAATGGTTCCTAAAATTTCGACATCACTTCCTTTTTTTTGTATACATGCATTTATGTACGAGGTGAAGTACTACCGAAATTTTTGTTGAATCATTTAAAATGAAATGGTTTATGAAATCTAATTATAATTGTGTTTCAAATGTGAAGTAGGATAACCAACCATTAAAGTGGAAAACAATAAACTGAAAAGTTGATATTGTTAGTCCGTGAGATGATGGTTTTGATGACAACAACCTTAGAATAGATTATAAAATATAGATACTGATATTATAAGTTTAGATATATATGTATATGTAGGATTTAACCATGCAGGTACTAAGAATGAAGACTGTACAGTATAGAGATTCAAGATATCAAGATAGAAGACTAATGAGTATCAAGATTATCAAGAGTTTAAGATTTCAAGCATAAGTATTTTTAATTAGGAATTTTTGTTAAAACTCATAGAAAAACACTTGCATCTTAAAATCCAATTTATTCGTGGAATGGAATCCACTTCGAGCTCATTAAAGGGATGGAACCCTAAGTAAGATGGAACCTACGAAAATCTAGTGGGGCATCATTTTGTATCCACTAATTTTAATTCAAAAGATTTTACAAAATTATCTTGTTTTCAAAATGATTTCAAAACTTTCCTTTTAAAAAGATTCAAAACCCTCAATCCTGATTTTAAATAATTTTAGCCTAAAAAAACATCTTTATTTTCAAAGTCAAATTACTCCTGATTTTAAACTATCTTTTAAAATAATATATTTAACTTTTAAATATTAATACTTAGATTTAAATATAAAATTATAGTTAAATTCTATATATATTATTCTTTAGATTTACTTATGAATTTCAACTATAGTCAAGTATATTTATAAAGTTTAAAATAGTTTTTATATAAGATAAAGTTATTTTCAAAGAAAATCAAAACACCAGAAAATCCTTTGGGATGTCGACATGCCTAGCATGACCATGTCGACATGGTGACAGTTTGGTTCAAAAATTCAAATTTCAAAAGAAGTGTCTATTCGCCATAACTCTTCATGAATGGTCATGGCTGTTGTTCTTCTATAAATAGGGGTTAGTTTCAACGAATTTTCAATCATTTTTTTGGTTTTCACTCCTCTTCTTCTTCCTCATTTATTAATACATATTCTTATCATTACTCTACCGAAATCAACATTGAATCATACTCGATTACTTCTAGTTTGATTCTCAATCACTATCTCTACAAGATTCTCAGTGCTATTCAGAGTTATAGACTTCTTTGTAGTCTATTAAGTGAGAAAAGGTGTGATTGTAGCCTTGGAAATCAATCAAAAGGGAAAAGGTGTGATTGTAGCCTTGGTTAATCAATTAGGTAAACTTGTGGCCCGGAAATCAAGTATCTCTACCCAGAGGATCGAAATTCTGGAGGGTGTACCTCGTAGCCTTGAAACCGAGGGTGTAATTGTACGATTGCTGTTGAATGGAAAACCGTGCTGGTGTTGCGGCACTGGATGTAGGGTAACTCCGAACCAGTATAAAATCCGGTATGTTCTTTCCTTTACTTTTTTTTATTTTATTTCTGCATCTGTGTTTGCTTCTGTGATCATATATATGTCTGTATATTGCATACTTTTGTGTCTAAATTAACATAAATAGAAAAAGATTTAGTAATTCTTTATTAACACTATTCACCCTCCCTCTAGTGTTAATCTTAGCCTTAAGATCCGTAATCCACATTTCTCACAATTGGTATCAGAGCAAGGTTTTCAAAGTTTCATAATCTGATTTTTGAAAAGTTTTCAAAATGGCTGCCAACACTGGTACTGTTACTAACACTAGTATCCCTGTCACTAGTTCATTTGTGGAGGGTCAGTCTACTGTCAGACCACCACTTTTTAATGGTAGTAACTATGCATATTGGGCTTGTAGGATGAAAATATATTTACAATCTATAGGATTAGACACTTGGAATATCACACAAACTGAATATTCTGAACCCACAACTGATTTTGCACAGTGGACTGCTGAGAAAAATACTCTTGCACAAAATAATTCTAAGGCAATGAATATTCTGTTTTGTTCACTAGATAGAAATGAATTCAATAGAGTGTCAGTTTGTAAGTCTGCATATGAAATCTGGAAAACTTTGCAAGTTACTTACGAAGGAACAAGCAAAGTTAAACAGACCAAAATTTTCATGCTCACAAATCAGTTTCAATTATTTAAATGAATGCCAATGAGTCTATTTCAGATATGTATAGTAGATTTCAGGATATTGTGCATTCTCTAATATCTTTAGGAAAGGAATTTGTTGAAGTAGATCAAGTCAGAAAGATTTTAAACTCTCTAACTCCGGAATGGGATCAAAAGACACTTGCGATCGAAGAGGCAAATGACATCAGTATTTTGAAGATAGAAGAATTAATTGGAAATCTAACGTCGTATGAAGTTCAAATGATAGGGAGAAGAGAAAGTAAAGCATCTAAAAAGAAATCAATGGCATTCAATGCATTGACTGATGGATCAGACTCAAACAGCGATAATGATGAAGAGATAGCCTTTATGACCAGAAATTTTAGGAAATTGCTGAAATACAGAAAGATGAATAATCTCAAGAGAAACAACTATAAGAATTCTGGAAATCAGAATATAGTGCCAAATAATGACAAGTGTTACAACTGTGATAAACCAGGCCACTTCAAAAGAGACTGTCCGTATCCAGATAGACAGAATCCTCCTATGAACAATGAACCAGCAAAGAAACGGAAGCGTGCATTTACTGCTACTCTAGATGACTCAGACTCGTCCTCAAGTGATGATGATCAGAAGACAGATAATTCGACTTTGTGTTTTACAGCTGTTCACGACTCCGACGAATTCAAAGAAACGGACTCAGAAAAAGGTACATGTTTACAATACAATTGGTTGAAATTGATTGCTTAGAATTAGTTGTTTGATTGTTTGATTAATTGATTTTTGAATTGGTATGTTGTTTGAATTTTAAATTTTATTTTCTATTTTATTATTATTATTATTATTAATACTTTCTGAAATATATTATAAGTATAATAATATTTCAGAAATATATAATAGAGATTAATAATAATAATATATATTAGAGATCTTAGGAAAAAATCAATTCATGAAAATTCCAAAGCACATGTCGACATGGTCCCTACCATGATGTCAACATGGATACCGGAATTTGAATTTCAAAATTTGAATTCAAACGTTTGAATTTCCCTCCACCTTTTCACTTCATTCAATTCTCTGAAAAGATACCTTTTGACCAAAGAATATGTCCTTTAAGAATCTATTTATTCACTATCTTTTATCATATCTTTTCACTTTCATTTTCAAATTCAAACTCTATCTTCATAACTTCAAGCTCCCTACTCTCTACTCTAATTGCTTCTTCAAGCAACCCCTCAACCATGAGAATTTCTAGAAAAATCAAAGAGCAATTATTCAATGATCCGGAGGTAATTAAAGCATACATCAATTATGCTAACTATGCCAAAGTCCATCCCAGAAAATTTGCTATTTTTCAAGATTTTTCTTCTTATGAAATTGATTCTCTTTTTGCAAACAATGGTGTTCTTAGTCTTATTGACTCTTCTCAAAATGATTTTGTTTGCTATCCTAATCTTGTCAAAATTTTCTATGCGAATTTAAATCGTGGATTTTATGTTGGAAATGAAAATGAAATTTGGAGTTGTATCAAAGGCACTCAAATTGTTTTGAATTGCGATCTTTTGGGTACCATTCTCAATTGCAAGAGTGCGGGAATTGATATTTCTAACTTTAAAATTAATGAACATGATGGTGAGACATTTCATCACATTTTCGAAAGAGATGATGATTTTGATTTTAAAAATAGAAATTTTCGACCAAAAGCAAGATTTGTTAATCTTCTTTTGCAACATACTTTGACCCCAAGATCGGGAAATTTTAACAATCCTACTTCAAAATTTTTCAAAGCTCTTTTTGCTCTTTTCGAAAATTATGACATAAATTGGGCGCAAGTTATTTTGGATGAACTTCGTCCTAAAAATCTTGAAATGGGTGAGAATACTTTATACCATGGAATTTATCTCACTCGGATTTTAACTATTTTGGAGTGGATTTCAAAGGCGAAGAATTTGTCTCTAGAAAAGTTTTCAATCGTTCCAACATTTCGCTTATAATAATTCCATTTATTTTTCAACCATATGAGACCCTTACCGAAAAGGAAGAGCGTTTGGCTCATGAGGAAATGGAAGAAGGGGAAGAAGAAGAAGAAGGGAATGAAATAGAAATTGAAGAAGAAGAAGAAGGTGAAACTTCTTTGGAAAGCATCGAATATCCTTCCAATCCATCCAACAAAACCCTTCTCAATAACCAAAAGATTATTGTGGAGAATCAATGGATTCTAAAACGATCCGTTAGTAAAAAGTTGGATAATATTTCTTCGAAGATGAACAAGTTCTTTTCAAAGTCAACAGGAAACTTGGACTATCTTCATCGTCTTCATCCTCTAACTAGTTTTATCTTTTCGTATCTTGTTGTATTTGTTTTAGTTTTCTTTATTTCGAATGTTCATATAGTTTGTTGTGTGCTTAATCATTGTATTATCGTAGTATGCAATGAAATGAAATTTCCTTTCTGTTATCTACCTTATCTTATCTCTAGAATTAATGTTAGTATATATACACACACACACACAATTATTCACAAAATCAAATTAATCATAACATTTCACTAACCCGTGTCGACATCCCCTATATGACCATGTCGACATGTGCTGGTCAGAAATGGCAATTGATTTTGAATTTGAAATTTGAATAACTACCACATGTCTATTCATTTCAAACGAATTTCTACACCTATATATACCTGTTTCTTCCAGAATTCTTCACTGAAATTTATTTCTTATCATCTATATCCTCCATTTCTTTCACAAATTCAACTATGGCTAATCCTATTCACAATTTATCCGAAAATCTTGAAAAAACTCTTAATTCGTTTAAGAATATTCTCTCATTTATTCTATGAAACCAGCGTCATTTAGAATTGAGTCAAATGCAGATGATAAAGGAACAAGAAAGACACTTCGATGTGATACGATGGATGATCTCCTCTCTGCACAAGGATGATAATGAAGCACATCCTCCTATCTCTCTCACCAACGACAATGATAATTGGGATGTTATTAAGGCAGACCCAATCTTTGGAGAAGAAGGATGAGTGGAAGTCCCACGTAACGTTTGATTTTTTATTTACTTGTTTGCTTTGTTTGATTTGTTTGAATTGATTTGGTTTGAATTGATACTTTGTGTGGATTGATTTCTTATTGATTTGAAGATTGGTGTGTAAAACATATATATATACATTGAAATGTATATAATCTTTAATTAGTTATCATGCTTAGAAGTATAATTATTTCCTACTCTATATATTCCGTTGTATAGTTTATCAATGCAGATACTGAAGTCCAAGAATGAGGGGGAGTAAATTTTTGTTGATGACAAAGGAGGAGAAATATAAAATAGGGTAGTTTGGCATAGATTAAGGGGGAGTTATTAGGATAGAAATAATATTTTATAAACAAAGGCTGTCATCATCAAAAAAGGGGAGATTGTTAGTCCGTGAGATGATGGTTTTGATGACAACAACCTTAGAATAGATTAAAAAATATAAATACTAACATTATATGTTTAGATATATATGTATATGCAGGATTTAACCATGCAGGTACTAAGAATGAAGACTATATAGTATAGAGATTCAAGATATCAAGATAGAAGACTCATGAGTATCAAGATTATCAAGAGTTCAAGATTTCAAGCATAAGTATTTTTAATTAGGAATTTTTGTTAAAACTCGTACAAAAGCACTGGCATCTTAAAATCCAATTTATTCGTGGAATGGAATTCACTTCGAGCCCGTTAAAGGGATGGAACCCTAAGTAGGATGGAACCTATGAAAATCTAGTGGGACATTGTTTTGTATCCACTAATTTTAATTCAAAAGATTTTACAAAATTATCTTGTTTTCAAAATGATTTCAAAACTTTCCGTTTAAAAAGATTCAAAACCCTCGATCCTGATTTTGAATACTTTTAGCCTCAAAAACATCTTTATTTTCAAAGTCAAATTACTCCTGATTTTAAACTGTCATTTTAAATAATATATTTAACTTTTAAATATTTATACTCAGATTTAAATATAAAATTATAATTAAATTCTATATATATTATTCTTTATATTTAGTTATGAATTTCAACTATAGTCAAGTATATTTATAAAGTTTAAAATAGTTTTTATATAAGACAAAGTTTATTTTCAAAGAAAATCAAAACACCAAAAAATCCTTTGGGATGTCGACATGCCTAGCATGACCATGTCGACATGGTGACAGTTTGGTTCAAAAATTCAAATTTCAAAAGAAGTGTCTATTCGCCATAACTCTTCATGAATGATCATGGCTGTTGTTCTTCTATAAATAGGGGTCAGTTTCAACGAATTTTCAATCATTTTTTTCTGGTTTTCACTCCTCTTCTTCTTCCTCATTTCTTAATACATATTCTTATCATTACTCTGTCGAAATCAACATTGAATCATACTCGATTACTTCTAGTTTGATTCTCAATCACTATCTCTACAAGATTCTCAGTACTATTCAGAGTTATAGACTTCTTTGTAATCTATTAAGTGAGAAAAGGTGTGGTTGTAGCCTTGGAAATCAATCAAAAGGGAAAAGGTGTGATTGTAGCCTTGGTAAATCAATTGGGTAAACTTGTGGCTTGGAAATCAAGTATCTCTACCCAGAGGATCGAAATTATGTAGGGTGTACCTCGTAGCCTTGAAACCGAGGGTGTAATTGTACGATTGCTGTTGAAAGGAAATCCGTACTTGTGTTGCGGGACTAGATGTAGGGTAACTCCGAACCAGTATAAAATCCGGTGTGTTCTTTCCTTTACTTCTTTTATTTTATTTCTGCATCTGTGTGTGTTTCTGTGATTATATTTGTGTCTGTATATTGCATACTTTTGTGTCTAAATTAACATAAATAGAAAAAGATTTAGTAATTCTTTATTAACACTATTCACCCCCCTCTAGTGTTAATCTTAGCCTTAAAATCCGTAATCCGCATTTCTCACAGATATTATATTACTAATTTGTTAAAATTGAAAATATATAAGATTTTATAAACAATTCAAAAAAGAATAATATATTATATATAGTTAATGAAACATTAAACTGTATAAATAAATTGTAAATCCATAAAATGATCAACACTTTTTTTATTTTTTATCATATTTTTTAAATAGGAAAAATGGTCAATTATTTTGTTGATTAAAGGTGGATGTATCAACCATGAAGAGGATTGAGAGGCTCAATAAAAGAACATTTAATTATGGTATATGGTATTTATTGAATTCACTTTAAGTAATCACGGAAATGATGAAGAAATTCATTGTCTATGTAGTAAGTGCAAATACTTAAAGCGTGTGATACTGGATACAATTAAGTTCATTTTTATTTTCTGCCAATACGGCTTCGTGCAAGATTATTATGTGAGGGATTGTCACGAAGAGTTTGAAGCACATAATCTTATACAGTCAGAGGAGGAGGTGGGTAATGACATTGTTACAACGAATTCCATAGAAGATATGGTTGAGATGCAACCCGATCAATATTCTCTACTTTTGAAGTTGATGACGACGATGTTAATGTAGAAGAAGAACCAAATATTGAGGCAAAAAAATCTATGACTTATTGGATGCTGCTAAGAACCCCTTTGGGATGGCTATAAAAGCGACACCTAATTATTAGTAATGGTAGAATATAATTCGATGAAATCAAAATACAACTTCATAGAAGTCGGAATTACAATAGTTGTACAAGCTAGAAAACGACATATGCCACTTTATAATTCAATGTACGAAAATCATTATGAACTGAAAAAACTTATGTCTTCTTTTTGTTTGCCATATCAAAAAATAGATACATGTTTAAATGGTTGCATGTTGCTTTGAAAAGAAGACATCGATCTTAGAAATTGTAGAATATGTAACGGGAAAAGATACAAACCAAAAAAAACAAGGAAAATGAGTTTCTGTTATCAGGGTTTTTAACGCGCAGAATCCAAAGGAAGTCGAAATAATAGGCCAAGTCAAAAATAGCTTAAGAGCTAACCAAAAATACTAAAACCACAATCTAAGAGAAATAAGAGGAATAAGAAATGAAAATACACAAAAGTGATGGACCGCCAACGATCCATCATCTTTAGATTGCTAGCAATCCATAGTCTTGGCTCATGGATTCATGAATTCACTTGCATCATGGTCCAATGGGTATTCTAAGAACAATGGCTAAGTCTGATGGGATTTCGAGATAGCTAAATCGAGAGGCAAACATTCGTCTAGTTCACTCAACAGTCTAATGCAACCAGTATGCAGACCGTTATCAACACAAGGCAACATGTTATGGAATTACATAGACGACACGAACATAAGACAACAAATGCTGCACAGAAGACAAAGTCCAAAAATCAGCTATATATGAATCGTTAGCGATCCATAGCATCTCACCAGGTCGCCATGATCTTTAAGGTAGCTGGCAAGAGGAAGCATCAAAATACATTGGATCATAGTCAAGCCAGAAGCTATGGATCACTAGCGATCCATTGGTTAGCTCGGTTCAAAATGAAACTTCTAGTGCTCTTTCTACAGTCAATTGCAAACATAAGTTAAGAAAGCCTAGAACAATAGCTCTCCAACCTCTATAAACACTCACATATCTGCAACATAAAGAGGATCCTTCGGACTGGCTGTTGAAATTTTGCAGAAAACCTACTTCATTCTTCTCCTTCCTCACAACAGTCATCCAAGGAGTTCACTATGATTCTTTAGTGGACTCTAGCATTGAGGACTTAGTCTAGCTAAGGATATTCAACGACTTTGTAATCCAATTCCCATTGTAATAGCAATCAATCAATAATAAAAGTTATAAAGTAGACAGGCTCATTAACAGCCGAATCACTATAAAAATCTATTTGTCTTCTTTCTATTTTTGTCTTTTCTACATTTATTCTCTGTAAGAATAGGGCTGGTGCTTTCACAACTCAATCCATAATGTTGATCTATTTTTGGGTTAACATTTTGGTACTTTCACAGAGAACCCAACTCAGGGTTTCGATCTAGCTATTTACTTTGGATCAGATAGGTTCAAAAGTTAGATCCTCAATCTTTACTTAAAAAATCTAATGCTTAGAATCAATGGCTCCAAGGAGGAAAAGAACGGGATCTGGGAGATCCATAGGGGCAGTAATAGCTGGAGAAGAGATGAATCATCAGCAAACCGAAGTAAATGATGCCAATGTAGGAGATCAGGTGCTAGGATCCTCTAATCAATACGAAGTCATTAAAAGAGATGAGTTGAATCAAATGGTTGATGAAATTAACTAGAAAATGGAATGTAGTCTGAGAGGTCTAATGGATATGCTTAATGTCTCTTGACCTTATAATCACATCCTGCTCTAAGAACTATTCCGAACCCATGGCTACCATAGAACTAGATAATTCTTCCGTTTCTGGTCTAAACAGAAGAAACGGAAAGCAACCGCAAAGAGGGGTATCAACTGGAACAGTGGGAATCAACGTAGAAGGAAATGCAAGTACTCCACCAAACGCAAGGCAACCAGCTATAAACTTGAATCAAGGAGCGATAATGCTATAAGAGGATATAGACATGGACCTTTCCGACTCAGAAGATGGAGAACAATTTAACAATGGAAAGTTGGAAGAAAATGCCAATGCATTCGTTAACGCCAGGAATGTCCAAACTGCCCCAATCAGGCTAATGGTTAGCCAACGGGATCTCGAGGGAGTGGCTCTTCCAAAGATGGAAGAGCCTAAGCTTTATTCCACTTACCAAGACCGTTTGCAAAGCCAAACACCCGGATTGGTGACTGAAAGCCGAGCCCCGAATTTCCAGACATCAGAGGCATTTATCGCGGATATGGTGAAGTGGTTGATGGACGAGAATAAGAATAGAAGATATGATGAATGTGGATCCACTCCAAGTCGGACTCCCTTCACTAATGAGATTTTGAATGAGCGATATCTAAAAAGTTCACAATGCCAACTATTCCATCCTATGACGGAACGAAAAGCTCGAAACCTAATCTTTACAAGTACGGTTGGTACACGGACGGAGCAAATTGTTCAGATGCTATTTGATGTAGATGTTTCCCATTTCTCCTAGAGGGAATTGCTTCCATGTGGTTCATCAGATTTCCACTGAGATCCATATCCACTTTTGATCAGCTAGTAGCAAGATTCCTTGATCAATTTGGGCTTCACACCGTGCGACCTAAGGATGCGATGTCCCTGTTCGAACTATTCCAGAGATGAAAAGAGTCGTTGAAGTCTTTCATGGACCAATTCGCAGTGGTAGAAGTAAGCAATCCAAATAAGGATATGATTTTTATGGCTTTGATTCGTGCCATCCACCCCAATATTGAGTTCGAAAAGTGGATCAAAATGGGACAATCCACTACAAGAAAGGACTTCAATCGCAAGGCAAGCCAATAATTGAGGTTGGAAGAGATGCGGGGGTTAAAAAAGAAGTCTACTAGCATACAACCAACGAACATTGGGAAGAATGACATTCTTACAACACAAACGAATGCTGTCACATAAAGAACTTGATTGAGGAGCTGATTCGGGAAAACAAGCTTCAGTAATACACGAGAAAATCACAAAATCCTAACCAGCTTGTGGCTCCCCAAGATCATAGGGATCAAAGGTACCAAGCCGGAACCAGTGAGGAGGGATCAAAGCGAACTGATCAAAGACTCATCATTGGAACGATATCTGGAGGACCATATCCACAAGGAGAAGTTGTTGATAAATGGAGCGGTATGCGATTTCATTAAAGCAAGTTTCGAAGGAATCTTTCCTTGGAATCGAAGATGGAGCTCTAGACAAGTAGCAAAAAAATTTGAAT
The DNA here is from genome assembly GCA_030765085.1 of Allium cepa. Lineage (NCBI taxonomy): Eukaryota > Viridiplantae > Streptophyta > Magnoliopsida > Asparagales > Amaryllidaceae > Allium > Allium cepa. The sequence goes on along the minus strand of CM060946.1, from coordinate 99,361,885 downwards.
GATGATACCGTATTCCGAAATCGAGATGCCAAAGGGATTGAAACTCCAATTCTCGATCCCATGGTAGTGACAATAGGGACCGACCTCGCTGTGGTCCAATGGGTACTGGTTGTTAGCAGGAGTTCTATGAATATTCTTTTCAAACATACCTTTGACCAGATGAAGATCAGTATGAATGACGAATCTGCATGCCAAACAAAAATCCTAGGATTCACTAGCAAGTCCAAACAACCCGTAGGGACGACTGACTTGCCAGTAGAACATGGAGTCTCAACCTCATCTAGACGTTCATAATTGTAGATGAAATTTCCACATGCAATGCCTTCTTGGGATGGCTCGTGTTGGCAGATTTCAGAATCGCTATGGCCCGCGGTCCCTTACCATGAAGTTCCCAACAACAAATGGAACCGAGGAGGTCAAAGGAGATCAATGCGTTGCCAGAGAATGCTACATTGCAGAACTGCGCGATTCCAAAAGAAAAGAAAAGGGAAAACATATGGGGAGAACTCTCCACATCCACGAACCAGCCTAAAAGCAACTATAGAGCTGCCCTTGACTAGGGGACCATAGCTGATTTGATAATGCTTTGGACCCTAGAAAGAAGAGTTCAGGGGAGGATCGGGCAGCACCCACAAAATTGATGGTGTCTATACCTGTAGATATGGATGACCTAACGCGAATCTTGAAAAAAGGGTCGCATATTGGAAACAAGAAGTGATTAGAACTCATAAAATTTCTTGTGCCAACATGGATGTGTTCATATGGACACATTTCGATATGTGTGGGGTGTCACCGAAAATAGCATGCCATGCGCTCAACATTGACCCCAAATTTACACTGATAAAGCAAAAAGGGCACAGCCTATGCCCTAAGCAGTCCAAGGCATTAAGAGAAGAAGTAGACAAGCTGATGACCAACAATTTTATCCATGAAACAACTTGTGCTGAATGGGTATATAACCCGGTCTTAGTCAAAAAGTCAAATGGAAAGTGGCAAACTTGTATCGACTACTTGGACTTAAACAAAGCTTGCCCGAAAGATAACTTCCCTCTGCCTTGAATTGACCAGCTTGTAGACGAGATAGTGGGGCATCAACTGCTATCATTCATAGACGCATACTCGGGATACAAGCAGATCCTGATGCGTGAACCTGATTGAGAAAACACCAGTTTCATCACCAATCAAGGACTATACTGCTACTAGGTAACGCAATTCATTTTAATGCCGGAGAAAACTACTAAAGACTAGTAAATGCCATGTTTAAGCATCAGATCGAAAAAACCTTGAAAGTCTATATAGATGACATGTTGGTTAAATCGTGAGAAGCTGCTAATCACCTAGACAATCTTGTTGAAATGTTTGAAATGCTCCAAATATATGGAATAAAACTCAACCCTCTCAAATGTCACTTCGTGGTAGCCTTCGGAAAGTTCTTGGGATTCATAGAAAGTTCCAGAGGCATTGAAGCAAATCCAGAGCAAATAACCGCCTTATGAGAATTCCAAGCCTCGAAGAACAAGAAGGAATTACAAAGCTTAAATGGAAAGTCGCAGCACTAAGTCGGTTCATCTCGAAAGCTACCGACAAATGCATACCATTATTTGATGCATTAAAGAAAGGAAAGAAGAACTTCGAATGGAATAAGGCTTGTTAAACCGCATTTGAAGAATTGTTGCGGCACATGGAAGCCCCGCCAATCCTATCAAAGCCAGTGGATGGAGAGGACCTGTTCATCTACTTAGTAGTCTCACCTCACGCGCTGAGTGCTACCCTTGTGCGTGAAGAAGCAAAAATTTAGCAACCTGTATACTACATTAGAAAGCAGTTTACTGGAACCAAGAAAAATTACCCAAAGCTGGAAAAGCTAGCATATTGCCTTTTGATTGCACCTAGGAAGTTACGACCATATTTCCAGGCGCATCCGATCAAAGTACTCACCGATTAGCCTCTGAAGCAAGTATTGTACTGACCCGAAACTTCTAGGTGACTCCTCAACTGGAATATTGAATTGAGCCAATATGATATTACTTACCATCCAAGAAGGGCAATCAATGGGCAAGAGCTAGCAGATTTCATCGCCGAGTTTACCATACGAGATGGCAAAGAAGAAATACCATTGGAAGTGGAAACTCGATGGAAATTCTTTGTCGACGGCATGTCTAACAACCTCTATTCGGGGGTGGGGTTAGTCCTTGAAACTCCCCAAGGGCGAGCCATTTGCTATGCCCTATGCCTGGAATTCCCAGTAACGAATAACAAAGTGGAATACGAAGCATTGACAGCATGACTGAAGGTTGTGAAGGAACTCGGAATAAAGTCAGTTCACATCTATAGTGACTCTCAACTAGTACTCTGCTACGTAAAAGGTGAATACTAGGCTCGAGGGGAGAAAATTGCCCCATATCTATCTAAAGTACCAGAGTTACTGAATGACATCAAACATTACATCATATCTCACATCCTACAGGAGCAAAACACTAAGGATAATTACCTAGCTAAATTGGTAAGCTTCAGAGAAGCTCAATCGTTAGGACTAATCCTGGTTGAGACGCTGACCACCTTGAGTGTAGATGAAATAGATGTTGATTGGATTGTCAAAACCACCGTCGAACCGAAAACATGGATAACGCCAATCAAAGATTATTTGTTTACAGGGACCCTTCTAACTGGTAGGAATCAATGGAAAAAGCTTCTCCAGATGGCACCACGATTCAGAATACAAGATGGAATATTCTACCAAAGGGGATTTTCTACCCTCTGCTTAAATGTGTGATCGATGATGAAGCTCGATGGATCCTGAAGGAAGTTCACGAAGGCGACTGCGGAAACCATAACGGGGTGCAAATCCATACAAAGTAAGTCTTCAGATATGAATATTTCTGGCCAATTGTAAACCGCGATGCAGCAGACTATGTCAGACTGTGTGGTCCTTACTAAAGATTCCGCAAGATTATAAGAACTCTATCAATAGAGCTAATGCAGATGGTCAGCCCTTGAATGTTTACAATATTAGGAATTGAATTAATTGGCGTATTGCCAATAGCTAAAGGATGGGCCAAATACGCTATAGTTGTCATTGACTGTTTCACAAAATGGACGAAGTGGGACCGCTGGCTATCATTACCACAAAGAAAGTCATTAAGTTTGTTAATAAAAACATTATTTGCAGGTTTAGTGTGCCATAGAAAATCATCACTGATAACGAAACCCAATTTGAAAGCACCAAGTTCAAAGACTTTTGCAAACGCTTTCGAATCGAGAAGAGCTTTTCCGATGTCGCTTATTCGCAAGTAAATGGGCTAGTGGAAGCAATAAACAAGAGTATCAAGTCCACTATCAAAAGGCGACTAACTAAAGCCAAAGGAAGCTGGGTTGATGAACTTCCACTCACACAATGGGCTTATAGAACAACACATAAAGCGACAATAGGGTATACTCCGTTAGTCTTGGCATATGATTTAGAGGCAATGATTCCCACTGAACTAGAAGTCTCCTCACATGGAAGGCAAAATTTCAATCCAAAAAAAACGAAAAGGTTATACTCGAGTCGTTTGATACGATTGACGAGAGGAGGGAAGAAGCCAAGTTGAGGACCGTTGCCCACCAAAAAAGGTCACGCGGCACTTCAACTTCAATGTTCCCAACCAAACCTTTGAAGTGGGATTTCTCATCCTCAAACGAGTCTATCCCGTGCAAGGAGCCTTCAGACCAAGCTAGGAAGGGTCATATGTGATCAATCAAAAGCTAAGAGATGGAACTTTCAAAATGACAACCATTCGCGGAATCCAAATTCCCAAAGCATGGAACAACGAATCACTGCGTTGTTATTTTATCTGAAAACTACCTTATATACTTTCTATTTTTCCGCAAATAAGACATTCCGAGATACCAGGGGCATTGTAAATAGGAAAAACTTGCCCAACTTTTATTAATTAGATTAATTTTCTTTTTAAACCAATAAAACTGCGTTATACTAGTAACCTTCTGAGTCGATGGGGTAAAATCGGCTCAAAACCATCTAATTTCTGCTTGAGATAGTGGAATCGTGCTCAAGTACACCCGCTTACCTACCGGTTGGCAGAAGAAAATTGACTCAAACCGTTGCATTGGCAGAATCCCATCCCCACCTTCTAAGAACCGGTGTTGCTCTGGCAACATCGGGAAGGCACAAATCAAAAGCCACGCATCCCATAAGCCATGCATTACCTTTTCAAGCCATGGAATGACGCTCATAAAGCATAAACTCCTCACGTTGCTCGAAGATTGGCGAAGTCGAGAAGTTCTAAAACTCTTTTGGATCAATGGGTCATATCGGTCCCAAGCGCAGCACATACCATAAGCCGCACATACTTCTAAAAAGCCACGCATTTAATAAACCATGCACACTTTTAAGTACTGAAATTGCCCCAGCGATACTAGGAAATTCATCCATTGCAAGATAACAAGGATCCCGCTCCCATTATCAGGAGTAATGGACATGAATCCAACAAAATCAAAGTGTTATAAATTGGAAAAAAAATTCAAATGTTGATTAAGAAAAAATATGTAATTAAGCCGTTCAAATGTAAGTTCCCAAGGATAGGAACCATAAAGCAAGTCCGGTGATAAAGGAGACAATAATAAACAAACAGTTGGATCAGTCGGTCGTTTGTCAGGTGTTCAAAGTAAATAGCCCTGTGAACTGGGGGTATATACCGGGACTCAAATTGAAATGCTCAAGAGCAAAAACACTTCAGAAGTTTTTTTACTCCAAACCAAGAATTTTAGTGGTAATTACAGGACTAGATAAATCAAAATAGTAGTAAATGAAATAGACATAAGTACATAAAACACGGATAAGCAAACAGGTAAAGTTGCAATCAAAATGTCAAGCATTGTTACACTTATACCTTTTTTATACAAGGTCAAAATGTGAGGGCCGTACCCACACAATATCGACCAAAAAAGAAAATGTACAGATGCTACAACAAAAGCAGTAACTGCAGAGTCTGCACTTGAACAATACAAAATACCATAAAAATCAACTCCACTGTCATCTGGGCTTCTCAACGCCTTTTTCCGCCGCTCCCCTTCCCGCCTTAAGTTGGAACTTCCCCTTTGAATCTCGGCCAGGGATAGTATCGCTGTCGGTGATATCGATTATCTCCTCGGTAAGGACATCTCCTCCTTGCTCTTTAACCTTCTCGAAAGTCTCCCTTTTCGTCTTGCACTTCCGGTATCTGCGAGGGCTCTTCAAGCACTTTATCTCTTCTACCTTTTCCTTCTTGATGGCAACCGGTTGTTGTTTCGATTTATGCAGCTACTCGATATGGACCTCTTGCTTACGAGCTTCGAATCCGTAAAGTTTCCCTCCAAAGATATGAAAGGGTCATCTAAACCATGCAATGCAACGATTTTCTCAAACTCCAGCCCTGGCTACGAACCGGACACAGGAATGGGCAGCTACGAAGACTAGTACAGAAGGGGTTGAATTAGTGATGGGTCTAGGTATCAAGGAAACCGAGGGATCAGCGGGTAAGGATGACAGACCTATAAAATCAAAAATGAAAGCATTAATTTCGTCTTGCTCTTGCGGCGTGAGTTGAAAATTCTCAAACTCGGGAGAAACAAGAATTTACCTGCATCAAAGGAGTTCCCGAGTCTCATATTCACTACCTTCTCCTACTTTGGATGGTTGCATAATCTATGGTGAAGCTTCAGGAACAGAGCTCACCAATGAATCGCGAGGCTGTCTCAACGATTTGCCAGGTTTGAAGATAAAAGGGGATCCGACATCGTTTTGGTAATCGCTGCCATGGCAGCATCGACATCTTCCCTTTCCTTTTCAATTTGCAGAATTTCCCAGCCCTCTATCAGTGCTTTCTTTGACTCCTCGTTAAGGTAGGCATCCTCAAGCACTCACTGAGTGTAGACATCCCCACTATCTCAAAAATGTGTCAAAATTTCCTCTTAAACCACGGCGAAAGTGCGTGGGAACTTGGGGCCCAGATAACAGAGACTCCCAAGTGAGACAAAGAGTTAATGTAGAAGTTTAAGAAGGTATCATCCATCTTCTCTATCTTCCTCTCAAAAGTGTCATGTAGTTCCAAATAATCCGCCGTAATGGTGGCCTTTACAACTTCAAAGCGAGTTTTATCGACGTTGAGCTACGCAACTCTTTCCTAGAGCAGGGCAATCTTCTGGGCATGATCGGAAATGGTCTTATCATGTGATTTCACGACCTACTCATATTCTGCGATTGTTTTGTTATTCCCTTCAACCAACTTGTCGACGCCAGCAATTGCCTTCTTCTGGGCTTCGATAGCCATATTGCGAGCTTCGAGTTCCTCTTTCAACTTAACTTCGTCTGCATGCGCCTTCTTAATTTCATCACGAAGGCCAATCACTATCTTCACATGGGCCTCTTTCAGCTCTTTAGCAAGCCGACGTTATTCTTACTTTCTCAAAGTGTCGCATCCCTTTCTTATACCAGTCGTCTAATTTTGGCATCACGTTTCGCCATTGCCTACTCAAAGTCATACTTCTCCAATTAAAAGTAAAAGATCTCTTGGTACTTGTTGTGGTTAGTATCAGCCAGCTCCTTGCATAGTTTTTCCCGTCCCTCGACTTGCTCTAGATTAATTTGGATCGCTTGAAGGTACGACATATTTGAATCTTTACGGACTGGGCGAAGATCACGATCAAACTTAACCCCTTTTAAAAACCACCCAAGGAGCACCGCTTCAATTCTAGGAGGACTAGATGTAAGAACATAAGCCAATCTCCGGTGAGGGCACGAAGAACTAGGGGAAAGCACCACATGGGACGATGGAACTTTGAGACTGGCTAAAGCTGGGGCTAAGGCAAAGGCCTGTTGCTTTAAAGGATGAGAACTGCGATCGACCTTTGACTTTTCGAACGGTTCCTCTCGCTCATCAAAGTTCTTTCTCTTCTTGTATTTATACACACAACTTTGTTCCCTCTCGTCCCTATGACCAGCTTCAACCTTCAAGTCCTTCCTTCTTCTTCATACCTCCTCAGTCTCACGAGGCTGATGACGGCCGGTTGATCGTTTGGACTAGCGTTGTGAATTGGTGAACTCCTTGAGATCGTCATAAAGACCATGTCCTCTGATGGTTCCTGACATGAAGAATAGATAAAGAGATTTAGTAAGGAAAATAGGCTTGAATTGTGTATGTGAATATGACCAAAGTAAACCATGAAATGTGTTTGGGAGGACCTAAAATGACGTCACAAACCAGATTGGGCGGGCATTGAGGTAGAAATTAGACTTATTTCAGGCGCAACATGGCCCGAGTGAGGAGATGTCTCTTAAATCTGAAATCTTCCCCCATAAGTTCATCAAAATCGACGTAGACGTTGCTTGGATCCCTAATGTCTACACCGGCATCTTTAATCAAGGATTCTGGATGTCGCTTGACTTTTGGGATAGCATTTTTATTATGGGTCTCTTGGAGAGGCGAGTTCAGAATAACGGGACTCATTCTTGGAGTCTCCTCACATGATTCAGAGTCTCCGTCGCCGGAATGTACATAGAAATCATCATCACTGGAGAAGGACTCGCGACTACTACTCTCGACTACACCCTCCTCTTTTTTGGATGCTATTACAGCCTTACCTTCTCATTGTTTAAACTCTTCTTCCCCTTTATCCGAAATTGGGGGCATTCTGGTTGAGAAGATGGCTTCGGTCACGATATCTCTTTCCTTATGAATCTCTTCCGCCAAACTTTCCAGACAACCCTTCCTTTTCTTGAAAAACACCCTCTTTAGAACCATGAAACAAAGAAGAAGAGTACATTCCTATTTTGGAACGAGGAGGAGACGGGACCTCAACTGCTAGTGCAGATTTCACTGAATGCAACAGTCCATACCGAAGCAAGTTTTCATCTATTAGCAAGAATTTGACTGATCTTTCCCTGGTATCTACAACTTTCAATGTATGGAAAGTTTTGTCAAGTGATAGGTCTTTATTCAGGCTCGAAATAACTATAGGAAGTATTTGACATGTCAGAAATTCCATAGACACATATCGAAACTTAAAGTAAGGAAGAGAACTTACTCCCATTGTCCAAAGGCGATTAAACCCTTCGGGACATCTAACGAAAAATTAGCAAGTCTTGAATTGAGCTAAATTTCTTTACAGTTGCATCATGAATTTGCAATTCCTTTGGGCCTCGATGACGACTAGAGATGGGTACTCGCTCTCCTTTTAAAAGGAAAAAAATATCTCAGCTCATCGAAACTCGGAGCACGATTAAATGTCCGCATAAACAGTATGTGAAGGAAAGATAAGAAAGCATATCCATTAAGGTGAATCTACATGGGGTAATTCCTAAGTTCGAAAGGGTTTCTATCAAGAAATCGTTGAAAGGGGACACCGCTCCATTTAGACACATATATCAATGGTAAGTGGTATATCCCAGAGGCAACATATGGGCGAATTCATTCTTCTCCAGGAGGCACATGTTGTACTTTGGAATGTCGTGTTGCAAGCAAATGTTGTGCAAAACCTCAGAGATCATGGAGGAGGATCTTTCCATTGGATTAAGAAAAACTCCGAAATTCAAAGGAGTTTGATCCACGACCGGACCAGCTGGAACTTGTTGACCATATTCAGCCTGTAAAGTAGAAGAGGACGGGGCAACAGACGATGACTCAACTTATGAAAGCGCTGGACTTCCTTCGGTGGAACTAATGGGAGAAGATGGGCACTTCATTCTAAACAGCAGGACTTGCATCCAAAATAATGAGGTAATTCTACTCTAAATTAAAAATCCCCCTTACATCGCTTGAACTGTAAAGGAATATCGATTCATACCGACACGTCAGATTTCAAGTATGTACCGAGATAAGTGCGGTGTGTTATCTATAAGGGGTGAGCTCGATGTCCTGAACACTACAAACGCTCTAACCCGTATAGATAGTTCGGTCGTAGTGGAGAAGGAAAAGGACTTTCTGTATCATTTTTTGGAATAATTTCTTCTATATTTACCTATTATCGATCAATGTTCGATCAATGATCGATAACAAATCCGTTATCAAAAACGACATGGAAAGCTTTTCCCAGTATAGGTACACCGAGCATGCAAAAAACAAGACCAATCAGAATTCTTCAAAACGCAACAACAACATAAGTCGTTTTAGAGATGCTATCCTAAGCCAGTATCCCCCTTCGGAAAGGTTAAACCAATTTGCAATGTGTCGCGTTGTATCGACATAAGTCAATTTTGATTCTGTGGATGAGGACAGCAAAACATGCCAAGCACTAGAGCAAGGCCGGAATGTCATTTCATGAAGAACTGACTCGATTTATTATCTTCCTCCATAAAATCATAATCAATTTGAACTCTTTTCTATAATCATCACCAATAAAATCTGTTGTCAAATCATGAAATGAACATAATAATCATCATGACCCACCTCAAATTGAGGATCAAAAGGCAAGGGTGGTCAGAGTTTTCAACCCAGCAATTCAAACACATTGGGTCAGCGACGATCCAAGGAAGGAAATGCTGGAGTTAGGATTTGGTCGGCGGCAATCCAGAAGGAGATAGGTTAAGATCAAATCAGTGGCGAGCTTCAGGTTAGTCGACGGCGTGAGGCTTTGGTCGGCGATGGCAATAGAGTAGGGTTTGGCCGAAGGTAGGGTCGAATCCCAGGAAGTGGCTCAAACCGCAAGAAGAAGCTCGGGTCATAGTGAAAGGTATGGAGTATGGGTCGGATCGAGGTAGTTAAAAAGGGGATTGCATGAGGCAAAAATGCCTAAGCCATTGGATCGCTAGCGATCCATCTGCAATGGATCGCTAACGATCCATAAAATTGCTTGCGACCAATCGTAAACTTTTCTAGCGAGATCAATGTGTTGGTTTGAAGCATTCTAGAAGCTATGGGGTAAAACTTGGTCTGTTATGGCAAGCGACGATAGTTCAGGCCAAAACTTAGCGAGCGACTGAATGGCCAAACTCAAATTCATATGGCCCTAATGCAATTACTTGAACCTCGACAAGAAGAATTTGGAAATGAAGTACTTCCAAAGCATGCCTTATTTTTAGCAAAGTTATACTCTAGGAGGCAAATGTTATCTAGGTTTCTAACCCAGCAGAATCCAAAGCAAGTCGGAACAGCTTGGTCGAGTCAGAATAGTTCATGAGAAAACCAAAATGACTAGAACCATAAACCAAGAGAAATTAGAGGAATAGAAAATGAAAATACACAAAAGTGATGGATCAGAAGCGATCCATCATCTTTGGATCGCTAGCGATCCATAGTATTAGCTAATGGATTCATGAATTCACTCGCATCATGGTCCAATGGGTATTCTAAGAACAATGGCTAAGTTTGATGGAATTCTGAGATAGCTAAATCAAGAGGCAAGCATTCGTCTAGTTCAATTAGCAATCTAATGTAACTAGTATGTGGACCGTCATTCAAATAAGGAAAAATGTTACGAAATTACATGGATGACATCAACACGAGACAACAAATGCTGCCTAGAAGACAAAGTCCAAAAATCGACTAAGATACGGATCGCTAGCGATCCATACCATCTAACAAGGTCGCCATAATCTTTAAGGTACAACGCATGGGGAAGCATCTAAAGATGTTGGATCGCAATCAAGCCAGAAGCTATGGATAGCTTGTGATCCATTGCATATGGATTGCTAGAGATCGATTAGGTTAGCTCGGTTCGAGATGAAACTTGTAGTAGACTTCCTATAGTCATTTGCAAGCATATGGCAAGAAGGCCTAGCCTCATAGCTCTCCAACCTCTACAAAGACATCTATCTACAACATAAAGAGGATCCTCTGAACTGGCTGCTGAAACTCTACAGAAAACCTTCTCCTCTCTTCTCCTTCCTCACAACAGTCATCCTAAGAGCTCACTGTGATTCTCCAATGAACTCCAGCATTTGGGACTTAGTCTAACTATGGATATTCAATGACTTTGTAGTCCAATTCACCTTGTAACAGCAATCAATCAATAATAAAAGATATAAAGTGGACGGAGGCTTCATTAACAGCTGAACCACTATAAAAATCTTCTTGTCTTCTTTCTATTTCTGTCTTTTCCACATTTATTCTTTGTATTATTGCTCTGTAAGAATAGAGCTGGTTCTTTCATGCTCAATTCAGGATGTGATTCATTTTTATGGTTAATAAGTTCCATAAAAGCATGTGCATTACTTACCTATCACTCCTAGGCTTCAAAGGTTATATGTATCTTCCGTAACTGCACCTCATATGATATGGAACAATGTTAGAACACAGAAAGTAGGTACATTAACACACCCAACTAATGGAGAAGCCTGGAAGCATTTCCATAAGACATATCCCGCTTTTGCAATGGAGAGCTGTAATGTTAGATTTGGTTTCTGTATGGATGGATTTTCATCATTCTCTCAATTTGGTTCCAAATATTCATCTTAGCCTGCCATCGTTACACCTTACAGTTTACCTCCATGGATTTGTATGAAAATGATTTATATGTTTATAATTATTGTCATTCCTGCCCTGATGATCCGACACAAGGAATCATTGTTTATTAAAAAAACGTTAAATGAAGAGTTGAAAACATTGTGGTATGAAGGAGTTGAAACATACGACACTTCAGAAAAAGAATTTTTATATGTTCGCTTCTTTGTTACGGAATATTAGCGATTTTCCTGCATATGCAATGCTTTTAGGTTAGATTATGATTGGTCGTCTAGATTGTCCTTATTGCATGGAAGAAATACGAGCATTTCCTTTACCGCATGGAAAGAAAATTTCATGGTTTGATTGTTATTGATGTTTTCTTCATATTAATCATCCTTTTAATAAAGATAGAAAAAACTTTATAGCTGATAAAGCAAAGACTATGCAACCATCAACGATTTGGTCAAGTGAAGGAATATGTGAACTTCTAAAGGATTGTCCAAAGATACAAACTGGAGTACAAATTGAAATTCTAAGTAAATTGACGATTCATAATTGGTGCAACCAAAGTACGTTTTGGAAGTTTCCTTATTGGAAAGATCTCCAACTTTTCCCTATTATTGACTTGATGCATAATGAGAAAAACGTATTTAATAATGTGTTTAATACAATTTTGAATGCCAAAGGGAAGAGTAAGGATGATTTGAAATCAATATGTGATATATAAGAATTATGTAAGGATACAGAGCTTCATATCAAGTCAAATGACATTAAAAACCAAAAGCATGCTATGAGTTAGACAATAACCAAGTTAAACTTCTATTAAAATGGATGGAAGGATTAAGATTTCTTGATGGGATTTCTTCTCATCTTCGTTGATGTGTCAAATATAAAAAGGCAAAACTAAGTGAGATGAAAAGCCATGATTGTCTCGTAATGATGGAAAATTTGTTACTTGTCGCTTTTAAAGGACCGTTGCCCATAAAAGTTTGGATAATTATAACGCAACTTAGTTTGTTTTATAAAGAGCTTTGTTTGATTGGGTTAAAAGATTAATTTCTACATAAATGTAAGTGGAAATCCTTGTACTGCTCTGCAAATTGGAGAAAATATCTCCTCCAGGTTTCTTTAATGTAATGGTGCATTTACCCGTTCATCTTACATCTGAAGCACATCCTCGAAGTCTTATGTAATATGGTAGGATGTACTCATTTAAGAGGTATAAATATTGAGTATGTTAGATATTAGTTTAATTACATATACTAGTAAATTTTAATTTGAAATTATTTTTTAATAGGTACTTAAATTATCTAAAGAAAAAATTTAGAAAAAAAGCATGAGTTGAAGGTACAACTTGCAAATCATATAATGAAAAAGCAGCTTCGTTATTTTTCTCTCATTATTTCAATGGCCATGTTAAATTATCATTTGAAAGTGTTCCACGTAATGATGAAGGTGTTGAACAAGATTCTTTTTAAGCAATGTTATCTATTTTTAGACAACATGGCGGACCTGATGGAAAATGTGTGGAACTATAGTTCGACGGTAGAGATTATCATATAGCATACACATAACTTCTTCTTAATAGTGCTGAAGTTCCATTTGTTATGTAATATTAAATAATAATTTTTGTATATTTATTTCAATAATATACATGTAGATTATAATGCAAGACACTATATATATCTGCAGTGTTTATGAATCATAACATCCACATGGAGATCTCAGTAAAGAATTTGCTAGTTGGTTTTCGAATTACGTTTATGATCCGAGATATTATGTGGTTGATGAAGAATTGAAACAACTTGCGCAGGGACCAAAAAGAAATGTCAAGGCATATCTAATATTCTTCGTCAACGGATATAAATTCAACAACAAAGAATATGGTGCTGAAAAAATAACTATCAATACCGATGTACTTGTCAAAGGTAAAAACGATCCAGATAATCATATAAATGATTTTTACGGCATGTTAACCTAGGTTTTGCAATTGACGTATTTCACAAGAACTACGTAAGAAGTTTTTTTTGTTTAGATGCAATTGGTCCAACCATGTTCCAAGTTCAGGAATCAACGTGCACAAAAATTATTATCTTATTGAAATAAAGCATACCTTACACTGTCATAAGTACGATCCTTTTGTACTAGCCAAAGTAGCCGTACAAGTTTATTACGCTCCTAATCCATCTCTAAAAAGAGATAGAGCAGATTGGTCGACAGTATTTAAAGAAAGGCAAAATTTATGTTTGATGGAAAGAGTATTCGAGATGAACAAGCTTATTAGGTAGATGTTGAAGAAAATAGTGAAATAATAATAACCAACAATTATACCTATTTTAGGCCTCTAAATGATGAATCAAATGTTTTAGTAGAAGCATTTGAGACTACATAGGGAAACAATATAGAGTACGAGACCGAATTTGAATTAGAGAACAACGAGGATTGATTAATGATGTACTTTTTGGTAGGAGGTAATTTATGTGATTATTAATGTCACATTTTTCTCAAAAAAATAAAATATTTTCTAATAATTAAATGATATGTTCTATCATAATAAAACGATATGATTGTAATAGGTATTATATCGTTTTATTGACATTGGAGTTCTCTTCATTTAGGCTCCCTCTCTTCTGCTCAAAGAGGGACCGCCATGGGAGGTGATGGAAGTGGCCCACCAAAGAAGGAACAATATCCTATAGTGACATTAAAGCCCAAAGCTAATGGGTAAGTATTAAATTTATTTCAGCATCATAAATATTTTATGTATGATATATTAGTCATGATTCATTTAATATCTATATCATATTTAACACATGAGATTTGAGCTGGAGCCATCAAAAAAATTTCTAGAGATTTCCAGGCTTTCTTCCAAGGTCAAGATGACCGCATGTTGGCCCGGGTGGGTAATGCCATATCCCATATCATAAAGTGTATATGACAGGACTTCCTCGTAGGTATAAATTTGTATTGCACTATATACAACCGCCATACAATTTGCTAAGTATAAATGTATAACTTATATATTTTTCAATGTGAAAGAGGGTAACGTTGCAAGAAGTTGATATTTTCCTTTGCAGAAACTACTAGATGAAGAAAATAAGGAAGGCCTACCGTGACACGATGTCGGGAAAAAAAATGGGGAAGAAGCCTGACTGGATGGACGCATGCGTGTAGGATCGTTGGGTTGCTTAGCTATAGCGATGAAGCGAAGGTAAGTTTACCAATCTCTTATTCATTATTTAAATTGGAGTTTTGTATACAATCTATCACACATTATCTAGAGCATATTCCGATAAGTCAAAATATCACTTTAACTTATTTCATGTATAATATATAATCCAACGATGTAAAATATAATGTTCAAAAAATTTACAGGCAGAGTCAACGAGGAACTCTACGAATAGAAAAAAGAATACAATCACACATCGCAATAGTTCTAAATATCCTTCCACGGTTAAAGTTAAAGGCTAGTAAATTTAATAATTTTGATTATGAATAGTTAATACATTGTATAATTTTGTATACAATAATAACACATAATAATTATTTCAGGAAAGAGAACGTATGGTTCCCTTCTCTTACAAGGACATTTTTGCCTGTACTCATGCCATTGAGCATGAAAATGATGATGGCACATTCTCATACACATGGCATGAATCAAAATCAAAAGAAGACTATGTAAGTATATTTTAAGTTATAACTTATTAATAATCAGTTTAATTAATTATTTATAAAAAATAAAATAGTGTAGTGTTAATTTTAATTGTACTTTTATTTTGCATTGCAGGAAATTTTATGAAACAACGAGAGCAGCTGCTTTAGGGAATGGAATGAAATAAGTTGACTACTAACAAGGAGGACGTGATTCTTAAACCTATCATAGATCCGCCAATATGAGATAGGCATTATGGCTTTTGGCAACTAAAAGGTACTGAATGGTATGTTTGGATTTGACTATTTACTAATCTCTCAACTGCAAAAATTGAAATTATTTAGATTATCCATCGGAAATTGCTTAGCTTGTTAAATTACTTCCTTATATAAAAGTTAACCATACATCAAAATGTAATTGGATAATGGGACGAATATTATATGACTACCTACTGTAAGAGCAAACCCTTCTAAAATATTAATTAATATAACTTATAAATAAGAGTGATTTTGTTGTAAATCATCCATAAGTATAAATTTAGAAAAAATTGCAATGACTGATGACTAATATTTGATCAACCCAACCAGCTAATTTTCAAATTGAGTCGAATCAGATTTATAGTTTGGACAAATTAGATGTAGGTTAGAAACTTCAGATTATTAGATCTTATAATTAATATAATAGAATAGGTAGATTGGACTTATAGTTTGGATAAACTAGACGTAGATTAGAAATGTAAGATTAGGCTAAAATTTGGTCTTATAATTAATATAATAGAATACGTTGATTATCAAAATGAAATTTCAAAAACAAGCATAAGAAAATTTTTGGTTTTAAACACAATCGTGGTAATATAACTGAATAACCTATTTTTTTCAATTTGGTCTCTCTTTAATATATATACATGCACAAACACTGGATGGAGAAGACACCCAACTATTCTCAATGTAACCACAGCAAGTAAGGTAATAATATTTTTGAATCCCAACGCTATTCCATTCCACACTTTTATAGGGGCTGCTAATCTTATATATTACACTGCTACAGCGGCTGCTAATCCAATATTTTTTGCTAGCCATAAGAAAAAAGTCCCTTATTAAATCATATAAGTGTTACTGGCTAGACCCAAGCAAAGTGCCTACAACAAAGCTCAGGATGAAGCAGATATTCAGGAGTTGAGAGCCAAGATTGATGAGTTAGGGGAATGAGACCGCCATCGCATTGAGTTGGATAAGCGTATTGCTGTGTATATACAGCGCATGGCGCATTTTCTTCATTGGGTGGTCCTAAAGGTGATGATGAGGCTTGACAGGTATGATATTTTTATTTTTTTTGGGGATATTGTACATATATGCGATAGGAAATGGTGAGGATGATGTATTTTTATATGTTTGATACATTTTGAGAAGATGTTGGATGATGTGTTGGGTTGTTTTGATATGACTGATACATTTTGAGATGTTGGATGTCGATTTAGTGTATGTTAGTAGAATGTTTTGTTGTATGCTAGATTGTTTGAGTTTGATCTGTTATGAATATTAATTTTTTATCATTATTGATGTTTTATATGTGATTTGGGCTCATATATATATTTATATACGTGAAATTGTGTTGCGATATGTGTATATACATACATACATACATATATATATATATATCTGTGTGTATGTATGTATATTGATATGTGTGTTGTACAAGATACAAATGGCAGCGAAAATAATAAAATAGCCTAGATTTCCAATGGCCAGTGACGGCTTCTAATAGCTTATTTGTAAACAATAATAAACGGCTACCAACAACTTCCGATGGCTTATTGGTAAGCAATTACCAACGCACCAACAGTTTCTAAAGGCAAAATACCGACGATTTTTGATGACTACTAACACAAGTGTGATTAAACTACCATGTGTACATGACGGCCGCCGAAAAACCATCTTAAACGCCATTGGGAGCCCTCAAAATGCACTCGATGGTGCCGTCGGAATGCACTCGATGGTGCCGTCGTCGACGGTGCTATTCCAACGGCTGCCATCGGCATCCAACGGCCACTGATGGTTTTAAGCGTTCGAAAATTGGGTGCTTTCTTATAGTAGGAAAAAGAGAAACAGAAAATGTATATAGACATTTATCTAAAACTTACAGATTGATTTCTTCCCTAAAATTTAAAATCTTGAACCTAACAATGGATCAAGGAATAGAACTGACAGATCTGTCGTTGTAATTTTTCTTGTCTATAAAATTGAGGCGGACTAGATACTTATATATAGTGGTTAGAATGCGTATGGACCACAGGATTTAAGTCAGTTTAATATAATATAATTCGAGTACTAGGCCAAGGCAAACCCTAGTTGACCTAAGCAAACCAGTCGACCGATCTATTATTTTTAGTCTTATATTTGTCTTATAATTTTTTTATTTCTTTTTTTTATTAATAACATTTTATTTTGTTTTAAATATTACAATGTGTTATAGTCATGAGAAATTTATCATATTAAATGTAATAATAACATATTATTTTAAATTTTCCTATTCAAAATGTTTCAAAATAGGATATCGATACATCCGTTGAGACTAGAGTACGTCGTGCTCTCTAAATATTGAGTAGTGTATTACTCATGGTTTTCAAGGGCACTAAGGGTTCACATACGGATAGTATTTAGATAACTATGTAATGACTCACTCGAGGGTTTCTATTGGTTAATATAATTGGTGTCAAATATTGAATATCGAAGTGGTGACATATCACAATTCTCTCGACTTGAAAATATCGTTAAACTTCAATGTAGACACTTCACTTTGAACATAGTTAAATCATGACACGACATCCATTAGATGGCTATAATTGGGTCTAAGTTGAAATGGTAAAAGTAAAACACTATTTAATATAGAATCCGTCTCTTCAGTTATATGTATTTAGTATAACGGTCAACTGTAATCAACTCAAAGTCAAACTCTTTGACCAGAGCAATTCGGTTGACAATGTTGTTATATTTAAAATAAGGACTTTACAAATTTTGAAAGTCGTAAGTTATATAGTTTTGACGAAGAGAATTGATATTAATAATCGTTACTACCAGATAATGCTTATAATAATGAAATTGGATTTTACTAAAAAAATGTGTAAGAGATAAATTCGATCAAAATGTCACATCACTAGCTCAGACGATGTTGAACATTAATATTCAAATTGTTTGATACGAATCATTGGCTGAATTTTCACATTTGAATCACACAACCACAATGTTGAATACTTCGTAATAACACATGATTTAATTAAGAAGAAAAATTGGAAAGAATTGGCAATTCTAGATGGCATCCGTATTCTCTAATGGCTTCCTTGACATATCTTCCTTCCTACCTCTTTCTCACGTGAAAAATCACTCCAGTTATAAAGAAATTCTGCTTAAAAATTTGAAAATGAAACCCACTTCAAGTGTTTCGTATTCCAAGAATCATCATTATAAAGATTTTTCAGAGAAAGTTAAATCAAACAACAAGTGTTTTCGATGCGGTTCGAAAGATCATTGGGCGAAAAATTATGGAGATTCGATAATTTGCTTCAAGTGCAACCATACAAGACATAAAGAATTTGCATGTAATTCTTGGGTTTGGAAAAAATCATCTATGGAGGCGGAATAGGGCAACAAAGTTTTTCTTTCCACTGCTGCTATGGATAGAGAAGTTAATCGAGCAATTTCTTGGGTTGTAGTATCAATTATAAGAAGGGCTTTCTCTATTCAAGACTTTGAACATCGGATTAGCATGAAATACGTAACACTTACTCATCGAAACTAGAAATAGGAGGTCAAGAAGCTAGATAAAAAATTTGTGGTAAAATTTCCTCAAAGTTATTTCAGCAGTGATAATGCTGGATCGATTATATGTGAGAATGGAATTCTTGGGTTACGTAAATGGAATTTACTGTTGGGGAGTACTTGGGTCGGAAGAAGAGTAAGGATTTTGGTTGTTCTCAAGAACGTTCCTCTGGCTTATAGAAGCTTTGATATAGTAAGTTGCATTCTGGCTAAATTTGATGTGGTTAAGAGTCTTCAAAAAGATCTGACGAGTTCAGCTGATTTTACTACTTTAAAGGCCAAAATTGAAGTAACGGACCCTTGTGATATTCCTTCGCTTATAAAGCATTTTGTTAACGAATATTCCTATGAAATTCCTCTTAAAAGGTATAAGGGTGACCCAAAATTTGTGCTAGATTCAAAAAGTTTAAGAAGATTGTTTTTGAGAAAGATGCTGATGGTGGTCTTACAATTTGGGGGATGAAAACGACTAATCAGATGTATGAAGGTGATATTGGTAATCCTATTGACATTACTTCAAGCGGTGAAGAAAAACTGTATTTAACTCTGAATTTGATAGTAATAGGGTAGAGGAGAATTTAGGCTGCTATCATAACTTTGATGTGGAAGCTGAGGGTGTAGCCAAAGAAGATGACAAAGGCAAACACATAGTGGTATTGCAGATTCCAGAGAATGCTCATGAGAGCCCAAAATTGGCATGCCGAAAGGAGGATACTGGCAAGGAATAAGTGGGATTTACTATATTAAGAAGAAGTGCAAGAAGAATGGAAGCTGATCATCCCCTAGAAGGTAGAGTTTTCATTCCTACTATTCTTAACAGTTTAACTCATGATCAATATTATGAAATTGCAAAATGCTCGGGTTTTATTCTAAAAAATAACGAGGATGATATTTCTAAGTTTAAAGATAAAGTAGCTGAGTGGGTCTTATCTTTAAAATGATTATATGTTCATGGAATGTTAGAGGTTTGGGTAATGATGCAAAATGCTATAGAATTAGAAATGTTATCAAAATTATTAAACCTGATATTGTTTTGCTTCAAGAAACAAAAATCATTAATCCTGATAAAAAATTATTTTTATGTTTGGGAGGTGTTATGTTGGATGGTTGGAGTTTCATTGAGGCTAATGGTAGTGCTGGAGGAATTTTCATTGGATGGAATGGTGGAAAATTTACTCTAATGCAAGAATTAAAGGATAAATGTTGCTTACATATGGAGCTGAAGTGTAACCTGACTGGAATTTTATATTTTGTCATGCGTATATGGTCCTAACACTAGAATTGAGTGGAATAAGCAATGGGAAGATTTTAATGCTTTTAAAAATTTAATTCAATGTCTTTGGATAATAGGAGGTGATTTCAATACAAAGATTCATTGATGAGAGAAACAAGAGAATGGAGGATTATGTAGATGATGTTGAAGATTTTGGAGAGTTTGTTAGAGAGTGTAATCTGGTTGATCTTCCTCTTACCAACAGAAAATACACTTGGAGTAGTGGTACAGAAAATCCAACTTTAGTGAAACTTGATAGATACTTTATTAATCCTGAGTTTGAAAATATACATCCTTTATCATATCAAAGAGGTTTATCGTCTATAATTTCAGATCATTGTCCTATTATATTTGATTCTGGTGAGAATACTTCTAGGAAACCTCTTTTTAAAATTGAGAAAATATGGTGTCTTGAAGAGGGTTTTGATGAGATGGTGGAGAGGAAACGGAATGAATATTGGAAAGCAGGAGAAGCTGCTAATGTTTTTAGCAAGAAATTGAAATATTTGAGAAAATTCCTTAAGAGATGGAATAAAGAAATCTTTGGTGATATAAAGTTAAAGAAGGAGAAATTGATGAATAAAATTCTTGAGCTTAACATTAAGGCCGAAAAAGGAAGTCTATGTGAGAATAAGAACTTTTTGCTTAAAATGAAGGAAGATGAGCTGATAAAGGTAATTGATCAAGAGGAAATTTTTTGGAGACAAAGATCGAGAATTCAGTGATTGAAGGAAGGGGATAAAAATACAGGGTATTTTCATAGAGTTGCTAATGGGAGAAGGAGATCTAATATGATTTGTAGTGTTATGTGCGGTGATACGGAGATTAGTAAGCAAGAAGATTTGAACATAGCTTTTAATGACTATTATAAGAGAATTTTTGGAAGATGTAGTGTGACGACCCGATTTCCACGTGCAATCCATATTTGTGTGTGTATAGTGTAGTCCGGGGGCTTACCCAATAGTGCAACATCATCCATCATCATATATTTAAGCACATCGATACTGATAAGCGGTATAATCTATAATGCTTATCGTTCATTCATAGAGTCGTAGATAAATAATATAAATTTATCACAGATAAATAAATTACATTCATCATAGATCACACCGAAACAATTCATAGCACAAAGCATAACATATCAGAAATATCAAACAGTTTGACCACCAAACATCCATAAGTAAGCTCAATTAATTATCTGATTAATCTAAATCAGATAAGTCATCAATCATGGTTAATTAACATTAATTAATTTCAAATCATTTGATTGATTGTCCTTCAATCATTTATTAATTAAATTAATCAGCCTTTAATTAAATAATTAACCTTAAATTATTATATAACTTAATTACCCATTAATTTATCACTAATTATTTAATTAATTAATTCTTAATTAAATTACTTAACTAGTTAACTACTAATCATACGTTATTAACTTTAAGTAGTTAATTTATAATTCTCAATTGCGAATAGATTAAACACTTAATTATTAATTAACCAATCTTTAATTCAATTACAAATTAATCATTCTTCACTACTTTCCAAAGAAATTAATTAATAAAAATTATTTATCTTAATTAACATTTTAAGGTCTTCCTTAAAAAATTTGAAATCAAATTATTACTAACTTTAAAAGCTTAAACGTTAATTAAAGTTCAAAACTTAGCGTACATTAATTAATTAATTTAAGCATTAATTGGATTTAAAAAAAAAACACTGCTAAGTATTTACTTAAATAATTAAAACTTGTAGTAATTTCTTAGCTTAATTTGTCAAACCTTTATTAAATCATCAGTATTTTAAACTTGTTGAAATAATTTGCTTAACCTTATTTTTTTTATTATACTGCAGAATCAAACCCAAGAACTTTCCCCCGTTCACTTGAGTTAAACTCGAGTTTCTCCCGTATCTTCCCCGCGTCCTTCTCCCTTTTCACATACGTTCTTCTTCCTATTTACATTTGTAAAAAAAAATTTGAGTAACAGGTTACAAAATACTCACGCGAAATCCAGGAAAAAGAACTCGAGCCAACATTAGGAAATCATGAATTCCCCTTCGAGTCTTCACGAACCAAAAACTTCCAGATATCAATTCATCGCCGTGCATGTGCACGGCGATGCGCCGCCCTTCTGGCGAACTCCAACAGCTGCGGCAAGTCGAAAAACTCCCACAAACTCGAAAACCAAACTCAATTCATCACCAAACCTTCGAAATCGAAAAAAAGCAGTATGCATGAAAAACTGTAAAGCAACCCGCTAACAAAAACGCCTCACCACCGCCGCTCAGACCACTGGAGCTGCCCCAACTCCATCCACGCTTCCGTCCATGTCTCAAGTACCTTCCCTCCAAATTTGGCCACACTCGACACATTGACGAGCGTGCACGAGCCCGAAACCCAAACGCCACTTTTCACAGTCCTTAAACCCTAAAATGCTCTCGTCCTATTGATTCATGCAATAGATAATTTTTGTAACATTTTTCCTGAGATCATTGATGGCCATACTTGCTTCATGCAAAGTTTTACCACCCAAAAATCCTTCGGCCATCAGAAAATGATCGAAATGTATTTTCTGATCAACTACGAACTGCTCATAAGATACTTAACTAAAAACTCCCATTTTTGTTTTAAAAATCTCATTTTTGATTGTATATTCAAATTATGTAATTGAATCAACAATTTATCACATTTGAATTTATCCCAAAATTAACTGTTTGCTGTAAAATCAAATTTTTACAGAGTCAATATTTTAATATTAAGCCTAAAACAAATTCCAGGCCCCAATTTAAGTTTAAACAAACCTATTAAGTTTGACTCCCCAAGCTTAACATCGTTTGTATGAAAATATGTTAATTTTTCTTTCAATTTACTTTACTCCGTAGCCAGAAACAGGAAGAACAGAACCATAGAAGAATTAACATCACAATCATATATGCACAGGATTTCTAACTTAAAAATATACGGTAGAGCATGAATCAAATACACAAGTTTAAAGGCTTAATAAAGTATGTTTACTCACCTGGCAAAAGTTTGAACAGAGACAATTCTGTGTTTTGAAAACTACAGTTTTTAATCTTCCTTTAATTCCTTTCTATTTTGAATTTGTATTTGTACAAAAATAATGGTGTTTACATCTTTCTTTTCTGGAATGCTTAATTTTTTTTTTCACTGAACGAACCAGAATAAAAGATACACATATATATAGAAAGAGCAGTTTGTATAAGTAGGTGTTATCTGGTGTATTGAGTTTGTTTTGGTCAGAGATTTATCTTCTTTCTTCTTTTGTTGACTAAAGATTTTTATAAACTAAAATTCCGGCTGAACTGATTTTCATTTGTACTTAAGAAGAAAACATTAAATGTTATGTCTCCATTTTTGTTTACATACAAATCCATTTGATTTGTATATGTGCAGTTTTTTTTGTAGATATTTTTGTTTGTTTCATTGTCTTCTTTTGCAAGCCTTTGTGTTTTTTTTTTGTTTTATCTCCTCTTGCATACTTTCTTTTCTTTTATACTTGCAGTAATGGGTTTTTCTATCTTTGAATTGAATCATGTTTTGAATTTGTAGATAATGATGTTTATTTTTTTTTATTTGAACGTATATTTTCTTGCTTTGCTTATTCACATACAATCCTTGACTTTTATTTCTATTCATAGTTTGACTATCAAACATTAAATTTATAACATATATTTTATTTTTATATTTTTTATAACTTCATAAAGAAAATGGATTAAAACACAATTTATACCTTTAATAAATAATCATACATAATATTTTCCAAAGTAAATTTTTTAAAACTAATTCATTTTGAAAATATTTATTGAGTTTCAAATCCAATTTATAAAATAAATAAGTATATACATCTTATTAAATTTGAAAAATTCAAACAAATCCACAATTTAACCCAAAAATTTAGTTTAATTACAAATTTAAATTCGTCTTTAATCCGGGATCATTACAGATTCCCCCCTTAAGAAATTTCGTCCCCGAAATTTGCCAGAGTGATAACAAAGATAAATGAAAGATAGAGAAATATCTTTCCAATTCAAACCGAATGTTTATTCTTCATTTGGCTTACCAAATCAGACTATCAACAATAGATATGACAACAAACTCAATCAACTACGAAACAATTGGATTATCCGATCTACGAAGTATACAGGGGTATTGGTTAGTTCAAAGGGAATAACTAACCGTTCGTAGAATATATTGAAACCTAATGAAATAGACAAAAATAGATTCGATTACGACCTCAGATTCAAGATTTAACTCATTTACGATTTGCTGAGGAATAAAACTAAGGGTAGTTTGCATGTCGAACAAAACTCGAACAATTTAATCGTAGACGAGAAGGTTACCTTATAGAATTTCTTTTCCTTAATTAGCTTTTGAGGTTAAAGAATCATCTCTGATTGCATACACCTTCTTTACTAGAGTTTTCTTATGAGTTGGACAGTCGTTGATCCTATGTCCCGGCTTGCGGCAGTTTTAACATCCCGTAGATTCCTGATCTGGCTTCATAAATGGCTCTCTCATTCCTAGCTTCCAAGGATTCTTGCATTTGTCTGAGTAGTGACCTTTCTCCAAGCAATTGAGAAAAGTAACGTCTTACACCTTTTTCTTCTGTATATTCTTCTTTCCTTTATCTTTCCTCGGTTTCTTTCCGTCAAACTTCTTTTTTCTCCAATTGGAATTACTTGTGCTCCCATTCTCCTCTGGATCTTTTTGCTTATCCAGAGTATCGTATCGATAGCCCATATCAATTAATTTAGAAAAAGATTCCTTAACGTGAGTAGTCATCCTTTCCTGAAATTCCTTGTTCATTCCCCGAATAAAATTTTCATTCTTCTTTAACGGTGTATTCACCAATTCTGTACCAAATCAAGATAATTCATTAAATTTGTTTAAGTACACCTCAAATGATAAACTTCCTTGCTTCAAATCCGCGAACTCTTGGTACATTCGGGAGATACCAGCAGACGACATATATCGCTGCTCGAACACTTCCTTGAAACGACTCCAAGTAAATTCATCTGCCGACTCATCTAATGCAACCGTTTCCCACTAAGCTAAAGCCTTTTCCTAGAGTTGCCAGGAAGCTATCAATCGCATCTGATCATCTTCAAATTTTAGTCCTTTGAAAATCCTTTCACACGATCGAATCTAGGCTTGTGCTTCAATAATAGTTTCTTTGCCTGTGAACGGCTTTCCACCAAGTCTAGAAAAGCTTCGATATAAATCAGCCAAATTTGGTTGAGATCGAATGGGAATATCTGTCGTTGTAGGGCTTTGACCAGTTGCAGTGGTACTTCACTGTCCCCTATTTCATCCTCTTCTTCCACTCATTCTTACTATCTGTAAGTAGTTACAAGACCGATTTAAGCATTCGGATGAAATATCCTAGAGAATAACAACAGATAAAGAGAATAAACTGAGAAATTTGGATTTTAGTTTCACTGGTTGTACTCATTCTAGGGTATACTTCACCCTATCTCTAATGAGCCATCTAATGTGTTACACTCCGTAGCTAAAGTTCTTACTCAACCTCTAGCTCTGATACCATTGTGACGACCTGATTTCCACGTGCAATCCATATTTGTGTGTGTATAGTGTAGTCCAGGGGGTTTACCCAGTAGTGCAACATCATCCATCATCACATTTTAAGCACATCGATACTGATAAGCGGTATAATCTATAACTCTTATCATTCATTCACAGAGTTGCAGATAAATAATATAAATTTATCACAGATAAATAAATTACATTCATCACAGATCACACCGAAACAATTCATAGCACAAAGCATAACATATCAAAAATATCAAACAGTTTGACCACCGATAAAATTCAAACATCCATAAGTAAGCTCAATTAATTATCTGATTAATCTAAATCAGATAAGTCATCAATCATGGTTAATTAACATTAATTAATTTCAAATCATTTGATTGATTGTCCTTTAATCATTTATCAATTAAATTAATCAGCCTTTTATTAAATAATTAACCTCAAATTATTATATAAACTTAATTACCCATTAATTTATCACTAATTATTTAATTAATTAATTCTTAATTCTTAATTAAATTACTTAACTAGTTAACTACTAATCATACGTTAATTAACTTTAAGTAGTTAATTTACAATTCTCAATTGTGAATAGATTAAACATTTAATTATTAATTAACCAATCTTTAATTCAATTACAAATTAATCATTCTTCATTACTTTCCAAAGCAATTAATTAATAAAAATTATTTATCTCAATTAACATTTTAAGGTCTTCCTTAAAAATTTTGAAATCAAATTATTACTAACTTTAAAAGCTTAAACGTTAACTAAAGTTCAAAACTTAGCTTACATTAATTACTTAATTTAAGTATTAATTGGATTTAAAAAAAAACACTGTTAAGTATTTACTTAAATAATTAAAACTTGCAGTAATTTCTTAGCTTAATTTGTCAAACCTTTATTAAATCATCAGTACTTTAAACTTGTTGAAATAATTTGCTTAACCTTTTTTTTTATTATACTGCAGAATCAAACCCGAGAACTTTCCCCCGTTCACTCGAGTTAAACTCGAGTTTCTCCCGTATCTTCCCCGCGTCCTTCTCCCTCTTCACATACGTTCTTCTTCCTATTTACATTTGTAAAAAAATTTGAGTAACAGGTTACAAATAGACACGTGAAATCCAGGAAAAAGAAATCGAGCCAACATCAGGAAATCACGAATTCCCTTTCGAGTCTTCACGAACCAAAAACTTCCAGATATCAATTTGTCGCTGTGCACGTGCACGGCGACGCGCCGCCCTTCTGGCGAACTCCAACAGCTGCGGAAAGTCGAAAAACTCCTACAAACTCGAAAACCAAACTCAATTCATCACCAAACCTTCGAAATCGAAAAAAAGCAATATGCTCGAAAAACTATAACGCGACCCACTAAAAAAACGCCTCGCCACCATTGCTCAGACCACCGGAGCTGCCCCAACTCCATCCATGCCTCCGTCCATGTCTTAAGTACCTCCCCTCTAAATTAGGCCACGTTCGACACATTGACGAGCGTGCACGAGCCCGAAACCCAAACGCCACTTTTCACAGTCCTTAAACCCTAAAATGCTCTCGTCCTATTGATTCGTGCGATAGATAATTTTTGTAACATTTTTCCTGAGATCATTGATGGCCATACTTGCTTCATGAAAAGTTTTACCACCCAAAAATCCTTCGGCCGCCAGAAATTGATCGAAATGTATTTTCTGATCAGCTACGAACTGCTTATAAGATACTTAACTAAAAAATCCCATTTTTTTTAAATATCATTTTTGACTGTAGATTCAAATTATGTAATTGAATGAACAATTTATCACATTTGAATTTATCCCAAAATTAACTGTTTACTGTAAAATCAAATTTTTACAGAGTCAATATTTTAATATTAAGCCTAAAACAAATTCCAGACCCCAATTTAAGTTTAAACAAACCTATTATTTTTGAATCCCCAAGCTTAACATTGTTTGTATGAAAATATGTTAATTTTTCTTTCGATTTACTTTACTCTGTAGCCAGAAACAGGAAGAACAGAACCATAGAAGAATTAACATCACAATCAAATATGCACCAGATTTCTAACTTAAAAATATACAGTAAAGCATGAATCAAATACACAAGTTTAGAGGCTTAAAGCAGTATGTTTACTCACCTGGCAAAAGTTTGAACAGAGACAATCCTATGTTTTGAAAACTACAGTTTTTAATCTTCCTTTAATTCCTTTCTGTTTTGTTTCTATTTTGAATTTGTATTTGTACAAAAATAATGGTGTTTACATCTTTCTTTTCTGGAATGCTTAAAAAAATTTCACTGAACGAACTAGAATAAAAGATACACATACATATAGAAAGAGCAGTTTGTATAAGTAGGTGTTATCTGGTGTATTGAGTTTCTTTTGGTCAGGGATTTTTCTTCTTTCTTCTTTTCTTGACTAAAGATTTTTATAAACTGAAATTTCGGCTGAACTGATTTTCATTTGTGCTTGAGAAGAAAACATTAAATGTTAATGTATCCATTTTTGTTTACATACAAATCCATTTGATTTGTATATGTGCAGTTTTTTTTTTGTAGATATTTTTGTTTGTTTCATTATCTTCTTTTGCAAGCCTTTGTGTTTTATTATTTTTTGTTTTATCTCCTTTTGCATACTTTCTTTTCTTTTATACTTGCAGTAATGGGTTTTGCTATCTTTGAATTAAATCATGTTTTGAATTTGTAGATAATGAAGTTTATTTTTTTATTTGAACAGATATTTTCTTGCTTTGCTTATTCACATACAATCCTTGACTTTTATTTCTATTCATAGTTTGACCATCAAACGTTAAATTTATAACATATATTTTATTTTTATATTTTTTTATAACTTCATAAAGAAAACGGATTAAAACACAATTTGTACCTTTAATAAATAATCATACATACTATTTTCCAAAGTAAAATTTTTAAATGTAATTCATTTTGAAAATATTTATTGAGTTTCAAATCCAATGTATAAAATAAATAAGTATATACATCTTATTAAATTTGAAAAATTCAAACAAATCCACAATTTAACCCAAAAATTTAATTTAATTACAAATTTAAATTCGTCTTCAATCCGGGATCGTTACATGTAGAGATTAAAGAGTTGATGTTGATTGGAAATTGCTCTACCCTAATAATGTTGATCTTTCAGATTTGGACGGTAAATTTACAGAAGAAGAAGTTTTTTGTGCTTTGAATCAAATGCCTTATGACAAAGCTCCTGGGTCAAATGGGTTCCCAAATTTTTTCTATAAAAAATACTGGAGTTGGATGAAGAGAGATATTATGAGTCTTTTTGAAAGTTTTGAGGCAGGAAATCTAAATTTGGAAAAACTGAGCTATGCGAATATGGTTCTTATCCCAAAAAAAGAAGGTGATTTAAGTCTTGCTGATGTTAGACCTATTAGTCTATTAAATAGTACTTTTAAATTGATTACTAAAGTACTTGCTAATAAATTAAAGAATAAGATGAATTTGATAATTGATAAAGCACTGACTGCTTTTATAAAAGGTAGATCTATATTGGAGGGAGCTGCACTTGTTCAGAAAGTTGTTACTTTCTGTACTAGGAATTCTACGTCATGTACTCTTCTCAAGCTTTATTTTGCAAAGGCCTTTAATACGGCGGATTGGATATTTGCAATTGACTTATTGAGAGCCAGAGGATTTAGTGAGAAATGGATTTCTTGGATTTTGAAATTTTTTTACTCAAGTAAGTCTAATATTTTTGTTAATGGTGTAGCTGGCAAAACTATTAGCTCTAAAAGAGGATTGAGACAAGGAGATCCTCTTTCTCCTTTGTTGCTTGATTTTGTTGCTGATGTATTTACACATATATTAAAAGTTAGTTGTAATAAAGGATTGATTAAAAGTTTTGGTAAGGAGTTTGTGATGGGAGGTATTAGTTCTTTGCGTTATGCAGATGACATAATTATTTTCAGTGATTCCAATTGTAAGTATACTGCAGCTTTGAAATTCATTTTGTATGCTTTTGAAAGCCTTTCTGGACTACAAATCAATTTTCATAAGAGCTCTGTTATGGTTTTAGGGAAGGAAAGTGATGATGCAAAATTAATTACTAACATTGTTAACTGTAAAGTTGGGGAATTTCCTCTTTCTTATTTGAGATTTAACATCAGACCAGGTAGATTGTATAAAGATGATTGGTATATGTTAATTAACAAAGTTGATATAAGACTTGCTAAATGGAAAGGAAGTTCTTTATCAAAAGCTGGTAGACTTGTTTTGGTTAATTCAATCTTATCTTCTATTCCTTTGTATTGGTTTTCATTTTATAATGTCCTTCCTGAGTTATTAAGAAGATTGATTTAACTAAAAGAAATTTCTTTTGTACTGGGAAAAAGGAGACCAAAACTTTATGCTTGCTTGGGATCAAGTATGCAAACCAGTAAGGCAGGGAGGTTTGGAGGTGATAAATTTAGTTGATATGAATACTTCATTACTTTGTAAGTGGTTATGGGATATGGTTAGTTCAAAATCTTCTTGCTAGAAAGGTTGGATATTAGCTATGCAATATGATATGTTTTCTCATGGTATGTGGATGGCAGAAGATGTTCCAGATTTTGGAAGGGCATTTTGAGTTTTTCTCACCTCTTTAAAATTGGCTTGAAGTTGGTGGTTAATGATGGTTGTAGAATTTCTTTTTGGCATGATAGGTGGTTGATTTCAATTTCATTGGCAGTTGAATCTAATGCTCTGTATGAATTAGCTGTTGGTAAATACAGTTGACAAAATGTATGATTGGAATGCTTATGGTTTCAAATGGAAATTGTCTTTTAATCGAATAATAGAAGGAAGAGATGTTTCTCGACTTATGAATCTTATTCAACTTCTGGACGGGTATTGTTTGAAAGATGGTAGAGATGAGTTTATCTGGAAGTTTGATAAAGAGGAGTATAAAGTTAGTAATATGCAACAGTTTATTAATTTCTCAGGTAGAAAATTTGTTGGTTACAAAAGTATGTAGAAAATTAAAAATGTGCCAACAAAAGTGAAGGTTCTCATGTGGTCTATTATTCATGGCAAGCTTAATACAATGGACATGCTAAAGAAGAAAGGACTTGATGGTGTGGGAAAAATGTTTGTTTTGTGATGAAAATGTTGAAAGTTATATTCATCTCTTTTGTGATTGTGATGTAGCTTTTTATATATGGACTAATTATCTGGTGAATCTGCATATTAATCATGACTGGAAAGAACATATTAGAGATCAGTTTTATTTTTGGGATAAGTTGATTGAAGAGCTTCCTAATGATGACTCAAAATACAAATTCACTTTAGCTAATTTTTCTTTTGCTGGATTCTATGGAACGAGAAAAACAAAAGACGTTTTATTGGCATTGCAAACAGTTCTAATAGTATTCTTTTTCAAGTTATATAGTATGTTTACATTTGGGCAGGAATTGAAAAGTGCAAGGCTATTGATTGCATTGAAGGTTCAATTGCTAGCAGGGTGAGCAAGAGAAGGAAAGACGTTTGAGGAAGTGGTGGTGATCATGTTGCAGCAGTGTCTTCTTTTTGTTGTATATTTTTGATCACCTGTGTGTGATTTTACATATGGTTTTTTGGAGTTCTGCTATTTCATGTATGTTGAATATTTGTGTTGTGTTTGTATTGTTTACTGTCTTGTATGTGGAATGGTTTGTATGGCCTGTGTGGTTTTGTGTCGTTGTGGTGGTGGAACAGTATTTTGTACTTTTATTTTAGTATAGTAGTAAATATGGCATGGTATATCCACTACCATTTTTATCAAAAAAATACATGATTTAATTAAATTATAATTACCATAATTGATTGAATTAATTAATACTTATGAAACATTATTAAATTTATTTGATTTATTTGAATTAGTATTTAATAATATATATATATATATAAGTTATATATATGTATATATATCATTATAAGAAATCAATAAATATTTAAAACGTATTTAAGTAAAATAACTACTAATAGAATATGGAAATTTTCATTAGCCAAAGTTGCCCATATTTTGATAGACACACTAGGGTTGTTAGCCGGGTCTGTAACCCAGCAAAAAATTCAATAGGAGTTAGAACATTTAGATTAAACCAAAATGGCTAGATACTTGATTGGAAAGCCTAAAAATACAAGGCAAAGGACCCTAAAAAGTTTGGACCATTTTTATGCTAATATTTCGATCGGTACCAGTCCCATCCAATTGGATCAATATTGATCCAAAATATTGCTTTAGCGAATCTCCATTCTACTTGTCTTACACTCTTATGCCTCCATTAAGCTTATCTACCAAGTTTGGTAACATTCCAAGCATTTAAGTTCAAGAAGTAAAAACTTGTCCAATTCAAACTACAGACCATTCAAATTCATAGGTGAACCATCATTAAAATAAGTCAACAAGCATGAAATTTCATGGACAACATCGAAACGAAGCAAGAAAGACAGCCAAATAGTTAAGCATTTTTGATGCCTTGATCAGTTTAGGCTTCACACGGTAGAACCAAATATGTGATGTCCTTATCTAGCCTATTCCAGGGACAAAAAGAATCTTTGAAATCCTTTATAAGTTGGTTTAAAACCGCGGTAACTTAAGTAAACCAAACAAAGATATGGCCTTCATAGCCTAGATCCATGCTATCTACCTCGACACTGAATTTGAAAAATGGATCAAAATGAAACAATCTACCACTAGGATGGACATTAACCGAAAGGCAAGCCAATACTTGATATTGGAAGAGGCGGAGGAGCTAGAAAGAAAACTTGCTAACCCACATCCAACCAACACTAGCTAGAATGGCATGGCAGCTAAGCAAGGTGCAAACGCCTCCGAAACCACTACCGAAAAGCGAGGAGGGATGAGAATTAGAAAAGGAAGAACAAGATTTACAACTAGTCAAATGGAGGTAACAAGTGACTTAAAGGCTTGAGGCCCGAAGATTACACCCCACTTAATGATACTCCAGAAAACATCTACCTTGCGACACAAGGGATGGAGCAGTACAAGAACCGCTTAAAAAGGAAGCGACTGAACAAAAAAGTGTTTCGGGAAGTACTGCTGCTTCCGTGAAATACATGGACACAACACAAATGAGTGCCCACACCTAAAAAACCTGATTGAAGAGATGATTTGGGAAAACATGCTTTAGCAGTATGGGAGTAAACTACAAAATTATGACCAGCCTACTGCACCTCATACTCCTAAAGACCGACGAAACCAAGATGGAACCAGCAAAGAAGGATCAAGACAGACTGACCAAAGACTCATCATTGGAACAATATCTAGAGGATATCATCTTATGCAAAACAGTTGGGGAGAAATGGAGCGATACGCAAGCTCGTTGAAACATGCCCTGGAATAGTCATGCTTTGCATTTGAAGACAGAACTTCTGCTAAGTAGCAGAGAACCCTGAATGATGATGTAGTATTTCCAAACCAAGATACTGAAGTAATGTAAGCTTTAATCCTCGAACCATGGTCGTGTCGGTAGGAATCGAACCAGCCATGGTCCGACGAATATTGGCGGATAGTGGCAGCTCTGTCAATATCCTATCAGACACACGTTTGATCAAATGAAGATCGGTATGAAAACGCTTCTGCTTGTCGAACAAAGATCTAAGTATTCACCGGTGAACCTAAGCAACCTATCGAAACAATTTATTTGTCTTAGAACTTAGGAAAGGCGACCGAAGAGTCTTCCTCATCCAGACCTTTGTGATCGTATGTGAAATGCCCTCCTATAATGCTTTCTCAAGTCGACCTGCCTTAGCAGATTTCAGGATTGCTTTAGCCTATTGGTGCCTAACCATGAATTTCCATCAGAGAATAAAGATGGAATGATCGAAGGATACCAAAGTGTTGCTTGAGAATGCTACATCGCAGAACTACATGAGTATAGAAAAATGAAAAGGGGAAAAATGTAGGGAAAACTCTCCGTATTCTTAAACCTACCACATAGCAATTACAGGGCCGCCCTTGGCTTGGGAACCATTGCCGACTTGACAAGGCTATGGACGCTAGATAGAAGAGTTCAGGGGAGAATCGGGCCGACCCGGCAGAATTGGTGGTGCCTTTTCTAGTCGATATAGATGACCAAACTTCGGTCCTAAAAATTGATCACATCTTGTGTTAACAAGAAAACTTACCAACATCCCCAAGCTTTGATAAGATAATCTTACTTGGATATAACTATGTAGATGAGATAAATCTCACTTCTGAAAGTGTATCTTTGGACAAACTGATTTAATCGAATAAAATTGGAAGGAAAGAATAATGAGTTGTCATAACTTTTGACCTTGTCGAAAGGTTAATGAAGCTACAATAACCCTTCGACTAGGTTGAGACTATATTAGATTGTTAAACATTTCATCCTTGTCAAAAGTTTATAGGCATGTCCATCCCAACCTTCCGTCTAAATTGGGGTGGAAGGAATTAGTCTAACCTTTCGACTTTGTCGAAAGGTTGTTCACAGGACCTCTCCAATCTTTCGACTAGGCTAGAATATATGCAAGTTGTCACACCTTCCGAGTTCGTCGGAAGGTATGACAAGACTTCTCCAACCTTTCGATTAGGTTGAAGTAGCTTTTAATCATTTAGCTTTCAGAAATCATTAATTTGATGAATTACATCTCCATTTAGAGTCGAAAGCATTTATGGTTGATGTCTATCACCTCCTTCTTAATCGTGTCGAAAGGTTAATGAATGAAACCTCTTGACATTGTAGTGAGGAGATGTATATCTAGTTGCCGACCTTAACTGCTTTTAGCTCCATTAAAGTCCATTTTCATTCTATGGAACAAATTCTAAGGATTTATTTATACCTAAAGAAGTAGATTCCTTCGAATTAAATCCATCATGAGCGGTTTTAAGATATATTACCTAGGACTTCACTAGAAGGTAATCTTTTTGACCTAGTCGAAAGGTTTTCCTTACTATCGAAGCACGCTCGGTTTATATCTTTAACCCCTTTATTTTTCCCATATAAGACCAATCTAGTTTTCCCATGATCATACACTAAGCATATGTAACACGTCATCATTACTTTATGTTAAGTATGGATATTAATGATGATGTGTTTTGATGGGTAATATCTAAGTTGGTCTTATATATACATAGATCATATATCAAAAGAGATTATGAGAAAAAGGTTGGAATCATGTGTAATTGATCATTAGTCTAGCTAATGAACTTAATGGTTGTCCTCATTGCCAATATCCATCATCAACGAGCCATCTCCATTTATTTCATAACCAAATTGAATTACAAGAAATCGAGCTCTCTTCCCAATTCAATTTAGAGTTTTTTTGAGTACAATTATCACTATGAAAGTAGAGAAATGATGATGAATTCAGTCTTCGAAATTAGTCCCCAAAATCTGGACACCTTGAGTCTTATTTATAGATGCAGGCTGCCCACCTTTCGACCTCATGCTTTCGACTTAGTCGAAAGGTGCCCCTTTGATATGCTGCCTTAAACCCTTCGACTTCATCGAAATGTTTTGAACTTTTTGACTGTGACGAAAGGTTAGGAGTCTCTTGCACTTCTTGGCTTATCGCTTTTTCTTCCTCGTTTTCCACTTTATCGAAAGATATCCTCTTTGTATTCTATGTCGAACCTTTCGATCTTGTCGAAAGGTTTTTTTCCATATGCTGTCATGAACTTTCTATCCTTATCCAAAAGTTTTCTTTGCCATGAACCTTCCAACATTGTCAAAAGGTTTGTCTACAACATTTTGTCCTTTCGACATTGTCAAGAAGTTTGTCTTCAACATGCCTTTATGACCTTTCGACTTTGTTGAAAGGTTTGCAGTCTTATGCTTTTACTAACCTTTCGACTTCATTGAAAGGTTTCCCTTTTACAACTTTTGTGAACCTTTCGACCTTATTGAATGGTTTGTCTTGCCTTTTACAACTTTTGAGAACCTTTCGACCTTATTGAAAAGTTTGTCTTTACATGAAAATTATCGAGAGCTGCTTTTCATTCTTTATTGACTTCTGAGTGTTGCTTTATTCATAACACCTTTCGACGTTGTCGAAAGATGTCCTGGAAGTGCCTTAACCATTTTGAAAGGCTTCCTAAGCTTTTGAAAAGGTTTCTTTAGAGCAAAACCTTTGACTTCAAAAGGTTTGACATGTAGTTAAAAGGAACGCTATTGATTGCTTTCGGAAGGGGCTTTGAAGCCATCACTACTTTCACATCTATGTCGAAAGTTTGACTGGGTGGAAGGTTCTGGTTTTTTTCATCTGAGTCGAAGGCTTTTACATTGTATGAACAGTTAGACTTTTTGAACATCCTTTTTAAGTCTTCCATTTTAACTTGAATCATCTCTTTATCAATACTCCAATTTGATTATTCTTCTTTCATACTTCTGCCTACAAGGAGATTTTGTAGTTAACATCCCCCCCGTATGAAAGAAGCTTTTGTTCTTTAGGACAAAGTTTTTCATAGCTTTCCAACTCTTAATAATTTTTACTTTCTTGCAAAATCCAAAGTTAAAAGTTCCATTTT
Source organism: Allium cepa (assembly GCA_030765085.1). Taxonomy (NCBI): domain Eukaryota; kingdom Viridiplantae; phylum Streptophyta; class Magnoliopsida; order Asparagales; family Amaryllidaceae; genus Allium; species Allium cepa. The sequence goes on along the minus strand of CM060946.1, from coordinate 99,325,655 downwards.
TACTATCGTTCTTACCTGTATATTTAATGGTTGATCGGCATATTAATGCTCTTATCCGCATGATAAGCTTCTTTTGAGATTTAGAGATACCCACTTTTAATTTTAGCATTAGGAAGATTAGTTTGGGATTTTTGATTTCTTGCAGTAGACACAATTATATCATCCCCGAAATCTAACCCAGATTAGGGCATTAACTTATGAAGTTTGTAGATTGATAATGAGATATTAAGAATCCAAATAGCAATATCCCTAGAATATTTTTATATATGGCATTTCTAGGTCCAGATTCGGGATTTTATGGTCAACTAAACAAGAATTAGTGGTATGATTCCCATATAAAACTTGGAGTACGAATCAGGATATATTTGAGTAAATTCTCTTTGCAAAAAGAATCCTCGGCTCAGTTAGAGCACATGATTGTGTAAGAAGATAGCTATTAGCATAGAAAACTCTTGCCCGTATTAAGGCATATTTTTATTAACCAGAAACCCATGGAGGTTGTCTTCATAATAGACGTTTCGTACCCAAATAAGGGCATTTAGGCGAAATTTGATAACAATTTCGGAACTTAAGTTTGAGTACTCAGAATTGTTGTAATCAGTAATATACCCAGATTCGAGCGTAGTAAAGATGGCGATCGATAAAAATTCGAAACCCAGATTCGGGTATTAGATGTTGAAATTCATACATGAGAATTCCAAAACTTAGATTCGAGCATTTGAAATGAATAGTAATCCAATAATCTTATACCCAAATTAGAGGTTAAATAAATAGCAGTCTTGATACCCAGATTCGGGTATAATAAGCTAGTAATTGATAATGACCTGAAATCCTAATTCGAGTATTAATAGCTAAGGCTTAGAAATAAAAATCTCAGAACCCAAAATTAGGTATATCAATATAATCAGTAGTTAATAACGACCCAAAACCCAGATTCAGGTATTAAATGTTGAAATTCCTTTATGAGAATCCTGACGCCTAGATTCGACCATTAATAGATGACATGTAGAAAATCCCAAAACCTAGATTTGGGTATCAATAAATGATGTTAAGAGAGTCTCGAAACCTAGATTCGGGTAATAATTAATGGAGATTCGTCTCACTCCTTTCCGATATACAAGAACCCTTCAAGTTTTGCATAAAAATAATTTGATTAGCTACCTCTTGAGCTTGGACGTCATAGTCCTTAATTAGATAAGCTGCCTTTATCTATGCTAGGACATCTTATCCCTTAGTTGATTGTGCCACTTCTTGGGCTTGGACATCTTAGTCCATCATTCAATGAGCCTCACTTAGGCTTGGACGTCACTGTCCATTATTGATTAAGTCTCGCTTGGGCTTGGATGTCTTAGTTCATTATTGATTGAGCCTCACTTGGGCTTGGACATCTTAGTCTATTATTAATTGGGCCTCTTTATGGGTCTGGATGTCTTAATCCATTATTGAATGAGCCTCACTTGGGCTTGGACATCTTAGTCCTTTTTTGATTGGGACTCTTCTTGAGCCCGGACATCTTAGTCCACTATTGATTAGGCCTCTTCTTGGGCCTGGATATCTTAGTCCATTGTCCGGTGCTCTTGGTTAGCTCATCTGTAACGACCCGTAAATTTTCGATAATTAAAATAGCTAATTTAATAAGATTTCGTGATTTAGTGATAGAAAGAAATTGTAAGTCATTTGGAATAATAATAAATGTTGAATCTATTGGGATTATAATAGAGTTAATAAGATTTTTAAAACTGGAATTTATTGGATAAATTGAATAACGGGTTTAATATGATTAAAAATGATTTGTAAAATTTTATTTTATCATATTGGAGTTATAGTGATGTTATAGAACTTTTAAAACTGAATTTAAAATTTATTTGTGAAAATTGAATATTTTAATATTTAATTATCGCCTGAAAAATAGCCAATTTTTGAACAGTCTCAGAATTGGACGAAACTAGTTCTATTGGATCCGTAATAGTTAGTTATTATCGGATTTCAATTTTCGTAGCAATCGGAGTTGTCGTTTGACCGTGGCAGCTCGAAACGCGTTGAAATTGTTTAATATTAATTTGGCGAGTTAAAAATAGTCATTTTTTCAAACGGTCTCGGATTTCGACGAAATTAGTTTCATTGGATCCGTAATGTGATATTATTGTAAGGTTTCAAATTTCAAGTCAAACGGATTTACCGTTTGTCCGGGGCAAGCCAAAACACGTAGAAATTCGGTTAATCGGTTTAATGTAAAATTGATCGTTTATTTCCGTAACTCTCACATATGATCGAATTAGGCCTTGAAACTAGTTCCATTGTGTTTGCACAAAAAATGGACAAACACCTCCAAGTCGTATTATTTAGTTGATTATATGTGATTTTCAATGATTTTAGATGAGTATGTAAATATGGAAAAAGCAGGGGCTGAAATGTCAAGACACACAGATTTATAGTGGTTCGGCCAGAATGTGCCTACGTCCACTTTATATGTTATTATCTTCTTTCTTTCAGGTTACAAGTACAATGTTTTGTATACAAGCGTATGAAAGTAGTTTGAAAGTTCCTTCCTTGCTTGAGCTCTCAAACTTGTCTGCCATTGTTGTACCCCTGCCCCTCTATTTATAGAATGAGGTATGGGGCAGGGGGTCTTGGAAGTATATAGCTGCTGGCGGGCCTGGACTGGAGCAATCTGGCCTGGTAGCATTCTAGTTCGGCGAGCTTCATTCGGTGGTGAGGTTGGACCGGTGGTAGCCTCGTTCGGTAGGGAGTTGTTGGAGTTTGGACCGGTGGTGCCTGGTCCGGCTATGGTGGTCCGGTGATGGGTGGATATGTGCCATTCGGTAATGGGTTTACATGGAGTTGGTTCGGTCTTGGAGGTGAGTTGGTTCGGTGCTCATCTGGGCCGGTTGAGTACTTGGATTGCCGAATGGGTCTACACAGGGGATGCCGAATGTGACATAGCCGAACGAGCTATAGGATGGATTTTGCCGAATGGAGGTTGCCATGCTCTGCCGAATGAGGCTCTTATTTGTGAATGCCGAGTGGACTGTGGTTTTTACGGAATGAAATGCAAGATGTGAACATGAGTGATACTGACGCTTCCTGGTCTTGAGATCCTCTGGGTGAGAATTCGCCCAAAATTTGCCCCCCAAAGTGGGGCACGTGCTTGCATGTGTCGCGCTTTGTTTCCTCGTGGTAGGAAGGTTTGTTTTGTAACGCCATGGGCTGGATACTTGTATCCTGCTAATGTCCTGTAAAGGAATTTACAGTTTTCAGTGTGAATTCAAATAACGACCGTTCGGGATCGAAATGTTTATGATTAAGTGAACTGCGCCGTTCGAGGCGAGTTAGTGTGCCCCGAGGGGGCTTAGCCTTATCGATGCCAGGTTCACGTTAGAGTGGGTCCCTGGATCGTTTGTCAAGGCGGTTTGTCGCCAGCTCAGAGCATGCCTAGGGATCGTTCGCGATCCCGTACATGTGTAAGTAGCTTGGCCATTTCATAATTATCAAATATCCATTTGACCGATGAGCTTAAAAAGGGATGTCAAAGCGTAAATTCTCACGACGATAGGGTTAATAGCCATTCAGAGCGCGCCTATGGACCATTCGTGGTCGCGTACACGTGTAAATGATTAACCCATGTTAGTGAGAGATTCACGACTTATCCATCGTTATCCTGATTTCTATTTTATCAGTAGACACTAGAGTTCGGTACTTATCTGAGTAAGGCGTATTGCATGCCCCCTGTTTCAGGTCTCTGCTGGTTGCCCCCGGCTATGTTCTGCACGTGTTACGCTTTGTTTCTGGACGGGGTGCTTTCATTCGGCATGGCTCCATTCGGCTCCTAGTGCCGAACCGGCTGGTCCGGTTTTCCGGTGCTTGCCTATATATAGGGGCTACACCCCCTTTATTTTTCTTTACCGAACGAGTAGAGCCGAACCATATTGAGCACCGAACCAGTTAAGTACCGAATCAAACAAATACCGAATCAATCAAGCGCCGGACCAATTTTAGTACCGAACCAGGTATGTTCCCTTTTGCCGAATACATACGAAAGTTTCTGCTTGCCGAATGAGCTTTAGGCCTTGATGCCGAATGAACTTCACGCCCATGCCGAATGAGCATAGTGCCGAATGACCATATGCTTCTTATGCCGAATGAACCTGTTTTGCAACGCCGAATGAGACTTCATACTTGGTCCTTGAGCGGAATCTTGGACTTTTTTACACGCTTGCCTTATATATTTGCTTGTTTATGTTTCTATACTTCTTATTCTAACCTCAAGTCTTTTTTGTGCTGCAGAAAATATCTCGCAAAGCGGAAACACGATCGGACAGAAAGAAGTCTAGAGGCACAGGAGAACCTTCTTCTTCCTTGCCCCCAGTCCAACCAGGATCCGGGCAACATCGACCTATTCCGAGGTCTTTAGTGGATGGATATGGTCCACAGGAACTTTTGATCTCACCCCCTGATTGCTTTCCTAGCTCCCTAAAGGAGGAGCAACTTGACGTCATATCCCGTTCCTTCGGGATAGATAGGGCTCTGATGCTGCTGCCGGGAGATGGAGTGATGCCATATAATCCTCCCGAAGGCTACTTCGCTTATAGCAGATACCATTGTATGTGCGGTGCTATCCCCCTATCAACGCTTGGATAATTAGCTTCACCACATATTTGAAGGTGGCTCCCTTCCAGCTTCAGCCTAACTCTTATGCCATCCTGGTGAGCCTCTTTGTTATCTTCCAGAGGAGGTACGGGCGTCCTCCTTCTAACCGGGAGATTCGATACTTGTACAACCTGAGAGGCTATAAGAAGGGGTCTCCGTATATTAGTCTGGAAGCGGCCGTGCCCTTCAAACCAGTCCTGGACTTATATTCCAAGTTTACCATGTTCAAGAAAGAGTGGTTCTTCATCAAGGACGATGCTATTTCTTTCCGCCTTTTCACTTCCGGCTGTAAGATGGATTTCATTTATATTTTCCATGTTTTGACTGTAGTGTTTTTTCTGACATGCTTCTATTTCTGGCTAGCGACAGGTGGTATTGCAGTCGTGGAGGATGATTCCTTGGTGCGAATGGCTGCTGAACTAAAGGCTATTCCGGCACGGGACCGGTCGGCCTCCTTCTTGATCAGGAACGCAACCCTCTTGGAGTATAATTTGATCTTACCGCACCAGTCCGTGGTTAAGCAAAGAGACACGGCTGAGGAGAAGGCTGCTAAAGCTAAGGAGGGGGATAAGGTAAAGAGCGGTAAGAGGGAGCCTTTCGCAGAGCGTCCCGTGGTCGGGGGGAAGAAACTGAAGAAGTCCGATGGCCCTTCTCCAAGTACTTGCCCGACTGTCCCGGAGGAGGAAGGTGTGGAAGAGGAGGAAGGAGGCGAAGTTGGAGAAGGGTCGGAGGGTGGAGGAGATGGCGACGGTCAAGGTGGTAGTGGTGTTGCTGCTCTAACCTCTGAGCAAGACCTCGAACTGGATGAGGCTCTCCGTCGGGCTTTCGGGGAGTCGGAGGGAGAGTCGGAAACGGAGAAGGCAAAGGAAACCGGCAAAGCTGTGGCTGGCACTGACCCATCCTCTAAGGGTTCCTCAGCTAGGGTGATTCCGGCGATGCAAGGTGAACTTTTGTCTTCTGCCGATTCCATTTTCGATAGGGACTTAGAAATTTTTTACGGTTCACTTCCGTCCTGGGGTGAGATCCAGGACTTATTGCAGTATCCCACTCCTCCGCCGGGTTTGTATAATAGATGTGCCTTCCCACTTTTCTTTCTTTTTAACTTAGCACATTTTTTGAATCGTGGATTATTGTATGTTCGTAACACTTGTTCTTTATTCCAGGGGCAGGCCAGGTAGTTAAAACGTCGGATGTTCGACACCGCCTTGAACAATTTAAGTCGAGGAGAGCTTCCGCGAAACCTTCTACTGATCGCACTGGGGATGTAGTCAGTTACCGCCCTCTTCTTGGGGTCATCGAAGAGGGCATTCAGAAAAGGAAGCGGAGCCGTTCCTTATTTGAGTCGTCCCCTGGTTCGCAGCCTCCTATTCAGCCTCCTCGTGATACTACGGAGGAGAGCACGGAGCCCGGACCCCCTCCTCCTCCTTCCAAGAGTCCTACTGTCATTCGTATAAGGCGTCCCGATGTGCCTCGCCCCGTGCCTCGTAACCCTTTTGCCGGTCATCCTGATTTAGACCCAAGCTTTCAGGACATTTCATTCGATGAGACCACGGGCGAGCACCTCCTTCCCCGCAACCCCATGGTAAGAGTGCTGGACGAGGCCAAATCTTTAGATCTTGATTTACTTACTACACGGGTAGTCACCATGGGGGATGAGGCCAAGGCTAATATCGACCGGGTGGCCGCAGAGACCAAGAAGTTAATGGAACATCATGCTAAGTTGGTCAAGGCCGGGGAAGAGATCGGGAGTGCTAACATTCGGTTGAGGTTAAAGGTTGCCGATCAGGCCAAGCAGCTCGCCGACCAAGCCATCCAGATTTCCCAGCATGAGGAAGCCTCCAAGCGGCTGAAAGAGACCATGGAGAAGGCCAGTAGGGCGGAATTACGGAAGATGGAGGTCGCTTGCAGGGAACGGATTAACATAGCTATCACAACGGTGGATGAGGTTCGAAATGCGGATCTCGAGCGGGTAGAGGAGTTGTCAGGGAGGCTCGAGGCCGCGGAGATGGCTCAGGCCGAGTTGAAGGAGGAGATGGAGGAGATGAGGAGGTCCCTCAAGTTGAAGGAGGAGGAAATGAGGAGGTCACTCCAGGCTGACTGCTTGAGATACCAATCAGAGAGGGACGTCGCCGTCGCCAAGTTGCAAGCTTCCGAGGCCCGGGTGAGGGAGTTTGAGGAAAACGAGGGGATGATGGATGAGATGCTGCAGGATATGTACTTCCACACTTGGAAGGAGGGCGGCTTGTCTTGGATGGACGATTACCCTCGGGTCATGGCCAAGGTGTATCTCCAGGCTTTAGAGGAGGCCAGGGTGAACGCGGGTAAGGAAGGCAGAGAGGCTTTCAACTTGAATGCGGTTACTGCTCAGTTCTCAAAGGAGGAGCAAGCGGCGGTGAAAGAGGGGATGCGGCTGCTTGCTGCAGAGGAAGCGGGCGTGCAGTTGGCTGATGAGGATCAAGCGGCGGATGCTGGTGAGTTATTCTTCTTCCCTTTCTTTTCTTCCCGTGTTTCCATAACTTGGTTGTTCGTTTAATGAATTCCTCTTCCGAATTGGACAGGCGGGACTTTTGATCCACATGCTGGTGGCTCTGATCCTGCGGCTAAGTAGACTGGGGGAGTTGGTGATGGAGTGTGGATGCATCTGCCATCTTTTTGTTTCTTTTTTATCACTGTTTATGTTAGTCTTTGATATGCAACTGTAATAAAATTATTTGCAAAGAATAACTTCGTGTGATCTTATAATATAAGCTGATTTTGTCATGTTTAAATGTTGTTGCTATCTTTATGTGCCGTGTGAGAAGTATAATTATGTATATGCCTGTGATTCTAGTTGTGTTTGATGTTAAGTTTTTGCTTGAAATATAATTTCACGTTTTGCAATGTCAGTGTATGAATAAGCTATAGTTACGCATTTATGTACAAGAGAAGAGAGTACCGCCCTTTATGTTTTATTCGCAGGCGGTAGCTTTGAGTGTCTTGTGTAACTGTTCACGGGTATAGCTGAGCGCCCTGCCACCCAGTACGCAGGCTTAGAGCCTCATGAGTGAATGCTTCCTATTCGGTTTCCTGTACTTTAGAGTTTGTTATAAAGGATAGGAGAAAAATATTTAAATGGAATGGAAATATAGTAAAAGTAAAACTTCCAGTCACGGAAGGCCGTCGATGTGCTTAAGTTCGTGGCAAACGGGTTTTGTAGTCACTTTCCCTAGCTGTGGGTCTTGGAGACATTTGTCACCCATCTTACGCCTCCGCGGGGAGTTTTCTTTTTTACCACAGCCGCACTTAAGACACATCGGAGCCGAGATCGCGCACGGTAACTACCCGAACCATTATGGTCCGTAATCGTGGGTATTATTCGATTTACCGTGGCCGGCTAGCGTGGGTGCCGTTGGCCGTGAACTACCCCTGGCTGGCCACACCTTATGTTGGGGCTTAAAGTAGGTTCACAGTTGCCGGCGAGCCGAACGCCGTAATGAGCTGCCATCGGCTATAGTCGGCCTTTATGATGACTTATAATCGGCTCATTACAGTTGGCTTTGAGGGCAGGCGCGCAATGAGTTAACCCGCAGCAGAGGGATGCTGGAGCAAAAGTGTCTCATTGGCGAGTGCATAGAATCGTAGCGTACCTGTTAGGCCTAGTCCAGATGAGGTCGTGGTGCGTCTTGAGGGGAGATGCCATAGGATTTTGTTCAACAGAAAGGGATAAAACTTAACGAGCAGCCAAGACATAAAGGAACAAGTTAAAAAGAGACAAGATTTTTTAAAGTGGTTCGGCACGGAAATGCCTACGTCCACTGATTCTCTTTGTTAATTCACTTCATATGGGCAGTACAAGTTAAGAAAAGTATCGACGGAGGTGTCGGATGTTCCATGCCCTCTGTAACACCTCTCCGTCCACTATTGACAAAATGTAAGCTCCGTTGTGGAGATCTTTATGAATTACATATGGTCCGTCCCAGATGGGGTCCAGTGCCTCGGGGCGCGGAAAGATTCGCCTGAGGACAAGATCTCCTTCTTGTAAGCTGCGATGCTTGACTTTGGAATTGTATTGTGCTGCCACTTTTTGTTTGTGAGCTGCTGCTTTGAGTGCTGCATCGTTTCTCCTTTCCTCGATCAGATCCAAAGACATGAGGAGGAGTTCTTCGTTTTCCTCTGGGTTGTAGTGGATCCTACGGTGGGAAGGCACAATAGTCTCAACTGGGAGCATTGCCTCCGATCCATATGCCAAAGAGAAAGGAGTATGTCCCGTTGATGTTCTGAAAGATGTGCGGTATGCCCATAGTGCCGTAGGAAGTTCGTCCACCCAAGCGCCTTTTGACTTTTCAAGTTTCTTCTTGATTAGGGTTTTGAGAATTTTGTTGACAGCTTCAACTTGTCCGTTTGCCTGAGGGTAAGCTACTGATGAGAAGCTTTTATGAATCCCATGCTCTTGGCACCAGTCGGCAAATTCTTCGCTGTCAAACTGGAGTTCGTTGTCGGATACGATCTTGAGTGGGACTCCATACCTGCACAGAATGTTTTTGATCAAGAAGTTGATAACTTTTGCTGAAGATATTTTATTTAAAGGTTCCGCTTCCACCCATTTGGTGAAATAATCGACTGCCACTATAGCATATCTGGCTCCGCCTCGGCCCGTTGGCAGTTCGCCAATTAAGTCAATTCCCCATACAGCAAAGGGCCAAGGGCTAGTCATTTGAGTAATTTCGTTTGTGGGCAGTCGAGGAATCTTGGCGAACTTCTGACATCTGTCGCATTTCTTAATGAAGTCTAGGGCATCTTTGTTTAGTGTGGGCCAGTAATATCCATATCGGAGTATCTTTCTTGCCAAAGTCTGTCCTCCAGTGTGATCTCCACATCCTCCCTGATGGATGTTTGTTAATATCTCCTTGGCTTCCCTTCCGGCGACGCATCTTAATAAGGGGCTAGAGAAGCCACGCCGGTAGAGGATGCCTTCTTATATTGTGTAGTGGGGAACTTTCCTCAAGATCTTCTTGGCTTCGTCACGCCTGTCGGGTAGTATGCCATCTTGCAAATATTTCCGGATAGGAGTCATCCAGGTTCCTTCTTCGATTGCTGTTATCAGATTCACTTGTTCGAAACTTGGGGCTAGCTGCCTTGAGATTGCTAGTGCTCCGGAAATGGTGCTGTTCTTCATACTAGCTTGCTTTGCAAGTTCATCTGCCTCTTGGTTTTCTTCTCGAGGAATGTGTTTGATTAGATAATGGTCCAATCGATCGAGCAGCAGTCTGGTTTTCTTTAGGTATGCTGTGAGTCGTTCTCCTCGAGTCTGGAATTCTCCTAGTACCTGGTTTACGATAAGCTGAGAATCACTATGAATACATAAGGAATTGATTCCAATTTCTAGGGCCAGTTCCAATCCCGCTATTACTGCTTCATATTCAGCATCGTTGTTAGTGGCCGTGAACTCCAATCTTAATGCATAGTACAACTTTCTTCCCCTGGGGGTGATGATCACAATACCTGCCCCCGAGCCTTGTTCGTTCGATGCTCCGTCTACAAAGAGGTTCCACTTGATGTTTTTTGCTACTTCGGATTGTTCCTTGCCTTCGTTGGTAGTGAATTCGGCAATGAAATCAGCCATGGCTTGTCCTTTGATAGCGGTGCGAGGATGGTAGGTGATATCATACTGACTTAGTTCGATGCACCATTTGAGGAGTCGCCCAGAAGTGTCAGGACGATGGAGCACTTGTCTTAGTGGTTGATCGGTTAGAACCCTGATGGAGTGAGACTGGAAGTAGTGTCGCAGTTTTCGTGACGCGATCAATAAACAATATGCTAATTTCTCAAGTTTAGGATATCTGGCTTCTGCCCCTGTAAATCTCTTACTTACAAAGTAAACCGGGCGTTGTGTGCGGTCTTCTTCTCTTACCAAGGCGGCGCTTAGAGCATGAGATGATACAGCGAGGTATAGGTATAACACTTCACCTTCATTTGGAGTTGAGAGTACTGGTGGTCTCTGAAGGTGTTCGATTAGGTTGAGGAAGGCTTTTAAGCATTCGTCGGTCCACTCGAACCTCCCTTTGTCTTTCTTGAGTGCTTCGAAGAAAGGGACACACTTGTCAGTTGCCTTGGAAATGAATCTGCTTAGGGCGGCCACCTTTCCGTTTAGGCTCTGCATTTCTTTTCGAGTGGAAGGTATCCTTATTTCTTTTAAAGCCCGGATTTGTTCAGGGTTTGCTTCGATTCCTCTGGCGTGGACGATGAATCCTAAGAATTTTCCCGATGATACTCCGAAGGAGCACTTTAGAGGATTCAGCTTCATTCCATATCGGCGAAGTACTCGAAACATATCGTCTAGATGGCTTACATGGTCGTTGGCTTTCCTGGACTTTACCAACATGTCATCCACATATACTTCCATAGTTCGTCCTATCAGTTCTGCGAACATTTTGTTGACGAGGCGTTGATAGGTAGCTCCAGCATTTTTGAGTCCAAAAGGCATGACTTTGTAACAATATAATCCGCGGTCGGTGATGAAGCTAGTGTGGTCCTGATCGGGAGCGTGCATGGGGATCTGGTTATATCCGGAGTATGCATCCATAAAAGATAGGAGTTCGTGCCCAGCTGTGCTGTCTACGAGTTGGTCAATTCGGGGAAGTGGGAAGCAGTCTTTCGGGCAAGCGTCATTCAGATTGGAGAAGTCAATACATGTTCGCCACTTTCCATTGGCCTTTTTTACTAGCACTGGGTTAGCGATCCATTCTGGGTAGATGGCTTCCCGTATGAAGCCATTAGCAAGTAGATTTTTTACTTCCTCATCAAGGGCTGCTGATCGCTCTGCCCCCATGCTCCTCTTTTTCTGCTTTACTGGTACCTTGGTGGGATCGATGTTCAACATGTGGCATGCTATGTCTGGGGAGATTCCTGTCATATCGGCATGGGTCCACGCAAATACATCTAAGTTGTGGCGGAGAAAGTCAATGAGTTGATCCTTCAATTCCGTTTTCAGCTGAGATCCAATTTTTAATAGTCTACTTGAATCATGCTTATCTACCGACACGAATTCCATAGCCTCTGCAGGCTCGGCGGTAGCCTCCTCCTCTTTATCCCTGGAGTCTAGTTCATTGAAGGGATCGCTTGTGTATCGAAGAGGAGGGGCTTTCTTTAGTTGCTATGCCTCCAAGCTTTTCATGCAGAGAGTGGTCTCTGCATCTTTTCCTTTATTCTTTCTGCGGTTATTGCGAAGTTCAGTTACGTAGCAGTCTCGGGCAGCATCTTGATCTCCTTCTACTTCTCCTACTCCGTTGTCTGTTGGAAATTTCATTTCAGGCACCAGGGGGCTAATACAATCTGGAAGTCAGACAAGGCTGGTCTTCCCAAGAAGGCGTTGTAAGCCGAGTGGTTTTCTATTAGTACGAACGTTTGTTTTCGCACAACGGAGCGAGGATGACTTCCTATTTCGACGAAGAGGTCAAGTTGCCCGAGGGGCATTTTTGCATCTCCAGTGAAACCGTGCAGTGGTTTGTCACAGGGGGATACATCCTTCATTGACAACTTCATTTTGTCGAAAGCATGTTTGAACAGGATATTTACGGAGCTTCCCGTGTCTATTAGAATCCGAAAAATTTTAGCTGGACCGAACCAGGCAGAGATGACCATGGGATCCATATGTGGGTACTGTCTTCCTTCCAAATCACGCCTACTGAATACAATGTCATCGTTTTCTTTTCGTTTCGGGTGGCGTTCCTCCGTAATGGAGTTAACATATCCTTCGGCATTTCTAAGCGACTTGCCGTACCTTTCCATCTCTGCCCAACTTCTGTCGGCGATGTGTGGTCCTCCTGAGATGGTAAGGACCACTATCTTCTCTTGACTAGAGCCACTGGTGTTGTGATTGTTGCGATTCCCTCCGCCTACTTCTGGGAGGGGTTGCTTTGAGTTCTCATTGGCAGGAGTTGGAGTCCTGTTCTGACCTTTCACATAACGTTCCAGTCTTCTTCTTCTAATGTGTTCTTCGATCAAGTCCCGAAGATGGTGGCATTCATTGGTGTCATGTCCGTGGGATTCGTGGAAGCGACAGAACTTTCCGGACTTGAGTGCGTTATCTGATTCTTTCTTGTGCGGGGGGCGCTTGTATCCGAGTTCGCCCTGAGTGGCTAGGTAGATGTTTTCGATTGTTTCATTCAAAGGAGTGTAGGAGTCAAATCTTGGCCCTGGTCGATATTGGCGCTTTTCAACCTTTCTGCCCCCAGCATTGTCTCTAGATTCATTTCTTCGAGCGTCCTTAGCTGCAGCGGGAACCTTGTCCTGAACTGTCTTACCTTGTTGTCCTGATTGCCTTTCTGTAGCAGCGTCTTCAAGTCTCATATACTTTCCAGCTTCATGGAAGAAATCAGGCAAGGTAGCTGGTTTTTCCTTAGTTAACCTTCTGGCAAACTTGGTGTCTGGATGTACACCACTACAGAGGGCCATTAGAGTGAGTTTTTCATCGGCATCTTGAACTGCAGCCGCTGCGGCGTTGAACCGGGTTAGATATTATTGTAGCGTCTTCCCGGATTTTTGTTTGACATTGGATAGAGAATAAGCGTCCTTGGGCTGTTCCACATGGATGCAGAACTGGCTGATAAACCTTTCTTTCAACGTCTCCCATGAGTTGATGGATCCTTGGGGTAGATGCCAGAACCAGGAGGTAGCTAGATCTGCTAGGAACAGCGGAAAGCACTTGCATAATACTCCTTCTGTTGCTCCACTCATGAGCATATGCTGGGTGTATCTCTGTAAATGTACGATGGGGTCGGAAGTTCCTTTGTAAGGCTCCATGGTTGGCATTTTCCATTCCCGGGGAGTAATGGCAGTTTCGATATTTCGGGTAAAGGGGCTGGTGACCCTAGCGCCTATTCCTCGGTCCCTTTGCTCCCGTTGTACACATTCTCTGAATAATTGTGCCATTCGTTCGTCAGAACTTGGAGCGGACAAGAATGAGCTTGGTTCTTCCCTGCGGGATCTATCTCGTCCAGATGACCTGTAGGGATGGTATAGTCTATCACTTCTAGCATTATCCAGTGGTTGTCTTTGGCTGCTTGGATGCACGCTAGGACCAGCTACAGTTGCCCCCTGCCTTGATCTTCCCCTGCGGGGTTCTGTTTCGAGCACATCCATGGGGCCAACTTCGGGCTGGGTTCTAGCTCGGCTCCGTTCAGCGGGGTTTCTATGATTAGGTGGCATGACTGGCTCAGCTACATCCGACCCTCGCCTGGTGCCTCCCCCGCTGGGTTCGGTTCCAAGGGCTTCCTCGAGTCGGAATTCGGGCTGAGTCCGGGCGCGGCCCCTATCATTGTTGTTCCTGTTGATAGCTTCTTCGAAGAGTGAAGACCTTTGTTGCCTCCGGGATCCTCCGGATTGGGATTCACCCCATGATTCAGTGTTGCGGTTGGACTCTTCAGCATCCCTTAAGCGTGACATGAGTTGATCCACCAAAGTTTCTTGTTGGGATGTGAAGCGGTTAGTTACTTCAGCCACAACCCTGTCCAGATCTGCCCTAGTGATTGGTTGTTCCGTTGCGGGACCAGTTGGATTTTCCTGATTTTCATCCGGTACTGCTGTTGAAGTGGGCTGATATGTGATTGCTGGATCTGGAAGGCTGCTAGTTGCGATGTTCTTTCCTTTATTAACATCCCTTCTCTGTTTGGAAGGCATGATTTCTAAGCAACGAGTGATGCTGTTTGGAAGAAGGTTGAGTGGGAGAAAATGAAGCTTGAGTTCTATTCTCAGTGAAAGCACCAAAAATGTTTGCACAAAAAATGGACAAACACCTCCAAGTCGTATTATTTAGTTGATTATATGTGATTTTCAATGATTTTAGATGAGTATGTAAATATGGAAAAAGCAGGGGCTGAAATGTCAAGACACACAGATTTATAGTGGTTCGGCCAGAATGTGCCTACGTCCACTTTATATGTTATTATCTTCTTTCTTTCAGGTTACAAGTACAATGTTTTGTATACAAGCGTATGAAAGTAGTTTGAAAGTTCCTTCCTTGCTTGAGCTCTCAAACTTGTCTGCCATTGTTGTACCCCTGCCCCTCTATTTATAGAATGAGGTACGGGGCAGGGGGTCTTGGAAGTATATAGCTGCTGGCGGGCCTGGACTGGAGCAATCTGGCCTGGTAGCATTCTAGTTCGGCGAGCTTCATTCGGTGGTGAGGTTGGACCGGTGGTAGCCTCGTTCGGTAGGGAGTTGTTGGAGTTTGGACCGGTGGTGCCTGGTCCGGCTATGGTGGTCCGGTGATGGGTGGATATGTGCCATTCGGTAATGGGTTTACATGGAGTTGGTTCGGTCTTGGAGGTGAGTTGGTTCGGTGCTCATCTGGGCCGGTTGAGTACTTGGATTGCCGAATGGGTCTACACAGGGGATGCCGAATGTGACATAGCCGAACGAGCTATAGGATGGATTTTGCCGAATGGAGGTTGCCATGCTCTGCCGAATGAGGCTCTTATTTGTGAATGCCGAGTGGACTGTGGTTTTTTACGGAATGAAATGCAAGATGTGAACATGAGTGATACTGACGCTTCCTGGTCTTGAGATCCTCTGGGTGAGAATTCGCCCAACACATTGCGTCCGGAATGGGGGTAAAACCTTATAAACGCCTGGCGGCACGTCTCGATTGGAGTTCGGATGATTTTGGACCTGCCTATATAAATACGCACGCAAACCGAGGCAGTTTTATTATTATTTTAATCCAGAAACCCTAATTGACTTCAGCCCTAGCCGCCATTTCCTGAATCAATGGCCACGAAATTCGAAACTTCTTCCTCATTTTCCTCTCAATCCATCAACAATTAGCAAAAACTCTCAACTACAAAGTTGTAGAGGACGATGAAAGCTTCAAATCCATACGGAGATGATCGAAAACGGAGCCACGGATCAACGGGAAATCGTGTAGGAAGGGGCTGCGTTTTTCACGTTTTTCGAGGTGATAGGGGAGGCCGAGTTCAACATGGTGGCAGCCGATGGTGGCTCTCGAGCGGGGCTTCGCAACGATGGTCTCTGATCAACTTCCCGACGCTTGTGGTGGTCGCAAAATGGAACCCTAGTTTGAAGCTTGATGGGTTCTCATGCGTGCGTTTCCTGTAGAAGTAACGTGAGGTAGGAGGAAGAACGCGCACGGCTTGGATTTGCAGGCTTTGAGATGGATGGCCCAGATCTGTTAGGGTTAGAAATAAAATAAAAGTTGTATATTATTTATATTTCAATTTGTGTAAACTTCTAAAATGCATAACTTTTTCATACGAGGTCGGAATTCGACGAAACTTTTTGCGTTGGAATCATATCGACGAGCTCTTTGCATTGCAACTGGATTGGAATCATTTGGAGCTAGAGAAAATTTTGAGTTAAATCGAACGTCGTTCGATTTGATTTAAAATCGAAAAATCAAGGTGAGTGTTTTATAACGCTCACAACGTACTGAATATCTTTATGCTAGTTAAAATTGTCATTATGCATAGTTATGATTTTTATTTGTTGTTGTTTGATAAAATTTAATTATCATATTGATTGTCATTTGAATTCACCGTTAAAAAAATTAAATTGACAGTTAAATTAAAATTAAAATTGAATTGCGATTAAATCACCCGACATCGATAACTATGAAATTGCCTTGAATTGTATTGCCTATTGGACGATGTATTTCGACGATGTTATTGGTTGATGTTTGAATGTTTGGATGTTTATTTGCTTATATATATCCTGTTATGCATACATATGATACTGTGATTTAATTTAAGTAATATATGCTCATCCCTGACATTTAATTGAAATAAATAATTACTTGGCCATAGGATAGAAAATTATATACGGACACCGAATTGGCTAAATTAATAATTTTTGAAATCGTCGATTTGAAATTTATTTATATGTTTGTTTAAAAGTTATAAATAGACATAAATTTATAGAAATCGAATTTATCGAAATTTGGGTTTGGAATGTTGAAATAAATTTGGTTAAAAGAAATTGTTAAGTAATATAAGTCGAGACTTTGAAATTTAAAAATTGGGATTTTATTTAAATTCGAAAATTGATTTGTTTAAAGATTTAACCCTAATTCGGGCTTTGAATATTACTATGTAAAAGCGATATAAAATGATATTTGAAATGGATTTGATTTTTAAAGCGAACATGATATTTTGATATCAATTATGAATCGATTTGAAATGTAAAAGAGCCAACGGTGTAATAATACGTAGTTATTAAAAAGACCGGGATCGGATATGGACATACTCTCTGTCGATACCGAAAACCACTTTAATAACTATTATACGCGGAGTGTTGATCCAGAATGAAGTGGATGGTTTGGTGAACGCGTTGACTGAAGAAAGAGAACGATTATTGGATGACCCCTGACATGACTAAAACAGGAGCCGCGCCGGGCCATTGAGGTTCGCCACCTCTAGCGGACACACTTCTTCGATACCATATCTATTACATTTGTGATGCGATTTGGGTGCACCCCTTGATTTGGGAGTGTTGTTTCGCGGTGTTGGGGTAGCTGCTGGCTATGCCCAACATCAGTCCGGATCACGCAACTACTAGTATCCTAGTTGGTATTGCCTCATGTACCTTGTCATACTGATTATCCTATTCGCGACCACTACGTTTTGATTTGTACCTTGAGTATATGGATTGCCCTCTGGTGACTTCCGGTTTTGGGGAAACTACGGTCTTGTATATGCTTTTGGGAATATAAAATGTGTTAAGGGGGATTATGGTAACGCCTTAACGCTATTTTGATACTTTATATTACTGATAGACATTATCTACTTAGCGTATATTACTACATAGTAGATAGTTTAACGGATCCTTGAGAGATGGAAAATCCCGTAACATCTCTTGAGTTATTGCACGCACGTTGACACTGGATATGAGATGTCAAACCCCGTAAACATCTCTGACGCCGTTACACTCATATTTATTTACGATTGATTTAACTTTCATAAGGATATTTTAGTCCTGACTCGAGTGTTTTGTCTTTTCATTACGCTCGGGTCAGTCCTGAGTTTTCAGTTTAGGTTGAAGATCATTTCCTTGGAGGACGGAGACGAAGATTTGGTATATTATCTACTACTATTATATTCATTCCATTCCGCTGCATTGTTGTATGATATTTGTTGTGTATGTAACTCTGATAAATGTTGTATAATAATAATCAAATGTATTCATTTCAAATGTATTCATTTAATTAACAGCTTCATGAACTGTTATTTTATTATTATACTTTAGCCTTCCGCTGTGAGATTCTGTGTTGTTTCATTTCCTTTATTTCCCTTCCTTTTCTTTTCTTAATTACCCCAATAACTATCTGCTCTTTTAATGGTTTGGAATCGACATGTGTAATTGATCGTCGGTTTTAAACTGTCCAAAAAGGCGGGTCGTTACAGTTGGTATCAGAGCGAGGTTTAGCGATAAACCTTGGCTCTAGTGGGGAATAACTCATTGAAATAGAGGTAAACTATATGAATGAGTTGAGTGTATATGAGAGAGCGTACTTGTTATTTGATATAAAATGGTTTTATATTGTGTTAATTTGTTCCGTTGAGTATTTATGAATTCTGGTCGATACTTGGGACGCCAAGGCGTCGATAGGAATTTCTAAACACTCGAATAGGACAAACCAACACAATATCGTTTTGGAATATATTTTTATATAAAGAATTATTTGAATATTTATTCATTTTGATTGAATTGATTGTTAGGAGATGATAATATTAGATTATTATCGTTATTGTTTGATCAGTCAATATTTACAACAATTGATTGAATAACAATAGATTTAGGAAAATGAAATCTTGTAAACACAATTGATAATGAATATAAATGAACTTTAACTTGGATTTGGTAATTTAAATTCCGGTGTTTGAGATTGACTAACAAGAATTTGAAAAATATAATATGAGCATTATATGATAGTATAATTGAGTTGAAATTGTTTTCGAAGGATTATTTTTTTTATAATAAGTGTTATATTCCCTTCTCTTGACGCGAGAAAATGATTTCGGTGATGAGTGCACGCATCATCGACGTTTATTTTCGAGAGTCTGAGTGGGGGAGACCACTTAATAGCTTGTCTAAACCTTGTTTTGACTCAAAATTTATTTTATTTTGCATTCTCTATAGTATGATTTGATATATAAATTATATAAGTATATATTATTTCAAACCTTGATTGAAATGAAACCGGGATTGGAATTCTTAAGTTCTTTAATAATTAATGATTTTTTTTTTATGATTAAAATGAATTTAGACTTGAATCATTAAGGAACTTCTGAATTGTGAAATGAGAAATGAACCTAAGAGCTAAGTGAAAATATCAATTGAAGTAGAAATCCTTAGAATTAGGAAATTATGAACATAAAATAAAATTGAAACTGTAAAACTCGCGTAGTATTAAATTTCATTCTATAGCATAGATATAACTTACCAAAATATTTAAGAAGTTCAAAAATGTTATATGAATTGTTAATTGGATAATATACAAGTATAGGTTTGAAAAATGAAATATGCATTTAATTAATGGTTTGCAAATATAAATAAAATTGTTAGTAAATAATTGGAATTCAAATTAACATTTAAAGGTGATTCACAATTATGTTAATATAAAATGAAAATACTATATGTGAATGAAAATGTGAAATTAAATTATAGTGAAATTTAAGTAATGACTTAAGAATTGATAAATTGAAAATTCAACTTTAAATGAAAGAAGTTGTATATTGTTTAGCTACATTCTATTTGCATAACTATAACTTACCAAATACTTAAAGGGTTTAAAATGCTAATAAGGATAAGTAGAGAAATAATATACCAGTGAGAGTGAAAAATAAAATGTAAAGATCTATTGATAGTTGTAAATATAAAAGAAATTTAAGCTGTAAAATGAATGATACATGTATAAGTGAATGAATAAAATTTAAACTTAATGAAATATAAAATTGGTAAATGGAAACTAATTAAATTTGAATATAACTAAATGCCAATAAACTTGGAAGTGTATGAAATTAAAATTGAGTTGAAAATGTATAATTGATTTAGCGTAGATTTTGGATGGATGTCAATGTTTGATATGCGTTGGTTGTTAGATGGATGATAATTGATTGAGTAGAATTCATTAGTGTTAATAGAATTGAATAAACGGAATAAAATTTTAAAAATAATTAACTTCAAATTTGAAGCAAAGTGAAATTAAATATAATTGAATTCAATTTAAATTTAAGCAAATTGACTTGAATTAAAAATGTGAATGAAACAAACTTGAATAAATCGGAAACAAATTAAATGTAAACCTATTGCATGGATGAATAAGAAAATAGATGACTTTGTGTTTATGATTGTTTTTTTTTAGAAAATTTGAAGTTTTGATGGTTTGCACTTTGAAATAATAAAAGCAAATTTTGGGAAAAATCCAAATTTGTCCAATATATGCTGAAACGAAAACAACCATAACTTTTAAATGGCTGAACGGAATTCGACGATCTTGGACTTTTCGAAAATCTCAGAAACTATAGCACAATTTTTGTTTAGATAACTTGAGAAAATTCCTTCGTTTAATAGGTTAAAAACTTGAATGTTACTCGCTGTCCTGTGTAAAAATAAGTAAAATCAGTAGTATACACTCTTAGTATTTTCGTCATATCTTTTGACTGGTTTATCGGATTTTGATGATCTTGCCCTTTATGGAAAGCTAAGAACTTAAGATAAAACTTTTGTTTTAAGTGTTTTGTGTTTTGACACCGTTTAGAAGGTCGAAACCACGAGTGAACGTCACAGACCTGCGCAATGCATTGCTCAGCCTGAGGCGTATACTCTTAGTAAAACGGCCATAACTTTTGAACGGATGATCCGAATTCGATGATTTTGGACATTCCGAAAAACCTGAAATGAATGCAACAACTTTTGTTTAGATTCTGTTGTCAAATTTTACAGTTTAGGTGACCTAAAGCTAAGATTTGTTTGCTGTCCAGAAATTGAAATCTCAGTTTTGAAGCTAAATATGTTATATATATGTTGTGTAGGCTAAATATATCGATCTATCTTTATATGCATGGTTCTAACTTAGTTATTGAGCATTTTAGTAGGTAGCAAAGGGGTTGCGCTTTGTTGTGGAGTTCGCTTCTACGCTAAACGCATAATGTAAGTAAAATGCTAATAAATGCTAAATAAAAGGTACGCTTACAGTTTTATATGATATTGGTGATATTTATATGTTGTTTCCCCACATATGGGATGCCTCATCATTGAGATGAGATGTATATTTATGATATATATGCTATTATATTTTTTCCGATCGAGCCGCGCAAAGGAGACTCTGCCGAAATTTTCCGTAAAATCCGGGTGTTAGAAAATTTTTTCAAGTTTTAATTTTTTTTATAACTTGTTTTGATTACTAACTTTTAAAGTTAGGAAGCCGTTCGGAGTAAGTTAGTGGAAGCGTAGTTATGACTTTATAAATGGAATTTCATTGTTTTATAAGTTGGTAACTTTGAATAAAATATATCTAATGTTGAATTCTATACTTAGTTTCTTTTCCTTTCTTTTCCCTTCTTTTCCTTTTCGAGGACGAAAAGTTTTGAGTGGGGGAGAGTGTAACGACCCGTAAATTTTCGATAATTAAAATAGCTAATTTAATAAGATTTCGTGATTTAGTGATAGAAAGAAATTGTAAGTCATTTGGAATAATAATAAATGTTGAATCTATTGGGATTATAATAGAGTTAATAAGATTTTTAAAACTGGAATTTATTGGATAAATTGAATAACGGGTTTAATATGATTAAAAATGATTTGTAAAATTTTATTTTATCATATTGGAGTTATAGTGATGTTATAGAACTTTTAAAACTGAATTTAAAATTTATTTCTGAAAATTGAATATTTTAATATTTAATTATCGCCTGAAAAATAGCCAATTTTTGAACAGTCTCAGAATTGGACGAAACTAGTTCTATTGGATCCGTAATAGTTAGTTATTATCGGATTTCAATTTTCGTAGCAATCGGAGTTGTCGTTTGACCGTGGCAGCTCGAAACGCGTTGAAATTGTTTAATATTAATTTGGCGAGTTAAAAATAGTCATTTTTTCAAACGGTCTCGGATTTCGACGAAATTAGTTTCATTGGATCCGTAATGTGATATTATTGTAAGGTTTCAAATTTCAAGTCAAACGGATTTACCGTTTGTCCGGGGCAAGCCAAAACACGTAGAAATTCGGTTAATCGGTTTAATGTAAAATTGATCGTTTATTTCCGTAACTCTCACATATGATCGAATTAGGCCTTGAAACTAGTTCCATTGCGTCCGGAATGGGGGTAAAACCTTATAAACGCCTGGCGGCACGTCTCGATTGGAGTTCGGATGATTTTGGACCTACCTATATAAATACGCACGCAAACCGAGGCAGTTTTATTATTATTTTAATCCAGAAACCCTAATTGACTTCAGCCCTAGCCGCCATTTCCTGAATCAATGGCCACGAAATTCGAAACTTCTTCCTCATTTTCCTCTCAATCCATCAACAATTAGCAAAAACTCTCAACTACAAAGTTGTAGAGGACGATGAAAGCTTCAAATCCATACGGAGATGATCGAAAACGGAGCCACGGATCAACGGGAAATCGTGTAGGAAGGGGCTGCGTTTTTCACGTTTTTCTAGGTGATAGGGGAGGCCGAGTTCAACATGGTGGCAGCCGATGGTGGCTCTCGAGCGGGGCTTCGCAACGATGGTCTCTGATCAACTTCCCGACGCTTGTGGTGGTCGCAAAATGGAACCCTAGTTTGAAGCTTGATGGGTTCTCATGCGTGCGTTTCCTGTAGAAGTAACGTGAGGTAGGAGGAAGAACGCGCACGGCTTGGATTTGCAGGCTTTGAGATGGATGGCCCAGATCTGTTAGGGTTAGAAATAAAATAAAAGTTGTATATTATTTATATTTCAATTTGTGTAAACTTCTAAAATGCATAACTTTTTCATACGAGGTCGGAATTCGACGAAACTTTTTGCGTTGGAATCATATCGACGAGCTCTTTGCATTGCAACTGGATTGGAATCATTTGGAGCTAGAGAAAATTTTGAGTTAAATCGAACGTCGTTCGATTTGATTTAAAATCGAAAAATCAAGGTGAGTGTTTTATAACGCTCACAACGTACTGAATATCTTTATGCTAGTTAAAATTGTCATTATGCATAGTTATGATTTTTATTTGTTGTTGTTTGATAAAATTTAATTATCATATTGATTGTCATTTGAATTCACCGTTAAAAAAATTAAATTGACAGTTAAATTAAAATTAAAATTGAATTGCGATTAAATCACCCGACATCGATAACTATGAAATTGCCTTGAATTGTATTGCCTATTGGACGATGTATTTCGATGATGTTATTGGTTGATGTTTGAATGTTTGGATGTTTATTTGCTTATATATATCCTGTTATGCATACATATGATACTGTGATTTAATTTAAGTAATATATGCTCATCCCTGACATTTAATTGAAATAAATAATTACTTGGCCATAGGATAGAAAATTATATACGGACACCGAATTGGCTAAATTAATAATTTTTGAAATCGTCGATTTGAAATTTATTTATATGTTTGTTTAAAAGTTATAAATAGACATAAATTTATAGAAATCGAATTTATCGAAATTTGGGTTTGGAATGTTGAAATAAATTTGGCTAAAAGAAATTGTTAAGTAATATAAGTCGAGACTTTGAAATTTAAAAATTGGGATTTGATTTAAATTCGAAAATTGATTTGTTTAAAGATTTAACCCTAATTCGGGCTTTGAATATTACTATGTAAAAGCGATATAAAATGATATTTGAAATGGATTTGATTTTTAAAGCGAACATGATATTTTGATATCAATTATGAATCGATTTGAAATGTAAAAGAGCCAACGGTGTAATAATACGTAGTTATTAAAGAGACTGGGATCGGATATGGACATACTCTCTGTCGATACCGAAAACCACTTTAATAACTATTATACGCGGAGTGTTGATCCAGAATGAAGTGGATGGTTTGGTGAACGCGTTGACTGAAGAAAGAGAACGATTATTGGATGACCCCTGACATGACTAAAACAGGAGCCGCGCCGGGCCATTGAGGTTCGCCACCTCTAGCGGACACACTTCTTCGATACCATATCTATTACATTTGTGATGCGATTTGGGTGCACCCCTTGATTTGGGAGTGTTGTTTCGCGGTGTTGGGGTAGCTGCTGGCTATGCCCAACATCAGTCCGGATCACGCAACTACTAGTATCCTAGTTGGTATTGCCTCATGTACCTTGTCATACTGATTATCCTATTCGCGACCACTACGTTTTGATTTG
Organism: Allium cepa; assembly: GCA_030765085.1. NCBI lineage: Eukaryota > Viridiplantae > Streptophyta > Magnoliopsida > Asparagales > Amaryllidaceae > Allium > Allium cepa. The sequence continues at coordinate 99,301,658 of CM060946.1, read as the reverse complement.
TACCTTGAGTATATGGATTGCCCTCTGGTGACTTCCGGTTTTGGGGAAACTACGGTCTTGTATATGCTTTTGGGAATATAAAATGTGTTAAGGGGGATTATGGTAACGCCTTAACGCTATTTTGATACTTTATATTACTGATAGACATTATCTACTTAGCGTATATTACTACATAGTAGATAGTTTAACGGATCCTTGAGAGATGGAAAATCCCGTAACATCTCTTGAGTTATTGCACGCACGTTGACACTGGATATGAGATGTCAAACCCCGTAAACATCTCTGACGCCGTTACACTCATATTTATTTACGATTGATTTAACTTTCATAAGGATATTTTAGTCCTGACTCGAGTGTTTTGTCTTTTCATTACGCTCGGGTCAGTCCTGAGTTTTCAGTTTAGGTTGAAGATCATTTCCTTGGAGGACGGAGACGAAGATTTGGTATATTATCTACTACTATTATATTCATTCCATTCCGCTGCATTGTTGTATGATATTTGTTGTGTATGTAACTCTGATAAATGTTGTATAATAATAATCAAATGTATTCATTTCAAATGTATTCATTTAATTAACAGCTTCGTGAACTGTTATTTTATTATTATACTTTAGCCTTCCGCTGTGAGATTCTGTGTTGTTTCATTTCCTTTATTTCCCTTCCTTTTCTTTTCTTAATTACCCCAATAACTATCTGCTCTTTTAATGGTTTGGAATCGACATGTGTAATTGATCGTCGGTTTTAAACTGTCCAAAAAGGCGGGTCGTTACATCATCTTAGAGGCTGGAACCAAAGACTTACCCGACCTCCCTCCAAGAGGAGCCCTACCCTAGCCCTTTTGCAACACAGATACGGGCTTGTTCGATGCTCTACCCTGGTCATCTTAGGCGTGGATAGAGGCTTACTCCGTCCTCCCTCAAGGAGGTGCCTTAACCTAGCCCATTTTGCGGCACAGTTAAGGGCTTATTCAATGTTCTACCATGGCCATCTTAGACGTGGATAGAGGATTACTCCATCCTCCCTCCAGGTGGTGCCTTAATTTGGACCTTTTGCGGCATGGTTAAGGGCTTGTTTGGTGCTCTACCCTAGTCGTCTTAGACGCGGATAGAGGCTTACTTCGTCCTTCCTCCAAGAGGCGTTTTGCCCTGGCCATCTCGGCGCGGACAGAGGCTTTTCTACTATCTTAGTTAGTACTACTGTTTTAGACAGTATCCAAATTTGAAGAGCATTTCACTCTCAACCATGTAGATTTTTGTTTTAAAAGAAGTTCTTAACTAATCCATCTTTGAAAAATATGGCCTTAAATGTTTGGCATTCCATGTTCTAGGCACCATATTGCCGTCTTGGCAATATAGTTTGTAAGCTCCGGGTGGGATTACTTTGCATATGATTAATGGCCCCTCTGAGTTTGGTCCTAGGGGTCCATCTGGAGTATTCTTAGTGTTGGCCACTACCCTGTGGAGTAACAAATCCCCTCTTGAAATGACCGAGTTCTTACTCTTGAGTTGTAATATTTTGAGATTATTCTCTCATATTCGACGGTTCTTACCACTTCCTCATCTCTTAGCTCATGTATCAAATCTAGTGATACTTTCTTCAATTATTGATTCTTATCAAATGCATAGGCAATCCTTCGATGTAAAGGTACTTAATCTCAATTGTAAAATTCCCTCACACCCATATGTCAAAGAATATGGGGTATGTCACATTGTTGTCTTAGACGTTTGGTAAGCCCATAACACCAATGGTAGTTCTTCTATCCAAATTCCTTTTTCTTTATTAAGTCACTTCTTTAGAGTGGTTTTTGTGGTCTTATTTATAGCTTCAAATGCTCCATTAGCTTTTGGATGTGTGATAGATGAAATTTTTTGATAATCCCATTTTTGTGGCAGAATCGAGAGAATTCTTTACTTTCAAATTGTATCCCATTGTCAGAGATTATCTTTTAGGGAATTCCAAATCCATTTATGACATTCTTAATGAAAAATATCAATATTTTTACCAAAGTTATTTTTTAAAGTGGTTTGAATTCAACCTATTTGGTAAAATAGTCAATTTCCACTACATCAAAGGGCCAGGGGATTGTGATTTGAGTTAATTGACTTGGAGGCAACCTGGGTATTTATGAAAACTTCTATAGTTTCTCACATATTTTCACATAGTTTATAGCTTGGCTTACCATGTGTGGCCAATAAAATCATTGCCTCATTACTTTCTTTGCAAGCTTTGTTCTATTTGAATGATTTTGTCGCACAACCCCTCATGTGCGTCAACCATTAATGTTATCCCATACTTTATGCTTATACACGAAAGATAAGGTAGAGCATATCCCTTCTTATAAAGAATTTCTTCTATCATAACAAAGGTTGGAGCCGGTCTCCTAATTTTTCTTTCTTCTCCTTTATCGGATGGTAGTGTTCCCTTAATTAAATACTCAACAATGGGCGCCATCCATGTTCCATCACATGCACTTTTTGGACTGGGTTGATCCATTCTTTTTGGTTAGTTCATGATCACTTTCTACTTCATTTCCCCTCTTTAGCCTGAGCTCTGGTCATCACAAGCAACTCTTTTCCTTGTTTGGACCTTTCTTTTTCAATTCTCGGCTCTTCTTGATATCCAATGGGAACAATTCGTGTTTTTGGGCCTTCCCTTGAACTGGGCAATTTTGCTAAAGAGTCTGGTTGTGCATTCTCTGCCCTTGGAATTTGATTTGCTGCAAAATCCTTAAACAAGGCAAGCATTTGCAATATTCTCTTCACATATAAAGATAGCTTGGGGTCCTTTGTTTGGTATATCCGTTTCACTTGATTGACCATTAGCTATGAGTCACTGAAAATCTATATTCGAGGGACTTTCAATTCTAATGCCAAAGTTGGTCCTGCTACCATTGACTCATTCTGCCACACAGTTGGTTGTAGGGAATCCCAATTTCATGGCATAGTGAAATCGGTGTCCGTCTGGGGTTATAATTACATATCCTGCTACGGAACCTTGCTTATTTAATGCCCCATCCATAAATAGTTGACACATGGGCTTCAGGTCTTTCTCTTTTTCTGATTGTTCCTTTATAAAGCTAGTGCATTCATTTACAAAATCCTCTAGTGCTTAGCCCTTGATTGCCCTTGGTTAAAACTCTATTTCATATTGTCCGAGTTCAATCCCCCATTTTATCAATCTTCCTAAAGTCTCAGGCTTACTAAAAAATTTCTTAAGAGAAAAATTTCTCAATACTCTAATCGAATGTACTTGGAATATGCTTTGATGTTTTGAGCAGTAAGAATCGAACAATATGCCAATTTCTCAATAACTAGGTATCAGATTTATGCATCCTTTAACTGCCTGCTTACATAGTATACTGGGAGTTATGCTCCTTTATCTTCCCGAATAAGCACTGAACTGACCGCATATTCCAACACTGCCATATATAGATACAAAGTTTCTCCACTCTCAGGTCTTGAGAGTATCAGCGGTTTCTCCAAATGGGTTTTCAGTTCCAAGAAAGCTTTTCTGCAATCTTCCTTCCAATAAAAGTTCTTCCTTTTCTTAGTTACATCAAAGAAAGTTATGCATTTATCGGTAGCTTTGGAGATAAACCTGCTTAGGGAGGCTACTTTTCCGTTTAAGCTCACCACTTCCTTACTAGCTTTTGGTTTGGCCATATCCCTTATCGGTTGAATTTGATTGGAAATTGTCTCTATTCCTTGAGCACTTACCACGTAGCCTAAGAATTTTCAATAATGGACTCCAAAAGAGCATTTTTGTGGATATAACTTCATTTGATATTTTCGCAATATCTCAAACGTTTCCTCTATATCTTTGAGATGGTTTCAAAGTTCGATTGATTTTACCAGTACGTCGTCAACATAAACCTCCATATTTCTACCGTTATGTTCCTTGAAAATTCGATTAACCAATCTCTGATAGGTGGACCCTGAATTCTGTAGACCAAATGGCATGGCTTTATAACAATAAACTACTCATTCTGTTATGAAATTGGTATGGTCTTCATCTGGCTTGAACGTTGGTATCTGATTGTACCCCGAATAAGCATCCATAAGAGATAATAACTTATGTCCACTCATTGCATCTACCAACTGATCTATTTGTGGCAACGGGAAATAGTCCTTCGGACATGCTTTGTTTAAGTCTGTGTAATTGACACATGTTCTCCACTTTCCATTTGACTTGTTTACCAGAACTGGGTTGGTTAACCATTTAGGGTAATATACTTCTTGGATTAATCTATTTTCAAGGAGTCTAACAACTTTTTCTTTCAGGGCATCTATTTGAACTTTATCCAATTACCTTACAAGGGTTGCTCCTAGGTTGATGTTAAGGGCATGGCACATAACGGTCGGGTCAATTCCTACCATATCGGAATGTGACCAAGCAAACACATCCTTATTGTTTTTTAGGAACTAAATCATCCCTTTCTTTAACTTGCCATCAAGGTCTTTTCCAACTTTAACCACTTTAGAGACATCTTTAGAATCGATTTGGGTTTCCTCAAGGTGCTCTATGGGCCTTATTCTTTCTATCTCTCCCGACAGTCAAACTCTGGTACTATTGGACCCTCTTCTGCTGAATTAGTATCAACCCTCTTTCTCTTATTTCCTGCATAATTTTATTTTTGATACATACGCTTATTAGACTTCTTATCATTGATTTTATCTTTGAATGTTGAATGTAAAGATCCATCATCCAAAGGCTGTAAAGTAATAGAAGAATTGAAATATGTAGAATACTCCCTTTTATACTGATTAATGGTGGAAAAGTACATTTCACGAGAGCTGAATTGTTCTCCCCGCACAGTCCCCCAGCCACGCTTTATTAAGAACTTCACCATGAGGTGCTTTGATGAGACGAAGGCATCAATTTCATCCAAGGCTGGCCTACCAAAGAAAGCATTGTAGTAGGAGGGTTGATCAATTATCACAAAGATGGTTTCAAATGTTCGGCATGTAGGAAGCACCCCCATTTGTACTAGAAGTTTTATTTGCCCCACTGGAGTTGATCCCTTGTTGTTGAATCCAAATATCAGTTTGGAGCTTGGCTCCAGCTAATGCTCTAGGATATTCATTTGATCAAAAACATGCTTGAAGATAACATTGACTGCACTCCCCGTGTCAACCAGAATTTTGGAGACAATTGACAGTCCGAGTTATGCAGTGATCATAAAGGGGTCGTTATGTGGATGATGGAATCCTTTGCGCATGTCCTGTGGAATGACTACCAAATTTGGCATCTGAATATTAAGTCGAGGGTTCTTTATTAGTGGCTCTTCCTGAAAAGAATAAATTCACTCTTTGGCTTCTTTGATATATTTATTTCGAGCTCCTTTAGTATTTATTGCTGGATGCGGCCCACCGTGGATCACGCCGATTCTGTTAACTGGTGGGCTTAAATTGAGGGGATCCTCATCTTCCAGAACATTTACAAGGTTGCCTTGATGCTTCTGGGAGCACTTCTTTGAGCTTTGTGCTGATCTTGGATAAATTCTTTAAGATAGCCTACTTGGACTAGCTTTTGAGTTATGCCGACTAACACTCTGCACTTATCTGTTTTATGGCCATTTGTTTTAGGATAAGCACAATAATCTCCTCTCTTCTTCTGGTTTGGATTATTCTTAGCTTTGTAGGAGATCGAAAAATTGACTCTTTCCTTTGTTGTGGAATATATCTAAGACAGTGGCTTGTTTAAAGCGACAGTATTAGTGATTGGTTCCTCCCACCTGACCCTTTTATGGGTACAATCAAAGCCAAATTTCCCTCCTTCCTTTCTTGAAGAGTTTTTTCTCTTAAAGTTGTAAACCTCATCCATTCAAATGAATTTTTCAGCTTGAAAGTGGAAGTATTGAAGATCTTTGTAGCCATCAACAAATATCTGCATCCAAAAAGGTGTATTCTCAATTAGACCAGAAAGGATGGCTATGAGTTTGTCTTCGTCATTTATGTCCTTAACTTTCAGGGCCTCTGCATTGAATCACCTTAGATAATCTCCCAAAGATTTACCCGAGTCTTTGTTTCATGTCAGCCAAGACTATATAATCTATGCTTGGATCCTTGTATATGCAGAATTGTGCTGACAATTCATAAGAGAACTGTTTCCAAGAGTATATGGTTTTTTCTCTATATTGTCTGTACCAACTGGCTACCGCCCCATAAATAGTAACGGGGAACAGTCGGCACCTAACTGCCCCAAAAGCGTTGTATAGGTCCATCTGGCTATCAAATGCCATAAGATGGTCATCTGTATCTGTGTTCCTATGGTATTTCATGGATGGGACCTTGACATAAGGGGGAATTACTATTGCCATGATCTCATCGGTAAATGGCAGCACCCTCTCGTTGTCATTTACATTTGCGTCTATGGTTCTTTTGCCTTTTGAATTCATGGCATCCTTGATTGCCTTCTCATCAGCGTCTTTAAAGAAAGCCTCCATATTACCATAATTTTTCTCATCCGATTGGTATTCATTAGAATTTGAGCTGCGTAATTGCTCCAATGACTTGTTAAGAATTATTCCTTGATGATCAGCTTTCACTTATGGGAGCTCTTTCTTCCTTGAGGAGGTCAAATCTATCTTTTCTTTGCATTCTTTGGAGCTGGCTTTCAGATTTCTTCTAGGAGAAACTACCTTCTCTCCTTGAGTTTGCCTTGGGGTTTTTAATGATCTTTGAGATAAAGTCATCTTTAGTAGATCTTGCACTTCATGTAATTGCTGCTCCAAATGCTTGATTTTCTCAGCATTCTCATCCAACTGTGTAGGTGATGAAGTTTGACTTGGGATGACCTCATCCGAGTGAAGGTTGAAACAAAATTCTCCTCAAGATTGGAAGTGTGCACTACTACCTCATTAAGTTCACTTAAGCGTTTTGGTCTCATTTTTCCTAGGCAAAAGAAATAAACCTCAATTAGTCTATACATAGTGATAAGTTCGGAGGTTCAAGCTCTCCATCTATCACTAAAAATGTTAATAAATAAACTTGTCAATCTAACAAATGCTTTGATAAGATAATTTACTTGGACATTACTATGTAGATGAGATAAATCTCACTTTTGAAAGTGTATCTTTGAAAAAGTTACTTTAATCAGATAAATCTAGAAGGAAAGTGATGGATTGTCATACCGTTTGACCTTGTCGAAACGTTATGAAGCTATAATAACCGTTTGACTAGGTTTAAAATATATTAAATTGTTAAACCTTTTGACCTTGTCGAAAGGTTATAACCATGTCCATCCCAACCTTCCATCTAAGTTGGGGTGGAAGGAATTAGTCCAAGCTTTCGACCTTGTCGAAAGGTTATTCACAAGACCTCTCCAATCTTTCGACTAGGCTAGAATATATGCAAGTTGGCAGACCTTCCAACTTCGTTGGAAGGTATGACAAGATTCTCCAACCTATCGATTAGGTTGAAGTAGCTCTTAATCCTTTAACTTTTAGAAATCAGTAATTTGATAAATTCCATCTCCATTTAGAGTCGAAAGCAGTTATGGTTGATGTCTATCACCTCCTTCTTAATCGTATTGAAAGGTTAATGAATGAAACTTCCTGACATTGTTGCAAAGAGATACATATCTAATTGCTAACTTAACTGCTTTTAGCTCCATTGAAGTCCATTTTCATTCTATGGAACCAATTCGAAGGATTTATTTATACTTAGAGACGTAGATTCACTTCGAATTAAATCTATCATTAGAAGTTTTAAGATATATAACCCAGGACTTCACTAGAAGGTAATCCTTTCGAAGTAATCGAAAGGTTTTCCCTCCTTTCGAAGTTGGCTCAATTTATATCTTTAACCCCTTTACTTTTACCATATAAGACTAATCCAGATATTCCTATGATTATACACTTAACATATGTAACACATCATCATTACTTTATGTTAAGTATGGATATTAATGAAGACGTGTTTCGATAGGGAATACCTAAGTTAATCTTATATATACAGTTAATCTTATATACACATAGAGCATAGATCAAAGGTGATCATGAGAAAAAGGTTGAAATCATGTGTAATTGATCATTAGTCTAGGTAATGATCTTAATGATTCTCCTTATTGCCATTATCCATCATGAACGAGCCATCTCCATTTATTTCATAACCAAAATGAGTTACAAAAAATCGAGCTCTCTCCCCAATTCAATTTAGGGATTTTCTACGTACAATTATCACTATAAAAGTAGACAAAAGAAGATGATTCAGTCTACGTGATTCGGCCACCAAAACTGGACCCTTTGGCTCTTATTTATAGATGCTGGCAGCCCACCTTTCGACCTTATGCTTTCGGGTGAGCTGAAAGGTAACCCTTTTATATGTTGCCTTAAACCCTTTGACTTCATCGAAAGGTTATGAACCTTTCGATCATGGCGAAAGGTTAGAAGTCTCTTGCGCTTCTTGGCCTATATCTTTTTCTTCCTCGTTTTCCACATCATCGAAAGGTCTCCTCTTTGTATTCTATTGTGAATCTTTCAATTTTGTTGAAAGGTTTGTTTTCCATACGCTGTCATGAATTCTCTATCCTTATCAAAAGGTTTTCTTTGCCATGAACCTTCTGACATTGTCGAAAGGTTTGCCTACAACATGTTGTCCTTTCAACATTGTCGAGAGGTTTGCCTTCAACATGCCTTTATGACGTTTCGAATTTGTCAAAAGGTTTGCCACTCTTAACCTTTTACTAACCTTTCAACTTCATCGAAAGGTTTTCCTTTTACAACTTTTGTGAACCTGTCGACTGAATCTTTCGACCTTGTCGAAATGTTTGTCTCTACTTGAACATTATCGAGAGCTTATTTTCGTTCTTTGCTGACTTCTGAGTGTTTTTTTCTTCATAGCACCTTTTGACGCTGTCGAAAGGTGTCTTGGAAGTGTCGTAACCATTTTGAAAGGCTTACTAAGATTTCGAAAAGGTTACTTTGGAGCAAAACCTTTGACTTCGAAAGGTTTGGCATGTAGTTGAAAGGAATGCTATTGATTGCTTTCGGAAGGGGTTTTGAAGCCATCAATACTTTCTCATCTATGTTGAAAGGCTGATTGTGGTTGAAGGTTCTGTTTGTTTTCATCTGAGTCGAAGGCTTTTACACTGTATGAACAATTGAACTTTTTGAACATCCTTTTTAAGTCTTCCATGATAACTTGGATCATATCTTCATTAAAACTCCAATTTGATTATTCTTCTTTCATACTTCTATCTTCGAGGAGATTTTATAGTTAACATCTTGGAAATAGGATGCAATAGAAAATGGTCGAATTTCTTTGTGCCAACCTGGATGTATTTGCTTGGACGCATTCTGACATGTGCAGGGTATCGTCGGAGATAGAATGCCACGCACTGAAAATCGACCAAAAGTATTCCCAGTAAGGCAGAAAAGGCATTGCCTAGGACTCGAGCGGTCTAAAGCACTAAGAGAAGAAGTGGATAGGCCGATGGAAAATGGTTTTATCCGCGATGCAACCTATTTCTAATGGGTATCCAACCCGGTCTTGGTCAAAAAATCGAATGGAAAATGAGGATCTTGTATCGACTACTCAGACCTAAACAGTTTGCCTAGAGGACAACTTTCCACTGCCGAGAATCAACCAGCTGGATAGGAATTGCTCTCGTTCATAAATTCCTAGTTGGAATACAACAAGATCATGATATATGAACCTAACTAGGAAAACACCAGCTTCGTCGTAGATTTAGGATTATGCTGCTAGAAAATGAAGCCAATCGGCTTAAGGTATGCTAGGAAACTTACCAGCGACTGTAAACGCCAATGTTCAGACATTAAATCGGGAAGGCTATGGAAGTCTACGTAGATGATATGCTAGTTAAATCGCGTGTTGTCGTAAATCACTTGGAAAACCATGCCGTAATGTTTGAAATACTTCATAAGTATAGAATGAAACTAATCCATTTAATTTTCTCTTTGGGGTAGCCTTTGGAAAGTTCTTAGGATTCATTATAAGTACCAGAGGCATCGAAGATAATCCGATCAAATTACCGCTTTTAAGTCGAGGCCCCAGGGAACAATAAAGAGTTACAAAGCTTGAATGGAAAAGTTGTAATGCTAAGTCAGTTCATCTCAAAAGAAGCCGACAAATATATACCATGCTTTGACACGCTAAAGAAGGGAAAAAAGAACTTCAAATGGAATCGAGCTTGCCAGACCACCCTCGAAGAACCATTATGACATATAGAGACTCCGCCAATCCTACCCAAGCTGGTAGATGGAGAGGACTTATTTATCGAATTAGCAGCTTCGGCCCATGCACTAAGTGCCATGCTCATACATGAAGAAGCTAGGGTCCAATGACCCGTATATTACATCAGTAAATGGTTTATTGGAGACGGGAAGTACTATCCGAAGTAGGAAAAAACTAGCGTATTGCCTCTTGATCACATCCAAAAAATTATGACCATATTTTTAGGCACACCCAATTAAATTACTAATAGATCAACCCTTGAAGCAAGTGTTGTACAATCTTAAGACCTCCAGATGGCTTATATAATGGAACATTAAATTGATTTAATATGAAATCACTTACCATCCATGAAAGGCGATTAAGGGGCAGGCCCTTGCAAATTTTGTTGCCGAGTTTACAATACGAAAAACGAAGAAGAAGTTACTCTAGAAGTGGAGATACACGGGAGGTTTTTTGTCGATGATGCATCTAACAAATTTTGCTCGGAGGCAGGAGTCGTCCTTGAAACTCTATAAGGACGATTTGTTCACTACGCCTTATGCTTGGAATTCCCTGCAACAAACAATGAAGCGGAATATGAAACATTAATAGCCGAGCTGAAAGTTGTGAAGGAACTCGACATAAAGTCCATACATATTTGTATTGACTATCAGCTAGTCTTTATCAGGTGAGAGGCGAATATTAATACCGAGGAGAGAAATTCTTACTAGTCCCATTTGAAAACTCTAATTGTTCCAAGCATAGGCGAGATGACTGGATTTTCAAAACGACTGAAGAACCGGAAACATGGATGAAACCCATCAAGGACTATCTACTTAGAGGAACACTCCCCACAAATAAGAATCAACGGAAGAATTTCCTTCAAAAGGCACCACTGTTGATAATACAGGATGGAATATTCTACCAAAGGGGATTCTTTACCCCTTGCTTAGATGTATGACCAATGGCGAAGCTTAAAGAATACTCAAGGAAGTTCATGAAGGCGACTGCGGAGACCATACTGGGGGGAAAACCCTTGCAAAGAAAGTTCTCTGATATGGGTATTTTTGGCTAATGATCAACCGCCATGCAGAAGCTTATTCTAAATGATGCGACCAATGCCAAAGGTTTGGCAAGATCAAAAGAACTCCTTTAACAGAGCTAACATAGATGGTCACCCCATGACCCTTCGCAATCTATGGAATCGATTTGATTGACGTATTGTCAATAGCCAAAGGAGGAGCATAATGCGCTATCGTTACAATTGACTACTTCACCAAATGGAATGAAATGGAACAACTGGCCACTATTACCACAAAGAAAGTTATGAACTATGTCACTAAAAAATTATTTGCAGGTTTTATAAAAAATCATCATGGATAACGGGACTCAATTCAAAAGCGCTGAACTCAAAAACTTTTGCAAGTGCTTCCGAATCGAGAAAAGCTTTTCCGCTATTGCACATCCATAGGCAAGTGGAGGTAGTAAATGAGATCATGAAGTCCACCGTCAAAAAGCGACTAACTAAAGCTAAAGGAAATTGGGTTGATGAACTTCCACTTACACTGTAGGCTTACAAAACAACGCACAAATCCACAACCGGACACTCTCCATTCACCCTAGCATATAATTCAGAAGTAATAATCCTAGTCGAACTAGAAGTCCTTTCTTATCGAAAAAAATTCAGTCAAGGGCAGAACGAATAGCTCCTGCTCAAGTCACTCGATACGGTCGATGAGAAGTAGGAAGAAGTCGAGCTAAGAACTGCCGCTCACTAGAAATAGGTCACATGAAACTTCAAATCTTAGGTCTGTAACAGTACTTTCGAAGTAAGGGACCTTGTCCTTAAACGAGTCTATTCTATACCAGAAACATTTGGACCAAACTAGGAAGGGCCCTATATAATCGGCTAGAAGCAAGGGATAAAATGTTTAAACTAACAACCATTGATGGAACCGAAATCCCTGTGCTTGGAATAGCAAATCACGTCATTTTTACTTTATCTAGGATTATCTTACGTATTTCATATATCCACCAACATGCCATTCCGGGATACCGAAAGCATGTAAATAGGCAAAACTTTCCCAACTTTTATTTCAATTAATGAAATTGTTTTGCTTTCTAAATCAATAGAACTATGTTCACATAAGTAACCTATCGATTCAATGGGTTCAGATCGACTCAAAACCATCTGATTGCTACTTGATATAGTGGAACCACGCTCAAGTATGCTCCATTTACCTGCCAAGTTGATGGAAGCAAATTGACTCAAACCGTCGATCGACAAAACTCAATCCCGGCCTTCTAAGAACCAGTGTTGCTTTGGAAAAACCGCGAAAGTCCGAATCAAAGCCGCAAATTTTATAAATAATGCATGCCCCTTGGATTGTGGAATCACATCCAACTGAACACAATTACCTAAACCATGCATTCGTAAGCAGTGCATCGCTTCTTGGTTCGCAAAACTGTGATCATGCAAGCCTCGATCCCACCGTGCACATTTCACATGCCGCACACCACTACTTGGATCAGCAAAATTACATCTAAAGATGAGGAACTCTCATATTACAAAAATTCATATGCCACCTACGGTGCCAAGGAAATAGCACTCTAAGGAGCGACAATTGTGCATAACAGCCTAAACTCGGCATTATGATGAATCACTAAACAGGATTTCAAGTAATCGATGTTGCTCTGGCATCACCAATCACCTAGTTCCTAAGATAGGAGTTGCATTATAATTCCAACTGGGGGCATCGGGAACACCACAAGGGGCACCCAGTTTTGTATAAAGTGTTTGAAGTAAACAGTCTATCAACTAGGGGGAACACACACACTCAACCAAAATAGCAAATACTTCACAGTTCTGTTACTCCAAACAAAGAATTTTGGTAGTACTTACGGGACTAAATAAAATAGTGATGAATAAAAAAACATTGGTATAAAAGGCAACAGAGCATGGAATATAGATAAGTAGACAAGTGAAGTTACAATCCAAATTTCAATAGTTTTATTACTTATTATGTTTTTCATGTACAATAAAAAATAGCGAGGGCTGCACCCATACAATATCCTCCAAGAATAGGAAAATACGAATATCATTGTTGCAACAACAAGAAGAAATGCTAAGTGCAGACTCTACACTTGTACAAAAGCAACCAAAAAAGAAAAACCTGCGCTTCAAAAGTACACGGACATATCATGGCTTCTTATCACCACATCCCATGTTGCCTTTCCCGCCTTTGATCTACAACTTCTCAAGCTTCTCCCCTCCCGGGGCAATCTCACTTTTTGAAACATTACCGCAGGTAGGCCATGCTTTGCTTTTGTGCTTGCGAGATTTGTGAGAACTCTTTGATGACCTTTTTTGCTCTTCAACTTCTCCTTCTTTCCGCTACCATCTGTTGCTCGGTTATCAACTTATTAGGCCCTACTTTGTCTAGTTGGCTAGCTTGATCTTACTGCTTCCGTGTGTTAGTAACTTCCAAAGCCTCCACTTGAGATAAAGTAGGGGTCATCCAAACCATGCAACGATGAAATTTGCTCGAAGTGCAAATCGAGCTATGAGCTAGATGCGGAGATGACAGTTGATGCAGTCAGAATGGCGGTAGATCCAGCATCATGAGGAGAAGGTAACTTGACAGGAAGAGAGAGTTGATCTATAATATCGGAATAAGGGGGTGGTTATCTCGGTAATTTCATTAGCCGTAAATTGGAAGTCTTCTAACACAGGAGAGAGAAGAAAATTACCTATTGTAGGGGTATGTTCATGCGCCACGGCTTCGAAGACATCGCCATTGCCCTTATTTGATGGTTGCATAATCACAGGAGAAGTAAAATCAACCCACTCATCAACATGAAGCTGTAAAGACGACTCACTAGGGCTTAAAGGAAAATGCACGATTACGGTTTTAGCGGCGGCCATGACACTAATAGTTTCTCGTTCCCTCTCCAGCCTCAAGATTTCCCGGCACTCCACTAAAGCTTAGCGGACACTTCATTCATAAATACCTGAACCAACTCCTCTTCGTATAACCACCACCCATGTCTTGAAATTGGGCCATAATCTCTTTCTAAACTACCGCAAGCGTACAAGGGAACAACAGACCCAAGTAACTAAGACTCCCCTGATGAAGCACGGAGTTGACATAGAAGCCCAAAATAGTAGCATCCAAGCCTTCCATCTTCTTTAAGAAGGTATCTTGGAGCTTAGAAAATCTGGCATTATTGTTAGCCTTCTCTACTGCCAGCTGTTTCTTCTCAGCATCCAAATTCAAACCTTGTTCATGAAGAGAGGCGGTTTCCTAAGTCCGCTCATTGATGGTTTTCTTCTATATCTCCAACATCGTCTCGCTTACCCTCAACTTTTCTTTTAAAGCCAGCTTATTTGTATGGCACTTCTTTATCTCATCTCTAAATATGATTACAGCTCGGTCAGTGGATTCTTTAAGCTCCTTAAGCAAAGAAGCACTTTTGCTTTCCCTCTTGAGGGAGTCATCTCTTTCTTTATTTAGCCTCTCAATCTCACCATCATGATTTGTAAGCTGCCTCTCGTACTCATCCTTTTCGGACTCAAATGAGAGGATTTCCAGATAGTTATCCCGATTAATAGTAGACAACTGCATGCATAATTCTTCCCAACCCTCGGCTTTCTCCAAATCGCTCTAAATAGCTTGGAAATGGAGTGAATAGGATTCGATACGAACTGACTCCAGATTAGGCTAATCATAAACAACCCCACTTAAGAACAAATTAGGGAATGCAGCTTGCAGATGCGGGGACCTGTACGATGAATGTAAGGCCCACGCCAAGAAATTTGGAGAGAGGCGGTCATGATAGTATGAGTGGAGAAGGTCACGATAGTAGAAGCAGGGACATTTATCTCAGTGGAAGCTGTTGATAAGAAATTTAGTCAACATCTTAAGGCAAAGTATATGAAGGAAAAAATCCTTTCGAAACACCGTTCGAGCAAGTCAAAAGGATCTTTATTCCTAAAAGGGGAACCATTTCGAAGGTATAAAATCTACTGTCATGAAGAGGGTTCCTTTGAAAGGATTATATATTTCGATGTATTCATGCACCTTTTGAAGGAACCCTCCCAAAGGATATGACTTCAATGATAAAATAGTGAACCCCTTCAAACCCCTTTTGAATGATTTGAAAGGGTCTTTATGCCTTCGAAGGGTCTCGAAACACAATATATATAACAAATCAAAAGTAGATTCAATTTGCTGCGGAATCTCATCTTGGATAAATGACTCAAATCCCATTAACTTGACAATATTAGAGTATCATCATCACATTGATTTAGTATTATTTGGGCTTTAGATGTGATGACAATATGTTTCGTGATCAAATCTATCCAAGTGAACTCCATAGCTTCGCATATGTCAAGTAGGAGTTAGGAAGATAAGTGAGTATGATGTGCAATTCGTCAATAGTCAAGCTAATGCCGAAATAATCTTCCTCATATTCGAAATCAATATTAGATCCATGCATCCTCTCGTTTTTATTTCTCTAAATTGGATTACAAGTAGGAGAATTTTTCCCAAATTGGTCTAGGGTCACAAGAATTTGATTTTTGCCAAGAACTGAGAATGAAATTCAAGAATCTAAAATTCAGCCCTAACTTGGACCCCTAGGGTCGTATTTATAGATGTGGATTGTCCCCACGCACACCATTATTTTCAAACCTGTTGAAAGGTTTTTCTCCCGACCTTTCGCATCCATCCTTTTGCCTTTTTCCTTCCGCTTCCATAGCTTCAAAGGCAGATATCTAGGTCTCTTATTATGCTTAGATTAGCCCTTTCGCCTCCATCAAAAGTGCACTAACAGTGGATATTGTTCCAACATTCCCCAAACTACTTTCACTAACTTCTAGAACCTTTTGATACCTTTGAAAGATATTCCCCTTATAGTAGCAATAGGATCAAGGTCCCCTATCACATTATTTAGATGTAAGCGGAAGCACTCCCAACTCCTTCTTCTCCTTCGAAAACTCTTCTTAGTTGCTTTAGTCTGGTGCTAATCATGATGAGTGATTATTTGAATGAGTGAGGAAGTGCTTTTGGATGGTTTCGAAAGGACTAGTATGTGAAAAAAGGATCATTGCGAAAGGTCATTTTGGCTCATGTGACGTTTTCTTTATGTTTGTGGAAGGGCCCAACCATTTCGAAAGGCTTATCTTTGCTTTCGAAAGGTACACTTTGGTACAATGTCCTTGTGTAGAAGATTAACAGTAGCGAAACCAACTATTTTGAAGGGTTTGGTTCTTATGCACGAGCCTGTTATTCAATACCTTCGAAAGGGGCTTCGAACTCATGCGAGACTCTTTCATGTATGCAGAATCAACTACGTGGAAAGGATTAACTGAGGTGGAAGGGTAGCTTTGCCTCCCTTTTAACTCCTTTGAAATCTCTTCTTTCACTCAATACCCTCGTAACGCTGCTTTTGAATCACAGCAAAAACCTTCTTTTCAATTCTTGCGAAGCTTCTTCAACACTTTTATGAGCCTTCTTTCATGCCTTTATTTTTAAGTGAGTTTTATGGTTAATATTTTGCCCCCATATGAGAGAAGCTTTTGTTCATTAGGACAAAAATCTATTAACTTTCCTTTTGCACTATTCCATTCTTAATGACCTTATTTCCCTGCAAAGTATGAAGTATGTAACATTCTTCATTCATTAAAAAATATGTCATGTGGTTTGTTCGTAATATGATTGAAGATAATAGTAACATTTTTAATAACAGAATTCCTGAATTCTAAATCTGGAAATAAGAAAAATTAATTGACCATCATCTAGAGTTAACAAGTGATAAGAAATCCACTATTGGGAATGATTGAAGATTAAAAATTCTTGACTGACAATAATAACAGAAGTCCCAACATCCAACTTTGATATTAAAGAAAGAAGTCCAGAAATTAAACCTTTTTTATATTAATAAAAGACCAGGCATATAGTTTAGATCTAGCATCAATAATTGAAGTTCAGCAGCCTTTTCCAGGTGATAATAATTGTTTGGTAATAAAAATCCAGAAATTATCATCCAGAAATAAGTGATGAAAAACCAACTTCGTAGAAGTTTAAAATCCTCATCTGAAAATAACTGATAGAAGACCAAGAATAATCATTTGATAATAAAAGTCCAAAGATTATTATTTGGAAATAAGTTATAGAAAACTAGAAATCCTCTTTTAGGAACGAATAATATAAGTTCGGAATCCTTATCTGGAAATAGTAGAAAATCCAAAACTCGGATTCGGGTATTAGTAAGATAGACCGAGGAATTAATAGAAGACAAGAAATCCATAATTGAGGTCTTAATAATAGTCCTGAAGCCCAGATTAAGGCATTAATGAATGAAGTTCAGAAATAAATAGTAAGAGACCCAAAACCCAAATTCGAGTATAAGTAAAAACCAGGAATCAATAGTAAGAAACCCAAAACTCAGATTTGAGTATTAACAAATGAAGTCCAGAAATCATAGAAATCAGTCGAAGGATATAGATTCTTATCTGAGCCTTTTGTTTTGCACCACTCTTTGAGTTTTGATTCTTTTGGTACGTGCCATCTTTTAGGCTTCATATGCTATCATTGTTTGGTGTGTACTTCTCAGGCTTGGATGTCTTAGTCCATTATTGTCCAGTGCGCTTGGTTAGCTTAACCATAAACATGACCCAAGGACTTACCCAACCTCCCTCCAGGAGGCACTATAGCCAGGCTTTATAGGTGGGACTAAAGACTGTTTCGATGCCTTGGCCAGGCCATAGCGTGGTGGGACCAAGGGCTTACTCCATCCTCACTTTAGGAGGTGCTCCAGCCAGGCCTTAGAGGAGGGACTAAAGGTTGGTTGGTGCCTTGGCCAGGCCATAACATTGCGGGATTAAGGGCTTACTTCATTCCCCCTCCAGGGGGCGCCTTGACCTGGCCAGAGCATGGCGCGATCAAGGGCATGCAGATACTTTACCCTGGCCATAGTATGGCATGGATAAAGGATTACTCTATCCTCCTTTCAGGAGATGATTTGACCTATCCATCTCAACATGGACAAAGGCTTTGACCGTTTAAGGTAATTTCCAGATTTAAGGAGAGTTTTACTTCCAAACCATGTATACACTTTTCTTAAGAAAGAGGTGCTTTATTCATTCATTGTGAGAAAATATGACTGTAACATATTCCACATTGAAGGAACCATATTGCCATCTGGTCAACATAATTGTAATCTCCAGGAGGAATTACTTTGCATATGATTACGGGACACTCCTCGTTTGGTCTTAGCAGTCCATACGTAGGATTTCTTGTGTTTGCCATCACCCTTCGAAGTACTAAATCTCCCCCTTGAAAGGACCTTGTATTTACTTTTGAGTTATAGTATTTTGAGATTCTCCTATGATATTCCGCGGTCCGAATAGTTGCTTCATCTCTTAGCTCGTGTATTGAATCCAATGATTCTCTCTTTAAATCTTGGTTTGGATCAAATGCATATGTGATTTTTCGATGTGAGGGTACCTCAAGTTCAACCATCAACATTGCTTCACACCCATATGTTAGAGAGTAAGGGGTATGACCCATTGCAGTTCTAATGGATGTACGATAGCCCCAGAGTACAAGTGGAAATTCCTCTACCCAATTTCCTTTGGCTTTATTCAATCGTTTTTTTGGATAGTCTTAATAGTCTTGTTTTCCCCCTCACGAACCCATTAGCCTTTGGATGTGCCACAGAAGAAAAGCTTTTGATAATCCTGTTCTTATGGCATAATTATGAAAATGCTTCACTTTCAAATTGTGTTTCACTGTCAAATATAATCTTGTAAGGAATCCCGAATCTAGTAATGATGTTTTTAATGACGTATCTAAGAAGTGATTATGGAGAGTGGCTTCGCTTCTACCCACTTAGTAAATAATCAATGGCCACTACCACATATTTTTCTCCTCCTTTGGAAGTTGGCAATGTCCCGATTAAGTCGATTCCCCATACATCGAAGAGCCACGGACAAGAGATCAAAGTTAACTGGCTTGGTGGTAATTGTGGATTCTTCGAGTATTTCTGGCATCTTTCACAATTTTTTGCATACTCTATAGCTTGGCCTACCGTTTGAGGCCAATAGAACGCTTGTCTCATTATTTTCTTAGCCAACTTTATCCCACTGGAATGGTCTCTGCAAAATCCTTCATGAGCTTCCACCAATAATTTCATCCCATTCTCCAAACTCACACTTCTTAAGTAAGGAAGGGCATATCCTTTCTTATAAACAATACCATCCATCATTATGAAAGTCGAAGTCTGTCGACTGATTTTCCTAGCTTCCATTTTATCAGATGATAATATCTCACTAGTAGGATATTCTACAATAGGTGTCATCCAAGTGTTACCATAATAATTTTCTACCTTTGGACAATTGGGCTTTTCATATAGAATTTCTTCATTAATTTGTCTTTCTTTTCTTTCTTGCGTCATGGCTTGGGATCTAGCTAAAACCAGTAGCTCCTTCTCTAGTTCAGGCATTTCCACTTCGATGCTAGGATTTGCTTGATACCATATTGGTACGATACGGGTTTTTGAAGCTCCTTTTGAGATAGCCAATTTTGCTAACGAATCCGCTTGAGACTTATCTTCCCTAAGGACTTGATGTATACAAAATTCTTCATATAAAACAAGTGTTTTTAGTACCTTCTTAACGGATAGGGATAGTTTGGCGTCTTTAGTCTGATATACTTGTTTTATCTGATTCACCATTAGTTGAGAGTCGATAAAGATTTAATTTCATGGGATTTAAGGTTGCAAGGCCAGAGTCAATCCTGCCATCATTGATCCATATTCAGCTACGTTATTTGTTGCAGCAAACCCAAGCTTCATTGCAGAGTGTAAGCGATGCCCATCTAGTATGATTATGAGATACCCTACTTCAGCTCCCTGCTCATTTGATGCGCCATCCAGAAATAGTTGCCATATGGGTTTTTGATGTTTCTCTTTCTCTAATTTTTCTTGAATGAAGCTTGTACATTCACTGATAAAGTCTGCTAGTGCCTTCCCTTTAGTTGTTGTTCGTGGATAAAATTTAATTTCATATTGGCTAAGTTCAATTCCCCATTTTACTAGCCTCCCTGAAGTCTTTGGTTTACTGAAAAATTATTTTGAATGGAAAGTTACTCAGTACTCTAATTGGATGCACTTGAAAGTATGCTCTGAGTTTCTGTGCCACTGGTATCAAACAGTAAGATAACTTTTTCTATGATTGGATATCGAACCTCAGCATCCTACAATCGTCTATTTACATAAAAAATGGAAAGTTGAGTTTCATTCTCCCCTCTAATCGGCATTAAACTAATCGCATTTTTTTAAACTGTCATTTACAAATATAGGCCTTTTCCATCCATGGGGCTTGATAATTTAGGTGGACTTTCTAAATGATTTTTTATTTCTTGGAAGGCTTTCTTACAATGTTCTCCCATTCAAAATTCTTTCTCTTCTTAATCACATTGAAGAAGGTGATGCATTTATCGGTTGCCTTGGAGATGAATCCGCTTAGGGCTACAATTCTACCATTCGAGCTCATTACATCTTTGATAGTTTTGGGTTCTGCCATTTCTTTAATAGCCTAGATCTGGTCAGGACTAGCATCTATCCCGGTGTGCTAATGACGTAAACTAAGAATTTTCTGAAATGAACTCCAAAAGAACATTTTTGAGGATTCAGTCTCATTTGATACCTTCGTAATACATCAAACATTTCATCAAGATACTTAAGGTCATTCTCAGCTCCTTGAGACTTTTCTAGCATGTCATCCACCTAAGCTTCCATATTTCATCCAATTTGTTCCTTAAACATTTTGTTGACCAATCTTTAATAAGTAGCTCCTCCATTCTTCAGCCCAAAAGACATTGCTTTATAAAAAAAGTTCCCTAATCAGTAATGAAGCTTGTATACTCTTCGTCTAATTTGAACGTGGATATTTGCTTATGACTTGAATAAGCGTCCTGAAGGGATAATAGCTTTTGACCACTAGTTGGATCAACTAACCGATTTATTCTGGGTAAAGGATAATAGTTTTTCGAGCATGCTTTGTTTAGATCTATGTAATCAACACATGTTCTCCATTTTCCATTTGCTTTTTTTTACTAACACTGGATTTTCTAGCCATTTTGGATAAAAGAAATTTCGATTGGATCCATTTTCAAGCAGCCTTTTAACTTCTTCTTTCAAAGCATCAAATCGAATCTTATTAAATTGCATCTTCTTTTGTCGAACAAGGTCACATTTGGATCAATATTTAATGCATGACACTGATGGATCGATCACGATCATATCCAAATGAGTCCATGCAAATACATCTTTGTAAGCTTTAAGGAATTGAATTCAGTTCCTTTCTTAACGATCCTGGCCAAATCAACTGGATCTATACGTATCTCCTCTCCATTCCCCTCGTCAATCTAATGCTGCAATGATCTTGCTTTCTTCAATTTAGTTGGCAATTATCATTTGGCTGTCGTGGAGTTGATGGTTGTCCTCGCACCACCCCTTCCAGTTTGAAAGTTGGAGTAGTATTTTCTTTTAAAATTATTATGTGTATTGCCTCCTCATCCATTTGAATAAGTCCTTTTGATTTCATTTTCCTTCAACAAGTCAAACGTTTTATAATTAGTTTAGAATTTATCCACAAGGTTGGAGGTTCGGGACCTCTTCCAGTGCCAACAATATTGAAAAGAAATTTAGTCAACATCTCAAGGAAAAGTATACGAAGGAAATAATCCCTTCAGAACCCCTTTCGAGCGAGTCAAAAGGGTCTTTATTCCTAAAAGGGAAACCCTTTTGAAGGTATAGATTCTTCTGTTATGGAGAGGATTCCTTCAAAAAGATTTGTATATTTCGATGTATTCGTGCACTTTTCAAAGGTATCCTCCCAAGAATACGACTTCAATGATCAAATAGTGAACCCCTTCGAAACCTTTTTCGAATGATTCGAAAGGGTCTTTATGCTTTCAAAGGGTCTCAAAACATGACATATATAACAAATCAGAAGTAGATTTAACTTGCTATGGAATCTTACTTGGACAAATGACTCAAGCCCCATTGACTTAACAATATTAGACTATCATCACTACATCAATTTAGTATTACATGGACTTTAGATTTGATGACAATATGTTTCAGAATCAAAATATACAATTGAACTCCATAACATTGCATATGTTAAATAAGGGTTAGGAAGATAAGTGAGTATCATGAGCAGTTAGTCATTAGTCAAGCTAATGGCCGAAATGATCTTCCTTATATTCAAGTCAATATTAGATTCATGCATCCTTTGATTTTTATTTTCTCTAAGTTAGATTACAAGTAAGATAATTTTCTCCAAATTGGTCTAGGATTACAAGAATTTGATTTTGCTAAGAAAAATGAGAAAGAAATTCATGAATCGAAACCAACTATTTCGAAGGGTTTGGTTCTTGTGCGCGAGCCTGTTATTCGGTACACTCGGAAGGTGCTTCGAACTCATGAGAGACTCTTTCATACACTCGGAAGGTGCTTCCACTCCTTCTAAAGCTCTTGTTTCACTCAATACTTGCAGGGGCATCAGGTGCTTGCGGCACCAATCTAACCTCTTCGAAAGCCATTTCAATGCCCTCGAAATATTGCTTTTGAATTATAGCAAAACCCTTCTTTTCAATTCTTGAGAAGCTTCTTTACCACTTTTATGTATCTTCTTTCATGCCTTTGTTCTTAAGTGAGTTTTATGGTTCACAGAAACATGACGCTGTGAAGCAGATTCTTGCTCTTGGTCTCTTTTCGGCCTCTTTGACGGATCTCCCTGCTCAATCGGGCTATTCCTCTTCTTGTAGCCACTTCCCTATCATGCCTTTATCTTTTTCGGCATAGCGACGTTCTTTTCCCCCCCTCTTCTTCCTCCTTTTCCTCTCCTGACCAGTCTCTCGTGGAGCAGGTACCCTAAAGAGTGTCTCTACGAACAACGAGATTCCAAAACTCGATCAAGATCACTGTAAAAACCACGAGACATGATTTCTGCAAAAAGTGATAAAATGGATTCAGGAAAGAGGTGTTTGATGAACTAAAACATCAAGAAAAAAAAGAAAAAGAATAATAATAATACAAATTGTGTGATCCTAGTGAAATGTATGTTTTAATTTAATGACCTTAGCATAATACACAAAGCAGATCGGCCAACAACTTATGTCAAATGTTGATTCTTGTAGGGATAATCTAAAACTGGTAAGGCAACTCTTCCAAAGTGAATTCATCCATCAAGTCACCCATATTCACAAAAGTATCACTCGTATCTCAAAAATCAACATCAGCACCTTGCGACAGAGAGCTGGATACAGGTTCGGTCTTGGGAGAAGCTCCTATAATATGCTGCTTTAAAGAAGGTAAGGGTGCATGATCGAGGATTAATTCTGAGGTCTTTTTGCCTGATTTGACGTCACCCTCATCAGTGTCCCAATCTATTTCTTCCTCATTTAGAGAATGTTCCTCACCGATTTCTCCTTCTTCCTTTCTTTCAATAAGTGAAGCCTTGCTCTTCCATTGAATAAACTCTTCCTCTTTCTCTTCTGGAATCAATAGCATTTTGGGTGGACTGTCGACCCCGACTTGAATGATCTCCTCAGGGGTCTTCTTTGATCCATGGAATGTTCCATTTATTCTTCTTCATCATCATCATCTTCACCAAAGTCAAGGGAAGAGGAAACAGAATGGGTTCAGGCTCTAGAGTTAGAAGGAGTGCTAACAAATCCAATAGATCTCCTAGGGTGTAAAAGCCTACACCGATGAAGCTTCTCATCTGTGACAAGAATCTAATTGTGTGCTCATGAGCATCGACTGATTTCAAGGTGTTAAGAATAGCGCCGAGTGTTAGGTCCTTGTTAATCTTTGGAAGAACTGTAAGGAATATATGACCGCACAGAAAAATTATAGCAATTAAAGGAAACTATGAGCATCGTAAAGGAGACTTACACCCTTAGTCTATAAACGGGTGAACCCTTTTGGACACTTAGCAAAAAAGAACTGATTTTTAAATGAAGGAACTTTGCTGGAAAGATCCAGTATAAGTTGGGGATTTTTGGCGGTGATTCCTTGCTCTAATTGTTGGCAACGACCTCAAAAAGTGGCGGCTGATGGCGTTGGTGGTGGAGATCGACGGCGGTAGTTCCTTGATGGAAGGAATGCTTGGATCAGCTGGCAGGGTTTGGAAAGTTCGGATTGGTTGGAGGAACGAGGATCAGATCAAATGGAAATGAATTGAAGTGAGGGGTCGGCTCGTATAAAAAGAAAGAAAGAAAGTTTAAAAAAATTGTCAAGTGCTTGGATTGGTACCAACCTGATCCAAATGGATCGATACTAACCCAAATTTACTCCTCCAAATGGTTCTAAATTTTCCCTACGCGATCTACTCAATGTTTGTATTCATTTTGGAAATCATCAAGCCAACATCACTCTGTAATCATGAACAATGGAGATTCACACTTCTTCATAAATTACTTTTTAAGATGGCCAGATACGACCAATGATACTCCTTAAAATAGAAACCTAGTGATAACAATTCAAGAGCATACATTGTTTTCAACGAAAGTGTATTCTAGGGGGCAAATGTTAACTGGGTTTTTAACCCAGCAGAATTTAATAGGAGTTATAATATTCAGATTAAACCATAATGACTCAAAACATGATCGGTAGGCCTAAAAATACAAGGAAAAGGACCCCAAGAAGTTTGGATCATTTTTATGCTAAAATTTTCGAATCGGTATCGAAACAGTCCAATCGAACCTGTACCGATCCAAAATATTGCTTTATTGGATCTCCAATCCACTTTTCTTACACTCCTATGTCTCCATTAAGTTTAATGAATATTAGGCTTAGGTCCCTAATTTCAAAAAACACAAAAGCAAAATAAAGTATGTAAATTAGGTCCCTGAATTAAGTTACATAGGAGCTAACTTTTTTGAGCTCCTTCTTCACACTAAATGTAGGCTTCTGGTGAAGTTGCTTTGGCCTAAGTGCTCTCCAATTCTTATAAATACCATCCCGTTTACAACAGAAAGGGTATTCTTTGAACTGGTTGCTGCAACTTTACCATTACTGTTCTTCACTCTTCTTCTCCCACACAATAGTCACAAAGAAGCAACCGAGATCCTCCGGTTGCTTCCAAGTACTTGTGATTTAGGTCTAACTTAGGTGATGCAATCATATTGTAATCTAAATCAATCTTGTAACCGCATTTAGCTAATAAAAGATATCAAATGGATGTATGCTTCATTAACAGCCGAACCACTATAAAAATCTCTTATCTTTTTTTCTCTCCATGATTTATTATTGTTTTTCTATTTTATTTGCCTTGATAAACAGGCCAATGCTTTCACACTCAATCCAGGGTGTTGGTCCATTTTTTGGGTTAACAAGGGTGAGCGGTGATCTTTTGATTTAAAACCTGGTTTTTAATTGGCACAGAGAAGAGGTAAACAAGGAGATCTTCATCTCTGCCCTTTTCTCTATTCAATTGCCTATATAAACCACATGCATCCTCTCTCTATCAGTTTACACTCACCAATCCACCCCTACCTGTCTTGGGTGAAAATTACAGGGCTCTCCCCGTTCATTTCCAAATTAAGTTCATGTCAAATAAATTTATTTCTAGTTGGTGGTATTCTCTTCTAGTCAGCTGCACTTCCTGGAGGAGTAGAGATCGAATCTAAAAGGTTTTCAATTTAATATTGAAGATGCTAGACCTAGGCTTCATATAATGGTAAATTCTAAACTCTTTTACTAATGCTTATGTTCATCTACATTAGTATGCAAGTATTTATTGCTACTAATTTCTACATATGCTGTTTGATTTTATCTACACACATACACAAACACGTCAAATTAATTAAAAACTTTATATATACATATAAAATATTTTGGTCGTTTATAAAAGAATTCATAAAAAATTGTTTTAAATGGTTATTAAAATTAAATATACCTTTTTTGCATATAATGTATATAAATATATAAATTAGTTTATTATTTTTGTTCATATATGTACGTATGTATATGTTCGAGAGAAAAAACTTCATGCATATACGTATACATATCTAATTTTGAAATATAAGTAATAATTTATAATTATTTTTAAACCTTTTTAAAATAATGATAATATGCATAGATAATGCTTGACACAAATAATTATATGAGTTAGCTTCTTTTTATTATGAAATAATACTCTCATATGCAGGTATTTTTTTTCTGTTTTCTTTGGCTAGAATGCATCGTGTTCACATTTTACACATTACTTTTACTAAGAGTTGGGGTGTAACCAAACTTCTATTATTGTAATAAGCAGTTGCAAAGAATTATTCCGATACAAAAACAACCAAACATCAGTACATATGCATATAACTTATGAACTCTCCTTTTAAAAAGAATTGTAAAGGTTTGTCAACGCAAAAATCATTTTTTAAATTTACTCAAATAACTCATCTTTACTACGATCCCCTGTCATGGTTTTCTCAACAGATAGTTATTTATTACTGATTTGTTCAATTCTTCAGCATCAACAAATCATTCATTGAATTGTCATTTTCGTCATGGGTTCTTCTATATTCATGTATGTAATAATAAGTTAAGATAGTGACATCTAAAACTCTCATATTTTATTCAGCCACACATATATCTTTTGACTCATGGTTTTAGCTTTTTTAGCACATGGGAACATTATGTTTAATATATTTTACAATTCCATCAAAAACTAACAAATAAACAACCTTAATATCATAAACATCATATGTAAAATAACCAATTTCGATGTACATGGAAAATGTAGTATTAGCATCCAATATCAAAATTCAACACACTTACTACCTCGAATGCCAATTAGCATACATGGACTCATGCATTTCACCATTTTCAAATATAAAATATATATTCGAGTTTTGATATCCATGTTTAAGGAGTTTCTAGCACATAATAACTAATTTATAAAGTATAATATACTATCTAACGAACAATGAACAATTTTTGATTCATATCCTACCATTCATAAATTGCTCTACCATATATCATCTTAGGTTTATCACCAAAGTAAAATGAAAATTTTCTATATTGAAGATTTGTAGGACGAACTAGATTAATATTGTGATCCATGATTTTTATTAAAATGTGCTTAAATGAGGCGATGCATCTTGAGAGTTACCCGACTCGCCTATTCCTCAGATATTTTGTCATAATGTAAGCTGCTAAATATGGTCATCTATATAATTATACAATAGGAAAAGCTGTTAATGAAAATGAAGGTGTAGTTGGTGGATAAGGGCCATTTTTTTGCTTATAACTTTTGATTGTTTTTTTTCATGTACATTCTTGGTTCCTATAGCTTGTGTCATTTTAAAGCCAAAAGTTGAACAATATTTATCAAGAAGTGATGATTTATAGAATACAAGAATTGGTACTACCATAGTAGGTTGATGAGCATTAATGTTTTCACATATAAATTGATTGTTTTAGATATTTTTTTGGCAAGCTTTAGGTTGCATCTTGGGTCACTTTTGAGGTTAAAATTTGAGTAAAATAAATAAGAAGTGTGGTTCATAAGATTGAAGCACTGGTATTCTTATAAATTAAAGATGCATACAACTAATATAATTACATATTTTGTGGGTTTTTTAAAATGCAACAAACTGATATTATAGATTTGTATCGCTTTTTTTATTTCTTTTATTTCCTTAATTTGTTTATCTATGGAATAATCTTAGGTATGAACTAACAATCATGTTAATGATTACAATTTTGAAAAAAAATTATACCACACAATAAAATCTTACAAAACAAAATATTGCCAAGTTAATATGTTAAAAAAAACTATAATGGACTACAACTTTAGGTGATTACGTACTAAACAAAGCTTATAAACTCTAGTCGGTCCTACTAGTTGCTTTGAATTATCATAAAATTCACAATAATAATAACTTATGAAAGCAAAATTGATCTGATAAAAGAAATCGTGTTAAGTAATTGTTTTAATTTGTATTAGAAGAACAAATATCCATACACTAGCTCTAGCGTTATCACAAACAACATGAATGCATCAAAATAACGGTATGATAGAATATAGTGAACTAATCGATAGAACTATGTTTTAATCATCGCTTACTAAAACATCTCATTGATAAAGTATTAGGCTAGCATACTTAAATTTAAACTAAGAAATAATATATAAACTGAAATATGGACTAAATTATTTAATGAACAGTTATTTTATTTCACAATTGGCATATAAGAAAAGGAAACGTATTGTTTACAATATAATACCACCTCTGCTTATGCCACAAAGTTGCAACCAAATAACATAAATATATGGACTAAAACTAGGGTTGTAGGATACGATGGAATAATCCACTATTAGCATTAACTTATGTTTTTTCGTCGAAAATCTCGAAATTAATAATGCATAAGGTAAAATTTTAATATTAAAAATTTTGAAAGACATATTTATCAGAATTTTTACATTATTTTCATAAATGTCCCAAGTCTAACAAATTAGGAACAACATATATATCTAAAAAATTCATGATATTTTTGTTTGTATTCTAAATTATATAGTGAAGTTAACAAAAAAACTACAAACCCTAATTAGAAAACGAAAGTTTACTCTTTAATCAATCAAAAGTAGAACCCTTTAAAGAATTTTTAGTTTCGATCTGTTTATACCTATGTTATTCGATTGTTGATGACACGTTGGTGAATTGACTTAGAAGCCTAATTTTTTCGATGTTTATTACATTGCTTCAACGAAATCTGATAAATCTTTGCTTGAATTTTCTCGATTCTTCCTTACATGATTGGCAAAGGTTGATCATTTGAGATTATCGACTTCGCTGCTATATTGTTGCAAAACTTTGCTTTGCCTTATATTCGAGTTTGATGATAAGTCGTGCTTCCAATAAAAAGAATAAAATATCAATAATGCGGGGGATAAGGAGGAAATATCCTTGTTTAGTCAGTGAGTAATTGAGAACGTGGGCATTCGTAATGACAAAATATTCATATCATCCGTTTGAACTTTAAAGTATATTTTGGATATTTCAAAAGCTTCAAAATAGATATTCTCATTATATATAGACATAGGTAAGAATAATTATACCCAAAATTTGTGCAAGCCTAATATACCCAAAATTTATACAAGCCTAATATTTCAAAAGCATCAAAACTGGACATCCCCAAGTCAAAAGAAAATAAAACCGCCGAAACTAAAGTCCAGCCCACAACCCCCACTCAATCCAACCTGGCCCCTTCAATTTCTTTGAGATAAATCCTTCTGCTACGTAAACCCTTATTCATTCTAAAAAGACAAAAAATTACCGCATCTTCTCCGCACCGATTCCTCAATCTCCATTTTCACGAGATTTCCCTCACACTGTTTTCTTAACGAATACTATACTGCCATCTACATTAACCAATCTTGATACATAAGATATCACTTTGATGATCAAAGTTTGACGTAATCTTCTCCGTTGGTGTACGACTATTGATTTTTCAAAACAAGCCGACTTAAAAATTGGTATTTTCTTATTTTAGTTAGTTATTAAACTTATTAAAGCTATGTTTTTCTATTTATTTTTCGTATGTTAATTAGAATATATTTTCCATCCATTCTTTGAGACAATCGTTGATATTAATTTTGATATTTTATTTTTCTGTTTATAAATTAGACCAGATTTCTACCTCTGCACCCATAAAATCATTGACTTATAACAGAAGGTTTCCTTCCTTTTAGAAGCCATCTTCACCTTTAGCTACACTACCAATCAATTAAGTGCTTTCTCCTTAGTAAGTTCATTGATTTAGGGAGTTAATTCTTTTTTCTTTATGCATGATCAATTTAGATTTTACTTTATTCATTTTGTTTTATTTTAATTTTTTTGAAGGCTTGTACTTTTTTTTGTTAATACAGTAAGTTATATTAATTTCAATCCACAACCCAAAAAAAAAAAGCCCCCGAAACTAAAGTCCAGCCCACAACCCCCAACCCGGCCCATGCCATTTCTTCGAGATAAATCCTTCTGCCACGAAAGCCCTTATTCATTTTAAAAAAACAAAGCACTACCGCATCTTCTCCGCTTGATTAGTTCAAACTTTTATTGATTCCTCAATCTTCATTTCCCTCACACTGTTTTCTTAATGGATACTATACTGCCATCTACATTAACCAATCTTGATACATAAGATATCACTTTAATGATCAAAGTTTGACGTAATCTTCTCTGCTGGTGTACGACCATTGATTTTTCAAAACAAACGACTTAAAAATTGGTATTTTCCGATTTTAGTTAGTTATTGAACTTACTAAAATTGTGTTTTTCTATTTATTTTTCGTATGTTACTTAGAATATATTATCCATCCATTATTTGAGATAATCGTTGATATTAATTTTGATATTTTATTTTTCTTTTTATAAATCAGAGCAGATTTCTACCTCTGCACCCATAAAATCGTCGACTTATAACAGAAGGTTTCCTTCCTTTTAGAAGCCATCTTCACCTTTAGCTACACGACCAATCTTTTAAGTGCTTTCTCCTTAGTTAGTTCATTGATTTAAGGAGTTAATTCTTTTTTCTTTATGCACGATCAATTTTGATTTTACTTTATTTATTAAAAAAAACAGTTTTATTAAAGGTTTATACTTTTTTATGTTAATGCGGTAAGTTATATTAAATTTCAATCCACAACCCATAAAGAAAAACAGCCCGCCGAAACTAAAGTACAGCCCACAACCCTTATTTCAATCCAACTCGGCCCATGCCATTTCTTCGAGATAAAAACAGCACCGCATCTTCTAATTTATTTGTTTGCTTTTGTAACGGCGGCGCTTGATTAGCTCAAACTTTTACCGATTCCTCCTTAATCTCCAATTTTACGAGATTTCCCTCACACTGTTTTCTCAACAGCCACTACGCTGCCATCTATATTAACCAATCTTCATACATAAAAAGTCACTTTGATCATCAAAGTTTGACGTAATCTTCTCCGCTGGAGCACTGCCATTGATTTTCAGAACAAGCTGACGGCCTCTTTAAAAATTGGTATTGTCTGATTTTAGTTAGTTATTGAACTTACTAAAGTTGTGTTTATTTATTTATTTTTCGTATGTTAATTAGAATGCATCATCTATCCATTATTTGAAATAATCGTTGATATTAATTTCAATATTTTAATTTTCTGTTTTTAAATTTTTATGCACCATCAATTTAGATTTTATTTATTTGAAAAAAAAAACATTTTTTTTCAAAGGCTTACAGTTTTTGTTCATGCAGTAAGTTATATAGTTATAATGGCTAAATCCGTGCATGATACTGTATGAAACGTCATAGCAAATCATATATCTTTTTAAACAGGATTGCGAAGTCCAAATCTAATAAGTAATAGTGAGTATGTGTGAGTGTGCGATAAAGATACACAAAAAGTTGAGTTTGTCAGCCTGCAACTACAAAAATATTATTATTTTTTAAGTAGAATACAAGGACATGAACTGATTTTGTCAATCTACAACCAGGCACGAAAAATTTCCATTTGTCAACCAAATAACTTCCTAGATCCCATGTTTCATATTTGAGGAATATGGAATCTATAGACAGTGTGCAAATATTGATAGGACCCGGTACATTTTACTATTTAGAAATTAAGGTTTATGCTTTTAGAACTTAATGTAATGTCTGTACTATTGTATTTGCACCTCGTTTGGAGAGATATATCAATCTAATTATTGTATAATCATCAATTGAAAGCTGGAAAAATTATGCAAGCTATACATCACATAGGTAATGGTAATAAACTGTCGGAACAAAAGCAATATCCTTGTCATGTACCTCACTCTATGACAGTAATTACACAATAAATTAATACGAAATAAAATAGTTGTTGGAGAACATGTAGCATATTGATTAGTTGGATGTTAATACGAAGTGTGATGTATCTTAGGTCAGTTGGACGTATAATATGAAGCGTATGGTTTAGAATGAAGTCCCATATAGTGAAGTTCCAGTGAAGTCCATGTTGGTTGCCTGTCAATGTAAAATTAATTGGTAGGCCAACCTTATTCCTATATTTTGCCAACCTCTGTGTTATGAAACCTCCTTCCACTTCCATGTGCTGCATTAGTCATAATTTGCGTATTGGTTTTAATTGATTTTCTGTTTGATACTTAAGCAGGAAGTTTGAAGCATATAGATAAACATGTGGTCGGAACTTCCTTTGGACATGCTCTTATTAATTTCGAAGGGATTGGCACTTGATGATTTAATAATATTTTCTTCAGTTTGTCGCTCTTGGCGTTATGCATACACAGTCACCAAGCATAATCGTGGTGATGAAGCTCCATGGTTAATGTATTCTGGAGGAGAACAGGAACCAAATACTGCTGTTTTCTACAACATGTCCCATAAAAAGGAGTTAAAGATTGGAAGTCAACCTGGCCGTTCTTTGCACAAGAGGATATTTTTAGGATCAGCGCATGGTTGGTTGATTACAGCCGATGAAAAATCAGAACTTTCACTTGTAAATCCATTCACAAGGATACAAATTGATCTTCCTCCGGTTACAACATTCGGCAACTTTCTTCCAATCGCACACGATGCCAACGGTGAAGTCACACATTACCGTTTTAAAGATGACGAGGATGAAGTGCTTGACAAAGTTTTCACTGCAGAAGAAGTTCGATATTTTTCGTATGGAAAAGCAACATTGGTATGTTGTGGAGATGGTGGAAAAGTAGAGGATGATTACACTGTAGTGGTCATGCTTCCTAGCCTTTATTGCATAGCATACGCAAGATGTGGGGACAAGAAGTGGACTACTCTTACTGACTATAAACAGTCCAGAGAAGCAATTTCAGGCGACGTCAATGAGGCTAAAGTGTACACTATTATTTGGTCGGGAGTGGTCGAATGCTGGGACTTTAGTAGAAAAAACCATGTTGTGCCAGAACCTGTAATATACGTTCCTCAAGATCGAAAGTTTGCCTCAAATACCTGTGAGTACGCGTTTTACCTTGTACAGACACCATGGGGTGATATATGGCACGTACGGAGAAGGAGAAAAGGATGCTACCCAAAAGGCAATTATCTCACTAGAAAGATTTGGATATACAAAGTTGATTTTGCAAAGAAAAAACTGATACACGTTAAGAGTATAGGAGAGTATGCTCTTTTCGTGGGAGGCAATGTGCCCCTGTGTGTATCTTGCAAGGATAATCCAAATCTCAAACCTAATTCAGTTTACTTTTCGGATGATAGCCCTCCCATGGACAGCTCGCAAAGGATGAGAACGTTTCGAAGAGACATTGGCATCTACTGCTTTGATGATCGAAGCATTGAGCTTGTCATGCCTCAAAATTCATTGTTAAAGTGGCCACCACCCGTTTGGCTTCAGCCTCCTATTGTTTGAATTATCATTTTCCTATTGCTTCTAGCTGCTTTCATCAATGATTGAGTATTCCTTTAATCTAATGATGCTATAGCCTTTCAGTCCGTAAATTACTAGTTATATACGTGCGTTAACATTACTTATCAGCCTTGTTATGTAGTTACTGGTTTCCTTTTTTCATTTGGCTTTACTCAAAATTTCGTCCAGTGCATTTGCAAGTGACTGTTTTGCGTAACGTACAGATGTAGTGGATATCTTGCCTCCGTGCGAATCAAAGTTGCATGGATTATGTTTAGGAGCTGTTTGGCGATGATCGGATACTGTGTTTTATTGATGATTGATGAATTGTTGCTACTTTGGTTGGTGAAATTTTGCTGAGATTCGAATCTTCGTCGTTGGAACTTTTTCTGAATTGAAAAGACTCCAGGATGGTGTTAAGACCAACATTACCAATTCAATCATCCTGGGGAGTTATTTTGTCAATCAAAGGGCTTCTTCCCAAGAAATTTGGCTTGAGAAATCTATGCAGTTTGTGCTTTTGGTTTGAGACGTCCAGCGCTGTCTTGATGATGTAC
Source organism: Allium cepa (assembly GCA_030765085.1). NCBI lineage: Eukaryota > Viridiplantae > Streptophyta > Magnoliopsida > Asparagales > Amaryllidaceae > Allium > Allium cepa. Next base: position 99,267,498 of record CM060946.1, on the reverse strand, counting down.
TGCCTGAATTTTTTTCCGCTTGTGGAAATTTTTATTTATTTTGTGATATAGTTGTGGTGATGGTGTAGTGATAGCTTTTAGCCTATGGTGATGATTTTTTCTGTTGGGATTTGTTTGATTAAATTGTTCTGGATTTGTTAGGTCGAGTTGGTTGATGGGTGCTTGGTTTGTGTTTCTTGCTTCAATTCCTGGAAATACGAGCTACCTTTGCTTGAGCTTTCCTGCACTTGAGCGTGAAACTGTAACAACCCAAGTTCCTATGACGTGGTAGTATTACTAAATTTAATTAAAATATAGTATTCGAATTAGATTGCAAATAATCTTTATCTATTTGAAATAGATGAAAACAAATTTTGTTTGACATTAATAATATCAATGAAGATGAATATTTTGTAAGCTTGATTATTTCGCAATTGAAATGGAAGTTCATCTAAATCGGAAAGTAATTGTATTTGTTAATAATTGGTACAATGTGTAAATAGAGTGTGCAAAACGAAAAGAAATTAACATATTAGTTTACCTCCTTCGCATTATTTCGGCCCAAGCAATGTGATATCAAGCCTAAACCCGCATTCTATTTTTTCTTTCCACATCCGTGCCGTGACCTAGTCCTTCCTCTTAGATCCACATCAAATTGGAAACGTAAGGCCCCATTTGGTTTGTCGTTTTTAGATTTGTGTTTTCATATATACAAAAACGGGTCCGTTGTATGTATGTTTGAAAAACAAATAATTCTGGAAAATGAAATTAACATGTAAAATAGAAAACAAGTTTATTTTGTTTTTCGTGTTTCGAGAGTAACAAAAGCACGGAGAACAATCCAACTCCTTCGTTGTCCGTTGGTCGTCGCAATTGTTAAGAATTATAAATCTTCTTCTCTTATTTCTTGCTATTTCTTAGTGTAAGTTGAAAATACAAAACTCAAAATACAAAATGAAACCAAACGAATCCTAAGATTATGAATTCTGATGGTTAAACTTTAAAGTATGAATGCTAAATCTGAGTAATCATTTACTTGTTTATTTTCATTCAGCATTCAGAACAAAAATCAACATTCAGTGTTCAGAAAATAAAACAAAATATTTTGAATTATTTTGTTTGAGCAACAGTTGTATGCAAAACACTGATAAAAAACAAACAATTTGTGTAGTTTTAATTTTTAACTCCGAATTTGTTTCACAACTTCTTGTGATAAATAAACGGGCCCTAAATACATAAATACGCGGAAAGAAAAAAACACGAAGGAAAAAATAAAAAAGAGAAATCACGTGCTTGGTCGGAGGAGATGCTGACGTGGTAAGCGGAGCTGGTTACACGTGTGTCGATGAGCTGGCGATGCAGTGTCAACTTGGGCTGGCACATGTTGTGAAGGGGTGGCAAGCACAAATTTAGCAACCGGTGGAGGAAATCGACGCACCAGAATGGAGGCGACCTGAGCAGGGGTTGACGTAATCAATTTGGGATGAAGGGATGGGGTGAAATCTGTTGGCACTGATCAAAACAAAAGCGTTCGGCTTGGATTTGGATTGACGCGATGAATTGCATCATTATTTCGTTGAGTTATTTATTAACTCACAAAATCTATGTTTTACCTTGCTTGCCTTGAGTTTATTGCGGTTGTGATGAATTTGGTGATTGAATTGAATGAAATATATTTGCATGCTATTATTTAATCATCATTGTGCTCAATTGGCTGGAAATTTGCCGTCAAATATTTATTTCAACCACATATGAACTTCCTATTTCAAAAACCGTTGTGAATCATTATTTCTTTGATATAATTTGGTTTGACGTTATCAAATCTAACATAAAATTACGTTTTTTATGTTATCTCCGAATCTCTCTCCTCCCGTATTCTTTTCCAGTTTTCTACGTCTTCTTCCGCGTTCATTTTCTTTTAGGATTAGAGTTTCGGTGCCATATTCCAGAAAAATCAACGACCTCTGATTTGAGACCTTCTCCACATAAAGGCTAGTCATTATTTCAGAACAAATTAAGTATTTTGAAAGAACTTTCATCTTCGATTAAATCTCACATTATATATCCTCAATAAATCCTCAAACACGATTTCATTTTAGAATCTTCACATCTGGGTTCGTGTTTACTCCACTGTTCGATACCTCCAGCTATCGTGCGTATGATCCCTCTTTTACTGCAACATAGTCTTCGAAGCTACAGTCAACAGCAATGCTCACAAAATTCAAAGCAGCACAATAAGGCTCCATCTTCTCGAAAAGCAGATCTAATACATATTAAACTCGAACACAAAAAGAATGCTGAATTCCTTTCAAACTGGTTGAAGCTCCGAAATACAACCTCACCAAGATCTGAAGGTGATAAATGCCATTCTATCGTTGCGTTACCGAGGAGAAAAGGAGGTAATCTTTCTTGCGTAACCGGTCCTTAGCTCCATATCGAAGCGAGTAGCATGAATTACAGAGAGTTACTAGGTAAGACCGAAGTTCCTTTTAATACTATTGCCATTACAATAATCAACTTTGATATGTTTGGATTTGCTGATTAAATCTTGTAGTCATTTAGAATTAGCTCTAATCTAATCTCTGCTGGGATACTTTTATTTTGAAAAGTGCGCTGATTTCGTTCAATCCATATATGCCAGACTGTCGTGCTAATTGCAACATCGATCATATTAGAAATTGAATTCTTCTTTTGCAATCTAGTTTCCAGATATTCAAGCACCTCTCTAAGAGTGTCATTCAAAGAATGGTTAAGGTTTAATTTCTATTTGACAGACTGCCAGATCTGATTAGAGTAGTTGCATTGAAAAAATAGATGCTCATGCGTTTCATCCTCACTATTGCATAGTTTACATTTTGCATCTTGAATGCTGTTCCAATTGCTGATTCTGTCCAGCGTGTGCAATCTGTACATAAATGCTAAATATTAACACGTTGACATTTCATGAGCATTTACTTTATTCCACATATATCATGATGAACATTACGAACTGGTTCATGCACTCTAACACAATCCCAGGCTGAACTTAAGCTAAACTCTTCATTTTGATTTGGTTTCTACCACCAAAATCTGCTGTCATATTGGTATATATGTGAATTTTCTTTATTTTCTTGCAAACCCTAGCAGGCATAGATAAATTGTTGAGGCTCCAATTAGCGTTGTCAATTATAGCAGACCTAAAGTCACTAAAATTTATTGGTATATATGTTGGAAATCAGTTTAGTACTAAGGTCTTTGATTCCTTACTAACCTGAAGTCACTAAAATTTATTAGCAAGGGAAAAGTCGACATGTAAAAGTTCACAACCCATTTAAATCGCATATGTTGTGATATCTCTTATCAGTAGAATCTTACTGACACTACAAATAAGTAAAAGGTCACCTCATTACTCTAAATTTCCCTTTTCAAAGCAAGTCGAAAATTAAATTTGGATGAGCCAAAACAGACGAATTCTAAAAGTTACTTATTGAGTAAGTTGAAAATGGTTATTTTTGCATTTTTGACGTTTAATAAAAGATCTGGCTAATAATAGTTGAAAATTTTAGCTCATAAGTCCACTGTTTTGTTAAATTTACTCTTTTTTCCTTTTGATAAGCAAATTTGACAAAAGCGGAAGCAATTTTCTTTGATTGCCAAAGACCCTCTAAGTACATCATTTTTGTGTGCTGAAAGTTTAACCGAGTAGTCTATAACGTAACTGAAAACTGCATTAACCTTCATCCCGATTTGCAACACCAAATTGGATCATATATTTTCTCATGTGCAGTGCATTTATAGTTGAGCTAACTATTCATATTACAAGTCAATGACGAATAACTATATTCAACTATTTATATATCTACCCATGAAGAAGTTATAAAATTGCCAGTACTTCATGTGATGGATGCTAGATTGTTGAAACTAATATTCATTTTATTCTTGATAAAGGTGCTAATATTTTTTGCATTATCAGATCATGTATATGTTGATCTTAGAAAAGATATATAAAAAAGGAACACTGTGATATATTAGAAGTGTTTATAAATATGTTCAGATGATATTGGATTGGAGAGGCTAAAATGTACTCATATTCAGTTTTGTAGCTTGATTCAATTTACCATTTGGCATGTTACTATACTCAGCTTTGTTTTGATACTAGAGTCAGACTTGAGGCATGATCTTCATTTTATTTCTACCACACTTAGTTTTATGCTTATGTAATCTTCTTACTCTACCTGTCCCACTTATGCTACATGTTCACTCTATTTTTATACTATATATAATGCTTCTTAGCTGTTTTTTGGAACTTTCTTTACATATGCTCCACATTTCTCACGACTTCTGTTGCATATCACTGATTAGCGCATGTTTCACTACTGCTTGGCACATGCTACTGCTAAACATGGTTCCATGTACTCTACTTTGCATACTTTTGATACTTTGGGGGTTATTTGCAATATCAACTTCAATTCACTGTATGGAAAATTGCTGTACTGGTAAAGCAAAACGAAATAATAAATTGCTAAATTTGGATTATTGTAATCAAATTTCAGTTATCAGTGTAAAGTTGGATATCATGAATGTAGTGCAAACTAATTTGTGTCACGGTGCAAATTCGTAATTGGTGTAACATTGGGTAGTACAAATAATGTTTCTAATAATTAATTTTATTTGTATTTGCTGTTATTATAACTGCATTTTTATTCGTATCTTTCAATAATATTAAACTCTTGACATAATTATTCAAATTATAAAGCATTTTTATGTGAATCTTTGAATCATATTAAAGTTTTGACATAATTATTCAAATTATAATGCAATTTATCTAGTGCAAGCCAATTTGAAGTATAATTCATGTTTATTTTGATCATAGTTCCTAGTTTATATCATCGTGGAATTCAATAATCAAACCGACATTTAGAGAGATTTATATTATCATAAGCTTGTAAAATCATGAGGCTAAAATTTTATGTTTTTCTCTCTTTTATGTACTTCTGCCCGATGCTTCCATATAATGTTTTTTAACCTCTTTACGTATTTGCTAATATATTTTTGCTCATTTTCTTCTTTTTAGCAGATATAATTTGTCAATTCATTCTTTTTTGCTCATCGTGTCTAAAATATATTGGTTTTTTCTTACATGTATTTATGTTTGTCTACGTGTGTAATTTTTTGCTCAACATACTATCATTACACATTTAATTGAAATTAATAATAAACATTAAATAAATATTATTTTTTGAAATTATATAACCGAACGGTCGGTTTCTCACCGTTGTACGGTTGTACTAGTATATATGTCCTTGTCTTGCTTTGATATTGACCGAACAGTGAATTCAAAATTGATTAAAAGTGGAAATTGTGTTGAATTGCTTTGGAAATATTTTTATAATTTATCTGAAGAGAGTGTGTGCCTGTAAAATCTTTGAAAGAGGAGTGTTTTTTGAAGTGCTATTAGATCATCCAGATAGAAGTTAGCAAATGAAATTTCATTTCAACAAATATTTTATCAGCACAAATAATTACAACAATACACTGTTCATATACAATAATTTGTTTTTACACTCTCATATACAACACAAATTCAAATACAATAATTTGTAATCACTCTTATCCTCACTTACTCGAATACGATTTTTATCTTTTTATTGTAGTTGTTTTTTTACAGCCATCTACTTTGCTTGTCAAATAACAACTCAACAAAAATAAAAAAATAAACGAACTAAAATTACAAAAATAAAAATATATTTGAACTTGATATTGCCTCTGTTGATTGGTTTTATTCTTTTCATATTTTAAATAGGTACAAAAAATACGAACGCATGTATTGCTATACGAGTCTTAAGGCCGAGTAAATTAAAATAAGCAAACACATTAAAAAGGCTTTGCATGCACTTGTGCACATATTATACTTGCACACATACAAAACTACATAGGTGTGCACATTTTACACATGCACAAAAAAAAAAAAAAAAAAATCAAATTATATAATATCAAAGTCAAGGTGCATCACTTCATATTTGAACATGTACACACGCAGACAGGCAGCCTACGACGGAGAATAATAAGGTCAAACCCATGTTGTACTTTAGGTTCAACCCAGTGCTCAGGGCAGACACATCAAAAGTGCACAAGAAGTCAAGATCAGTGCAAAAACAATCAAGGTTAGAAATAGTTCAGAATCCACGAAGGCAGGCCAAATACAAGTGCACAAATTCAAGTACATAATTCTGGCAACGTGCATCAGATTAGAAAAGTTGAACCCATAATTACAAAACAAAGGCAAAGCACACATCTGCACCAACAAGAAGTGAATACGCACAACATGCACAAAGAGACAACAAGCATAAGCCAAGTGCACCAAACATCAGCACACAAAGCAAATACAAGGTAAAGTCATGCAAACTGATGCAAGTAGAAGAGTACACAAGGGGAGACACAAAACATGTGTAACATCATAACATATACCAATGCACATACAGCAAGGAACAACAAGCTTCAAAACAGATACACAGGGTCAAGGTAAATGCAAATATGTGAAGATGCAACATGGTGCACAACGGCAATCCGTATGCATAGGACATACACGTAAACAAGGTACAACCAAAAATAGCAAAAGGCAAGCTCACCAGCGTTCAAAGCATACACAAGAAGTAGGCACATGCACATACAGCCAGCAAGTTCATGCACAAGCCCACAATGAAAACATGCAAGTGCACTACAAACACACAAGGATAGAAAATTCAACGAGCTTTAAGTGCACAAACAAAACAGACAGAAAATATACACCAACCAAAGCATTTTTTTCAAACACATACATATACAAATACATACATTCTTCATTCCTCAAAATCAGTCAGCAAAAGATTTCAGAATTAACACGGTTGGAGGTGCACGTCCAAATTGGTTTGCAACAACAATTTTTTTCTTCGCAAGCTGAATAATTCAAGCAGAAGTCAACACACACACACATGCCAGGGATGAACATGTCAATGATCTCAATATCATAAGCCAAAAGGAATCGATCAAATAATAATAATAATAATAATCAACAACCACGATTAAAGTCAAAATCGAAGGCAAAATATTTAAACAAAAATTCAAAATATATGGAATGAGAAAGGATTTTTTTCTTTAAATCCTACCCTATATACACCACTCATCATTGGCAGTTTATCTTGAAGTCGATTTCGATATTAAAAATCAGAAAAGCTAAAATCATACCAAATTAAAATCAGAGATGCATTGAACCTATAACGACCCGCTATTTTGGACTATTCGCATCCGCACATGTCGGACTTGAATAATTCAAAATACCGAATTGCTAATTTAAATTTGGCAAAATTCAGATATACAGTAAATAAATAATCACAGAATCACAAACACAGAGTAATAATATGCAGCAGAAGCATAAGATAGTAGTTTATGAAGCTACTATATATATATATATATATATATATATATATATATATATATATAACAGAGTTAAATAAGTTACAACAGAATTTTTGAATACAATAGTCAAATACAAGAATCTGAACACATCACTGGAATCAACTGAATATCTGAAAGGTGGATAGATAGCTGGATCTCCAAGCGAAGCTCCAACTCCAAAGGTGAGTCTCGAATACTGGTACACTCAGTCTGACCCGAGCGTAAAGGAAAACACAAAACACTCGAGTCAGGATTAACATTTTTATATCAATAAATCCAACTCAAGTGAATAACAACTGAAATACAGTAACTTAAAGGATGTTTGAATATCCATCCTCTAAGGATCCGTTAAACTATCTACTATGTAGTTATATACGCTGAATAGATAAAGTCTGTCGGTAATATAAAATATCAAAATAGTGTTAAGGCGTTACCATTATCCCCCTTAACACATTTATATATATGTCATAGTCTATACAGCACTGTAAACTCCACCGTAAACTAGTGGGCTATCAGGGAGTACTCCATAGGTATAACACAAAACAAATTCGTAGTGGTCGCGTAAATAGGGATACAAGTATGACAAGGCATATGAGACAACACCCAAGGTAGTGAAACTACCGTTTGCCTGCTCCGGACTGGTGAAAACGCATCGCCGCAACGATCGCAACACCACGAAACAACACTCCCAAAAGTACGAGGGTGCACCAATCAATAACAAGTAATGAGTAGTATTCGAAGAAGTGTGTTCGCTCGAGGTGGCTAACCCCATTTGGCCCGGCACGGCTTCTGTTTTAGTCATTTCCAATTTGACACAAGTGTCAAGGCTATCCATTATCGTTCTCTTTCTTCAGTCATCACGTACATCATTCCAACCACTTCATTCTGGATCATCACTCCGCGTATAGTTATTAAAGTGGTTTTCGGTTTAGACAGAGAGTATGTCCATAACCGATTCCGGTTTCTTTAATAACTTTCGTAATTATTACACCGATTGGTCGTCAATATATTTCAAAATCAAATCAGATTCAATTTCAATTTCAATTCGTAAACCAACATTTCATTTGTCCTTCTAAGTCAATTTTCAAAATTTACATTTCAAAACTTCCAAATTTCCATTTCAAAATCTTATAATTCAATTTCAATTTTTATTTAAACAATTCAAATATTGATTCAATTCATATATAAATTTCATTCCGTAATCATTTAAATAAATAAATTTAACACTCAAATCAATTTCAATTTCATTTATCGATTTCATTCAATATTCGTTAAGTTAAATTATTATTCAAAACGATTTCAATTAAATTATCAATTCATTAAATCAATTACTTAAGTTCAACTTCATTATATCAACTTACAAATTGAATTCAATTAACTTCGTCAATCGAGTTTTTTAAATTACAAGTCTTATATTTATTCCATAAATCCCATTCTATTTCTTGTTAAAGAAATTCAATCTCACTTATTTCTTTACTTAGTTCCAAATTTCAAATAAAAATAAAGAAACTAAATTTCACATATTCAAGAAGTTCAATTTCAATTATTAACTTACTTATATAATTTTCAAACTTAATAAATAAAGGAACCCAAATTTTATTTATTAACGAAGTTCAAATTCACTTATTCAAGAGTTCAATTTCTCTTATCAAAGAATTCAAATTTATTTAATTATCAATTAGTTCATTCGATTATTAGGTAATCTCAAAACTTAATTATAGGATAATTTCAAAACTTAATAATCTCAAACTAAATTATTAAATAGTTTCCAACTTAATTGTTAAATAATTTCAAACTTAATTATTAATAATTCCAACTTAATTATTAAAGAATAAATTTATAAATACGTTCTTTCAATCAATTACTACGTTAATATTTTGTTTCAAATTTCAAATATTCATATTTCTTTCATTAAAATTTTAAATTCCAATACTATTTCAAAACCTTATTATTATTCAAATAAAATCTTTATTTTATTTTTAAAATCCACTTATTGACCAATCGGGTTTATTTAATTCTCTATCCAAGGTCAAGTTCATTTGGGTATTTATCATTTCAACCCGATTTCATTCCAAATCAAAAATCAAAAAATAGCAAAGGGAATTTGCAGTGTGATAACTGGGATGGTGTCAAAGTAAATAAACAAATAATAGCAAACATCAATAACAATCCAATAAATTTATTCAAATAATCCCGAAATAATCGTATTAATTCGCATTGTTATTTGTGCGAGTTAATATAATTATTTCTAAAATCTACACTATCATTTCATGTAAACTAAAGATTATTGCACTAATTATTCATACGGTTCTTCACTTTGTCATTCATTATGCAATTTTATACTACGTAAATTTATACAGCATACATTCAATGGTTAAAGGTGTAGATAACACTATTTCTACGTATCAATTTATTTAACATTTAAAGAGGGTCATATTATACAAATTTAACCGATCAAATTCAACATTTAACTATCCTATATCAAATTCAATTCCATACTATTTATCACTTTAACATTCACAATTTAACGTTCAATGTCAACATCAAACAATCAATCATTTATCAACCAAACTGGATTATCATTGTATAAATAACAGATAAATGTGTCAGATGTTACATGTGAACTGATATAGGTAATAGCATATATAGCAGTGTAAATAAGTAACAGCAGCATATTTCAATTGTCGTTTCAATTGAAATAAAATTTAATAAATAAAAGAACATTAATTGTGAGTGATTGCTCACCTTTCAAGGCTAGAGAGAATAGGAGATGACACAGATATGCACACTGATACAACCACTGAAATTTGAGTTACGAATCCAAACATGAATTCCAAATCAAAGCTAGATTGGCACGAATTCGATGATCAAGGCTGATAATAGAAATAGACGAAATAAATCAGAATATGCTTGATATAGACTGAAATTATATATATATATATAAATTTATTATATTATCTTCTTAAATCATTATTAAATTAAAGTACATATGAAAATTTGTATATATACATATATTCTAGAATCAATACTGTATTTTTAAAACACATATTTTTTAAAGTCAAATCCACAAGCAAAATCATATCATGGGGTCAAAATATAAACAGTATACTTATATACTTATCACATATCAACATTTTACAACATATATACGTATATAACTATTATCAACTATCAACTATATAAATCATATAATACTTAACACATATATACACATATACAACTTAATATAAAAATATACACAGTTCATAAATTTATTTGCAAATAGCCTTACTGCCTGTGCTTATAGAGACTATACACCAATATACCCTTATACAAACAGATCATACAAACAATGAATACATTAAATACACTTCTACATATTATACACAGCCACATGCTATGAAATACTTAGTTATATACTACACGTCCTACAACATGATTTAGATAAAAATATACATAAACTTTATAAACATATATATATATATATATATATATATATAACCATTATATTATTATTTTATGCGTTTCTGCAGTTTACATCAATTATTCAATTTCATACAACATAAATTCAAATGGTTCAAGGGTGATTAACCATTCTACGTGTCAAATAATTAAACATACATGCCAACTTGGAAAACAACAAAACTTGTATATAATATGATATAACATAGATGTATAGCCAGATAACAAAAATCAAATCTGTAAACAATATAAATACATAACTTGCGGCAAAGTTTTACAAAAACCAAAACACATTTCATATACAACCACTGTTAAATCCCAAACTTTGAAATCGACGAACGTACATATTTTTATAAAAGCCAATACTATAAACTAATGCAAACAAACCTTGTTCAAATATTTATTAAACAATATGTATATAATGTATAAGTGATAAACAATAGACCAAGAATTCAGTTTATATTATACTTGAAAACGAATATGGATATATCTCACAAACAACAATACAAGTTAAATACGTACACTTTATATGTACCAATTTATACCAACTTATATACTTATATGATATTACCCTATATCACGCATATACTATTGTCGCAACTTAATATTCTTTACATAAAATTTTCTAACATCTAAACACAAAATATATGAATACCCTGCACTTTATACTCACGGTACCCATAGTACTCTAATATCTTACATATATAAAGACTAAATAAGAATATGGTTTGGAAAACCCTTATGCACGTAACAACTGCAAAGCTTGTAATCCTATATGTATAATACATATAACCCATATATACAACAAAGTATACTTAATGAACAAATTCATTAACACTCAACCACTCCTCAAAACAAAACAAAATCAAGTAACGCATAATTATACATACTCATAGGTGATATATATAAGAGATACAAATAAAATAAAATAAAATAAAATCAAGTGAATATACCTGCAACTGATATGCGACTCAACTATATGAGGTACGGTTTACAAGCTAATGGAGAGGAAAGGATCTAGTGCTCATGGATCGGAGGTTATTCAGTCGAGTTGGGTAGGGTCAACGTGGCCGCGGAAGGAGGACGCAAGGGTGGTGAAACGCAGCTCGGTGGTGGGGTGAAGGGGTGTGGATGCGGCCGACTATGTCGAGAGAGCACAGGACTTCGACTGTCGTTGGCGAAGGAAGAGGGGAGAGTGGGTGGCCGATGGTTGATGGCGGACATTGGGTGCGTTCGGTTATAAATGGGTTTGGAGAAAAAAAATTTGGAATATGAGAACCTGGAGATGGAAGGGAAGCTTTTACGTGCGGAAAGAAAATGAAGGAGGACAATGCTACAGGAATGTAAATGAAATTTTATACATTGCACAATATTTCTCACATAAAACAATGAACAAAAGAAAAAGTAGGAACCGGTGGAATGGCAAGAGGTTGATATTAATATCCGGGAATTTTAAAGATATGTGGCTGTTAGTATTTATGTAGCAGATAAATGAAATGGTAGGAACCCAAAAGTCAAATTGCAGAACCGGTACGGAAATCATTTTACGGATTTCGCTGTCTTTCGGACTTCAAAACACACAAATGAATATTCGTAAATATCAACACGACGGGACGATCAAAATGGTATAAAGATATCAGTGGTAAGATCGAATTATAAAAATTCGAATTTTCTACCAACGGAAAATGCAAGAAAAACACAGAAAAAATACGATCGACGGAGCTAAAGATGTCCGAATTTGGAAAAACGAAAAATAGCGTTTGCTCAGAAGATGGTTTAGAATTTTTCTATATAAAAATATTTAGGTTCCGAAATTTTTTATTTTCATTGCTTTTTAACTGATTAAATTGAAGTAAATTTACGCACGAAATAAACTTTCATATTTTCGAACGAAAATTTACCAGTTGCTATGTTTAACTAGACGCATTTCAAATTACAAATTTATATTTCAAAATTTTATCGTTTAAAATTCCACAAAATTTCAGTTAAATTCGTTACTAAAACCGTTAAAATTTACTGGTCGTTACATTCTCCCCCACTCAAAACTTTTCGTCCTCGAAAAGGAAGGAGGTAGGAGAATAAAAATAATTAAAAAGATAATAGACTTGAATTACATAAATAAAAAATTTATTTACCATATAAATTTCAATTTAAATATATTTATATTCAACAATTGGTCTTTAAATTCAAGGTTTCTATTAAATTGATTTAATTTCACATTTTTTTTCGTTAAGTACAAAAGTTTCTTTCAAATGAAATTAAATTTATACTCAATTAATTCAAGATACTCCCTTAAGTTGATTTAATTCAATTTATTAACTTTCAAAACAAATTTTCTTCTATTGATCACACCTATTATTTATTTAACTTATTATTCTATTTATCTCCATAAACATTTTATAATTAAAATTTTAAGTGAATAACATTTATTATACGCACTCATATTTTATTTATAAAGATATTTATATTGTGTACAATCCGATTTCTAAATTAACAATTTCAACGATCATAAATTAGAATAGTCATTTATTAAAATTATACTTTATTCAACAAATTTTTATTCTTCTTTTATTCCAAATTATTATTAAATTTTATTCTATTTAATATATCCTATCACATATATATTAAGTATGTTTACATTTATTATAACCACTCAAATTTATTTAGAGATAAATAAATATATATTATATATCAAATCGAATTTAAATCATACATCAATATATATTACAAGTCAAACCATACTTTAAGAAATTCAAATCAATTTATTTAAAAAAATCAGTTTATATTGTATATTATCCAATTACATATTCAACCTTTGAATAACTTAGGTATGTTGTATTAGAATGAAATCGGGTATTATACAAATAAAGTTCTCCAATTCAATTAGCTTAAGTTTAAATGTTTGTTCAGAATTCTGGCTTCATTTAATAATTGAAAACATACTTTAAGAAAAATTAAGAATTAAATTTCCGATTAAGTTCAAAAATTTAGAGATAATTATGTATATACTATATATATCAAATCAAATTAAATTTAAAATAATATACCTATATATATATATATAAGTCAGATCATACTTAAGAAATTTAAATCGATTTAATTTCTAAAACAAAACTGTAGCAAAACTACGAATTTGTCTCTCCACTTCGAAACTCGAAAATGAATATCGATGATGCGGCCGTCATCACCGAAATTATTTTCCAGCGACAAAGAGAAAGCACTAATTTAATCATTTAAAATTCTTTGAATACCATTTCTATTCGAAAATATTTTAAATAGTATACATTTTGAAACTTTAGAACCGTAGTTCGAAATTATTGAAAATTAAATTCTCCAATTCTAATTTAAATTCACTTCAAATTCCAAATCAATTTATAACTAAGTTCTTTAAATTCATTTATTTATATTATGCAATAGTCAATGGTTTACAAAACAATAAATGAAGATCATTTTTTCACATTTCGGACAACAGATTTATTAACATTTTAATTTCAGAAAAATTCATACTTATATATAATAAAATCATTCAATATTATTTTATTTACTAAACTTGAGACAATATTGTGTCAGTTTGCTCTGCTCAAGTGTTTTGGAAATCCTATCGATAGCGTTGATCAGACAAATCGATCGGAAACCCAAATCAACATCAACAACTCAAAAAACACAATATATTTAAAACATTTTTAACATTAATTTACAAATACACTTCCTTGCTCGACGATACAAGGATGGATTTTAAAATAAGTATAGAGATTTAAATTTGATGGAAATCAAATCAAAGAAAATTTTGATTCGATAATAAGTTCGAAACAAAAGATAAGATAATTCAATTAACAGAATCGGGAGATGGATGAGCTTATTTAACTTACGGGCAACCTTAACCGGGTCGACCGTGACTTCAAAAATAAGATCGATGCTGAATTCCGACTTAAATCAACATTCGAACTTAAGAATAAAATTTAGGTATAGCAGGGAATATATAGCATCGAAAACCGAGGATACAGAAATCTCCGGTAAATCGATGTCTATTGTAAAGGAGTTTCATCCATTTACAAATAATTCGAAGATTGGCGAGACCGCCAATTTATTATAAAAATCATTCGAAGTGGAGTTATGGGATACTCCAGAATCGAAAGAAGACGAATAGTGAGGGACACGAATGAATTTTGGAACCGCAGGGAACGTTCCAAAATTCAAAGGAACTGAGTCAAAAAGGAAGAGATTTAACTCGAATGAGAGTGATTCTGTAAATACATTTACCATATATGCTAAGTTTTGCCTAGAGCTACCAAAGCACTGATACCAAATGTAATGACCTGTTATTTTGGACTATTCGCATCCGCACATGTCGGACTTGAATAATTCAAAATATCGAATTGTTAATTTAAATTTGGCAAAACTCAGATATACAGTAAATAAATAATCACAGAATCACGGACACAGAGTAATAATATGCAGCGGAAGCAAAAGATAGTAGTTCATGAAGCTACTATATATATATATATATATATATATATATATATATATATATATATATATAACAGAGTTAAATAAGTTACAACAGAAGTTTTGAATACAATAGTCAAATACAAGAATCTAAATACATCACTGAAATCAACTGAATATCTGAAAGCTGGATAGATAGCTGGATCTCCAGGCGAAGCTCCAACTCCAAAGGTGAGTCTCGAATACCGGTACACTCAGTCTGACCCGAGCGTAAAGGAAAACACAAAACACTCGAGTCAGGATTAACATTCTTATATCAATAAATCCAACTCAAGTGAATAACAACTGAAATACAGTAACTCAAAGGATGTTGGAATATCCATCCTCTAAGGATCCGTTAAACTATCTACTATGTAGTAATATACGCTAAATAGATAAAGTCTATCGGTAATATAAAATATCAAAATAGTGTTAAGGCGTTACCATTATCCACCTTAACACATTTATATATATGTCATAGTCTATATAGCACCGTAAACTAGTGGGCTATCAGGGAGTACTCCATAGGTATAACACAAAACAAATTCGTAGTGGTCGCGTAAATAGGGATACAGGTATGACAAGGCACATGAGGCAATACCCAAGGTAGTGAAACTACCGTTTGCCTGATCCGGACTGGTGAAAACGCATCGCCGCAACGATCGCAACACCGCGAAACAACACTCCCAAAAGTACGAGGGTGCACCAATCAATAGCAAGTAATGAGTAGTATTCGAAGAAGTGTGTTCGCTCGAGGTGGCTAACCCCATTTGGCCCGGCACGGCTCCTGTTTTAGTTATTTCTAATTTGACACAAGTTTCAAGGCTATCCATTATCGTTCTCTTTCTTCAGTCATCACGTACATCATTCCAACCACTTCATTCTGGATCATCACTCCGCGTATAGTTATTAAAGTGGTTTTCGGTTTAGACAGAGAGTATATCCATAACCGATTCCGGTTTCTTTAATAACTTTCGTAATTATTACACCGATTGGTCGTCAATATATTTCAAAATCAAATCAGATTCAATTTCAATTTCAATTCGTAAACCAACATTTCATTTGTCCTTCTAAGTCAATTTCCAAAATTTACGTTTCAAAACTTCCAAATTTCCATTTCAAAATCTTATAATTCAATTTTAAATTTTATTTAAACAATTCAAATATTGATTCACTTCATATATAAATTTCATTCCGTAATCATTCAAATAAATAAATTTAACACTCAAATCAATTTCAATTTCATTTATCGATTTCATTCAATATTCATTAAGTTAAATTATTATTCAAAACGATTTCAATTAAATTATCAACTCATTAAATCAATTACTTAAGTTCAACTTCATTATATCAACTTACAAATTGAATTCAATTAACTTCGTCAATCGAGTTCTTTAAATTACAAGTCTTATATTTATTCCAATAAATCCCATTCTATTTCTTGTTAAAGAAATTCAATCTCACTTATTTCTTTACTTAGTTCCAAATTTCAAACAAAAATAAAGAAACTAAATTTCACATATTCAAGAAGTTCAATTTCAATTATTAACTTACTTATATAATTTTCGAACTTAATAAATAAAGGAACCCAAATTTTATTTATTAACGAAGTTCAAATTCACTTATTCAAGAGTTCAATTTCTCTTATCAAAGAATTCAAATTTATTTAATTATCAATTAATTCAATCTTATTCGATTATTAAGTAATCTCAAAACTTAATTATAGGATAATTTCAAAACTTAATAATCTCAAACTAAATTATTAAATAGTTTCCAACTTAATTATTAAATAATTTCAAACTTAATTATTAATAATTCCAACTTAATTATTAAAGAATAAAATTTTAAATACGTCCTTTCAATCAATTACTGCGTTAATATTTTGTTTCAAATTTTAAATATTCACATTTCTTTCATTAAAATTTTAAATTCCAGTACTATTTCAAAACCTTATTATTATTCAAATAAAATCTTTATTTTATTTTTAAAATCCAGTTATTGACCAATCGGGTTTATTTAATTCTCTATCCTAGGTCAAGTTCATTTGGGTATTTATCATTTCAACCCGATTTCATTCCAATTCAAAAATCAAAAATAGCAAAGGGAACTTGCAGTGTGATAACTGGGATGATGTCAAAGTAAATAAACAAGCAATAGCAAACATCAATAACAATCCAATAAATTTATTCAAATAATCCCGAAATAATCGTATTAATTCGCATTGTTATTTGTGCGAGTTAATATAATTATTTCTAAAATCTACACTATCATTTCATGTAAACTAAAGATTATTTCACTAATTATTCATACGGTTCTTCATTTGTCATTCATTATGCAATTTTATACTACGTAAATTTATACAGCATACATTCAATGGTTAAATGTGTAGATAACACTATTTCTACGTATCAATTTATTTAACATTTAAAGAGGGTCATATTATACAAATTTAACCGATCAAATTCAACATTTAACTATCCTATATCAAATTCAATTCCATACTATTTATCACTTTAACATTCACAATTTAACGTTCAATGTCAACATCAAACAATCAATCATTTATCAACCAAACTGGATTATCATTGTATAAATAACAGATAAAGGTGTCAGATGTTACATGTGAACTGATATAGGTAATAGCATATATAGCAGTGTAAATAACTAACAACAGCATATTTCAATTGTCGTTTCAATTGAAATCCAATTTAATAAATAGAAGAACATTAATCGTGAGTGAATTGCTTACCTTCGAGGCTAGAGAGAATAGGAGATGACACGGATATGCACACTGATACAACCACTAAAATTTGAGTTACGAATCCAAACATGAATTCCAAATCAAAGCTAGATTGGCACGAATTCGATGATCAAGGCTGATAATAGAAATAGACGAAATAAATCAGAATATGCTTGATATAGATTGAAATTAGATATATATATATATATATATATATATAAATTTATTATATTATCTTCTTAAATCATTATTAAATTAAAGTACATATGAAAATCTATATATATACATATATTCTGAAATCAATACTATATTTTTAAAACACATATTTTTTTAATTCAAATCCACAAGCAAAATCATATCATAGGGTCAAAATATAAACAGTATACTTATATACTTATCACATATCAACATTTTACAACATATATACGTATATAACTATTATCAACTATCAACTATATAAATCATATAATACTTAACACATATATACTACATATACAACTTAATATAAAAATATACACAGTTCATAAATTTATTTGCAAATAGCCTTACTGCCTGTGCTTATAGAGACTATACACCAATATACCCTTATACAAACAGATCATACAAACAATGAATACATTAAATACACTTCTACATATTATACACAGCCACATGCTATGAAATAGTTAGTTATATACTACACGTTCTACAACATGATTTAGATAAAAATATACATAAACTTTATAAACATATTATATATATATATATATATATATAAACCATTATATTATTATTTTATGCGGTTCTGCAGTTTACATCAATTATTCAATTTCATACAACATAAATTCTAATGGTTCAAGGGTGATTAACCATTCTACGTGTCAAATAATTAAACATACATGCCAACTTGGAAAACAACAAAACTTATATATAATATGATATAACATAGATGTATAGCCAGATAACAAAAATCAAATTAAACAATATAAATACATAACTTGCTGCAAACTTTTACAAAAACCAAAACACATTTCATATACAACCACTGTTAAATCCCAAACTTTGAAATCGACGAACGTACATATTTTTATAAAAGCCAATACTATAAACTAATGCAAACAAACCTTGTTCAAATATTTATTAAACAATATGTATATAATGTATAAGTGATAAACAATAGACCAAGAATTCAGTTTATATTATACTTGAAAACGAATATAGATATATCTCACAAACAACAATACAAGTTAAATATGTACACTTTATATATACCATTTTATACCAACTTATATACTTATATGATATTACCATATATCACGCATATACTACTGTCGCAACTTAATATTCTTTACATAAAATTTTCTAACATCTAAACACAAAATATATGAATACCCTGCACTTTATACTCACGGTACCCATAGTACTCTAATATCTTACATATATAAAGACTAAATAAGAATATGATTTGGAAAACCCTTATGCACGTAACAACTGCAAAGCTTGTAATCCTATATGTATAATACATATAACCCATATATACAGCAAAGTATACTTAATAAACAAATTCATTAACACTGAACCACTCCTCAAAACAAAACAAAATCAAGTAACGCATAATTATACATACTCATAGGTGATATATATATGAGATATAAATAAAATAAAATAAATAAAATAAAAAAAATCAAGTGAATATACCTGCAACTGATATGCGACTCAACTATATGAGGTACGGTTTACAAGCTAATGGAGAGGAACAGATCTAGTGCTCATGGATCGGAGGTTGTTCAGTCGAGTTGGGTAGGGTCAGCGTGGCCGCGGAAGGAGGACGCTAGGGTGGTGAAACGCAGCTCGGTGGTGGGGTGAAGGGGTGTGGATGCGGTCGACCATGTCGAGTGAGCACAGGACTTCGACTGTCGTTGGTGAAGGAAGAGGGGAGAGTGGGTGACCGATGGTTGATGGCGGACATTGGGTGCGTTCGGTTATAAATGGGTTTGGAGAAAAAAAATTGGAATATGAGAACCTGGAGATGGAAGGGAAGCTTTTACGTGCAGAAAGAAAATGAAGGAGGACAATGCTACAGGAATGTAAATGAAATTCTATATATTGCACAATATTTCTCACATAAAACAATGAACAAAAGAAAAAGTAGAAACCGGTGAAATGAAAAGAGGTTGATATTAATATCCGAGAATTTTAAAGGTATGTGGCTGTTAGAATTTACGTAGCAAATAAATGAAATGGTAGGAACCCAAAAGTCAAATTGCAGAACCGGTACGGAAATCATTTTACGGATTTCGCTGTCTTTCGGACTTTAAAACACACAAATGAATATATTGTAAATATCAACACGAAGGGACAATCAAAATGGTATAAAGATATCAGTGGTAAGATCGAATTATAAAAATTCGAATTTTCTACCAGCGGAAAATGCAAGAAAAACACAGAAAAATAAGATCGACGGAGCTAAAGATGTCCGAATTTGAAAAAACGAAAAATAACTTTTGCTCAGAAGATGCTTTAGAATTTTTATATGTAAAAATATTTAGGTTCCGAAATTTTTTATTTTCATTGATTTTTAACTGATTAAATTGAAGTAAATTTACGCACGAAATAAACTTTCATATTTTCGGACGAAAATTTACCAGTTGCTATGCTTAACTAGACGTATTTCAAATATCAAATTTATATTTCAAAATTTTATCGTTTAAAATTCCACAAAATTTCAGTTAAATTCGTTACTAAAACCGTTAAAATTTATGGGTCGTTACAGAACCACTGAGCAACCGAAGTCCTGAATTGCCAAGGCATTGAAGAATTCAATCGACAAGAAGATAAAGGCGAACGCTCATCAATCGAGGACAAAATCGAAGGCTTCTAGGATGGAATCCTAAAAAAAATGGGATTAATTTTTGGAACGAAGAAAGCAAATGAGATAACTTATTTGAAGACCGCTTTGTTTAAATTGGGCCGACCTCTTTGTTATTAAATAGCTATATTATAATTTTGGGTTTCGTATTTTATATTGTAATTAAAACTCTAGTTTTAACTAAAATTGAACTATAGTGTGCAGTTCGGAAAATTCTCAACTCGAGGATAAAGCTGAAGCTGGGTTCTAGGCTTAGAATTAAAAATATGATGAATTTTTTTTAGAGACTAGAGATGCATAGGATATAGTTGAAGCTGGTTATAGTCTGGCTACGGTAAATATAGATAGTCATGAAGTTCCTAAGCAAATGATGAGTGTGATGAAAATGAACTTAGTCTATATCGGTCACATGCTAAAGCTATGAATTCTATTATCCATGCCTTAGATAAAATTGAATACAAGTGTGTTTCTCATTGTGTGATTGCACAGGAATTTTCCATATGCTTGAGATGACTCATTGAGGTACATCGCAAGTCAAGGAATCTCATCTAGCTATATATAGCAATAAATACAAGAATTTCATAATAACGAAAGATGAAAACATAAAGGAGTTATATGAATGATTTTAAAATATAGTGTTCAAATCCAAAACTCTAGAAAAAGCTTACACATAGTTGGAGATGGTTCGAAAAATTCTGAGAAACCTCCCGAGATGTTTTGAAGCAAAGGTGACAACAACACATGAACTCAAAGTGTAACGACCTGCAAATTTATCACTTTGAAAAATTATATTTATTTTTCAAATTATTCGAATAAAAGGAAGATAGTACAAATTATATCGATTTGAGTGATAAGAAATAATAATAATCTTATTTTGAATAGATATTTACATAAATATTTTCCTCAGGGTTTGAATCGATAAAACGTCCGAACTGTTTTATCATAACCAGCTCTATAACCGTAAAACGTCGCACATGGAGCTGGACACATACACTTCTTTTTTTAGTTGAACAATTATTGTAAATGACGATAATTCTTTTTTAATAGTTATAAAGTGATAATAAATTATTTGTAATAATGTTACGAAGATATGTACTTGATTTGAAAAGATCAGAAAAATCGGTATTGCGTTATCGGTATAATAACAATTATTGTAAATAATTGTTAATATTAATTTAAATGGTTTTAAAATTCAAATATGATCGTTTTAATTAATTTAAAATGATTAGAAATTTATTTTCAAATTTTGTTTACATACATACATACATATGTAATTTAATGTATAAGTGAAAATGTGACCGTGAATCGGTTCTCCAATTGGCAGCGGTTATCGAATGGAAGTTGTTCGGAGTCAATGCAACATTGTTTACGTGTCACGTACACATATATAACACATAAATACACACCCTAACATATACATATAGCTATATATGTATACATAACACATACATTATGTATATAAAGTTAAAAATATATAAGATGTCCTATTTTCTTCTCGTTAAAGCATACATAAGTCAACCAAGTACATGACACATCACCTTGTCTATGCATAAAGTGACCTTGAACTGTGTTAGGAGGTGGAGGAGGGAGGTAGGGTGGTGGCTACATGATGAGAATGAATATACATATAAGATACACACACACACACACACACATATAACATACTTACATATATGTGACAAACATCTAAGTAAATTTCATCTTTAAGCAAGTATAAGTCAACACAAGGACAAACCATCATCATAACACATAGAGGAAGGGGCAACGTGTAGAATATGATGGGAATGATGGAGGTGAAGTAAGGCACATGGGTGATGGAGGAAGGTGAAGTGATGTAGGATATTTTGCAAAATTTTGGCTATAAATACATGCATACATTCGTTCACATTTTCACAACAGTTTCCATCTTCTTCTTCCTACTTTTCAAGTTCTAATGGCCTCTTTAATGGCCTCCTCCTCTAAACAAAATAGTTAGCAAAAATTATGGAAAAATATTAGTAAATTAATATTCACATGTATATGTTATCAAATCCACTTCAAACAAAGACAAATCTCATCCTCTCCACCTTAAAAGACTACGGCCATTAAACATCACCACCACGTCGAGCCCTTCCACCTCTTTCAAGCTTGGCCGTGAATATCTAAGGATCTTAGGATCAATTCCATAAGCTCCGGTGCGATGGTAGCAGAGCTATAGTTGATTTAAGGTTAGATTGTTCGAATCTAAGAAGAGAAACTCTTACTTATATTATATTCTTGGATGATGATATGATGTTTTCAATGGATGTTTAATACGCTTTGATCATCAAGTTTGGTTGTTTAATGTTGTTTTTGAATATACATGCAAGTCATGGATACAGATGACGATAAGCATAAAGGAAATAACTTTCCTCTATTTTAATAAATTGGTATATATAGGAAGTTAAACCTCTTTAAAAAGGTTTAAAAATGAGTTTTAATTGTTTTATAAACATATGAAAGTGTTTTGGTGAAGTTTGAAAAGCAACTGAAAATTTAGTCAAAAATAAGCGCGTCGCGTAACGGCAATTCGTGATTTCACGCCATAAAAGTCAAGCGAGTATATAATATGGAATTTAGCTCCAAAATCTTCAAAATAAGAATTTTATGAACTATTATATCCATAGTTTCCAACAAAGAAAGAAAATCTAGATTTCGACGAGTAGATTTTGAAGTATGAGCAAAATAATTTTTTGGAAAAAATCGCGGTTTTGTAGTTCGAAATCCATAAAATGATTTCTTTGAAAATGATATTTAATTTTTTTAAAAAAATAAGAAATAAATTCTAAAAAGCTATATAAATGTTTTAAAAGTGATATGAGTTATAAAAATGAATTTTCAAACGATAAAAGCCATTTTGATCAATCTAAGCTTAAAACGCACTTTCCGCAACATTTTTCCGTAGCACTTTTCTGTAACTTTTAAATTTTAGTTTTAACTCAACGATTCTTTTCCACATATTTTATAAATGTTATAAAATGGATAATTGACTGTTTTAATAATGATTTAGGGTTTTTATAAGATTATTTAAAAGAGGTTAAATGAACGATTTAAAGAAAAGCCATTACGAATGAAGTGATTTTATCTTGGCTCTAAAGTCGACAAGTAGACTGGATTTTTCTATTCGTGAGGTCTAGATGTGAGGTGCTTAAATAAAAAAAGATGTCTAGGAGTAGCCAGTGCCTTGGCTCACCTGGCCTCTTCCCTGAGCGAGGGATAGATAAGGTCGAAATGTCAGAAACAAGTTAAGTACAAAAAGAATTAGAATTTTCAAATTTAAATTTAACACAACTTTGATTGTATAGAGATAATCTTCTTATACTTAGTGTTAAAGCTCGAAGAGGTAACTTGTACTATTCATGGAATTTAAATGGTGATTTTGTCGTTATTCCGCTTATAGTATTTTTTGAATACGGGAATTGATATTGAGTAGAATTAGATGATTTCTATAGATTCTGCTCACTTAATATTTACTGGTTTTGGATTAACATCCTAGATAACATGGTTTTAAGCAAACAAAATAATGAGTTTTGAATTAAGAAACCTTTGTGAAAATTTAAATGAAATATTTTGAAATTGTTTTCCTAAGGGAAAATTGAAATGATTTCTAATTTATTCCCAGTTCAAAAGGGGTTTAAAATAATCCAACGATTTGATAAGAGAGGTTTAATGATTCTGTATATATTGGAAAGAATGTTTTAAAAATATATATCTTCAAAAGATATTTTGATAAAAAGAACTTAATCAATTTAAGAACGATTTCCTTTTCACGAAACATCTTTTTTTATCGATGATTGGATTGTAGGAACTGGGGATGGATTTGGGTAACTCCTATCTGAATACCACTTCGAATCAATTTATGTATTCAAAGTGAAGACATGGATATGCTATTTGGATTTTCATAATGAAGGACTGTTTGTTGATCATTTTGGATAAACTCCCAATAGACATATAGTAGCAGTAATCTCTTCGTTATGGAATATCAATGCAAAGACTAATCGCAAGTAATCCTAGGGGTAATTCCCGACAAAATGTGGTAGGAGAGTACCTTTGGTTTGTCATATTCCAGGACAAATTGTATAGACGAATATTAGATGTTGCATTTCTGGTTACATAAAATGATCTAAATAAACATTATCTGTTTGGTGGCGGAGAAGGCAACTTCTTTTAGCTTAACACTCTTTCATGAGACGTACGAGCTAAGAAGTTATACATTTATAAAAATCAGCTGTGTGATTATGGAATGACAATATGGCATTCAAAGAGGAAAGATGATGTACTATGTGAAAGGTAATCATTACCTCAAGCCTCACACCCGAAAATGGTCAAAAAAAGGTTGATGCAACGGTTCGCAACCATTAGGGTATGATCATCCCCTTATATATACATTTATTCCTACTATGACGTCGGGTAATAAATTAATGTGGTGTATGCGAAGAGAGCTCTCAGATAGGTCGGTAATAACCGGGGTGATGACATATTCGGTACTATCTAGGAAGAGGTTGGTCGGTCTTGTTTTGATAGAGGACCATAAGCCGGGCCTCAATACATTCTTCTAGAGATGTACTATAGGAAGGCAGTCCCTTGACTTGGTCATTTTTATGGAAGTACATTCTCCAATAAGTGCATGCCATTTTGTTTGTAGAACCCGCATTTGTGGCTTGTACGTTGGAATTTAATCAGTGTAACAATTTCGGCTTAGATTCATAAGTTTACTTGCAAATTTTTTCAACGAAATGTCAATAAAAATAATATCCCTTATTTTTATGCAATAAAGATTTAGTTATCATAAGGTAAAACTTGTTTCATGTTTATGTGCAGCTTGGACTTATGAGATACCTTTTTGTTTTGTAAAAGGATATTTTTTAGTTCTCACACCAGTCCCATGATTGATCCAAATTTATTTTCCTTTCCCTTAAACTCTGGGTGCCCTAATTTTTTTCGGCAACCTAGTAGTAAGGTTTAGATAGAAGAAATATGGTTGGATCTCGAAGCATAAAGTTAGAAGATTCTTCTGAGATTGTTAACTGTTTCGTGTAATATTGTTTTCCGCATTTACAAGGACAAAAATTTATAATTGTCCATGTTTAACTCTAATAAATGTATTTTAATTTCCATTGTAAAGGTTATCTTGAAATAATATATAAATTATTCCATCATGTGAGATTCTGCTCTGTCTTTATTTTCTTTCTTACCTTTATCGTCCGCCTTTTCATTTAATTTGAGTTAGCCATGTGCAGTTTATTATCAAATCAAAGGGTACAAAAAAGGGTATTAGAGTGTAAGGTTAAGTGAGAAACTTGGTTTTGGTGGGGTAAAGTCTCATCAGATATAGGTTTAGTATACTATAAGATGAGTAACTCATTAGAGACAGGGTTAGTAACACCCGAGGATGAGATTGAGAGTATTAGGATGCGTAACTCATTAGAGACAGGGTTAGTATGTAACGTTCCGACTTTTCGACGCTCGAAAACTGACATCAATACGTCCACTGTATCAACTGCCGAGCAATCGAATGCCCGAAAACCATACCGTTATGGTTAAAGAAGAAGAAAGACATAGAAGAAGAGAGAAAAAGATAGAACAGAACAATATCAGAATCTCACAATCGCAGCGGAATAACATATAATAGATAAATGAATAATCTTTAAACAAAAGAACTATATCAGTTATTATATTACATCATATTACATTACATTACATCATCAGAGTGTACAACAATAAACAACAACAAACAGCGGAAAAGAAATACTATATACTAGTGAATATGCCATGCCATCCAGCTTGCCTCCAGCAACTCCTGAATTCCAGAATATCCTGATAACCTGACTCTAGACTGCCCGTGTGGAAATTGGTGGGCACCCAGAGTTTAGAAAGGAAAACAATAAACTTCAGGTCAGTCATGAGACTGGTGTGAGAACTTAAAACAGTTTATTTTTTTAAAACAAAGTACATGATAATTTTAAAATAGATTCGCAATGCTTTTTAGAAAATGAGACTACCATAAGGCCTCCCGCACACACACACAATGCAAACGCAGAATCGGAG
The DNA here is from genome assembly GCA_030765085.1 of Allium cepa. Lineage (NCBI taxonomy): Eukaryota > Viridiplantae > Streptophyta > Magnoliopsida > Asparagales > Amaryllidaceae > Allium > Allium cepa. The sequence continues at coordinate 99,240,526 of CM060946.1, read as the reverse complement.
GAGATTTCTCCTTATGATAGTCAAAGATGCTTGATACGCATTAAAAAGAAACATTTGATATTATTACTAGTGCATAGTGTAGGAAAAATCATTTCGAAAGTAAAGATATAAATCTTAGCCAGCATAGGCATTCCGCACTTATGCCTACTATAGCTACCATCCAACTAGTAGTGACCACCATAAGTGAATGATAGGTTCTACAACTAAAACCGTACACGATCATATTGTTTCTTTGGATTTCCAACAAATGGTCAGGCCAAGGAACTTCCCATTGCCACATGGGTACGCCTCAGGAAAGACGACCCGAGAACCTAACCGGATCTCTGCCAACACAAGGCCGGGTTACCTCTGCAAAAATAGGTAACTACTAATGCGCATATGCCATTCCTCGATCGTAACCGATCTATATCTGAGGATCCTCGATTCCAACAACCACAAAGCAATAAATTTGCAGCAATAACATAGGATAAGTATTTGAGCTCCATACCATGATACCACCTCTATCTAGAAGGAATGACATATACTAAGGGACGCTACTCCCTAGAACCTTGCCGCATCCTTCCTGTTTTGACCATTTTCGGGGTGTGAGGTCTGAAGAAGTCTCGTCCACAAAGCTACGCTTTATACAAAGCCATGCTTCGATCAACAAATGCTCAACAGCACTTCGTATGCCACATTACCAATTTGGGAATGTATCACTAGTAACCATCAACAACATAACCTCTAAGCTCATACGTCTCAGAGAAGGGTGTTAAGCTAAGAGAATAAATTCTCCACCACCAACAGAAATATATTTGATAGAAACCAGCTTTAAATCTCAAATTGTAACGAACGGAACCGAAGGCACTTCCAAAGAAGTCCTTACAATCCGAATATTCACTAATCACGTCCGGACTTCCCGTCACTAAGGGTGATAAAACCTCTATATCGGAGATCAACCGATGCAGAGTCATTCGACAGTAATTCTTCCATTTTCAAAAATATCCGGTCTTCAACACCGGTCACCAAATGCAATCCATAACGATGTATCACATATTCGGAATGGGTTATACGACCCAAAGGTCCTTTCCCGGCTAACCCGAATAGTGAGCGCTTATTCAAGAATAAGTGTAGCATTGAAATTCAAGCAATCACAACAAATACCTATTTAAAGGTAAATATTGATAGTCGGTTATTTAACTATCAATAGATATGCACAACATCACCAGATTCCAAATAATTTTCCAAATTATTTATTTTCCAAAATACCTTTACTAGATATATAATTTCCACACTTCAACCATTTGAAAACAATTTTCAAATCACTTTTCACCTTTACCACTTTTGAAAACAAATTTCAATCATTTTCCATATGCAGAAATACTTTCATTTCAAAATGGTTCATTTAAGCCAATTAAATAAATCCTTACCGATTTACTTTATATTTACGTTCCAAATCCGTAAATTTATTCCCACACTTCAAAAATAAATCAATATTTATTTTTAAACAAATTTCCCTTCCTTTTATAAATTCCATAGTGAATTTACAATTCCAGAATATCTATGAATATACGATTTCCAAATCGATTTTTAATATTCATTTTCAATTTATCTTAAAAAGATACAACCTCAAAACATTTCACTTCATATTAAAAAAATCATTTCCATACTTATTTAATAATAATAAGTAATTCACAATCCATTTATTTTCAATACTTGGAAAATATTCAATATACTTAAATCGAAATTAAGTATGTATTTCATTCTTTAAGGAAAACATCCTTTTAAACACATTTATTTGAGTCAAAACGAATGTTGCGTAAAACATCGTCACGACGACTCAAAATCACTAGTATAGAGATTCGAAATTAAAATAGATATATAAATCCCAATACTATATAAAACATTTCCTTTCGGAAATCATTTACTATAACAACACTGTTATAATCCACCATTTCCTTCTATTCCTCGAAAAACGTCTATTTCAACAATGAATGTTGAAATTTATGGTTTCGATGTTTAACACAATTTAATACATCGTTAAAACAATTAACTTCATTTGATAATATTCATTTTCCCTAATCATATCCATTTTATAAAAATAATATATTCACTGTCCAAAATCGTGAATATACTTCACTAACCAAATTCAATATTTCCTACACATTTTATTTCAAGGATAATTCGCTACCCGTAATCGCGAATATATCTCCTTTAATAACCTTCTATATTAAATTTATCAAATTCAATTGATTTCGGATTTATAAACAATGTTTATAAATTCCATTTCTATTTATAAAAACTTCAATTATAAAATCCCTTTTATAAATCAATTCAATTTATAACTCAACTTTATACCCAAAATCCGATTTATAAGTTAATTATTTATAAATCTTTTATTTTACAAAATCTATTCATTTCATAACTTCACAATAAATTTTATTCACTTGTGAAATCCATTTATACTTCATTTTAACACTTAATAAAACTCGTTTCACAATTCCTATATTTTTAATTTATAAATATTAACCTTAGAAATCTTTTATATAAACCGTTTATAATAATTCAAAAATCTCAATTTAAATAAACCAATCCTTTTAATAATTTACAAAACGTTATTTAAAACTTATATAACTCCAAAATCATACTTAAGTACTATTTTCCAAAAATATAACTTTTATAACAATAAAATTATAATGTTTATTTATTTTAACAATTCAAAATTTAATAAAATGTATACTTTCAAAAATCACTTTAAAATTCTTTTTAAAATCAAAATCATTATTTTAAAACTTCAAAAATTAATCCGATGATGCAACAGCACCAAATAGTCAATCACGACAACAAAGACATCATATATCAGTATATGATAGTCAACAAATATCATAATATCTGTAATCAAATAAATACTGGTAAGGAATCCAGTTGGATCCCTCCAACCTGTTTCCTTGCATCCACAGACATTAGCACAATACCAATTCCGTTCCAGTACGGAATATCGCGGTATATGGGTTCATAAAATATTATCCGCTATTATACGGTGCAATAGGGTCTCATCCGCTATATAATGCGGGAAATCAACTCCAAGTACATAAATAATACCAATTTCACTTTGTAGTGAAATATTCGCGGTATATGTTTTTAATAAATAACCTCCATTTACTAACGGCGTATAATGTCTATTTTAACAATCAATAGATAATAATTTATCATCCAGGCATACAATCAACAATTTTAAATCTAACTATTTAAATTTTAAATCGAAACTATTCGATTGAGTGAGAAGTTCTCACCTTGATTCCAATTTCGGTTTTAGCGTTTTATTTCGAATAAAATTAAATGTGCGTTTAATTTTACCCGAAATTTTCACTAGCGTCAAACGACTCCAATCCAGTTCCATTGCGTAGTGCTCGGCAAAACGAACCCGACGCAATTCGTTTCGTGCGTTTTCGACCTCGTATGAAAAAGTTATACACTTTTAAACGTCGCACAATTTAAAATATAAAATTTAATAACAAATTTATTATATTTTCTGAACCTAAACGATCAGGGCCGCACGTTCAAACCAGAAGATCACGACCGCTAAATTTCTTTCTCCTTCCAGCCTTCGTTCGAACGAAGGAACCCAACGCACAAACCCTAGTTGGCCGCACCCTACCCCGATGTCTTCCACTATGATCAGATGGTGCCACATCGCGCGCCTCCCCCTAAGTCACCACCGGCCAGAATCTGGATCCACTCGGTCAGCTGTAGCTCGCGAAAATCGAGAACGATCGTGGAGGCTTTACAGTGAAATTCCCATCGATCAGTTTCTCTAATCGCGATCATGACCGTTGGATAGCTAGTTCGCAATGTGCTCTACAATATTGTAGTTGGTGATTTCTTGTAATTGTTAACGGATTTGAAGAAATTTGAGGAAGAACGAAGAACAATTTGGGCCATTAATATTATCACTGGCGGCCGGTTGCCTAAAACCCTAGGCTTTTTCTTTTGCAAATGTGAATAAGGATGGACTTTTATAGAAAAAATTCCAAAACACTATTCATCCGAAATTTTCCAAACTCCAAACATAGCGTGCCGGCTGGCGTTTCTAAGGTTTACCCCGCGTTCCGAACATAATGGAACGTGTTTCGGAGGCTAATTCGATCATCTGTGCGAGTTACGGAAATAAACGATCAAATTTAAATTAAATCGATTTAAACCAATTTCTATGCGTTTTGACTTGCCCCGGAAAAACGGTAAATCCGATTGACATGAAATTTGAAACCTTACAATAATATCACATTACGGATCCGATGAAATTGGTTTCATCGAAATCTGAGACTGTGAAAAATGGCTATTTTAACTCGTCAATTAAATATTAAAATATTCAATTTTCACAAATTAACTTTTAATTCAATTGTAAAAGTTCTTTAACATCATTCTAACTTCAATATGATAAAATAAAATTTTACAAATCAATTTTAATCATATTAAACCCAATTTTCAATTATTTCTATAATTTCAACTATTAAATTATTGATTTAATTATCCAATTAAATCCAATTATTCGAAATAAAATTTATTCGACTGTTTAATTTCACTTATTAATATTTAAAATCAATTAAATATACAAATTTTAATTAACAGAAATTCTGGGTCGTTACAAACTACCCCCCTTAAAATAATTTCGTCCTCGAAATTACCAAGTAAGAAAAAGTTATAGAATCCATTAACTTTCTAAAACAATTCCTCCGAATTAAATTTCAAATTCATTTGAGTGTTTAACTTTCCCAAAATCCAATAGTTAAACCTCTTAAAAAATCTTTACTAAGTTTCCAAATCCAAACTTAGTTTTCAAAAATTTCCCAATTTTCTCAAAAATATTATAACGCCTTAAATTTTCGGAAAAATCCGCCAGAGTCTCCTTTGCACGGCTTGATCTGAAAAAAAATGACAGTATATATATCACAAATATACATCTCATCAAGTGATGAGGCATCCCGCAGGGAAAAAAGTGTAAAAGTATGGTATTTAATCCGAGATATGTACCTTATATATTATTAGCGAGCATATACAGCTAATATAGCGCGAAAGCGAGCTCCAAATGCGAAGCAAGCGCAATCCGCACCTACTAAACACTCAACAAATCATGAGAAACATGTATATATGAAAGTAACATCAATATACAACATATATCAACATATCAACTACATGTGCCAACATAGCAATGCATTCAATCAACAAATGCAACCATCAAACAACTATCCAACTAATAAACATTCAACAATCAATGTCTATCCAAATCAATTCATAACCAAATCAATATTCTTTCATTTCTCATTAATATTCAATGAATTGGTTTTCCAATTTAAATCACATTTGATTTGGTCCAATACTTTTAATTCCATTTGGTTGATATTAAATTGACTTCCATTCAATTATTCAATTTCTCAACTTCATTAGCTTCTAATGAATTAACACTTACATTCTTTATTCCATATCAATTTATTTTCATTCGATTGATTAACATTCAATCCATTTATCAATTCAACTGCTAATTTTTTTAACAATATAAAGTTGAATTTCATTTATATAACTCAAGTCCACATCCATTTAATTCACTTTATTATTTTACTTTGATACCAAAATCAGCTTTATTCAACTTCACTTAAGTTATATTCCATTTCGAACATCATTTGTTCAACTTAACTTAAATTTTCACTTATAATCCAATTCAGATTTCAATTCTATTTAACTTTTACCAAAGTCAAATTTTCATCACTTATTCAAATTCAGATTTATTTTGCTTAACAAAATTGTTTAACCATTTTTAACAATTTGTTTCACTTTCATTTTCTCATTTCATAAGTTATACAACTTATATTCAACAATTACCACTTGGATTTTTATTGATTCACTTATACTTACTTTAATTTAACTCCATCCTTTAATTAAATTTATTCTATTAAAACTCAAATTGTATAAGTTATCAACTCATTTATCAATCCCATAATATTTTAAATAGGATTCCAGAGTCCTTTCAATCTTTCAAAACCATTTTCGAAATCAATTCAATTATCCTTTGAATTTCAAAACCCAAACTCAAAATTTTCCAAACAACTTTCATTTAAAATAATCTGGCAGCAATTCCTCTTTCGGAAACCTGAAAATGAACACCAATGATGTCGCGATCATCATCGGAATTATTTTCCAGCGACCGAAAAGAGTTTAGAGCTTTAATTTCTCCAATTTTTTTTTCCAAAATATCAAATCCTTTCAAACACTTCTCTGGAATTTTGTTTTTAGATTATAAATCACATTTATAAATCTTTTACTTATATAATTTCACTTCTTATATATAAGATTATTTCACAAGTGTAAATCATTTTTAATTATAATTCCATACTTATAATTTTTCGCTTATAAAATTTATTCTTTTACAATATGTTTCATTTAACTTATTCAAACAACTTTTATTAACTCGCATATATCTTATATTTCAACAACCTATAAATCAATTGATATACACTTTAATAATTCTGAAAAATTATTCATTTATATATAAATATAATCAAGGTAAAATTATTTCATTACCCTATTTTAAAATAATATCGTGTCAAATTGTTCTGCATAAGTGTTTAGAGATCCCTATCAACAACGTTAATTACTCGTGTTGACCAGAATCCATATACCACTCAACAAACCAATCATTACAATATAAAACAATTTATATTCACTAACAAATACGCTCTCATAGCTATTATTACACTCAACTCATTCTAGAGTGCTACTAACTCTATCTCTAATGAGTAAGCCCCAACAGAGCCATGGTTGTCGCTTAACCATATGCTCTGATACCAAATGTAACATTCCGACTTTTCGACGCTCGAAAACCGACATCAATACGTCCATTGTATCAACTGCCGAGCAATCGAATGCCGGAAAACCGTACCGTTATGGTTAAAGAAGAAGAAAGAGATAGAAGAAGAGAGAAAAAGATAGAACAGAACAATACCAGAATCTCACAATCACAGCGGAACATCATATAATAGATAAATGAATAATCTTTAAACAAACGAACTATATCAGTTATTACATTACATCATATTACATTACATTACATCATCAGAGTGTACAACAACAAACAACAACAAACAGCGGAAAAGAAATACTATATACTAGTGAATATGCCATGCCATCCAGCTTGCCTCCAGCAACTCCTGAATTCCAGAATATCCTGATAACCTGACTCTAGACTGCCCGTGTGGAAATTGGTGGGCACTCAGAGTTTAGGAAGGAAAACAATAAACTCCTGGTCAGTCATGGGACTGGTGTGAGAACTTAAAACAGTTTATTTTTTTAAAACAAAGTACAGGATAATTTTAAAATAGATTCGCAATGCTTTTTATAAAATGAGACTACCATAACGCCTCCCGCACACACACACACAATGCAAACGCAGAATCGGAGGATATTTCTCCTTATGATAGTCAAAGATGCTTGATACGCATTAAAAAGAAACATTTGATATTATTACTAGTGCATAGTGTAGGAAAAATCATTTCGAAAGTAAAGATATAAATCTTAGCCAGCATAGGCATTCCGCATTTATGCCTACTATAGCTACCATCCAAACAGTGGTGACCACCATAAGTGAATGATAGGTTCTACAACTAAAACCGTACAAGATCGTATTGTTTCTTTGGATTTCCAACAAATGGTCATGCCAAGGAACTTCCCATTGCCACATGAGTACGCCTCTGGAAAGACGACCCGAGAACCTAACCGGATCTCTGCCAACACAAGGACAGGTTACCTCTGCAAAAATAGGTAACTACTGACGCGCGTATGCTATTCCCCGATCGTAACCGATCTATATCCGAGGATCCTCGATTCCAACAACCACAAAGCAATAAATTTGCAGCGACAACATAGGTTAAGTATCTGGGCTCCATACCATGATACCACCTCTATCCAGAAGGAATGACATACGCTAAGGGGCGCTACTCCCTAGAACCTTGCTGCATCCTTCCTGTTTTGACCATTTTCGGGGTATGCGGTCCGACAAAGTCTCGTCCACAAAGCTACGCTTTATACAAAGCCATGCTTCGATCAACAAATACTCAACAGCACTTCGTATGCCACATTACCAATTTGGGAATGTATCACTAGTAACCATCAACTACATAACCTCTAAGCTCGTACGTCTCAGAGAAGGGTGTTAAGATAAGAGAATAAATTCTCCGCCACCAACAGAAATATACTAGATAGAAACCAGCTTTACATCTCAAATTGTAATCTCAGACACACATCCATACAAGTCCGTTCCGGGATCGAACTGAACCGAAGGCACTTCCAAAGAAGTCCTTGCAATCCGAATATTCACTAATCACGTCCGGGCTTCCCGTCACTAAGGGTGATAAAACCTCTATATCGGAGATCAACCGATGCAGAGTCATTCGACGGTAATTCTTCCGTTTTCAAAAATATCTGGTCTTCAACACCGGTCATCAAATGCAATCCATAACGACGTATCACATATTCGGAATGGGTTATACGACCCAAAGGTCCTTTCCCGGCTAACCCGAATAGTGAGCGCTTATTGAAGAATAAGTGTAGCATTCAAATTCAAGCAATCACAACAAATACCTATTTAAAGGTAAATATTGATAGTTGGTTATTTAACTATTAATAGGTATGCACAACATCACCAGATTCCAAATAATTTACCAAATTATTTATTTTCCAAAATATCTTTACTAGATATATAATTTGCACACTTCAACCATTTGAAAACAATTTTCAAATCACTTTTCACCTTTACCACTTTTGAAAACAAATTTCAATCATTTTCCTTACGCGGAAATACTTTCATTTCAAAATGGTTCATTTAGCCAATTAAATAAATCCTTACCGATTTACTTTATATTTACGTTCCAGATCCGTAAATTTATTCCCACACTTCAAAAATAAATCAATATTTATTTTTAAACAAATTTCCCTTCCTTTTTTAAATTTCATAGTGAATTTACAATTCCAAAATATATATGAATATACGATTTTCAAATCGATTTTTAATATTCATTTTCAATTTATCTTTAAAAAGATACAACCTCAAAACATTTCACTTCATATTGGAAAAAGCATTTCCATACTTATTTAATAATAATAAGTAATTCACAATCCATTTATTTTCAATACTTGGAAAGTATTCAATATACTTAAATCGAAATTAAGTATATATTTCATTCTTTAAGGAAAACATCCTTTTAAACACATTTATTTGAGTCAAAACGAATGTTGTGTAAAATATTGTCACGACGACTCAAAATCACTAGTATAGGGATTCGAAATTAAAATAGATATATAAATCTCAATACTATATAAAACATTTCCTTTCGGAAATCATTTACTATAACAACAGTGTTATAGTCCACCATTTCCTTCTATTCCTCGAAAAACGTCTATTTCAACAATGAATGTTGAAATATATGGTTTCGATGTTTAACACAATTTAATATATCGTTAAAACAATTAACTTCATTTGATAATATTAATTTTCCCTAAACATATCCATTTTATAATAATAATATATTTGCTGTCCAAAATCGTGAATATACTTCACTAACCAAATTCAATATTTCCTACACATTTTATTTCAAGGATAATTCGCTACCCGTAATCGCGAATATATCTCCTTTAATAACCTTCTATATTAAATTTATCAAATTCAATTGATTTCGGATCTATAAACAATGTTTATAAATTCCATTTCTATTTATAAAAACTTCAATTATAAAATCCCTTTTATAAATCAATTCAATTTATAACTCAACTTTATACCCAAAATCCGATTTATAAGTTAATTATTTATAAATCTTTTATTTTACAAAATCTATTCATTTCATAACTTCACAATAAATTTTATTCACTTGTGAAATCCATTTATACTTCATTTTAACACTTAATAAAACTCGTTTCACAATTCCTATATTTTTAACTTATAAATATTAACCTTAGAAATCTTTTATATAAACCGTTTATAATAATTCAAAAATCTCAATTTAAATAAACCAATCCTTTTAATAATTTACAAAACGTTATTTAAAACTTATATAACTCCAAAATCATACTTAAGTACTATTTTCCAAAAATATAACTTTTATAACAATAAAATTATAATGTTTATTTATTTTAACAATTCAAAATTTAATAAAACGTATACTTTCAAAAATCACTTTAAAATTCTTTTTAAAATCAAAATCATTATTTTAAAACTTCAAAAATTAATCCGATGATGCAACAACACCAAATAGTCAATCACGACAACAAAGACATCATATATCAGTATATGACAGTCAACAAATATCACAACATCTATAATCAAATGAATACTGGTGAGGAATCCAGTTGGATCCCTCCAACCTGTTTCCCTGCATCCACAGACATTAGCACAATACCAATTCTGTTCCAATACGGAATATCGCGGTATATGGGTTCATGAAATATTATCCGCTATTATACGGCGCAATAGGGTCTCATCCGCTATATAATGCGGGAAATCAACTCCAAGCACATAAATAATACCAATTTCACTTTGTTGTGAAATATTCGCGGTATATGTTTTTAATAAATAACCTCCGCTTACTAACGGCGTATAATGTCCATTTTAACAATCAATAGATAATAATTTATCATCCAGGCATACAATCAATAATTTTAAATCTAACTATTTAAAATTTAAATTGAAACTATTCGATTGAGTGAGAAGTTCTCACCTTGATTCCAATTTCGGTTTCAGCGTTTATTTCGAATAAAATTAAACGTGCGTTTAGTTTTACATGACAATTTCACTAGCTCCAAACGACTCCAATCCAGTTCCATTGCGTAGTGCTCGACAAAACGAACCCGATGCAATTCGTTTCGTGCATTTTCGACCTCGTATGAAAAAGTTATACACTTTTAAATGTCGTACAATTTAAAATATAAAATTTAATAACAAATTTATTATATTTTCTCAACCTAAACGATCAGGGCCGCACATTCAAACCAGAAGATTACGGCCGCTAAATTTCTTTCTCCTTCTAGCCTTCGTTCGAACGAAGGAACCCAACGCACGCTCAAACCCTAGTTGGCCGCACCCTACCCCGATGTCTTCCACTATGATCAGATGGCGCCACGTCGCGCGCCTCCCCCTAAGTCACCACCGGCCAGAATCCGGCTCCACTCGGTCAGCTGTAGCTCGCGAAAATCGAGAATGAAAGTGGAGGCTTTACAGTGAAATTCTCATCGATCCGTTGCTCTAATTGCGATCATGACCGTTGGATAGCTAGTTCGCAACGTGCTCTACAATATTGTAGTTGGTGATTTCTTGTAATTGTTAACGGATTTGAAGAAATTTGAGGAAGAACGAAGAACAATTTCGGCCATTAATATTATCATTGGCGGCCAGTTGCTTAAAACCCTAGGCGTTTTCTTTTGCAAATGTGAATAAGGATGAGCTTTTATAGAAAAAATTCCAAAACACTATTCATCCGAAATTTTCCGAACTACAAACGAAGCGTGCCGACTGGCGTTTCTAAGGTTTACCCCGTATTTCAAACATAATGGAACGTGTTTCGGAGGCTAATTCGATCATATGTGCGAGTTACGGAAATAAACGATCAAATTTAAATTAAATCGATTTAAACCAATTTCTATGCGTTTTGTCTTGCCCCGGACAAATGGTAAATCCGATTGACATGAAATTTGAAACCTTACAACAATATCACATTACGGATCCGAAGAAACTAGTTTCATCGAAATCCAAGACTGTTTGAAAAATGGCTATTTTAACTTGTCAATTAAATATTAAAATATTCAATTTTCACAAATTAACTTTTAATTCAATTTTAAAAGTTCTATAACATCATTCTAACTTCAATATGATAAAATAAATTTTTACAAGTCAATTTTAATCATATTAAACCCAATTTTCAATTATTTATGTAATTTCAACTATTAAATTATTGATTTAATTATCCAAATAAATCCAATTATTCGAAATAAAATTTATTCGACTGTTTAATTTCACTTATTAATATTTAAAATCAATTAAATATACAAATCTTAATTAACAAAAATTCAGGGTCGTTACAAACTTCCCCCCTTAAAAGAATTTCGTCCTCGAAATTACCAAGTAAGAAAAAGTTACAGAATCCATTAACTTTCTAAAACAATTCGTTCGAATTAAATTTCAAATTCATTTGAGTGTTTAACTTTCCCAAAATCCAATAGTTAAACCTCTTACAAAATCTTTACTAAGTTTCCAAATCGAAACTTAGTTTTCAAAAATTTCCTAATTTTCTCAAAAATATTCTAACGCCTTAAATTTTCGGAAAAATTCGCCAGATTGGCCTTTACGCGGCTTGATCCGAAAAAAAAATGACAGTATATATATCACAAATATATATCTCATCAAGTGATGAGGCATCCGGCAGGGAAAAAGTGTAAAAGTATGGTATTTAATCCGAGATATGTACCTTATATATTATTACCGAGCATATGCGGCTAATATAGCGCGAAAGCGAACTCCAAATACGAACAAGCGCAATCCGCACCTACTAAACACTCAACAAACCATGAGAAACATGTATATATGAAAGTAACATCAATATACAACATATATCAACATATCAACTTCATGTGCCAACATAGCAATGCATTCAATCAACAAATGCAACCATCAAACAACTATCCAACCAATAAACATTCAACAATCAATGTCTATCCAAATCAATTCATAACCAAATCAATATTCTTTTATTTCTCATTAATATTCAATGAATTGGTTTTCCAATTTAAATCACATTTGATTTGGTCCAACACTTTTAATTCCAATTGGTTGATATTAAATTGACTTCCATTCAATTATTCAATTTCTCAACTTAATTAGCTTCTAATGAATTAACACTTACATTCTTTATTCCATATCAATTTATTTTCATTCGATTGATTAACATTCAATCCATTTATCAATTCAATTGCTAATTTCTTTAACAATATAAAGTTGAATTTCATTTATATAACTCAAGTCCACATCCATTTAATTCACTTTATTATTTTACTTCGATACCAAAATCAGCTTTATTCAACTTCACTTAAGTTATATTCCATTTCGAAAATCTTTTGTTCAACTTAACTTAAATTTTCACTTATAATCCAATTCAGAATTCAATTCTATTTAACTTTTACCAAAGTCAAATTTTCATCACTTATTCAAATTCAGATTTATTTTGCTTAACAAAATTGTTTAACCATTTTTAACAATTTGTTTCACTTTCATTTTCCCATTTCATAAGTTATACAACTTATATTCAACAATTACCACTTGGATTTTTATTGATTCACTTATACTTACTTTAATTTAACTCCATCCTTTAAGTTAAATTTATTCTATTAAAACTCAAATTGTATAAGTTATCAACTCATTTATCATTCCCATAATATTTTAAATAGGATTCCAGAGTCCTTTCAATCTTTCAAAACCATTTTTGAAATCAATTCAATTATCCTTTGAATTTCAAAACCCAAACTCAAAATTTTCCAAACAACTTTCATTTAAAATAATCTGGCAGTAATTCCTCTTTTGGAAACCCGAAAATGAACACCAATGATGTCGCGATCATCATCGAAATTATTTTCCAGCGACCGAAAAGAGTTTAGAGCTTTAATTTCTCCAAAACAATTTTCCAAAATATCAAATCCTTTCAAACACTTCTCTGGAATTTTGTTTTTAATTATAAATCACATTTATAAATCTTTTACTTATATAATTTCACTTGTTATATATAAGATTATTGCACAAGTGTAAATCATTTTTAATTATAATTCCATACTTATAATTCTTCGCTTATAAAATTTATTCTTTTACAATATGTTTCATTTAACTTATTCAAACAACTTTTATTAACTTGCATATATCTTATATGTCAACAACCAAACAATCAATTGATATACACTTTAATAATTTTGAAAAATTATTCCTTTATATATAAATATAATCAAGGTAAAATTATTTCATTGCCCTATTTTAAAATAATATCGTGTCAAATTGTTCTGCACAAGTGTTTAGAGATCCCTATCAACAACGTTAATTACTCGTGTTGACCAGAATCCATATGCCACTCAACAAACCAATCATCACAATATAAAACAATTTATATTCACTAACAAATACGCTCTCATAGCTATTATTACACTCAACTCATTCTAGAGTACTACTAACTCTATCTCTAATGAGTAACACCCAACAGAGCCATGGTTGTCACTTAACCATATTCTCTGATACCAAATGTAACGTTCCGACTTTTCGGCGCTCGAAAACCAACATCAATACGTCCACTGTATCAACTGCCGAGCAATCGAATGCCGGAAAACCGTACCGTTATGGTTAAATAAGAAGAAAGAGATAGAAGAGAGAAAAAGATAGAACAGAACAATATCAGAATCTCACAATCACAGCGGAACAACATATAATAGATAAATGAATAATCTTTAAACAAAAGAACTATATCAGTTATTACATTACATCATATTACATTAAATTACATCATCAGAGTGTACAACAACAAACAACAACAAACAGCGGAAAAGAAATACTATATACTAGTGAATATGCCATGCCATCCAGCTTGCCTCCAACAACTCCTGAATTCCAGAATATCCCGATAACCTGACTCTAGACTGCCCGTGTGGAAATTGGTGGGCACCCAGAGTTTAGGAAGGAAAACAATAAACTCCAGGTCAGTCATGGGACTGGTGTGAGAACTTAAAACAGTTTATTTTTTTTAAACAAAGTACAGGATAATTTTAAAATAGATTCGCAATGCTTTTTAGAAAATGAGACTACCATAAGGTCTCCCGCACACACACACAATGCAAACGCAGAATCAGAGGATATTTCTCCTTATGATAGTCAAAGATGCTTGATACGCATTAAAAAGAAAAATTTGATATTATTACTAGTGCATAGTGTAGGAAAAATCATTTCGAAAGTAAAGATATAAATCTTAGCCAGCGTAGGCATTCCGCATTTATGCCTACTATAGCTACCATCCAAACAGTGGTGACCACCATAAGTGAATGATAGGTTCTACGACTAAAACCGTACAAGATCGTATTGTTTCTTTGGATTTCCAACAAATGGTCATGCCAAGGAACTTTCCATTGCCACATGGGTATGCCTTTGGAAAGACGACCCGAGAACCTAACCGGATCTCTGCCAACACAAGGACGGGTTACCTCTGCAAAAATAGGTAACTACTGACGCGCGTATGCCATTCCCCGATCGTAACCGATCTATATCCGAGGATCCTCGATTCCAACAACCACAAAGCAATAAATTTGCAGCCACAACATATGTTAAGTATCTGGGCTCCATACCATGATACCACCTCTATCCAGAAGGAATGACATACGCTAAGGGGCGCTACTCCCTAGAACCTTGCTGCATCCTTTTTGTTTTGACCATTTTCGGGGTATGTGGTCCGACAAAGTATCGTCCACAAAGCTACGCTTTATACAAAGCCATGCTTCGATCAACAAATGCTCAACAACACTTCGTATGCCACATTACCAAATTGGGAATGTATCACTAGTAACCATCAACTACATAACCTCTAAGCTCGTACGTCTCAGGGAAGGGTGTTAAGCTAAGAGAATAAATTCTCCGCCGCCAACAGAAATATATTTGATAGAAACCAGCTTTACATCTCAAATTGTAACGTCAGACACACATCCATACAAGTCCGTTCCGGGATCGAACGGAACCGAAGG
Organism: Allium cepa; assembly: GCA_030765085.1. NCBI lineage: Eukaryota > Viridiplantae > Streptophyta > Magnoliopsida > Asparagales > Amaryllidaceae > Allium > Allium cepa. Next base: position 99,224,749 of record CM060946.1, on the reverse strand, counting down.
CACTTCCAAAGAAGTCCTTACAATCCGAATATTCACTAATCACGTCCGGACTTCCCGTCACTAAGGGTGATAAAACCTCTATATCGGAGATCAACCGATGCAGAGTCATTCGACAGTAATTCTTCCATTTTCAAAAATACCCGGTCTTCAACACCGGTCACCAAATGCAATCCATAACGACGTATCACATATTCGGAATGGGTTATACGACCCAAAGGTCCTTTCCCGGCTAACCCGAATAGTGAGCGCTTATTCAAGAATAAGTGTAGCATTCAAATTCAAGCAATCACAACAAATACCTATTTAAAGGTAAATATTGATAGTTGGTTATTTAACTATCAATAGGTATGCACAACATCACCAGATTCCAAATAATTTTTCAAATTATTTATTTTCCAAAATATCTTTACTAGATATATAATTTCCACACTTCAACCATTTGAAAACAATTTTCAAATCACTTTTCACCTTTACCACTTTTGAAAACAAATTTCAATCATTTTCCTTACGCGGAAATACTTTCATTTCAAAATGGTTCATTTAAGCCAATTAAATAAATCCTTACCGATTTACTTTATATTTACGTTCCAAATCCGTAAATTTATTCCCACACTTCAAAAATAAATCAATATTTATTTTTAAACAAATTTCCCTTTATTTTATAAATTCCATAGTGAATTTACAATTCGAAAATATCTATGAATATACGATTTTCAAATCGATTTTTAATATTCATTTTCAATTTATCTTTAAAAAGATACAACCTCAAAACATTTCACTTCATATTGGAAAAAGCATTTCCATACTTATTTAATAATAATAAGTAATTCACAATCCATTTATTTTCAATACTTGGAAAATATTCAATATACTTAAATCGAAATTAAGTATATATTTCATTCTTTAAGGAAAACATCCTTTTAAACACATTTATTTGAGTCAAAACGAACATTGCGTAAAACATTGTCACGACGACTCAAAATCACTAGTATAGGGATTCGAAAATAAAATAGATATATAAATCCCAATACTATATAAAACATTTCCTTTCGGAAATCATTTACTATAACAACAGTGTTATAGTCCACCATTTCCTTCTATTCCTCGAAAAACGTCTATTTCAACAATGAATGTTGAAATCTATGGTTTCGATGTTTAACACAATTTAATACATTGTTCAAGCAATTAACTTCATTTGATAATATTCATTTTCCCTAAACATATCCATTTTATAATAATAATATATTCACTGTCCAAAATCGTGAATATACTCCACTAACCAAATTCAATATTTCCTACACATTTTATTTCAAGGATAATTCGCTACCCGTAATCGCGAATATATCTCCTTTAATAACCTTTTATATTAAATTTATCAAATTCAATTGATTTCGAATTTATAAACAATGTTTATAAATTCCATTTCTATTTATAAAACTTCAATTATAAAACCCCTTTTATAAATCAATTCAATTTATAACTCAACTTTATACCCAAAATCCGATTTATAAGTTAATTATTTATAAATCTTTTATTTTAAAAAATCTATTCATTTCATAACTTCACAATAAATTTTATTCACTTGTGAAATCCATTTATACTTCATTTTAACACTTAATAAAACTCGTTTCACAATTCCTATATTTTTAATTATAAATATTAACCTTAGAAATCTTTTATATAAACCGTTTATAATAATTCAAAAATCTCAATTTAAATAAACCAATCCTTTTAATAATTTACAAAACGTTATTTAAAACTTATATAACTCCAAAATCATACTTAAGTACTATTTTCCAAAAATATAACTTTTATAACAATAAAATTATAATGTTTATTTATTTTAACAATTCAAAATTTAATAAAACGTATACTTTCAAAAATCACTTTAAAATTCTTTTTAAAATCAAAATCATTATTTTAAAACTTCAAAAATGGATCCGATGATGCAACATCACCAAATAGTCAATCACGACAACAAAGACATCATATATCAGTATATGATAGTCAACAAATATCACAATATCTGTAATCAAATGAATACTGGTGAGGAATCCAGTTGGATCCCTCCAACCTGTTTCCCTGCATCCACAGACATTAGCACAATACCAATTCCGTTCCAGTACGGAATATCGCGGTATATGGGTTCATAAAATATTATCCGCTATTATACGGCGCAATAGGGTCTCATCCGCTATATAATGCGGGAAATCAACTCCAAGTACATAAATAATACCAATTTCACTTTGTAGTGAAATATTCGCGGTATATGTTTTTAATAAATAACCTTCGCTTACTAACGGCGTATAATGTCTATTTTAACAATCAATAGATAATATTTTATCATCCAGGCATACAACCAACAATTTTAAATCTAACTATTTAAAATTTAAATCGAAACTATTCGATTGAGTGAGAAGTTCTCACCTTGATTCCAATTTCGGTTTCAGCGTTTTATTTCGAATAAAATTAAACGTGCGTTTAATTTTACCCAAAATTTTCACTAGCTCCAAACGACACTAATCCAGTTCCATTGCGTAGTGCTCGACAAAACGAACCCGACATAATTCGTTTCGTGCGTTTTCGACCTCGTATGAAAAAGTTATACACTTTTAAACGTCGTACAATTCAAAATATAAAATTTAATAACAAATTTATTATATTTTCTCAACCTAAACTATCAGGGCCTCATGTTCAAACCAGAAGATCACGGCCGCTAAATTTCTTTCTCCTTCCAACCTTCGTTCGAACGAAGGAACCCGACGCACGCTCAAACCCTAGTTGGCCGCACCCTACCCCGATGTCTTCCACTATGATCAGATGGCGCCACGTCGCGCGCCTCCTCCTAAGTCACCACCGGCCAGAATCCGGCTCCACTCGGTCAGCTGTAGCTCACGAAAATCGAGAATGAACGTGGAGGCTTTACAGTGAAATTCCCATCGATCCATTGCTCTAATCGCGATCATGACCGTTGGATAGCTAGTTCGCAACGTGCTCTACAATATTGCAGTAGGTGATTTCTTGTAATTGTTAACGGATTTGAAGAAATTTGAGGAAGAACGAAGAACAATTTCGGCCATTAATATTATCACTCCAAACGAAGCATGCCGGCTGGCGTTTCTAAGGTTTACCCCGCGTTATGAACACAATGGAACGTGTTTCGCTAGCTAATTCGATCATCTGTGCGAGTTACGGAAATAAACGATCAAATTTAAATTAAATCGATTTAAACCAATTTCTATGCGTTTTGACTTGCCCCGGACAAACGGTAAATCCGATTGACACAAAATTTGAAACCTTACGATAATATCACATTGCGGATCCGATGAAACTAGTTTCGTCGAAATCCGAGACTGTTTGAAAAAATGCCTATTTTAACTCGTCAATTAAATATTAAAATATTCAATTTTCACAAATTAACTTTTAATTCAATTTTAAAAGTTCTATAACATCATTCTAACTTCAATATGATAAAATAAAATTTTACAAATCAATTTTAATCATATTAAACCCAATTTTCAATTATTTCTGTAATTTCAACTATTAAATTATTGATTTAATTATCCAATTAAATCCAATTATTCGAAATAAAATTCATTCGAATGTTTAATTTCACTTATTAATATTTAAAATCAATTAAATATACAAATTTTAATTAACAGAAATTCTGGGTCGTTACATAGTAACACCAGAGGATGAGATTGAGAGTATTATATATGAGCTCGCATTTGTTAATGATATATACAAATACTTTTTGTTTTGAATTTTTTTAAAAGAAATAATATTACCTATGATAATATTTTGAATATGAAGAATATTTTCCAGGTATTATAGATTATTTGATTAAGGAAAGTGTAATACTCAGTTATTATCATAATTGATGGGTTATTTAATTTAAAAGTTTAAGTATGAACACCTCGTGAATTTAGTTTCACAATTTGAAAATGGGGTATTCGATAAATAACAATGTTGGTTTAAGATTAGTGGAATTTATTTAAGAAAAATAAATCTTATGAATATGTTTAATATATGTGATTTTATAAAATGGATTTATAAAGCGTGCTTTATAAAGGAACTTTTGAGAATTTAAATTCCGTTATTTTTGAAAGGAATGATATTTGAAAAGGAGTAATAATAATGTTATTTCTAAAATGGGATGTGAAAAGGAAAAACTATGGTTTGAAAGTAACTAAAAATGGGCAGGAGATGTGTTTGGATGGTAAATGCTTCTCTTACATATTCCCTTCTTGTTAAGAAAATATGCTATATTATTTGTGGTACCCAGTTCCTTGGTATAATTTTTTAATTACTCGACTAATATAATTTTCTAAAGTTTAAAAATATAATGTGAATCATTAGTTGATAAATTAATTAATGCTTGCCATTTTTTTATCAAACTATATTATCTTAGTTGATGAGCAAGATCTTTGATCCTTAAAATAACAATTTAGAGTTTTAATGAAATGGTTTTGGGTTTGTAGTAAACGATGTTTTAGCAACATTTGTTTTTAAACCCTTGAATGACACTTTGAAAGAAATCTTATGGGTATATTTAGATCTTTGATAATCAGATTTTAAAGATAATAACAAGTATTGGAGCCTTTTATCAAAAAGATAGAAAATATTATAATTAACATGTTATAAAAAGAGAAGTTCACTATAATAGTGTTCTGGTAGTATTGTTTTAATCTCTTTGATTATATTTTTACGAATTTTTTGTTAAATATACTTATAACATTTGAATAAGTATATAAATACTTTTTAAGTATTAAAATTGATGTAAGCAAATAGAACATACATACATACATATATATATATATATATAAAGGAAGTTTTAATTAATAAACTAGTGTTAGTTGATAAAAAATTTAACTAATAAAGAAAGTTTTCACATTTGATATTGGTTAAAGGAAGTTTATGGTGATTTATCAATTCAATGAATTATTCTAAAAATGAGTTTCCTAGAAGCCATTAAGATGTGTTTTATAATGACCGGGATTTTCGACCATTGAAAATCGACACTAATACACCCTCAGTATTGATGTGCTGCAAATGCAAGCGCTGGAAAGTCCGATTTTTAAAGGAAAAATGAAATAAAGATAGAACAGAATTTAACACGAATGAAATAAAATATATTATTTCAACATATAATCTTTACAACGGAAATTTTGAATGCAATATCAGAGTCTAACCTGAATTCAGCCTGGACAGTTATAAACTCTTGTCCTTACAAATACTGACAATCAAATAGAACAAATGCAGTATATGCAGCGGATAGTAAAATACATCCATACGTAGATGAAGATCTCCAGCTCTCCTCTAAAAACTCCAAGCGCCTTCAACTAAACCTAAAATTACTCGGATCTAACCCCGGTTCCTCCAAACCAATCATCGATTAAAAATATGTTAAGTTCATATGTTATTATCAATTATCAATCAATTTAATTCATCATTTTATTCATTCATATATATCTCTCATAGATATATTCATTAAATTATTTCTTCCTCTTTTAAGGGTATATGGAACCATTAAGCCTCATTTATTAGAACATTTGGTTGATAAAACCATTTTTACCTTGAAAGAATTCCAAACCCTTCTACCTTTTATTTAGGAAAGCATTTCCATATCATTTCACCTTTTATTTACGAAAATATTTCCAAATCATTTTACCTTTTATTTAAAAAAACATTTCCAAATCATTTATATTCAAACCAAAGTTATTTAAATTTGGAAAATTTTATCTTTATACTATTGGAAATTTTGATCTGAGTAAACCAAACTTACTATCACATCCATCGAGCCAGCCCAGATAGCTGAGAGAGTAGGAAACTGGTTTTCCAAACCCAAGTCTAGACACCATCTCCCTGACACCCATAAGTCGGTCAAGTTATTCGATCGACTCTAATTCATTTACCCTTTAATCATTTCATAAATCCTTCAAATCACCTTCAAAATAATTTACTAAATATTTGAAAACATTTTCAAAAAATTTGGTAAAGAATTGTTAAGTTTAAAACTATATTTCAAAAGTAATAAAAAAGTACCGCGGAAAAGTGCTACAGAAAGTGATTTTTAAGCTATATTGATCAAAACAACTTTTTATCATTTGGAAATCCATTTTTATTACTCAAATCACTTTTAAAATATTTTAAATGATTTGTAAGATTTATTCCACATTTTTAAACAATTTAAAGTATCATCTTCAAAGAAATCCTTTTATGGATTTCGAACTGCAAAACCGCGATATTTCCAAAAACTTGTTTTACTCATATTTCAAAATCTACTTATTTAAATCTCGATTTTCTTTCCTTTTTGAAAAACTATGGTTATAATAGTTCGAAAATTCTTATCTCGAAGAATTCCAAGCTGAATTCCACTCTATACACTTGTATGACTTTTATGGCGTGAAATCGCGAACTTCTATTGCCCAACACGTCTGTTTTTGACTAAATTTTCATATTCCTTTCAAACTTCACCAAAAAACTTTCGTATGTTTATTAAACATTTATATATCATTTTCAAACATTTAAACCAATATTTTTCAATATTAATTTTTTTTTTCACTTTTAAATCATTTTAATATTATATTATAATAATATTCATTTTCAATCTTTATATTTTCAACCATTAAGAGGCTAAATAAACTCCATGCACATATTATATGCATTCTTTTCTAATAATTAACTCTTTTATTATGATTTCTCAAAATTTATCACAATCAAGTTATCAACCATATCAAAATCTATATAATTAACCATATAATCATTCAGTTATCAACCATTCATACAGAATCATTAAGAGATTAAATGGTCATATTATCATACTTGAAAATAGTTATAAATATTATTTACTATTTAATAACAATGAGTACTCACCATAATCAAACCAAACTTCCTACCAACATTCAATTCACCACAACACTTTATCTAAATCATTACTAAACTTCACCAATACATCAGTAAACAACTCAACCATGCTTTTGAAGTACTTGGCCATCATTTCTACCTCCTCCTTGCTCATGGTCCATGCTCCCATCACCTCCTAGAGAATCTCCAAAACTCTAGGCCTCCACCACCCAAGCATCATCACCCACGACCAAGTTCCATTAAAGAAGAGAAGAGAAAGAAGTAGATTAAGAAGAGGCTAGAGAGTAATTAGCGGATTGATGTTTAAGCACTTTACTATTTTTAACCCTCCTACCTCTCTTAAAGAGGAGAAGCCATTAGAGAGCATTAAAGCTCAAGAATGGTGAAGAAGAAGATTGAATTTGTGAAGAATAAAGGAGGATATGTGTGGGTATTTATAGAAAAAAGAAGAATGTAAAGGAAGATACGCATACACCACTTTTTCCAAGCTTCTCCAACACACCTCTCCATTAAAATACACGGCCAAAGCCCCTCCTCCATGTGCACATCACTTCCATCCACTCATATAATCATATGTTGACTTATTTAAGCTTAAGGAGGAAGCTTTCTTAAAATATATTATATATTTTATAATATATATGTTTAATGTAAATGTATACATGTATATGTTTATCTCTATGTTAGGGCATGCATTTATGTGATTTATATGTGTGCATGACATATAAACAACATTGCATTGATTCTGAACAACTTTCGTTTAATAAACCGTTGCCAATCAAAGAACCGATTCCCGGTTTTATTTTCACTTAAACTTTAACGTACATATATTTTTTAAAAAAAAATTGAAAAAAATTTTCTTATCATTTTAGATGAATTAAAATGATCATATTTGAATTATAAAACCATATAAATCCATATTAAAAATTATTTACAATAATCGCTACTATCCCGATAAAGCAATGTCAATTTTCTTATATCTTCAAACTGATTATATATCTCTTTATAAAATCATTATAAATTATTGATTATCACTTTATAACTATTCAAAATGAATTATTATCATTTTAAAATAATTATTTGAATAATTAAAATAATTACTAAATCATTAAATCTCTATGTAAAATCAAAAATCAATATATTAAATATAAGGGCATCGTTAAGGATGTCATACACACTTTTAATTTCCAAAAATAAATAAATAAATTTATTTCATGTTCCTATTCAACTATAGAATTAAGTGTATGTATCCATCTCCATGCGCGACGTTCATGATTATAGAGCTGGTTATTGATAAAACAGTTTTCAGCCATTTTATCGATTTAGATTTCGAGGAAAATATTTTTCTAAATATTTATTCAAAATAAAATTACTGTTACTTATTATCACTCAAAAAAATATTATTTTTATTGTCGGCCTTTTACCAAAAAATAAATATAATTTATCAAAGTGATAAATTGGCAGGTCGTTACATGTTTAGAGATGTGTTATAATAAAAAGATATTTATCTTTTGAAAAGAAATGTGTTTTTAAGTAGAAATATTTGGAAATTAAAATTTAAAATGATTATGTATAGAGAAGTATCTTCATAAAAGTTTGAATTAAGAATGATAGTTTTATGAAATGTTTTCATTAAATTTTTGAAAGATTATTAAATTCATATGAAGTATGTCGTCACACAATTTAATCTAAGATTCGATGTAGAACTTTGACGTGTTTGACACTTATTTGAAAAATGATTTATCACTCGATTCTTAATGACGAAAATTGATGAGAGTTTTAGGTTGGATATGTAACAACCCGATATTTTCAACCATTCGCATCCGCACATGTCGAACTTGAATTGCTAAAATACCTCGTTGTAAATAAAATTTGGCAAATCTCAGAACATATAGTAAATAATAATCACAGAACATAGACACAGAGTAAGAAATGCAGCGGAAGTAAAAGAGATAGTGGTTCATGAAGTAACTATATAAATATATCAGAGTTAAATAAAATACTGTAGGATCTAGATTAACCCTAGAGGGGAGGGGGGTGAATAGGGTTATAGCAAATTTTCTCGAATTAAACAAAAAAACAATCTGCAGAGAAGTAAATATGCTGAAAAGTAAATCACACACAAAATTTACCCAGCTTCGGCAACCCCTGCCTACTGCTGCATTCCCAGATTTCTATTAGAATTGAACAGTCTCCCGCTTACAAACACTCTAACAGACTCGCACACCCTGCTACTGCCTATAGAGTTTTGCAAACTCGCACACCCTGCTCACTGAACTAATTCTAAATAGACAATCTGACACAACCTAAAACCTAAGTGGTGATTTACCAAGATTTAAATCGAAAAGTACAGAAAAAATAAAAATGATTAAAACACTTGATTTTAAAAACTAAACCCTATTAAAAAATAAACCCTAATTAAAAATTAAACCCTAATTAAAAAGCTAAAGCCTCTTTATATTTAAAACAAGGCCGGCCCAATTTTTATGCCCGTTCCTCTTTTTTTTTGCTTCTGTAAAATGGCGGCCTTGTTTTCGTTCCTCTTTGCGCTCTGAAACTAGGGCTTGAGTTTTTCGATCCAGATTAGGGCTTTTCGAAGCACGCCTATGTTGATCGATCAGTAGATATTTGCGTGAAGTCTTGTTCGATCGAATCCTTGTTGCTCACTTCGGTTGCTTCGAGTTGATGGAGTTCAACTTTGATTCGGTATGTGATTTTCATTTATGTTATTCTGTTATGCTTGATTGAACTCCATGGATTTGAGATTGTCGATGATGATTGTTTATATATACTTCGATGCCCTTGAAATTTTGTTCGTATCAATTCGATACTTTCCTAATTCTTGCTTTCCTGATATTTGTGACTACTTGATACACACGGATTTGATTTTGAAGCGTTCGATTTTTCTTGAGTGATACAGCAGAAAACTTTCCTCTTTTGATTTGTTTTGACTTTTTCAATTTTTATACTACGTTGATTATTTTGCTTTAATTAAAATTCGACTTGCTTAACACCTTGATCGCCACGGCTTCGGCCATCTTTGTGTTCATCCCTGTGACTTTCGACTTTACATTCTTTGATCTTTGTTACATTGTTTCTCGGCATTGACTTTTGTTCCATGACATTGTACTTGCTGTTCATGGCCATTACATTCTTACTGCCATGTGACACTAGCCGTTCATATTGCACTATCACCTCTGACTGTTGACACTTTACACATGAGTTTCCTTGTTGACTAGTTGGTTTAACCTGAACTTCAATTGATGTTTTCATTGTATAATCTGTAGCATGCAATGCTTGCTTCCTGTCTCATTTCCATACCGAGGTTCACTGTTTGGTTGCATACACATATATGTTTTCATTGCACTCATATTTTGGTTTTGTGGTTGAAGTTTTAGCTACTGCACTTGTTTTTGTTCAATTGTCTTCTGTTCACTTGACCATTCGTATACATACATTGTTTCTGATCTTTGTTGTTCATCTGTATGTAGCTGTTGGTCTAGTTTCTGTTGGTCGACTATTACGCTTAATATCTCTGGCATATTTTACTTTGCCTGCTCACTGAAGTCGATGCTTGAATTATTGTAGTCGAGTTGCTTTACTATACTTTAGTTTGAGCCTTGTTGTCCTGTGTCTGATCATGTATCAATGTGCACAGTGTTGTTCAGTCTGGATTGTATAATTCGAAATCTGGTCTGGATTTGTGGTATTTGCATTTGAGTCAGTTTCATTGTGTTGGTTGTTGTGTCACTGTCTTCTTTGTACACTTGGGCTTGTAGTTGATGTTTATAAATTCATTGATGCAACAATATTGCCATATTGATCCCTCTGTTTGCTTTATCTTCATTTGATTATGTGATATTGCATCTATTTGGTACACATCCTTGACCTGTTGCACTTGTGTACTTCTGCACTTGACATTGTCGAACTCAGTGTTGTAACTGGATTTGTGTTCTGGTTCGTGTACGGTCTTCATTGCATATATTTTCATTGTACTCATATTGCCTCGAGCTTGTACTGTTTGGTTCATCTTCTCTGGTTGCTTGTAATTGATGCTACACATTGTTGTATTTGGACTTGTTTCAGTTTGCATGTGGTCTTGATTCTCGGCCTATTGTGCATGATTCAGCTTTTTTGTTGACTGCGCACACGAGTTGGCGAGGCAGTGCACACGTGTATAAATGTACACGTGTGTATTGCAGCCACTCATGATTACCTGTCCCTGGTAAGAATACTGATATGCACAGGTATTACACAATCAAAAATGATGACAATAACCTATATATCTGAGGCACCAATATTTTTTTTTTATATTTTTGCAAATTCAAATTTGTTTATTTTCAGATTACTGCTATAGTTGCTAATTATACAGGTACACAAAAGACAGGACAAGAACTGGAGCTGGACAATGCAGATAGATGCAGATGTGCAGACAGAGTGAAAAACTAAGTGTTGTACATTGTAGTGAGAAAAAAAATATGAATATGAAATGTATGAACCGGTGTATGTATATAGAGAGAGCTGAAAACTTTGTACTGTATAAGTGTCAAAATATTATATTGAATAAAAATACTGATTGAATTATATAAATTATGTGCAATAGTATTATTATTCAATATGAATATTTATTCCTATATGTATGTAGTACAATCTGCAAACACATATATAAATTGATATATATTTGTTATCATCAAACAAAAATTCACATCAAACAATCTCCCCCTTTTGATGATGACAAATATATATATTAAAGATTTTGAAATTCTAATAAATGAGTGATACCATATTTAGCTTCCCCTATATGAATGCTCCCCCTACAACTGAGACCACTCCCTATTTAGAAGATTTAGAAAATTATAGAAGAATAAAAGAACTAAAGAAAATTAACTAACAACATTTAACAAATTTGTTGAAGTATTCCAAAAAATATTTACTTCCTCATCAAAATCTTGTTCTTCTCCCCCTTTTGTCATTATCAAAAGACTGACAAAAAACAAAGGAACAGTAGGAAAAAAATAATATATCAAAACGAGATAACAATTTCCACATTGTAGAGAATGGATCGATGATTCGGTTTTTGTATAATAAGAAAAGAGATATTTTAAAATTAATTTGACATTTAAGAACAAAAACAAGCACTTACTAACCATGCATAACCATAAGGACTTTTAAATGGGATTAGCAGTAACTTATTAGTCTAAGCATCCGGACTTTTAAGTGAGACCAGAATACTTAGTTACCATACTCCATCCATGCATAACCATAAGGACTTTTAAATAAGAATGGAGTAATGATAAAAATAATTCACTCACATGCTCCATCCATGCATAACCATAAGGACTTTTAAATGAGAATGGATGCATGAGAGTTATTATCATTATTAATTTTTTTATTATTTTTATTTTAAAAGATAATCCACTCTTCTCATTTTACAAAACCATTATGAATGATAGAAAGATGGTAGAAATAGAAATGGTCGTGGAATAAGTTACCAAGTTAATTATATTATGTAATATCCAATACTGAATACCGTATTCGAATCAATCTTTGGATAATATCCAAAACTGGTTTGAATCCTAGAAATTGAAATTGAAAGTATATATCCAAGAATATTTCAACTAAAAAATGGAAAATGATTAGTCAATTTCTATAATCCCCATATCCAAACGTAATCTGGAAAATCTGTCTTCGGGGAGGGGTTTTGTGAAAATATCAGCAAGTTGAGCCTCAGTTGGAATATGTTCAATGCAAATGTCTTTCTTAGCAATGTGATCTCTAAGAAAGTGGTGTCTCACATCAATGTGTTTTGTGCATGAATGATGACCAGGATTATTTGACAAGTCTATTGCACTTTTACTATCACATTTTAATGGAACTTGTTTATAAACTAAGCCAAAATCAGAAAGAGTTTGCATCATCCATAAAATTTGAGCACAACAACTTCCTAAAGCAATATATTCTGCTTCAGTGGTGGATAATGTAACACAATTCTGTTTTCGACTTGACCATGAAACTAATGAATGTCCTAGCATGAAACATGTCCCACTAGTGATTTTCCTGCCAACCAATGAACCAGCATAATCAGCATCAGAATAGCCAACTAAATCAAAATTTTCACAAGAAGGGTACCATAATCCAAATTTGTGTGTGTGTGAAAGATCTCAAAATTCGTTTAGTGGCTTTCAAATGAGATTCTTTAGGATTAGATTGAAAACGTGCACACAAACATACAGAAAACATAATATCAGGTCTAGAAGCAGTAAGATAGAGAAGTGAACCAATTATCCCCCGATATTTCTTCTGATCAACAGCAATTCCTTTTTCGTCTTTGTCCAACTTTGTTGATGGGCTCATAGGAGTTCTCAATGGCTTGAAGTTCTCAACTCCAAATTTCTTCAACAGTTCCAACACATACTTGGATTGTGAAATAAAAATACCATCATTGCTTTGCTTGATTTGGAATCCAAGAAAATATTTCAATTCTCCAACCAAGCTCATCTCGAATTTAGCCTGCATGACTTGTTCAAATTTCTTGCACAAGAGTTCATTAGTAGCACCATAAATAATATCATCCACATAAATCCGAACAATCAAAAATTCACTTCCATTATGTAATAGAAACAGTGTCGTGTCAGCACTCCCCTTTTTAAAGCCATTTTCCAAAAGATATGTACAAAGGCAGTCATACCAAGCTCTAGGAGCTTGCTTAAGACCATATAATGCTTTTTCTAGTTTATACACATGATTTGGAAAATCATGATTTTCAAAACCGGGGGGTTGTTCAACAAAAACTTCTTCTTTCAAATCACCATTTAGAAAGGCACTTTTTACATCCATTTGTTTAAGTTGGAAACCCTTATAACATGCAAAACTTAGCAAAATCCTAATGGCTTCTAACCTAGCAACTGGAGCAAATGTTTCATCAAAATCTATGCCTTCTATTTCGTTATATCCTTTTGCGATCAACCTAGCTTTGTTTCTAATTACATTTCCTGATTCATCAAGCTTATTTTTGAACACCCATTTAGTTCCAACATTTGGATAGTCATTAGGCCTAGGAACTAATTTACAAACTTTATTTCTCTCAAATTGATTAAGTTCATCTTGCATTGCTAAAAACCAACTTTCATCATTAAGAGCTATTTCAACAGAATCAGGTTCAATCTCAGAAATAAAACCACTGTGGCAACAAAATGCACACAAATTTTTATCAAATGAAGAGCGAGTGCGTATACCTTCCGTAGGATCACCTATAACCAATTCAGGAGGATGATTGGATTTGAACTTCAATCTACCAGCATCAACAGTCCTACTTTCAGCTTTCTCACTAGATGTTCTTCAATGCCTTCATGATCTACCCCATCCTCAACCGTCTTTTCAGTCGTCCTTTCCAGGTCAGATTCATTGAATTTCACATTGATTGATTCAATAATTGTCTTTGTTTGTTTGTTGTATATCCTGTAAGCCTTTGATTCAAATTTTCCAAGTTGATCACCTACTTTACCTTTACCAGTAATCTTACACTTGCTGTTGTCCCCCATAATCACATTTCCACCTTTAAAATTCTCTAGGCTAAGGAACTTCGATTTGTCACTGGTCATATGTCTAGAACACCCTGAATCTAGAAACCATTCTTGTTGCTCCTTAGCCCGCCAACAGACCTCACTAGATTCCTCTGAATTATTATTTGGTGGATCCATGACTCTAGAGTTAAAGAAAGATAACCTCGCTCTGATACCACTTGTAGGATCTAGATTAACCCTAGAGGGGGGTGAATAGGGTTATAGCAAATTTTCTCGAATTAAACAAAAAAACAATCTACAGAGAAGTAAATATGCTGAAAAGTAAATCACACACAAAATTTACCCAGCTTCGGCAACCCCTGCCTACTACTGCATTCCCAGATTTCTATTAGAATTAAAGAGTCTCCCGCTTACAAACACTCTAACAGACTCGCACACCCTGCTACCGCCTATAGAGTTTTGCAAACTCGCACACCCTGCTCACTGAACTAATTTTAACTAGACAATCTGACACAACCTAAAACCTAAGTGGTGATTTACCAAGATTTAAATCGAAAAGTGCAGAAAAAATAAAAATGATTAAAACACTTGATTTTAAAAACTAAACCCTACTAAAAAATAAACCCTAATTAAAAAGCTAAAGCCTCTTTATATTTAAAACAAGGCCGGCCCAATTTCTTATGCCCGTTCCTCTTTCTTTTTGCTTCTGTAAAATGGCGGCCTTGCTTTCGTTCCTCTTTGTGCTCTGAAACTAGAGCTTGAGTTTTTCGATCTAGATTAGGGCTTTTCGAAGCATGCCTATGTTTATCGATCAGTAGATATTTGCGTATAGTCTTGTTCGATCGAATCCTTGTTGCTCACTTCGGTTGCTTCAAGTTGATGGAGTTCGACTTCGATTCGGTATGTGATTTTCGTTTATGCTATTCTGTTATGCTTGATTGAACTCCATGGATTTGAGATTGCCGATGATGATTGTTTATATATACTTCGATGCCCTTGAAATTTTGTTCGTATCAATTCGATACTTTCCTAATTCTTGCTTTCCTGATATTTGTGACTACTTGATACACACGGATTTGATTTTGAAGCGTTCGATTTTTCTTGAGTGATACGGCAGAAAACTTTCCTCTTTTGATTTGTTTTGACTTTTTCAATTTTTATACTGCGTTGATTATTTTTCTTTAATTGAAATTCGACTTGCTTAACACCTTGATTGCCACGGCTTCGGCCATCTTTGTGTTCATCCCTGTGACATTCGACTTTACATTCTCTGATCTTTGTTACATTGTTTCTCGGCATTGACTTTTGTTCCATGACATTGTACTTGCTGTTCATGGCCATTACATTCTTACTGCCACGTGACACTAGCCTTTCATATTGCACTATCACCTCTGACGTTGACACTTTACACATGAATTTCCTTGTTGACTAGTTGGTTTAACCTGAACTTCAATTGATGTTTTCATTGTATAATCTGTAGCATGGCACTGCTTGCTTCCTATCTCATTTCCATACTGAGGTTCACTGTTTGGTTGCATACACATATATGTTTTCATTGCACTCATATTTTGGTTTTGTGGTTGACGTTGTAGCTACTGCACTTGTTGTTGTTCAATTGTCTTCTGTTCACTTGACCATTTGTATACATACATTGTCTCTGATCTTTATTGTTCATCTGTATGTAGCTGTTGGTCTAGTTTCTGTTGGTCGACAATTACACTTAATATCCCTGGCATGTTTTACTTTGCTTGCTCACTGAAGTCGATGCTTGAATTATTGTAGTCGAGTTGCTTTACTATACTTTAGTTTGAGCCTTGTTGTCCTGTGTCTGATCATGTATCAATGTGCACGGTGTTGTTCAGTCTGGATTGTATAATTCGAAATCTGGTCTAGATTTGTGGTATTTGCATTTGAGTCAGTTTCATTGTGTTGGTTGCTGTGTCACTGTCTTCTTTGTACACTTGGGCTTGTAGTTGATGTTTATAAATTCATTGATGCGACAATATTGCCATATTGATCCCTCCGTTTGCTTTGGCTTCATTTGATTATGTGATGTTGCATCTGTTTGGTACACATCCTTGACCTGTTGCACTTGTGTACTTCTTCACTTGACATTGTCGAACTCAGTGTTGTAACTGGATTTGTGTTCTGGTTCGTATACGGTCTTCATTGCATATATTTTCATTGTACTCATATTGCCTCGAGCTTGTACTGTTTGGTTCAGCTTCTCTGGTTGCTTGTAATTAATGCTACACATTGTTGTATTTGGACTTGTTTCAGTTTGCATGTGGTCTTGATTCTCGGCCTATTGTGCATGATTCAGCTTTTTGTTGACTGCGCACACGAGTTGGCGAGGCAGTGCACACGTGTATAAATGTACACGTGTGTATTGCAGCCACCCATGATTACCTGTCCCTGGTAAGAATACTGATATGCACAGGTATTACACAATCAAAAATGATGACAATAACCCATATATCTAAGGCACCAATAATTTTTTTATATATTTTTGCAATTCAAATTTGTTTATTTTCAGATTACTGCTATAGTTGCTAATTATACAGGTACACAAGAGACATGACAAGAACTGGAGCTGGACAATGCAGATAGATGCAGATGTGCAGACAGAGTGAAAAACTAAGTGTTGTACATTGTAGTGAGAAAAAAAATATGAATATGAAATGTATGAACCGGTGTATGTATATAGAGAGAGCTGAAAACTTTGTACTGTATAAGTGATAAAATATTATATTGAATAAAAATACTGATTGAATTATATTAATTCTGTGCAATAGTATTATTATTCAATATGAATATTTATTCCTATATGTATATAGTACAATCTACAAACACATATATAAATTGATATATATATTTGTTATCATCAAACAAAAATTCACATCAAACAAATACAACAGAATAATATAAAGTACAACAGAAGTCTCAAGATGATAACCAAGTACAAGCTGAATAGAACAACAGAACTGGAATAGATAAAACTAGATAAGCAGATAATCTCCAGCGATTCCAATCTCCAGAAAGTGGAATCCAAATCTGTGAATAACTCAGGCTGACCCGAGCGTAAATAAAAATACAAACACTCGAGTCAGGACAATATATACTTATATAATGTAAACCAACTCAAGTGAACTGTAATAAGGTACAAGTAACTTAAAGGATGCCTGGGACCGTCCATCCTCTAAGGATCCGTCAAACTATTTACTACATAGTAATATTGCGCTATTATAATAATGTCTACAGTAAAATAAACATACTTTTAAATAGCGTTCCGGGCTACCCATATCACCCTTCACACATAATAGTCCCAGTAGTCCATCCAGTATCAGCATATCTCCGAGAGACCACCCTAAATACTCCATGGGCTACGGGAGAAAAACAAACTCGTAGTAAAGGCTCGATATAGTAGGTGACACGGCACACAAGGCAATGCCAGGGTAGATATACCAATCACGCACATGGGCTGGTGGTAACGCAGCAGCCACATACGCCCACCTTGGAACACACTCCCAATCAAAATCGGAGGATGGTCATCTAATCAATCACCAGTAAGAGTATAGTATCGAAGGAATGTGTCCGATCGGAGTAATGACCTCACTTGGCCCGAGATCGCTCCTGTTTTAGCCACCTTATGCCAACTCACGGGAGTTGGGTCCACGTAATATACCTCAAGAACGTCGCCACCATCCTACTTCATTCTGGAATCTCCACCGCGTACACAGTTGTTAAAGTGGTTTTCGGTATCGACAGAGAGTATGCCAGATATCCGATCCCGGTCTCTTTAACAACCAATCGTTATTATAACCTATGGTTATAATTTTAAAATATAATATTTTATACTTCGTAATAAAATATCATTTCAAATCCAAATCTTTATCAAAATAAAGATTAAATCATTTCCAAACCATTTCAATATATCAAAATAGCATATCCTTTCAAAACTTCCTTTTCAAATCCTTTCAATATATCGAAATATCATTACAAATCATTTTAATATCAAAATATCATTTCAAAGATAGTTTATACTTCAAAAACCCAAAATTATTTTTATTTCAAAACTATATTTATTTCAAAAACAAGATCATTTCCATTCCAAACATATATTCACTTTTCAAAATAGTTTATACTTTCAAAGTTATAACTCTTTCGAAACCAAAATTTGAAATCATTACACTTTGAAAACCACAACATTTTGATATCATACATTTGAAATCATCCTTCAATTCATTACATTTTTACAATTTTTTTTAAATTAAACCCAAATTTCAAATTTTCAATTTAATTTAATTCAAACCATCAATTTCAATTCAATTTCAGTTTACCAACAAACCATTTCAAATCTTATCAATTTCAAATATAGATTTAATCCACAAAATACAATATTCAATCTTTAGCATATTTCAAAGCTTAAATATCCCATATTTCATAAATCCAATATCATTTAAATAAATTCAAATTCATATATACTTCAAATATTCATTTATCAAATAAATTAAATAAATCAGGAATCAAATATCATTTCAAAATATCAAAATATCAAAAGATTATTCAAAACATCATTCATTTTAATTCATTTAAATAACTTTTAAATGCCTTCATTTTATTTAGGAATTAATTACCATTTCAAACTTACATTTCAAAAGATTTTACATTAAAAATTAAATCTCTCCATTTAAATCATTTAAAGTCAAATCCTTATATTTATTAATTAAATATTAAATTTCCAAAACTTAAATCCTTCCATTTAAAGCCATATAAATGTCTCTTCATTATCTTTAGAAATTTACATTTAATTTCCAAAAATTTTATCATTTTCCAAAGATTATTTTTCATAAAATTTATTAAAACAACAAAAATATAGTTTCCGTAGCACTTAAAAATGCTACGTAAAGTTATAGTTTAAAACAGTTCATTTGACAAAAGACAGCGTTTAAGTGCTGTAATAGATTTCCTTTAAATTTCAAATAAAATTAAATGTTAAGTTTAACCACCATAACATTTACAAAGTGCTATAATAGCCTTTATTTCAATTTAACTTTTTAGTTCATTTAAAACAACTACAACATTTACAAAATGCTGTAATACCCTTACATTACATTTCAAAAATGCTGTTAAATCAAATTCAAGGCTCCAATACAAATTTCACCAACAGTTAATTTTAATTTAAACCATTAACTTATAAAATCATCAAATTTCACATTTTAAAATCATCATTTCAATACTCTTATTTTTATGATTTTTATAAAGTTAAATTTCATCCAAAAATCAAATTTTAACATAATTTCTTATTTAAATTCAAGTATTAAATCCCATTTCTTTAATTAATTTTATTATTTAACCATTAAGTTTTAAATTACCAAATTATAACTTATTTCTATTTATTTTACTTAATAAAAATGTCATTTTTAACAAAAGTTCAAAATTTCCCACAATAAGTTATATTTCAAAATTTTGACTTAAAACATTCATTTATTCACATTTTCATTTATTCAAAAATCACTTTTATTTTTATAAAAATCATTTTATTCATTTTAATTTAAAATATTATACTTTTACTTTTAAAATAATTTTAAAACATTTCAGAAAATAATTTATAACCCACGGGTCTGTATATAGTTTTCCAGCCTAGGTCAAGTGATACGGATGTATATCATTTCAATCCGCAGTTTACAAAGAAAAGCCGGGCTCTATCATTTCAAACCCGCAGTCCCAAGTAAAATGAATGATTTTGAAAACCGCTCAGGCCTATCATTTCATCCCATAACGATTTTTCCTTATTCTAAAGTCCGTTCGGGTATGTATCATTTCAACCCATAGTGATTCTAGTCTACAGGGAACTTGCAATGGCGATAACTGATATAAATAAATGAATAACATAAAATAACGATAACATATGATATAACAAGTGTAATAACAGGTATGAACATCATATGATAATAATGTAGCAGTTATAACAGGATGAAATGCATTACAGATTCAAGCGATGTCAGTTTATAACTATACAAGTACATATTAGTCTGGTGAGATTTACTCACTTGTCACAAGCTGGAGATCAACACCAAAGCACAGATACTGACACAACAAAGGCACAACGACACGGATACGACTTGAGAGTGGAGAGCCAAATATAATTGCCTTGTGTACATATAAACAAAACAATTCAAAATACATAAGTTTTCAAAGCTAAATTACACTAAACAACACTAGGAATCAAAGCCTAAAACAAAGACAAATGCTTTGCACTTGATCTCAACTTCACATACTTCAGTTATGAACTAAAATAACACAGCCAAGGCATGGATTAAGGTCTGGTTTGGGTCCCTATAGGGTCGGCCATGCATAGAGAAAATGGTGCACTAGTTGGCGAGGCAAAAGGCTAACATTTCAAGGCAAAAGCATGGATTTCAAGGCAACTTATGGACTCGGCCAAGGCATGGAGGGCATGGCTATTTCAGGTGGGGTCAGTAGGTGGTGTGCAGAGGTGTCTCAGGTCTGGAACAAGCTGGTGGTGGTGGTGTTTGGTCGGCCATGTGGAGGTTTGGAGGTGGTAGACATGGATGTGCTCGGTCTAGACAAGTTTTATGGAGTTTGTTGGATTTTGGTGATGGATCAATCCACAAGGAGGCATGGATTGGGGTTTGGTCAGAGAAGAGGTGAAGATGGTGGTGTTCTTAGGTGGTGGTGAAGGCGGTAGGGGCTGGAGAGGAGGTGGCCGAACCTATGACATAAGAGAACAAGTGCAAATCAATGTCAAACAATAAGAAATAAACAAAAGAAGAAGAAAAAAAGAATTTTTTTTACCAAACTTTCTCCTCAAGCAAGGCCAAATTTTTTTTGTATCAGAAGTGAGAAATGTGTTTACGTGAATGTAAATGAAAATATGCGGCTGAAAGATGTATAAATTAAAAGCTAATTGATGAATAGTTATGATAAATGTGAAAGGGTGGAAGATAAAGGGCCATTTGAAAACCAAGAGTCAAAAGCCTTTCAAATTTCTTTTAATTTACTTATATAAGATTAAATTACTGAAAATAATAATTATTTCAGTTAAAATTTCGAAAATGAAACAAAATATAAAAGTATATGTAAATATTTATGAATTATATAAGGTTAAAATGAGAAAATAGCACAAAATTACAAACTAGACTGGAAAAATTTGAAAATAACGGAATAAATTTTAGAAAAAATATATGGACTTGGAAAAATATTTATAAAAAATATAATAACATAAAAATAAAAATTCATTCACAAAATGAATAAATAAATTTTAATTAAATATAATTTAAATAAAGAAAATAGTAGAAAAATGGAAACTAGGCTTTAAAATTTGGAAATAAATTCAATAAGCTTTGGAAAAATTCATACATCACTTTAAAAAATATTTAAAAGTAAAAATAAACATAATATAACATAAATATACAAATTGGAATAAGATATATCAAGTAAAAATATCATTTATATAAATTAAAACAAAGAATATTGTTAAATAACCCTATATACATATAATATTGTAAAGGGTATAACTTTCACAATTTAAATCCAATTTCAACGAAATGGAAAGCAGTATTCATGATATTAAATATATTTCAGAATAAAAGACAAAATTCAAGAATTCAAATATTTAAATTTTAAATTTAAAAGTCAAAGTTTGACCAGAAATTCACTTTACAGTAAGATATTCAAATTATACTAATTTGAACTATAAATCACTTAAAAGTCATCATTTATATTTAAAAATGAAATGTTTGAAATAAAACAAATTTAAAATAATTTAAAAAAATAAAAGAAAGTCCAATTTAAATAATATACAAAATTCTAGGTTTGTTATAGGATACTTGAGTTTCTATCATATTTGAGAGCTATGCAAGGAAAACTAAAATTCTGACCGAAAAGCGTGATCAAATTCCGCACTAAAGGATCAATGGACCAATGCTATTTTGGAAGTAAAGTACTGAATTCAAATAGAAGATAGAATCAGATATTGTGTACTGATAATCAAAATGTACATCGTATAAATGGAAGTTTAAAAATAAATATTTTGGGCAAAACCTTTGGGTTTTTGTTTTGAGTAGTTTTGGGAACGAAATTCTTTAAAGGGGAAAGTTTGTAACGAACCGCAAATTTATCACTTTTATAAATTATATTTATTTTTTAATTTATTCAAATAAAAGGTTGATAGTGCAAATAATTTTTTTAAGTGATAATAAATAATAATAATCTTATTTTGAATAAATATTTACAAAAGTATTTTCCTCAGGATTTAAATTGATAAAATGGCCAAAAACTATTTTATGATAACCAACTCTATAACCGTAAAACTCACGCATGGAGCTGGATACATACACTTATTTTTATAATTGAACAAGAATATGAAATAAAATTAATTATTTAATTTCTAAAAATTAAATGTATTTATGTCATCGCCAATAATGGCATCATATTTAAATACAGATTTATGAATTTAAATTGAGATTAATGATTTAATATTATTTTAATTATTAAAATAATTTGATTAAATGACGATAATTCATTTTTAATAGTTATAAGTGATAATAAATCATTTGTAATAATTTACGAAGATATATACTTGATTTGAAAAGATAAGAAAAATGGCATCGCTTTATCAGTATAATAACAATTATTGTAAATAATTGTTAATATTAATTTATATAGTTTTATAATTCAGATATGATTGATTATAAATTTATTTTAAATTATATATATATATATATGATTTAATGTATAGGTGAAAATGTGGTTGGGAATCGGTTCTCCGATTGGCAACTGTTTATCGAACGAAAGTTGTTCGAAGTTAATGCAACGTTATTTATATGTCATGTACACATATATAACACATAAACACGCACCCTTACATATACATATATGTATACATAACACATTTATACATTATATATATATATAAAGTAAAAAATATGTAAGATATTCCATTTTCTTCTCATTTAAGTATACATAAATCAACCAAGTACATGGCACATGGCCTTGTCTATACATGAAGTGACCTTGGGCCATCCTAGGAGGTGTAGGAGGGAGGAAGGGTGGTGGCTACATGATGAAAATGGTTGCATATATAACATATATATACATACAACATACTTACATACATATATGTGACAAACATCTAAGAAAACTTCATATTAAGTAAGTATAAGTCAACACAAGGACAGACCATCATCACAACACATGGACGAAATGGGCAATGTGTAGAATATGATGGAGGTGAAGTGATGCACATGGTTGATGGAAGGAAGGTGAAATGATGTAGGATATTTTGTAAAATTTTGGCTATAAATAGATGCATACATTCATTTACATTTTCACACAACTTTCCACCTTCTTCCTCTTATTTTCATGTTTTAACGGACACTTTAATGGCCTCATCCTCTAAATAAAATAATAAGCAAAAGTTATGGCAAGGTGTTAGTAAATTTATATGCACATGTATATGTTATCAAATCCACTTCAAACGAAGACAAAGCTCCTCCTCTCAACCTTAAAAGACCATGTCCATCAACCATCACCACCAAGGTTGAGTCCTTCCACCTCTTTCAAGCTTTTCCATGCAGACTAGTGGTCTCAGGATCGATTCCATAAGATCTGGTGCGACATAGTGGAGCTATAGCCAACTTAAAGTTAGAACTTTTGAATCTAAGGTGAGAAATTATTACTTATATTATATTCTTGGATTACGATATGATGTTTGCAATGGATGTTTAATATGCTTGTATCATCAAGTTTGATTGTTTAATGTTGTTGTTGAATATATATGCAAGTCACGGAAATACACGTCGATAAACACAAAGGAAATCACTTTCCTCTATTTTAATTAATTGGTGTATATGGATAGTTAAACCCCTTTAAAACTTTTTAAAAATGAGTTTGATATGTTTTATAAATATATAAAAGTTTTCTGGTGAAGTTTGAAAGGTAGTTGAAAATTTATTCAAAAACAAGTGCATCGTGCAACCGTAGTTCGCAATTTCACGCCATAAAAGTCAAATAAGTATAAAAAATGCAATTTAGTTCAGAATTCTTCGAGATAAGAATTTTCCGTACTATTATATCTATACTTTTCCAACTAAAAAAGAAAATTGAAATTTCAACGAGTATATTTTGAAGTATGAGTAAAACTAGTTTTTGGAAAAAATCGCAGATTTGCAGTTTGAAATCCATAAAATGATTTCTTTGAAAATGATAATTTTAAATTTTTAAAAATATGAAATAAATTTTAAAAATATTTTAAATTTTTTTAAAAGTGATTTGAGTTATACAATTGTATTTTCAAATGATAGAAGTCCTTTTGATCAATATAGCTTAAAAAACACTTTCCGCGGTACTTTTCTACAGCACTTTTCTTTAACTTCTAAATTTTAGTTTTAAAATTTAACGATTCTTTTTCAAATCTTTTATAAACTTTTTCAAATGGATTAAGTGTTTAGATAATGATTTAGGGTTTTATAAGCTTATTTAAAAGAGTTTAAATAAACGATTTAAAAAAACTATTGCAAATGAAGTAATTTAATATTGGCTCTAAAAGCCAACGAGTAGACTGAATTTTTTATATTCATTTGATCCGGATGTGTGGTGCTTAAACTAAGAAGATGTTAAGGAGCAATCGATGCACTCGCTTACCTGGCCTCTTCCCTAGGCGAAGGATAGACAAGGTCGAAATATAAGAAACGAGTTAAGTATGAAAAGATTTAAATTTTCCAAATTTAAATTAAACACAACCTCGATTGTATAAAGATGATCTTCTTATACTTGGTGTTAAAGCCCAAAGTGGGAACATGTACTATTCGTAGAATTTGAAAGGTGATTTCTCTGTTATTCCGCCTATAGTATTTGTTGAATACGAGAATTGTTATTGAGTAGAATTAGATGATTTCTATAGATCCTTCTCACTTAGTATTTACTATTTTTTGATTAACATCCTGTTAAACATAGTTTCATTTAAATAAATCTACGAGTTTTGGATTAGGAAATCTTTGTTAAGATTTAAATAAATTAATTAGGAAATGTTTTCCTAAGGGAAAAATGAAATGATTTCGAATTTATTCCCAGTTCAAAAGGAGTTTAAGGTAATCCAAGCATTTGATAAGGGAGGTTTAATGATTCTGTTTTTATTGGAAAGAATGTTTTATAAATATATATCTCGAAAAGATATTATGATAAAAAGGAACCTAATCAATTTAAGAATGATATCTTATTCACGAAACGTCTTTTTTTGTCGATGATAGGATCGAAGGAACCGGGGTTGGATTTGGGTAATTCATATTCGAAGACCACTTCAAAATAATTTTCTTATTCGAAGTGAAGACATGGATATGATATTTGGAATTCTCGTCATGAAGGACCGCTTGTTGATCATTTGGGTCTAAGCTCTCAATATACATATAGTAGCAATAGGCTCTTCGTTATGAAATATCCAATGCAAGGACTAATCGCTGCTAACCCTATGGGTAACTCCTGATAGGATGTGGTAGAATAGTGCCTTACTGTTCCTGGACAAATTGAATGGACGAATGTTTGACGTTGCAATTCTAGTTACATAGATTGATCTCTATGAACTATTATCTGTTTAGTAGCGGAGAAGGCAAATTATCTTAGCTTAACACCCTTTCCTGAAATGTACGAGCTTAGGAGTTATACATTTAAGAAATCAGTTGTATGATTATAGAGTGGAAATGTGGCATTCAAAGAGGAAAAATGTGGTGCTATGTGAAAAGTAATCATTACTCCATGCCTCACAACGGAAAATGGCCAAAACAGGGTAGATGCAGCGAGGCTATGTGGTTCGCAACCATTATGGTATGATCTTCCCCTTGTAGATATATTTATTTCTTCTATGGCATCGGGTATTAAATTAATGCAGTGTATGCGAAGAGAGCTCTCAAATAGGTCAGTAACAACAGGGATGATGACATATTCGGTACTATCTAGAAAGAGGTAGGCCGATCTTGTGTTAGTAGAGGACCATCAATTGGGTCTCGGTACATTCCTCTAGAGATGCACTGCCGGAAGGCAGTCCCTTAACCTGGTCATTTGTATGGACATACATTCTCCAATAAGTGCCTGCCTTTTTGTATGTAGAACCCTTGTTTGTGGCTAGTAAGTTAGAATTTAATCAATGTAACAATTTTGGCTAAGATTAATAAGTTTACTTCCAAATATTTTCAAAGAAATGTCATTAAAATAATATCCCTTATTTTTACGTAATAAAGATTTGGTTATCACAAGGTAAAACCCGTTCCGTGTTTATGTACGACGTGGTTTTATGAGATACCTTTTGTTTCCAAAATGCATATTTTTAAGTTCTTACACCAGTCCCATGACTGACCCGAAGTTTATTTTCCTTTCTCTTAAACTTTGGGTGCCCTAATTTTTTCGGGCAGCCTAGTAATCAGGCTTAGTTAAAATTTGGATGGAGCTCAAAGAATGGAGTTAGAAGATTCTTCTGAAGATTATTATCTGTTTCCACCACACTAGTGTGATGTTGTATTCCACATTTGTAAGGATAGAAATTTATATCTGTCTATGTTTAACTATGATAAATGTATTTTGATTTCCGCTGTAAAGATTGTGTTGAAATAATATATATATTATTCCATTCATGTGAGATTTGGTTCTGTCTTTATTTTATTTCTTACCTTTACGGATCCGCCTTTTCGTTCAATTTGAGTTAGACATGTATGACTTATTGTTAAATTAAAGGGTACGGAAAAATGAGTCATTACATAAAGACTTGAAACAAATTAAATTGGAGGAACTAGTAGGAAATGTCATCACCTATGAGATGAACTTAAAAGTCTGGGAGGAACATGAAAGAGGTGTTTTAAAAAAGAAAGCTATTTCATTAAAAAGCACAACCGATAATGTGGTAGAATATGACGCTGGAGTTGAGCTAGCATATTGAAGAAGCGATTCAAAATATGGACTCAAAAACATGGAAGTCTATAAATAAACTAACGAATCAAAAATGGTATCGTCAAAATTCTAGATGATTCGAAGAAATCAGATGTCATTGATGTAAGAATTTGAGTTACATCGAACCCAAACAGCCACTGAAATGACTCGATAAAACAAGGAAGAAGAAGAGGAGAAGTTTTGCAACCACTTGGGAAGAGAGTGAAGAAGAGGAGGAGAAGAATACTGATAGTGAGAAAGAAGAAGCAAATTTGTGCCTGTTGGTAGTATAAAGTGACGGCGATTATGAACTGAATTAGGTAGCTCACTATCCCATGACGATTTACTCGTGGCATATCACAAGTTAAACTCAACATTGATATATTTCAATAATGATATAATAAACTAAATTCTGAGAAAAATAATCTACTTGAGTAAAATAATGCGTAAGAGCTAATGATTCAAAGTATTATAAAATTTAACTCAGAATGCGAGAAGTGTCAGTTTTCAGAGGAAGAAATAAATAGGTCTAAAACTAAAATTAAAATCCTCGAAAATGAAATTTTGACTCTAAAAAACGAAGGTGAGACAAAAATAGGAAATTCCACTAAAAGATGCACCACACTTTCGAATGAAGACAATGCTCCTAGATCCAAGGTTCAACAACTTAAATCGACAATAAGAAAATTTCCAAAAGAAAAAAATAACTGAATATGTTGTAAGAAGTCAGACTATCACTGAAAACAAAAAGGACTCAAATATGATAGAGTTGAACAAATTGAGAGAAAGAATTGAAACAATATCAAGTTCCACAAAGAATTTTCAAAGTATTTAATTTCTTGAAAAATTGGGCACAAACACAATAAATATTAGAATAGGAACAAACATAAATTCATTAAATAAAATTTTGTTTCAGATGGAACAAATACAAATTTTCTTAAATCTAAACAAATTTGGCTTTCCAAAGGTAACCGTAACTACTAATAATTTTCTATATAAACAAATTTGAGTACCAAAGGTCAAAACAAAAATAAGAGTGGTCCTGCATCTTTTATTAGGCCACTCACTTCTTCTAACATCTACGTATAGAAATGGACTAAAAAACAACTAAGATAGAGGTGGACTTCGAGTTGTTTTATATATAATTGAAGAGCAATAATTTCAATGTTCCTTAGCCTAGAAAAATGAGGTGGAGATTTACATACTTTGGATAACAAATGATGAACAAGAATACAACATCAAAGGCAAAAAAAGGTATGATCTTTAAACTCTATTTTCTTCTAGTTGTTAATTATATTTTTTTTGGCACTGCTGTAGTCTAATTGTATATCTTGAACTCTTTAACTCTGATTTATATAATTCAAGATGTTCTGGAAAATAGGCATAAATTCTATAAATTTTTTATTTTTTTTCTATTCCAGAATTTGAATTTAAGCCATTGAAAATCATCAGTATATTGTTAAATTGTTTCAAAACTTCGTAACACTGCTGTAGTAAGTCGATCATAATTTGAACATTTTTACTCTGAATTTTGAAACTCTAGAAGTTATGGAAAGCTGACTAATACCATTACAAGTTTATTTTTTTGAATTTTGCTGACCAGTTTTGTAAAAGCTTGAAAAAATATATTCATGTCAGTGCATTAGTTGAAAAATATTTCTGATTTGTGCAAACAAGTTGTAGTATTTGTAACCTTTGATCGATTCATAGTATTGACTTGAAACCAATTTTAGTGATTAAAAATATTGAATATCTAAATCATTCAGGTTAAGTGCTAAATCAAACTAAGAACTTAAAGTTTCCAAATAGTGGTTTTTACAAAACAACAATGGTCAATTATCTATATATGATGAAAAATTTCATTACCTTTAATGACAACCAACTAATATTGGCTGGAGAATTTTTAGTTGTGTGTACCTTTGTTTGATGTAAATGACTTTGCCTTTGTTTGATGTAAATGGATTTGCTAAAACATTTTGCATTTTTTAGACCAATTTGAGTGATATTATGGAGTACACAGTCTTATTGTTTAATAATATACCATTGTTTGTCATTATGGGCAGCTAGAGTATAAGTGATATCAGACATCACTTCATTCAAGATTTTTTCTTCTTTATTTTATTGATATTTCGATTGATTTTAAATTTATTAGACATTGTTTTACAAAACCCCTTTTAGAAAATAGATGTTCACAACTTCGTTGGATTATGAATTTTACAAATAACTTAGATTTTGACTTTGATTTTCTTTAATAAAGTACTCTTATTTATTTTAGTAAGAAATTTACTTTGGAAAAGATGAAGCTTGAACACTTAAACTTTTTTGAAATCTATCAAAAATTATTAATAGTAAGTGAGAAAGTAATGGATAGTAGTTAAATTATACTTCATAACTAGAGGAATGATATTTTGAAATTTCTCGAAAATTGAACATTTTTTATAGTATTTTTTAATTAGTACATATTCCTCGATCATTTCTATTGCTATCATCCTTCTTATAATCCATACACCAAAATTTAATATGGTGAGTAGAAGTTGGTATTTGGAAAATGAGGGATTATATTTTAGGTAACTTATATAATTCTATCCCAAAGTATTCACTCTCATTTAGAATTCCTCACGATTATGTATATGCGAATAACTTCAATCTCCAGATACGTACTTTTATGCTCAATTAAAAGTCCTCATGAATATGCATGAATGAAACACTTATACAAGAGAGGGATATATATTCAAGTAGCTTTTAACCTCATTTAAAAGTCCAAACAGTTATGCGTAGTTAGAAAACGCTTGTCATTCAAGTAACTACAAACTGTTGGTATCTCTTGGCGACTTTGGTGGTGATGAATGTAACCTGGAATCTCATGGCAGCTTGGAATCATGATCATATTGAGGTATTGATATCTTTTAAATTACCGAATCTAGCTACCTAAAAGCTTTTGTCTTGTGATAAGAATTCCCAAAGTAAAATAATTTCTCTGCTAAATTAATTTGCATCAACCATTATTTTACCAGTGCTAGAATTAATTTGAATTACAGTAGGCCAACATATTCAATATAATTTATATGATGTGGAACCAAGATGTGGAACCAACATATTCAATATATTCAATATAATTTTTTGAATGGCGATGTCGAACCAAGATCGTATTTACATGATGAATTTAGATGACAACCTGTAGACAAATAAAAGTTAAGTCGAATGTAATCAAGAGAATAATTGAGATAATACTATATTCATTTAGAGAACATTTGTGACGACCCGTAAATTTTAACGGTTTTATAACATAGTTAACTAAATGTTTCTCGAATTTAAATAATAAATTTTAGTGATGAAAATTTGATGTTTGATATGCGTCTATTTAAGCATAGCAAATGTCAGATTTACGTCGGAAAATACGTAAGTTAGTTCCTTTGTGTAAATTTCGGTTTCAATTTAAAATCAGTTAAATTTGATAGTAATAAAATATTTTCAAAATCTGAATAATTTTATATAATAAAAATGTAAATCATTTTCTAAGTGAGACATCACCATTTGTTTCGTCAAATTTGGACTTCTCTATCCCCGTTTATCTTATTTTCGACGAATTTGCACAGCGAAATATCGACGTTTGATAGGATGGCCTCATCGTTGATATCTGTGTACCTTTCCGATCGTCTCGTCGCATTGCTCTCTGTAGTATATTCATTTGTGTCTTTCGATGTCCGGTGCGTGGGGAAATCCGCGAAACGGTTAGCCGTATCGCTGTCCAATTTGACTTCTAGTGTGCTCGGTGACCTTTCATTTTTCTGCCGATTGAAAACAAACCGTGATTTCTTTTACTACTTTAAGAGAATTTATGTTGTGACGGTTGTTGTTCTTACCCTTTTAATATATTCGTTGAATTTTCAGCTATTGTTTCATCTTCCATCCTATCATCATTCACAAAAGAAAGAAAATATATACATCTGAGGTTGCTTTTCACGTCCCCTTCACCTCTGCTTGTTTCTCTTCTTTCTCCCCTATTTTTTGTTTGTACCTTCAAAATATAAGCCATGAAAAATAAAGCTTACAACCTGAAGCTTTCATATTTGTTTTGGCAGTGAAGCTGCTTTCCACTTGCCAAATTCATCCCGACCAAGCGCACCCATTCCCTTCCCCGTGCGCCTGCGACAGCGCCTCCTTCCTCGAGCCCACGCCCTCAACACCTGTCGACCAACCCTCCACCTATCTCCACCACTTTTCTCTCTCCTTCCACACGTGTAGTCTCCCTCTCTCTACCCAGATCTGCCGCATCCACCAATGGCCATAGACCACAGCTTACCTCCACAGCATACACCATCCGCCCTCACCACCATCTGCTCTGAGCCCATCCGAGCCTCCTCCCTTGTTTTCTAGACCCGATAACCCTATGACGCAACAACCTCTCTGCCTCCCTCTGACAACGCCGAGCGCCACCCACTTTCCTGTTCCCTCTCCTCACCCTCTCGTTTCCATCATCCCCTCACCGTTTATGTGCTCGGACCCTCGCCCATAGCAGCAGCCGCAGCAACCTGCTTCAGTCCGTCTCCTCTATATAATTTTTTTTTGAGAACGTTAGCCTGCCTCATCAATCTTCCTTAGACCCTTCCACTAAATGCCACTTCTTCCCTGACCGAACAAGCTTCCCATCACAGCTACCTATAGCCCAGACAGCAACCAAAACCGCCAACACCCTCCACTGTTCATACACGCCACAACCGCCATAACAGCCTGCCTTGCTTTCCTGCTTGCATTCCAGTTTAAAACATAGCATATATTTCTTAGCATACATTTTAAAGTATATAATTTAAAAAAAATATTTTCATTCGTGTTTAACATCTCCTATCAGCTTATATTCTAAATTTAAAGAATATGAATATATATATATATATATATGAGCCAATAAATATTTGAAAGCGTGCATGTATTTGTTCGCATATATTTATATATGGTCTGCATACATGGTTTTAAATCTTCTATATCTCGTCCGAGATCTCATTTTCACACTTAAAGGAGACGAGACATCAAATCTCCTCCATATCTCTCTCGACACTCATCTCGTCCGAGATATTCAAATCTCACTCGATATATGGATCAAAATCTCAATCCGAGATCTCACCCGAAATTATACATTTTTCTTATTTTCCATAATAATTTTTATTTTCATATTGATTCAAAAGAAACTACTCAATCCAATTATAATTTACCAACTTCTTGAACATATTTTTTACTTTTTATCTTAATGAGTCATAGCGAAAGGTTTCATTTCTTTATTACGTCCAAATAAAAGGATATTATTCAATCATTACCAAATCAATTAAGCTAATCAAGCTACTACTCTTCTAAAAATATTTCTTTTTCCATGTAAATCAAGTAAGTTACCATTTTTATTTTTACTAAGAAAGTTATAATCGTTAAATAAATTTTTGACACATTAATTTTAAACACATAAGTACATTCGAGATATTCTCGAGATGCATTATAAGACCCGAGATGTCAATCCAAGACGTACACCCGATACGTACTCATCTCGTCCGAGATCTCTCCCGATACGAGATAACTTGTGTAAAAATTCCGAGACGAAACGTGACCGAAATCCGATATTTAAAACCTTGTCTGCATATATGATTTTTGAATAGCTTATATATATATATATTTTGTTGCATATAATAGTCTGGATATTTGATTTTTTTATATATTTTGTTGCATATAATAGTCTGGATGTATGATTTTTGAGTAGCTTTTATATATATATATATATATATATATATATATATATATATATATATATATATATATATAGAAAAGAATATTGATATTCAATATATAAAATACAGATATTTGATTTTTTTTAATGAGTTTTAAGAAAAATGATTTCAAAATATAATATATAAAGATTTTATTTTGACATTGGTTTTAAAATATATGTATGTCAAGATTTTTAAATATTCGTTTTAAATTAAATATTGTTTTAAAAAGGAAAAGGGAATATATATATATATATATGATTTTTATCAAATTATGTGCTTTGCTTGCCGCTTTCGAACTTGTCGCAACATTTTATGAGTGTTGTTGAGGAGTATCTGTATCTGTATGCATGTCCGTGCCATCTTCTTCGTCATCGTTGTTCTCTAGCCTCGAAAGGTGAGCAATCACTCATGATTAACATTCTTATATTTGATAAATATAACTTATATGAAATGATGATTGAAATATGCTGTCAAAATTTGAATTATTAGTTATTTTATTGTTAAATCTGATATGTCATTATCTATAATTGTTTACCTATGACATATGACACCATAATCCGTTGTATATATTATATTTAATGCGTTACTAATGATATATGTCTGCTGTTGATATGTTATATTATTATCATATTTGTTCTCACTCTGCAGGTTCCCTGTTAGTTTAGAAATTCCCTATGGGTTGAAATGATACATATCCGAACGATGTTATCGATTAGGGAAAAATCGTTATAGGTTAAAATGATAAACCCAGGCGATTTAATTGATTTTGAATTTTGGGATTGCGTTTTGAAATGATATATACCCGTAAATATCTAAATTGCGGATTGAAATGATATATATCCATATCACTTGACCATAGGTTAGAAAATCATATATAGCCACCGTTGGTCCATATTTTGAAAATGATTTCCAAAGTTTTGAAAGGAAATATATAGATTTTCATAAATATTAATTTTAGAATATAATATATAAATGTTATATATATGTAAATTTAGATTTTAAAATTATATGTTTGGAAATTTAAATTTATAAGTTAGTTTTGAAAATATAATTTTTAAGATTTTTCTTATAACTTTATTACGTTAAAAATATGAAAAATAAGATTTAATATAGTAAAATTTAATTTAATTAATATATATATTATGTTTAAGTATTTATTTAAAATTATATTTTTAAAATAGATTTTGTAATAACTTTAATGAATTAAGGTTGGGAAGATAAATTAAAATTGATTTGAAATTGTATTTGTTTAAGAATTGAAAAAAATTTGATTGATCTGAAACTTATTGAATTTGAGATTTTAAAATATGATTCTATAATTTGATAATTGGATTTTGATTTAGGGCGATTAAATGGATATTTTCAATTTAAAATAAAATTGAAATTGAATATTTAATATTGATTAAAAGTTGTAATGTGAAATTTTATTTAAATATTATTAAAAATGATTAAGCTGAATTTTGAAACATAAATGAAATTTATCAAATTGAGTTATTGTAAATTATTGGAATATGTAAACTTTGAAACCTACTAAAATTGGAAGTATTTTCAATTTATAGTTCAAACATAGATTTGGAATCGATATAAATTAAAATGGTTTTAAATTGAATTCGAATTAAACCTTTAACTTTTGTAATTGAAATCTTTGTAATGAGATTGTTTTTAACTGAAATTTGGAACTAAAATTGATTTGAATTGATTTGTTAAACTGGAAGAAACAATTCCAATTTGAAACTATTTTTGATATAAACTCTTTTGAATCTATAAATTATTTTAATATATATTATTTTAAATTTATAAACAATTATATATATATATATAAACTATTTTAATATATATACTATTTTAATTTATAACCTATTTTTAGTATATACACTATTTTAATATATAAACTATTTTAATCTATAACCTATTTTTAATATATAAACTGTATTTAGAACTGTTTTCACACACACACACACACACACACACACACACACACACACACACACTATTTTCAATGGTTAAACTGCTTGAGTTAGAAATGTTATCGTTTAGATTTAATGGATTTAAATGCGAATATTTTGATATGATGGTTTAAACTATTCTGTGGTTATGATTTTGAAAATGAATATGATTTAGAGTAAATATGATTTTGAAAGTGAATATGATTCCGAAAGTAATATTGTATTTTGATATGAGGTATGAACTGTTTGAAATAAAATGACCACGGTGTGAAATAAACGTTTGGTTGTTAAAGAGAACGAGGTCGGATATTGTTATACTCTCTGCCAATATCGAAAAACCACTTTAGCAACTGTGTACATTGTGGAGATTGCAGAATGAAGTACGATGGTTTGGCGAACGATTCCGTATGAGGTATTTACGTAGCCCCGACTCCTATGAGTCAGCTTAGATGTGACTAAAACAGGAGCCATGCCGGGCCAAGTGCGGTCTCACCTCCGATCGAGCACACTTCTTCGATGTCATTCTATTACTTTGTGATTTGATTGGGTGCAACTTTGATTTTAGGAGTGTGTCACGAGGTGGACGGTAGTAGCTGCTATGCGTTACCTCCAGTCCGGATCTGCAAACGTTATTTCTACCATGGCATTGCCTTGCATGCCGTGTTCACATGCCCTATCGTTCTTTCTACGAGTCTGGTTTGTACCGTACCTATGGAGTTCCCTCTGAGTAAACCACTGGTTTGGTGGAGCTTATGGTACTATATAGACTACATGAATATATGAAATGTGTTAAGGGGGATATGGGTAACGCCTTAACACTATTTTTATACTTTACTTTACTGATATATATATTACAATAGCGTATATTACTACATAGTAGATAGTTCCACAGATCCTTACTTTAAGTTATTGTATTTCAGTTGATATTTCACTTGAGTTGAATTTACTGGTATAAGAATGTTAATCCTGACTTGAGAGTTTTTTGTTTAACTTTATGCTCAGTTCGGACTGAATATCGTAGCATTTGAGACTCACTTTTAAAGCTTGAAGATTTCTTGGAGTATCTATTCAGCTTTCAGTTACCTCAGTTATTCAGTTGTTAAGTTCATACTCGTCATTGCTTATGTATTTGAGACTTCTATGTATCTTGATTTCTGTTGTATTTTGTTTCATACTCTGTTGTTTATGTAGTAGCTTCATGTGCTATTATTTATCTATTCTGCTGCTTATTGTTATATTACTTTGTGCCTATGATTTTGTGATTGATGTATTTACTGTATATGCTGAGTTTTTCCAAATATAAATTAACAATCTATTATTTTGAGCAATTCGAGTCTGACATGAGTGGATGATTGTCGATTTGACTTATGTTTTTATTTATTTTAACCTATTTAAATATAAGTACAAGTTTTATTTGCATTGTTTATGATAATGCATGGGTTGAATATTCCTGTACTTTCTTTGTATTCCAATAGTTGTTTCAATACCATTTTATTTGTAGCTATGCAAAATTAAATTCAAGTGTATTTAGAAAGGTAAACAAACAAAGATTTTACGGTTTTTTCTCAAAAGATAAGAAGATCCATCTTCATCCATAAGAACTTCAAAAACATAATTTAACCAAATGCTTTGGAAAACTAAAATATTAACATAATCCGATTAAAGGCAAGGGCAACATAAGACTTAATTAGTAACTTTTGCCCATTTTTTATTGTAGTAGAACCACATAGCTTAATAGTCAAGATGTGAATAAACCTAAAACTATGTTTCAAGCTTAAGTATTTATATCTTTAGTACTAACTAAGGCTAAATAAATAACTGCGATCAAGTATTCACATAAAATAATTTCATGATTTCAAGTTTTGACCATTATTTAGCCATGTTGTGTTTCTAAAGATAACTCTAACTGTAATAGCCCGAATTTTTGAATGTTCATATTTAAATATCTTAAATAAGAAAACCTCGGATTTAATGTGAATAAAAATGACTTCGAGCACTTATTTAAATTATTTTTAAATGATAATTGGTTATTGAAAAATTTAATTTATAATTAAAGTGATTAAATTTGTTTTAACAATAATTATTTTTAATTAACTTGTGAAAATTTCATACCGGGGCACTTTTTTGAATTTTGATGAAATTACTGCCATTGGATCTGGAATATTGAGTTGTTGTATGCTGATGAGTTTTGTGACGATCAAACATGTTTGTGGTCATGCATGCTCGAAACGCATAGTGTTTTAATCAAGAAAATAAAATATATCATTAGTTTTTCTACAAAAAAATCTTAACCTAAAACCTAATTTTCACTTCTCTCTTCACTTCAATTAATTTTCTCATGTGAGATAATAACCATCCCTCTTTCATTTCTTCATCCAATTGTTTTGGGAATTTTAGTTAACGAAATCGAGTGTCATTAGATTCATTGGCTTTAGTGTGCGATAGTGTTCGGGTATGCTCGATTAGGAACAGTCGAAGCTATGGCTTGGGTTTGAGAGTGGTCGGGGCGGTGACTGGCAAAGGGGTTTGTGGCATTGGGTTTTGCGTGTGAAGGCAGGTTAGCAATGACTAGATGGAGACGTGCGGTGAGGTATTGGGCCGTGCAACAATTCGTTCGTCATGTAGAGGCTTCAGGTTGGTATTTATAGGGAGGAGGGGGAGATGCAATCGTAGATGGCGTTAGACTCAAGGTTGTGAGAGATGGCATTTTGCATAGCCAATAGGCGCTCAAGGTGTTTGAGGCGTAATGCGACACCTGGGCAATGGAAATTAAGGCTATAGGTGGATTTCGTTAGGGAGGTGCTGACATGTCATGGTGGGGATTTACGTGTCGAGCGCGTGGAGAGGAGATCAATGGAATCGACGGTTTTGGATTTAATCAAGTGGAGCTCTATATCACTAGAATTATGCATGGCATCTTTGGGTTACACTATAACAGTGTGCATGTAGATGAAGATGGGATGAGGAAAGGATTAGAGAGGGAAGGAGTTAATTAAGGTGAAGGTTAATTATAATTAGCTTAGTTAATTATTTAATTAAATCCAAATCTTATTAAAATCGTGTCTTGTTCATATGAGATCTGATCGAGGCGCCATCTTCGTCGTTGTGCTCGTAGCGGGATTATCTACATGTGGGATTGATTTTGAGCTTGGGTAGGTTTATTTACCAGTAATGTGTATATTGTTGTATAT
Source organism: Allium cepa (assembly GCA_030765085.1). Lineage (NCBI taxonomy): Eukaryota > Viridiplantae > Streptophyta > Magnoliopsida > Asparagales > Amaryllidaceae > Allium > Allium cepa. The sequence goes on along the minus strand of CM060946.1, from coordinate 99,186,536 downwards.
AAAAACGTTGTTGTATTAAAATATAAATTGTGTAACAAACAATGCGAGTTATTACTTTTGGACCCCGCCTTACTTTCTAAAACAAGTGAAAACATTATTATGGAGTATCTCTCTTTTGACCATCTATAGCATGTGTCATGGCTCAGACTACCTTTTTTATCTGATTAATAGCGCGTTATAAACGTTTGAATCAATATAGACGTATTAAACATGCTTTGAAATTCTCGATGTTTGACATATGTTAAATTGGATAAATTGTGAATATATATACATACATGTATGTATATGTATATGTATATGTATGTGTGTGTGTATTTGGGTACACAAATTTTTGTGTGTTTGACGTAGAGGAATTGGTTTGGATATTTATAGAAATTGAAAATGGAAGTTGTGAATGTTAGAACCGAAAAGTTCATGGTGGATGTACTTTCGCTGTGTTCGGTAATTTTAAAGTTAACTTTACAAGACACCCTAGGTCTTCTTTGTGTTTTTAATAAGTATTGTAAGCATACTTTTTATCAAAAAATATCAAGGTTTAAATTTATTACTGATAATCATTTGTGGATTTTTAAAGGGATGATTTTAAACTATAAAATAGGCTTTTATGGATTTTAAATAAATGTTTTAAAATGTAGTATAAGTACTTTAAAAGAATATTTTTAGTATATATATGGTTTTAAAAATTGTTTAAAGACTTTATTTAAGAATTAAAAGGCTTTTATATTATAATATCATACCAATGGTTTATATTATTTTATTAAATATCTTAGTTTTATAAATAAATTGGTCTCTGTGCATTTAAAATGTATTTTGGTATATTTAGAGTTTGGAGGGGAAGTTTAGTATTTGCAAAAGAATGTAAAGGAGTTTTGAGATTATAATACTTATGTTATAATGGATTATTTTGTAACATTGACTAAAAAGGTATATAAGCTTGTTTAATAAGTGAAGATGTACTTAGGGCTTTAAAGGGATATGTAAAGTTATTGGCACGTTTAAAAGTGATTTTGGGTTTATAGTAATGATGTTTGGACAATATTTTTTTTAACCTGTTTAACTATACTTTTGGAAAGTAATTGGATCTTTACAAAGGGAGTTTTAATGATAACGATCAACTGAAGTGGTTTTTGGGTTTGTTGTAAACAATGTTTTAGTAACTTTTGTTTTTAAACCCTTAAAAAATAATTTAAAGTGGTAAAGTATTGTTTAATGATTTTGGAAAATACTTAGATCTTTAATAATGGAATTTCAAAGAGAATAATAAGTATGAATTGGTTTCGGATTTCTTCTGACAATGTGTTAATAACATTCGTCTTTAACCTGTTTTGATTATACTCATGAATATAAATAGATCTTTGAAAAGAATGTTTTAATGATAATCATAAGTGAAATGGTTTTGAGTTTGCAGTGACAATGTTTGAGTACATCTGTCTTAAGCCCTTTAAAATTGATTTGTGAATATACTTACACGGTTAAGATAAGTGTATGAATACTTTTGAGAGTATTACAATCTGTAGAAATGAATATGGAAGTTTTAATTAAATATAGAAGTTTAATTAATAAAATGGATTTTAATTTATAAAAAAGTTTATTGTGTAAAAAGAAGTTTTACTAATAAAAGAAGTTTTTAATTATTAAATGAAGATTAATTAAAAATGGGATTAAGTTGTTTATATGACTTGATCATGCTTGTGTGTTTCAATCAAGCTTTGTGTGTTACTTACTTATGGACTGTATACATACTTAGTTTTCGATATGCGATTATTCTCATTGTTATTGGATTTGACAAAATATCTGGAAGTATTTAGAAGAAATACATCAGTTATATGGTACAGTTATCCTTGGTAATGCTTACTTTACGTATAAACTCGTTTTCTCTTCTAAGAAAAATGGTAAGGAAATCCGTCTGCTTAAATGGTTAGGAAGTGATCTTTGCTCTTATGTATTATCTATTTATTCCCCACAGAGACGGAGTTGAGTTTACTAGAAATCCATTGATTGGCTTGTGGAGCACCTGGTAAGTGGGGGAGTGTACTTACATAACATAAATTGAAACCGTAACTGTAACGATCTCGTTTTTAAGCCAAATTTAATTTAGTAATTAATATAATTTTTAGAATTAATTTGAATTTTTCCAAAATAAATAAGATATATGTTTGTTTTATGTGTATATATATAAATTGTAAAAGGAATTTTGGTTTGAAATTCAAAAAAATAAATATCTTAAAAATAAATTGGATTTAAAAACTCTATATTTTAAAAACTAATACGTGTATATATATATATATCTGTGTGTGTGTGTATGATTTTTATTTAGTGTATAATTAGTTTTAAATCATTTTTCTTTAAAATTATATATAAATATAAATAAAAGGTTTAACATACTTTCTTTTGAATTTTTCACATAAAATAAATATAGTTTGTATATATATAAATATAAAACATAAAAACATATATAAATATAAATATAATATAATATAATATATAAATATAAATATAATATAATATAATATATAAATTATATAAAAATATTATGAACATGCAAATTTACAAATGTAAGTATTATAACACGAAGTTTAACAAGTGTAACAATCTTAACATGCAGTTAACAAGTGTCATTAGTTTCTTTTTATTTTCAAATAATAAATAAAATAAAAACAAGCAATATATATATCTCTACCTCTCCTACTCTTCTCATTTTCTTTAATAATTTCAAAAACTAAACCTGCAACTTAAAAACCAGAAAAGAAAATCAAAAACCAAAAACAAATTCAACAACTTCAAGTTCAACCTGATCTAAATCAAACAAGATCATCTCAAACAAGATTTTAGATCAAAGCCAAGATCAAATCTGAGTTCCAATTTCAGAGATCAAATTCAAAACAAATTTCCAGGCTCTCCGTTTTCTTAAATCTGTGAATAAACTACCTTTATAAAATCTTAAACCTGTTATATCTTGATTGCATGTGATAATACTTGAAGTATGTTGTGAAAAATGATTATATGGATGTAAATAACCCTGCATGTGTGTGTGTGTGTGTGTGCAAAGATTGTGTGCATGTCTCCGTACCAGTATGCATGCTCTGTTTTCGTTTACAAGTTTCAAAACCTATTCAAAATCCAAAATCTCTTCCTCTAATTCTTTTTAGGCTTTATGGTTTAAACAAAATATGTTTGTATAATCAAGATCTAAGTTTAAAAATATTTTTTAGTAAAATTAGTTAGAGTTTCTTTGGAAAAAATCAAAAAATACAGTAGAACTTAAAATCATGTCAAAATTCGAGTAACATGTTTTCTTGATTCACCTATATCATCCAACTCTCCTTCGAAAACCATGATTTTTAAAAATAAATTTAAGATTTTTAGTTTAACATTGAGTGAGGAATTCGTGGTTGAACGAGAATTGGGTTTTTGGCAATTTCCGGCGACCGGAGCAAGGTGGGTGATCGGGATTACTATTGGAGGTAGCTGGGAAGTTGACGGTCTCGGGAAAAATGATCAGAGAATTTTCTGATCACCGTGGTGGCCCGGCGACGGCAATGTAGGGTTTAACGACCAGGTTTGGTCGACGTTGTTTCTGGAGCTCATGCGACTTTGCGGGTGAATCGGAATCGATCGGAGGTGGTGGGATCGAAGCGTCGTGTGGTGACGCAACTCTGGACGGGATCGTGAGGTCTCTGGCGATGGTACGTGGCGGCGCGAGGTGTTTCCGTTGATTAGTTTTTGGGTTCTAGTGTGTTCAACATATTCAATTTTGGATTCCGGTTCTATCGATGGAGCTGGGTTGTCAGGATGTCGGCGAGGTCATTGGTGATTGGTAGGTGGTCGTAGCAATGGTCAGAGAAGTGTGGGCGCGGCGTGCACGTGCACCAGTGTCAGTGTGTATCAGTATTTTGGTTTGTTGCTGTTGGATTTAAAGAGAAGGTTTGGTCTCAGGGAAATGAAGTTGGAGCTCGGGTGTGTTCTCGGGTGTGTTCGCGTGTGATTTTCTAGGGTTTTATAATGTTAAAAACAAAACAAAGTTTGAAGAAAAAAAATAAAGAAGCGGCTCGGGTTGATGCTTGAGAAAGTTTGTATTTGGCTCGGGTAGGAACTCGGGTTAGTCTCGGGATTTAAAAAAAAGAGTATGTTAACAAGTTTTGAAACTATTTTCTTAAATCAATTTCTTTAAAATAATATATGTTTATTTTAATAATTGGTTAAATAAAAATTGTATATTTTATTTTAATTTAAATTAAATTAAGTGAATTCTTAAGCTTATTTAAATGAATTTAATAATGTAATTAAGGAGTTAATTAAGAAGATGAAATGTTTTTAATTCCTTTGTTAATGATAAATTTTAATTTGGTAATTAATTAAGAAAAATGGTTTATCTTAAATAAATTAAGGTTTTGGGTAGTTAAAGAATAATTAATTAATAAATAAATAAATTTAATTAATTAGTAATTAGAGGTTAATTAATTAATAATTAAAGGTTAATTCATTAATAATTAAAGGATTGATTAATTAATAATTTTAGAATAATTAATCAGTAATTAAAGGATAATTAATTAATGAAAGTAATTATGTGTTTAATTAATTCAATAATTAATTAAAATAATTTGTAATTAATTAATGTTAATTAAGCAGGGTTAGGAAATAAATTCATAATTAATTAATTAATTTAGTTTAAATTAAATTAGTTATAAATTATGTGATTAATTAATCTTGCTTATGGATGATTGATTATATTGAATGCTTGGATTGATTACTATCTCTAGTATGTTAATCTGTACTATTCTGTGACATGAATTGCTTTAGATGGAGTTGTGATAAATATTTATCTGTGATGAATTGCTGTGTGAATATAATGTTCTGCATTGAATTATAAAAGGTAGATCTTTTTGTATAAAAGATCTAAAAAATGGAAATCTGTTTAAACCATTCCAAAGAAAAGGTTTTGGGAAATAAGTTGTGACTTAACTAAGATGCACATGGTTTAAAATAAGCGCTCTTTATTCGAAAAAGCCGTTGGAGGACATTAAGTCATAAAACCCATTCCGAATAATGATATGACGGAATGGAATTGCATTTGAAGACGGTGGTTGAAGACCAGGTATTTTCAAAAACGAAAGGATTGCCTGTTGATTGTCTCTGCACTGAATTGCTACGGTATAGAGATTACCCTATGTGATGGGGAGTCCGGACGTGATTAGGGATATCCGGATTTGCAAGGACTTCTTTCCTTAATTGGACGAAGTGCCTTCGGTTCCATTCAGACCCAGGATGGACTTGTATGGATGTACGTCTAACATTACACTTTGAGATATAAAGCTGGTTTCTATCAAATACATTTCTGTTCGGTGGCGAAGAATTTATTCTCTTAGCTTAACACCCTTCTCTAAGATGTACGAGCTCAGATGTTATGTAGTTGATAGTTATTAGTGATATATTTCCAATTTGGTTGTAACGGCCCGCAAATCCATACCCGTTGAGTCAACACTATTCTACAACAATCAACTCAAGTTGTACAGAAATACGAACCATTTGGGTTAAAGAAGAAGAGGTAGAAGAAGAAAATAGAAAACAACATCAGAATCTAACCATCGCAGCGGAATAAAATATAATAGATAACAAATGATCTTTACACAAAAACAAATATATCTGTTTTATACATACATCGTCATCAGAGTTCAATCATCAGAGTTCAACAACATCAATAACACACAACTGGATACACAGCTACTCAACACAACGGAATATATACAAAACAAGTACAAAAGTACGTATTGTCATCCAGCTCGTCTCCTGAGCTCTACGGCATCAAATCCTGTATCCTATAATACTCAGTCTGACCCGAGCATTACAGTTAAATAACACCCGAGTCAGTCTAGAATACCAGCGTGAGAAAATCACACTCAATTAATTATTAAAGTTTCAAAAATCCTTTGAAAACAAAAGCATCTCGTAAGACCATGCCATAAATAAACATGTCGGATTTTTACCTTACGATAGCTAAAACACTTTCTTATAAAATCCTCTGATATTATAATAGGGTCCATATACAAATACTTATTAAAATAGCCGAAATTGTTACATTATTAAAATCCAGCTACTAGCCACAGAGTGGGTAATACAAACAAAACTCGTAGGGAGATTGGATTTCCAACTAATGACTATACACTGGGGTACCACCTGTCACAGTACGTGGCCTAGATTACAGTACCAAGGAGTACGCCCGCTCCCCTGCAACACAAGACTGGAACCATCCCTTACTGGATAGTTTCGAGTAAGATCACCCCGCGGTTGGGATCAGCAACCGCCCACTAAGCCGAAATAAAAAGGGACATCTAGACAGAGATGACCTTACTCTCAAGTGGGGGCTACCCATGAAGCCTTGCTGCATAACCCCTGATTTTCAGTCATTCCCGGTTGATGAGGCTTGAGGCTAAGCGTTACCTTTATAGAACATATCCCTTAGAATGCCCATCGTCCACCTGACGATGTTCCGAAAGCATTTATCCATACAAGTCCGTCCCGGGTTCGAACGGAACCGAAAGCACTATTCATACTACATCCATTTTGAAAATATCTTCAGGATTAGTAGCGACTAGCCCTTGCATTTCACTGCTCCATCTTCGAATCCAAACTCGTTTCCACGAAACGTACAAACCGGATCAAAGTGGTTTTCGAGAAATAAATCTCGATCCCGGTCTCTTCGAAACGATCAACGCATTTGTCCAATATTGATAGTTGGTGATTTAACTATCAATTAATATTCACAACATCCATCACACAATAAATAATTTCCCAAATTATTTATTTATCTCAAAATATCTTTGCAAGGTATATTTCCAATTTCAATCCTTAGAAAACAGTTTCAAACTATCTTCCTTTCTCAGAATAAATTCCAAGTATTTTCTATTTCCACTGGAATCACCAAGCACAAAACTTTAGATTTTTAAAATAATTTAAAATGCTTTACTTTGAAATATACTTTAAAACATTTAAGTTTAAAACATTTAAGTTTAAAAATACTTCAATAATTGGGTTAAAAATGCATACTATATAAATATTTGAAAATATGGTTACTTTATAAAATATAAAAGTAGGTTTTCACTTTTAAAACAAAATACTAAGTCACTTTTTATAAATAATTACTACGATCATAGATTTGAAAAAAATATTTACTTTAGAATTTAGATATTTAGAAATAATAAATTTCCTAAAACATACTTTTTAAACAACATTAAACCCTTTATCTTATATTTTAAAATTTATTTTGAAAACGTACTTGGCTATCTAGAGATATATACATCTCTTCCATTCTTCTTTAAATTTCTAATTCCAATCACTTAAATCATTTTCCAAATTGATTTCCAATTTACTCCTTTTTATTCCAAAATCCATTAATTTCAGATTTAAATCCTTAATTATGATTTAAAATATTTTAACTGAGAATACAAATTTTAGATTTCTCAAATTACTTCTTAATCCTTTTAAATAAATTTAAACCTGAATATTAAAATACTTCTTTATTCTATTTAAATAATATCACTTAATTTTACAATTCATTAATTAGAGTTATTTCAAATTCTTTTCTTTTCATACTCGAAGTTATTTGTTAGTATTTTAATATAACTTCCATTTCTGTCCAATTCATTCTTAAATTTATTCAAATTTTCTATAATTATTTCGCTTACAAATTTACTTCTTTATTTTTTTTCCAAAATCCAATTTATATATTTTCGGTAATTCATTATACCCAAATATATCCAATCAAACCATAGCATTCAATATTTCAATATAATTCATCATAGAATATCAACTAATCATAACAGAGAATATTAAATAATCTAAATAAATGTTGAGGGGTCCAGTTGGATCCCTCCAACCTGTTTTTCCCTGCATCCACAGACGTTAGCACAACATAAATACCAATTCCACTTCGAGACGGAATATCACGGTATATGGGATTAAATATAAATCATCCGCTCTACAATGCGGGAAATCAATCATTCGAAGATGTAAAATATACTATAATATAACACATCAATCAATTCAACCATTCAACCAATTATTTAAATTTAATCATTTAAATTTAAATTTAAATTCAGCTGAGTGAGATTAACTCACCTTTGACTTTTAATTTGCAATCCCCTTCCAAACGGCTTGTTTCCTTCCAGATTTTGACCTTGAGTCAACATTATAAGGTTTGTTAATATTTTAATTGACTCAACAATTAATTACTACTTATTTACCTTAAGTTAATAATTTGGTTTTAACCTAATAATTTATTAACTAAAAAAAATTCTAATCTTAACTAATAATTAAATTTTAAACTAATTTTCCTTTAATAATTTATATGAAGCTAAAATAATTAAATAAGCTAATTAAACAAGTTAATTACCTTAGCATATATCCTAGAGTTTAAACAGTAGGCTTAATGTGCATATTTATGTTATTATTATTTTATTTTATTATTTTTTTGAAACCACACATATATTTATAAAATAACCCATACAAATTTTAAAGCCCCATTTTTTTTATAACAACCTTTCAACACTTTAAAATCTTTATATTTTCTTTTCCAAAAAAAAACTTATATATGCATATATATTAAATTCAAAAGGAATTGTATTATATATCTTGCTGCAAAATTATATTTTCCTAACACACACACAAATATATATATATATATATATATATATATATATATATATATATATATCATTAAAACGATAATAGGTATGTACCATACTGTTAACAAAAAATCAAACATTGAATTACATTTATTTCTGCGTTGTGTATATATATATACTTAAATTTTCAATTTCCAAAAGACATACCTAATCGCCCAGGTCTCCGCCCTCTCGACCCCGGCCTCCTCGTGTGCCACCATCCACGCGCGACAACCTGCTTCGTCGATCCACAGCAGCCCACTCGAACGCCAACCCTTCGAGCTCAAGATTGAAACAGCGACACCCCATACCAAATCTGCCTCGCGACCCTTCCAAGCCCATCGCCGAGTCGTTCGAGCATCGCGATGGAACGAGATCGCCCCCTCGATTGCAAGGCCGACCAGATTCTGTTCGAGATTGTCGTTCCTCTTCTTTTTTTTCTCAGGGTTTCGAATCAATTTAAAAATGAAGAAAAAAGGAGCTAGGGTTGATTTCAAAATTTATTCGGCCATGAGAAGCTCGCGTTTCTTTTATTTGATCTCTGATGATTTTCGAACAGGATACCGTGATTTTAAAAGAAAAGGAGGAGGAGACACGAAGAGATGGTAGCGTGATTAAAACAAGAAAAGGGGAAAATATCTCTGCGCGTTCAGAAGGTAGGGTGGCTGATGTCCGATATAGGGTGGCTGTATTTTGATTTTTATATATTTAATATTATTAAATTTTCAAAATATCTCGTTTAGCATAACTCGAATTCTCGAATTCCAAATCAGACCTGTTGACGGGCGTTTATAAGGCTTTACCCGTATTCCAAACATAATGAAACATGTTTGGAAGCTAATTTAATCGTATGTGGAAGTTAGCTTTATAAATCGATTTAAAATATTAAATTGTTGATTTTAATTTCAACGCGTTTCTCACCTGTACGAGCAAACGGTAGATCCAAACGCTACGAAAATTGAAATTCGATAATAACTAACTATTACGCATCCAATAGAACTGGTTTCGCTGAATTCCGAGACTGTGCCTCAGAAGGCTATTTTCAAATATCAATTTAAACTATATATTTCCAAAACTTAACAAAACACTCCCAGATTGAATTTCAACATTTCTATTATCTTCAGTACTGTCAATATAAATTTTACAAGCCCTTTAAAATATTTTTAACAAGATTGAAACTCAAGATTAAATATTTTACTCAATCTTCAATTATTAAATTCAATAATTCAATTATCAAATAAATAGTGATTTTTGAATTCATGTTAAAAATTAACTTTTAAATATTTAAAATCAATTAAATATTCCAACTTCAAATGCCTAAAAATTCCGGGTCGTCACATTCCTCCCCCCTTAAAAGAATTTCGTCCTCGAAATTACTAATTAAGAGGAATGGTCCATAACCCGTTAACTATCTTCCCTAAAACCAAACAGTTTTTAACAATACCCTAAACCATCCTTTTTAATAAGGACATCATCAGCCTACTAACTTCCCAAACTTTACCATAGTTTCAAACAATACTGTTTGCTTAATCATTCAAATTTAAATTTGAAACAAAATTTCAAATTCTCAAAATTTCTCAAAAATTTTCTAACTCCCTAAATTTCCGAAAAATTTCGCCAGCGTCTCCTTTGCGCGGCTAGCTCGGTACAACTACAAAAGGCCTCTACGAGCTCCCAAATTCCAAAAGAAAATAAAAAGCCAAGTGGCTTGATCAAAAATCCAATCAAATTTCATACAGAAATTTAAACACATACCTTTTTGTCGAGCAATTCAAATTTATCTTTTGAAATCTAAGCCAATTCTCTTTTCCCTTTATAATACCTGCATATCTTATTTAGCAATAATATCCAATCACAACATTCAAAACATTTTATTGCCTTTCTTACAAAATGTCAATATTTATTCATCCAAATATTAACTTAGAATATATTTGTAATATCAATTTCAAATCAAGAATTCACCATTCCTTTCTTAAGTTTAGTATAAGCATTTAATATGCTTCTTTATTTATTTTCACTTCATCACTTTAGTTTATATCTATTTCTATTCAAATTGGTTCTCCCTTTCCATATTAATTTAATTTATTTTCAACTCTGAACATTATATTTTGTCTTCCATTTATACTGATTCATATTATTATTTTAAAGTAGTTTCATTCACTAATTTATTTCAATTTCCAATTTGAAATTGTTTTGTCGTTAACAAAAATTTTCAAAAATTTTCAAAAATTTTTCTAACTCCCAAAATTTCTGAATTATTTTGGCAGAGTCTCCTTTGTACGGAGGAGCTTTTGCAATTTGACAAAAGATATAAATATATATACATCGACCCACACGGTCGGAAAAACCAAAAACAGTTCATATTTCCTATTTTTATTGTGTAGGCGTACCTTATTTAGCATTTTTAAGCAAGCAGTTCGTTATTTTTGCATTTAGCGCGATCCAATCCAGTCAAACGGCTTCCCGGTACCTGTACTTACTCAATTTAAACATATAAGTACTATATATAGGAAGTTTATAGCATTTCACTTAAATTTAAATAGCTAAAACATCGATCCTGTAACAATGCATGTGATATACTGGCATAAACACATAAATTTCACATATGATGCAGGTTATATAATTTCCATAAGCATATATAAGGTTCCGACATTTTATTACAATTGCTTACAACTAATTCTCAAACCATTCCATTCAGTTTAAGTGATTTACAACTTGCTTGCTTATATTTAATTCATTCTAAGCAAAACAAACTCATATTCATTCCAATTGATGCAAAAATCAATTTATCAAACTGCTATTGATTCATATAATTTTGTTTGCCTCCGTTTACGTCGAACGACCAATTTTCTAATGCAATTCGACAATATTAATGTGAATAAATAATACCATAAGCTTTAAAACCAATTTAAATTGATTCCAACTCAATTTACACTTAATCCCATTCCCATTTTAATTTATTCACAAACTTCCATTGCATTTCTTTCATATCCAAAAAGTTTGATTTCAAACCATTTTTTTATACTCAACATCATCCCATGCTTCTATTAATTTTTAAACTTAAGTTAATTTACTTCAATTCACTACCATTTCATAACTTAAGTTCATTCCCATATTTTTTTAATTCATACTCGATTTGGATTTATTTTCATCTCAAATCATTTTTATTTTAATCCAATTCCATACAACTCAAGCTTTATTTCCAAACTCTGTTATCTATTCACAATTAAATTTTAAGTTAATAATTTCGAGTTCCAGTTCCATATTTCATCAACTAATTTATTATCAAATTAGTTCTCCCCTGGTTTAAAATCAATACTTGATTTTTAATCTCAGAATCTCTTCATTAAATTTCTTAAGTGCAATTTATTTTATAATTCAAGTTTGGATTTTTCGTTTTATTTTCCAATTCATCAAAAATATTTATTTTGGATCGTCTATCCCACTTTTCAATTTAATAAGCCACAACTTATTATTTTACACATTTCCATTCATTTTAGGCTTGAATATATTCATCTTTTATTTTCAACTCAAAATTTAAGCTTATTTATAGCCCAAGTATATTTTATTCTATGTATTTTTTAATTCTTTTATAAGTTATTCTAAATTATTTATTCCAACATATTTCTTATCCAACTTACTTCCATTTATTCAGGTAAGAATCTATTTCCATTCAATAACACCCATAACTCAATTGAATTTACTCCAATTCAATTCTATTTAACTTAATCCCAGTTAAATCTTGTTACTACCATTCCTTTGAATTTTGTTAAGCAAGGATTTAATTCCATTTAATATCATTCATGACACAACTGAATTTTGACTCAATTCAATCCAAATTTAACTAGATTTTATTTCTCAATATATGAGTTCAAAACTTATTTGTTTATTTAAAAGCTTATATTGCTCATTTAAGTCATTTCATCTTTTAACCAAATTTCAGATTATATATATATATATATATATATATATATATAACACTTACTAGCTTAAGGTATAAATTTTCATTTCATAATTATAATCATTTTACCTTACAACTTTATATCCAATTTAATTCAATTTCAATTTCAATTTTATTTAACTAATCTTAAGTTAAACTCAAATATATTTTCTTCACTTTCATTCACTTATGTTAAATTTTAATTCCCGGATTAAAATTTCCAATTTCTTCTTATTAATATCAACTTTACTTTATAAGTTCAATGGTTAATTCATTCACCAATTCATTTTCTACCAATAAATTTTATTTCCAAACATTAATTATTTTTTTAGTCCATTTGAACTTATTCTACACCTTATTTTACACATTTAAATCAAGCATCATCCAATATTGAATTTTATTTCATTTGCATACCATAGTAACTAATCAGTTACTTATAAATTTTAATCTTAAAACTCGTTTGTTTAACCTAACTTAACTATTTAATTTTTTTTTCAAACTTAAGTTCAACATTCAATTTTGAAAACATATATATCTAACCAAACTACTCCTTTGCATTTCAAAATCAACCAAATTCCTCCAAACCATTAATCCAAAACATCCTGGTAGCAAACCCTCTTTTGGAAACTCGAAAATGAACATCGATGATGTCGCGATCATCATCGAAATTATTTCCCAGCGACCGTAAAGAGTTCAATGCTTTTCTCTCTTTTAAAACCCTTTAAATATTTTTAAATTCCAAATCTTTCTAGATTTCAAATCTGACTCAAAAATATTTCTCACATATATATTATTTTTCCCAAACTTTGGAAATCACTTTCAAATTCGAAGGAACTTAAATTCCCAGATTTTCAAATTCCAAACTCTTTAAATTTATATTCAAACATTACTTTGGAATTTCATCTTATTTTAATTATTAATCACACTATAATTCATATTTATAGTTTATATTTACAAATTTCATTTGTATACAAATTGGTTTCTTAGTTTTTAATTATGGTTTCAATTCCTTAATCCATTATGAATCACATTTACAAATCTCATTCATTTTATTAATTTATTCCTTAATCTCTGGTTATTATTTTCAATTTCGTATTCAATTTCTATACAATAATGATAATAATTAAATATTATCACTCCTAACATCCAAGCATCCATATATAACTATAATAATTTACGAAAAATATTTTTTTTTATATACGAAAATAATTTTGGGCAAAATTATTTCATTTACCCTATTTAAAACAATACTGTGTCGGTTTATCTTGTTTAAGAGTTTTGAAATTCCTATCGATAACATGGCGTCTCACACATCGACTAGTATCCATAAACACTCAACCAATAAATTAACACAATATAAAAACAATTTTATATTCACTAACAAATATGCGCTCATATCTATTAATACACTCAAACTCATTCTAGAGTACTATGGACTCTATTTTATGAGTAATTCCCACCAGAGCCAAGGTTATCACCAACCTATGCTCTAATACCAAGTGTAACGACCCGCAAATCCGTACCCCTTGAGTCAACACTATTCTACAACAATCAACTCAAGTTGCACAGAAATACGAACCATTTGGGTTAAAGAAGAAGAGGTAAAAGAAGAAAATAGAAAACAACATCAGAATCTAACCATCGCAGCGGAATAAAATATAATAGATAATAAATGATCTTTACACAAAAACAAATATATATGTTTTATACATACATCGTCATCATATTTCAATCATCAGAATTCAACAACATCAATAACATACAACTGGATACACAGCTACTCAACACAGCGTAATATATATGTACAAAACAAGTACGAAAGTACGTATCGTCATCCAGCTCGTTTCCTGAGCTCCGCGGCATCAAATCATGTATCCTATAATACTCGGTCTGACCCGAGCATTACAGTTAAATAACACCCAAGTCAGTCTAGAATACCAGCGTGAGAAAATCACACTCAATTGATTATTAAAGTTTCAAAAATCCTTTGAAAACAAAAGCATCTCGTAAGACCACGCCACAAATAAACATGTCGGGTTTTTACCTTACGATAGCTAAAACACTTTCTTATAAAATCCTCTAATATTATAATAGGGTCTATATACAAATACTTATAGACCTAGCTGAAATTGTTACATTATTAAATTCCAGCTACTAGCCATAGAGTGGGTAATACAAACAAAACCCGTAAAAGGCTCATAGGCAGATTGGATTTCCAACTAATGACTAGGCACTGAGGTACCACCTGTCACAGTACGTAGCCTAGATCACAGTACCGAGGAGTACGCCCGCTCCCTTGCAACACAAGACCGGAACCATCCCTTACTGGACAGTTCCGAGTAAGATCACCCCGCGGTTGGGATCAGCAACCGCACACTAAGCCGAAATAAAAAGGGACATCTAGACAGGGATGACCTTACTCTCAAGTGGGGGCTACCTACGAAGCCTTGCTGCATAACCCCTAATTTTCAGTCATTCCCGGTTGATGAGGCTTGAGGCTAAGCGTTACCTTTATAGAACATATCCCTTAGAATGCCCATCGTCCACCTGACGATGTTCCGAAAGCATTCATCCATACAAGTCCGTCCCGGGTTCTAACGGAATCGAAGGCACTATTCCTACTATATCCATTTTGGAAATATCTTCAGGATTAGTTGCGACTAGCCCTTGCATTTCACTGCTCCATCTTCGAATCTACGTACAAACCGGATCGAAGTGGTTTTCGAGAAATAAATCTCGATCCCGGTCTCTTCGAAACGATCAACGCATTTGTCCAATATTGGTAGTCGGTGATTTAACTATCAATTAATATTCACAACATCCATCACACAATAAATAATTTCCCAAATTATTTATTTATCTCAAAATATCTTTGCAAGATATATTTCCAATTTCAATCCTTTGAAAACAGTTTCAAACTATCTTCCTTTCTCAGAATAAATTCCAAGTATTTTCTATTTCCACTGGAATCACCAAACACAAAACTTTAGATTTTTAAAATAAAACGCTTTACTTTGAAATATACTTTAAAACATTTAATTTTAAAACTACTTCAATAATTGGGTTAAAAATGCATACTATATAAATATTTGAAAATATGGTTACTTTATAAAATATAAAACTAGGTTTTCACTTTTAAAACAAAATACTAAGTCACTTTTTATAAATAATTACTACGATAATAGATTTGAAAAAAAATTTACTTTAGAATTTAGATATTTAGAAATAATAAATTTCCTAAAACATACTTTTTAAACAACATTAAACCCTTTATCTTATATTTTAAAATTTATTTTGAAAATGTACTTGGCTATCCAGAGAAATATACATCTCTTCACATTCTTCTTTAAATTTCTAATTCCAAACACTTAAATCAATTTCCAAATTGATTTCCAATTTACTCCCCTTTATTCCAAAATCCATTAATTTCAAATTTAAATCCTTAACTATGATTTAAAATATTTTTAACTGAGAATACAAATTTTAGATTTCTCAAATTACTTCTTAATCCTTTTAAATAAATTTAAACCTTAATCTTAAAATAATTCTTTATTCCATTTAAATAATATCACTTAATTTTACAATTCATTAATTACTGTTATTTCAAATCCTTTTCTTTTCATATTCGAAGTTATTTAATAGTATTTTTGTGACGACCTTGAATTTTGACCCTAGAAATCCGTATCATCTTGAAGAAAGAAAGGGATGAGAAAATTGAAACGATAGAGAAGAAAGAAGACACAACATCAGAATCTCAACAGCGGAACGAATAAATTATATTAATTACATAAAAGAATACATAATATACAACATCATCAGAGTCATACAGATAATACATCACAAACTAGACAGTTATAGACATCTGTCTAGTTAATACAACTCGATACAACACAAATAAATAACTCAGAGATACCAACACAGCGGAACTATATATATATCTACAACGCTGAAGCCTCCTGCTCCATTGCTCCTCCAGAATTTTTCAAAGCTAACCTGAATCCCTTGGCTACTCGTAAAAATTTAAGTACCCGAGAGTTTAGGAAAAACAGAAATAAACTCCGGGTCAGACATGGGTCTGGTGTGAGTAACAGGTTAAAGTTGCTTAATTTTGAAAACCTTTGAAACAAAAGTATCACGTAAGACTTCCCACACATAAACATGGGTAAGTTTTTACCTTACGCTAACCAAAACATTTGATTGGAAATTCAGTGATATTATAATAGGTCTAGGGTTTTCAAGTAAATAGAAAATAGCCGAAATTGTTACATTCATTGAATTCTAGCTACTAGCCACAAAAGTGGGTAATACAATCAAAACCGTTGGCACTTATTGGATTTTGGATTCCATACAATGGCAGGGTTACTGGGGCACCGCCCGTCGCAGTACGTGGCCTAGATCAACGTACCGAGGATCACTCCCGACCCCCTACAACACAAGGCCGGAGCCATTTCTTACTGAACAGTTCCGAACAAGATAACCCCGGCAGTTGTTGCAATCAACCGCCCACACAGCCGAAAAATAAAGCAAATTCTAGACAGGGGAATATCTCATCCTGCTTGGGCATGACCCACCAAACCTTGCTGCACCTCCCCTGTTTTAGCCATTTCCGGTTGATGAGGCTTGAGGCAGCAATTACCTTTAGAGAATACATCTCTTTGAATGCTCATCGCCCACCTGACGATGTTCTGAAAGCATTCAATCCATACAAGTTCGTTCCCGGTTCGAACGAAACCGAAGGCATTATCTCATTACACTCATTTTAGAATCACCCTCAGAGTCAACGACAATAACCCTTACACTCTGAATCTTCATCTTCACTTCAGATTCACGACCTATCATTAATTTGGATCGATGTGCTGCCTACATATTTCATGATCAGCTCAACCCTTGGTGATGTCCTTAGAAACAAACTGAACAAAAGACAAACCAACAAAATGATCTTTCCAAGATCAACCAAAACTCATAATACAACTCTATTCCAAATCAAAAAACAGAACTCACTTCTCTCATCCGGAAAAGATAAAACAGGTGCATTCCAATCTGGCCTCAGAAAAATCTCCTGTAGAACTCTCCAATCCAAACATTGCCACATCCAATTGATTCCAAACTAAAACAGCTGCCACCATGCTTCCACTGCGCAACTCTGACTGAACAGATGTAAATGCTGAAGTCGAACACAGACTGGACAACACATTCCAACATTAGGGTTCCACAGATCCAAAAAGAAAACTCAGAAGTTCCTCCAAAACCTGAGCTACTTTACCAAACTCAAAAACCATCCTATTACTAAGCTGATCCATCGGTACCATTTCTGAAATCCAGTCGATACCAAACTCAATCTTTAGATGTTGGCAAAACTCTGACTTCTTGAAGACATCTAGAAAATATCTGAAACACAAGAGAACACTCAAACTATCGCAATTCACTTTTTCGATCAATCCTGCCTAATTCCAAAGATACTGCTCTCTCTTTACAAATCAGAACAGCTTACACTTATGTAGCCAATCCATCGAAGAAATGGATCTACTCTGCTGCTTCTGAAGTTACCCCAAGAAAAACTGCTAAGCCAGAAGACTTCCTAATCTAAAGCTCTTTGAGAAACTTGGACCACAAAGCAAATAGAAACACTCAACTGAATACAGCCACAATCGAAGCAGACACTCTTCCTTAACTTGTTCCAAAGAAACATCTTCGAAGACATCCATAGTCACTGTGTCTCATCACACAGCTACCACACCTTGATGTATCAAGATATCATGTCTAGCTTTTGTCCAACCGGCAGATCCAAACTCTAGCTCATCCAACTACACTTCAAAAATGAACTCCGAACCTTAACAGGTTTCCTTCAGAGATTAATGAAATCCTTACACCACCCAAAGCTCACTCGAGACGGTATTAGGTCTACAGTCTCGACAAATACACTTCCAACCTCAAACATTCAAACTCCAACCATCGGTAGTCGTGTTACGCACACCACTACCTATCTACCTTTATAGCTCATTGGTAAACCAGAACTGGTAATCCAACAAATAGGTAGAAATATATATATATATATATATATATATATATATATATATATATATCAAAATTACAAATACGCTCTCTCAGGAAAAAAATCACTCAAGAGCCTAGGTATTCACTCAACCTAGCGCTCTGATACCAACTGTGACGACCCGGGCTTTGCAACCATCAGCAGCGGCTCACTCGACTGGTTGGCTTTTCAACCATCCCAGCCCCGCCGTGGCTCACAGTGATACCTCGGGTTTGCTTTTACGGCCAACCTCTCGACTCGCAACCAACCCCGCAAGGCCTTATACTACCCCCGGGGGCATGTAGGGGTAAGAATCTCCCGTTCGCCACCTAACGCAAAGCGAGAACCCCCTATCACGTTGTACTGTAGCAAACCCGATCCCGGTCTTATCGAAATCCAAAACATATCTTTTAAGGCCAAGTTGTTTTAAAGTTAAAACAATTCAATTCAATATTATCTATATACACACAGATTGATAATTCACATCTCATAATAGATAATCACATTATCATCATAAACAGATAATTAATATTATCATACTTAAACCAAGCATCCATATCACATAGATATTACTCATCTCATATCTGAGATCACAATCAATCAATGAAATGTCAATATCATCATCCAAATCAATGATTTAATAATCACAAACTATAATTAATTTAAAATGGATTAAATTAATTACTTTTATCTCTAATTAATTTAAAGTAAATTAAATTAATTACTTCATCTATAAATCCTGCTCATACAACCATTAATTAATTATAAATCAAATTAATTAATCATTCTCTAATTTCAATAAGTACTTTAGTCTTCAATTAATTTCTCAAATGAATTATTCTAAATCATTCATAGTAATTAACATTTAATTACTTCATTTATTAATTAAATATAATTAATTACATTTATCATTAATTAATTACATTAATTAATCACTCCATTATTAACTATTCCTTAATTAAATAATTATACATTACATCATTAATTATATTAATGATCTCTAATTATATTTAAATTACTTTATTAAATTAATTACATTAAGTGATTAATCTTTAATTAAACATAATTATTAATCAACCTTGATTAATAACAAACCAGTAATTAACTACCCTTAATTACTTATTAACAAATTAATTATCCCATGATTAATTATCTCCATTAATTAATCCTTTGATTAATTTCAAAAGTAATTATCTAAATTACTTTATTAACACATCATTTTTCACTAATCACATTCAGTAATTAACATTAATTACTTCCCTAAGTAATTATGCTCCATTAAATACACTAAGTAATTACACATATCAAATCATCAAATGATTTCTTAAATTAATTATACTAAATTAATTAACTTAACTAATCATATTATCATAATTAATTACAATAAGTAATTAATCTCTTAATTACTTTTATTAAGTAATTACATTTAACAATTTACAATAGATTATCTAATTAATCTAATTAATTATCAAAATTACTCACATTAATTAATTAATAATCCTTAGTTAATTATCTTCATTAACTAATAACATTTCTTAGTTTATTTCTTAATTAATCTCTAATTATAAATTAATCTAAATTATTAATTTATAAATTAAATAAATAATTCATTCCTTAATTATCTTATTCATTTAATCATTTAAATATCTTAATTATTCCTAAGATAATTTATTTCTTAATTAATGACTTCATTAATATTAAAGTGTATTAGAACATTACATTTTAAATTTAAATTCAAATTCCATTTTGAATTTAAGATTCAAAATGATTATTTATTTAAACATTAACCAAATTTAAATTCAATTTAAAATCTTTTAAATAAATGTAAATAACATTAATTACTTACATAAGAAACTTATATAAGAAAAGCCTTTAAATTAACTACTTAACATTTAGTAAAAATTTAGCTTTTAAATTACATTGTATTTTTAACTTGCAAATTCAAGTTAAACAATTTATTTAACTTCCATTCAAAAACCTCTTTAAAAAAAACTATGTCAAAATCAATTCAAATATTTATTTGAAACAAATTACCTTAAAAAAACTATTTGATTTAAACTTGTTTTATATATTTAGATTTAAAAACTGATTTGAATTTCAGATTTGAATTCAAGAAAAACTTGAATTCATTAGTTTAACATTGAATTTAAAACTTTGGTTTAACTTGCTTTTAAAAACTTGATTTTTAATTCTTGATTTAAAATCCAAATTCATTTTTAAAAACTTAGATTCAAAAGTTCATTTGAATCTATACTTTGAACTTTAAATTTTAAAACACAGTTTAAAAAAAAATCCTGTTTTCTTAAATTTTGAACAATATTTAAACCTGAAACAATCAGGTTTACTAAAACCTGAAACCATCCACTGACTCGAGTGTACCCAGACTTGCTTCGAGTCTTCCCTCCCTATGCTTCGAGTCACATACTCGAATGACTCGAGTATGTTCCGAGAAAAATAGAACCCTCCCAAAGAAAAACAGTGACAGTTTTTAAAAACTGTAACCAGCCAAACTCTCCATTGCTTCGGGTCAAAAATTCGGTCTACTTCGAGTGAATCCTGAAATAAGTCGAGTAAAACTCGAGTGTCCTATGCTCCAACCCAGGCTACCAACTCTTCAGGTTCCAGAACAACTTAACAGCATCCACCAATGGACACCATGCACATGCACATCGCCGATCATCACCTCCGGTCTTCGCCGTAACGCCGAGCAAGTCGACAGTCTCCCAAGCAATTCATCACGATCATCAGATCGTGTTCATTTGCTCAAAATCAAATTGGAGAGTTTAACTTAAACCTAGAACATCACAATGCAAAACCTGGAAACCATAGCTTCCTCCACACCCATACCTGGCAACACCTCATCCACGCAACTCCGGTCACTAGAAAATCCCAAACTTCGGCCATCACTTCGTCGCCTCAACCTCTACCATTTCCCCAAACCTGATAGCACTCAATCAACCATAGTACTCGCGGTGGATCGAACAACCAAACCCATCAAAAACTAGGGTTCTAGAAAGAAATTTTCCACCGCTGCCTCCTCGATGCAATGCATCGGCATTCAATATTTTTCCAAGCCTCAATGATCACTCCTCTACCCACTGAGAGAAACACGACGCCTCCGGTCCTCTAGATCGACCGAGACAACTCGAAATGCTTAAATCAGATAAACTCAAACTGCTCTTAAATGCTCATTCTAAAAATTATAAATTTTGCTTTAAAAATCATATTAAAGTATAAGAATTTAGTATATATCACTGACTTCGTAAACTAAAAGGTTTGGATTTTAATTTGTCTAAAGCTTTACTCAAGCATTTTGGTTTCCTGTGACATTAATAAGTTGTTTTAACTAAAACAGATTTTTAAAGTTAAATTCATAAACAAACAAACCATCTTGGTTTGTATTTTCAATCCTAATTGTGATTAGAACCAAAGATAAACATTTGTTTTGCACATCTGGTCTGGGAAAACAATTAGGGGCATCCCTAAATTTGTACAGGATGCATTCATTCACACATTCACACATTCACATATAAGCATATCAGCAATTTACAACATAAACATTATTCCAGTTATACATAAGCAACTAGTTTAATTCAAACAAAAAGAATGTTACTCACCATTGCTTTTGGAAATGAACAGAGCATTTTGTATTGAAACAGCCTAAACTTTAAAAACTGAGAATGGGATTGCTTTTGATTCTAAATCTTCTTGCCTTGTTGAGGTATAAAGCTTCAGTTTTTTTTAAAAAAATGTTTGCTACTTATTTCCTTGTTTCAGTTTTGTTATGTTTAGTGAACGAATAGAAATAAGATGATGTATATAAAGAAGTTTACAGGGTAGGTGATATCTGGGTTAGCAAATTTGCAGGTACAATATTGTTTTAGTTTTATCATGCAAGATTACTGTATTAAGAGGCTGAAATGATGTTAAAACAATTCGAATGACTTTGTTAGCTGCTAAGAAATGGAAATATTTAATGCTACTATACTTAATGTCTCCTACAAATCTTATTAGTACATAGATATTTTTCTTACTTATTTACTTTGCTTTGCATTTTTCTTACAGGCAACCTGCATATTTTATTTTTACTATGTTATTCTTGCCTTGTATATATTTTTCTTTACAGGCTACATTCATAGGCTTTGATTTCTTATCACTTTATGTACATATATATTTTGTTTTGTTTATTCTTTAGCCTGCATATCTATTTGCAGCTATAAATTTGCATTGCCTTGTTTTCTTAGCTATCTTTGCTTTGCCCTACAAAATTCTATTTACCTGATTTGTTTTTTTATACTATATATATGTAGATATAAAGTTGTCTTAGTTATTGTTATTTGTTTATAAAGTTTTAACTTATGGATTTAGTTTTATTTCTAATACAAGTGCTTGTTATTATTTCACTTATAATTTTAAAACTTAAATTATCCATACTTAATTTACTTATTATTATTCCAAACTAATATAAATTTTTGTTATAAGACTTATTTTATTTTAAATTTACAATCTTAGCTTTCCAAAATATGTGTATATATATAAACATAAGTTTAAAACCTATTTATTTAAAATCCATTGTAAAGATATTACATTACTATTATTGTTTAAAAATAACTCATTATTAAATTAAAATAATTCATAAATGAAATTATCACTACATAAATAAATTACTTATTTTATCAACCATATTTAAAACAAAAACAAAACAACCTTTGTTAAATTTAAATTTAAGTTAAAATCATTTAAACAAATTTTAACTTTATCTTTAGTATACTTTAAAGCCAAATTGTTATTTATTTAATAGCTATATTTTAAATCAAGTTGCATATTACCAAAACATTAGAATTAGAAAACATAACTTTATTTATTAAATTTAAAACAAAGATTAACTATTTACAATATATATACAAATATATATATATACATACATTATAAATAGAGAACAAATTAAATTAGCTTTTAAAAGATAAATCATCAGTTAAATACTTATTTAAAAGAAAATTATTAAATCAATCCGAATCTTATTAACAAATATTATCAAATCAATTTGATTTTTAACACAGATTATTAAATTGATATGGCCAAAAATTCCAGGATATCATAATTTTAATATAACTTCCATTTCTATCCAATTCATTCTTAAATTTATTCAAATTTTCTATAATTATTTCGCTTACAAATTTACTTCTTTATTTTCTTTCCAAAATCCAATTTATATATTTTGGTAATTCATTATACCCAAATATATCCAATCAAACTATAACATTCAATATTCCAATATAATTCATCATAGAATATCAACTAATTATAACAGAGAATATTAAATAATTTAAATAAATGTTGAGGGGTCCAGTTGGATCCCTCCAACCTGTTTTTTCCTGCATCCACAGACGTTAGCACAACATAAATACCAATTCCACTTGGAGGTGGAATATCGCGGTATATGGGATTAAATATAAATCATCCGCTCTACAATGCGGGAAATCAATCATTCCAAGATGTAATATATACTATAATATAACACATCAGTCAATTCAACCATTCAACCAATTATTTAAATTTAATCATTTAAATTTAAATTTAAATTCAGCTGAGTGAGATTAACTCACCTTTGACTTTTAATTTGCAATCCCCTTCCAAACGGCTTGTTTCCTTCCAGATTTTGACCTTGAGTCAACATTATAAGGTTTGTTAATATTTGAATTGACTGAACAATTAATTACTATTTACTTACTTTAAGTTAATAATTTGGTTTTAACCTAATAATTTATTAACTAAAAAAATTCTAATCTTAACTAATAATTAAATTTTAAACTAATTTTCCTTTAATAATTTCTATGAAGCTAAAATAATTAAATAAGCTAATTAAACAAGTTAATTACCTTAGCATATATCCTAGAGTTTAAACAGTAGGCTTAATGTGTATATTTATGTTATTATTTTTTTATTTTTTTGAAACTACAGATATGTTTATAAAATAACCTATACAAATTTTAAAGCCCCATTTTTTTATAACAACCTTTCAACACTTTAAAATCTTTATATTTTATTTTCCAAAAAAAAACTTATATATGTATATATATTAAATTCAAAAGGAATTGTATTATATATCTTGCTGTAAAATTATATTTTCCTAACACACACACACACACAAATATATATATAGAATTAAAACGATAATAGGTATGTACCTTACCGTTAACAAAAAATCAAACATTGAATTACATTTATTATCGGGTTGTGTATATATTTATACTTAAATTTTCTATTTGCAAAAGACATACCTAATCGGCCAGATCTCTGCCCTCTTGACCCCGACCTCCTCGTGCGCCACCATCCACGTGCGACAGCCTGCTTCGTCGATCCACAACAGCCCACTCGAATGCCAACCCCTTGAGCTCAAGATTGAAACCGCGACACCCCATCCCAAATCTGCCTCGCGACCCTTCCAAGTCCATCGCCGAGTCGTTCGAGCATCGAGATGGAACGAGATCGCCCTCTCGATTGTAAGGCCGACCAGATTCTATTCGAGATTTTCGTTCCTCTCCTTTTTTTCTCTCAGGGTTTCAATTCAATTTAAAAACGAAGAAAAGAAGGAGCTAGGGTTGATTTTAAAATTTATTCGGCCATGAGAAGCTCGCGTTTCTTTTATTTGATCTCTGATGATTTTCGAACAGGATACCGTGATTTTAAAAGAAAAGGAGGAGGAGACACGAAGAGATAGTAGCATGATTAAAACGAGAAAAGGGAAAAATATCTCTGCGCGTTCAGAAGGTAGGGTGGCTGATGTCTGATATAGGGTGGCTGTATTTTGATTTTTATACATTTAATATTATTAAATTTTCAAAATATCTCGTTTAGCATGACTCGAAATCTCGAATTCCAAATCAGACCCGCCGACAGGCGTTTATAAGGCTTTACCGTATTTCGAACACAATGGAACGTGTTTCGGAAGCTAATTTAATTGTATGTGGAAGTTAGCTTTATAAATCGATTTAAAATATTAAATTGTTGATTTTAATTTCAACGCGTTTCTCACCTGTACGAGCAAACAGTAAATCCAAATGCTACGAAAATTAAAATCCGATAATAACTAACTATTATGGATTCAATAGAACTGGTTTCGTCGAATTCCGAGACTTTGCCTCGGAAGGCTATTTTCAAATATCAATTTAAACTATATATTTCCAAAACTTAACAAAACACTCCCAAATTGAATTTCAACATTTCTATTATCTTCAGTATTATCAATATAAATTTTACAAGCCTTTAAAATATTTTTAACAAGCTTGAAACTCAAGATTAAATATTTTACTCAATCTTCAATTATTAAATTCAACAATTCAATTATCAAATAAATAGTGATTTTTGAATTCAAGTTAAAAATTAACTTTAAATATTTAAATCAATTAAATATTCCAACTTCAAATGCCTAAAAATTCTGGGTCGTCACATTGGTAATGTGGCATGCTATGTGCTGAGCATTGGTTGATCGAAGCATGGCTTTTGTATAAAGCGTAGCTTTGTGGGACGAGACTTCATCGAACCCCACACCCTAGGAAATGGTCGAAATAGGAAGAATGATGCAAGGTTATAGGGTTCGCGACCCTAAGGGTATGTGCATTTCCTTCTTGATAAAAAGTGGTATTCTGGTATGGAGCTCATATATTTTGCTTATGTGGTTGTTGGAATTTGAGGGCCCTCGATAAAGGTCGGTTACAACCGGGGGATGGCATACTCGTGACAATTAGTTACCTAGTTACAGTGGTAACCCAGCCTTATGTTGGCAGAAATCCGGTTAGATTGTCGAAACGTCCCTCCAGGGGCGTACCCATTCGGATAAAGGAAGTTCCTTAGCCTTGGCCATTTGTTGGAAATCCAAACAATCAATACGAGCCCTTTACGGTTTTAGTTGTAGAACCTGCCATTTAACATGGTAGCTATAGTAGGCATACTATAATCGTACGTATGCTAGCTAAGATTAATATTGTACTTGCAAAATGTTTTTCCACACTATGCACTAATAATAATATCAAAAGGATTTTCGCGTTTTAAGCATGTTTGACTACTATAAGAAGAAACCTCCCCCATGTGTGCGATTGTATTTGAGTGTGTGCCGGGAGACCTTATGGTAGTTTCATTTTCCAAAAGCATGAACGGATTTCTTTTTGTGCAAATAACTATTTTTATGTTTCTCACACCAGTCCCATGACTAACTCAGAGTTTATTGTTCCCTTTTCTAAACTCTGGGTGCCCTTAATTTTCCACACGTGCAGTCTAGAGTCAGGTTATCAGTAGGTTTTGGAGCTAAGTCAGAAAGTAGATGTAGATTTTGGAAGTCTTTGGTTTGGAAGGTTTTGTTTTTTGAGCTTTTTGGTTTGGACTCTATAGCTTTGGAAATGAAGATGTAATTTGTTGGACTCTCTTTTGGAAGACCCTGTTTATATTCTTTTTCCGCTGTTATGTTGTTTTCTGCTATTGTGTAATATATGTTGGCTCTGATGTTGTTGGTCGCTTGTTGTTGAGTGTTGTAATCCATGTGGTGTATCAATGAAAGTCATTTTGTTTCCGCTGTGTTGTTATCATCTAATGTGTTATAGCTCCAGTGAACCGGACTCCAATGTTTGAATCTCTGGCATTTGAATACGGGTGATGTATTGGATGCTGATTTTCGACGGTCGAAGTTGCGAGTCGTCACAGTAACCACTCTAAACTATATATGCTTTCTATTCTTTGGAAGAGGTTCATGATTGGTTTAATATGTTGGAATGTAAGTGAAGATTTGAGATGCTTGAACACATCTTATTGTTTGTGGTCTATTTAAGATGAGGGGATGCAAGTGTGATTCCAAGCTCTATTGAGATATGGGAAACCATGTCTGATTTCGACATATGTTGAGGAATCCAAATGTGATTCTAAGATCTATTGAGATATAGGAATCTATGTGTGATTCCGAGATCTATTC
The DNA here is from genome assembly GCA_030765085.1 of Allium cepa. Taxonomy (NCBI): domain Eukaryota; kingdom Viridiplantae; phylum Streptophyta; class Magnoliopsida; order Asparagales; family Amaryllidaceae; genus Allium; species Allium cepa. The sequence goes on along the minus strand of CM060946.1, from coordinate 99,158,943 downwards.
AATTTTGGGACTCGTGTATCGAGATCTATTTGAGTTGTGACTCATATGTTAGGATGCTGAACGTGACTTCACCATCGTAACATCTAAAACTAGAGATACGAGACATAGCCTATGGAGTTTAGCTAACTTAAAGGGTGAAGGCACTCTATTCTAGTTATGCTTATGGATATCCATATGGGAGTGATGTGACTCGATGCCACATGTTCGTTCATGGACCAACCGTATCTTTTCTATAGTATGTTTTACCTAGATATATATGATGCTCGGAAGGATATCTCTGATCCTTGTGCACATGGACCATTCTTGAAATAATGAGGGCATAACTTATGCTAAGTTTCTTAAGGAATTGTGTACTCAAAAATGAAAAACTCATGTACCCAAGAAAGTTTTCTTAGCTGCAGGACTTAGCGATGTTTTGTCCCAATCAATTCCTATTGAATACAAAGATCCTGGATGTCTGACGATCTCTTGCACGATAGGAGACAAAACGATTAACAAGTGCTTATTAGATTTGGGTGCGAGTGTCAATTTGATTCCTTATTCGATTTGCTAACAACTTGGCTTGGGTGAACTTAAAACCACGAAAGTAACTCTTCAATTTGTCGATCGTTCGATAAAGAAACCTATGGGAGAAACCGAGGACGTTATCATTTAGTATGGTCAGTTTATAATCCTTACCGATTTCATCGTTTTAGATACACAACCCTTGGACAACAGGATGAGTCAAATTCCATTGATTTTAGGCCGACCTTACTTGGCTACGTCAAATTCTCTAATCAATTATTGAAATGATTCGACGAAAATTTCTTTTGGAAACATGACTTTGGATCTTAATATTTTCATTCTCGAAAATCAACTTAACGAACCATATGACCAAACGTTGGAAGTTAGCTCCATTCAAGAAAATTTCGACAACAAAATAGTCGACCTTAACCATGAACGCGAGAATGAATACGAACAACTGTTTTAAGACGAGCTTAATTAAATAGAAAACACGCTTTCATTTGAACCACTTACTATTGAGCCAAAACTTCAAAAAAATTCTTAGATTGAGTAACCCCCGAGGTTGGACTTCAAACTTCTTCTTGATCACCTTCAATATGCATACTTAGGTGACAACGAAAAGTTTCCTTCATAATATCTACAACTCTCTCTCTTGACAAGAAGCTTCCCTTCTTTCAATTCTGTTGAAAAATAAAGAGGCAATTGGATGGTCGATTATTGATATAAAGAGAACTAGTCTCGCCGTCGTTCAACATTGTATCCATTTAGTTGACGTTGCCAAGCCTGTTCGTGACACGCAAACGAAGGCTTAACCAAAAAGTGAAGGATGCGATTCGAGATGAAATTCTTAAACTGCTCGATAACGAAATCATATACCCCATTTCTGATAGTTCATAGGTTAGCCCAATTCATGTCGTGTCTAAAAAGTGTGGACTTACCATTATCTAGAACGATGCTAATGAACTCATTCCAACTTGTACTCAAACGGGTTGGCATGTTTGCATTAATTTCCAAAAATTAAATGCTGCAACATGTAAGGACCACTTTCGTTTTCCTTTCATCGACCAAATGCTTGAGTGATTAAGCATCCCTAAAGTCTATTGCTTTCTTGATGGTTATTCCGGTCCTAACCAAATTCCAATCGCTCCCGAAGATCAAGAGAAAATGACTTTCACGTGTCTCTTTGGCACCTTTGCATATTGACGTCCGCCTTTTGGCCTTTGTAATGCTCCTGCTATATTTCAAAGATGTATGGTTAGCATCTTTTCGGATATGATCTAACGCTTTCTTGAAGTGTTTACAGATGATTTTTCCATCTTTGGAAATTCCTTTTTCGACTGCTTATACCATCTTGAGTTAGTTCTATGTAAGGACAAACACTTAACGTTAAACTGGAAAAAAAATGTCATTTCATGGTCAAATATGGTATTTTCCTTGGACATGTCATTTCAAACAAAGGTATTGAGGCAGATAAAGCGAAAGCGAAAGTCGACTCTTTGTGAAGGACTTTACTAAAATTTCTCAACCTCTAACGGCTCTTCTTGGAAAAGACATTCCATTCGAATTAAATTATAACTATGTTTCTGCTTTCGAACGTCTGGAAATGAACTCATTTTCGCTTCCAACATTTGCTCACTCAATTGGGATCTTCTCTTCAAAATAATGTTTGACGCTTCTAACTTTGCAGTTGGTGCTGTCTTAGGACGACACATCAACTTATTTCTTCATGTCATCTACTATGCTAGTATGACTTTAAACGATGCTTAACTCAGTTAGACAACCACTTAGAAAGAGCTTCTAGCGGTAGCCTTTGCACTCAAAAAGTTCTGACCTTATTTGATTGGCTCACACATTACTGTTTGCACTAACCACTCCACTCTTAAGTACATTTTCCCTAAAAAGGATGCTAAGTCTTGTTTGATCCGTTGGATCCTTCTACTTCAAGAATTTGACCTTACGATCAAAGGCAAAAAAGGATCCGACAATGTCGTCGTCAATTATTTATCATGTCTTCCAAATGCACTATCTTCTTTACCATCAACGATAACTTTTCTGATGAACGACTCCTTTCCGTTTCTATCGATCCACTGTATGGCAACATAGTGAACTATTTATTCACGAAGGCACTCCTTCATTTTGGTCGAAACAATACACATATAAATTTCTTTCCCAAGTCAAGTTTCCTAATTCTTTATGGACCTTACGATCATAATTTGCCGACATAGTGACCTTACGATCACAGTTCCCAAGTTAAGATAAATATAATTTTTTCACTTTGGTCGAAACTCCTTCATTTTTGCCAACATAGTGACCTTACAATCATAGACAAAAAAGGGTGCTAAGACTTTATGGGACTGTTTCGTAGTTCTTTTGGAAATCTATACATTCTTCTTACTGACGATTATGTCTCTAAATGGGTTGAAGCCATTCCTTATAAAACAAATAGCCATAATTTTTTTGTAAAATTCATAAAAGAAAACATTTTTTCGAGGTTTGGAACACCTCGCACAATAATAAGTGGTAATGGAACCCAGTTCTATAATCGATCATTTGAAACTCTAATGAAGAAATACTCGATAACCCACAAGTTTTCCACTCCATATCATCCTCAAACTTGTGACCAAGTTGATGTTTCAAATCGCCAAACCAAGCATATTTTGGAGAAAACTATGAATAAAAATCGAAATGATTAGTCGCAAAAATTAACAGATGCGCTTTGGGCTTACAGAACTGCGTATAAAACCAATCTTCAGATGTCTCCTTTTAGGTTTGTATATGGTAAAGCGTGACATTTGCCTGTTGAATTTGAACATAAAGTGTTATGGGCAATTAAGAACGTAAACTTTGATCTTGAAAAAGCAGGCGAAAATAAAAAATTGCAAATATATAAATTTGAGGGGATTAGGAGTAGCACGTATGAAAACAAGAAAACCTATAAAGAAAGAACAAAAAAGTTTCATGACAAGTTGATCCTAAGAAAACATTTTCGCTGCCAAACAAAAAAGTTTTTTATGACTCTCGACTTCGTTTATCCCATAGGAAATTAAAATCAAAGTGGATAGGATAATACATTGCACTTACTTATTTTCCACACGGTGCCATAGAAATAGAAAACTCTATGGATGGATCCCTTTTTAAAGTCAATGGTCTTCGTTAAAACCTTACTTGGAATTGCTGAGTGATCGAGAAGAGGAGCTCATAACTCTTCATGAGCCATACTACATCCAGTAAGAAATGTTAACCCTCTCTTATAAATATGTATATATTTTTTCCCCGTTACACTCATTGCATCATGCATTGACTGTGGGGACATGGTCACAATCAAGTGTGGGGGGAGGGGGAGTCTTATGTTTATTTTGATTTTTCATGGTTTACTTTTCCCATTTTCTTTCCAAAACTCAAAACATAAAACAATCCCTAAACAAAATTTTTTTTTTAGCATATTGATTTACTTTTGAAGAAACACTATAGGATAATTATATGTTTTTATTATTAAATTGAATTTTTTTGAAAAAGTACTTGCCTTAACAAAAATAAAAATAAAAGTTTGATTACAGGTAACTATGGTTTAACTAGTATCTAGGAAGGTTCATAGGTGATAATTATGAAATATGTCCTATTGCACTCTTTCTCTAAAAGAGTGGTTCATTTAAAGTAAAGACGATAACATTTTTGTTCTTTTAAGTTAAGTGGTGCTAAGATGATTTTGCATAACTCTCTGTTTAAAAACTAAAATAAAATAAAAGTTTTTATAAAAAAACAAACACTTAGAGTTAGGTGTTCACACGTAATTGTGTACACTCGCCATGCTGTATACCCTTCTCACGTAAGCGAAGGCAGTGCATGGTTGGTATATGTAACGACCCGTAAATTTCGATAATTTAATTTGTTAATTAAATAAGATTTTGTAATTTAATATTGAAGAGAATAAAAATTTATGAATTGTTAGTGGAAATGATGACTAGAATGAATTGTAACAATACTAATGTAAGTTAACTATTAACAACTCGTCTGAAATCCCAATTAGTTGAAATGATGTAAAGGTTATAACTTGGTTATAAATTGAATGTAAGTAAATAAATGTAAGTGTGTATAAACTTTTGAACTAGTACATATTTAGTGGTAACATAATAAAATTTGTGTTATAGAGGTAAGTTGTAACATTTGTTTACGATAATAAACTTAAAGGTGTTATAAATGTGATTTAAGGTAAATGGTGACTAACATTATTATAGGTTACACATTATTTAATATATTAAAAATTAATTGGGAATCAATCGCAATCAATTCACTTAATTATTGCGGTTATTGTAGATTAGATTTGTAAGTGAAATATAAGAAAAACAAATGTAAGCATTGAATGAATTAATGAAATAATACAGTGTTAATGGTAAGTAATAAACTTGTAAATGTAAGTAAAAGTAAATAGGTGACAACTGATATATGTTATTTATTTAATGTGTCAAATAAGATTGGTAATAAAATTGCAATTAAAGGTAATAATGTTAATAAATAATTAATTCAGTGCAATCCCAATTAATTGAAACCAATTGTAAGGTTATGATTGATTGTAATTAATAAGTTGGGAAATAAGTTCAAGGTATATTAATTGATGGAATAATACGTAATTTGATAAAATAAATATTAGATAATGAATTGCAATAATTGTAAAGTTTAATAAGGAAGAAAACAAATGACCGTATGAATGTAAATTCTAATTGATTAGAATAATAAATGTTAAAAAAAAGAATAATATATGTTTCTTTACTAAATAAAAAAATCATATGTTTATTCATTTGAAATGTTGGTAGTCGAAAAATATATTACAGAAATAAGAAATTAATAACTTTTGGTTTGTATACAATAATTCTAATTCCGTAAATACGTTAAATAACTATAAAAAGGAATTGAATTGTCTCATTTATTTTGTGATATCCCGGAAATTTAGCAATATAAATTTAATAATCTATGTTAAAAATTAATTTGATTTGATAATTTTTGATAATAGAATTTTGAATTGATCTAATAATAATCTTTAATAAATATTTAAATTTGTAGATTTTATCTTTTTAAAGCTAATAAACTGTTTTCTGTTTATAATATATATAATTGTATATATTGTAAATTGATAAACTTTGATTTTGAATTTGGTAATTGAATTAAGTTTCTAATTTTTATTTATATTTGGTAAATTAGAAATTTGATTTAAATTTAAGAATTGGCTTTTCAAAGAAATTCAATAAATAATTTTATGGTTTATACGTAAGGAAAATCTTATTTGTTTAGATTTATATTTTAATTAACTTAAATATAAATTTAAATTAGATTAACATTAAAAGCTTTGTTTTATTTCTAAATATTGGTTGAATTTATATATAGGAGTTTAAAATACAATTTATATGTGATCCTAATTTATTAAGTAATAGAAGTAATTTATGATCTCTTTTATAAATCGTTTTAAATATTGTTTAATTTGTTATTTTCAGATAATAATAACAATACTTAGTTCTTATGAACATAAAAAGATTAAGTTTTGTTATTTTTAATTTTAGTAAGAGGTATATATGAATATATATATATATAACTTGATTTTTAAATTAGGTTTTATAATTTAATTTAAATTTGAATTTGATGTTTTGAAATTTAAAAGAATAAATACTTAAAAATATTTGAATAAGCTTATATTTATATTTGTTTGTTTCATTTCTCTTTTATAATTTCAAAGGAGAAGAAATTCATTTATATATACATAAGAATAATAAATTAAGGTTTAAAAGTTTTGTAAACAATTTAGATAAAATAAAAATACTCATAAGACATGTGTTAATCTCCTAACACTTAAATTGACATGTGTAAGCCATAAAATAAATCAAAGTGACAAATGTTAAGGTTAGAACAAGTGTATTATTTAATTTTCTTTTTCTTTTATGTTTAAAATTTACTTATATAAACATATTACTCCTCATCTTATTCTTTTTCCATTCTTCTTTTCTTCAAAACTTAAGAAATTATTCAGATCTAAAATCTGAAATCATCTACATGCAAAAACAGAAACTTTTGATCAAAAACTATCTGAAAACAATCTTCTTCAAAACTATTTGAATCTTCTTCAAACCAGAATCATATCAACCTGAAAATCATTTGCAACATCCAAAACTACATGCAATTGAAGATCTTAGCATTTCTGTTTGAAAACTTCATCATGTCTGCAATTCTTTCCTCTGGAATTAAAGTTTAAAAAGCATGTAGCTGTAAATCAAGCTTGCATCTGGGAACATGCAATTAAAATCAAAGATGACAAAAAAAGGGGGCATATCAAGATGAATGTTTTTTTTAAAGCAAACTGCAGTTTTTAAAAAGGCAACAAGGAGCAATTTGAAAGTTTTCAAGTTCAAAGCAACATGGATACTCTGCTCATATAAAATCAGTGAGTAACAATTTTTTTTCTAACTAAACTTAAGTAATAAATTAGTTGCTTGTTTATTCCTAGAATTAAGTGTGTTTGCATGCCGTATTTAAAGTTTATTACTGGTATGATATATGTGTTTGTAATTGAACATGTTGTTTCGAATTTACCTTTCTGAACTCAAGTTACAAATTTAGGAATTGCTTTAAATTATTCACTCCATTTGAATTGATATGTGTTAAGTTTTAACATTTAATCAAAATATGGCTATTAACCTTTGTTGCAGTTTTAAATTTTATTTAATATGAAAATTTTATGTAATGTTATCTGTAAATTCAAAGAATACAGAACAATTTTTATTTATATAAATAAGAATTTAATTATCTAGAATTCTCCGATTTAAGATATTAAACCAATTACATAAACTAAAACTTGAATTCTAAAACTAAATTCAAAAAATTTAATTTAAATTTGAAAGAGCATTTCTGGTTTGTCTGGAAATGGGGTTTTGGGTTGGAACTGACATTCTAGAAGGTCGGAGTGGCCATGGTTTGTTTCGGTGATGAAGCGATGATCAAATTTTCAGAAATATGAAGTGAAGCAGTAGTAATTTGGGATTGAAGATTGTAGCCCTAGTTTCTGTTCATCGGGAAAGATTTGATCACCATAACTGCTATGATGGATCGAGCCCTTCCAGATTGAAGTTGGGGATAGATGGAGTGTGGAAGTGTATGTGGCCGGAGGTGGTACCTCTCAGATGATCGGAATTTGGTGATTGAGGCAAGTACCTGATTGCGACATTGCTCCTGTTTGAAGCTTGAAATGCTCGATTTTGAACTAGGGGTTCTGCATTCAAATTGAGGGTCGGAGTGGCACTAGGAGATGGCCGTTGACTTGCCCGTGAGGTCGCGAGAGGCCGGAGGTGATGGCCTGGGCGGTGCAGGTGCACGGCGAATCTGGGTATCAGTTGGTTTGGGAAGAATTGGGTTCGCGAGTTGTTCGGGTTGCATCGTGTCTTTGCCCGAAGCTATGGGGTTTGGGACTCAAAGTAGATTGTTTGTGGGTTCAGGGGAGAATAGTGTTACAGGTTTAAACATTTAAACCTGTCAGTGTTGTAGCTTGAAGTTTTCAAGATGAATTTAGAAGGAAATTGTTACTCGAGTTATTTTAGTGTTTAGCTCGAGTTGGTTTGTTGAAGTTTGAAAACTTGTCTTGTTTTCAAAATTTAAACTTAATTTTAAAAGTGAAAGCAAAGACTTAAAACAAGTTTTAAAATCTAAATTTTTATTATGGATGCAAGTTAATTTGAATCTCAAGATGGAAGTGAATAAGTTTTCAAATTCGAATTTGTTTAAAATATTTTAAAGGGATTTATTATTGAAAAATGTTTTAAAGGAATTTGAATTTAAATTAGAAATTTAAATATAAAGTAATGTTTAAACAAAGTTTAAATTTGATTCAAATTTTGATTTTGAATCTTTGTTTCAAAAAAGATTTAAGTTTTATAAATATAAGTATTTTAACAAATTTGAATGATAAAGAAAATGTTGAATTAAAAAAGGAATTTGTTTTAACCTTTGTAAAGTCTCTTTTATAATAAAAGTATTATTTATCATTTAAAGGATTTGATTGATTTTAAAACTTGTTAAAGTTAAATAATAATTTAATGATTTGTATTTCATTTAATTATTAGGGTAATTAAATGAATAATTAATTTATTTAATAAATTAATAAAATAGTAATTAAGGGATCAATCTTAAAGGTTTAAGATTAATTATTTTTAGAGTAATTAACTCGTAATTAAGAATAATTAATTAAATAAGATTAGTTTTCAATTGATGATTAATAATTAATTAATCAAGTAATAATGGATTAATTAAGTTTTAGTTAACACTTAACTATTTAATTAATTTGGGATTAATTAATGGATAATTAATGATTAATTAAGTTGTAATTAATAATGATTAAAGTAAGTTAATTATTTTGGAGGAATAATTAATAAATTGCTAATAGTTAATGAAGGTCATTAACTAAGGATTATTTATAATTAATTAATGTGATTAATTCTTAATTATTAATTAGATTAATTAATTTAAATATAATCATTTATGTATTTTGTTAAGTATAATTAATTATGGAAGTAATTAAGGAATTAATTACTAATTGTAATTAATTGAGTTTAACTTGATTAGATTAAGTTAATTAATTCAGTTTAATTAATTTAAACTAATCAATTGATGATTTGTGAAGCATGATTACTTAATGTAATTAAATAAAGAGAAATTACTTAGAGAAGTAATTAATGGTAATTACTGTATGTAATTAATTGAAAGTAATTTGGTGATGAATTAATTTGAGTATAATTACTTTGTGAATTAATCAAGGGATTAATTTGAGATAATTAATTAATGAGTAATTAATCTAATTGGTGAAGTATTTAAGGGTAGTTAATTACTGAATAGAGTTAATCAAGGGTGATTAACAATTATGGTTTAATTAAAGGATTAATTACTTAATGTAATTAATTTTAAAAGAAAATGTAATTATAAAATCATTAATTATTATAACTAATGATGTAATTAAGAATGAGTTATTTAGAAATAATTAATAAATGAAGGAATTAATTAATGTAATTAATTAAGAAGTAATGTAATTAATTATGGTTCATTAATTAAGGAGGTAATTAAAGATTTATTACTGTATTTGGCTAAAGTATAATTAATTTGAGAAATTAATTAGTGGATAATTACTTAAAGGTTAATTAATCAGGGATGATTAATTAAAATGAATAATTGATTGATGATTAATTAATTAATTGATTGATAATTAATTAATAGTGATATAAGCAAGTTGATATTGATGAAGTAATTAATTCAATTTACTTTAAATTAATTAGAAATGATGTAATTAATTTAATTCATTTTAAATTAATTATATTTGGTGTGGTTAATCATTGCTTGTATAGATGGATAATGTTGTTTGCCTTGAATGGTTTGATCTCAGATATGAGATAGATAATGTTGAGTGATTTGGATGCATTGTTTGCATTATGATGTTCATATAGATTATCTTTTTGGATAATGATAATATGGATTATCTGTGTGATGAAAATATTGACCATCTGTTGTGAATATGTGATTTGTCTATTTGGGTATATAGATAATTGAATTGTTTTAAACCTTTAAAACAACTTGGACCTAAAAGACACGCTTTGTATTTCGATGAGACCCAGATCGGGTTTCCATATTTCGATATCCGAAAACCACATCGATCCAAATTAACGATGGGTCGTGAATCTTATGTGAAGAGTGAAGACTCGAAGTGTAAGGACTATACGTCAGTATAACTCTGGGGGTGATTCCGTGATGAGTTTGACGGAGATGGTTCTTATAGGTTCGAGATGGTGATTCAGAGTGCAAGGGTTATCGTTATTAACTCTGAGGGTGATTCCAAAATGAGTGTAACAAGATAATGCCTTCGGTTTCGTTTGAACCCTGAACGAACTTGTATGGATTAAATGCTTTCAGAACATCGTCAGGTGGACGATGAGCATTCTAAGAGATGTGTTCTCTAAAGGTAATCGTAGCCTCAAGCCTCATCAACCGGGAATGGCTAAAACAGGGAAGGTGCAGCAAGGCTTCATGGGTAGCTCCCACTGGAGAGCGAGATTTACCCCTGTCTAGAAGTCCCTTTTTATTTCGGCTGTGTGGGCGGTTGGACGTACGCCAACTGCGGGATTGTCTTGTTCGGGACTGTCTAGTAAGGGATGGTTCCGGTCTTGTATTGCAGGAGAGTTAGGGTGGCTCCTCGGTACGTTGATCTAGGCCACGTAATGTGACGGGCGGTACCCCAGTAGCCCTGCCATTGTATGGAATCCACAATCCAATAAGTACCAACGGTTTTGATTGTATTACCCACTTTTGTGGCTAGTAGCTGGAATTTAATGAATGTAACAATTTTGGCTATTTCATATTTACTTCAAAACCCTAGACCTATTATAATATCACCGGATTTCCTATCAAATGTTTTGGTTAGCGTAAGGTAAAAACTTTTCCATGTTTATGTGTGGGAAGTCTTATGTGATACCTTTCTTTTCAAAGGTTTTTCAAAGTTAAGCAACTTTAACCTGTTACTCACACCAGACCCATGTCTGACCCAGAGTTTATCTTCTGTTTTCTTAAACTCTTGGGTACTCAAATTTTTTTATGAGCAGCCAAGGGAATTCGGGTTAGCTTTGACGAATTATGGAGGAGCAATGGAGTAGGAGGCTTCTACGTTATAAATATATAGTTCCGCTGTGTGTTCTCTGTATTGGTATTTCTTTGTTGAATTGTATTGAGTTGTAATAACTAGACATGTGTTTATAACTGTCTAGTATGTGATGTAAATTCTGTGTAACTTTGATTAGTGTTGTATATTATGTAATATTTATGTTATTAATATAATTTATTCGTTCCGCTGTTGAGATTCTGATGTTGTTTCTTCTTTCTTTTCTTACTTTTCTCTCTTTCTATCCCTTTCTTTCTTCATGATGATACGACTTTTCTATGGAGAAAAAGTCGGGTCATCACAGATCAGAGCGCTAGGTTGAGTGAATACCTAGGCTTTGAAGTGATTTCTTTCTTGAGAGAGCGTATTTGTGTGTGTGTGTGTGTGTGTGTGTGTGTGTGTGTATATATATATACTTCTACCTATTTGTTGGGTTACTTGTTCGGGTTATCCAAAATAAGTTATAAAGGTAGATAAGGTAGTGGGGTGTGTAACACGACTACTACCAATGGTTGGAGTTTGAATGTTGAGGTTGGAAGTGCATTCGTCGAGACTGTAGACCTAATACCGTCTCGAGTGAGTTTTCCTTGGAATATAGGATTTCATAGATCTATGAAGGTAACCTGTAAAGGTTCGGAGTCTATCTTTGAGTTGGATGAGTTGAATTTGGATCTGTCGGCTAGGCAGAAGAGAATAATGATATCTTGATATCTCATGAATTAGTAGCTGTGTGATGAGACGCAGTGACTATGGATGTTTTCGAAGATTTTTCTTTAGGACAAGTTTTGGAAGTATATCCGCTTCGATGTTGTGGCTGGGTTCAGTAGGATGTTTCTGCCTGGTTTGAAGTCCGAGTTTATCGGAGAGTTTTGGATTTAGGAAGTCTTTGGCGTGGGTGTCAGCAGTGCAGCTCGAAGTGTTCTGTGTGCCAGCAAGAAGGTCTTCTGGTTAGCAGTTTTCTAGAGATGGAGTTCAGAAGCAGAGTGGATCCATTTCTTCGATGGATTGGCTAGTTAAGTGTATGTTGTTCTGATTGGTAAAGGGAGAACAGTTTCCTTTGGATATTGGACTGGTTGATCGCACAAGTGATTTGCGATAGTTTGAGAGTTCTCTTGAGCTATGAGAAGTTTTTCCGTACCTGGAGGTTGAGTTTTCTTATCAACTAGATTCCAGGAGTGCTACTAGTGGTTCAGTTTAGTAGAAGGATCAGATGGGATATCTGATTTTTTTTTTTTATGGATTTGTTGAACCATATTACCGAGATGTGTTGTCCAGTTTGTGTTCGAGTTTTTCTTCTACTCCAGATCAGAGTTGTGCAGCGAAAGCAGTTTGGGAATTCTTTTATTTTATCTTTTCCGGACAGGAGAAGTAAGTTAGTTTTCTGATGTTTGTAGAGTAGAGTTGGTATTCTTGGTTTTGAGATTGATCTTGAGGAGATCATTCTGTCGGGTTGTTTTGGTCCAGTTTGTTTCTAGAGACATCAGCGAAGGTTGAGCTGATCGGGAGAGATGAAGGCAGCCCAGGATCGTCAGAAGTGTTCTGTGCATAATAGACGAAGGAATTTGGATTCCGAAGTCGGAAATTTAATTTTTGGTAAGTTTTCTCCGATCTAAGGAGCTATGAGATTGAGTAAGACTAGGTAAGTCAGCTCCGAGATGTGTTGGATCTTTTTTGTATTCTTGTGAGCATTGGTGTTTGATTTTCAAGGTTGAATTGCCAGTTTGGATAACTGGGATTCTATGTGTTTCACGTATCTGAGGGAGTACGTTTATGATTTATTTCTGGTTGTGGAACCAGCAGTTCAGAAGGATGTGATTGTTAAGTCAGACTTGTCTGAAGTCTGATATCTTGTTTAGTTTTGTAGATCTAGTTGGATAGGAGTTCTGTAGCTTAGTAGTACTGATTGTTTTGATTCTATAGAGTGAGTATCCCGATATTTATACCAGGGAAACTCGTGAAAATTTTATCCAGAATTTTTCTGGATAATTAGATTTATTTGTTTGATTGAATTGGTTGCTATGGTTGTTAGCATATTGTTGATATATGCTTGTGTTTTAAAATAAAAACTTAAGATAGATTATTAAATTACCTTTGCTTTTAAATTTCGGGGACGAAATTCTTTTAAGGGGGAGGAATGTGATATCCCAGAAATTTGGCAATATAAATTTAATAATCTGTGTTAAAAATTAATTTGATTTGATAATTTTTGATAATAGAATTTTGAATTGATCTAATAATCATCTTTAATAATTATTTAAATTGGTAGATTTTATCTTTTTAAAGCTAATAAACTATTTTCTGTTTATAATATATATAATTGTATATATTGTAAATTGATAAACTTTGATTTTGAATTTGGTAAATGAATTAAGTTTCTAATTTTTATTTATATTTGGTAAATTGGAAATTTGATTTAAATTTAAGAATTGGCTTTTCAAAGAAATTCAATAAATAATTTTATGGTTTATACTCAAGGAAAATCTTATTTGTTTAGATTTATATTTTAGTTAACTTAAATATGAATTTTGAATTAGATTAACATTAAAAGCTTTGTTTTATTTCTAAATATTGGTTGAATTTATATATAGGAGTTTAAAATACAATTTACATGTGATCTTAATTTATTAAGTAATAGAAGTAATTTATGATCTCTTTTATAAATCATTTTAAATATTGTTTAATTTATTATTTTCAGATAATAATGACAATACTTAGTTCTTATGAACATAAAAGGATTTTTATAGAAATAAGTTTTGTTATTTTTAATTTTAGTAAGAGGTATATATTAATATATATATATAACTTGATTTTTAAATTAGGTTTTATAATTTAATTTAAATTTAAATTTGATGTTTTGAAATTTAAAAGAATAAATACTTAAAAATATTTGAATAAGCTTATATTTATATTTGTTTGTTTCATTTCTCTTTAATAAATTTAAAGGAGAAGAAATTCATTTATATATACATAAGAATAATAAATTAAGGTTTAAAAGTTTTGTAAACAATTTAGATAAAATTAAAATACTCATAAGACATGTGTTAATCTCCTAACACTTAAATTGACATGTGTAAGCCATTAAATAAATCAAAGTGACAAATGTTAAGGTTAGAACAAGTTTATTACTTAATTTTCTTTTTCTTTTATTTTTAAAATTTACTTATATAAACATATTACTCCTCATCTTATTCTTTTTCCATTCTTCTTTTCTTCAAAACTTAAGAAATTATTCAGATCTAAAATCTGAAATCATCTACATGCAAAAATAGAAACTTTTGATCAAAAACTATCTGAAAACAATCTTCTTCAAAACTATTTGAATCTTCTTCAAAACTATTTGAATCTTCTTCAAAGCAGAATCATATCAACCTGAAAATCATTTGCAACATCCAAAACTACATGCAATTGAAGATCTTAGCATTTCTATTTGAAAACTTCATCATGTCTGCAATTCTTTCCTCTGGAATTAAAGTTTAAAAAGCATGTAGCTGTAAATCAAGCTTGCATCTGGGAACATGCAATCAAAATCAGAGATGATAAAAAAAGGGGGCAAATCAAGATGAATGTTTTTTCTAAAGCAAACTGCAGTTTTTAAAAAGGCAACAAGGAGCAATTTGAAAGTTTTCAAGTTCAAAGCAACATGGATACTCTGCTCATATAAAATCAGTGAGTAACAATTTTTTTCTAACTAAACTTAAGTAATAAATTAGTTGCTTGTTTATTCCTAGAATTAAGTGTGTTTGCATGCCATATTTAAAGTTTATTACTAGTATGATATATGTGTTTGTAGTTGAACATGTTGCTATGAATTTACCTTTCTGAACTCAAGTTACAGATTTAGGAATTGCTTTAAATTATTCACTCCATTTGAATTGATATGTGTTAATTTTTAACATTTAATCAAAATATGGCTGTTAACCTTTGTTATAGTTTTAAATTTTATTTAATATGAAAATTTTCTGTAATGTTATCTATAAATTCAGAGAATATAGAACAACTTTTATTTATATAAGTAAGAATTTAATTATCTAGAATTCTTTGATTTAAGATATAAAACCAATTACATAAACTAAAACTTGAATTCTAAAACTAAATTCAGAAAATTTAGTTTAAATTTGAAAGAGCATTTTTGGTTTGTTTGGAAATGGGGTTTTGGGTCGGAACTGACATTCTAGAAGGTCGGAGTGGCCATTGTTTGTTTCAGTGATGAAGTGATGATCAAGTTTTCAGAAAAAAAATGGAAGCTAATGGATATATGAAGTGAAGCAGTAGTAATTTGGGATTGAAGATTGTAGCCCTAGTTTCTGTTCATCAGGAAAGATTTGATCACCATAACTCCTATGATGGATTGAGCCCTTACAGATTGAAGTTGGGGATAAATGGAGTGTGGAAGTGTATGTGGCCGGAGGTGGTACCTCTCAGATGATCGGAATTCGGTGATTGAGGCAAGTACCTGATTGCGACATTGCTCCTGTTTGAAGCTTGAAATGCTCGATTTTGAACTAGGGGTTCTGCATTCAAATTGAGGGTCGGAGTGGCACTGGGAGATGGTCGTTGACTTTCATGTGAGGTCGCGTGAGGCCGGAGGTGATGGCTGTGGCGGTGCAGGTGCACGGCGAATCTGGGTATCAGTTGGTTTGGGAAGAATTGGGTTCGCGAGTTGTTCGGGTTGCATCGTGTCTTTGCCCAAAGCTATGGGGTTTGGGACTCGAAGTAGATTGTTTGTGGGTTCGGGGGAGAATAGTGTCATAGGTTTAAACATTTAAACCTGTCAGTGTTGTATCTTGAAGTTTTCAAGATGAATTTAGAAGGAAATTGTTACTCGAGTTACTCGAGTTATTTTAGTGTTTAGCGTGAGTTGGTTTGTTGAAGTTTGAAAACTTGCCTTGTTTTCAAAATTTAAACTTAATTTTGAAAGTGAAAGCAAAGTTTTAAAACAAGTTTTGAAATCTAAATTTTTATTATGGATGCAAGTTAATTTGAATCTCAAGATGGAAATGAATAAGTTTTCAAATTCGAATTTGTTTAAAATATTTTAAAGGGATTTATTATTCAAAAATGTTTTAAAGGAATTTGAATTTAAATTGGAAATTTAAATATAAAGTAATGTTTAAACAAAGTTTAAATTTGATTCAAATTTGGATTTTGAATCTTTGTTTCAAAATAGATTTAAGTTTTATAAATTTAAGTATTTTAACAAATTTGAACTATAAAGAAATATTGAATTTAAAAAGGAATTTGTTTTAACCATTGTAAAGTCTCTTTTATAATAAAAGTATTATTTATCATTTAAAGGATTTAGATTGATTTTAAAACTTGTTAAAGTTAAATAATAATTTAATGATTTGTATTTCATTTAATTATTAGGGTAACTAATGAATAATTAATTAATTTAATAAATTAATAAAATAGTAATTAAAGGATCAATCTTAAAGGTTTAAGATTAATTATTTTTAGAGTAATTAACTTGTAATTAAGAATAATTAGTTAAATAAGATTAGTTTTCAATTAATGATTAATAATTAATTAATCAAGTAATAATGGATCAATTAAGTTTTTGTTAACACTTAACTATTTAATTAATTTAGGATTAATTAATGGATAATAAATGATTAATTAATTTGTAATTAATAATGATTAAAGTAAGTTAATTATTTTGGAGGAATAATTAATAAATTGCTAATAGTTAATGAAGGTCATTAACTAAGGATTATTTATAATTAATTAATGTGATTAATTCTTACTTATTAATTAGATTAATTAATTTAAATATAATCATTTATGTAATTTGTTTAGTATAATTACTTATGGAAGTAATTAAGGAATTAATTACTAATTGTAATTAATTGAGTTTAATTTGATTAGATTAAGTTAATTAATTCAGTTTAATTAATTTAAATTAATAAATTGATGATTTGTGAAGCATGATTACTTAATGCAATTAAATAAAGAGAAATTACTTAGAGAAGTAATTAATGGTAATTACTGTATGTAATTAATTGAATGTAATTTGGTGATGAAGTAATTTGAGTATAATTACTCTATGAATTAATCAAGGGATTAATTTGAGATAATTAATTAATGAGTAATTAATCTAATTGGTGAAGTATTTAAGGGTAGTTAATTACCGAATAGAGTTAATCAAGGGCGATTAATAATTATGGTTTAATTAAAGGATTAATTACTTAATGTAATTAATTTTAAAAGAAAATGTAATTAGAAAATCATTAATTATTATAGCTAATGATGTAATTAAGAATGAGTTATTTAGAAATAATTAATAAATGAAGGAATTAATTAATGTAATTAATTAAGAAGTAATGTAATTAATTATGGTTAATTAATTAAGGAGGTAATTAAAGATTTGTTACTGTATTTGGCTAAAGTATAATTAATTTGAGAAATTAATTAGTGGATAATTACTTAAAGGTTAATTAATCAGGCATGATTAATTAAAATGAATAATTGATTGATGATTAATTAATTAATTGATTGATAACTAATTAATAGTGATATAAGCAAGTTGATATTGATGAAGTAATTAATTTAATTTACTTTAAATTAATAAGAAATGATGTAATTAATTTAATTCATTTTAAATTAATAATATTTGGTGTGGTTAATCATTGCTTATATAGATGGATAATGTTGTTTGCCTTGAATGGTTTGATCTCAGATATGAGATAGATAATGTTGAGTGATTTGGATGCATTGGTTGCATTGTGATGTTGATATAGATTATCTTTTTGGATAATGATAATATGGATTATCTGTGTGATGAAAATATTGACCATCTGTTGTGAATCTGTGATTGATCTATTTGGGTATATAGATAATTGAATTGTTTTAAACCTTTAAAACAACTTGGACCTAAAAGACACGCTTTGGATTTCGATGAGACCCGGATTAGGTTTCCATATTTGGATATCCGAAAACCACATCGATCCAAATTAACGATAGGTCGTGAATCTTATGTGAAGAGTGAGGACTCGAAGTGTAAGGACTATACGTCAGTATAACTCTGAGGGTGATTCTGTGATGAGTTTGACGGAGATAGTTCTTATAGGTTGGAGATGGTGATTCAGAGTGCAAGGGTTATCGTTGTTAACTCTGAGGGTGATTCCAAAATGAGTGGAACGAGATAATGCCTTCGGTTTCGTTCGAACCCGGAACGAACTTGTATGGATTGAATGCTTTCATAGCATCGTCAGATGGACGATGAGCATTCTAAGAGATGTGTTCTCTAAAGGTAATCGTAGCCTCAAGCCTCATCAACCGGGAATGGCTAAAACATGGGAGGTGCAGCAAGGCTTCGTGGGTAGCTCCCACTTGAGAGCGAGATTTACCCCTGTCTAGAAGTCCCTTTTTATTTCGGCTGTGTGGGCGGTTGGACGTACGCCAACTGCGAGGTTGTCTTGTTCAGGACTGTCCAGTAAGGGATGGTTCCGGTCTTGTGTTGCAGGGGAGTTAGGGTGGCTCCTCGATACGTTGACCTAGGCCACGTACTATGACGGGCGGTACCCCAGTAGCCCTGCCATTGTATGGAATCCACAATCCAATAAGTGCCAATGGTTTTGATTGTATTACCCACTTTTGTGGCTAGTAGCTAGAATTTAATGAATGTAACAATTTCTGCTATTTCATATTTACTTGAAAACCCTATACCTATTATAATATCATCGGATTTCCTATCAAATGTTTTGGTTAGCGTAAGGTAAAAACTTTTCCATGTTTATGTGTGGGAAGTCTTACGTGATACCTTTCTTTTCAAAGGTTTTTCAAAGTTAAGAAACTTTAACCTGTTACTCACACCAGACCCATGTCTGAACCAGAGTTTATCTTCTGTTTTCTTAACTCTTGGGTACTCAAATTTTTTTACGAGTAACCAAGGGAATTCACGTTAGCTGTGACGAATTATGGAGGAGCAATGGAGCAGGAGGCTTCTGCGTTTAGATATATAGTTCCGTTGTGTGTTCTCTGTATTGGTATTTCTTTGTTGAATTGTATTGAGTTGTAATAACTAGACAGGTGTTTATAACTGTCTAGTATGCGATGCAAATTCTGTGTAATTTTGATTAGTGTTGTATATTATGTAATATTTATGTTATTAATATACTTTATTCGTTCCGCTGTTGAGATTCTGATGTTGTTTCTTCTTTCTTTTATTTCTTTTCTCTCTTTCAATCCCTTTATTTCTTCATGATGATACGACTTTTCTATGGAGAAAAAGTCGGTCGTCACATATTTTTACCTTAGAAATCAATGACGATTAATGTGATTGTAATCTTTTAATTAAAAAGTAGGAAGACATTAAGTGTAAACATATATTGAAAAAATTTTAGATTGGGTGATTTATTTCCAATTAAATCAGTTCACGTTTCAAAATTGAATGCTAGTTTACTGCATATATGTTTATACTTAAATTTAAACTTATGTTTTAGATCCAATTAGATCATTAAAAAGAAAGAATTATTTAGGTTTGAAATCTCATACGTTATTAAATTAAATGTTAATAGGAGATGATAAAAGGGGTAAAATAAATTTACACTTGACTATTTCCTTTTCAATTAGACTTTATTAGATTTTAATTGCAACATAACTTACCTTTCCATCTTCACTTTTCTAATTTACTCTTACATTCATTGCCTCCTTATATGGATTATTTTCATACCTTTTATTTATAAATGTAAACTATAAGTGGCGATAAAGATGTACATATATATGTTATACACCTGTTTATATTACCTTGTTTATGCCATTATATTTTTGAATGTATGTTAATGCATTCCTAGTAAAACACTCAATCGAAATGTTAACATGTTTGTTTAATTCCCAACCTAATCACAAAAAGGGAGAAATGAAAAGTTCTTTATGTTGTATATTCTTTTAATTTATGACACAAATTTGTGTAGAGAATTTATTTTCATTTATAGCGTGTTAATTAAATCTTTAAAGGATGTTAATTTTGCTATGTTTAGGGTTAACAAAATTAATTAAGTGAATGATTGTTTTTGAAATTTGAATTCTAAAAGTTTGTTTACAGTATAAAGTTGGTCCATTTATTCCCTTTCTAATTAATAACTGCCTCATTCTTTTCATTTTTTTCCCATTTGCTCCATTACTCCCTTCCATTTACATTGCCCAAAGCTTTTCGATTTTGCAAACATGAACTACTTTTCATATTTTTAGTTCTTTCATTTACCTCCTTTTAATACCTACTACTTTTAAAAAGGCTGTTCATATTTACTATATTTTAATACCAAGTTTGTTCATATTTACTTTCTTTTTTCATCTATTTTCCAACTTCATTTTACTGAAACTTCATTTCATTTATTTCTAATTAATAGCGGTCTCTCCTTTCAAATCTCTTTGGCCCTAAACCTAACTCTAACCTTATAAATAAGATATGATGCAAATGAAACCCCAGCCTCCATTCTAATCTTCTTCTTCATTTTTTTTTCTTTTTTTTTCTTCATATCTCCTTATTATCTCCATTTTAATTTTTCCTTCCTCTTTAAATATTCTTCTTCTTCAAATTTTATTCTATTTCAAACTTTCTTCTTTCTTTTCAATCTTGATCTTCTCTTCC
This sequence comes from Allium cepa, assembly GCA_030765085.1. Lineage (NCBI taxonomy): Eukaryota > Viridiplantae > Streptophyta > Magnoliopsida > Asparagales > Amaryllidaceae > Allium > Allium cepa. The sequence continues at coordinate 99,138,175 of CM060946.1, read as the reverse complement.
ATTTTCAGTTCTTCTTATTTTAATCCTTTTCTTTTTCAATTCTTCTTTTTCAAATCTTCTTTTTTTCAAACCTTTTAAAAATACATACATACATATACATATGTATATTAATATAATAAGGAGGAAAAATAAAGTAAATCAAAATAAAAGAAAAATTGTGGAACAAAGCTAGCAATCAAGAAGGAGACTAAGGAAACATAGAGCGGAGCTAGCAATTAGAAGTCTATTATTTCCAGATTCGTATAAAAGTGAGTGTTTTAACCCACTCACAACTTCTAAAATTTCTTATGTGTGTCAAATTAATTTCTGATGTGATTAGAAATTTATTTATGATTGTTTGGCTTATTTTTATCATCATTCCGGTTAAATTGAATTTATTGAATTAAATTATTATTTAATTTATTATTGCATATAAACTGCCAGTTAAACTGTTATCTAATTTATTATTTAATATAAACTGCCAGTAAATACCTATTATTTATTATCTGTCTATATTGATGTTATTGTTTGAATTGGATGATGATTGTGATAAATGATTGATGGTTGATATTGGATGAATGAATGTTGTTTTTTATATTGTTTTAAACTGCAAGTTGTTATGCATTTTTATTTCATCCGGGATTGCGGTTTGAAATGATATATAACCACATTTTTATTTTAAATTACGGATTGAAATGATAAATATCCGTATCACTTGACCATAGGGTAGAAAATTATATACAGACACCGTGGTCTATATATAAAAATATTTTGAAATGTTTTTCTATGGTTTTGTAAAGAAATATACGGTTTTATGAGATATTGATTTGGATATTTTATAAAGGTTATTTTATATATAGTTAGATTCTTGGTTTTAAGCTATGTATAAAATTGGTTTAAAGTATAAAAGAAGTTTAATAATAAAAAGTTTGATTTTATTAAGATATAATATGGTTAAGTATTTATTTAAATTATATTTCTTGGGTTTATAATAAGTTGAATGAGAATAAGGTAGGAAGATAAGTATGAAATTGATTTGAAATTAAAAAAAATTGAGATTTTAAAGGTATGATTTTATAACTGGATTTTGGTTTAAGATGAATTAAACGTATATTTCAAGTCTAAATAAATTGAAGGGAATTGTTAGCACCAGAATTGGTCACTAACACCCTTGAGTAGAGTTATGTAGAGAGATTAATGAAGAAAGTAAATTCAAATAGAGAATGATATGCTAAATTAAATGCAGGAAACAAGAACACCATATTTATAGTGGTTCGGCATAACTGCCTACGTCCACTTTGAGGTTAATCTTTATTGCTTTTTTCAGTAATCGATTACAGATACAATCCATACACCAAATATTTGATTACAATTGTTAAGCAAATAAGACAAGCCTTGAATGAGTCTTGAATGCGGCAGAGTCTCCTAGGTGTTCTCCAAAAAAGGTCACTTTCACTGTGCCCCTGCCACTCTATTTATAGACGAAGATGGGTTGGACGTCCCTGACGGGCCCAGTAGCAAGATACCTCGGTCCAAAACAAGTAACTACTGTATGCCGATCCATAAATGCCGAGTGGCATATGCCGAACGTCCCTAGATGCCGAACGAGCTTGAATGTCGGTCGGCCCAGTTGTACCGAACAACAAGGCTGTGCCGAACGTCCCTAGATGCCGAACGGGCTTTATGCCTAACGAGATTGAATGCCGAACGACTATGCTGTGCCGAACGGCCCTCAATGCCAAACGAGATCTAGATGCCGAATAGTGTGGAATGCCGAACGACACAGTTGTGCCGAACGACAATACTATGCCGAATGTCTCTGGATGCCGAACGATCTTGTATGCCGATCGACCCAGTTGTTCCGAATGAGAATGAATGTCGAACGCCTTTGGATGTCGAACAATCTCGATTGCCAAACATCTCTGGATGCCTAACGGTCTTGTATGCCGAGTGCCTTGTTGCCTGGTCAAACCTCCAGGTAACACTTGCCCTCCAAAGTGCATCATGTGGTTGAACGTGATGCGCTTTGAATCACGAGTCCTCCGTGCTTTGGCTTAGTCTTCTCGATAGCATCTTCTCTTGAATATCGAGTGAGGTAATGCATGCCGAACGACATACAAATGCCGAACTGCATAGCCGAGGCCGAACGATCTGGATGTCGAACGAGGGATGCGCTTTGACCGGTTCTACCGGTCATTGTCCCTTCGACTTCCTTTCTTCCCCCTATAAAGGTCGACACTTCACTTCTTCTTCTCTTTTTCATTTTTACCTCCGCTATCCTGTATTCGTGAACTTTTCTTTCTAATAAACTCCAAATAACTAACCACTCTTCCTCCCTCAAACATCGTTCGTTGCCTTACTCCTTTCCCAAGTCAATCGAAACTAATTAAAACCGTTCTCCTTACTTCAAAATCTTCCTCAAGTTTTCGAGCCGTTTACCAGGTAATGACCTCTCTCTTTGGACGCTACACCTTAGCTAATAAACTTAGCACGAGATTCAAGTTCGTAAATCTCTGTAGAACCATGGCAAGTAGGTATCATGCGGATGAGGGAATCAGGTCGTGATTAGGATATGTTTTAAGGCTTGGTAGCATGGGAAAAAAGGAGAGGTCAGAGGCATGCGAAGGAGGGAAAAAATTGAGGAGGAGTAGGAATCAGTTAGATTGCTGATCGGCTCGCTATGACCTGCCGAAGGACTCGGCCATGTCGTTTGGTAGGGATGGAGGAAAAGAATAATTTTTTTTTATTAAGGATGGTGTGCCGAGCATCGTAGCTCGGCGTAAGTTTGGTTTGGCACGATTCGCCGTATGCCGAACAATGGAGTGGTTAAGTGGAAGGGTGTCGTTGTTGAGAGTAGAATGCCGAGCGATGTGGCTCGGCATGAGGGTGGTTCGGCATGACCCCCTTATGCCGAACAATGGAGAGGACAGATGGATGCATGGGATGACAAGCAAGGGACTTGGGCCGGACGGTATTTAAGCCGAACTGGGTTGAGGCCGAGCGATATTTAGGCCGAACGGCATTTAGGCCGAACGACATTTAGGCCGAACGGCATTTATGCCGAGCGGCATTTAGGCCGAGCGGGTTTTAGGCCATGTGTTTCGAGTGTCGCTTGGCCTTGACCTTCGATGAATGGATAATAATAGTCGAAATCATTCTAACTTGAACATAACCCTCGTCGAATTCACTTATTTCCCATGCTTAATCATATGACAAAAACCAGGACAAGGACTTAAGCAAACCAGCATATCGAACTAATCCGGACTGATAACTCCCCAGTTTCAACAATCATAAGTCTGAATTTAAATCGATAAAAATAGATAATAGCCTTCAACATATAGTGCCAATGTCAGAGTCCAAAATATAAACCGTCTTACAATAAGCTATCGTAGACCGTCAGCGATGACGGTCTTCGAAGACGACAGTTCAAAGCTTAAACTTATTTCATTAATCCAATGTCTTTTAACTACTTGGCACTTATATTTGAATGATTGCACTAGTTCACACACCACACGGGGGGAATATTTATGCTGTTAAGTCTAATGTCGATTATTTTTCAAGTATAGTTCAAACAGGCACTCTGTTAGATTCAATCTTCATTAAAGATGTCTAAAAAATCTAGCTCAACTATGATCTCAGATAGACCTAGGCCATCCTCTCGACAAGAAGTTGCAGATACTTCTCATCCGTAAACTACCCCCGCTCAAAACTTACCGATCCCAGTGACTACATCCGTCGACTTGGCCCCTGACTCTCTAGAGGTAGCGATTCTTCTAGACAACTCAATCAATTCTCAGGCTTCAAAGATTAACGAAAGTACGTTCAGTCGGATTTTTTCTATCCACGGAATCCCCTTTGACGATGTTTTAGTTCCATCGGGGCATGATTGTCCACACTTGCCCCCAGTTGGATACACAGCTTGCAACAAATTCATGTGCTGGGTTGGCAGCGTGCCATCGTTCAACTCATTTCTTCGAGACGTGTTGCAGTATGTCGATATCGCTCCATCGCAACTGCATCCAAACAGCCACGCATTCATTTACGGCACTTGCATCCTTTTCATGAGTGTCCTCTCTAGGCCTCTGACTCCGGGTGATATACGATACATATATTGCATCAAGAGACGAAGGGGTAGCCCATCTTTCATGTTTCTCGAGCCGCATAGAAAATGTCAAATCTTATCTGGGGCATGGAGCAAGTTTGCCCTGTACAAATAGGAATGGTTTTATGTGCGTTGTCCTCCCGATTTTGCGAGGAGATGGGTGGAAGGAAGTAAGTCTTTTCCTAGATCGATACTCATGTTTGATCGAAGCTATACCTTTTCTAACTCTCTTCCATCTTTTCAGGTATTAATCCGCGGCCCAAGGGCCCCGAATATTTTGAAGCCGTCGAAGCTATTCGAGCCATTCCCGTCGAAGACCAGGATATCAGAACTCTCATTTCAAATGATACGCTTACAAAGTTCGGGCTGTTAGCGGAAGGTCACCGGATAAGCCTCCCTCAGGGAGTTACCATACGCAGGCCTGCTTCTGGCAAAGGGAAAAAGAAAGCTGAATCTTCAGTACGTAACGCCCTGACACACTAGAAGAGGGGAAATTAAGGAAACTGAAACACCTGCACGATGAGAACGTTAGTCCCACTCAGGATTCGATAGTCGAGGTTCATGAGATCGAGACGTCGCCTTCCCCTTCGAAGAGGAAGAAGAAACTAACATACAAGATGAGGAAGAAAACAGTCGGTGGAACTTCTAAAGTTACTCTTGTTCTAGTGGAGAAAGAAGTTTCCTCACAACATTTAGAAAGTTCTCTAAAAGGCCTGTCAAACCTTTCAATACCTAATGATCTACTCAACTTCGACTTCGAAGATCCAGAGGCCCTTAAGCTTCATTCGCCCGTGAGAGGCGATACAAGCGTTCGAGCCCAAAACCAAGGAGAAAAAACTCCTATTAGTAAAGAAACTGGTCCGTCGGGGGAAAACATTAGGACACACACAAACACATGCACTTCACCTTGCACTTAAATTTCTGTTGTCAACCTATTCTTTTCTAACTCATCATTACTTAAACTTTGTGTAGGTGACATGGGGCGCACGCATGGGCTTGACCGCCTTCGCGGTTCATTGATATTTTATCAGTCAAGACGGGATTCAGGAAGACGCCGAGATAAGGGTGATGACGGCGATAGGGATTATCATTCCCGAGATTCATCGTCTCGGAATAAATCGTATTATCAGCCCAAATACCATCATAATTCCCCTTCTCACTCGGAGTAAGGCAGAGATAAACACGGCTATAAGGGGTCGCAATTCGATGTCCCTCGTGATCAACACTCTGATTCTGCTACTGTGCAACAGTCCCGGGATCCTTATAAGAGAACTGAACTTTCAAAGCCATCTCCTCCTGTTCCCGTAACAGATCCAACAATATCGGAGAGACTGACTGAGCTCAAGGCTAAATTCCAAAAAATCTACTTTGATGCCTTGAAATTCCTCCCGGCGATCCATCATATTCCGGGAGTCAAATAGAGCGCTATCGCCTGCAATAACGACGTCTATGTTCAACATGATGCGTTCATTCATCTTGCTGAGAAAGTGTCAGAAGTCTCCATAGAGCGCCAGTATGAGATTGATCGCCTGAAGCTTGAGGCCATCCATGACAAAGATATTATTAAAGCTCAGGACGAAAAGCTTGCTTCTTACAAGTCTCATCTTGAAGCCGCCCAGCAGAGCACCAAAGATACTGTCGAAGCCGCAACTCGTCCGGAATCAACCCATAAAAAAGAAATCGATGAGGCGGTCTAGAGCTGTGGGGCTCTAGCTTTGGAGAAAGACTCATTGCAGAAGGAGAGGGACGCCTTTGCCTTCCGAGTTAAGGAGCCGGAGGAGCAACTCCGCAAAGAAAAGGAGGAAAAGACCGCTGCCCAAGAAGAGTCGCAACGATATTGCGACAAAATCGTTGCCACACGACTTTTGAAGGCGAAGCTTGAGGATGAACTTTCTAAGGTTGAGATGCTAAGGAATGAAGCCCGTGAAGAGGGCAAGAAAATAGCGTCTACGGAGGTCGACTCCTGCCTTGAGGCGGCTAAAGAAGCAGGTAGGGAGGAGGTCAAAAGCATGTTCGACCCACTAATTGCAGAGTTCAATGCCCACGTCCTCATGCACCTAGACTTAACTTTTCTCGGTGAGGGCTACCTTCAATCTTTAGCTGAGGCATGAGAGACCTTAATAGAAATCAGGAAGGCCGAACATGGTACCGAGGAGGTTGATGAAGGAGCTTTGATAAAAGAATTTCTTAAGGGAAACAAGCCTTTGGACATGGCTGTGGCAAAAGCTCTTTACTGCAAAGGCTCCCCCTCAACGAAAGGGAAAGAGATTATTGCCGGTCCATCCGGGATCGAGTCTCAAGCTCATGCGTCCACTCAACCGACCGATCGGCCGATACTTGATCCCTTTGAGCAGCATGTTGGTTATGATTCGGAGGATCTTGGCCTCGGCGTTCACATTTTGTCTCCTATTCCAGAGTGTGAGACCCCTCTGACGGCTGAGAGCCAGCCGGAACCTGGTATATAACTCTTCATTTTAACATTCCAAAATCATCCTTTTTCACCAGGAGCTATCGCAATCTAATGCTTGTTTTTCATGACTTTGTGCAGGCCATTCTGATTCCGATCCCACTCCGAGGAGCGATGTCGCCAAGGAGGTGAAGGAAAAGACAAGTGAGGCCACTTACGCAAGAGAGGCTCCCGGTCCAGATGCTCAGGTGATCAGAGCGCTTGATGAGGATAAGTACGAGACATCCTCTCCCATCGATGGGAGTTATGAAATCGAAATTACAGGCACCTCTGAACACACATCTAAACTAAGCATGAAGGAGCAGCTTGAGAAGGAGAAGAAAAAGACGGTCGGGATCAAAGTTGAGCCTTAAGTTGTGGACCTGGACGATCCTTCGAGTAAGCCGTTGAAAGTCATCCTTCCTGGCGGGTCCAAGCCCATGAAGGTTCCCCGTACTTCTTTTGTTGTCATTCCCCAGTCAAAGAAAGTTATCAAGGGCAAACACACGGGAGAGGAGTCGTCCGGAAAAAGGTCGAAGAAATCGAAGAAGTAGACGTCGCTCTCGTTCAACTAGAGTTAGTTTAGATTATTTAATTATTTTTATTTATCTTCGTAGTTCATGTAAATAAACTTTTGACTCCGAGCTTCGGAGGAGTTGTAGTAGAAACTTATTTTTGATGAATAAAACTTAGTTCTTTTGTCTTTCAGAAGACTTCTATTGTTTGGTTCACTATGTAACCGCGGTCAAATCCTAAGCCATTGCGAGCTACATGAACTTCTCGATTCATCTTCAAATAAGTGTATAATTTTCTAGCATTGCTCATTCTTTATTCCACGCTCCGGGTACTCAGAATATTTTCCAGTCCGCACGCCAAGGGTTCGATGACTTCAAGTTACTTGTATTCAGTCCACCCTCAGGGGATTTGGACATTTAAATCGTTTATCCTCTAGTCCATGCTCTGGTGACTCAGAGTACTCCAGTCTACAATCTAGGGACTTGGAGATTTTGAGCTATTTATACTCTGGTCCGCACTCCGGGGACTCAGAGTACTCCAGTCCGCACTCCGAGGACTTGGAGATTTTGAGTCGTTTATACTATGGTCCACACTTCGAGGACTCAGAGCACTCCAATCCGCACTCCGGGGACTTGGAGATATTGAGTCGTTTGTACTCTGGTCCACACTCCGGGGACTAAGAGTACTCCAGTCCGCACTCTGGGGACTTGGAGATTTTAAGTCGTTTATATTCTGGTCCGCACTCCGGGGACTCAGAGTACTCCAGTCCGCACTCCAGGGACTTGGAGATTTTGAGTCGTTTATACTCTGGTCCGCACTCTGAGGATTCAGAGTACTCCAGTCCGCACTCCGGGGACTTGGAGATTTTGAGTCGTTTATGCTCCGGTCCGCATTTTGGGGACTCAGAGTACTCCAGTCCACACTACGGGGACTCGGAGATTTTGAGTCGTTTATACTCCAGTCCGCACTCTGGGGAGTCAGAGTACTCCAGTACGCACTCCGGGGACTTGGAGATTTTGAGTCATTTATACTCTGGTCCGCACTCTGGGGACTCAGAGTACTCCAGTCCGCACTCCGGGGACTTGGATATTTTAAGTGCTCGTGCGCGTTCGTACGTCAGACAGAATAATGTATCTCTTAGTTATTCGTCGCAGCTTTATCATACACAGAAACATCGACAATTCATGGAGAAAATGGCTTCAAGCCTTTATTAAAGAAAACAAGCTAAATTGTCTTATTACATGCCGTAAACTAGGAATAGAAACTTGCTGGAAATAAATGCAACTAAAATATGAAAGAAATGAACTAAGTGTAACAATGCCGCAAATGCTCGCTATTCCATGCTCGGAGGAGTGTCACACCATCAACGGTCGCTAGCTTGAAAGTTCCTTCTCCAAGCTTCCGTTCAATGACGTATGGACCTTCCCTTGCAGGGCTCATATGCGATGGAATGGGGAAAACTCGTTTCAAAACGAGATCACCCACACTAAAGATCTCAATCAGACTTTTTCATTATAGTATCGAGCAACTCGGTGCCTGTATGCGGCCGCTCTTAAATTTGCTTCTTCACGCTTTTCATTAATAAAGTCCAATGATTCCAGCAATAGATCTTGATTTGACTCGTGGTCATAATAAGTTACCCGATGTGATGGAACTTCAAGTTCTACGGGTATGACAGCTTCCATGCCATATGCAATGCAAATGGAGTATGGCCAGTCGCGGACTTGTTTGTGGTTCTGTAAGCCCAAAGCACTGTTGGAAGCTTGTCCACTCACTTGCCTCTAGCCTTTTCCAAACATTTTTTCAATATGGATTTGATTATTTTGTTTACGGCTTCCACTTGTCCATTGGCTTTCGGGTGAGCAACTGCCGCAAATTTTTCTCAATACCATATTTTTGGCAAAATTCCTCGAACTGTTTGCTTTTGAATTGAGTTCCGTTGTCTGTAATGATGGTTCGTGGAAGGCCAAAACGGCATATAATATTTCGTACAATGAAATTTATGACCTTTTTGGTGGTGATAGTGGCCAAAGACTCTGCTTCTGCCCACTTGGTAAAGTAATCGACCACTACTATTGCGTATTTTGCACCACCTTTGGATATGGGTAAGAAACCGACTATATCGATCCCCCACATTACAAATGGCCAGGGACTAACCATTGGTGTGAGTTCCGTCGGCGGAGCTCTCGGGATTTTCGCATATTTCTGACATTTGTCACATCTTCTCACATAGTCTGCGGCATTCCGATTTACAGTCGGCCAATAGTATCCATAGTGTAGGATTTTCTTTGCGAACGTCTGCCCCCCGGTATGGTCGCCACATTCACCTTCATGGACTTCCTTCAGTACTCGTTGTATCTCATCATGGGAAATGCACCGGAGTAAGAGGGTCAAGAATCCCCTTTGATACATTACTCCATCTTGCATTACATAACGTGGAGCCTTACGAATGACTTGTCGTCTTTCGCTCTTTCTTTCGGCCACGACCCCGTGTAACAAGTACTGCTTGAATGGGGTCATCCATGATTCCTTCTCGATTTCTGTTTCTAACATGAAATCTACCTCCATCATATTTATGCTCAGAACATGTAAGTTTTCAACAGGAAACAATCCCATCTGCTGCGCATCGCCAGTGCTTGCAAATTTCGCCAATGTATCGGCTTCTCAGTTTTGCTCACGTGGGACATGTGAAATATCATAATACTCAAGATTCGCTAGCAGCTCTTGAACTCGGAATAAATACAGGACAAGTCTCTGCCCCTTTGCTTGATAGTCTCCCTGCACTTGGTACACCACCAGCTGCGAGTCGCAAAAGATTTCAATCAATCTTACTCCCAGTTCTTTGATAAGTCTTAAGCCGGCAATCAATGCTTCATACTCGGCTTCGTTATTCGTTGCTGTGAATTCGAGCTTCAAAGCGTAGCAAACTGATCAGTTCTCAGGAGTTACAAGAACTATGCCAACCCCCTAACAACGGTCGTTAGATGCCCCATCGGTGTACATTTTCCATCGAACAGGAGGTATGACATTGCGGCCGTTTGATTCGTCTGTCATGGTGAATTCAACAATGAAATCTGCTAGCGCTTGCCCCTGTATGGCGCTTCGCGGCAGGTAGGTAATATCGAACCGACTCAACTCGATATTCCATTTTAACATCCTTCCAGAAGTTTTCGGTCGTTGGAGCACCTGTCGCAAGGGTTGATCGGTGTAAACACTGATCGAGTGTGCCTGGAAGTATGGGCGAAGCTTGCGTGATGCAATCACCAAGCAATAAGCTAACTTCTCAATCCTGGGATAATTTCTTTCTACCCTCGTCAAACATTTATTGACATAATATACCGGCTTTTGAACTCGGTCCTCCTCGCAAACCAAAGCCGTACTGATAGCATGCTGGGATACAGCCAGGTGTACATACAGCATTTCATGGTCAATTGGTTTTGATAGCACTGGGGGACTTTCTAGATGTCTAACCAGAGCTCGAAATGCTTCCTCGCAGTCAGACGTCCACTCAAAATTCCTCTTTCCTTTCTTTATCACATCAAAAAAAGGAATGCACTTATCCGTGGTCTTGATATGAATCGACTCAGCGCGGCCACCTTTCCGTTCAAGCTTTGTACTTGCTTTATAGTTCTGGGCACTTGTATGTCTTGAATAGCCTGAATCTTTTTCGGGTTAGCTTCAATTCCACGTGCATTCACAATGAAACCCAAGAACTTCCCTGATGCAATGCCAAAAGAACACTTTAATGGGTTGATCTTCATCTCGTAATGCCTGAGTATATCAAACATCTCTGCTAAGTCTCGGATGTGGTCGTTTGAATGTCGTGACTTCACGAGCATGTCATCCACATAGACTTCCATCGTTCTACCAATCTGGTCTTTAAACATTCGATTCACCAGACGCTGATAAGTTGCTCCCGTGTTTTTCAATCCAAAAGGCATTACTACATAGCAATATAGCCCCACATCTGTGACAAAGCTGGTGTGTTCTTGGTCTGGAATGTGCATCGAGATCTGATTGTATCCCGAATACGCATCCATAAATGACAATAATTCATGTCCGGCGGTAGAGTCGACTAGCTAGTCGATTCTAGGTAAAGGGAAACTATCCTTCGACATGCTTTATTCAGATCGGAGCAATCAACACAAGTTCTCCACTTCCTATTTTCTTTTCTCACTAGCACAGGGTTAGATACCCATTCGGGGTAGAGGGCGTCGCGAACGAACCCATTGGCTTTGAGTTTGTCCACCTCCTCTTTGAGAGCAGCGGACCTCTTTGGGTCCATGCCTCTCCTTTTCTATTTCACAGGAACATATTTTGGGTCTATGTTCAACATATGACTCGCAGTAGTGGGAGAAATCCCGCACATATCAGAGTGTGTCCAAGCGAAAACATCCAGATTCGCTCGGAGGAAATCAGTAAGGTCCTCGACCACTGAAGGGTCGAGTTGTGATCCAATCTTAAGAACTCATGATGGGTCATCCTGGCTGGCTGGAACGTCGATCGTCAGCTCAGCCGGTGCTACATTCGTTTCCCTAGGTTCCCCGTCATCATCTCTCGGATCTATATCTCTAAGGATCCGAGAATGTCGCTGGAGCCAGGGCTCGGGCACTACTTGTCAATCATCATTATTTAGGATGTGGACGGTGCTGTCCGCAACCTTCCCTTTTTCTCTCCGCCGAGCTTCTCTCAGCTCTGCCATATAACATGCACGACCGGCCTCCTGATCGCCATATACCACTCTAACTCCTTTGTCAGTCGGAAATTTCAACGTCAAACACCATGGGGCCAAGGCCGCCCTAAACTCCGCCAGGGCCGGACGACCCAGAAATACATTATATGGCGAGTCAAATCCATCACTAGGAACGGTAGGATTCGTACTCTCCTACGCTCACCTTCTCCCAGTTCAACTAGTAACTCAATGTACCCCATCGTGTCGGTTGCAGCACCATTATAGCCGTGGATACGGGCTTTGCATGGTTTTAAATCTTTTGTCTCCATCTTCGTTTGGTCATAAGCCTTCTTGAAGATGATGTTGACAGAGCTTCCACAATCAATCAAAATTCTTTTGATGTAAGTTGGCCCAATCGTTGCAGATATGACCATCGAGTCGATAGTGGGTGCCTCCACCTTGTCTGCATCTCGACTCCTAAACACTATATCGTCTGTCATCATGCGTTGTTATTTTGCGGGGGTTCCATCTTCCACATTTGAACAACATTCATAATTCGAATGCCTCAAGGAGGTAGCATATCGTTCCATCTCCTGCCAATTCTTGTCTGCGGGATGGAGTCCTCCGACTATAGTGTTTATGATCAACCTACCTACGGTCCGGGTAGTTTTCTCTAGGTGGCGTGGAGCTGGCCCGCGTCCGGGGTCTGACGTTCCTTGCCTACCCTATGGTGGGTTCTTAACAAACTCCTGCAGCTTTTTCTGCCTGATTAACCTTTCTATGGCGTCATGGAGGTGTCTACACTCCTCAGTACTATGCCCGTGGGGCTCATGGAAGCGACAGTACTTCCCCGTCCGTTTCTGTTCCTCAGTGGACTCCTTTGGGCACGGATTTCTGTATTGGAAGGTGTTATAGGTAGATAGGTAAATGTTTTCAAAAGACGTATTCAGGGGGGTGTATTCGTTGTAGGTTGGAATTCTCGACTTCCATTTCCCCGTCTCTTTTTTCTTTCTTGGATTTCCTCCTCCGGATCCTTTAGATTGACCAGGCTTGTTCTGGACGTTGACTTGAACTTTTCCCGAACTGTCGCCGGATTGCTTTACGGCGATGTTACTTTTCACAACGTCCTTAACAGGCCCTGCTGCCTTATGTCATCTCGTCCATCAAGCTTCCTCCCTTCTTATGAACTGGTAAGCTTTGGAATAGAATAGCTCCAACGTAGTTAGGGGCTTTCCCGCCAACCAATCTCCAAACTCCGAGTCTGCATCTACACCTCGCATTACCACCATCAAGATCGCGTGGTCGTTAGGGGTTGCTAACTTCAGTGGCGACAACATGAAACCTTTGTAAATATGCTTTCAAAGACTCTCCCGGAGCCTGGATCACGCTTGATAAGGACATCACGTCCTTTGGACGAGTAGCATGTATCATGAATTGTTCAACAAATTTCATCGCCAACTCGTCGAAGCTGGATGTAGACCGTGGAGGAAGTCGAGTAAACCACATAGTGGCGATCCCGGACAAAATGATTAGGAAGCACCTACACTTAGTTGTGTCATTCTCCCTTGCAGAATCCATCATCCACTCATACCTCATCACGTGTTGCCTAGGGTCAGTCCTCCCTTCGTAGGCTGGGATAGTCAGCATATTGAATTTCCTAGGATACTCAGCCTGTAGAATAATGTCTGTGAAGGGAGTACGACTCCTAGACACTCCCCAATCTTCATTGGTCAAGCCCTGGTTCTCTCTCATTAACTGCCTGACCATGGCTGTTAAGTCTGGAGTTTGTATGGAGGATGGGAGGTTGGGTTCCGCTCCACGGGACCGTGCAGATTGATGTGCTGCCTGTTGGCGATCGGCCAAACATGCGTCCTGAAGGCCAGCTTGATTTGGATCTTGGTGAGCCGGGCGTACGGTCTCCTCACGTGCCTGATCCTCGACGGATCAATCAGTGGCACCTGCTTGTGCAGCTTCAGTCTTACGGCGTCTACGCCTGAGAGGTTCATCAGCTGAGGTCGAGCTATCAGATGAAGAATAAGGAGCATGGCTGCCTCCAGCATTCTGATGTTGCTGCTGGGCAAGCTGAGTCATGAGATTAGTGTTAGCTTGAATCTGCTCAGCAAGTTGCCTTCTACTTTCTCTGAGTTCTCTTATCAAGTCGTTGAACTCTGTTCGGGAAACGAATTCCGTTTGATTTTAGGTGGGTGGCTCTGTGCCTTGAATCACTTGTGGGTTGCTAGGTCCAACTTGTTGCACACTAGCAGTATCGTGGACGTCCGCATCATGAGTGGCTGATCGGGTGCGTGGTCTTCCCATAGTAGAGTTGTCGGTTGAAACTCTGAATAGATTCAACGGGAGTCCAATGAATAAGTCGGATCTCCTTCGGGAGATTTTTCAATCCAGTAGCTACAAAGTAGATCCTATCAACTTGAGAATTCGATTCTCAGTGAAAGCACCGAAATGTTAGCACCAGAATTGGTCATTAACACCCTTGAGTAGAGTTATGTAGAGGGATTAATGAAGAAAGTAAATTCAAATAGAGAATGATATGCTAAATTAAATGCAGGAAATAAGAACACCAGATTTATAGTAGTTCGACGTAACTGCCTACGTCTACTTTGAGGTTAATCTTTATTACTTTTCTCAATAATCGATTATAGATACAATCTGTACACCAACTATTTGATTACAATTGTTAAGCAAAGAAGATAAGTCTTGAATGAGTCTTGAATGCGGCAGAGTCTCCCCGGTGTTCTCCAAAAAAGGTCCCTTTCACTGTGCCCCTTCCTTTCTATTTATAGGCGAAGATGGGTTGGACATCCCTGACGGGTCCAGTAGCAAGATACCTCGGCCCAGAATAAGTAACTCTTGTGTGCCGATCCATAAATGCCGAGCGACATATGCCGAACGTCCCTAGATGCTGAACGAGCTTGAATGCCAGTCGGCCCAGTTGTACCGAACAACAAGGCTGTGCCGAACGTCCCTAGATGCCGAACGTGATTTATGCCGAACGAGGTTGAATGCTGAGCGACTATGTTGTGCCGAACGAGGTCTGGATGCCGAGCAGTATGGAATGCCGAACAACACAGTTGTGCCGAACGATAATACTGTGCCGAACATCCCTGGATGTCGAACGATCTTGTATGCCGATCGACTTAGTTGTGTCGAACGAGAATGAATGCCGAACGCCTCTGGATGCCGAACAATCTCGAATGCCGAACATCTCTGGATACCGAACGGTCTTGTATGCTGAGGGCCTAGTTGCCTGGTCAAACCTCCAGGTAATAGAAATATTTAGTTATTTGTAAATTGATTTTTATTTAAATGATAATGGATTTATTATGCAAATATTTCAAAACTAAATAATAGAAAATTGAATTGTTGAATCGTAATTCCAACCTTAGTTTTTGAAATTGTTTAATACTCAAAGTTTGAAATATATTGAAATTGAATTGGTTTATTGAAACTGAAAGTGAGTTGAAAGTTATGAATTGAGATCTAATTTTAAGTGAATAAAATTGTGAAGTCGAGGTAATTATTTTACTTTATAAAGTAATTTAAATTCAAATTATTTTATTTATATATTGTTTGAATATCCAAACCATTTAAGTTTTGGAAGTTATGGTTTAGAAGCTGTGAAATTCGAAGTATTATGTTTTGAATAGTTATATTTCAAGCATTTGGTTTCGAAATATTATAATTTTGAAAGGGCTATGATTTTGGAAAGGATATATTTGAATTAAAAGTGATATTATATGGATTTGGGCTTTAATAAAATGACATCATATTGGTTTGATTTTTGAAATGGAAATGATATCATATTTATATGATTTTGAAATGGATATTATATTCTGGTTTTGAAGTGTAATTATTTTGAAAAGACTGCGGTGTTACAATAACGTTTGGTTGCTGAATAGACCGAGATCGGAAGTTGTCATACTCTATGCCAACTCCGAAAACCACTTTAATAACCGTGTATGCGGTGGAGATTGCAGAACGAAGTAGGATGTCGGTGGCGTTTCCTTTGAGGTATATACGTGGACCCGACTCCCGTGAGTTGGCATAAGGTGGCTAAAACAGGAGCGATTGAAGGGCTAAGAAGGTAACACCTTTTATCGGACACACTCCTTCGATACCATTCTATTACTTTGTGATTGTTTAGGGCCCTTTTGATTTTGGGGGTGTGGCTCGAGGTGGACGGTAGTAGCTGCTACGCGCTACCACCGGTCCAGAAGCGTAATTGGTATATCTACCCTAGCATTGCCTTGTTGTGCCGTTTCACCTACCCTAGCGTGCCTTGTACGAGTTTGGTTTTCTCCCGTTGCCCATGGAGTATTTAGGGTAGTCTCCCGATCTGGAAATGCGCTGATACTGGATGGACTACTGGGACTATTATTGTGTTAAGGGGGAGATTGGATAACTCCTTAATGCTATTTAAAAGTAAGTTTATTTTACTATTAGACACTATTATAATAGCGAAATATTACTACATAGTAAATAGTTTAACAGATCCTTTGGAGATGTGAATCTCGAGCATCTCCTAAGTTACTGCACTCACGTTTGACACTAGATAGGAGATGTCAAATCCCGTAAACATCTCTGACGCCGTTCCACTCAAATTATTTACTATTAATTTAACTTACATAAGATCTTTTAGTTCTGACTCGAGTGTTTTGTCTTTTCAATTCGCTCGGGTCAGCCTGAGCATTTTAGGATTTGAAGACTTTATTTCTGGATGACGAAGACGAAAATTATACCACCATTATTTATTATATTATTCCACTGCATCATATTGTTCCGCTGCATTATTATTTATTTTTCTCTGATATGTGTAACTCTGATATGTATTGTATAAGTAAAATCGAATATTTTGTAAAACAACTTCATGAACTGTTTATTTGATTATTATGTTTTATCGTTCCGCTGCAAGACTCTATTTTTTTTCCTTTCTTTCTCTGCTTTTTCTTATTTACCCCATAACATTCTGCTCTTTTGTATGGTTTGAGTCTGACGTGTGTGGTTTATCGTCGATTTAAAGCGTACAAAAAGGTGGGATGTTACAATATATCTGGCCTCAGTTTATCAGAGCTTTGGTTTAGCGATAAACCTTAGCTTTGTGGGGTTTGACTCTTTATTAATAGGGTAGTAATACCCTATGATGAGCCGTTGAGTGTATATATATATATATATATATGAGAAAGTGTATTTGTTAGTGCTATAAAAAGGTTTTATATTGTGTTAATTTGTTCCGTTTCGTATTTATAAATTCTGGTTGGTGCATAGGACGGTATGACATCGATAGGGATTTCTAAACACTTAATAGGACAGACCGACACAATATTTGTTTTGAATATAGGTGAATGAAATAGTTTGCCTATTATATTTTCCATATATAAAGCAATAAATTTTATAAAGGTTATATTTGGTTGTAATATATTGGTTGTTAGGTAGTGAATTTTATAAATATTGATTGAGAAATAAAATTTACAAAGAAAATGAATAAAATTGAAAATTTAGAATCTAAGTCCTGGGGTTTTGAATATTTTTTTCGAATGATTTTGGAATATAGTAATAATATTTTTAGAAGTATTTTCTGATATAAATTGAAACAATCGTTTTAAAGAAATTCTGAAAGAAATAAGTCTGTACTCCCCTCTCCCGAGTTTCGAAGTGGGAAGGCCACTGTAGTAGTTTTACTGCAAATTTATTTTGATAAACATATATAAATTTTAAATATAATTGGATATGTAAGTTGTAAGTATATGTTTATCTACTATTTTAAAATGATTTGAAATTAAACCCGGTGTTTAGTTCTTACGTTTTTGATAATCAATAGTTTCAATTATTGTAGTGAAATGGGTTGTAACTAATTTATAATTGGAACCTTTAATTAAAATAAGAGATTAAATGCTAGGTTATAAATGAAATTTCAAGAAAATTGAAATTGTAATCTATAAAACAAATGATATGATTATTGAACAGTAAATTAATTAAAAGAAATGAGAAAACTTGTATAACTTTCAATTACATTCTTAAAAAAGCATATATATATATATGTATGTATGTATGTATGTATATAACTTACCAAAAGATTTAAAAGTTAAAATGTTAATAAGAAAATGTAATGGATATTATACAAGTAAAATTTGATGTAATAAATAAGAATTTGATGTGTAGATGAAATGCTACTAATTAAGTATAATAGAAGGGTAAGTGTTATAAATAAATGATGATAAATTGAAGTTAATAAATGCTAAATAATTTAATTGAACATGAATACTATGGACAGATGAATGAAAATAAATGAAATTGAGAAATGAATGAATGTAATGTAAAAAAAGGGAAATCAAACAACAAATGTACGAAATGAGATTATTAAGAATGAACTTGATCTATTGCTTGGAATTGTTGTTTGTTTGGTTTATGGTTGTCTGGGCAAGGATACTTTAAATTTGTTTGGATGTATGAATAATCTATTTAGTTTCATCTAAGACTGTTGAGTAAATGGTGCACGTAGTAGGTTATTTTTCATTCCGTACAATTTATAGTTTTTGAACCCGAACAACTATTTGTTTTGTTTGATATGAATGGATAATTTATCTGTGTTGATCTTATGTGACGGTTGTATGCTCGGTTGCTAGTGGTTGTTGTTTATATTGTTTTTCCCATTGTTGGGATTATTATTTTGAGATATTCTGATATATATTGTTATATTTGATATTATATTTTCTTCCGGGCCTCTTTGTACAAAGGAGACTCTGCCAAAAAAATTCAAAATTTTTGGGACTTAGAAAAATTTTGAAAAATGTTTTCCAAACTTTATTAATTTGAGTATAAAAAGATTTAATGGTTATGAATTGGTATATTTTATTTAAATTAATTAATTTTGTAAATTTATTTGTTTATAAAGTTAACATTTTTGAATAAGATGTATTGTTTTCTTATTCCCTTCTTTCTCCTTCTTTTTCCTTTTCGGGGACGAAAAGTTTTGAGTGGGGGAGAGTGTAACGACCCGTAAATTTCGATAATTTATTTTGTTAATTTAATAAGATTTTGTAATTTAATATTGAAGAGAATAAAATTTTTGAATTGTTAGTGGAAATGATGACTAGAATGAATTGTAACAATACTGATGTAAGTTAACTATTAACAATTCACATGAAATCCCAATTAACTGAAATGATGTAAAGGTTATAACTTGGTTATAAATTGAATGTAAGTAAATAAATGTAAGTGTGTATCAACTTTTGAACTAGTACATAACTAGTAGTAATATAATAAAATCTGTGTTATAGAGGTAAGTTGTAACATTTGTTTACGATAATAAACTTAAAGTTGTTATAAATGTGATTTAAGGTAAATGGTGACTAACATTATTATAGGTTACACATTATTTAATATATTAAAAATTAATTGGGAATCAATCGCAATCAATTCACTTAATTATTGCGGTTATTGTAGATTAGATTTGTAAGTGAAATATAAGAAAAACAAATGTAAGCATTGAATGAATTAATGTAATAATACAGTGTTAATGGTAAGTAATAAACTTGTAAATGTAAGTAAAAGTAAATAGGTGACAACTGATATATGTTATTTATTTATTTAGTGTGTCAAATAAGATTTGTAATCAAATTGCAATTAAAGGTAATAATGTTAATGAATAATTAATTCAGTGCAATCCCAATTAATTGAAACCAATTGTAAGGTTATAATTGATTGTAATTAATAAATTGGGAAATAAGTTCAAGGTATATTAATTGAAGGAATAATACGTAATTTGATAAAATCAATATTAGATAATGAATTGCAATAATTGTAAAGTTTAATAAGGAAGAAAACCAATGACCGTATGAATGTAAATTCTAATTGATTGGAATAATAAATGTTAAAAAAAAAATATGTTTCTTTACTAAATAAAAAAATCATGTGTTTATTTATTTGAAATGTTGGTAGTTGAAAAATATATTACAGAAATAAGAAATTAATAACTTTTGGTTTGTATACAATAATTCTAAATACTTAAATACGTTTAATTACTATAAAAAGGAATTGAATTGTCTCATTTATTTTTACCTTAGAAATCAATGACAATTAATATGATTGTAATCTTTTAATTAAAAAGTAGGAAGACATTAAGTGTAAACATATATTGAAATAAATTTAGATTGGGTGATTTATTTCCAATTAAATCAGTTCACGTTTCAAAATTTAATGCTAGTTTACTGCATATATGTTTATACCTAAATTTAAACTTATGTTTTAGATCCAATTAGATCATTAAAAAGAAAGGATTATTTTGGTTTGAAATCTCATACGTTATTAAATTAAATGTTAATAGGAGATGATAAAAGGGGCAAAAAAAATTTACACTTGACTATTTCCTTTTCAATTAGACTTTATTATATTTTAATTGCAACATAACTTACCTTTCCATCTTCACTTTTCTAATTTACTCTTAAATTCATTGGCTCCTTATGTGGATTATTTTCATACCTTTTATTTATGAATGTAAACTATAAGTGGCGATAAAGATGTACATTTATTTTCATTTATTACGTGTTAATTAAATCTTTAAAGGATGTTAATTTTGCTATATTTAGGGTTAACAAAATTAATTAAGTGAACGATTTTTTTTTGAAGTTTGAATTTTAAAAGTTTGTTTATAGTATAGAGTTGGTCCATTCATTCCCTTTCTAATTAATAATTGCCTCATTCTTTTCTTTTTTTCCCATTTGCTCCCTTACTCCTTTCCATTTACATTGTCCAAAGCTTTTGATTTTGCAAACATGAACTACTTTACATATTTTTAGTTCTTTCATTTACCTCCTTTTAATATCTGCTACTTTTAAAAAGGCTGTTCATATTTACTATATTTCAATACCAAGTTTGTTCATATTTACTTTCTTTTTTCATCCATTTTCCAACTTCATTTTACTGAAACGCCATTTCATTTATTTCTAATTAATAGTGGCATCTCTTTTCAAATCTCTTTGGCCCTAAACCTAACTCTAACCTTATAAATAAGATATGATGCAAATGAAACCCTAGCCTCCATTCTAATCTTCTTTTTTTTTTTCTTTTTTTTCCTTCAAATCTCCTTATTATCACTCATTTTAATTTTTCTTTCCTCTTCAAATATTATTCTTCTTCAAATTTTATTCTATTTCAAAGTTTCTTCGTTCTTTTCAAATCTTGATCTTCTCTTCCATTTTCAGTTCTTCTTATACTAATCCTTTTTTTTCAATTCTTCTTTTTCAAATCTTCTTTTTTCAAATCTTTTAAAAATACATACATACATACATATATATTATTATAATAAGGAGGAAAATTAAAGGAAATCAAAATAAGAGAAAAATTGTGGAACAAATCTAGCAATCAAGAAGAAGATTAAGGAAACATAGAGCGGAGCTAGTAATTAGAAGTCTATTATTTTTTGATTCATATAAAGGTGAGTGTTTTAACCCACTCATAACTTCTAAAATTTCTTATGTGTGTTAAATTAATTTCTGATGTGATTAGAAATTTATTTATGACTGTTTGGCTTATTTTTATCATCATTCCAGTTAAATTAAATTTATTGAATTAAATTATTCTTTAATTTATTATTGCATATAAACTGCTAGTTAAATTGTTATTTAATTTATTATTGAACATAAACTGCTAGTAAATACCTGTTATTTGTTATATGTCTATACTGATGTTATGGTTTGAATTGGATGATGATTGTGATAAATGGTTGATGGTTGATATTGGATGAATGGATGTTGTATTTTATATTTTTTTAAACTGCAAGTTGTTACGCATTTTTATTTCATACGGGATTGCGGTTTGAAGTGATATATAACCGCATTTTTATTTTAAATTACGGACTGAAATGATAAATATTCGTATCACTTGACCATAGGGTAGAAAATTATAAAAAAACACTGTGGTCTATATATAAAAATATTTTGAAATGTTTTTCTATGGTTTTGTAAAGAAATATATGTTTTTATGAGATATTGATTTGGATATTTTATAAAGATTATTTTATATATAGTTAAATTCTTGGTTTTAAGCTATGTACAAAATTTGTTTAAAGTATAAAAGAAGTGTAATAATAAAAGGTTTGATTTTATTAAGATATAATATGGTTAAATATTTATTTAAATTATATTTTTGGGGTTTATAATAACTTAAATGAGAATAAGGTAGGAAGATAAATATGAAATTGATTTGAAATTTAATAAAATTGAGATTTTAAAGGTATGATTTTATAACTGGATTTTGTTTTAAGATGAATTAAACGAATATTTCAAGTTTAAATAAATTGAAGGAAATATTTAGTTATTTTAAATTGAGTTTTATTTAAATGATAATGGATTTATTATGTAAATATTTCAAAACTAAATAATAGAAAATTGAATTGTTGAATCGTAATTCCAACCTTAGTTTTTGAAATTGTTTAATACTCAAAGTTTGAAATATATTGAAATTGAAATGGTTTATTGAAACTGAAAGTGAGTTGAAAGTTATGAATTGAGATCTAATTTTAAGTGAATAAAATTATGAAGTCGAGGTAATTATTTTACTTTATAAAGTAATTTTAAATTCAAACTATTTTATTTATATACTGTTTGAATATCCAAACCATTTAAGTATTGGAAGTTATGGTTTAGAAGCTATGAAATTCGAAGTATTATGTTTTGAAAGGTTATATTTCAAGCATTTAGTTTCAAAATATTATAATTTTGAAAGGGCTATGATTTTGGAAAGGATATATTTGAATTAAAAGTGATATTATATTGATTTGGCTTTAATAAAATGACATCATATTGGTTTGGTTTTTGAAATGGAAATGATATCGTATTTATATGATTTTGAAATGGATATATATTCTGGTTTTGAAGTACAATTATTTTGAAATGACCATGGTGTTATAATAATGTTTGGTTGTTGAAGAGACCGGGATCGGAAGTTGTCATACTCTCTGCCAATTCCGAAAGCCACTTTAACAACCGTGTACGTGGTGGAGATTCCAGAATGAAGTAGGATGGTGACGGCGTTTCCATTAAGGTATATATGTGGACCCAACTACCGTGAGTTGGCATAAGGTGGCTAAAACAGGAGCGATCAATGGGATAAAAAGGTAGCACCTTTCATAGGACACACTCCTTCGATACCATTCTATTACTTTGTGATTGTTTGGGGCCCTTTTGATTTTGGGGGTGTAGCTTGAGGTGAGCGGTAGTAGCTGCTACGCGCTACCATCGGTTCGGAAGCGTAATTGGTATATCTACCCTGGTATTGCCTAGTTGCGCCATGTCACCTACCCTAGCGCGCCTTTTACGAGTTTGGTTTTCTCCCGTAGCCCGTGGAGTATTTAGGGTAGTCTCCCGATCTGGAGATGCGCTGATACTGGATGGACTACTGGGACTATTATTGTGTTAAGGGGGAGATTGGGTAACTCCTTAACGCTATTTAAAAGTAAGTTTATTTTACTATTAGACACTATTATAATAGCGAAATACTACTACATAGTAAATAGCTTAACGAATCCTTAGGAGATGTGAATCCCGAGCATCTCCTAAGTTACTGCACTCACGTTTGACACTGGATAGGAGATGTCAAATCGCATAAACATCTCTGACGCCGTTCCACTCATATTATTTACCATTGATTTAACTTACATAAGATCTTTTAGTTCTGACTTGAGTGTTTTGTCTTTTCAGTTCGCTCGGGTCAGCCTGAGCATTTCAGAATTTGAAGACTTTATTTCTGGAGGATGTAGACGAAGATTGTACTACCATTATTTATTATATTATTCCACTGCATCACATTGTTCCGCTGCATTATTATTTATTTTTCTATGGTATGTGTAACTCTGATATGTATTGTATAAGTAAAATCGAATATTTTGTAAAACAGCTTCATGAACTATTTATTTGATTATTATATTTTATCGTTCCGCTGCAAGACTCAATTTTGTTTTTCTTTCTTTCTCTGCTTTTTCTTATTTATCCCATAACAATCTGCTCTTTTGTATGGTTTGAGTCTGACGTGTGTGGTTTATTGTCGATTTAGAGCGTACAAAAAGGTGGGATGTTACAATATATCTGGCCTCAGTTTATCTGAGTTAGTTGTGTGTAAATGAATTTTAGAATAATACTAACAACCACCTAGAGACATGCGTTCACACGCAAGTGTGTACACTAGCCATGCTCTATACTCTTCTCGCATAAGCCCGAAAGGCAATGCATGATTGGAATATCTGGTCTCAGTTTATCTGAGTTAGATGTAGAAATAATATTGATGTTATTATTTTTCAAAATAGAGAGAGCAAGCAATTAAAACACAAGCACTATTTTTACTTATTTGATTCGATTTGTTATTCAAAAGAAATAAAAACACCACTTTGCATAACTTTAATAATCAACTAAAAGATTCATCATAGTTGCGCTATGTTTTCAACCGAAACAACTAGCCAAACTAGAGTCTAATTGTGATTTTAACTTAATTTTTATTGGAAGTTTTGATGAGTAAAAGGACAAGGATTTCTTGATAATGACCAAAACTTATATTTAACTAACTTGTGTCAATTTAAAAGTAAATTTGGCATTTGTAAATATTTTAGAAACTTGCATAATGTAGTCGCAATAGAATCTACATATTGCATTTGGATTTTGTGGGTAGTATCCATTAAAAACCCTCACAAGACGACACTCGCCCTACCAGGGACACATAGAAGTTTAATGGCATGTTGCATACGCTCGATGCAATCATGTGTCCTACGAAAATGGATACCCAAGTTTAGTTTATTTGAGGATGAATAAAAAGATTAGTATGAAGGTATTTGATGAGGACGTAAAAAGTGCATATTTTTACTTCCATATTTAATCTTCTTTTAATTAAATAAATGAGCATAATAAGGTACTTTACATGTTTAAACCAAAATTTAATTTATTTTTTAAATCATCATTTATTCATCCTCATTTGGAGAGTAAAAAATTAATTTTGTGTGCGATTTAATTTGAGAAAATTTATTCGCATTTTTTTTATTTGTAGAAAATGGAGTGCAAATATGAAGAGGTTTCATGGATAAATGCATGCACATATGTTGAACACAAATGGAGAATGGAAATAAATGAATTCATGCAACATGGAGGAGCCTACATATCCACTACCATAGGATCCATAATTAAAAGCATATGCACATGTTAATGGAGGCTTAAAGGCATGTTAGTGGAAATTGATTATTTTCCTAATGATTACTTGGAGGTTACACTTTCTCAAGGGAATTTTAGGAAGTCTCCTAATATATGAATTAGGGTTTTAAGCATGTATAAATACCCTTATGTTTCATTTAACTATCTTCTTGTATTCATGTAAGTTGTATCCACAAAATCAATGATAAATAAAATGTCTTTTTAATAGCTTCTTAGCCCTCTTCTTATTAGCTTTTGTTTACATGCTCATTTCATTTATGCAACTTTCTTTTATGCTCTCTTTTAATACGAAGTTAGTGCAGATTTACTTTATGTAAGTAGTTAGTTCTCTTTTCTTATAAGTAGCTCACATTTTTTTATTTTATGTTGAAATCGTTTATGTTAACATATTTTCAAATATGAGTAGCTAAACCCTTTGAATTTAGGGATAATAAAGCTCTCATGAAACAAATTAAATTAACATAATGATTTTATTTACGATCTCTCATATGTGCTTTATGGAAAATATGATGGTGGTGGTTTTTGTTTCTTTTTTACTGAATCTTGATAGCATATGTTGACATCGCAAATAGACTATGCTTAACTCTATTTAAAACATAAACTATTTGATCATTTGCCTAAGTGATTTTGATAATGAATGTGAAAAAAAAATCAAAATTTAATGGTCTATGTTACTAACTAATGCTAAATAGATCATACTTAAATGGATTTTATTTTTAATTTTCATGTCATTTTCATGTGTGTTGATAAGTGGGTTTGAATGGGGTGTTAGAGTTTGATGATTTAAGTTATGTTAATTAATAGCATAAATAAATCATGCTTATAATAAGCACATCTATCATTTCTACTTAATATTTAATGATAGATTATAAGTGGATTTTGTATTGATTTATATGAATGATTGGAAGTAGATTTGCCTCTAAATTGCTCTTTAATATCATAGTTTTATTCACTTTTCCTCTGGATTATTTTCTATAATTTTCTTAGTTTATTAACTTTAGGTTAATTTGATTCAGTATTATTAGAATTTAATTCTTTCCCTATAGATCAACCCGTACTCGCATACATACTACGATTATACGTCGTGCGCTTGCAGTTTCTAATAATGTTTTTTAATAATGGTTTTCTAATCGCTAGAAACTTCCGTCGTTATCTAACCAGTTTTAACTAGAGATAGGAGACATAGCCTATGAGGTTTAGCTAACTTAAATGGTTTATGCACTATTCTAATGACACTTACGGATATCCTTGTGGGAATGATGTAACGACCCGTATTTTTACGAATCAAAAGATCGTAGAATTGTTGGTATTAGATTGTTAGTGCCGTTAAGTCGTTCAGAATTTAAGTCGTTCAGAGGTAATTTGCTATAAGATGAGTTGTCCAGAGTTGAACGGTATGGAGGCATGAGTCGTGACCGACTTAGGAGGTAGAGCGACTTAAGGTATGGCCGACTTAAGGCTTAGACGACTTAGGGGTTAAACGACTTAAGAGTTGGAGCGACTTAGTGGTGTTGAGCGACCTATAGGGGTTTGGCCGACTTATAGATGAGACCGACCTATAGTGGTTGCCGACTTAAGGAGTTGACCGACCTAAGGGATAGTGGTATAGGAGTTAGGTCGTGGACGACATAAGGCTTAGGTCGACTGAGCGAGTTAATGGCCTAGTAGTTAGCGACTTAGGAGCCAACGGTATAAGGGTTACGACCTAGGAGGGAGATAGGTTAGGTCGTTAAGGGGTTGAGTCGTTGGGTCGTTAGGCCTTGAGGTTAGGTCGGTGGGTTGTTAAGTCGTAAGTCGTGGGTTAGGTCCATACGACTTAGGGCTTAGGAAGGGACGCGCGCATATGTTAAGTCGCGCATAGGTTGTGAGCCGTGTGAGTGTAGTTAGGTCGTAGACGACTTATGTTAGGTCGTTGGGTCGTTGAATTGTTGGGTCGGCATCTTGGTTAAGTCGTAGGTCGTTAGGTCGGCAAGAGTTAAGTCGTGACCGACTTAAGGGGGGCATACGAGTTAAGGTTTCAGCCTATAAATAGAAGGGTTTGGCTCACTTTTTGGCACCGGATTTTGAAGCGACGAAGTGCTGTCATTTTGAGAGCTCGACTACAACACTTCTTCACTTCTTTTCTCCACTCTAATCAAGTGCTTCCATCCATCTAGATTGAAGATCAAATCGAAGATCCAAGAGCTAAAGTTTGAGATCTCCATCCATCGAAGAGATATTTCATCATTTGAAGCGGAGCTTTGGAGGATCAAGCTTGATTCTTTACTGTCCAGATCTGAAGTTGGTTGTTTTGGAGGTGTTTAGGTGATTCGGTGAGTGGTGGTTATCTCTCACACGGACCCAAAGGAGTATGTTGGATCAGTGGCTTGTTTGTGTGTTAAGGATAGTGATTTCATGCATTTTCTGAAGTCTGCATGTAGATCTATGGTTCATGCTGATTTGACACCTATTTTACCACATGTTCACCTATGCAAGTTCACTCATCAAGTTGTAGAGATATTATCCATGATTTATGGTTGTTAGATTACTTGTTAGATTTGGACTCTTTATTTACGAAATTACCATTATTGTTATAATTGTTTATTTAGATCTTGTTGAATGTTTGATTACTAAGTTGTGCAAAGACTATACTGCACTTGGAGGAAAGGTTTTCTTGGGAACAGAGTCAACCATTGAAGTTCAGAGATTGATTGATGCTTGTAGAAGAATCTTTGGTGATTTAGGAATTGAGGATGCAACTAAGAGGAAGCTTGCATCAAGACTGCTTCAAGGAAGAGCTTCGGATTGGTGGAATTCTATCACCATTGATACTCCAGAGGAAGAGATCACTTGGGAGCAATTCCAAGCTAGATTTGAGGCTAAGTTCATTTCTACAGCTCAGAAATCCGTCCTGTTTAAGAAGTTTGTGGAGCTCAAGCAAGGTGGAAGACCAATTCTTGAGTATGTTTCTGAGTTTGAAGCTTTGTCCAAGTATGCTCGGTCGTATATTGAATCCCCTTATCAGAAGAATGAGAAGTTTGTGACAGGCTTGGACACTTATCTTGGGAGACAGTTGGTGGATCATCTGGACGATCCATTTGAGAAGCTTGTGGAGAATGCTCTTAGGCATGAGAATCTGTTTCCTAAGAAAGGATCTGTTGTTGCTGTGACCAAGGAGCAAAGTGGAAACAAGAAGAGGAAGCAGCAGCAGCAGAAGGGTAAGGATGGCCAGAAGAAACCGAAGGGTGAAGTGACCTGCTACAACTGTCAGCAGAATGGTCATCTCTCCAGGGATTGTAAGAAACCAAGAGTGTCGGCAAAGTGTCACAACTGTGACAAACCGGGGCATTTCAAGAGGAATTGTCCAGAACCGAGGAAGGACAAGCAGATTGTGCAAGCTTATGCTTTGGGGGCTGTGCCATCGTCTTCGAAAGCTCCTACCGTTGAAGAGAAAGGAAAGAGTGTGGTTGTTCAAGGTACTCTTTCCATTTGTGGTATTCCAGTTAGAGTATTGTTTGATACTGGAGCGTCGCATTCCTTTGTTTGTAGTGAACTTGTAGGCCGGTTAGGTTTGGAACCGGATATTGTTGATAGACCATTGGTTGTGACTAATCCAGTTGGGGGTTCGTCTTGTTTGTGTATGTTATGCCGTGGTCTAGTTGTGTCGAGTTATGATTGCTCTTTTGTTTGTGATTGTTTTGTTCTGAACTTTGCGGGGTTCGGAATTATTTTGGGTATGGACTGGCTTAGGAGGTATGCGGCAAGGATTGATTGTGAGAGGCTTGAGGTGACAGTCGAAAATGTGGAGAGGCGAAAGGTTGTGATACGATGTGAGCATGAGGAAGGTGTCTTCATGAGCTTCATGTATTCGCTGGTTGTTCCACGGGATGGACTGTCATCGGTGCCTATTGTAAATGGATTTGAGGATGTCTTTGACGAGGTCAAAGGGTTACCGCCGCATAGAGAGATCGAGTTTCGTATCGATCTAGTTGAAGGAGCCAGACCTGTTGTGATGCCTCTTAGGCGGATGGCGCCTAGGGAACAACAAGAGTTGAAGGTGCAAGTTGATGACCTTTTACAGAAAGGATTCATTCGGCGTAGTGTGTCCGAATGGGGTGCACCGGTTGTGTTCGCAACCGAAGCGGATGGATCGTTAAGGTTGTGTGTGGATTATCGTGAGCTGAATAAAGTGACTAAGAAGAACAAGTATCCATTGCCAAGAATAGATGACTTGTTTGATCAGCTCCACGAAGCTAAGGTGTTTTCTCAGATGGATTTGGCAACGGGATTTCACCAGTTGAGAGTGGCAAAGGATAGTGTTCCGAAGACCGCTTTCAGGACACCATCTGGTTTCTATGAGTGGCTGGTAATGCCGTTTGGATTGACCAATGCACCCGCATATTTTGTGGATCTTATGAATAGAGTGTTCAGGGATCAGTTGAACAAGTTTGTACTTGTGTTCGTGGATGATATTCTGATTTATTCCAGAACTGAAGAGGAACACAAGACACACTTGCGGATTGTTTTGGAAATCTTGCGGAAACATCAGCTGAAGGCTAAGTTTTCGAAGTGTCACTTCTGGAAGAGTGAAGTGAGGTTCTTAGGCCATGTTATCTCTGGAAATGGAATAGCGGTTGATCCCGCTAAGGTGGCAGCAGTCCAGGATTTGGTTAGACCTAAGAATGCATCTGATGTGAGAAGTTTTCTTGGATTAGCAGGATACTATCGTCGGTTTATCAAAGACTTTTCCAAGATAGCTGCACCATTAACAGGATTGACGAAAAAGAACCAAGTGTTCAGATGGGATGCTAAGTGTGAGCAAGCTTTCGGAATCCTAAAAGAGCGATTGACAAGTGCTCCTGTTCTGACTATTCCAAGTGGAAATGGTGAGATGGTGGTTTACACCGATGCATGTGGTACTGGACTTGGAGCAGTGCTAATGTAGAAGGATAAAGTTATTGCGTATGCAAGTCGACAACTGAAGCCGCATGAAAAGAATTATCCGACTCATGATTTGGAGTTAGCGGCAATTGTATTTGCTTTGAAGATGTGGAGACATTACCTATTGGGAGTTTGATTCGAGTTGTTTACAGATCATAAGTCATTGAAATATCTCTTCTCCCAAAAGGATTTGAATCTTCGACAGCAACGATGGTTAGAGTTTTTAGCATCATAGGATTTTGGTATAGCCTATACTCCGAGAAAAGGTAACGCAGTGGCAGATGCGTTAAGTCGAAGACATGCAGGATTGGGAGCCATGTTTTCAGAATGGAAGAATCTCGAGTATTTGGCTGGATTTGACTTCAGGCCTAGATGTGAATTGGAACCTGAGATGTTGGCAAACTTATCGATAAGACCTACTCTTGTGGAAAGGATTGGCGAGAGCCAAAAACGAGACGATAAGCTTGTCAAGATTATCCGTGGTTTAGAATCTGGATTGGACCCAGAGAAGGATAAAGGATTCGAGGTCGATCGAGAGGGTTGGCTTCGGAAACAAGGACGACTGGTTGTTCCCGATATAGATGAATTGAGAGATGAAGTTCTGAAGGAAAGTCATCACTCGAAGTTGACAATTCATCCAGGTGGAAATAAGATGTATCAGGATATGAAGAGAACCTATTATTGGGAAGGAATGAAGAAGGATGTTGGAAATTTTATTTCCAAATGTATGAACTGCCAGCTAGTAAAACCCGAGCAGAAGAAGCCAAGTGGATTGCTTCAGCCATTAGAAGTTCCTACATGGAAGTGGGAGCAAATATCGATGGATTTTATCGATGGTCTACCTAGAACCAGAGCAGGAAATGAAGGGATTTGGGTCATCGTAGATCGATTGACTAAGAGTGCAAGGTTCATTCCTGTTCGATCAACTTGGACTGCATCGAAGTTGGCTAAGTTGTATGTTAAGTGGATAGTTCGATTCCATGGTATTCCGAAGAGTATAGTGAGCGATCGAGACCCATTGTTCACTAGTGAATTTTGGAAGAGCTTCCAAGAAGTTTTGGGAACTGAGTTGTGTTTGAGTACAGCTTATCACCCTCAAACAGATGATCAGACCGAGAGAGTCAACCAAGTTTTGGAAGATCTCCTCAAAGCATGTGTTTTGGACTTCGGAGGATCATGGGAAGATCATCTTCATTTGGTGGAATTTGCGTATAATAACAGTTATCAGACAAGTATTGGTATGGCACCATATGAGGCATTGTATGGAAGACCGTGTAACTCTCCGACAGGTTGGTTGGAAACAGGAGAAAAGTTGATACTTGGGCCAGAAATGATTCGACAGACTTCTGATTGTATAGAGATCATTCGGCGACGAATGAAGGTAGCCCAAGACCGTCAGAAAAGTTATGCCAATAAGCGTCGTAAGGATTTGGAATTCGACGTGGGAGATATGGTTTTTGTGAAGATTTCTCCACTGAAGAATGTTATTCGATTCGGGAAGAAAGGAAAATTGTCTCCGAGATTTGTTGGACCATTCCCAATCATCGAGCGAATTGGAAAGCTCGCTTATAAGTTGGAGTTACTGGAAAAGATGTCGGGTGTGCATAATGTTTTTCACGTATCGTATCTACGGAGATATGTGCACGACCCAAGTACAGTGGTTTCTGCTGATAGCTATGAAGATTTAGAAGTTGATCCAGTTGTTAGAGGACCTCGTAAGCCGCTTTGTGTTGTGGAAACTAACACGAAACAGCTTAGGAGGAAGGTAGTCAAGTTGCTCAAGGTACAATGGAGTGATGATGTTAACGACTGTACATGGGAGGAGGAAGATAGGATGAAGGCAGCTCATCCTGAACTCTTCGAGATATGGCCCTAAGGTGTCGTGACATCTCATGAATTTGTAACTTGTTCTAGTCTTAGAATTCTGCATGCTAGGTTAGTAATTGGATGCATGGTTTGTTGATTGCTATGGATGGTAGGCATGAAGAATAGTTTTGATTGCTCTTGTTTGTTTGAAATTTCGGGGGCGAAATTCCTAAGGGGAGAGAATGTAACGACCCGTATTTTTACGAATCGAAAGATCATAGAATTGTTGGTATTAGATTGTTAGTGCCGTTGAGTCGTTAAGAATTTAAGTCGTTCAGAGTTAATTTGCCATAAGATGAGTTGTCCAGAGTTGAGTCGTATGGAGGCATGAGTCGTGACTGACTTAGGAGGTAGAGCGACTTAAGGTATGGCCGACTTAAGGTATGGCCGACTTAAGGCTTAGACGACTTAGGGATTAAACGGCTTAAGAGTTGGAGCGACTTAGTGGTGTTGAGCGACCTATAGGGGTTTGGCCGACTTATAGATGAGACCGACCTATAGTGGTTGCCGACTTAAGGAGTTGACCGACCTAAGGGATAGTGGTATAGGAGTTAGGTCGTGGACGACATAAGGCTTAGGTCGGCTGAGCGAGTTAATGGCCTAGTAGTTAGCGACTTAGGAGCCAACGGTATAAGGGTTACGACCTAAGAGGGAGATAGGTTAGGTCGTTAAGGGGTTGAGTCATTGGGTCGTTAGGCCTTGAGGTTAGGTCGGTGGGTTGTTAAGTCGTAAGTCATGGGTTAGGTCCATACGACTTAGGGCTTAGGAAGGGACGCACGCATGTGTTAAGTCGCGCATAGGTTGTGAGCCGTGTGAGTGTAGTTAGGTCGTAGACGACTTATGTTAGGTCGTTGGGTCGTTGAATTGTTGGGTCGGCATCTTGGTTAAGTCGTAGGTCGTTAGGTCGGCAAGAGTTAAGTCGTGACCGACTTAAGGGGGGGGCATACGAGTTAAGGTTTCAGCCTATAAATAGAAGGTTTTGGCTCACTTTTTGGCACTGGATTTTGAAGTGACGAAGTGCTGTCATTTTAAGAGCTCGACTACAACACTTCTTCACTTCTTTTATCCACTCTAATCAAGTGCTTCCATCCATCTAGATTGAAGATCAAATCGAAGATCCAAGAGCTAAAGTTAGAGATCTCCATCCATCGAAGAGAGATTTCATCATTTGAAGCGGAGCTTTGGAGGATCAAGCTTGATTCTTTGCTGTCCAGATCTGAAGTTGGTTGTTTTTGAGGTGTTTAGGTGATTCGGTGAGTGGTGGTTATCTCTCACACGGACCCAAAGGAGTATGTTGGATCGGTGGCTTGTTTGTGTGTTAAGGATAGTGATTTCATGCATTTTCTGAAGTTTGCATGTAGATCTATGGTTCATGCTGATTTGACACCTATTTTACCACATGTTCACCTATGCAAGTTCACTCATCAAGTTGTAGAGATATTATCCATGATTCATGCTTGTTGGATTACTTGTTAGATTTGGACTCTTTATTTACGAAATTACCATTATTGTTATAATTGTTTATTTAGATCTTGTTGAATGTTTGATTACTTGGATTAAGGATTGATTTGATTGATTGGTTGATTAGTGTTTGATTTGGACAAGTATGGTCGAAGATGATTCAAAAGCTAAGTGGAAAGGCTCTTGAATAAGGAAAGCTGCTTGTGGCATATGAAGCGGATGTTAAAGCTCATATGGATAGACTTGATGATGATGTTGAGATGAGACTTTGCCATGATGCGATGAGGCAAACCATGATGTTGAGATGGAACTTTGCTATGATGCGAAGAAGCAAAGTATGATGTTGGAAAGCCTTGGTTGAATCCAGACGGGATCATCCCAAGCATGTTGATAACTCGATGATGTAGTTCGAGTTTGTGGATAATGGATGGCTCGAGAGGCGCTTGAGCTAGTATGAAAGTAGTCATCGAGGAGGATGACTAGAAGGCTGAGATCTCATCGTTATTGAAGGTTCTAGCATGCTCAAAGCAAGAGTTCGTTGGGACGGGCTGCGACGACGTTCCAAGCACGGGCTGCGACGACATGCTAGTACTCTGGGCAGATTCGATAGTCCTAGGCACGGGCTGCGACGACGTGCGGAGCTATGTCTAGAACCGGGGTTACCATTAGCCCTTGACGGACGGCTGAAAGAATGTGCCGGTCATTCAATTAACGGTGATATCGAGGCAATGATAACAGTGATAGCCAGAGTCATGGATGTTTGGATGTTTTGGTTGTATCATTGCTTGGGTCAAGAGCGATGTTTTCAGAGTGCTTATCTGATCTTGGTTTAGGCCTTGGGGGTTTGTACTTGGAAAACACCGACCTTGACTCGAGTGATAATTACTTTTCTTTGAATGCCTGAATTGCTATGTTTGTTTCTGCTTAGTGTGTTCGGGGGCTATCACTTTAGAAAGAGGTGGAGTGGGATGGATGGGTTCCTATTCCTTTTATCCTTTATGCTCTTTTGGTATGTTTGATAGTTAATTTACTGCTCACTAAGACTTTTGTCTGACTCAAGGTTTTATGTTTAACTCTTATTACCTTGGGCTGTTCATCCATGTTGGGATGGGCAGACTAGGTAGCAGGTGACAGGTGCTGTTCTTAGTGGTCAGCGCTGTTGATGACGAAGACGAGCTGGAGGCTTTTGCATACTGTTTTCTTACTATATGTACTGGGTGTTCCGCTGTTTGTATATTCTCTGAGTGATATGTAGTGAGGCTTGATGTATTGACTCTATTGATTGCTGTATCAAGCTATTATGAGTTTATATGATGAGATTCTGTTCTGTGGAGCTTCACTATGTATATTTTTCTATTGTATTTTGTCCATGCGCTGTGAGTAATACGATGGAGTTTATTGTTTTACCTTACCTTGATGATCGTCCATGGCGGCCTGGCACACCTTTCAGCGCACTATTTCCTTGTTTAGTGCAGGAGTCATGGGCGGTCGTCACAAATGATGCGACCTAATGCCATGTATTTGGGTGTGGACCATCTATGTCTTTCTTATTGTATATTTTATCTAGGGATATACGATGCTCGGAAGAATATCTATGATCCTTGTTCTGGGGACCGTTCTTGAAATATTGATTGCACCTTCGTGGAATCCTAGACAATTAGCGAATGCGCCTTTGCGGTTGTGATTGCATATCTATAATTGTTGTGACGTACACTCACATGCATAATAACTATGTGATTATGTATATTTCATACCTTAGACATTATTATCTTATCATTGGATTTTATAATAGAAATAGTGTGGTTATCATAAGGTAAAAGCCCATCTATGTTTATTTGCGACGCAGTCTAACGGGATACCCTTATTTTGAAGGGTTTTGCAAATATAATAATTCATATAATTTAAGTTTCTCACATTGGTTTACCAAACTAATCCGGATGTTATTTTCTTATATTGATCGGGTCAGCTCAAGTATATTTTCGGATTTAATTATGGTTCATTGGAGCCCTCGAAGAGGAGCTAGATGATTTCCTAACATATTTTATTTTCACTGCATTGATTTGTATTTATCCGCATTTATGTGGATAGATTGTTATAACTATCTAGAATAATGGTAGGTTAGTTTACTTCGATTTATGTATGTATATCAAAATTTTCTTTTGATGAAGACCTTTTGAGATATTATATATTATTGTTCTGTGTGTGATATTCTGATATTGTGTTCTTCTTCTTGTACGATTTTCTTTTCTTCTTTTTCTTTTTACCTTAATGTTTTGTTTTCGACACTTAGGTGTTCGATGCAGGAACACCATGGATGTATTAGTGTCCAAATTCGAGGGTCGAAAAGGTGGACCGTTACATCAACGATCAAACTATATCATCGTATATAATACTGTTAAAATATAGCCAAACTTTTTTAAATTAAATTTGCTTCTTTAACCACGTAATAGACAATTTCATCTCACTCCATATAAGTATGAAAAATGCCATATATCCTTTTAAATGAGATTAATGTTGTCAACCTAAGATTAATCATGTCAACCTTTTAAATTAAATTTGCTTGTTTAACCATGACATAGATGATTTCATCTCACTCCATGTAAGTCTGCAAAATGCCATATATCCTTTTAAAGAGGAAGACCTCAATGGAGAAGAAGTCAAAGAAGCATTTAAAAGTTCTCAAAGTTGGAAATAGTAGTAAATTTCTGTCAAAGTTTGAAATAGTAGTAAATTTCTGTCACAAGAATTCACTAACTATTGTAGGCCTAAGCATATAGTTAGAGATTTTTCAATTTCTATCAAGTTATATTGGTATGGAGCGGCGGAGAGCATGTGTCGCATACTATAGCACAGAGCTATGAGCTTGAGAATGACCACTGGTTTAGAACAAGGATTTTTGGCAGAAGTGAAATCTATGATAGTATTTCTCATCAACCACACACTTTTAACCGCTATAGATGTGAAGATTGTAGAAGATGTATGGAAAATAGAGCACGTTGATTATTCATTTCTTAAAATGTTTGGTTATTCAGCTTATTTAGGCGATGAAAGACATGATAAGTTAAAACCTAGGGAAAGAAAGCACGTTTTATTAGGCTATAGAGAAGTAGTGAAGCGGTATAGCTTATCGTGTAAAACAACTAAGAAAACTGTGACTAGAAGACGTGTGATAACTGACGAGAGGTCTTTGTTGAAGGTGGAGCCTCTATCAAGTGATGACGTTAGAAGAATGCAAAATATCCAAACATATTTAGAGTTGTCATATTATTTCCATATTCAGAGAGATATTTCTATTTTCGGTGATAACATGGTTGATGAGAAGATTGCAGAGGTTCAAAATATAGGTGCTCCATTGTAGGCAAAGCCTTTTGGTTCAGTTAGCCTTATTTAAGGGCATGTTTATATTGATGATTCTTTATCCTCTGGCTTGTTGGTGAGTCTATTGGCGTCTAATTAGGAAAGTGTAGCAAAATTCTTACGAAGGAGATCGGCATAGATAATACCGAGTATGTCCTTGCTTAATATGGAATGGATAAGCTGAAGCGCATTATCATGTTTCCACGGGTCACTCGAAGTTTAGTATCTAAAGTTTGTCTGCTATGTATGATATAATGAATAATTTTGGTATTTTTTTGTGTGCATGTTGTATGTTGATGTACATTATTATCTTTCTTATACTCGTTAAAGATTTGGATGTTGTATTTGGAAAACAATGCCCAAATTTTTTCATCCTGATGTTGACGCCACGTGGCATAGACCCAACAATTTATTGAGATGTGGAGATGAAGAAAGATTTTAATATTTGAATTAAGGTGGATTGTTAAATTTGTGAGATTCAAATATTTGTCCAAGAAGAAAGAAAATAAAAAGATAAAGAGAATATTTTGTTGGGAGGAAACAAGTTGCTTACTAAATCAATTATTAAGAAATGGATTTATAAATAAGGAAAGAAGTCTATTTATGAATTCATTGATTTTGCAATATGTTGAAAGAAAAGAAGAAAAGATTTGACATGAAGAACCAATAAAATATACAATAGTTATTGGCTCCGTGGACGTAGGAAATTTGGCCGAACCATGTTTAATCTTTATGTTCTCTACTCTTTTGTTTCTCTTTGTTTGGTGACTATTGTTCATTAAATTGGCGTTGATAATTAATCAACAAGCTAAATTCTTTGGTTGCTTTCGTGCATAAGGCTAACTATTCCACTATGTTTAAGCATTAGCACAAATTAATTAAAATTTTGCACAACAATATTAGTAGTTTCAAATTAAAGAATATGGTAATTTATTGAATTTCATGCTAATAGGTTCCATGATGCTCACGGCATAATTATACCTAAATAGTGTTATTTTCTTTGCATATATATTATGATTGTATAAATTGTCCCATGTTGTTTGCATAAATAACCCATAAAACTCATAGTATTTCTTATGCATTTTGTACAACATACTTATATGCATTTGATTAAGGTAGTTATTGAATTTTCATAGCAAATGGAGCATGTGGTTTTCATTATTTTTGTTTATTTGTTATTTGTGTGCATCATATACTTGAATCGGATAAGGCTTGTTAACAAATTTCTTCGTTAACCCCAAAAGCGTAAGGAACATTGTCATGGTTAGGGGATGGAAAAAGCAATGTTAGGCTAAGTAGCTTGGATGAAGTATGTTCAATGTCAAGTGCACAATAATTCAATTGTGCATTAGATAAAAAGGTTGTGATCATGTCGTAGGTCATACAAGAACTAAGTCAATATGTATTGTGGTCATGTCATAAGTCATGCAAGAATCAGGTCGAGATGTAAATCACAAATCAAAGCCAAGTCAATATGCAAGTCACAAATTACATCAAATATGTTATGTCATAGTTCAATATTCAATCCCTTATGTGTGTAAAGTTTAAGTGCTACAATCAGTTAAATCCCCAAATCAATTCAGGGCCTACAAAGTTTAAAATGTTATAAGAGAGATAAGAATGATCCCTTTCTCCATAACCCCAAGGTATGTATTTATAGGTGTGGGCGCCGAATGACTTTGACGTGATTCGGGCAACAGTTTTGGCAACCTCAATGTTGCTATGTGTCGGTCTTAGTTTGATGATGACAATAACAAAACTTCGATGCCGCTTTAGTAGCAATGGTCTTCGGCGTCGATGATCTTATGCATTAAGGTGCTCTTGATTGATTGTTGGTGGCATCAGTATGAGATAGTGTTAAGCATTGATGAGGAGCGGCATTGATATGAAGCGGTACTGAGAAATAGCGGCTTCCGACTGTAATGACCCATAATTTTCGATAATTAAAATATTGAATTCAATAATATTTTGTAATTTATAATTGGAAGAAATTAAATATTATAATTAATTGGTAAAATAATATGTAAATCATGTTATTAGGAAAAATCAGGGTGGTGTAAGTAGTTATAACATTTATTTGAAGATAATAAGCTTATAAGTGTGATTATAGTAAGAAAAGGTGACAATGGTTATATGCTACCTATTTAATCAAACTGTTGAATTTAGTTTGGAATAAATTACGACTAAATGTAATTAAATATTACGTTAATGTAAATTAAGATAAAATTGGGGAATATTAATGTAATAAGATATAAACCAATGCTAATTATGCCCATAGGGTAATGATTGATTGTAATAATAGATGTTAATATAAGAATGGAATAATTTAATAAATAAATGTTGGAATATGAAATGAACAGTAAATAGTTGTGGTATAATGAGAATTCGTTTGAAATCTAATA
Source organism: Allium cepa (assembly GCA_030765085.1). Lineage (NCBI taxonomy): Eukaryota > Viridiplantae > Streptophyta > Magnoliopsida > Asparagales > Amaryllidaceae > Allium > Allium cepa. The sequence continues at coordinate 99,099,246 of CM060946.1, read as the reverse complement.
TTGAATATAAACTACAATAATAGTTGTTGGAATCCATTAATTGAAAAGAAAAAACAAGTGCGTTGTAATTAATAAGTTCAACATAAGAACTTACATTTTAAATTAATATAAGATAAAGATTTTAATGAAATTTAAGCTTTAACTTGAAAAGAATAAATGGTATGTTTTCTTCTAACCGGAATAACAAATGTTCAATTTGAATAAAGGATGGAGTGAATGTTTTAATGAAAGAATAACATAATTTTTATTTGAAATGCATCTTGGAGAAGTTGATTTTCAATAAGATAAAAACATTTACTTAGTAAATAGTGTATAAATTTTGTTGTATATGAAATTTTATAAAACACGTTTGAATTGATATAAATGAAAAGAAAACTATGTTTATAATTAGAATTTATTGAAATTAGTAATGAAATGAATTTGAGTTAGATCAATTGAAATGTTTCAATTAAAAGGAAACATAAATGAAATTGTAATGAATCAGTTAATATAGAATCTTGCATTTTGTGTCAATATGGAATGAACATTTTAATTAAGATAATTGCATGTTTTGAGACGTATGAAAATAAAAATTTTATTTTGAATAAATATGATTTTGGAAAAAAATTGAATTTTTGGATAATATAAACACACACACATTAATATCAAAATTTCAATATATTATAGGGTTCATGGTTGTGTAAATGTTGTGTAATCAGTTAGAATTAGCTTTAATTCACAATTGTTCATTAATTATACATGTTCACATATATTTATTTTTCCATTTCATATATGGTTAAAACTTGTAAATTTATTTCATTAGTGTGACCGTTACAGCAATTAAAAAAAATAAAGTAAATCATTTTATAATGCATAGATAGATATATGTTCATTAATTAATAAAATTGGTTTGAGTAACATAAATAAATGAATAGATTAATTGATTGATTGATTGTTAATTGATTGATTGTGTTAATGGAGTATGCACATATGTTAACATAAAATGAATGTTTAATAAAGAATTAAATGATAATATGTGTATATTTGGGTTTGTTGAAGTGAAATAATAGGAGTGAGTTTTGGAATTTAGATCCCAAAGGTTTGTTTATAATATATAAGTGGTCTCTTCATTTACTTTGCATTTATTATCACATCCACATTCTCATTCTTTTCATATTCAAGTTCTCCATGTAGGTTTCATTTGAGCAACCATTTAATTATTAGACTACTCATCATTTCTTATTAATTAATAATTGTTTCATTCTTTTCATTTGTTTCTCATTTGTTCGTATGCTCCTTTCAAGCGCTTTACCTGGAGTTTTTGCCTTTTTCTTTTTCCATTTTTAATGTGAACATCTAAATTAATTTTCATGCCATCAAATTAGTATTTACAATTCTCCGTTTTTGGAGTTTATTTAGTTCATGCATTATTAGTTCTTGTAGTTTTCTTTTATTAGCAGCTCTTTCTTCTGAAGCTTCATATTAAAGAACGAAAGATTTATTTTTGTCTTTAATCATATATTTATTCCTTTACTTTACCACTTTCAATACTACCATTTTAAGGCTGTTCATATTCTTACTTTATTTCATTTACCAGTTTGTTTACATATACCTTATTAGCTTTTCATTCGTTTCCATCTTCATCCCTGTAGCCTCATTTCATTTTTCAAATCTCATCTTCTGTAGCTTCATTCCTCCCAACAAACTTCCATCTCATTTTCCCTCTCTCTCCCTTCATTTTCCTACTCCTTCATTTTTTTTCTCAAACCTTCTTTTTTTCAAGCTTCCCTTTTCTTATTCTTATTCTTCAAATATTCTTCTTCTTTTTTAAAGCTTAATTTTCTTTTTAAATTCTCCATCTTCTTTAAATTTACTTCTTCTTTTCCAAACATTCCTCTTTTTCCGAATCCTTTTCTTAAAATCAAGATCTATACAAACTTCACTGTCTCTTCCAAAACTTTCTATAGAAAAATAGAAGATTAAGATAGCAATGAAACAAATCAAAAGGAGGAAGTAATAGCGGATTCAAATCCGACTAGAAAAGGAAAATCCATAAGGTGAGTGTTTTAACCGACTCACGACTACTAAATTATCTTATGTTAGTTAAATTGAATTTATGATGTGATTTGGAATTGATTGGTTAATGTTTGTATATTGAAATTTTCATTCTAGATAAATTTTAACTTTATTGCATTTAATCATCATTTAATTCAATATTGAATTTAATTATCAACTTAATACCTAATAATAATAATAATCAGTTATTTATCGATGTTTATTAGTTGATTTGGGTGATGATTGTGATGTATGTTTAATTGTTGATATTGGATGATTTGATGTTGTATTTTTATTGTTATAACACTGCAAGTTCCCTTAGTTATTCTTAGAAAATCCCTATGGGTTAAAATGATACTATAACATCCCGATATTTTTAGCCATTCGCATCCACACATGTCGGAGTTGAATTGCTCAAAATATCAGATTGTTAATTTATATTTGGCAAAACTAAACATATAGAGTAAATAAATCAATCACAGAATCATAGACACAAACTAATATAATAATAAGTAGTGGAAACAAATGAATAGTAGTTAATGAAGCTACTATATATATAATAGAGTTAAAACCAGATACAATAGAAGTCTCGAATACATAGAAGTCTTAATACAATATTTAAATGACAAAATCTAAATATATCACTGGAGTCAACTAAATACTGAAAGCTAAATAGATATAGATGGATCCCATAGCAAAGCTCCAACTCCAAAGCTAAGTCTCAAATGCTGTGACACTCGGTCTGACCCGAGCATAAAGCAAAACACAAAACACAGGAGTCAGGATTAACATTCTTATATCAATAAATCCAACTCAAGTGAAATATCAACTGAAATACAAGTAACTCAAAAGATGTCTGAGATACCCATCCTCTAAGGATCTGTGGAACTATCTACTATGTAGTACAATACGCTATTATAATATGTCTATAGTAAAGTAAACTATTAAAATAGCGTTAAGACGTTACCCATATCCCCCCTAATACATTTTATAGTGTCATAGTCTATACAATACCATAATACCTCGTAAATTGGAGCTATCAGAGGGCGCTCCATAGGTACAACACAAAACAAATTCGTAATGGTCTCGATATGATAGGTGACACGGCACAACTTGGCAATGCCACGGTAGATATACGAACTACACTTCCAGGCTGGTGGTAACGCATAGCCGTAGCCACCGCCCACCTCGATCCACACTCCCAAAAATCCAAGGGTGAACCCAATCAATCACAAAGTAATAGAATGGTGTCGATGAAGTGTGACCGATTGGAGGAGCTACCTTACTTAGCCCGTCAATTGCTCGTGTCTTAGCCACCTTAAGCTAACTCATGGGAGTCAGGTCCACGTATATACCTCAAATAGAATCGTTGTCACCATCCTACTTCATTCTGGAATCTCCACCGCGTACATAGTTGTTAAAGTGGTTTTCAGTATTAGCAGAGAGTATGACAATAACCAACCCTGGTCTCTTTAAGAACACAATGTTATTATAACGCCGTGGTGTTTTCAAAATATCATACTTTGAAACCAAATTATCATATTCATTTCAAAACCATATCAATTCGATATCATTCTTGCTTAAAATATACCATTTCCAAATTCATAACACTTTCCAAAGTGCAACACTTTCAAAATCATAAACCTTTGAAATCATAGAAATGATACCACTTTGAAATCACAATACTTTAAAATCATAACACTTTCCAGTTAAATAGTTTAGATATTAAATAACTATACAATGAAATAGTTTATACAATAAAATAATTTATACAATAAAATAGATATAAGTTAAATAGTTTATATTAAAATAATTAGTATATTAAAAATTAGTTTTATATTAAAATAGTTTATATTAAAAATAGTTTGTATTAAAAATATTTTTATATTAAAATAGTTTCCTCAAATTCTACAAATCGATTCGAATTAATTCAAACTCCAAAAATTAATTAAAAATTATAATAAACTCTATATTTGAAAATATAATTTAAAAAAATACTTAAACAAATTATATTTTAATTAAATCAAACTTTATTAAATTAAATCTTATTATTAAACCGTTTTATATTAAACTTAATTTATATTTTTTTTAAAATTGTAAAATTATAAGTAAAAATCTTAAAATTTATAATTTCAAAACTAACTTATAACTTCAAAAATTTCAAACATATAATTTTTAAAATCAAAAATTTAAACCTTTGTGAAAACAACATTTATATGTATAATATCTTAAAATCAATATTTATTAAAATCATATATTCTTTTTAAAACCTTGGAAATCATTTTCAAAATATATATATAAACCAACGGTGTCTGTATAAAATTTTCTATCCAATGGTCTAGTGATACAGATATTTATCATTTCAATCCGCAATTTTATTATCTATGGGTATATATCTTTTCAACCCGCAATCTCAAATTCAATGTCAATGAAACTCGCTTGGGTTTATCATTTCAACCCATAACGATTATCTCCTATTCTACAAGATCGTTTGGGTATGTATCATTTCAACCCACAGGGAATTCTATACTAGTAGGGAACTTGTAGAGTGCGAACCGCATATGATAATAATAATGATCAACAACAGGCATATATCATCAACAATAGATAAATATATAAATAATAGATCATGGTGTTAGATCTCACAGGTGATCAGTTACAAATAATAGCATATATATAGCAATTAAATAACTAATAGGAGTATATTTCAATTATCATTTCAATTGAAATCAAATTTAATAAATATAAGAATGTCAATCGTGAGTGATTGCTCACCTTTTGAGGCTATGGTGACAACGATAACTGAGAAAGTGGCACAGACATGCACAGGGATACAAACACGAGCAAGGCAAAGCTAATTACTGTTGGAATCGATGGAAACAAATCAAGATAAGCTATAGATTGATGGAAATGAAGCTGACGACTTGGTATTGACGAAACAAATCAAAACTGGATTGATGCAGATAAATAGTATTGGTGAACTTGTATATATGGCTGTATATAATTATATATATATAAAAAATCATATTCTAAATTCAAACACATATTAAATTAAATATATGTATTTCAAAATCAATATTAAATCCCTACACATACAATATATATATATATATATATATATATATATATATATATATATATAATTGAAAACCTAATTCATATATATATAAAAACTAATGTATATACACATATATACAAACTTACATACAAGTTATAAATAAAAATCCATATTTATTATCAAATCAATATAAGCAATTTAATATAATATGTATAAAACTTTAACAGTAAATGAAAGGTTTTAAAATCTATGTATAATATATTATATAACTACATATATTACTGTACATGAATCATTACATAAACTATAATTTATATTTATACAAATGCAACTTAAAAATATGTATATATACATTTCATTAAAACATGTAAGAGGAAAACTACAAGATATATATACTTCTGTGCACAGGGTATATTTATATATTTAACTTGAATCATGTACAGCCTACATACATTATATTTTAAAGAGAATATATAACAGAAAAGTCAATGTTAACATACTTTATTAATTATATGCATATATACATACTTTTAAATTTTTCCCAGCAACAGATCAATCATACTAAATATATATAACTTATGTACTTCTAACAACGATCTGATATACAAAAAATATGCACTCTTACCACAAAGCAGTTATATATATGCTATAATAAAAATATATACATAAGTTTAAACCCATAACAAGTCACTTATATGATATAGATATATACTAGAAATACATGTTATTAAAATATATCAAAACTAATACATAAAACAGACATACATATGTATAGACAAATATACATATACAGCATTAATTATATATTATGATACTTCAATATAAAATAAATATACTTCAAAATCTAAAATGCACTGACACATAATATCTACCTAATACGTATAAACAGTATAACATATATATACTCTGTATAAAAAACAGAAATCATGTATATTCGCATATAAACCAATATATAAGTATATATAAGCTTACAAAACTCTACAGATTATTCATACTTCACAATATGTATTAACAAATAATATATATATACCTTTATATAGAAGAGAGGAGAAATTCACGTGGGTTTCCAGCTTGAACGGCTGAGACGAGTTGTCGTGATCGTTGGGGTTGAAGTCGGGTAGAGGTTAGCATCGGCTGCATGGAAGATGGTTGCACACGTGGGATCAACCAGAGAGGAAGAAGAGAAGAAGAGGCATGGATGAGCTTGAAGGTGGCTAAGATGCTCAGCCTTCGGTTGATGATGGGATCACGGCCGAAGGTAGGAGGAGGAAGGAGGCGACGAGGCTTCGGTTGTAGGTTGGATCTGGGCTATAGGTTGGTCTCGGGAAGGGTTTGGCGGACGGTGCCGAAGTCAGATGAGGAAAAAGCATGGGTGACCGAGAGAGAATAGGGAGAAGTTGGAAGGCGAGTTGGTGTTAGGGACTCGACCGAGCTAAGGCAAAGGGGAGTGTGTGCCTGCGTTGGTGAGTGGAGGGGTGAAGGGGAGCGGGCGATGTTCACAGGCAAATGAAGAACATGGAAGAACAGGCTTAAATATTTACATTTCTTCTTTTATGAAATCACAGAACAAAAGAAAAAAATAGAGGAACCAGAGAACTAAAACGAAACAACAAATAAAAGAAACTTCGGAATAGAAAAAGCCAATTATTGGATTCAAAAATTATAAATGATAGAGGCTATTGGTTTAAACGTTGGAAACTGAAAAGACACGTGGAACAAAAGATTCAAAAACGTGTGCCGATCCGGTTAACCATTTCACGGTTCCGTCACATACCGGACACCGAAACACAGAAGTGAATAAACTGCAGAGATCAATACGACGAGACGATCACTGCAAGGGGAAACGTGATTTCCGACGCTGAAAACCGTCGGCGGCCGTCGGAAGTCGTCGGCGGCCGTCGGAAATGACGGCGTCGGGGAGCAGTACTTCCGACGGCTAACGACGGGGGCTGCCGTACAGATTACCGACGGCTTCCGACAACTTCCGGCGGTTTCCGACGGCTTCCGTCGCCCGTCGGAAGCCGTCGAAAACCGCCGAAAATCTGAAGCTACAGACCGCCGGGAATCGTCGGTAGCCGACGGAAATTTCAACCTGTAAGTCGTCGGGAGCCGTCGGAAATCTGCTGTTTTTTTTTTAAAATCTGCTGCAAATAGAGCCTTCCAACCACATTTCTCTTCCAAACACTACAATATCAATACTGCACAATCCAATAAACAATAATCTAACCAAACATGCAAACCAATACTCCAAAATATTCAATAAACACAGAAATAAACAAAATTAGAATAAAAATAAAATACAAAATATACATAACATTCCAACATTAACAATAATACTAACAATAAGTATTCCAAGGATGGTCAATTCCAGTTCAAAAAAGTTTGGAATACGGTTAGATCCAGTTATGATTTGAAAAGCTGGTCGTATATGGTTTGGAATAAAATTCACGTTCCAAAAATGGCGGTATGCCTTTTTAAAGCCATAATTGACTACTTGTTAACGAAGGAGAAGTTACTTCAGAAACAAATTATAGTGGACCCTACTTGTATCTTTTGTAAAAATCACATTGAAAATACAAATCATCTATTTTTTCAATGTAATTTTACAAGAAAAATTTGGCTCTGGAGTTGTAAATTTTTTTCTATTTCTCCGGAAAAAATGTTCTCATTATCATTGAAGGAAGATTTGGAAAAAATCGTTTCTCTAACTAAAGTTAAAAACCTTAGTTCAGATCTGTTTCAACTTTCAATCTCAGTTTGCATTTGGCACATATGGAAAGAAAGAAACGACAGAGTCTTTCATGATAACTACACTAAGACTTCGCAAATATGTTTCAAAATACATCAGACTATGAACATCAGAATGGTGAAATCAAAACATTTCAGGAATATTAACGGCTCAAATAACATAATTGCAAAGAAGTGGGGATTTACCACCCAACGCTGAATTGGGGTTATATCGGCTAGATCATTCACTCTGTTCCCTCCTTCTGCAGGTTCTCTGTTTTCCTGTATCTAGTAATCTCTTTACCTGTATTATTATTACATTTTCCTCACATCCGCTCGTTTAATTTACACATTATATCTACAATTATTTAATACATTTGATCTAGACAGTAAGGTAATAGAATGCAGAAATAGTTGCTGTCTGACGCCCCAATGTTTTCCATCATTGCTTCTACAAGAATCAAATAGAATTTGGCTTTGCACAAACAAATAACAGAAAGTAACAAGGGAGTTTAAAAACTTAGCTTCATAGGACTCTTTCTCCTTCGTATAGTACTTATTCTTCCTCAGATCGGGTCAAACTGCGGAACATGGCACTGTAAAACATTAAAAGGATTAGCGACCTCATTAAAGCTTAAAGATTGTTACTTTATGGTAGATGAAGTCTTATCTTTCTTAGATCTACTAGCTTCAAGGGAAGTGGTTGCAGGACTTTGCTGATTCCAACTAATAATACAACCTCGGGTCCTGTCTTCAAACCTTGCAACCTAGGGTTATAGACGCAGCAAAAGATAATCAGTCTCTTCCTTAACTAAAGTAGTAAAACTTATGGTTTTGAGATACTTATCTTTCGTAGTCTTTCCTTGAAGAGGACCTGATTCATGTCAGAAAAGCTTCCTAACTTGATTTAGTGTTAGATTTGAACAAGTAGCAGTTGTCGCAGTGATTTTTTCGCCATTTTCCTCTCGCCGCCATTTCTTAAGCTCCGAGAGTAGTTAATGAAGACTATAGTAAACTGAAGGGTTTCCTTTTTTACCGGCTTCGAAGATTCTGGATTTCGGGTTTTGGATCATGTTTAATTTAAGTTAGTTTGGGCTGAGATACTCAGGCCCGAAAGTTTTTTCTTAGTTGTTTTGAATTAATTTTGTATGTAAAGGGTTTCTTTTCCTTTTGTATTTGTAACAATCTTGATTTATTATAGAAATTTGAACCCTTTTTCAAAAAAAAAAAATAACTGTTCTATCAATCATGCATATCCTGATACAGCTACAGAACCAAGTGTATTATACATAATTATACATATCAACAATTAATTGTTCCATCTACCAAATCATTCTAAACAAAACATACCTGAACGAACGAATCAGAAAGCAATGAATCAATCTGCTCCAGATCCAGAGCCAGCCGATGAAGAGAAACGGCCACCAAACTGCTGTATGTACTCAAATAACTGTGCCGTCTGCATGGCCTATTGACGGTTCTGCTCCTCCAACTGCTGAACTCTAGTCTGCAATTCTTCTATACGTGCTAGCTCGCTCCGAGGTCTACTCCGCCGTCCCCTACTCTGACTACTGGACTGCAATAATTGAAAAATAAATAAAATCAAAGTTTATTGTTTTGAAAAGGTAAGAATATCATATTTTAAGTATTTTAAGAAAAAGTAAATTATTTACCGCTAAATTGCCAAATCCGTATCGTCGACCATGCTCTGGTGGACTCATAACGGACTCAAAAATAACGTCCTCTTCATCGGTCGTCAGCTGCTCTCGACCCGTATCAGAAAGGAGTTTCTGTCGCTGCTCCATAAACATCTCCTGCATTGACAAATTAATAATATCATATCTTATTTCATAATAATTTGACAACTAAAACAATTACTAATACTGAATAAAATGAAATATGCTTACATGGCTTTTACTGGATTTATCATCCTGCCATGTGTACGAAACAGTCCCGTCTGGATTAACATGCTCGACAGCATGCGTACGGGTGAACACGTCCATATAGCTGACAGGACCATGTGTCTCGGCTTCCTGAAGTTGATTGTTACATACAATTATTATACATTTAAAATCATATAGCATAAACTATTTACATTTATTATTCAGTAATTAAATTTACCAACTCCTGCCGATACTGCTGAAACGACTTCGATCCTCCGCGATGAGTGACGGGATTCTTATTTCTATTTGCAGATTTTCTATCTGACTCTGCCTGTACATTCAAAATTTGATACATTATTTTCCAATCACGTTAAATTAATAATTCAAAAAAAATTAGTATACTTGCCTTCGCCTCGTCCGTCTCCCAGTAGCTCAACCAAGCTTGCCACACGTTCTTCCCCATCCACCGTGGTCTCTTCCCGGATTTCTTAACCTCAGATATCGTGTTCCTGTAGTTCTTTCGCATCTTCCTCATCCAGTATGCTCGTGCCAGCTGCATATCATCTGTCTGGATGTCTATCCCAGCCTGTGTTGAAAAAAGATTACACTTTAAACGATAAACGGTAGAAAAACGACAAAAACGAATTAAAAATGGAAAACATAAAAATTACACATATTAGGACATCCTGCCATATGCACTCTATGATGTGCGGAGGGATGGTATCCCACTTCGGCCAGCACGCACTCATCCTACTACGATATGCTGCTCTGGAGACGTCCAGCACTACCTTAGTGGGTAGTAGCTCGAACCCCCTGTTTTTAAGTACGATACAGATAAGTACGTACGTATAGTATAGAAAAAATAAGATGATGAATAAAATTTAATTTTTACCCATCTGCTTTGGGGACTAACGATACAACTGGAGGGTGTGGCGCTTGCGATGGGCCACTGCCATCGCCTCCTGAAGAACGGGAAGAGCTCCTCCCTCTATGTGACATAATGATAAACCTGTGACGTTTACACATCATTATATAAGAGAATAAAAACATGATAATGAAATATATTTCATATGAAAATGACATCAACGGTATAAATTGCTTAATTATAATGACTGAAATGGAAATAGAAATGTAAGTTTGTTATACCAGATTCATAATGGGTGTACTCTTCCTACGATAAGCAGAGTTCATTGCATTTTTAATAAAAATTGCTAAATAAATGACAAATTGAAATAACATAAAACAATAGTAAACGGATTTAGTTTCATAGTTACATCAATTTCATAATACATCAAGAATTCAACATAGTTACATCAATTGCAAAAAAACAGATTCAAATTTATATCAGTCATCATCGTCTTCTGATTCAGATCCGGTCTCGTTTTCGACGATATTTTCCTCTACACTGTCAAACGCTTCTACCAAAACATTTGATTCATCGATCAAAGGACCAAAATCTGTATGATCGTCTGTAATTATTATTTCGTTATTTTTCTCAAGATCTGCCTGATAAGCTTGTTCGTCTGGAATATTCTTCCCATCGAATGTGAATCTGGCCTTTGTTTTAAAAACTGCAGACCAATCTGCTTTATCTCTTTTTAGAGACGGATAAGGAGCGTAATAAACTTGCAATGCTTGTTTGGCTAGTACAAAAGGATCATACTTGTGATAGTGCGATGTATGCTTTATTTCGATAAGATTATAATCCTTGTGCACATTAATTTCAAAACCTGGAATATTGCTAAACCAATTGCATCTAAATAGAAACACCTCCTCCGCGGGTCTTGAGAAATATGTCAGTTGCAAAATTTGTGTTAGAACGCCATAAAAATCATTTAAATGGTTTTCTGGATCGTCACTACCTTTAACAAATACACCAGTACTATTTGTTAATTTTTCTGCACCGTATTCTTTGGTGTTAAATTTGTATCCATTGACGAAATATATTGGATATGTCTTGACCACTCTTTTTGGTCCCATTGCAAGATGTTTCAACCCTTCGTCAACAACACAATTTTTCGGCTCATAAACGTAATTTGAAAACCAACGGAAAAATTCTTTACTGAGATCTCCGTTCGGATGTTCCCGTTCATAAACACTGTTTATATAAACAAATTATTACATTAGGTTATACACGCGCATGCATTACAGAAAAGAATAAAACGAAAATTATTATTTCAGATTACCTAACAAACGGTGCAACCTCGGCACAATTTAGAAGAATATAAGTGTGTGCTACACGAAGATCTCTATCGTCTAGCCATATTTCCACACATTTTCCAGAAGGCCGACCATGTTGTCTAAAAATAGATAACATTGCTTGAGAGGACTCTTGTTCGTTGCCTTCATCATTACGAGGAACACTTTGAAATGAAATATTCACATGGTCACTGAAATAGTGAGAGAAAAAGAACGAAGCTTCTTCTTCGATGTAAGATTTACATATCGAACCTTCAACTCGTGCTTTTTGTCTCACTTTTTTCTTCAGATGATTCAAATATCTATGCAAAATTAATTTATATTAACTTCATCTTTCAAATGCAATTAAATTACGTTATAACATATTACATACCTCTCAAATGGATACATCCATCCGTATTGGACAGGACCTCGAAGTCGTGCTTCAGATGGAAGATGAACAGGTAAATGTTCCATCACATTAAAAAAACCTGGCGGAAATATTTTCTCTAATTTGCAAAGCAATATAGGAATGTCCACTTCAAATTTACGTAAACGTTGCACTTTTAAAGTAGTCGAACAAAGCTCTTTGTAAAACATACTAAGCTCCGTTACTACCTTCCAAACTTTTAACGGCAGTAGTTCTTTAAACATAACGGGAAATAAATTTTCCATCATTATGTGACAGTCGTGACTTTTCATTCCGCTCAATCTACCATTTTTAAAGTCAACACATCTACGAAGATTTGATGATATCCCATCAGGAAATCTTAACCCTTCCACCCATTTTAACACAGTTTTAACTTGATCATTATCTAATTCGTAACAAGCTTTTGGTTTTTTACTGTCATTTGGTTTCATATGAAGCTCGGAACGTTTGCATAATTCTTCTATATCACGTCTTGATTTCAAATCATCCTTCGTCTTCCCTTTCACATTCAAAATTGTGTTAAACACATTATCAAATACATTTTTCTCATTGTGCATCACATCTATGTTATGGCGAAGCAGAAGATGTTTCCAATACGGCAACTCCCAAAAAATAGTTTGTTTGCACCAGTTATGAACAACTGATTTGCCTTCAATTTCTGTTTGCTCCCCCGTTTCATATATCTTTGGATAGTCCTTAACAAGTTCATATATGTTTTCGCTTGACCATATCGTCAGTGGTTGTCTGGTTTCTACTCTATTAGCTAAAAAGTTTTTCTTGTCTCCTCTGAAAGGATGATTTACATGGAGAAAATATCGATCACAGTCAAACCATGAAATTTTCTTACCATGAGGTAAAGAAAACGCTCGTGTTTCATCCATGCAATATGGACATGCTAGACGACCGGCAGTACTCCATCCCGAAAGCATTGCATAGGCAGGAAAATCACTTATAGTCCACAACAAAGAAGCAAACATACGAAAAATTTTCTTCTTTGACACATCGTATGTTTCTAGTCCTTCGTTCCACAGTATTTTTAACTCCTCAATCAACGGTTGTAAATATACATCGATTCCTTGTGTCGGATCGTCGGGGCCAGGAACGACAACAGTAAGAAACATATATTGCGTTTTCATGCACATCCATGGAGGTAAATTATACGGTGTGACGATAATGGGCCAGGATGAATATTTAGAACCAAATTGAGAAAATGGAGAAAAACCGTCCGTACATAATCCTAATCTAACATTTCGACTCTCCGCTGCAAACTTTGGATACGTTTTATCGAAATGCTTCCATGCTTCTCCATCGGCCGGATGTGTCAACATACCCTCTTCCTCCGTTCTGACGCTATGCCACCTCCTATTAGACGCAGTTACAGAAGATGCATATAATCTTTGAAGTCTTGGAGTTATGGGTAAGTAGTGCATACGCTTGTACGGAACTTCCTTACCCTTCTTTTTTCTTGGTTTGTATCTCTCCTGGTTACAAACTTTACAATTTCTAAGGCTTGCGTCTTCTTTCCAAAAAAACATGCATCCTTTTAAACATGTATCTATTTTCTGATACAGTAAACCAAAAGCCGACATAAGTTTTTTAACTTCGTAGTGATTTTCACACATTAGATTATCGGGCGGCATATGTCTTTTTGCAGCTTGTACAACAGCCGTAAACCCAGCTTCAGTGATGTTGTATTTTGACTTCATCGCGATGTATTCTGCGATTACTGACAGCTGCGTGCCGCTTTTACAACCATCCCAAATAGGTTTCTTAGCTGCATCTAGTAAATCATAAATTTTCTTAGCTTCAATATTTGGTTCTTCAACATTTCCATCATCGTCGTTAACTTCAACCATATGAAACATTGATCGTGCTGCATCTTCGACCATATTTTCTATACGGGTCGTTGAAACTATTTCGTTAACGACACTTTCAGACTCTACAAAAGTATTTGCTACAACTTCTCCATGCCGATCCCAAACATAATATTCGGGTGTGAAACCGTGTTGGCACAAATGAACTTTCACAATATCTGGTAACAAAAACTTCAAATGTCTACACCTACTACACGGACAACGAATTTCTGGATCGTTTCCGTTATTACTTAAGGCGAATTCAACAAACACGTTTATACCATTATAAAAATCTTCTTTTATTGAGCCCCTCAGTCCTTTTCTTTGGTACATCCATCTCCTTCGATCAACAAAATAATCAATCATTTTTCCTATTTGACAAAATGAGAAGTTCAAAATTTAATATTTATTTTGAAGAATACATATTCGAAAAAGATTATTTTCATGTTCGTATAATATTTTGAATTTAAAGAACACCTTCACAAATTTAAAAATATTTTCAAATAGGGCACATTTCATTTTTTAACGTAACGATTTAAATATATATATAATTTTTTTTCATTGGTCAGGCATCCTACTTCCCATTACAAACACAGCAAGCATTTACATTTCGTATATTACTTTGTCTCAAACGATTCAACAAAATTTCGGCAGCATTTCCCTTTTGTTCCCTGCATTGTACACAAATGCGTGTACGCAGGAAACAAAAAAGAAAAGTTAGGCCGAAATTTTATGAACCGTTTGAGACGAAGTAGTATACAAAATGTAAATTCTTACTGTGTTCATAACTTGTCCAATACAGGGACAAATCCAACAAACATTGTACCAGATGAATATAAATGGTCGTTTTTCGAAAAAACGACTATTTATACAACGATCATGTACAACACTTGTCAGACGGAGCCAAAAACTCTCTAAGGGACATTTCTCAGTTACATGCATGCATTTTACGAAAAAATACAGTTTTACTCACTGTTCACATTTACAAAAATATATATTAATTTAACACAGTTATTCGACGTATTACGCATCAACTTAAGGCTGTTTTAACATTTTTATCATTTTTCAATACACACAATTGTAATTTAGAGTAATGCATTTTTTTTGTTTCATAAGTAAATATGTGCACAATATAATACTCCTAGTTCATTCAATCATTTTATCTTATTCCAAATAACGTATACAATCGCCGAATCAAGGCATACACAACAATTTACATATACATGAAAAACCCCAAATTATAGGTGTTTTTCACAATTTCACGATAAAACATGAAATCGGTATACCATGTGATGCTATAAACCACTATTATGCTATTGGAAACAATTGCAATCGCTAATTCGCCCTAATTTACCAATTTATGCAAATCTAGAAATAGGGTAAAAACTGAATTTTTTACAAAAATAAGATATTATACCTGAGATGAAGAGTAATGGAGTTTGATTAGGCAGCCGTGGAGGATCCGGAAGCTCGAAATCAAGGATTGGAAGCTTGAAGAGGGAAAATGGGGGATTTTGGAAATAATTTTCGTATGATTTGGGGAAGAAGAAGAGCTCTCGGCTGAAGGTATAATCGCTGTTTTCCGACGGCTTCTGACGGCCGCCGACGGCCCGTCGGAAGCCGTCGGAAAAAGGCCGTCGGTAGCCGTCGGTCTATACTGTCGGAATTGAAACCTTTTCTAGTAGTGGATCAAAATAGTATACAGATATCAGTGGTACGATCATCCTATCAAAAGTCGATAATCGAAACCGAAAATGCTGCTAAACGTCGAAAATAAGATAAATGGAGCAATAACAGTCCAAATTTGACGAAACGAAATATGACGTCTCACTCAGAAAGTAATTTACAAATTTATTTTACAAAAATATTCAGGTTTGGAAAATATTTTATTCTCACCAAATACTAATTGATTTAAATTGAAATAAAATTACATAATAAAATAAACTTTCATATTATCTGATGAAAATTTACCATTTGCTATGTTTAAATAGACGTATTTCGAATATCAATTTTTTATTTCCAAATTCAATTATTTAAAATTTCATAAAATTCCAGTTAATTACGTTATTAAAATTATTAAAAATTCATGGGTCGTTACACTCTCCTCCACTAAAAACTTTTCGTCCCCGAAACGGAAGGAGGTAGGAGAATAGAACGACCAGAAAGAAAAACAGATTTGAAATACAAAATAAAACAATTAAGTTAAAACCATATAAATTTCATTTATTTTTATATTGGTTTATATTCAACTAATTGATTTTTTTATTCAAGGTATTTCATTTAGTTGATTTAATTTCAATTTATAAATTCCTTCAAAACAAAATTTATTTTATCTATCTTATTTATTTAATCCATTTACCTCACTTAAGTTAATTTCACTAAAATTCAATCTTAATTATTTCTAAATTCATATTTGTCTATTCATTATCTTATTATTCTATTTGTCTTATAACATTTTTATAATTGTAAATTAAGTGTATAAACATTTATAATTGAAATCTTCTTTAACATAAAATTTAAGGGTTAAATTTCCGGTTTCACTTCAAACCATTTATATATATATATATATATGTTATATATCAAATCAAATCTATAATCATATACATATATATATATATAATACATCAAATCATACTTAAGAATTCAAATCAAAATTTATTTTCCAAAACAAAAGTGTAGCAAAGCTACTAATAGTTTCTCCACTTCGAAACTCGAAAATGAATGTCGATGATGCTGTAGTCATCACCGAAATCATTTCCTAATGACAGAAGAAGAGAGTACTGGTTAAAACTTTTACTTAAAAATTCTTTGAAAACAATTTCTATTCGAAAATACTTTAAATAATATACCCTAAAATTTTAAAACCAAATTTTCAAAATATCAGAAATTTAATTCTCAAATTCTTAGTTTTAGAGTTAATTTCAATTCCAAACCAGTTTATAAACTATGTTTATAATTTCATTTATTTATATTATGTCAGTTTGCTCTGCTCAAGTGTCTTGGAATTTCTATAGATAACGTTGATCAGACAAATCGATCGAAACCCCAAATCAGCCTTAACAACTCAAACAACACACTATAAAATACTTGTAATATTAATTACAAATACACTCCCTCACTAGATGATTCCAGAATGGATTTCAAAAACAAAGGTAGAGATCCAAATATAGAGGGATCCTAATCAAGAAGAATTATGACCAGAAGATAAGCTCAAAACGAAGATAAAATAATTAAATAGCAAAAGAGAAAGATGGATAGACTTATATAAATCATGGGAGACCTTAACCGGGATAACCATGACTTCAAGGAGAAGATCAATATAGAATTCTAAGGCAGATCAGCATCAGATCACAAGATATAGAATTCAGGCATAACAAGAGATAGCAGCATCTAAACCGATGATACAGAAATCTTCGGTGAATCAATGCCTGTTGTAAAGGAGTTTCACCCTTTTACAAATCATTCTAAAATTGATGGAACCGCCAATTCATTATAGATATCAACCGAAGTGGAGTTATAGGATGCTCCAGAATCAAGAAAACATGAATACAGAGAGAAAAGAATGGATTTCAGAACGAAGGGGAAATTTCAAGGAAACATGAGTTTCTCCACTTTGACTCAGGTTTTCAAAATTCACGGAAACCCGAGTCAAAGTGGAGGAACTCAAGCTCGAACGAAGGTGATTCTATCATGAAATTTACTTTATATGCTAAGTTTTGCCTAAAATCAGAGCTCTGATACCACATGTAACATCCCGATATTTTCAGCCATTCGCATCCACACATGTCGGACTTGAATTGCTCAAAATATCAGATTGTTAATTTATATTTGTCAAAACTCAACATATACAGTAAATAAATCACCAACTCCTTTAATGTCTTCCGTCCCTCCCGTCCTTGCTTCTGTCCACCCTACTGTCCCAATTCCCGATCCCACCCTTATTTCCAATCATCATTCTGACTCCATTTCCGTCCACCCATCTGTCCCTCCTTCGTCGTCCTCTGCCACAGACCCCCGGTGTCTTCTGCCCCAAACCCGTCATTTCTCTTCGAAACAACAAACCCACCTCAACCAGTCCCCACTCTCCATACCTCGGTCGCTGTGCCAGCCCCCAAAAAATCGTATGCCCAGGTGGTTGCTACCCTTCCTCTGCCCCCTTTTACCTAACCCACCGCTCATCAAGTACCATAAATCACAAGAATGTTCAAAACGCTCAGACTTCGAGGTCCCCACCTTCCGATCCTACCGCCAAACGAAATAACGCGCAGCCAAAATGGGTCCCACCCTCTGATCCAATTGGAAAATGAAAAAAATCAAATTGCGCAGCCTAAGTGGATCCCACCTTCTGATCCGATTGGCAATTGTAATTATATTCCTCAAACTAACTTAAACAATCAACCTTCCTCCCAAATCATCCACACAAAATCTTTCTTTCCTCTTTGCTTCCCCATGGAAGATCCCTCTAGCTATTTCACTGCCACCATTATCGATTTGGTTCTGGACCGTCGAAACACTTTCCATCACCCTAACAGCCCATCTACAGATACAAGAATGGCCGATATGGCTATTATTGAACAACCATTTTCTGGTCTTTTTCCCCTCCGTAATTGCCCGAGAACAAGCATTAAGGCTCAAGTCGATCACCAAAATTAATAGCACTGGATCGGTTCTTATTGAACCTTGGACAGATTTCATACCTCCGTCTGCACCAAGCTTAGAACCCCCGTATTGGGCTTGGGTGTGGGGTTTTCCCGAGTTATTGCGCAACAATCTAGAGGCGGTGAGTACCGCCTTGAATTCCATTGGCAAACCTGTAGGCCTAGATGAATGCGACTGGGCACACTTTGATCACCGTTTTCTTTACATTCGAAATCAGTTCTTTGAAGGAATAATCACTCCATGCACTTTTGTAACCCGACTCAATAACTCAGATCATTTGCTCACTGTCGACCATTGTATTCATGAACATCCCAACAGACGCCCGGAAACTCTCATCCTTGGCACTTACTTTAAGAGGGATTGGCAATGCTTCAACGAGCCCCTCATCATCTCATCTGATCAATCTGACTCAGAAGCCCCCTTTGATGCCATGAATTTTGTGGCTGTCATGTCTCCACCCAACCTCCCCCTGCCCCAGCATCGTATCTAGGACGACTCTCCGGAGATAATAGGTCCACTTAATGGTAGTGATATGCTAAATCCTGAACCTTGCTGGGACCCTCTTGCCGATCTCGACCTCTCCACCCCAATCCACCTACAACTTCCTGAGCCGCAAGCTTAATCTTCTCCTCCGACTATGACCCATCCTCTGCCCCATGTCCCCACTTCAGCTCCGCTACATCTAGCTTTGCTCTCTTCTACCCTGCTTCGTCGGAGCAATAGGCTTAACCAAGAAGCGGCCGCTTCTGGGAGCTCTGGTAGTTTTCTTAAACCAGTCATTTTTTCCTCGGCTAACTCTAAAATAAATGAAAAAATGGGTCGTTGCATGGGCATTAATTTATCTAATGAACAATACATAGCCATGCAACGACTAGAATCCGAGCAAATGTCCTTATCCCAATGAAAATTGTCTCATGGAATGTAAGGGGTTTGGGGGACCCCTCTAAATGCCACGCCATCAATCTTCTTCTGGCCCCCCAAAAAATTGACATCCTCCTTCTTCAAGAAACCAAACTTTCAGATCTGTCCCCTTCTCTCATTAGACTTTTAAGTGGTCCCTACCTGTCTGCTTCGGACCACGTAGGCGCTGTTGGCTCAAGTGGTGGTATAATCACTATTTGGAACGAATCCAACTGGACCATGTGTCAAACCATTCACCACAATGCTGCTTTACATATAATCCTTTGACACCTTCACTCCGACATATTATATCTCATCTCTAATGTCTATGGCCCTCAAAGCTCTCTCTCTCTCGAGAAGCACTTTGGTCAAACTGTCTGGAAACTGCCTCCCTTTTTAATGACCCTTGGATTATTGGAGGTGACTTCAACATAACCGGATCTCCCTCCGATAGAAACTCGGGTGACTATTCATATGACTCAATCACTTTTAATGATTTTATCAATTCCTACGTGCTCATTGACCCACCCATCAGCATCCTCCTCTTCACATGGTCTAACCATCGATCTAATCCATCTCTAGCAAAGCTAGATCGCTTCCTATTCAATCCCGCTTGGGATGACCTTCACCCACTAACGCTTATCAATGGCCTTGCCTTGACCCTATCTGACCACTGCCCTCTTCTCCTAGGTTCTGGATGCATGTAAACCCTCCATAAACATTTCAGATTTTAGCGCCTATGGCTCCTTAAGTCTTCTTTGATGACTTCGTCAAACTTGCTTGGTCCCAACCCTCCCAGCTTCAATCTGCCACTGCCAAAGTAGTTTCCAAACTCCGTTCGCTCAGAAAGATCATTAGACCTTGGGCTAAATCTATATAGGGCTCGATCCACACTCGTATTGCGGAGACGCAAGATAGCTTTTTGCACTTCAACATACTAGAGGAATCTCGTTTGTTCACCTGCAGGAGTTAGAAGTAGATCCAGACAGACTTATCAAACAAGAAGAGATAGGTTGGAAGCAATGCTCCAAAGCCAAATGGATTGAAGACGGGGACAAGAACACTGCCTACTTCCATCGTATTGCTAATGGCCGCCGCAGATCCACTTTCATCTCGAAAATCCTCCATAATGATTCCACCTTCACCAACCAATCTGACATACTTCGCCCCTTCACAGAATACTATCGCAACCTCCTTGGCAAAACCTCTCCTCAGCTCCCCACTATTGACTGGAATCTCCTCTACCCCAACCCTGCTCCTATCCCTGTCGATTCCCCCTTCACTGAGGAAGAAATCTGGTCGGTCGTGAATGATATGGCCGATGAGAAATCCCCTGGTCCAGACGGCTTTGGACCTCTTTTTTTCAAACAATTTTGGGAAACCATCAAATCCGACATTATTGATATGTGTTTAGAATTTCAATCTAACCCCTCCCTGATTGCAAGACTAAACTACTCCAATATCATCCTCATCCCCAAATCCCCAGGCTCCACCACCCTTCCTTCCTTTCGACCAATCAATCTCCTCAACGCAACCTTCAAAATTATCACTAAACTCCTCGCCAATCGTCTACAAAAGGTTATTGGTTCTCTGGTCAGTATTGAACAGTCGGCGTTCATTTAGGGCCGAAACATCTTAAACTGTGTTGCAGATACCCAGGAAGTTATCTCATTCTATCATCACTCCTCCACCCTAGGAGCCCTCCTCAAATTAGACTTCTCCAAAGCTTTCGATTCTGTTAACTGGTATTTTTTACTTGAACTTATAAAACATAGAGGTTTCTCAGATACTTGGTGCAACTGGATCAAATGTATTCTAGATACAAGTTTTTCAATGATCTCTATCAATGGTTCTTTAGGCGGACATATAAAATCTGCCAGAGGTCTTAGACAAGGCGACCCTCTCTCTCCACTTCTTTTTGTGCTCATCTCAGATGTCTTCAATCGCATGGTACATCTCACCAATTCTAATAACCTCCTTGCTGGCATCAACCTCCCCAATTCTGAGCTGTCAGTCTCCAACTTGCAATTTGCTGATGACACCATATTATTGATCTCCCCTAATCCAGATCACCTCCACTGTCTCAAAGTCCTTTTATATATCTTCGAACTCATCTCCAGTCTCTCCATCAACTTTTATAAGAGTTCCATCATTATGCTAGGTGGCGCTCATCATCTCGGCCCCTGTGTTGCATCTCTTCTCAACTGTAAACTTGATCATTTTCCCATCACCCACCTTGGTATCCCTCTTCACCCCACCAAACTTTCCCGACAAGGCTCGTACTCGCTTACATCCAAGATCGAATCTCGTTTATCATCATGGAAATCAGAGTCCCTATCAACCGCTGGCCGTCTCGTCCTCGTCCAATCAGTGCTATCCGTCCTCCCCACATATTGGATGTCATTTCATTTACTACCGAAATGGGTTATAAATAAAATTGATTCTTGTAGATGTGCTTTCCTTTGTAATGGCTCTAAAGGAAAATGCTTAATCTATTGGAAGTCAGTCTGCCTACACGTGGACCACAGTGGTTTAGGGCTAGTAATCTTCGCTCCTTCAACTTCGCTCTCTTATCCAAATGGCTACGGCATATCATCACTCCTGCACACTTCATCTGGAAGGACTGGATCCTGCAATATCATTATCATTCCAACCCTCATTTGGTTCTCCATACTACTCCGCGCCTTTCAACCTCTCCATTCTGGGGAGGCATTACAAAATTCATACCCCGAGTCAAATCTCTATTCCATGTATCCATTGGCAATGGCCACAACTACCTTTTCTGGCTTGATATCTGGAAAGATCAGTTCCCCCTTTCCCGCTCCCTCACTTATTTATTTCCCTATATCTCCCATCCATACAAATCGGTTGCTGATTTAACCACCCTCGGTCTATCTAGCATTTGCCCTCCTGCTCTCTTTGACCTTAGCACGCTGTCAGACCTTAACTCGGCCTCTAACATACTCCTCTCCATTCTACTCTCGGATTCACCAGATCACTATACCTAGGCTCTAGCTCTAAAGAAAGCCTTTTCGGTTGCCGCTTGCTATTCATTCCTCAACCATCTTGGTAGGTCATTCGTTTTTGCAAGACTTTGGAAATGCTGACTACCTCCCTGCATCCTTTTTTTCCAATGGTGCCTCATCCATGCCCGTATTAACACTAAATATAGACTCAGATGTTGGAACACTCAGCTTGACTCTCGTTCTGTCTTGTGCTCCATGCAGGAAGAAACCATTGTTCACCTTTTTTTTCGAACGTGACTTCTCTTACTACATTTTAGCCTCGACCAGTACCAACCTTATTGGCTACATCCCGACCATACACTCGTTTTTTGATCATTGGCAATTTAGCAATTCGAATGAAGCCCTTGATTCCTTCATTGGTATATATAGCTGGTGCATCTGGAAAGAAAGAAATGCTTATGTTTTCAATAAACCTAAAAATAGTGTTAATAGAATTTGTAACAATATCTCCTATTTGTTTGCTCTATGGACGGGCTCGGTGCATATGCGTCCCTTCACATGGCGCCTTCCTCCCAACAACATCGACACTTCATATTGACTGCTAATGATCGAACCTATTCTGTGGATCCTTTTGCTGCATTCTCGAGACCTTCAACCCAGCTCACACTTAGCAAGGCCTTCACTTTGACTGTTTACATTATAACTTTGTTTCTATTATTGTATATATAACTCGCTACAATGGTCCCTTTTTGGGTTTTGCTCTACCTGCGAATACTTCTATTGGCTACTGATCAGGCTTGTTGGTCGACCCCGACTCCTATTTCTTATAATATATTTTATCTAATCGGCTGTGTAGCAATGCGCTACACACCCGTTTCTTCAAAAATATAGTAAATAAATCAATCACGGTCATAGAGTAATATAACAATAATCTGCGGAAACAAATGAATAGTAGTTCATGAAGATACTATATATATAACAGAGTTAAAACGAGATACAACAGAAGTCTCGAATACATAGAAGTCTCAATACAATAGTCAAATAACAAAATCTGAATATATCACTGGAGTCAACTGAAAAATTGAAAGGTGAATAGATATAGATGGATCTCCAAGCGAAGCTCCAACTCCAAATGTGAGTCTCAATTGCTGTGACACCCAGTCTAACCCAAGCATAAAGCAAAACACAAAACACTCGAGTTAGGATTAACATTCTTATATCAATAAATCCAACTCAAGTGAAATATCAACTGAAATACAAGTAACTCAAAGGATGTCTAGGATACCTATCCTCTAAGGATCCGTGGAACTTTCTACTATATAGTACAACACGCTATTATAATATGTCTATAGTAAAGTAAACTATTAAAATAGTGTTAAATCATTACCCATATCCCTCTTAACACATTTTATAGTGCCATAGTCTATACAGTACCGTAATACCCCATAAACTGGAGCTACCAGAGAGCGCTCCATATGTACGACACAAAACAAACTCGTAGTGGTTTCAATATGGTAGGTGACATGACACAACTAGGCAATGATAGGGTAGATATACTAATTACAATTCTGTGCCGGTGGTAACGCATAGCCGCAACTAACGCCCACCTCGATCCACACTTTCAAAAATCCGAGGGTGCACCCAATCAGTCACAAAGTAATAGAATGGTATCGATGAAGTGCGTTTGACCGGAGGAGATACCTCGCTTGGCCCTTCAATTGCTCCTGTTTTAGCCACTTAAGCAAACTTATGGAAGTCAAGTCCACGTATATACCTCAAATAAAATCGTCGTCACCATCCTACTTCATTGAATCTCCACCGCGTACATAGTTGTTAAAGTGGTTTTCAGTATTGGCAAAGAGTATGACAATAACCGATCCCGGTCTCTTTAACAACCAAACGTTATTATAACACCGTGGTCATTTCAAAATATCATACTTCAAAACCAAATTATCATACTCATTTCAAAACCATATCAATTCGATATCATTCTTACTTAAAATATACCATTTCCAAAATCACAACACTTTCCAAAGTGTAACACTTTCGAAATCATAAATATTTGAAATCATAACTTAGAAATGATACCACTTTGAAATCACAATACTTTGAAATCGTAACACTTTCCACTTAAATAGTTTGGATATTAATATATAATCTATATAATGAAATAGTTTATATAATAAAACAATTTATATAATAAAATAATTATAAGTTAAATAGTTTATATTAAAATAATTAGTATACTAAAAATAGTTTTATATTAAAAATAGTTTATATTAAAAATAGTTGTATTAAAAATAGTTTTATATTAAAATAGTTTCCTCCGATTCCGCAAATCGATTCGAATTAATTCAAATTCAAAAATCCCTTTTAAATCAAATCTCAGTTCTTCGATTTCAATTCAAATCTCAATAAACTATTTTGTATCTTTTTCAAATATAGATATAAACTACAAATCAAACCATTTTAACTTCAATAGACTTCAAAGCTTTAAATATTCAAACATTTACAAAACTAAAATTTAACAATTTCATATATATATTAAACTCGCTTTACTATTATTTAGTTTTGAAATATTTACCTAATCATTCCAATAACATTTAAATAAAACTTCTAGTTACAAATTTAAATAAAACTAAATATACCCTTTCAATTTATGTAAATTTGAAAATATTCATTTAAATCATTTTTAATCAAAATCAAGTTATAGTGTCATATCTTTAAAATCTCAAATTTAATAAATTTCAAATCAAACTTATTTGAATATAATTCTTAAATAATTACAATTTCAAATCAATTTCTATTTCTCTTTATAACCTATTTATTAATTTTTTTAATAAACTCTATATTTACAAATATAGTTTTTAATAAATACTTAAACAAATTATATTTTAATTAAATCAAATTTTGTTAAATTAAATCTTATTATTAAACTTATTTTATATTAAAACTTAATTTATATTTTTTTTAAAAATAGTAAAATTATAAATAAAAATCTTAAAATTTATAATTTCAAAACTAACTTATAAATTTAAAAATTCCAAACATATAATTTTTAAAAATCAAACATTTAAACCTTTATAAAAACAACATTTATATATATATATATAATGTCTTAAAATCAATAATTATTAAAATCATATATTCTTTTTAAAACCTTGGAAATCATTTTCAAAATAAACAAACACACAGATATATACATATACATATATATATATATACATATACATATACATACATACATACATACATACATACATACATACATGCATACATACATATATATATATAAAAACCAACGGTGTTTGTATAAAATTTTCTATCCTATGGTCAAGTGATATGGATATTTATCGTTTCAATCCGCAATTTAATTATCCATGGGTATATATCTTTTTAACCCGCAATCTCAAATTCAATGTCAATGAAAATCGCATGGGTTTGTCGTTTCAACCCATAACAATTTTCTCCTATTCTACAAGATCATTCGGGTCTGTATCATTTCAACCCATAGAGAATTTTATACTAGTAGAGGACTTGTAGAGTGAGAACCATATATGATAATAATAATAATAATCAGTAACGGGCATATATCATCAATAACAGATAAATATATAAATAACAGATCATGGTGTCAGATGTCATAGGTGAACAGTTATAGATAATAGCATATATATATAGCAATTAAATAACTAACGACAACATATTTCAATTTTCGTTTCAATAGAAATCAAATTTAATAAATATACGAATGTCAATCGCGAGTGATTGCTCACCTTTCGAGGCTATGGAGGCAACAATAACTGAGATAGTGGCACAGACAGGCATAGGGATATGGACACGAGCAAGGCAAAGTGAATTACAGCCGGAGTCGATGAAAACAAATCAAGATAAGCTATAGATTGATGGAAATAAAGCTGATGACTTGGTATTGATGAAACAAATCAAAACTGGATTGATGCAGATAAATGGTATAAGTGAACTTGTATATATGACTGTATATAACTACATATATAAATCATATTTTAAATTCAAACACATATTAAATTAAATATATATGTATGTCAAAATCAATATTAAATATCTACACAGACAATATATATATATATAATTGAAAACCAAATTCACATATATATAAAAACTAATGATATACACATATATACAAACTTACATACTGGTTATAAATAAAAATCAGTATTTATTATCAAATCAATATAAACAATTTATTATAATATGTATTAAACTTTAACAGTAAATGAAAGATTTTAAAATTTATGTATAATATATTATATAACTACATATATTGTTGTACATGAATCACTTCATAAACTGTAATTTATATTTATACAAGTGCAACTTAAATATTCATACACACACACACATTTCATTAAAACATGTAACAAGAAAACTACAAGATATATATATACACACACTTCTGTACATAGGGTGTATATATATATATAACTTGAATCATGTACAACCTATATACATTATATTTTAAAGACAATATATAACAGAAAAGTCAATGTTAACATACTTTATTAACTATATGCATATATATATATATACACACATATACTTCTAAAATTTTCCCAGCAATAGATCAATCATTCTAAATATATAAAACTTATGTACTTTTAACAACGATCTGATATACAACAAATATGCACTCATACCACAAAGCAGTTATATATATGCTATAATACAAATATATACATAAGTTTAAATCCATAACAAGTTAGTTATATAATATAGATATATACTAGAATTATATGTTATTAAAATATATCAATACTAATATTTATTAAAATATATCAATACTAATATATAAACAGACATATATATATGTATAGACTAATATACATATACAACATTATATATTATGATACTTCAATATAATATAAATATACTTCAAAATCTGAAATGCACTGACACAAAGTATCTACCTAATATGTATAAACAGTATAACCTATATATATACTTTGTATAAAAAAACAGAACTCATGTATATTCGCATATAAACCAATATATAAGTATATATATAAACTTACAAAACTCTACATAAATTCATACTTTACAATATGTATTAACAAATAATATATATATGTTTATATATAAGAGAGGAGAGATTCACGCAGGTTGTAGGCTTGAATGGCTGAGATGAGCTGTCGTGCTCGGTGGTGTTGAAGTCTGGTAGAGGTTGGTATCGGCTGCATGGAAGAGGGTTGCACACGTGGGCTTGGCTAGAGGGGAAGAAGAGGACAAGAGGAACGGCTTAGCTTGAGGTTGCTAAGATGCTCGACCTTGGGTTAATGATGGGATCACGGCCGAAGGTAGGAGGAGGAAGGAGGCGATGAGCCTTCGGTTGTAGGTTAGATCTGGGCTCACATGGGTTGGTCTCGGGAAGGGTGTGGCTGCCGACGTCGAAGTTAGATAGGGAAATAGCATGGGTGGCCGAGAGAAGAAGAAGAAGGTGAAAGGTGATTGGTGTCAGGGACTCGGCCGAGCTAAGGCAAAGGGGAGAGGGTGCCTGCGTTGGAGAGTGGAAGGGTGAAGGGGAGCAGGAAATGTTCACAGGCGAATGAAGAACATGGAAGATTAGGTTTAAAATTTTACACTTCTTCTTTTACGAAATCACAGAACAAAAGAAAAAAAATAGAGGAACCAGAGAACTAAAATGAAACAACAAATAAAAGCAATTTGGGAATAGCAAAAGCCAACTTTTGGATTCAAAAATTGTAAATGATAGAGGCTATTGGTTTAAACGTTGGAAAATGAAAAGACACGTGGAACAAAAGATTCAAAAACATGTACTGATCCGGTTAACCGTTTCACGGTTCCACCGCGTACCGGACACCGAAACACAGAAATGAATATGCTGTAGAGATCAGCAGGACGAAACGATCAAAACGGTATACGGATATCAGTGATACGATCACCGTATCAAAAGTCGATAATCGGTACCGAAAATGCGGCTAAAACGCCCAATATAGGATAAACGGAGCAATAGCAGTCCAGATTTGACAAAATGAAATATGACTTCTGTAACGACCCCACCGCGATGCATAGTTTAGCAAAGAACATTACAAGTAATGTCGTCTGCTAATCTGAAGAATACGACTTGTTAGGGGCGATCGAATGTGAATATATCTTTCTACTAACATTGACACATCATTTACCCTTTTCACTTTATATCTGAACTGAACTTGATGTGTACAGTATTAATACAAAGTAATAGACACACTAATTTCTCAGAATCAGAACAATATATCATATAAATAACAGTCACATATCACAACAGAATAAATGCAACTTATACATATACAAATTATTTAGTTTACAAAATGAAATACTAAATTCAATTAATACACAAGTTATGGTATTCTAATCTTAATTATACATCTCAATTTCAAACAAAAATTCCTAAGTCATATAATTAATTATCAAAGATCCAACTTCTGCTAGCCCAACTATTCAAAGGTCAACCTGTCCTACAACCTGAAAAGTCTCGGCCTGACCTGAGCAAAATAACGCCCGAGTCAGACTATCTTTAAATATCCAATAGGGTGAGAACAAGAAGAACAAACAACATATAAGCAAATATAGATGTTCAGGATTGAATTCACAGAACAAAACACAATATCCCTAAGCACGCATCTATCAATGATTAACTCAGTACAGGGTTATAAGTTTTCGTCACAAACACGAAGTAGTCACTAAACACAAATTAGTAGAATTAACTTAACATCCACTATAAGGCACAAGAATATATACACTTATTTCACGAACACAGAACAGTCACAAAAATCCAAATATCCAAAATCCAAGAGATATTAATCTAAATCGATCGTAATGATTGTCTAAAACAATCGCAATGATTGTACTCAAAACCTGTGGCAAACAAACAAAAAAATTGGTACCACTCGAACCGAACTGATACCAAGGATCGTACTCAGACTGGGAACATAGAATCACAAAATCACAGAATGATCTCAAGGACAGTCCATAATGATCAAGGTGATCGTAGAAACCATGACTCGATAATTTCATATTTATTTAATATTATTAAATTATTATGTTTGAAAAGAAATCCAGGGATGAACTTCTTAAGGACCTAGCAGCCACTTGCCACACACCAAAAGAGAATAAACTCTAAGTGCAAAATACTATCACCTTCAGTAATCACTAGAATTTAACCAATACGTCCCATACCATATGGTAAAATTCAAGTATTTACTAAAAGCTAGTAAATATCACTTATTACGGATACACTGGAAAACCTGATTCATATTCTCTTTAGGATCTTGCAACCACTTTTCTCACATCAGAAGAGAATACAACTCTAAAGTGTTAAGTACTTTCCCAAGTACGATCACAAGAATTTAACCAAGGCATCCCATACTACCCGGTGAAATTCGAGTATTCGTTAATGGGCTAGTAAATTCCACTCAAACATTCTATTCGATGTGTCATACTATATTCGACGAAGCGTTATTCGAAAGCATTAAACCAATCGATGACACTAAGTCGATTATTAGTACTCCTCATATTATAGAATTAAGGTACTCAAAATATATTTTTCTCTTTGATTTATTGTCTAGAAACACTTGTTATAAATTTCCGTAATCATTTCTACTAATTATATTTTAATATATATAATTACTTGTTAAAATTGTTTATAAAAAGGAACTGCATTGAAATGGAAATTTAATTTGAAACCGATATATATTAATATAAACTCTCATTTATAAGTTTGCTTGTGTTCAAATCACATATTTATATTTATATGACAGATAGAGTTTTATACCATGTTTGAAATTCCAAATCACATAAAAACAAAAACAAGAAAACATTAAATGATGAACTCGTGCATCACATAAAAATGAAACTAAAAGAATTCATAGAGATAAGAAATAGCCTGTTCAAATCAAAATAACAGGAAAAATAAGGACATGCTAAAAATCTAAGGCAAAGTCAAATGATGGCAGCCAATCAAACAAAGCTACAGGGACATGCAAATCAAAGTAACGAGCTATGGGATATGTGTTCAATTTTAAGGCTACAAAGCATATAAAAAAATGAAACACATTAATGCATAGGCAATGTGCTTGACTAATTTTTAAAGCAAAGACAAAATACAAATCAAACAATAACAAGGACGCATGAAAGCCAAGCAACATCAAGTAACTAATGCTACTATTCACATAAGAAAGATTTGCATATAGTCCCAATTTAATATGTACAATTGCGTAAATGAATGACAAAGTAAATGCTAATAGCTAGGATGTATGCAAAAAATCAAAGTAATGAACATATAAAGGACGGGCTGCTAGTGACAGTAAGTACTAAGACAAGCAATAATCTATTTGCCAGCTTTCTTTTTGAAACTACTCTATACTTATTTACTAAAACATGACTTTATATATATATATATATATATATATATATATATATATATATATATATATATAACGTAAGTAATAGGTATAGTACTGCAATTAAGTGAAATCTTATAACTTTAAACCAACTGTACAACATATATGCAAGTTCTAATATATGAATGCAAAGACAAGTTTACTTTTCCAAAAGCAAAAAGGTGTTAAGCAAAAAGGTGTCAGGCTTTATTATATAAGCATGGTAAAGAATAAAGGTGTCAGGCATTATTATATACATAAGTATGGTAAAGAATAATATGCTATACATATATAAATTATATAGGCACTACGTCCTTTAAGAATTGAAGAAAGGTGGGAAAGTCACAACAATTTATGCATGTATGTATTTCGAACTTAAGCTTACAAAATCAGTGCATGCAAAACTTTGGAACCTGATTATATTCGAATGGTTTAAAAAAAATGACTAGTACATACTTGTACTTTATAATATAAATTGACCGATTCAAGTTCATAAATGCATTATTTAACTAAGTGGACAGTCTGATATAATCATACAGTGTATAGAATTTAACTAATTCAATTGGATAACTAAGTCAAAGCAAACAAAATAAGAAATGAGCATCCACAAATTATCAATAGGGACGTACAACTGTCTCTAGGCAACAAAAGGACTGCTATTAACAAAGACAAGTTTTATGTTAGGGCATCTCCAGTGGTACACTTACATACTGAATTTGCTTGAAAAAAATTCTCCAACCGTTCAATTCAGGCTGAAGATTCAGCTGAACGTTCAGGATCTAATTTAGGAGCCAGAACTGGGCTTGGACGCCAGGCTTCTGGCGTCCATAAAATGGGCGCCAAGCCCCCCAATTGAGCCTGGCATCAGGCTCCCATAAAATGGGAGCCTGGCATCAGGCGTCCATTTAATGGACGCCTGGCCACTGGGTGCTCGTTCAGGGCTAAACATTCAACGGGTTGAATATTCAGCCCTAAACCCACTAAAGATGTCCTTAAGTCCAATTAAATATATTCAGTGGCACATAGGGACATGTGACCAATTCCATAGTCTAAACAATAAGGGATGTTCAATTTCTAGAATATAGGAACGTACGAAGACAAAATCAAAGCAGCGAAAGAGGGCAACAAAGCTTAATCTAAGAATGAAAAGGTAAGAAAATGCAAGCTGGGGTACAGGCAACAAACAGAACCATAGCAAAAGCAGTACAAGACTTAGCAATATCGGATTGCGTGATAAATTTTTAAACAGGGTAGGGATGCATAAAATCAAAATAGCACTTGAAATCAATACAAAACATAGATAGATTATGTGAGAATTAACTCACGTCAACATTAAACGATTGCACCACTACCTACGTCACCCCACCTCCAGCGATGCAAGCTTTGACCCTTCGCTGACCTTATCAAACCCAAGCATCCCATCGCGTCGCCACCTCCTAGCTTCCATGGGAAGTTATGCTGAGCTCACCTAAGCATTAGGCTTGAACGAATTTTGCAAATTTTGAGGTTTGGATAATTGAAATTAGGGATTTGCACTTAATTTAGAAATGAAGAAGAGATGGAGTAGAGACTTATTTTCAGAAAATGGAATGAAGACAAGGGGAAATAAACGTATGAAGACTAAGTAATAAGATTTTCTTAAGGGATGGACTAACTTATTAAATTAACCTAACTCATTAAATCAACTTATTCAGATTGAATTTTCACAAACTAAATTAGTTATTAATTTATAAATTCCAATAATTGATTTAAATAATATTTCTACCAAAACGAAGTACACAACTTAAATCATTTATTGAATCTGGATTGAATTTCTTAATCAAATTACAAAAATTACAAATTTAAAATTATCACGCTAATTAATTGAAACTAATTAGATCATTAACAACAGGGTTGTTACAACGTCTCACTCAAAAGATGATTCACAAATTGATTATATAAAAATATTCAGGTTTGAAAAATATTTTATTATCGCCAAATACTAACTGATTTAAATTGAAATAAAATTACATAATAAAATAAACTTTCATATTATCTTATGAAAATTTACCATTTTTCTATGTTTAAATAGATGTATTACAAATATCAAATTTTTATTTCCAAATTCAATTATTTAA
This sequence comes from Allium cepa, assembly GCA_030765085.1. Taxonomy (NCBI): domain Eukaryota; kingdom Viridiplantae; phylum Streptophyta; class Magnoliopsida; order Asparagales; family Amaryllidaceae; genus Allium; species Allium cepa. The sequence goes on along the minus strand of CM060946.1, from coordinate 99,066,027 downwards.
AATTTCAAAAAATTCCAGTTAATTACGTAATTAAAATTATTAAAAATTCACGGGTCGTTACATAGACATACCCGAACGATCATATAGAATATGAGAAAATCGTTATGGGTTGAAATGATAAACCCAAGAGATTTTCATTGATTTGGAATTTGGGATTGCGGTTTGAAATAATATATACCCGTAAATTAAATTTTTTGTGGATTGAAATGATAAATATCCGTATCACTTGACCATAGGGTTCTGCAAAATGGTAGAGTCCTACGCTGGCATTGCCTTGAGTGCCATGTTTACATGTCCTATCGCGCCTTCTACGAGTTTATTTTGTACCATACCTATGGAGTGCTCTTTGGGTAAACCTCACGGAGGAGCTTACGGTACTGTATAGAATATGGGAATATATAAAATGTGCTAAGGGGTTATGGGTAACGCCTTATTTCTATTTTAATTCTTTACTGTAGACACAATTATTATTGTAGTATGTATGTAAATAGTTTAACGTATCCTTAGGAGATGGAAATCTCGAACGTCTTTCAAGTTACTGCACTCACGTTAGACACTGGATAGGAGATGTCAAACCCCGTAAACATCTTCGACGCCATTACACTAACTTACATAAGATCTTTTATTTTTGACTCAAATGTTTTGTCTTTTCATTATGCTCGGGTCATTCTGAGCTTTTCAGTGTATCGAAACCTGTTTTTCTGGAGAAAGAAGATGAAGATTTAGTACTATTACTGTTTATTATATCCATACCACTTCATCATGTTATTCCGCTACATTGTTATTTATTTTTGTTGTATGTAACTCTGATTTTGTATTGTAAAAGTTTAATTATATGTTATATATAAAACAGCTTCATGAACTGTTTATTTGATTATTATATTTTGTCATTCTGCTGTGAGATTCTGTGTTTGTTTTTTTCTTTCTCTGCTTTTTCTTATTTACCCCATAATAGTCTGCTCTTTTGAATGGTTTGAGTCTGACGTGTGTGGTTTATCATCGATTTAAACTGTCCAATAATGCAGGTCGTGACATTTAACACCGGAGTTTTAGTTTAGCGATAACCTTAGCTTGCGGGGTCTGACTCATTAGAAATAAGGTAGGAATACCCTAGAATGAGTCGTTGAGTGTATATAAAAGAGAGCATATTTGTTAGTGTTATAAAAGGTTTTTGTATTGTGTTAATTTATTCCGCTTAGTATTTATAAATTCTAGTAGGTACATAGGACACTATGGCATTGATTAGGATTCCTAAACACCAAATAGGGCATATCGACACAATATTTGTTTTGAAATATAGGTAAATGAATAATTTTACCTAGTATATATTTTTTATATAAACGGATAATTTTTATAAATGATATAGTTGGATGTGATATGTTGTTTGTTAGGTGGTGAAATTTTATAAACATTGATTATAAAATAGGATTTAAAAGTAAAGTAAATATAAATTGGAAATTTAGAATTTAAGTTCCGGGATTTCGAAAATTTCTTTTGAAAGATTTTGGAATGTAATATTAGTATTATTTGAAAGTATTTTCCGATATAAATAATTCAATGTGATTTGAAAGATAGTTTTAAAAGAAGAACTTTTAAAGGAAATAAATTAAGTACTCCCCTCTCTGTCACTGAAAAATAAATTCGGTGATGAGTGCACGCATCATCGACGTTCATTTTCAAGTTTCAAAGTGGGAATGCCACTATAATAGTTTTATTACACACTTGTTTTTATAACAAATCTTAATTTTAAATTTCTGAATAAGATTTGGATATATAAAAGGTATGTTATATATATATATATATTATTTTGAAATGATTTGAAAATGAAACCTTGTATTTAGTTCTTAGGTTTTTGTAAATTAGAAATTTCAATTACTATAATGGAATGAAATCTTCGCTATATTAATAATTGGAAACTTCTAAAAACAGAAATAAGAAATTTGATGTAAGTGATTTATGAAATATATAAGAACTTGGAAACTGCAAAATTTAAGAATAATGAATTTAGAAGATGTAATTATTAAACATTTTGTTAACTAAAGTGAATGGAATAACTGGTGTAACTTTCAACTGCATTATAAAACATATATATGTGTATATATAACTTACCAAACTATTAAAATTTGATATGTTAATAAAAATATGTAATAGAATATTATACAGGTAAAACTTAAGAAATGAGAGTTTTCAATAGAATTATTTCAATAAATAAGAATTTTGATGTTATAAAATGTTATAAACTTACGTTAAAAGTTTGAAGTGCTACTAATTAAATGTAATAGAAAAGTGAATACTATATAAAAAAATGAATGTGAAAGGGGAATATCTATTAATGGTGAATTAAATTGTAAAGAAACTTACCTAATAATGTATAACGATCCTGACTCGACCTTCGAAAATCGGCACCCATACTTCACTTGTACTCGAATGCCGCAGATTCAAACGTGAATCTGGCTCGCCGGAGCTTATAACACATTAAGTATAACAACACAGCGGAAGAAAATGAATAATATCATTTATGTACAACAGGTACAATGTCTGATACAATATGATACAATAATGATAACAAATACATATCAGAGATACAATACACATCAGAGGAATAATATCGTAAACTTTAACTCCAAAGAAGGAACTCCAATATCAGCATTCTCCATCTCCAAAGCACCAATCCAGGGATAGCTCGAACTCCCAATCAAGATGTATTAAGAAAATCCAGGCCAGTATGAATCCAAAGACTGAACTAGTTCTAGATAATCTACTAATCCTGACTATCTGAAAAACCCAACTCTAGACTGCCCATGTGGAAAATTGTGGGCACCCAGAGTTTAGGAAGGAAACAAAAAACTCCGGGTCAATCATGGGACTGGTATGAGCAAACGAAAATAGTTTTATCTTTAAAACAAACAACAAAAGATTTTAAAGTTGAAATTCGCAATGCCTTTTGGAAAATGAAACTACTATAAGGCCTCCCCGCACGCACACAATGCAAACGCAGAATTGGAGGAGATTTCTCCTTATGATAGTCAAAAATGCTTGATACGCGAAAACATTTTGATATTATTATTAGTGCATAGTGGAAAACATTTGCAAGTATAATATTAATCTTAGCCAGCATACGTACCATTATAGTATGCTTACTATAGCTACCATATTAGATGACAGGTTCTACAACTAAAACCGTACAAGGCGCGTATTAGTGATTAGATTTTCCAACAAATGGTCTGGCCAAGGAACTTCCCATTACCACATGGGTACGCCTCTGGAGGGATGCCCCGATAACTTACCTAGCTCTCTGCCAACACAAGGCCGGTTTCCTCCCTGCCCGGGAGTAACACCTAAAGATATGCCATTCCCGGTCATTTACGACCTTTATTCGAGAGCTCTCAACTACAAAGCAACAACCATACAGTAATAAAATTATAGTGCCCACATGAGTTAAGTATCTGGGCTCCATACGAAGATACCACCCTTTTCCAGAAGGAATGGACATACCCTAGGGGCACGACCCCTGCAACCATGCCGCATATTTCCTTTTTCGACCATTACCGGTTTGTGAGGTCCTGATGCAGTCTTGTCCACAAAGCTACGTTTTTTCACAAAAACATGCTTTGATCAACAAATGATCAGCAGCACTTCGTATGCCACATTACCAAATTGGGAATGTATCACTAGTAACCATCAACTGCATAACCATTGAGCTCGTACGTCTCAGAGGAGGGTGTTAAGCTAAGAGAATAAATCTCCGCCACTAAACAGAAATGTATTTGATAGAAACCGGCTTTACATCTCAAAGTGTAATGTCAGACACATATCCATACAAGTCTGTTCCAGGTTCGAATAGAACCGAAGGCACTTGCGAAGAAGCCCTTGCAAATTCGGATAATTCCTAATCACGTCCAGACTTCCCATCACATATGGAGATCTCTATACTGGGGACCAGTCGACGTAGAGACATTCGACGAGTTATACTTTCGTTTTCGAAAATGTTCAGTCTTCACCACCGGTCTTTAAATGCAATCCATAACGTCGCATCATTATTCGGAATGAGTTATATGACACAAGGTCCTCTCCCGGCTAAACCGAATAATGAGCACAATATTTAAAAACATATGGATATTGGGATTTCAGTTAAGTCACAACTTTAAAACCTAAAACTTTCCTTTCAAATGGTTTAAACAGATTACCATTTCCAAATCTTTAAACAAAAAGATTTACTTCACAAAGTTCACCCGTTTTTCACAAAGAGTCATTCATAGCCTTTCAAAACAATTCCATTTCAAACTGGATTAACTCTTCCAATCAAAGATTCAATTCATAGCTTTCAAAACCATTTCCAAAGATTCAATCATAACTTTCAAAACAATTACCATTTCAAATCATTTATATGTAAAAGATACACCATTATAAATCCTCTTCAATTTCAAAACAAGGTCCGACCATCTTTCACAAAGATTAATTCACAGCTTTCAAAACTATTTTAATTCAAACTTGAAATCTTTCCAATACAAATTTGAAATCCTTTCTTTATATGAAAGCTATTATTATTTGAAAAAAAATAGTTTTCATTTTGAAAAAATCTGATTACATTTACACGACTTAAAGCCCTTAAATCTTGGGTTAAATTTAAATTTCCAAAGACAATACTTTTAAAATGGTTTAAAACTCATATAAACATATTTATAACTTATATAACCTTATTAAACCATAATTTCTAATTATAGAATTCAGTTTCAAATATTGAATTTGAATTCAAATAAAATTATTTAAATTCCAAATTTTATCAAGTTATTCAAAATAACTTCTATCTTCAAAAACTCCTTTTCAAAAACTTTCCATATTCAACCCAAATCCATTTCCAAAACCATATGGATTCAAAATTCAATTTTTAAAACCATTTCAAAAATCTGTGACTTAACCAATTTCCTCGTGCAATCCATATTTGTGTGTGTATAGTGTAGTCCAGGGGTTTTACACAATAGTGCAACATCATCAATCATCATAATCCAAAACACAGCAATATCGATAAGCGGTATAATCCTATAACGCTTATCTTTATTCATAGGTTCACAGATATAAATTCATCACAGATAAATAAATTACATTTATCACAGATCAATAAATTACATTCACAGTTCACAACTCAAATCAGCATAATTCATATCAAAAAGTATCACACATCAAGGATATCAAACAATTCATCATCCAATAGAGTCCAAACATCCATAAGTAAGATAAATTAAGTCATCTGATTAATTTAAATCAGATTAATTACTTATGAATAAACTACTAACCATGGTTAATTAATATTAATTAATTACAAACCATTATGATTAATTATTCTTTAATCATTTATTAGTTAACCATTAATAATAAATCAATTAACCTTAAATTATTAATTAATTATCCTTAATTAATAAATCAATTAACCTTTAATTAGAAAATTAATCAACCCTTAATCATTAAATAATTAACCTTTAATTATTTAATTATTCTTAATTAATCACATTAATTAATTAACCTTTAATTAATACCCATTTAATTAATTATCCTTAATTAATTACAATAATTAATTAACCTTTAATTGATAATCATCCCTTAATCACCTTCATTAATTAATTAACCTTAAATTAACGAATTATTCTCCAATTAATTACCTTACTTGATTTATCACATTAATTAATTACCTTTAATTAATTATAATAAGTGATTATTCTTAATCACTTAATCATCTTTAACCACTAATTAATAACTTACAATTAAGTGATTATTTTTAAGTAATTAATCACCTTTAATTACTTCTCACAAATAAATCAACCTCTAATAAATTAACAACATTAACAAATTAACTATAAATTATATTAATCAATTAATCTCATTAATTAATTATTCTTAAAAGTAATTACTCAAAGTAATAACCTTACTTTAATTACACCAAGTAGTTATTCTTACTTAATCACTCTATTACATCCTTTAAAACTTGTTTGAAAGCTTGTTCACATTTATATTTTTGAAAATTTATTAAATAATTGTTTTGAAACTTTAAGTATCTTAAAGATAATCTATATACATATTTAAGAATTTATTAAAACTTGCATATTAAACCTTGTTCATCTTCAAATGCTTATTAAACTTGATTTAACATTTACTTTGTATTAAAAAACTTATTCATACTTTGAAATTTAATTATGCTTTTTATCTAAAAATCTGGTTACTTAAACACAACCCAAAAACTCGAGCCAAATGATCACAAGCTCGAGCACTTTCCCGAGCCAACCTCGTGATGCTCGTGTTCCACCTTTCTTCGAGTAATTCACGAAACCCACCCGAGATCAACCCGAGTATCATACTGCTTCTTCTTCCTTCAACAACCACTGATACACAGTCAAATGCTCGTGCACGATGCACACAAATATGGCCATCTCCGATCGGTCTTGCCACCACCTACACATCGACAATGACCACCTCAACCTAACCGACCACCTAACTCCGCCTATCTCAACCGAAATCAAAATCGAGCAATGCAATCGAAACTGGAACTGAACCCCATGACCAAATTTGCCTCGCATGATCACCACAGGCCACCAGCAATCACACCACTCCGACCAAACATTCGCCAGAGCCTCTAGCATCCTTTCCTCTTGTACCAGCCTCGTCCAATTCGCCATTGATGGCGGAAATGCTTCGGAAAAAAACTCAACAACCCAATAAGCCTTAAACCCTAAATTGACGAAAACCCACCACCACAGTAGTTTAAAAATTCATCTAATATTTTTCCTTGGTTCATCTATCTCTAATCTATCTTTGATACAAAGCGCCAACTCAGAATCGTTGGCAATCACCAGAGATTGACGAAAATGTCAATCTCGTTCAACTCGCAATCTCTCAAAAATATAAGTCTTAGAAATTGTGATTTTAACATCAAAAATCCCCATTCTTCAATACGAGTCAATCTATATATATGGAACCTAGCTATTTGATTTTTTTGATTTTAAATGACTTTTACTGTAATTCCCTTTTTTTGAAAAATCTACTCAAAATTTCACTGGAAACTATTTTTAGAACTAATATCTTGCCAATTCAAACATATTTTGTTTGTAAATTATAATCTATAGGTGACTAGAGGAAGAGGAATTGGTTTTTGAACTTGTTTTACATCTGAGAAACAAGAACAGAGGAGAATACAAACATGAATCCACATAATATATGAATTGATATCCATGCAAGCACATTTACCATTACACAAACAAATTTTCACAACATAAATTCACAGACTTATCACATGCACCAAACCAAACAGATTAAGTTTGATAGGAAGAGGTGTTTACTCACTTGGTTTGAAGACAGTGGACCAAACTTCTTATTTTGGTTCCAGGCTTGAAATGCTTTGTAAAACTGTTGCTTGATGTTGAAAAAAAACTTTGAGTTGCTTAATTGAATCAAGTTGTTTTTGAGTTGAACTTGTTTTCGATCTACTGGGTTTTAGTCTTCCAGGTCTGGATTTGAAGAAGACAGTTGTTTGAATTTGATTTTTTAGGTTTTGATAATCTTGTCTTTCTATTTTGATTTATTGATCTGAAGCTTTGTTTTAATGAGTTTGAACTTTGATCCTGAAAAATTTGAACTAAAGCTTTTAATTTATTTCCAGGTTCGTGAAACTGCTGATGTGTTGATTTTCAGGTTTTTCAAATGAGAGAAAAATGAAGCCTGGGTTTCTTTTCTTTTTCCAGATTTGTAGATGCAAGAAAGAAAACTGAGAATAGAGTATAGGTGTATACACACATAGCTTGAATTCTCTTATTATTTTTTAAAAATGAAAATAAATAACTTTGACACTTGTCTTCATGCAAGCTAATTTGATTACAAATGTTTTAAATGCATTTTAAATAGTTTACACTTGTTAAAAAATATAAAAATTATGTTTAGATCCTTAACTTAAATTAATTTTATAGACTTATGTTTAAATCCCTCTTAGCTTTATATTTACAAAACATTTCTTTTTATATTAACATATGTTACAAAATTTTATATATATTTATCTTATGTTTATGATTTATGTTTAACTCCATTATATTATTAATTAGCGAATCATATTTTTATGTTACATATATACTCAAACTATTTATTACAAGTGAATCTTTTTAAAAGAAAGTATGTATACTTATTTTGTTTCCAATATTTATATTAATTACCAAATCAACTAGGCTTAAAAAATCAGGAATGTTACAGATCCCTCTCCCCTTAAGAAAATTTCGTCCTCAAAATTTGAAAGTAGGGAGACAACAAAAGAATATAGAAAGATAAAGAGATGAATCACCAGATCAAGCTGAATATCTATTCTGCACTTGGCTTACCAAATCAGAATATCAACAAATATGAGAATAAACTCATTCCTTATTTCACAAGATATTCAGGTCATCCGTTCTACGAGATATGCAGGGTCATTGGTTAGTTCGAAGGGATAACTAACCACTCGTAGAATATATCTGGATCCCAAAGAATAGAAAATGGATACTCAATCCCAAAGTCTACACTATCTTGTCCCTCTTTGGACTTTGATATTAACAAGAAATCACAATAGAATTTCAAATTTGGTTTAAATCGAAATCGTTTTATCGGTACAAATTAATTTTAACTCTATATTTAATTAGCCAATTTATTCCAATAAAATTTCTATTTTGTTAAAGTTAAAAACGAAAAGCTGATAGAAATTTGATGAAGAGAATACGAGATAGGAACTAGAATCTTTTCTACAACGATTCGCAAGGCCATCACCACACCGAAGCTTCTCCCTGCAGCTGCCATGAAGATATCAAAGAATTGGAAATGGATGATTAACAAAAGAGATTGATAGAGAAAGTTATTTCCTTGTTGTTGCAGGGTATTGACCATTTGTACTAGTACTCCCCTACCTCGTCCTCTTCTTGCACTCATACTTACTATCAGTGGATATCAAGAGAATTTACTGAGGCATACAGACGGGTATCTTAGGGATATACTCATTCTAGTGTATATTTTACCCTATCTCTAATGAGTTGCCTAATGTGTTATACTCCAAAGCTAAAATTTCAACCTTCAGCTCTGATACCAATTATAACGATCCGAACTCGACCTTCGAAAATCGACACCCGTACTTCACTTGTACTCGAATGCCGCAGATTCAAACGTTGAATCTGACTCGCCGGAGCTTATAACACATTAAGTATAACAACGCAGCGGAAGAAAATGAACAATATCATTTATATACAACAGATACAATGTCTGATAAAATATGATACAATAATGATAAAAAATACTTACCAAAGATACAAGACACATCAGCGGAATAATATTGTAAACTTTAACTCCAAAGAAGGAACTCCAATATCAGCTTTCTCCATCTCCAAAGCACCAATCCAGAGATAGCTCGAACTCCCAATCAAGATGTATTAAGCAAATCCAGGTCAGTCTGAATCCAAAGACTGAACTAGCTCCAGATAATTTACTAATCCTGACTATCTGAAAAACCCAACTTTAGACTGCCCGTGTGGAAAATTGTGGGCACCCAGAGTTTAGGAATGGAACAATAAACTTCGGGTCAGTCATGGGACTGTACGAGCAAACGAAAACAGTTTTATCTTTAAAACAAGCAAGAAAAGATTTTAAAGTTGAAATTCGCAAGGCCTTTTGGAAAATGAAACAACCATGAGGCCTCCCCACACACAATGCAAACACATAATTGGAGGAGATTTCTCCTTATGATAGTCAAAAATGCTTGATACGCGAAAACATTTTGATATTATTATTAGTGCATAGTGGAAAACATTTGCAAGTATAATATTAATCTTAGCCAGCATACGTACCACTGTAGTATGCCAACTATAGCTACTATATTAGATGGCATGTTCTACAACTAAAACCATACAAGGCACGTATTGGTGATTGGATTTTCCAACAAATGGTCAGGCCAAGGAACTTCCCATTGCCACATGGGTACGACTCTGGAGGGACGCCCTGAGAACTTACCCAGCTTTCTGCCAACACAAGACCGGTTTCCTCCCTGCCCGAGAGTAACACCTAAAGATATGCCATTCCCGGTCATTTGCGACTTTTATTCGAGTGCTCTCAACCACAAAGCAACAATCACATAGTAATAAATTTACAGTGTCCACATGAGTTAAGTATCTGGGCTCCATACCATGATACCACCCTTTTCCAGAAGGAATGGACATACCCTAGGGGCGCGACACATGCAACCTTGCCACATCTTTCCTGTTTCGACCATTACTGGTTTGTGAGGTCCTGATGCAGTCTCGTCCACAAAGCTATTCTTTTTCACAAAGCCATGCTTCGATCAAAAAATGATCAGCAGCTCTTCGTATGCCACATTACCAAATTGGGAATGTATCACTTGTAACCATCAACTACATAACCTCTGAGCTCGTATATCTCAGAGAAGGGTGTTAAGCTAAGAGAATAAATCTCCGCCACCAAACAAAAATGTATTTGATAGAAACCAGCTTTACATCTCAAAGTGTAATGTCAGACACACATCCGTACAAGTCTGTTTCGGGTTCGAACAGAACCGAAGGCACTTCCGAAGAAGCCCTTGCAAATTCGAATAATTCCTAATCACGTCCGGACTTTCCATTACATATGGAGATCTCTATACCGGGGAATAGTAGGTGCAGAGACATTCGACGAGTTATCCTTTCGTTTTCGAAAATGTTCAGTCTTCACCACCGGTCTTTAAATGCAATCCATAATGTCGTATCATTATTCGGAATGGTTTATATGACACAAGGTCCTCTCCCGGCTCAACCGAATAATGAGCGCAATATTTAAAAACATATTGATATTGGAATTTCAGTTAAGTCACAACTTTAAAACCCAAAACTTTCCTTTCAAATGGTTTAAACAAATTACCATTTCCAAATCTTTAAATAAAAAGATTTACATCACAAAATTTACCCATTTTTCACAAAGATTCATTCATAGTCTTTCAAAACAATTCCATTTCAAATTGGATTAACTCTTCCAATCAAAGATTCAATTCATAGCTTTCAAAACCATTTCCAAAGATTCATTCATAACTTTCAAAGCAATTCCCATTTCAAATCTTTTATATACACCATTGTAAATCCTCTTCAATTTCAATACAAGGTCCGACCATCTTTCACAAAGATTGATTCACAGCTTTCAAAACTATTTCAATTCAAACTTGAAATCTTTCCAATACAAATTTGAAATCCTTTCTTTATATGAAAGCTATTATTATTTGAAAACAAATAGTTTTCGTTTTGGAAAAATCCAATTACATTTACACCACTTAAAGCCCTTAAATCTTAGGTTAAATTTAAATTTCCAAAAACAATACTTATAAAATGTTTAAAACTCATATAATCATATTTATAACTTATATAACCTTTTTAAACCATAATTTCTAATTATAGAATTCAATTTCAAATATTGAATTTGAATTCAAATCAAATTATTTAAATTCTAAATTTTATCAAGTTATTCAAAATAACTTCTATCTTCAAAAACTCCTTTTCAAAAACTTTCCATATTCAACCCAAATCCATTTCCAAAACTATTTGGATTCAAAATTCAGTTTTTAAAACCATTTCAAAAATCTGTGACTTAACCAATTTCCTTGTGCAATCCATATTTATGTGTGTATAGTGTAGTCCAGGGGTTTTACACAATAGTGCAACATCATCAATCATCATTATCCAAAACACAGCAATCGATAAGCGGTATAATCCTATAACACTTATCTTTATTCACAGATTCACAGATATAAATTCATCACAGATAAATAAATTACATTTATCACAAATAAATAAATTACATTCACAGTTCACAACTCAAATCAACATAATTCATATCATAAATTATCACACATTAAGGATATCAAACAATTCATCATCCAATAGAATCCAAACATCCATATGTAAGATAAATTAAGTCATCTGATTAATTTAAATCATATTAATTACTTATAAATAAACTACTAACCCTGGTTAATTAACATAAATTATTTACAAACCATTTTGATTAATTATTCTTTAATCATTTATTAGTTAACCATTAATAATAAATTAATTAACCTTAAATTATTAATTAATCATCCTTAATTAATAAATCAATTAACCTTTAATTAGCAAATTAATTAACCCTTAATCATTAAATAATTAACCTTTTATTATTTAATTATTCTTAATTAATCACATTAATTATTTATCCTTTTATTAATAATCATTTAATTAATTATCCTTAATTAATTACAATAATTAATTAACCTTTAATTAATAATCATCCCTTAATCACCTTCATTAATTAATTAACCTTTAGTTCACTAATTATTCTCCAATTAATTACCTTACTTAATTTATCACATTAATTAATTACCTTTAATTAATTATAATAAGTGATTATTCTTAATCACTTAATCATCTTTAACCACTAATTAATTACTTACAATTAAGTGATTATTTTTAAGTAATTAATCACCTTTAATTACTTCTCATAAATAAATCAACCTTTAATAAATTAACATTAACATATGAACTATAAATTATATTAATTAATTAATCTCGTTAATTCATTATCCTTAAAAGTAATTACTCAAAGTATTAACCTTACTTTAATTACACCAAGTAGTTATTCTTACTTAATCACACAATTACATCCTTTAAAACTTGTTTGAAAGCTTGTTGACATTTATATTTTTGAAAATTTATTAAATAATTGTTTTGAAACTTTAAGTATCTTAAAGATAATCTATATACATATCTAAGAATTTATTAAAACTTGCATTTTAAACCTTGTTCATCTTCAAATTCTTATTAAACTTAATTTAACATTTACTTTGTATGAAGAAACTTATTAATACTTTGAAATTTAATTATACTTTTTATCTAAAAATTTGGTTAATTAAGCACAACCCAAAAACTCGAGCCAAATGATCACAAGCTCGAACACTTTCCTGAGCCAACCTCATGACGCTCGTGTTCCACCTTTCTTCGAGTAATTCATGAAACCCACCCGAGATCAACCCGAGTATCCTACTGCTTCTTCTTCCTTCAAAAACCACTGATACATAGTCAAATGCTCGTGCACGATGCACACAAATCTGGCCATCTCCGATCGATCTTGCCACCACCTACACGTCAACAATGACCACCTCAATCTAACCGACCACCTAGCTCCTCCTATCTCAACCGGAATTAAAATCGAGCAATGCAATCGAAACTAGAACCGAACCCCATGACCAAATTTGCCTCGCACGATCACCTCAGGGCACCAGCAGTCATGCCACTCCGACCAAACATTCGCCAGAGCCTCTAGCATCCTTTCCCCCTGTACCGGCCTCGTCCGATTCGCCATTGATGGCAGAAATGCTTCGGAAAAAAACTCGACAACCCAGTAAGCCTTAAACCCTAAATTGACGAAACCCCGCCGCCACAGTATTTTAAAAATTCATCTAATATTTTTCCTAGGTTCATCTATCTCCAAGCTATCTTTGATATAAAGCGCCACCTCAGAATCGTCGGCAATTACCAGAGATTGACGAAATTGTCAATCTCGTTCAACTCGCAATCTCTTAAAATTTTCAATCTTAAAAATTGTGATTTTAACATCAAAAATCCCCATTCTTCAATACGAGTCAATCTATATAATTTAAATATGGAACCTAGCTATTTGATTTTTTTTGATTTTAAATGAATTTTACTATAATTCCCTTTTTTAGAAAAATCTACTCAAAATTTTCGCTGGAAACTATTTTTAGAACAAATATCTTGCCAATTCAAACGTATTTTGTTTGTAAATTATAATCTATAGGTGATTAGAGGAAGAGGAATTGGTTTTTGAACTTGTTTTACATCTGATAAACAAGAACAGAGGAGGCTACAGACATGCACCCACATAATATATGATCTGATATCCATGCAAGCATATTTACCATTACACAAACAAATTTTCACAACATAAATTCACAGACTTATCACATGCATCAAATCAAACAGATTAATTTTGATAGAAAGAGGTGTTTACTCACTTGGTTTGAAGACAGTGGACCAGACTTCTTATTTTGGTTCCAGGCTTGAAATGCTTTGTAAAACTGTTGCTTGATGTTGAAAAAAAAACTTTGAGTTGCTTAATTGAATCAAGTTGTTTTTGAGGTGAACTTGTTTTCGATCTACTGGCTTTTAATCTTCCAGGTCTGGATTTGAAGAAGACTGTTGTTTGAAATTGATTTTCCAGGTTTTGATAATCTTGTCTTTCTGTTTTAATTTATTGATTAGAAGCTTTGTTTTGATGAGTTTGAACTTTGATCCTGAAAAATTTGAATTAAAGCTTTTAATTTATTTCTAGATTTGTGAAACTGTTGATGTTTTGATTTTTCAGGTTTTTCAAATGAAAGAAAAATGAAGCCTGGGTTTGTTTTCTTTTTCCAGATTTGTAGATGTAAGAAAGAAAACTGAGAAGAGAGTATATGTGTATACATACATAGCTTGTATTCTCTTATTATTTTTTAAAAATGAAAATAAATAACTTTGACACTTGTCTTCATGCAACCTAATTTGATTACAAATGTTTTAAATGCATTTTAAATAGTTTACACTAGTTAAAAATTATAAAAATAATGTTTAGATCCTTAATTTAAATTAATTTTATAGACTTATGTTTAAATCCCTCTTAGCTTTATATTTACAAAACATTTCTTTTTATATTAACATATGTTACAAACTTTTATACATATTTATCTTACGTTTATGATTTATGTTTAACTCCTTTATATTATTAATTAGCGAATCATATTTTTATGTTACATATATACTCAAACTATTTATTACAAGTGAATCTTTTTAAAAGAAAGTATGTATACTTATTTTTTTTTCCAATATTTATATTAATTACCAAATCAACTAGGCTTAAAAAATCAGGAATGTTACATAATGGATAATCCAATAATTGAAATGGAAATAACTTGTGTAAGCAATGAATGTAAAATAATGAAAAGAGAAAATGATATTGTATAAATAAATGGGAAATGAATTTTGTAAGTAATAAATGTAAATTAATGAAAATAAGCATTGTATGCATGAAGAAAAAAATGAACAGTAAATGAAGTAAATGGAAATTAATAAGAGTAAACTTAAGTTATGTGTTAAATTCTTTTTTGTTTGGTTTATGGGATGTTGGGGAGGTGATACTTCAAATTGTTTAAGATATATAAATAATCTAGTAAGTTTTATCTAAGACTATTGAGTGTATGGTATAGTTAGTAGTTTATTTATCATTTTATACGATTAAAGGTTTGTAAACTCGAACAAACCATTTGTTGGTTGCTCTGGATGTATAATTGATTTCTTTAAATGCATGTGATGATTGTATGATTTGTTTGTAAGTAATTGTTGTTATGTTGTGTTGATTAGTTGTTATTGATTGAAAGAACATAAATATTTCTCTTTGCATAATTCTAGCTCTTTTAGATTACATAAGTGAAATAAAGGTTTATGGAAGCAATTGCTGCCGTTTTTGATTTCATAAATAAGTGTTGTTTGCCTGACAAATAGGTACATTCTCGGATTACGGTTTTCTATTGATACTATATTGTTTTTCCATGATTTGGGATATATTATTTTGAAATATGTGGTATATATTATTATTATTGATATTATTATTTCTTCCAGACCTCTCCGTACAAAGGAGACTCTGCCGAAATTTTCTGTGAACTTTGGATTTAGAAACTTTTTGTGAAAGTAAGGATGTTTTCCAACTATTATTGAACTTGAATATAAAAGGATTTAGTTGTTTATGAATTGATATATTTTATTTAAATTATTTAATTATGTAAATTAATTGTTTAGAAATTTAATATTTTGAATATGATATGTTGTTTACTTAATTCCTCCTTTTCCTTCTTTTCCTTTTCGAGGACGAAAAGTTTTGAGTGGGGGAGAGTGTAACGACCCATAATTTTGGATACTTAAAATATTGAATTCAATAAGATTTTGTAATTTAATATTGGAAGAAATTAAATGTTATAATTAATTGGTAAAATAATATGTAATTCATTGTAATTGGGAAAAATCAGGGTGGTGTAAGTTGTTATAACATTTATTTGAAGATAATAAGCTTATAAGTGTGATTAAAGTAAGAAAAAGTGACAATTGTTATATGTTACCTATTTAATCAATCTGTTGAATTTGATTTGGAATAAATTGCAACTAAATGTAATTTAATATTACGTTAACGTAAATTATGATAAAATTGGAGAATGTTAATGTAATAAGATATAAACTAATGCTAACCATGCCCATAGGATAATGATTGATTATAATAATAAACGTTAGTATAAGAATGGAATAATTTAATAAATAAATGTTGGAATATGGAATAAACAGTAAATAGTTGTGGTATAATGAGAATTCGTTTGAAATCTAATATTAAATATAAACTACAATAATAGTTGTTGGAATCCTTTAATTGAAAAGAAAAGACAAGTGCACTGTAATTAATAAGTTCAACATAAGAACTTACATTCTAAATTAAATCAAGGTAAAGATTTTAATGAAACTTAAGCTTTGACTTGAAAAGAATAAATTGTTTGTTTTCTTCTAACCGGAATAGAAAATGTTTAATTTGAATAAACGATGGAGTGAATGTTTTAATTAAAGAATAACATAATTTGTTATTTGAAATGCATCTTGGAGAAGTTGATTTTCGATAAGATAAAAACATTTACTTTGTAAATAGTGTATAAATTTTGTTGTATATGAAATTTTATAAAACATGTTTGAATTTGTAAAAATGGAAAGAAAACAATGTTTATAATTAGAATTTGTTGAAATTGGTAATTAAATAAATTAGAATTAGATTAATTGAAATGTTTTAATTAAAAGGAAACATAATTGAAATTGTAATGAATGAGTTAATATACAAACTTGCATTTTGTGTCAATATGGAATGAACATTTTAATTAAGATAAATGCATGTTTTGAGATGTATAAAAATAAAACTTTCATTTTAAATAAGTATGATTTTGAGAAAAAAATTGAATTTTAGGATAATATATACATACACACACATTAATATCCAAATTTCTAAATATATCAGAGGTTTCATGGTTGTGTATATGTTGTGGAATCAACTAGAATTACTTTAGCTAATAATTGTACGTTAATTGCACATGTTCACATATATTTATTTTTCTATTTCATATATGGTTAAAGTTTGTAAATTTGTTGCATTAATGTGACCGTTACAGTAATTAAAAAAGTAAAGTAAATCATTTTATAATGCATAGATAGATATATATTCATTAATTAATAAAATTGGTTTGAGTAACATAATTAAATGAATGGATTAATTGATTGATTGTTAATTGATTGATTGCGCTAATGGAGTACGCACATATATTAACGCAAAATGAATGTTTTAATAAAGAAGTAAATGATAAATATATGTATATTTAGGTTTGTTGAAGTGAATTAACAAATGTAAGTTTCGGAATTTGGATCACAAGGTTTGTTTATAGTATATAAGTGGTCACTTCATTTACTTTACATTTATTATCACATCCACCTTCTTTTTCTTTCCATTTTTTAGTTCTCCATATAGGTTTCATTTGAGCATCCATTTCATTATTAGACTACTCATTCGTTTCTTATTTATTAATAATTGCCTCATTCTTTTCATTTATTTCTCATTTTTTTGTTTGCTCGTGCTTTACCCTAAGTTTTTTTCTTTTTCTTTTTCCATTTTTAATGTGAACATCCAAATTAATTTTTCATGCCATCTAATTAGTATTTACTATTTTCCGTTTTGGAAGTTTATTTTTTTCATGTGTTATTAGTTCTTTTTATTTCCTTTCATTAGCAACTCTTTCTTCTGAAGCTTCATATTAAAGAATGGAAGATTTATTTTTATCTTTATTCATATATTTATTCTTTTACTTTACCTCTTTCAATACTACCATTTTAAGGCTATTCATATTCTTACTTTATTTCAATTACTAGTTTGTTTACATATACTTTATTAGCTTTTCATTTATTTCCATCTTCATCCCTATAGCCTCGTTTCATTTTTCAAATCTCATCTTCTATAGCTTCATTCTTTCAAACAAACTTCCATCTCATTTTTTTCTCTTTCTTCATTTTCCTCCTCTTCATTTTTTTTCTTACTCAAATCTCCTTTTTTTCAAAGCTTCCCTTTTCTTATTATTATTCTTCAAATCCTCTCCTTCTTTTTCAAAGTTTTGTTTTCTTTTTCCATTCTTCATCTTCTTTAATTTTTCTTCCTCCTTTTCAAACATTCTTCTTTTTCCAAATACTTTTCTTCAAATCAAGATATATACAAACTTCTCCGTCTCTTTTAAAATTTTCTATAAAAAAAATAGAAGATTAAGATAGTAAGGAAAAAATTGAAAAGAGGAAGTAATAGCGGATCCAAATGCGACTAGAAATGGGAAATCCATAAGGTGAGTGTTTTAACCCACTCACAACTACTAAATTATCTTATGTTAATTAAATTGAATTTATGATGTAATTTTGAATTGATTGGTTGATGTTTGGTACATTTAAATTGACATTCTGGTTAATTTTAACTTTTATTGCATTTAATCATCATTTAATTTAGTATTTAATTTAATTTTCAATTTAATACCTATTAATGATAATCAATTATCTTTTGATGTTTATTGGTTGATTTGGGTGATGATTGCGATGTATGTTTAATTGTTGATATTGGATGATTTGGTGTTATATTTATATTGTTATAACACATCAAGTTCCCTTAGTTATTGTTAGACAATCTCTATAGGTTGAAATGATACATACCTAGGCAGTCACATAGAATAGGAGAAAATAGTTATGGGTTGAAATGATAAACCCTAGAGATTTTCATTGAATTGGAATTTGGAATTGCGGGTTGAAATAATATATACCCGTAAATTTAAATTTTTGCAGATTGAAATATAAATATCTGTATCACTTGACCATAAGGTAGAAAATTATATACAGACACTGGATTGGTTAAATTTAAAGATTTTAAAACCCTTAAATCTTGAATGGGATTAAATAATATTTTGAAGGAAACTGATTTATATAAATTAAATCACTTTGAAAATCCAAGTTTGAAGGTTGAACTTGGAAATTGGTTTAAATCGAAATTCTAAAGTATTTTAATCTATTTTAAATCTACTTAAAGTATTTTAACCCATTTTAATCTATTTAATCTATTTTAATCTATTTTAAACTATTTTAATCTATTTCAAATTATATTAATCTATTTAAAATATATTAATCCATTTTAATCTATTTTAAACTATATTAATCTGTTTTAATCTATTTTAAACTATCTAAACTATTTTTAAAACTATTTTAAATATGTAAACTATTTTCTTAATTTCAAGTTTTGTAAAGTGGAAGTTTTATATTTAAATCCTTGATTTTTAAGTAGAATACGATTAAATGATGTTATAACACAAGTAGGGATTTAAATGACATATTTGAGGAATATGAGGTTTTAAATAAGGATTTAATCTATTTTGGAAATATGAATTCGAACATGATATGATTTCAAACGTGATATAATTTCGAAAATAAATATGATTTTGAAAATGATATGGTTTTGAGAATATGATATTTTGATATATGAAATGGTTTTGGAAATTTAAAAGAACCATCTGGTGTGAAATAAGCATTTGGTTGTTAAGAGATCTGGATCAGATATTGTCATACTCTCTACCAATACCCAAAACCACTTTAACAACTGTGTACGTGGTGGAGATTCCAGGATGAAGTATGTTAGTTTAGTGTTTGCTTCTGTATGAGGTCAAAAACATGAGCTATACCTAGGCCAAGTAAGGTCGCTCCTCCGATCGGACAAGCTTCTTCGATACCATATTATGACTTTGCAATTGGTTTGGTGGCTACCCCTTGATTTGATTATGGGAGTGTGTTTCGAGGTGGGTGGTAGTAGGTGCTATGCATTACCACCGGCCTGGTTCGGCAAAACGGTAGATTCCTACCTTGGCATTGCCTTGAGTGCGGTGTTCACATGCTCTATCTCGCCTTCTACGAGTTTGTTTGAACCATAGCTATGGAGTGCTTACTAGGTAAACCTCATGGAGGAGTTTACATTACTGTATAGACTATGAGAATATATAAAATGTGCTAAGGGGGATATGGGTAATCCCTTAACGCTATTTTAATACTTTAGTTTACTGTAGACACTATTATAATATCGTATTGTACTATGTATGTAAATAGTTCAACGGACACTTAGAAAATGGAAATCTCAAACATCTCTTAAGTCATTACACTCATGTTAGACACTGGATAGGAGATGTCAAACCTCGTAAACATCTTCGATGTTGATTTATCTTACATAAGATCTTTTAGTTCTGACTCGAGTGTTTTTTCTTTTCATTACGCTCGGGTCAGTCAAAGCTTTTCAATGTATCGAAGACTACTTTTCTGAAGGGCGAAGATAAAGATTTAGCATTATTACTATTTATTGTATCCATACCACTACATCATATTATTCAGCTGCATTGTTATTTATTTCTATTGTATATAACTCTGGTTCTGTATTGTAAAAGTGTAATCAAATGTTATTTGTAAAACAGCTTCATGAACTGTTTATTTTATTATTATATTTTTTCATTCCACTGTGAGATTCCGTGTTTGTTTCTTTCTTTCTCTACTTTTTCTTATTTACCCCATAACAATCTACCCTTTTAAATGGTTTGGATTTGATGTGTGTGGTTTATCGTCGATTTAAACCATCTAAAAATGCAGGTTGTTACACCCCTGGTATAGTGTCATTGTTAATAACCTTCGGCATCGTCATGGAGCAGTATCCTTTAACCGCTGTTAAAGCATGGAGTTGCTTTAAAATGACATTAATAAATGAAGATGTCGATGAGTATGTAGCAATATAAAATGACATTAGTAGCTTCTATGGACATTGATGACATTCATCATAAACATTGCATATATAAGTATGCGATGTCCTTCAAGTGTGTTGTATAAAAGATGATGTGCGACAATAGGGATATATGGCACTATTGGCTTCTTTAAACATTAAAGGCATTCACTGTCAACATAACATGTGCAGCCTCTGTAGTCATTGATGAAGTTCACTATCAGCATTGTAGAATGGCGGCTTTAATCTTTGGTGACCTTAAAATTTGTTGAATATATCTAGATGAGGACTCCAAGGAGTGGCGATGTTGGAATTGAAGCAACATTATGGAAATGTGACATCATCGCGGTGTGGAATAGTGGCGACATCAACGACGACGTTATTAACTTCGAGAAGAATTAGAGAAGCATCGACCACAAACTTCTTTCGAAGAAATTGGTTCACGTCATCACTTATCAAATGGATGACGACATTGATTAGGTGTGGCATCAATGAGATGCAACGTTGGTTATGTTAACATTTATTGATGGCTTACTGTATTGATCGCATTTGACACCATTTCCTTGAAGAGATGCAGCACTGGTGAAATGCGATGTCAATTACTTATGGTATTAACTTGGTTAACGTTATTTACGTCTATTTATCGATGAAGCATGTCATTGAATTCCTTCGATTCTAATCCATCTTCATATTCCCAATGTGGATTACTGGTGCCATAAGCATATCACTTGTCACATTTTCTCTAGAGTAATGTTAGTAGTAACAAGGCTTTTGCAATAGCACCTAAACTATATATAATTTCATTGAACACTTTGTTGAAGCTATGAAATTAATTCACTCTTGTCCGAATAAATGGTATGTTTTGAGAATTAACTAAGTTAACTAATAATAAACATAAAAGAAATTTATAAAATATTAACCAAGATAATTAAGTTCATATAATAATAATTTAACTATAAGTTTTATAAAAATTAACTATGTTTATAATACTATATTAATAATAAAAAACTAATTAAATTATAAAAATTAATTTCATTAATTAATTTTTAAAGTATTAAATATGTTTATAATAATAACGTAGATAATAATGACAAATTAACTAAAATTATACAAATTAATTTCGTTGATTATGTTTTATAAAAATTAAACAAGTTTATAAAAATTAACTTAGTTGGTTAATAATAAAAATTTAACTAATGTTTATGAAAATTGACCATGTTTATAATAATACTACCACTAATAACAATAACAACAACGAAAATAGTAATAGAAATCAACTGGAAAGCTAAATAAGAATATGTAATGACCCAAAAAAATTTTGGATTTGGATAATGTAAATAAGAATTTGTAATTGTTAACGGGGTAAATAAGAAGATAATGTAAAAGAAGGAAAAACAAAACACAAAACCTCACAGCGGAATGACAAAATATGTAATGACCCAAAAAAATTTCACTTTGAAAATGGAATATTTAATTTATTTAAATATTCAAATGTAGAATTTTCAACTTAAACAATCATGTTTTATATGATAAATAAGAATGGTAAACTTGTTTTTGATATTAAATAAAGATTTTGGATTTCCATTGTAAAATTGACAGAAGTCGGATTCCGATAAAGTAGGATAAATATTTGAGAAATTTGTTTTAAAGGATGAATAATTCTTTTTAAAAATATATAATCCATATCAGATTCATTTGACAATAATAGTAATTTAATTTATAATGGTTCGTTAAATATATAATACCTGTTTTGTAAAAGTTGACAAATTTCGTCGCATACCGATAAATCGATGTCGTATTTTTACAAAATGATTTGGATATTGTTTTATATTATTTTATAATTCAAAAAAGCTTATTTTCATTATTTAAAAATAAGAAGAAATTTATTTGGAAATTTGGTTTACATGAATAAATAGTTTAACAAAAACGTCAAAATGTGACCAGAAAACGTTTTGTCGAAAACCAATGTTTTATTCAGAATAAGCTGCCTCAACGTTATCGCACCTTTTTTAACATATTTTAACATATATATTATACATTTTAATAAGTAAACAAGTTTAATTTTACTAAATAAGATTAGAAAATTCTGGAATACCATTATGGAAAAGTAAGCAAGGAATAAACAAAAGTAAGAAAAAGTGAACATCAAATCAAAGCCAACATAATCATGATATTCTTTAATTAATCTTTAAGTGACTGAGACATAAAGTAAGGATGTGAAAGATGATGTTAAGTGTTGAAAAAGTGGAGGTTTCTTTAGATTAATGTAAGGTTAGTTTGGTAATTTGGTAAGAGGTTATTTTGGTAAATTTATCACTTCTTTCTTTTTCTATAAATACCCACCTCCTTCTTCACTTTCATTCACACTTCTTCTTTTCCCAAGCTTCTTCACCTTCTTCCTCTCCTTTTTAATGGCTTCTAAGCCATAGGAAAAAATAAGAAAGAAATAATGTCAAAATATCTACAAAGTATTCAAAAGAAATCAATGTTCATTCTCTTCAAATCAAACTCATTTTTTCTCAATATTTTACCTCTTCTTCTCTCGGCCATAACTTCTCCAAAACGAACCAAAATGCAAATTTTATTTTCAAATAATGTATTTTTCCAGTGGCTACAACTTTCATGTTGATCATTTTGTCTCATTCTAAAAGTAACCATGTCAAAAATCCACTTCTTTCCAGTGCATTCTCTGGCCCAGATTTTAAGACGGAGAATAGCCCATTTTGTTTTGATCATAACTTGATCATATCTGACCCGAAATAAGAAATTATATTTTTCAAATCATATGAAATTCCAGTGGCTACAACCTTTTGGAAATAGTTTTAAAATGACTTAGAAATGTTTTATAAACATTTAGATATGTTCAAATAAATAAAGCAAGAAAATCAAGATTTCATCTTGTATATTTTAAATTATGTCCAAAACAATTCTTCTAAATACAACGCGGTATTGTAGTTCGGAATCCAGAAAATAATTTCTTTTAAAATGACATTTTTAAATGTTTCGAAAATATGAAATAAATTCTAAAAATCTTTAAATATGTTTTAAAAGAGATTTAGGTTGAAAACATAGATTTTTAAATGATATAAAAGTCGTTTTAAAGAATATAGCTTTTAAAACCCTATTTGCAACACTTTTCGTTGACTTGGACGAAGAGAAACTAATGTGGGGGATCCTTCACAGAAATGATCCCCTAGACCTTGATGCTGCGAGACTTCGATATTTCGACATTCTAGCATCTTCCAGCAAAGGGAAAAATATCACCGTGTCTTCAAAGTTTGATCCCAAGGGCCCATCTTCTTTTCAAGCAGTCATAGCATCATTTTCATTCGGCTTGAGATAGTATCTAAGCTACGATCCTGACAAACACGATTATCAATCTAAGGAGCTGACCCCTATTTTGGAAGAGAGCACTCCAGTAACAACTGAGATTCAGCCAGACGTAGGTATTCTGCTCTACTCTCCAATTTTCGAGAGGTTTCATTCTCCATTCCTAATAGTTATGGACTTATCTTCTTGTTTCCATAAATCTACAAGTCTTTCGGGTCCTAGCCAAACCCCAAAAAGTGATGCAATCGTGGAGCAACGATCGACATCAATTGAGATTTTGATGTCCAAGGATGCTCCAGGGCCCCATGCTCAAGTTATCGGTGCAATCGACGATGACAAAGCCGAAGATCCACTACCGCTGGATTAATCTGATGATGTTGTAATCATTGGCACCACTAAACACAACAATGAGCTTAGCTTAAAGGAGTGCATCAAGAGCATTGATTTGTTAATGAAACAATCCAAGACTGAACACATTGATTGGATATCGACGATCCAAATCTTGTCCCATTACAAATCGTCACACCTGGCTGGTCGATTTTATAAAAAAAACCTCCTACTTTCGAAATCTCTCCCACCAAAGACAGTGAAGGATCGAGGAAATGGACAAGCAGAAGTTTGGGTGGCACCACTCCTGCGAAATCTCAAAAGGAGCGAAGACAAAAGAAATAGCCGGCCGTTACTTTGTCTCTGTTTATAAATAGCTTGTATAGCTGTTTTCCCTTTTGTCGGCCGTGATTGTATGGGACCAACCCCCATTTTTCAAATAAACTCGTATCATAATTTTAAAGCTTATTATGCAAATAATTTTTTTTATTTTCTACTGGACTATCGTGTGAATTGTTACTTAAGTATTTGAGTTATTACTTTCCATTCAATGTACTTGTAATTTGTTGCTCATTGACTCAGATACTATCCTTAATTCTATCCCAAGGCCTCCATATGGTCATGGCGTTGAGTCAAACCAAACATAGGACTGCACTGTTTAATTCAGCGGTTTGAGTGATTATACTTGTGTCCCATATCTTAGGTTAGCGTAGTTAGATGGCGGATGGTTGAACTCCATCCTTTACATGTTTATACTCCTCCTATCAGTTTCAAGCAGGAGTTCATGGAATAGTGGATGATCAAACCACACTCATATATCCGTTTATACTCATATCCGCACTCTGAGGATAAGAGTTAGTCGGTGGGTGGTTGAGTCGTACTCGGCTTGTGTTTATACTATAGTCCGCGCTCTGGGGACTTTTATTTTGAAAAATTGTCGGGTCGTACTTCCTTTAATTGGTTGATTTTACCCCAATGTCCAGAGGTTTGACTTAGCAAGTGATTGGTTATATCATAGTCAATTTCGATTCATGATGTCCCATCGCTTGGTATGATTAATTTGGATATCGAATGGTCAAGTCTCATCCATCTTTCATAGAGCATTTCATCTATCAGGTTATGAACGTGGATCGCCAAATGAATGGCCGGACTATTCTTGTTTCGTTTAGTTCAATCATGAACTTATACATTCGGCTTGCTCCAAACTCTATGAACCTGCTCGAACATGTTAATACTAGTTAGTCCGGTATCGTTACTAATATGTACTGCTGCAGCAAGCACAGACATTAGGGAAATTCAAGACTTTATTTGCCAAATGGAAAGAAATGACATAAGTTTTATTATTACATATCTTTAAAAATCAAATGCTAAATCAAATCCTGAAATTAAATACAAATGAATGAAAAAGAAATAAACTAAGTGAAATGGCGTTGTAAATGCTCGCCATTCCATATCCTCGGGAGTGTGATGCCATCAATAGTCGCTAGCTTGAAATTTCCCTCTCTAAGCCTCTGTTCAATGACGTATGGTTCTTCTTGACTAGGATTCCTATGCGATAGGGTAGGAAAACCCATTTTAAGACGAGATCACTGATTTCAAAGACTCTAAGTCGGACTTTGGTATTGTAGTATTGGGCGACTTGATGTCGGTGCGCAGTTACTCTTAGATCAGCTTGTGCATGCTTCTCATCAACAAAGTCTAGAGATTCCAAGAGCGAGCTCAATAGGAATAACGGCTTCAGAACCGTAAGCAAGAGCGAATGTAATATGGCTAGTTGTGGACTTTTGGGTGGTCCTATAAGCACATGGTGTTGTCGGGAGTTCATCTACCCATTTTCCTTTGGCCTTCTCCAAATGATTCTTCAGAATGGACTTTATAGTTTTGTTCACAGCCTCAACTTGTCCATCAGCTTGAGGGTGAGCGATTGTTGCAAATCTCTTTTCAATATGATGCAGACGACATAAGTCTTCGAAGTCAACACCATCGAATTAAGTCTCATTATCTATTATAATAGTTCAAGAAAGACCAACACGACACATGATGTTTCGAACAATGAAGTTGATTACTTTCTTTATTGTGATTGTAGCTAACGGTTCCTCTTCGGCCCATTTGGTGAAGTAATCAACTGCGATGATGGATTACTTCACACCACCTTTAGAGATTGGTAGAGAACCGATAATAACTATACCCCACATGGAAATGACCATGGGATGACCATTTGTGTAACTTCTATTGGCGGAGCTCTTGGAACTTTTGCATATATTTGGCACTTATCGCATGCCTTACAGAATCAGCAACATCTCGATTAACGGTTGGCCAATAATACCCTTTATGGAGTGTTTTCTTTGCTAAAGTTTGCCCCCATTGTGATCGTTCAATTCTCCTCCATGAACTTCCTTTAGGACTCATTTTATTTCATCATGAGCGACCAGAGCAGGAGAATGAAGGAACCCTTTTTGTACATAACTCCTCCCTATATGATTTATCGTGAAGCTTAACAAAGGACCTGTCGCTTTTCATTCCTTTGTTCAGGAAGAACTCCCCGTAGCAAATAGTCTTTAGTCGAAGTCATCCACGACTCCTTCTCAGACTCCATCCATAGTACCCGGTCGATTTCCATCAGTTTTATGCTCGGAGCATTTAATACTTCGATTGTAACCAAGTCTATCTGCTGTGCATCCTCGGTGCTAGCAAACTTTGTCAATGAATCAACCTCTCTGTTTTGATCCCAAGGAATGTGCATAATGTCATAGTACTCATAATCAGTCAATAACTCTTAGACTTGGGTATGGTATGGAGCAAGCCGTTTTCCTATAGCTTGGTAATCTCCTTTAATTGGTATACTACCAATTTTGAGTCGTACAAGATTTCAAGAGAATTTATTCCCAGTTCCCTTTGTGAGTTTAAGTCCAGTATTCAGAGCCTCATACTTGGCTTCGTTGTTTGTTGAAGGAAGCCAAGCTTTAAAGCATAGCAAATTGACTAATCTTCGGGAGTTACAAGCATAATTCCAGCTCTAGAACAATGATCATTAGATTCCCCATCTGTATACAAATTTTGTCCTATTGTAGGCGTTTTAGTGCTCTCTAGTAAATTATCCTGCATAGTATAAAATGTGCCAGTCTCTTACTATATAGCCGTCTGAGCAAGATAAGTGATGTCAAATTGGCTAAGCTCAATATTCCTCTTGAGTAACTTTCCAGATGTCTTAGGTCATTGCAGTACCTGTCGTAATAGCCGATCGGTGTAAATAATGATACAGTGTGCCTAGAAGTAAAGGCGGGTCTTTCGTGATGCAACAAGAAAATAGTATGCCTGTTTCTCTATCTTTGGATAGTTCCTTTCAGCTCCTATCAATCACTTGCTAACACAATAGACCGGTCTTTGGCTTCGATTCTCTTTGCGGAACAATGTAGCATTAATGGCACATATTGACATAGCTAAGTGGATATATAAATCTTCATCATCCACCGGCTTTGACAAAATGGGAGGTCTCTCTAAGTGGTTCATCTAAGATTAGAATGCGTCTTTACAATCCTATGTCCATCCAAAATTCCTTTTTCCTCTCCTAATCAAGTCAAAGAAAGTAATGCATTTATCGGTAGCTTTGGAAATGAATTGGCTTAGGGCAGCGGCCTTTCCATTCTAGCTCTATACTTCTTTGATAGTCTTTGGCGCTTGGTTATTGCCAATAGTTTGGATCTTCTCGTGATTAATTTCAATTTTGCTGGCATTAATGATGAAACTCAAGAACTTTCCTAACGCAATACCGAAGGAACGTTCCAAAGGATTAATCTTCATTTTATAATGTCAGAGGATGTCGAATATTTCTGCCAAGTTTCTAATGTTGTCGCTAGACTGTCGTGACTTCACAAGCATATAACCACATATATCTCCATCTTTTTTCGATTTGATCTTTAAATATTTTGTTAACTAGGCTCTAGTAGGTCACTCCTGCATTGTGTAGTCTAAATGGCGTCACCACATAACATTATAATCCAAATCAGTAATGAAACTGCTGTTCTCTTGATCTAGATTGGCATCAAGATTTGGTTATATCCTAAGTACGCATCCATGAAAGATAGCAATTCATTTTCCACGGTCGAGTCTACCAACTAGTCAGTCCTTGGAAGGGGGAAGCTGTCTTTTGGGCTTGCCTTGTTCAAGTCTGTGTAATCAGTGCATGTTCGCCGTTTCCCATTTGCCTTTTTCACAAGTACATGATTAGATACCCACTTAGGGCAGAGGGGGTCACAGATAAATCCATTGTATTTGAGTCTATCCACCTCCTCTTTAAAAGCCGCAGATATCTCTGGATCTATACGACATCATTTTTGTTTCACGAGAACTTGCCTCGAGTCGGTATTCAATGCATGACTCGAATTGGTAGGAGAGATCCCACACATGTCATAGTGAATTCAAGCAAACACGTCGAGATTCGCTTGGAGAAATTTAGCAAGTTCTTTCAACATCGGGTGCTGAGCTATGATCCGATCTTTGGGACCCATGACGGGTCATCGTGGCTGACTATGATGTCAATCGCCAGCTTAGCCGGTACAGCATTGGTCTCTTTGGGCTACTTCTTGTCATCTTTCAGATCTATATCTCTATAAAGCCGACTGTGGCGCCCAAGCCAAGGCTCAAGCGCTAGTTGTCAAACTTCAGTGGTTTAGATGCGGACTAACTTGTCCACACCCTTACCTTTCTCCTTCCGTTAAGCATCCTTCAACTCAGCTACATAACAGGCATGTCTAGTTGCCCGATCACCATGATCAACTCCAACGCCATCATCTATCAGGAACTTCAAAGTTAAACACTATGGGGCAAGAGTTGCCCGAAACTCAGCTAGGGTCGGTTGGCGCAGAAAATTATTGTATGGAGAGTCAACATCCAAAAAACAAAAGGAATAATCTACACTATCCTACGGTCACCTTCTCTCAACTCTATAAGTTATTCAACGTAACCAACATCTTCAGTTACAACACCGTTTGTTATCCCGCATTTTGGCAAGGCCGTGATACCAAAAGATTAATCGAAAACCAAAGACAGTTCATCCCGAAGATCGGTTATACACTGCTTCGCTATGGATATCGATGAATTTCATCAGAGTCCGGATCGGGCCACAATTGACCAGACATGACAAGCAAACCATAAAATCCATCATTCCAAATTTCAAGTTAATCCGAGTTCGTATGCTCAAGTTATGATCGATGCAAGTTGAAGGCAGTAACCCCATTTTCGTATCCATCATCGAGCCCCAGTTCAAATCCATCGCCTTCGTATCGATCAGAGCGGCAGCGCCTTCGTATCCATCAAGAAGCCCCAGGCCGCATCGATCCCATTCGAATCCATCAGTAAGTCACAGTTTGACTCGGTTCGGTCCGCATCCATCGCCCACTTAATATCGATCAGCTCCCCTAGTTCGTATCGATCTAGCTATCAGTATTCGTATCCATCCAGCCTAGCATAACTCGTATCCATAGTTGAGCTTCTGATCGAATCCATCGTCTTTGTATCGATCAGGGTTGCAATACCCTCGTATCCATCTGTCTCGAATCCATTAGCGCACAATCATTTGCAACCATCCAGTTCGAATCCATCAGGCGACTGCTTGTCGTATCCATCGGATGACCTTGCTTCGTACCCATTAGAGGCTCTTGTTCGAATCCATGTCTAATGACTCGTTTGTGTCCATCAAGTCAAGTGGACCTGGTATGATGCAACGACCATCGATGCAAACAAGGCAAGATCCATGGATGTGACACGGTCAAACCGGAGCAAAAGGTGGATCGATGCGAGGAGTGCATGCCACGTCGCTGCAGAATCACGTGCTTCATCAAGTCAAAGTAGATCGATTCGAAATCATGGTTTCGAACCAGACAGCTACCGAGGAATCCAACTTCGTATCGACCATAACTCAAAATCACTGATCCAAATGCTATGAAATTTCCATAGGAGATTACGTACAAGCCAAAGATTGCTTCCATCAAGTTTCAGCTCCATTGGACACAATCTTGATCGATACGAATTGATTTCGTATCGCTCAAGGATCGGTCGCGTGGGGCCCCTCATGTGCCAGAATGAGTCTCCCCAAGTTTGAGCGTGGTATCAGCCTCCTACGCCTATAAATAAAGCCCCAGAGCCTACAGAAGAGGGATCTTTTCAGCTTTGGAATGTCCAGAATCTGCCGTATTCAATTCTGCAATCCACTACCATCATTGTATTCGAACATCAGAGCTATTATCAACTGTAACATGCTGTAACTGATTGAAACCATCAAGTGAATCAATAAAATCATAAAATTTAGAGTGGATGTAGGCTAGATCGCCGAACCACTATATATTTTGTGTTGTTTACTGCGTTGCTTTGAATTTTCTGAGTAATCTTCATACTTGTTATTTATCTGAAATCTGTGATTGTGAATTATCAACTATCGGGTGTTTGTGACCAATTTTGGCGCAAACACCGTTAAAGCCATGAATGCTAGATTTAGACAATTACAAATTTTTGGCTTCCATCCTCATATGAACATAAGCTTTTTTGAAAACTATATTTACAGAACTTCCACGGTCAACTAATATCCTTCTCACTAAAGCGGGGCCGATCATGGCCGGAATGACCATTGGTTTGATTTTTGGAGCCTCCATTTTTTTTGCATCTCTGTTTCTAAACACGTTATCATCTACCATTATACGTTGCTGTTTTATCGAAGCTCCATCTTCCATATTTAAACATCATTCAAAATCCACAAACTTAATCATGCCAGGGTAGCGCTCCATCTCATGCAAACTTTTGTTAGCCTGATATGGTCCTTCGATTATTGTATTGATTACCAATCTTCCATCGGTCTGCGTAGGTTTCTTAGCCCTATGCAATGCTTGTCCTCGGTTGGGTTCGAATGTCATAAACTGCTGTAACTTCCTTTCTCGAATTAAATTTTAGATAATATCCTAGAAATGCCTGCATTCATTTGTGTTATGCCTATAACATTCGTGAAACCGACAATATTATCCGATTTGTTTCTATTTCTCTATTGATTCTTTTGGAGGCCGCTTCATGTACTGCATGGTATTGAAGGTAGACAAATAAATATTCTCCAGGAACGTATTCAGTGACGTGTAAGTATCGTATATAAGAATCCTAGGCTTCCCTCTTCCAGAATCCCTCTTTCGTTCTCCGCTTTCGTATATGCCTTTCTTTTGTTGATTTGGTTTGTTCTAGACATTCACTTGAACTTTTCCAAAGCTATCATCAGACCGCTTTACTGTAATATTACTCTATACTCCCTCCCTTCTTGGTCCCACAACATTCTTCTTCCTGGAGCATCTGGCTTCCTCCTTCCTTGAGCCGCCTTTGCGTAAAAGCACTCTAACATTATGAATGGCCTGCCAGCTAACCAATCGCCAAAATTAGACTTTGAATAAACCCCTCTTGTTACGACCATTAATATTGTATGGTCATTCGGATTACTGATTTTTGTAACAGCTATTTGGAATCTCTCTAAATAATCTTTCAACAATACTCCCGAAACCTGGATCATGTTGGATAGGGACATCACTTCTTTGAGGCGAGTTGCATGCATATGGAATTGCTCCACAAACCTTGTTGCCAAATCATCAAATTTAGAGATCAACCGTAAGGGTAACCTTGTAAACCACATTGTTGCTATTCCAGAGAAAGTTATGGGGAAAATATCTACATTTGGTTACATCATCTGCTCGTGTGGAATACATCAACCATTCATATCTAATGATGTGCAGCATGGGGTCGGTTTTTCCCTCGTAGGCGGTCATCGACGACATGTTTAACCTCCTTATGTACTCTATATATAGGAAATTATCAGTGAATGGGGTATGGCTTCTTGAGATTCCCTAGTCAACATTGGTCAAGCCTTGGCTCTCTCTCACTATATGTCTAACCATAGCCGATAGATCCGTCATTTGGATAGCTGGTGCCAAACAGTGGTCATGTTCCACCTCACGTGAATGGTCCAGTCGATGCCTACGGGCCGTTCCTCGCCTTCTTGATTCAACATCCTTTCGATGTGTATTTCGTAAATTCACTTCATCGTCATTCCAAAGAAGCATTTGGTCAACATTTAACCGAAATCCATTAACCAAATCTGCCGTAGCAACTCCAACTTAAATCCCAATATGCATAGATAAGTTCCCTCCTCTAGAGGAGGGATCAGTATTGATCCCTATGGAGGGATCGATATCTATCAGTTCTAGTAGACCAGGATGGTCTGCTTGTTGATGCCCTATAGTTTCTATATGATATCCGTCTATTCTTCAAAGCCTATTCCTGTGATACTCGTCCGATGAACACGAACTCTTCGGTGCCGAGTAAGGGGTAGGATCCCTCTAAGCTTTTTCTCGCTATTACTGACTAGGTTGGTTCATTAGGTTGATATTTATTTGAATCTGCTGATTTAATTGTCGACGAGTATCCACTAGCTTTCTTATTAGATTCTAAAATTTAGCTCTTGTAATAGAATTAGCTAGATTCTAGACTTCAACTGGATCAACATTCACATCCATTGGTTGACTACTCGGACCTCCTTGCTAGATGCTACCTTCCACGTTCTGAGAAGTAGATCTCAACATTGTTGGTAGTTTTGCTTAGATTTTTGCAAATCTGAATAGAACGAGAAAACTTCTTGAACATAAATGTGGATCCACTTCAGGGGATTTGTGCAATTCAGTAGCAACAAAGGGATCCTAATAAGCTGAAAATCAAGGCTCTCAATGAAAGCACCAAAATATTTGCACCAAAAATTGGTACAAACACCTAATATAAGTTTTGAAGAGAAATAAATGAAGAACATAAAATGAAAATAGAGGATAATAATAAATACATAGAAGTAAATTGAAAGAATAACACACACACACAATGATTTGTGGTGGTTCGACGTTGTTTGCCTACGTTTACTTTGAATAGGTTGCTTTATTAATCACTTTATAATCTGAGTACAATAGGGATTGAATGAAAATCCTTAGTTATAAAAGAATATAAAGCAACCAGCAACATCCAGGTACCAAAAAATGAACAATCCAGCTTGTATTTATAGCCGAAGATGGACAAATATCTCTCTGAAAACTCGGTAGAAGGA
This sequence comes from Allium cepa, assembly GCA_030765085.1. Classification (NCBI taxonomy): domain Eukaryota; kingdom Viridiplantae; phylum Streptophyta; class Magnoliopsida; order Asparagales; family Amaryllidaceae; genus Allium; species Allium cepa. The sequence goes on along the minus strand of CM060946.1, from coordinate 99,032,336 downwards.
CCTTTGAAACCATATGGGCCCACTAGAGGGATTGCATGGCCTAATTCTCAAAGAAGAGGGATCGGTACTGATCCCTTCTCTGGTTGGATTTTTGGGAGCGATCCCTATGATTGCTTGCTCATGCTAAAATACGCTTAGCCTCTAAATTTCATGATAATTGGATTAGTAAATCTTGAGATATTGCTTGATCTTTGTTCCATCATGGTTTGCCTTCTGACTACTGCCCATCCCTTCCAAGGGAAGTATACTAATCCCTCCAACTTCATCTCCTTGAGGTGCGTTCTGTAGTGTAGGTTCCTTGGGGTCCTTAAGACTAGCTTACAAAATTTCGTATGCATTGGACTTATGGATCTTGAGATATTAATTGTTTTCTATAGGAATTCTCTCACACCTTGAAACGTGCCGATCACTATTATTGGAGCTAATTTATGCCGATCCCACCTATGTATTGAACCTTATTTCATGGTTCGAAAATTTTGCCTTGCATATCTACCAAGTCCATTCAACCTTGACTCCATGTTATTATCTGTACTTGACTTTTGGACCTTACATCATTACTTTGGAGTCATCGGCCCTGATGGCAGTCAAATCTAACTTATGTAATTAGTTCGATATAACCGTGTTAAAAGGCCGGCTAATAAAAATTCCTTATTGGTTTTGATTATACCCTCTAATATGCCATTGAATGTAACCAATGTAACCATTTCGGCTATGTTATATATACATATACATACATACATACATATATATATGTACATATATATACATATATACATATATATACACATATATACATATATATATATATGTATGTACATATACATACATACATACATATATATATTCTTCACCCTAGACATTATCTAATATGTCACTTTATATACTTATCAAACGGTGGTTCTTTTGAAGGGATAACTATTACGACATTCCATGCGGTCTCAAAAAGTATTGTAATATGCTAGCTACATATTTCTTAAGTTTCTCATACTTGACTTATGTCTGATGCTTCGTTTTTGTTTTCCTTAAATTCCTCACATGCTCTTTAAAGTAGTATGAGAAAGGCAGGTTTTCGTTGATGTTCTTTGGTACTTAAAACGATGAGCTGCATGTTTCACGTACCATAGCATTCTTATTTCCGCTGCATTACCATATTTTACATATCAGCATTTGTAAGGACAGGAAGCTATAACTGTCCAGGTTGACGATAGTGTTTAGGTCTTGTACTTTGAAATGTCTATATCGGAGTAATCCTTTGTACCGGTCTTTTGATAATATATATATTATTGTTCCGATGTAAGATTCTGGTATTGTGTTCTCTTCTTTCTTGTCCTACTTCTTTTTCTTTTTATTTACCCTAATAATTCGTCTTTCGACCACTTAGATAATAGCATGTGGATACCATGAATGTATTAGCGTCGACATTTGGGGTTCAAAAAGGCGAATCATTAAATTTTTAGAGAAATCAATATTCGAATTTTAGCAAAAGATTTTGGAAAGTGGGAAAAGAAGTTTAGTTTATAACTCTCTTGGTTTTAAATGAAATAGTATATGGAATTTATGAAATCTTATACTTAACATTACACTTCGAGGTAGGGAAACTTCTACCTATCCTGAAAGATAAAAATGTTGCCGAGTCAAGATTCGAGAGTTAATAATACCCCAACTTAACCGGCCTTATTATTATCAACCAAATGGTAGTTTAAGTTTGAAATCAGAGGTTGTGTTCGGTATATAAAGTATTATTTCCATATATGAATTGGGTTACTTATGGAAATTAATTAATCCTATAATTAGCTCTAAAAGCCGATGAGTAGACTAATCCTCTATCTGTAAGATCTAGAATCGAAGTGCCTAGGCAAGGCTTTAATATGCAACCAGTGCTCTCACTTACCTAGCCTCGATTCTAAATGAGAGATAGAGTAAGTCGAGAATATTAGAAATGTGACTAGTGTAGGAGATTGGATTTCCATAATTAATTTTTATAATTTATGGTGGTAGAGAAAATATTCTTTTCATACTTAGCACCAAATTCCAAGGTATGGAAACTCGTCTCTAAATTGAGAATGAAGAATGTATGCCAAGTCAAGGATAGTTCTCTAACTTGTTCGACTTCAACCGAGGGATAGTCCCATTTTGAAATCCGAAAGTGGTGGTAAGAATATTTGGTCAAAATTCCATACGATCAATTTACTTACACCAAAAGAAAAGTAGTTTGGATTTATATTAATAATGTTTTAACAACAATTGTCTTGGCCCATTTAAATATGATTTTGGAAAAAGGGGAATGTTTTCTAAGTATTGGAAGAAAAATGTTTTTTGAATACAATTATGCCATTGAGATAAGTATATGGAAACATACTCTAAGTATCGAAAGTGCAGCGTTTTGTGAATATTCTTATGCCGGTGAGATACGTATACAGATATTTTTCCAAGCCTTGAAAGAGTATAAATGAATAGTGAACGAGAAATATACATATGTATATCATTTGTAAATGGTATTTTAATAGAAGTATTTACAAAGTGATTTTTAATTAATGAAAGGATTAATTAAAGAAGGCTTAGTGGTTGCTTATGTGATTGATTATGCTTATGTGAATTTAAACCTCTAGGTATCTTTTATTTATTTGATAGTTAAATAACCGACTATCTAATCTTGGACAGTTTTTAAAATTTATTGGTTATTGGTTAGGAGAGACGAGGATCGAAGAAGTTAACATAAGCATTCGAATTGTAGACATCTTGAAGATGATGGAAATCATAGCCTTAGAACCTAGTAATTACTAAAATCAGAGGATGCTGCAATGCTATATGGTTCGATACCATTAGGAGCATCATTCCTCAGATCTAGATCGATATTTATGAATTTTGGTATGCATGCGCATGAAAAAGGGGTGGGGTAGTGTAGCGACCCGACTTTCTATCACCAGAAAGACGCGTCACTAATTAAGAAAGAAAGGGATAGAAGAAATGATAAGAAAGAAGAAACTCAACAACATCAGACAACTCACAGCGGAACGAATGAAATATAATATATCACATAAAATATTACATAGTATCATATTATATCAGAGTCACACAACTTATACAACACATATTAGACAGTTCTAAACATCTGTCTAACCATACAACTCAAGTACACAAGATACAGACACACCACAAACACAGCAGAACCATAATATATCTACACGCGGAAGCCTCCTGCTCCATATCTCCTCTAGAATTTGTCAAGCTAACCTGAATCCCTCGACTACTCATACATAATATGAGTACCCAAGAGTTTAATAAAACAGAAAATAAACATTCGGGTCAGACAGGGGTCTGGTGTGAGTAAACGGGTTAAAATTGCTTAATTTTAGAAAAACCTTTGGAAAGAAAAGGTATCACATAAGACTTCCCACACATAAACATGGAAAAGTTTTTACCTTACGCTAACCAAACATTTGATAGGAAATCCAGTGATATTATAATAGTGTCTAGGGTTTTCAAGTAAATAAGAAATAGCCGAAATTGTTACATTATTAAATTCCAGCTACTAGCCACAAAAGTGGGTAATACAAACAAAACTGTAGGGTCTCGTAGGAAGAATGGGTTTCCATCAATGGCAGGGCAACCGGGGTACCGCCCGTCACAGTACGTGGCCTAGATCATAGTACCGAGGATTACTCCCAATCCTCTGTAACACAAAGCCGGGACCATTCCTTACTGAACAGTCTCGAGTAAGATCACCCCGTGGTTGGCGCGACCAACCACGCACTATTCCGAAATAAAATGGGACATCTAGACAGGAATGATCTCACCCTGAAATGGGTGCTACCCACCTAGCCTTGCTGCACCTCCCCTGTTTTAGCCATTCCCGGTTGATGAGGCTTGAGGCTGCGATTACCTTATAGAACATATCTATCTTAGAATACTCATCGTCCACCTGACGTTGTTCTGAAAGCATTCAATCCATACAAGTTCATTCCGGGTTCGAACGAAACCGAAGGCACTATCTCGTTGCACTCATTTTGGAATCACCCTCAGAGTCAACGACCATAGCCCTTGCACTCTGAATCACCATCTCGAACTTGTAAGTACTATCTCCGTCAAACTCATCACGGAATCACCCTCAGAGTTATACCGACGAATAGTTCTTACACTTCGAGTCTTCACTACGCTCCACTTGGATTCACGACCTAACGTTTAATTTGGATCAATGTGGTTTTGGGATATCCAAATATGGAAGCCCGATCCCGGTCTCACCGAATCCAAACGCCATTTTAATGTTCAAATTGTTTAAGGGTTTAAACAATTAAACTTATATTCAGGATGATATAAACAGATAGATGAATCACGTTATCACAATAGATAATTCATATCAACCATTCATCTCACAAAGCAGCAAAACATACATCAGAGATATCATACCCAAATCATCCAACATCATTCAACATCCAATATCAGTCAATCAATATTAATCACCCAAAATCAATCAATCATCCATAAATAGAATTGATTAACTCTTAATCAATTGGATTACCTAAATCCTTCTTCATTAATTTATTCCAAATAAATAAATAAATTATCTCTTAATGATCTTCCTTACTTAATCTTCCTAGATTAATTATCCTTAAATTACATTCAAGTAATTATCCTTAACCATATACAGTAATTAACCTTTAATTACTATCATTAATTACAATAATTAATGATCCTTCATTTGTTTCCACACTACAACAAAAAGACCCTTTTACAACTTTATTTTTACAACTGTCACAAATAATCAGTTGTAATAAAGGTTTTTTACAACTCTTTTTATCAGACAGCTGTAGTAAACTTACTTTTAACAACTCTTTTATTTTGTCAGTTGTAATAGATGCCATTACAACTGTTCTTTTTTGCCAGTTGTAATAAATGCCTATTTTTAACAACTCTATTTTTTGCCAGTTGTAATAGATACATATTACAACATTTTTTTGCTTTGTAGTAGATGCCTATTTTTAACAACTTATCTTTTTTGTCAGTTGTAATAGATTCTTATTACAGCCTATTTGCCAGTTGCAATAGATGTCTATTACAAGCTTTTTCGCTAGCTGTAACAAATGCATATTTTTAACAACTCTTCTTTTCAGTTGTAATAGGGCCTATTAAAACTTTTTTATTTGCCCATTGTAATAATTAAATGATAATTATAATTAAATAATAGTACCTAATAATTATAAGAAAATTAATAATAAATAACAATTACTATTAATTAATAATACTTAATTTGAAATATGAAATAATTAATACTAATAATTACTATTCAATATAATTAATAATTAATAAGTAATAATTATTTATCTAGTCAATAAAGAAATAAATAAATAATTTCTATTTTAGTTATAATTAGTAAATTACCGTATATGTTGCAGCATATCTCTAATATTTTGATATGTGTTTTTCACTAAGCACTTTATTTCGCTTTCATAAGTTTAATTCTTCTACCCTCTAAAATTTCATTTCCCTCCTTCCTCTCTTTCATGAAAATTCCATTTCCCCCCTAATCACTTTGCCGAAAATTTCATTTTCCTCCCTAATCCTCATAATATTCCCAAATTTAGTTATGCACACGATCAATTCTATTTCATTCACTGGCTCATGGATAAAACACAAAATTGCTCCCATCCAAAATCGCCCTTATCGTACCACCCCTAGCAAGGCACATTGCCCCTGTCTTCATCGTCACAGCCGCGCCATCCTACTTCTCCATCCCTATAGGTAGCGCGTAATCAAACTTGTAGTAGGGAATGTAAAAGCAATAGTTCGAACAGTCCGCTTAATCCCTAATAAAATATATAGCCTAACCTTTTCATACGTTGTTTTCATCATCCTCGGCTACCCCTTAAACGTCCACCACGTCTCCTTGATCTAGCCGTCAAGATCATCAATGGGATGAAAAAGCGCTTAATCATCATCAATATGACAACCCCAGACTCGACACTGGCGAAAGAGGTTTATGAGATGATGCAGACTACTTAGAGCTCTGTGGTGGATGCGCCAATGTCAGGTGGAGGCCGTGGGAAAAAGAATGGTACACGGCAGCTGGTTTGGACCCGCTATTTAGTGTTAGGTAATTCGAATGTTGAACACGTTTTGTTATTTTGAACTTGATTTTGGCTTATTCAGTGCAATGTTAGGCTTTAATTGAGTTTTCCAGTGTTGGCATAAGGTGGTTGATAAATTTCGAATATTAATACTAATTAGGGAAATCAGATCTGTATTCTAGTCATCCTATTGGATTTTACTTGGCATAGGATAACTACTAATAGGACCCAAAAAAACTCATATTCAACTACAATATTATGTTGTACATAATAAACTTATTTCGAATATTCAAAAGTTGAAGAACATGCATGGAGTTTCAACTTTAAACTTGAATACAATTGCTTTAGGAATAGAATTACTCAAAGTACCACATTTCATATTCGCTTGAGTTGTCACATTTTAACCTGTAAAATATAAACAGTCAGCTACAAAAATCATCAAAAGAATGGCTGCTAAGGTAACAAATCTAGTTGCATGTAAATTTTAGTTTATTATCATAAAGATTTGAAAAATGTGCATCCATATAGACAAGATTTATACCAAAGTTTAAACTTTATATCATTTGTATATTTATGTTTGGACCATTATAGATAAGTTGAATCACCATAAACATGTAAAATTGTATATACTGCAGGTTGACATGAGTAGTGGCTGTAGTTGATGCGTTGGAACTTCGGCTTGAGCGAGTAGTAGTTGAAAAAGCCTGAAAATGTTGTGTTCTTGTTGCTGTATAGTGAAAAAGTTGTTACAAGTGACAACGGGGAGCAATATACAAGGCTAAGCATAGTAGGCTGCATAGGTAGAGGATGTACTGATGTTGAGTATACATGCTACACAGTATAGACAACTTGGAAACAAGTGCCGCCAAATGAACCATATATACCGTGTTATCCTTGCGGATGTAAGAGACAAGCTATACAATACGCGCGAACGCTCTCGCCACTTACTTTCGAATGGATATTCAGACATTCCGGAAGATACAACCTATTCTGAACTTGAACATGTAATTTTATGTATTATAATTCTTTCAAGTGTTTACGTCATGAGATAGAAAATAAATAATATGCAGTTCAGACAACATTGTATTTGACCTGGTAACTCTTTACATGTAACTAACTAAAAAATGGTTATGCACGGATGGCTGCGTATGGTGGCTGTTGTGATGAGGTTATGGTGTGGATGATGGAGTGGAATGTATGGATGGATAGTGTGGCCGAAGCGCAATAGTGCGTTATGACAGTTTGCTAAGGGGAATGTATAGGATGATTGAAGTTGTTGTGAAGCGGTGATGTTGTGGAGCAGTCAGGTTTATGGCAAGAAGAAGTGGAATGCTGAAGGCATTGAGTGTGTTAGCGAGAATGATGGACAGTGGGATGGTGTGTATGTGATGTAGTTGTATGAAAAGAAGGGTGATGTCTGGTGGGGATGTATGTGATGCGGTGTGTTTATATGTGGTCAGTGCAGTTTTTAGGTGTTGTGTTGTTGAGGTGGTTGGTAGAGGATGTGGTGTGATAATAACTATTAGGGTGCTGTAGTGTGATAATAACTATTACTAACTGACTTAACTATTATTAATTGACTTGGATCAATTCAAAATTTAGATACATAGCTCTATAAATAGCTTGATTAGATTGTTCAACTTTTATGATATTTTGTGTATATATCAAAAATAAAGTAAGTAGAACCAAACCGTTAGATATATTATAAACTTCTATTCGAATATGTCTAGAAGACAAAGTAAGAAGCAGGACCAGATTCATTTTTTAACTTAGTTTTAGTTTGTATTAGCATGTAATGGTAATATTATTAGTTATGATTATCTAAACTCAAATTTAGTTTGTATTGGCATGCAATGGTAGCATTTACTAGTTGTTTAATTTTAGATTGTATTGGCATATATTGATTTTTGTAGTTTTGTTTACCTATATCATGTAATATGTGTGAGTTATATTCTTTATAGTTGATCACAATGGTTATCTGTCCTATATCATCTTTTTTTGATTGGTTTATTTTTATTGGACTTATATGTGTGTATAGCGCGCGCTTGTGTATACATTTATACAAATATATTCGTATTGAGCTAGTTATACTCTACTTGTTTCCTTTCTCATTGTTATTAAAATGTTGCTTGTTAATCTTTTATTATTAGCTTAGTGTATTTTATTTTGCATACGTGTGTGTTTATATAAATAAATATGTGTGTGTATGTATTCAACTTACATTTTTGGTATAGTTTTTCTTAGCAGCTACAGGTAAGTCATTGGATTGGAGGATAAGAGCATTTTGTTTTGTTGTATATTCTTATTATGGACCTTAGTTTGCATAGCTTTCCGGGAGGGTTTTTTATTTTTTCCTTATTCGTACGAGGGTTTGCTATCTGTCAGACTTGTTGGTAGCTCTTACTTAAGTGTAGAATAAAATTATATGAGTGCTCTCTTTCTTGTGAGGATCACTCATTTTTCTCGAAAAAATGAATAAATTAATTAAAGGTTGATTTATACACACACACATGTATATCACTGATTCTACTGATCTTTTTTTATGTTGTGCATAATGTTTATTTCAGAATATATTGGTAAAATCATGACGATCTTACATGATAATTTCAGGTTAAGTTTTGCAAGGTTTTGGGTGACTGTTGTTGGAGGTTGACTCAGGCATCCGAACATCATGCTTTGTTTTCAGCTTGAGTGGAAAAATGAAAAGTAAACAACCAAGAGAGTGAGTGCTCAGTTTTGGCTATGTTTGTCTATAATCTTAAGGTGTTATTATAATGTTAAGAAGGAACGGTAGTATCCACTGATGCTGATTGTTTGGTGCATTTTAAAAAACTAGGACCAGATGGTTGTAAAGTTTGGGTTGATGTGGCGGTGGATCCAGAAGCTTTTTTGTGGAGGCCGAGTTCCGAGATGTGTACTATTGGAGAAGCAGTTGGATCGACCGTGGCTTGGCATAAAGACTTCGTTGCCTTCGACTAGTGTATTTCCTTAGGGTATGTGTTTTGCGATACAAAACTTTATCTTTCTTATGTATTTTGTGTTGTATCCTATTTTGGAATGGTTATGTGAGAATGTTGTTTTGGTACTGTTTTAGTCGGTGATGTGAACGAATACTTTAGATTGTTTTATTTGGTATGTATTGTGTTTTGTTAGAATTATATAAATATTAATATTTATGAATGAATTTGATTCGGTTATTTATATTTATAGTTTTGGTAAATTATTAAATGGTGCATGCAATTATATTTTTGGGTTTAAATTGCAATTGATGTGGTTGTAATTAAAGTATACTACAACAGTTATCCAGCAGTTGTCATACCTGCTACAACACGAAATGTTACATATCTACAAGAGTTACCAACAGTTGTAAAATGGTTATTTGCAAGGGTAAGAAACAGTTGTAATATATAATATCACAACGGTTATATGCAACTAAAGAACACAGTTGTAAAAAATTGATAGTCTTTTACAACTTCTTAAAATACGACTGTTGTTCCACCGTTGTAATATATCTTTTACAACAGTGTTCCACCGTTGTAATATGCCTCTTTTGTTGTAGTGCCATTAATTAATCAATTATGATTAATTATATTAATCCTTTATTAATTACAATTCATTAATCATACTTTAATTAATCAACCTTGATTAATTCATTAATTATATTAACTAATGATCCTTTATAATTAATAATTCCTTTAATAAATTGTAATTAACCATCTTATTAATCATAAACAGTAATTAACAACTTGTAATTACTTATCTTAATTAATTAACTTCTTAATTAATTATATTAATTCTTGATTAATTAATCTAATTAATTAATATTTAATTACTTCATTAAGTAAACAATTAATTAACAATCCTTAATTAATTACTTTATTAATTAATTAGATTTTAATTAATTACATTAGTAATTAATCTTAAATTAATCACATTCATTAATTAATTAATCACATTAATTGATTAACTAAATTAATTAAGCAATTAACCCTTAATGTGACAATCCAAAATTTTCAACATTTGTAATTAAAATATTTAATTGATTTAAAAAAAAAATTCGAAGTTTTTTTAAACTTGAATTTCATTTTAATTATAAATTTGACAATTTAGTTATTGAATTTAATTTATTGAAGTTGGGTAAAAAAAATTGAATCTTCAGGTTTTAAGCTTGTTAAAACAATTCAAAGGCTTAGAAAATTTATATGGATAATGCTGAAGATGATAGAAGCTTCAGAATTTAATTTGAAACTGTTTTGTTTAGTATTGAATTTATATCGTTTAAATCGACATTTAAAAATAACCTTCCAAGGCACAGTCTCAGAATTCGACAAAACCAGTTCCATTGGATCCGTAATATTGTATTATTATCGGATTTCAATTTTCGTAGTGTTTGGAGTGATCGTTTGACTGTACGATAAGCAAACGCGCTGAAAATTTTATCGAATTTAATTTAATAACTGGATTCAAAAAGCTATCTTCTCCATCCGATCGAATTTGGACTCGGAACCTTTTCCGTTGCATTCGGAATAGGGGTTAAACATTATAAACGCCTGGCGGCACGCCTTGACCGGAGATCAAGATTTTGAATTGCGAGAACCAAGACGATTTAAATTTGAATTTGAATTTAAAATAAAAAAACAATATAATCTTATTACTGTATCAAAAAATACGTTGCTTCTATGTTCAAACACTTGGCAATTGTCTTGAACACACGTCCTTAAAAGAAAAAGAAGAAGAATGACGATGAATATTTCGTTCAAGATAATAAAATACGTAGAGCGAAAAGAAACCCAGTTTTTCCCCTCTTCTTCAATCAAATTCGTTCGAAAGGGAAAAAATGGTCGCGATTGTTAGCACCAAAATTGGTCACTAACACCCTTCGAAAGATTGTGTAGAGAGATTAATGAAGAAGGTAAATTAAAACAGAGAATAGAGTGTAAATTTAAATGCAGAGAACAAGAACACCAAATTTATAGTGGTTCGGCGTAACTGCCTACATCCACTTTGAAGTTGATTTCCATTGATTTCCTTGAGGGATGATTACAGATACAATCCGTTTTTAGTTACTAGAATACAATTGCAAAGTAAGAGAAATAAGTCTGGAATGAGTCTTGAAAATGGCAGAGTCTCCCCAGTGTTCTCTAAAATCTCCCCCTTTTTTTCTGTGCCCCTGCTCCTCTATTTATAGACGAAGGTAGGTTGGACTTCCCTGGCGGGCCTGGCAGCTGAATAACTCGGCCCAAACGGAGTGGTCTCTGTGCACCGAACCAGAGAGGCCGAACGATCTCCTTTAGCCGAACGTTCTCCTTTAGCCGAGCAAGTTGAGGCCGAACATACTGACTACCGTAGGGAGCACTTGTGCCGAATGAAACTAGAATTCGAGACCAATGTCTTGGTCGAACGATGGCTAGGCCGAACTATGGCTAGGCCGAACAATGGCTAGGCTGAACGATATGAGGCCGAACAATTCTTTGGTCGTAGAACGATCTTATGCTGAGCGTCCTTCTCTGGCCGAACGGTATTCAATACAGAGCGTTTCTCGATGCCGAACGCTCAATAGATGCCGAATGGCAATTGCCGAACGAGGCTTGTGCCGAACGAGGCTTGTGCCAAACCATGCTTGTGCCGAACGAGGCTTGCGCTGAACGAGGCTTGTGCCGAACCATCTGGACCGAGCGACGTGTACCGAACCATTCTTGCCGAACCCTGCCTAAATGCCAAACAATTGACCACATCAAACCCGTATGCTACCGGGCTCCTCTTTGTCAGAACTTTGTCTAGTGCTAATAATAATATCTTCAACTGTCATTTTGTAGTCGGGCCAAGGTGCCGGTTAACAGCGATTATATTAAAAAAAAAGAGGGCTTTGATCGAAATACTGTCGAGCCCTCCCTCTCATTCAAAATCGAATTCGCATTCAACAAAAAGAAAAGAAAAATCATCACGAGAGGCAGAAAGCTCGAGCACGATGCGGTGATGTTCGCGAGTTAGAGGGAGACGGAGTCGTGGATATCGCGATGGAGCGGAGCTCGAGGAGGCAAGGCCACCGCTGTGGGTTCGTCGAGCATTACCGGGGCGGTCGTAGTGGCGAGATGTGGCAGCAGAGGCTCGATGACTGGCGGCAACTTCGAAGTCGTGATGGCAACAATGGGAAAATGGCGGCCAGGCTATGGTGGCAATTTTAGGGTTCGTGAAGTCGAGGTGATTCATCGGCAGTGGTTAGGGACGCATTTATCTCAGCTTAGGCTTGCGGCGTGTCGAGGCTGAAGGTATTCGAATTTATTTTTGAAATTTAATTTCGTTTCATACGTATGTAGATTTGAAATTTACAGTTGTAAAAAAAACAGTAAGATTCTCCCGTTTATTGTTTTATATTTTTTCCAATTGATATATCGAAGAATAAATATATTTGGTTAGAATTATATTTATGTAGTAAACATGAAAAAGCTATTGATTTGTTTATTTAATTTTGTACATATGATTTTAACAGTAAAAAGATTTACTATTTTTGGTTATTACAGAAAATATATTAATTAGATTAACATTAAGGTATTTTTAGTTATTTTGTTAAATTTTATATATTTATATATAGATAGATAAGGGATTGAAAAAAAATATAGTTGGAATTTAAAAATGTTGAAAAGTATGTGTGTGTGTGTGTATATATATATATATATATATATATAAAATTAGATTTTTAAAATCTATATGGATTCTTTTAAGTATATATATAGTTTTAATAAAATAAATGTACGTATACCTATTTTTCATCTACTAGTTTATTTTTAAACAATGTATATTAGTAATTGATTTGTTAATAAACTTATTTAATTTACTTAGGGCACTAAAAATAATTTGTTTAAAGGAAATCAGTTTAAATCCAATTTTTAGCAAATTTAATTTATTAAATAGTAATGAATAATTCAAGTTAGTTTAATTTTTTTTTCAAATTGAATCATTAGCTTAAATTTAATCTATTAAACGGAAAATTAATTGTTTGATTGATTCGAATATTAATAAAAATCATAAATTGTTTATACAAGGTTTATGAATCGAGAAAACGAGTCAGAATGGGAAATGGATTGTATGCATAAGCAAAGGTGAGATCTTTCCACTCAATCAAATATATCTCTGATTTAAATTTTGAATAGTTAGATTTAAATTTTATTGTGCTTGGATGATTTATTTATTATTAGTTATATTAGTTTAGACCCTATGCGCCGCATAATAGCGAAGGTTATTATATTAAACCCATATACCGCGATATTCCACCTTGAAGTTGAATTGGTATTATATATGTATTTGGAGTTGATTTCCCGCATTATATAGCGGATGAGACCCTATTGCGTCGCATAATAGCAGATAATATTTTATAAATCCCATATACCGCGATATTCCACCTTGAAGTGGAATGGGTATTTAATTGTTGTGCTAACGTCTATGGATGCAGGGAAACAGGTTGGAGAGATCCAACTGGATTCCTTAAATATTTAATTTGTTTTGTATGTTGTGTGGTTATTATTTTAATTCGTGTGGTTATTTGTGATTGAAACCGTTAAAGGCTATAATTTAGCCCAATATATTTTTGGTATCGTAGTATACCAGAAATAAATAAAAATTTGATTTTGAAATTTGGGTAGAAATTTAAAATAAATCACTCAAAGGAATCAGGTGAATTTTAAAAGAAGGAAATTTAAATAGATAAAGTTTTATCTTTGAAAACTTATTGAATAAATTCCAAAAACATGGGAAAATATTTAATAAAGGAATTTCGAGTAATGTTGTTTAATAGTTGAAGAATTTATGTAAGATACGTATTTTAAATAATTGAAAGAGATAAAGTAATTTATTTCAAAAGGAAAGAAATTTAGAAATTAAATTTGGAATTTAATTTAGAGTTGAAATTTATTTTAGAAATCGATTCGGGAATTAATTTGGAGTTAGAATAAATCTTAGGAATCGATTAGGAAATTTGGTTTGGTGTGTTGGAAATAATTTAGGAAATCAATTTGATACTGGAAAATTAATTTGGGAAGTCAAATTTAAATTTGATTTTGTCTTTGAAATAAATTGGAAATCAGTTTGGTATTTGATTGGGTTTGAAGATGATATTTGGGAATCGATTTAAAATTCGTATATCAGTTGATATTTGAAAATGTAAATTCACAACGGGAATTTGTAAAGAAAGGGAAATTGTTTAAAAAATAAATATTGGTTTATTTTTAAAGTGTTGAAAGGAATTTACAGATTTGCAATGTAAATTAAAATAAATCAAGAAGATTTATTAAGCCGAGTATATTTTTAAAATAGCTTTTAAAATAAAATTAAAGTTTTAGATTTGGTTTTAAAATAATATTGTTGGGGAAATTAGTTTTGGAAATTGTTTAAAGTAAAAGTTTATTAAGTTAATTGTATAATGATTATTTAAAAGATTAAATTGATTTTTGATTTAGAAAATAGTAATTTATATATTTATACTCTATCTACTAATTTTATTTTAAAGTTAGTTTTTGGACTTGAATTTTATATGAGATATTAGTATAATATTTTTCATAACTAATATTTAAGCAAATATTATAAAATAGTTTATTTTAAATGTTTCCAAGTATATTTTGAATGAGTAATTTATATTATTTTAAAATATTTGAAATCGGCAGATTTTTGGTGGAAATGAATAAATATTGGAAATGTTTTCCGCGTAAGGGAAAATTGATTTGAAATTTATTTTCAAAGGACTGAAATGTGAAAAATTGATTTGAAATTGTTTTCAAAGTGTTGAAAAGTGAAATTTAATCTTGCGAAGATATTTTGAAAATAATAATAATTGGGGGAAAATTATTTGAAATCCAGTGACTGTTGTGAATGATGATTGATAGTTAAATAACCGACTACCAATATTGGCCTTAATCGGCATTTGAATTTCGATGCGTCCGGGAGTTGAATTACAACTGGATATTCGAAACCCACATCGAACCTTTGTGATTGTGATAGATCTTTATTTAAAAGATCGAAGTGAAATTGTTGTGATTTGTTTGAATCTGAATGTAACACTTATTTTTAAAATAAGCGCTCGTTATTCGGATTAGCCGGGAGAGGACCTTGTGTCATGAAACCCATCGCGAATAACGATATGACGAAATGGGATTGCATTTGAAGATGGTGTTGAAGACCGAGTATTTTCGAAAGAGAAAGGATTACCTGTCGAATGTCTCTGCACCGGGTTGCTCCGGTATAGAGATTTTATCACCCTTTGTGATGGGGATTTCGGACGTGATTAGTGAATATTCGGATTTCAAGGGCTTCTTTGGAAGTGCCTTCGTTTCCGTTCGATCCCGGAACGGACTTGTATGGATGTATATCTGACGTTACACTTTGAGATGTAAAGCTGGTTTCTATCAAATACAATTCTATTGGTGGCGGAGAATTTATTCTCTTAGCCTAACACCCTTCTCTGAGACGTACGAGCTCAGAGGTTATGTAGTTGATGGTTACTAGTGATACATTCCTAATTGGGTAATGTGGCATACGAAGTACCGCTGATCATTTGTTGATCGAAGCATGGCTTTTGTGAAAAGCGTTGCTTTATGGACGAGACTTCGTCGAACCTCACACCCCGGAATGGTCGAAACAGGAAGAATGCAGAAAGGTTATAGAGGGTAGCACCCCTTAGGGTATGTGCATTTCCTTATGGATAGAAGTGGTATCATAGTATGGAGCCCAGATACTTAACTTATGTGAATGTCGCAAATATATATTACTTTGTGATTGTTGTCGTTGAGGATCCTCAGATAAAGGTTGTTTACAACCGGGGGATGGCATACTCGTGTCAGTAGTTACCTATTTTTGCAGAGGTAACCCGGCCTTGTGTTGGCAAGGATCCTGTTAGGTTCTCGGGGCGTCCATCCAGAGGCGTACCCATGTGGCAGTAGGAAGTTCCTTAGCCTGACCATTTGTTGGAAATCCAAAGAAACAATACGCGCCATGTACGGTTTTAGTTGTATAACCTGCCATGGAATGTGGCGGTAACCTGCTATTAAACATGGTAGCTATAGTAGGCATAAGTGCGGAATGCCTATGCTGGCTAATATTAATATTATACTTTCAAAATGTTTTCCGCTATGCACTTATAATAATAATATCAAAAGATTTTGCGTATTAAGCATGTTTGACTATCATAAGGAGAAATCTCCTCTAATTCTGCGTTTGCATTGTGTGTGTGGCGGGAGGCCTTATGGTAGTCTCATTTTCCGAAAAGCATTACAGATTTCTTTTAAATTCCTTTGTTTTCTTATGGTTAAAAATAACTGTTTTTAAGATCTCACACCAGTCCCATGAATGACCTGGAGTTTATTGTTCCCTTTCTAAACTCTGGGTGCCCATAATTTTCCACACGGGCAGCCTAGAGTCAGGTTATCTGTTATTCGGGAGCGAAGTCAGAAAAGAGTTGCTGTGGAGATCAAAAGTTGAAGCTGGATGGCGAGACGTATCTCTTTACTATGTAGTGTCTGTTGCGTATGGTTGTGCAAATCAGTTTTTATATAGTCAAGTTATAATAACTGTCAGTGATGTATGATGTCGTTGTAAACTCTAATGTTGTATTGTATTGATAGTGATGATATTTTGTTTTAAAGATTATTCATTTATCTATTACATATTGTTCCACTGCGAAATGTGAGATTCTGTTATTGTTTCTGTTCTTCTTCTATCTTCTTCTTCTTTAACCCTAACGGTTCGGTTTTCCGGCATTCAACTGTGCGACATTTGTTACAGTGGACGTATAAATGTCGACTTTCGGGCGTCGTAAAAATTGGACTGTTACAAAGTGGTATCAGAGCATTTGGTTAAGCGAAAACCTTGGCTCTGTTGGGTGTTACTCATTAGAGATAGAGTCAATAGTACTCTAATATGAGTTTGGGTGTAATAATAGATATGAGCGCGTATTCGTTAGTGAATATAAAAGTTGTTTTATATTGTGATGATTGGTTTGTTGAGTGGTATATGGATTCTGGTCGGTATAGTCCGTACAAATCTATCGATAGGGATCTCTAAACACTCGTACAAAATAATTCGACATGATATTGTTTTAAAATCGGGTAAATGAAATAATTTTACCCAAAACTATTTTGTATATAAAAGGAAATAATTTTTGTAAATTATAGAGTATATGGTTGCTTGGTTGTTAGGAAGGGATAATATTAAATTACTATCATTGAAATTGAACAAGAAATTGAAATTAAACAAGAAATTGAAATTATAATCAAAAGTTTAGAAATAAAATCCATATACAAATGAAATGTGAGAATGTAAATTATAAATGTGATTTATAATTTGAAGTAGAATTCCAGAGAAGTTTTTGGAAATGTTTTTGAAAGGATTTGGAATTTTGGAAATTAAATTCCATTGAGTTTGAAAATGATTTTTCAAAGGTTTTGGAAAAGTATTTTGAAGGGATAAAAGCTCTAAACTCTTTTCGGTCGCTGGAAAATAACCGCGGTGATGACTGCAGCATCATCGATGTTCACTTTCGGGTTTCCAAAAGAGGGATGCTGCCAAGTCGTTTTAAATGAAAGATTTGGAAAACTGAGTTTGATTTTGGAATGTAATGACCCAGAATTTCTGTCATTTAAAATTAGTATATTTAATTGATTTAAAATATTAACAAGCAAAATTTGTAAGTCGAATAAATTTGTATTTCGAATATCTAGATTTATTTGGATAATTTAATCGATAATTTAATATGTGAAATTATAGAAATAATTGGAAATTGGGTTTAATGTGATTAAATTTGGTTTGTAAAGTTGTATTTAATCATATTGAAATTAGAATGATGTTATAAAACTTTTAAAATCGAATTAAAAGTTAATTTGTAGAAATTAAATATTTTAATATTTAATTGACGAGTACAAATAGCCATTTTTCAAACAGTCTCGGATTTTGACGAAACCAGTTTCATCGGATCCGTAATGTTATATCATTGTATGGTTTCAAATTTTGTGTCAATCGGACTAACGGTTTGTCCGAGGCAAGCTAAAACGCGTAGGAATCGATTCGAGTGAATTTTGAATTTAAATAGTCGATTCATAAACTTATCTTCCAAATTTAATTGAATTGGCTTCCGATATATATTCCATTGCGTTCGGAATGGGGGTAAAATATTATAAACGCCAGGCGGCATGCTTCGTTTGGAGTTCGGAAAAATTTCGGGTGAATAGTGTCGCGTAATTTTCTATAAAAGGCCACAAGATTTTCTTATTTTCACAAACCCTAGGTCAAAGGTTTCAGCCGCCACCTAAAAATTTAATGGACGAAATTGTTCCATTCTTCTTCCTTTAATTTCTTTAAATCCGCACTTCAATTCGAGAAACTTTCAACTACAATAACGTAGAGCACGTCAAGATCTTCAATCTCAACGGTGGTGATCGAAAATGGAGCTACGGATTGGCGACAAATTGGGCTTAAACGTGCCGCGTTCGTGCACGAATTCCAAGGCAACGGTGCGACCGAGCTCGCCTATATTTTGGCCGAAGGTGGCTCGTGCGAAGGGCTTCGTTGCGGCGGTGGTTGATCGACTTAGAAACAATCGTGGAGGGAGGATAATTCGTCGATAATATGGCGGCCATGGGTTGTTTGAGCGTACGTGTTTACTGTGTTTGGGAAGAAGCAACTTTGTGCAACCGAGATCTTGTTTTGGAAAATGCACGGCACAGATTGAATTTAGGTTACAAAATAATAAAATAAATTGTAAATTATTATATTTAAATTCGTTCGAACTTTAAAACATTGTAACTCTTTCATACGAGGTCCGTTTCGCACGAAACGAATTACGTTGGCTTCGTATTGACGAGAACTACGCGATGGAGCTAGATTGTAATTGGTTGGAAATAGTTTGAATTTTGGGTAAAATTAAACGCGCGTTTAATTTTATTCGAAATAAAACACTGCAATTGTTATTGGAAACAAGGTGAGAACTTCTCACTCAGTCGAAACTGTTTCGATTTAAATTTTAAATAGTTAAATTTAAAATTGCTTAATTGTATGCTTGGATGATAAATTATTATCTATTGTTTTGAAATATACCCTTTGCACCGTGCATTAAGCGGATGTTATTTATTAAAAACATATTCCACGATATTCCATCTCGAAGTGGAATTGGTATTATATATGTACTTGGAGTTGATTTTCCCGCATTATATAGCGGATGAGACCCTATTGTGCCACATAATAGCGGATAATATTTTATATGAACCCATGTACCGTGAATATTCCGTATTGAAACGGGATTGGTATTGTGCTAACATCTGTGGATGCAGGGTAACAGTTGGAGGGATCCAACTGGATTCCTCATCCGTATTGATTTATTTACAGATATTGTGATATATTCTGTTTTCATATGATATATGATGTTTTGGATGCCGTGATTGTTATATTAAGTGCTTTTGCGGCATTGGGCCTATTTTTGGAGTTTTAAAAATGTTAAAATAACGATTTTGAATTTAAAAGGATTTTTAAAGTGATTTTGAAAGTATACGTTTTATTGAATTTTGAAATTGATTCATTTTAATAAATAAACGTTATAATTTTAAATGTTATAAAAATTATGATTTTGAGAAATATAGTTGAAATTGATTTTTGAATTATGGAGTTAATAATTTTATAAAATAGGTTAAATTGAGATTTTTGAATTTATTATAAAAGCTTTATATATAAGATTTATTAAATTGGATTTTTATAAATCAAGTGATGAAATTATAAAGGAGTTTTGAAAACGTTTTAAAATAATGTTATAAATGGATTTTTTAAAAGAATAGAATCTACGATTTGTTAAGTTATAAAATGAATGAATTTGTAAATAGAGAATTATAAGTCATTTGCTTATAATTTGGATTTTGGCGTGTTGGTGGGATATGGATAGAATTTGTTAATAAAGTGATTTTCATAAGTTGAAGTTATAAAATATGAATGGAATTTATAAATAATTGGTTTATAAATCCGAAATCGACTTATTTTGATAAGTTAATTATCATAGCTTATTGAAGGAGATATATCCACGATTTTGGACAGTGGATAATCCTTTAAAATAAAATGTATAGAAACGTTGAATTTGGTTAACGAGGTATATTTACGATTTTGGATAGTGAATAATATATTAAAGAAATGTTTTGGGGAAGTGATATTTTAAATAGAATTAAAACGAGTTAAAGTGGTTTTAAAATGTGTTAAGGATCAAAACCATGGATTTCAACATTCATTGTTGAAACAGACTTTTTCGAGAAATAAGGAAATGGTGGACTGTAACACTGTTGTCATAGTAAATGATTTTCGAAAGGAAATGTTTTTGTATAGTATTGGGATTTATATATCTATCTAAATTTCGAATCCCCATACTAGTGATTTTGGGTTGTCGTAACGATGTTTTACGCAACATTCGTTTTGACTCAAATGAATGTGTTTAAGAGAATGTATTCCTTAAAAAATAAAATTTATACTTAATTGTGATTTAAGTATAATGAATATTTTCTAGGTATTGAAAATAAATAGATTTGAGAATTACTTATTGTTAAATAAGTATTTGGAAATGTTTTCCAATGTAGGAATTGAAATGGTTTAAAGAATATATCTTTTTAAAGATAAATTGAAGTGAATATTTGGCAAATTATTAAATTTATGGAAGATTTATAAAAAGGGTCTAGTGATTGTTATGATTCTGAATATTTGTTGGTTTGCTTTGATAGTTAAATAACCGACTATCTATATGTACCTTTAAATGAGTATTTGTTGTGATTTGCTTGAATTGAATGTTATACTTATTTTTAAAAATAAGCGCTCATTATTCGGTTTAGCCGGGAGAGGACCTTTGTGTCAAAAATCCCATTTCGAATAGAGATATGTCGTAATGGATAGCATTTGAAGACCGGTGTTGAAGACCGGATATTTTTGAAAACAGAAGGATTACCGTCGAATGACTCTGCATCAGCTGATCTCCGATATAGAGATTTTATCACCCTTTGTGATGGAAAGTCCGGTCATGATTAGTGATTATCCGGATTGCAAGGGCTTCTTTTGGAAGTGTCTTCGGTTCCGTTCGATCCTGGAATGGACTTGTATAGATGTGTGTCTGACGTTACAATTTGAGATGTAAAGCTGGTTTCTATCAAATATATTTTTGTTGGTGGCGGAAAATTTATTCTCTTAGCTTAACACCCTTCTCTGAGACGTACGAGCTCAGAGGTTATGTAGTTGATGGTTACTAGTGATATATTCCCAATTTGGTAACGTGGCATGCTGAGTGTTGCTGATCATTTTTTGATCGAAGCATGGCTTTATGAAAAGCGTAGCTTTGTGGACGAGACTTCGTCGGACCTCACACCCCGGTAATGGTCAAAACAGGAAAGATGCGGCAATGTTATTAGGGGATAGCACCCCCTTAGTGTATGTCATTTCCTTCTGGATAGAGGTGGTATCATGGTACGGAGCCCAGATACTTAACCTATGTTGTTGCTGCAATTTTATTACTTTGTGGTCTTTTGGTGAATCCCGGGATAAAGGCCGGTTACGATCGGGGGATGGCATACTCGTGTCAGTAGTTACCCAGCTAAGGGTAACCCGGCCTTGTGTTGGCAGAGATCCGGTTAGGTTCTCGGGGAGTCCTTTCAGAGGCGTTTCCATGTGGCAATGGGAAGTTCCTTGGCCTGACCATTTGTTGGAAATCCAAAGAAACAATACGAGCCTTGTACGGTTTTAGTTGTAGAACCTGCCATCTAATATGGTAGCTATAGTAAGCATACTATAATGGTACCTATGCTGGCTAAGATTAATATTGTACTTTCGAAATGTTTTCCTACACTTTGCACTTATAGTAATAATATCAAAGAAATTTGCGTAGTAAGCATCTTTAACTATCATAAGGAGAAATCTCCTCCAATTCTGCGTTTGCATTGTGTGTGTGGCAGGAGGCCTTATGGTAGTTACATTTTCTAAAAGCATTTCGAATCTAATTTAAAAATAAATCTTTGTTTGTTTTTTAAAGATAAACTGTTTTAAGTTTTCACACCAGTCCCATGACTGACCTAGAGTTTATTGTTCTCTTCCTAAACTCCGGGTGCCCATCATTTCTACATGGGCAGTCTAGAGTCAGGTTATCAGGTCATTCTGGAATTCAGGAGTTGCTGTAGAGATCTGGAGGCAGGCTGGATGGCTTGGCGTATCAACTAGTATATAGTAATTTCTTTTCCGCTGTTTGTTGTTGTAAACTCTGATAATGTAATGTAATGTGATGTAATGTAATAACTGATATAGTTCTTTGTTTTAAAGATATTCATTTATCTATTATATGTTGTTCCGCTGCGATTGTGAGATTCTGTTATTGTTTCTGTTGCTTTTTATTTCTTCTTCTATCTTCTACCTCTTCTTTAACCCTAAGGGTTCGATTTTCAGGCCTTTGATTGCTCGGTAGTTGATACAGTGGAAGTATTGATGTCGACTTTCTTGAGTCGAAAATCCCTATCGTTACATGGAAATTCAAAAGAAAATTTGGATTGATTTCAAAAATGATTTTTGGAAAGTTGAAAAGACTCTGAAATGTTATATAAAATATTTATGAAATATCATATAGTTTGAAATTGTTAACATAAAAATCTAACTTAAAGAGAAGTTAGAAAAAGTTAGATGTGGAAATAAAATAAGTTGGAAGGAAAAATTTAAATCAAATGGAATTTAAAAATGAAAATTTAATAAAAAAATTGAGATTTAAAACTTAAGTCAAATAAATTGATGATAGGGATTCAAAATGAAATTGAAATTTAAGATTTGAGTTAATTTGTATGAATGTGAATTTGAGAAATCTTATAGACTAAAGGTTTGGAATAAAATTTATTAAGATGGAAAAAATAAATTGTGAATGAATAAATAAATTTACAATTGCAATTAAATGAGAGTGAAATTGAATGTTGAAATTCATTTCGAATTTGTAAGCAAATAGAATTGAATTGGAATTAAATTTGATTTGTACTAAACAAAGTGAAATATTGAAATAAAATTAGTAAATAAAACTAATTAAAGGAATGGCGAAATTGAATATGACTTGAAATGAATCAAATTCAATAATTATAAATGAAAGGTGAATTAATTCGTATGGAATTTGAAATCCAGTAAATATAGGTGGTTATAAACCAAAATAGTGAATTGAAAATAATTTTTGAGAACAGCCAAAAGAATAAAAAATTGGAATTGGAATTGGAACTGAATATTGAAAACCAATTTGAATTATGCAAGATGAAATGAATTAGAACTTGTAATGAATTAGTTGAAGAAACTAATTTAAAATAGCAAGATGAATCAATTGTGAATGAAAGATAATTGAAAAATTCAAAATTCAGAAGTTAAACTGAATCCAAAATAAAAGTGAAAATGTAAGATTGAATGAAAATGGATATTTAAATTCAATAGTAAATTAAAGATGGTATAAGAAGTATATATTGAAGATTTTGTAATGGAATGTGCAAAATGATATTTGAATGTTGAAATTGGATATTATGGCTAGCAGGATATACAGGTATATTAAAGGAAATGGAATTGGGATTTGATTTTCGAAGATAAAATTGAATTGCTCGACAAAAAGGTAGGTATGTAAATTTCAGTATGAAATTTGATGATCTTCTTGTCTAGCCGCTTAGCGTTTTCTTTTTCTTTTTGGGATTTAAGGGCCTGTGGTGCCATTTTGTAATCGTACCGAGCTAGCCACGCAAAGGAGACGCTGGCGAAATTTTTCGAAAATTTAGGGAGTTAGAAAAAATTTTGACAAAATTTTGAAAATTTGAAATTTGAATTTAAATCTAAATTTGAATTATTGAGAAAACAGTGTTGTTTGGAATCTATGATTAATTTGGGAAAGATAATAGAAGTGATAATGGGTTGTTAAATAAAAAGGATTTGTTTTGGAAAGTTGATAAAACTATTTGGTTTTGGGTAAATAGTAAACGGGTTAAGGATCATTTTTCTTTACTAGTAATTTCGGGACGAAATTCTTTTAAGGGGGAAAGGATGTGACGATCCAAAATTTTCAACATTTGAAATTAAAATATTTAATTGATTTAAAAAATAATATTGGAAGTTGTTTTTAAACTTGAATTTCATTTTTAACTATAAATTTAACAATTTAATTATTGAATTTAATTTATTGAAGTTGGGTAATTTTTTTTTGAATCTTCAGGTTTTAAGCTTGTTAAAAACATTTTAAAGGCTTAGAAAATGTATATGGATAATGCTGAAGATGATAGAAGTTTCAGAATTTAATTAGAAACTGTTTTGTTCAGTACTGGATTTATATCGTTTAAATCGACATTTAAAAATAGCCTTCCAAGGCATAGTCTCGGAATTCGACGAAACTAGTTCCATTGGATCCGTAATATTGTATTATTATCGGATTTCAATTTTTGTAGTGTTTGGAGTGATCGTTTGACTGTACGATAAGCAAACACGCTAAAAATTTTATCGAATTTAATTTAATAACTGGATTCAAAAATCTATCTTCTCCATACGATCGAATTTGGACTTGGAACCTTTTCCGCTGTGTTCGGAATAGGGGTTAAACATTATAAACGCCTGGCGGCACGCCTTGATCGAAGATCAAGATTATGAATTGCGAGAACCATGACGATTTAAATTTGAATTTGAATTTAAAATAATAAAAACAATATAATCTTATTACTGTAGCAACGAATACGTTGCTTCTATGTTCAAACACTTGGCAATTGTCTTCAACACACGTCCTTAAAAGAAAAAAAATGAATGACGATGAATATTTCGTTCAAGATAATAAAATACGTAGAGCGAAAAGAAACCCAGTTTTTCCCCTCTTCTTCAATCAAATTCGTTCGAAAGGGAAAAAAATGGCCGCGATTATATTAAAAAAAAAGAGGGCTTAGATCGAAATACTGCCGAGCCCTCCCTCTCATTCAAAATCGAATTCTCATTCAACAAAAAAAGAAGAAAAATCATTGCGATAGGCAGGAAGCTCGAGCACGAGGCGGTGATGTTCGCGAGTTAGAGGGAGACGGACTCGTGGATATCGCGATGGAGCGGAGCTCGAGGAGGCGAGGCCGCCGTTGTGGGTTCGCCGAGCATTACTAGGGCGGTCGTAGTGGCGAGATGTGGCAGCAGAGGCTCGACGACTGGCGGCGACTTCGAAGTCGTGATGGCGACAGTGGGAAAATGGAGGCCAGGCTATGGTGGCAATTTTAGGGTTCGTGAACTCGAGGTGATTCATCGGCAGTGGTTAGGGACGCGTTTATCTCAACTTAGGCTTGCGGCGTGTCGAGGCTGAAGGTATTCGAATTTATTTCTGAAATTTAATTTCGTTTCATATGTATATAGATTTGAAATTTACAGTTGTAAAAAAAACAGTAAGGTTCTCTCGTTTATTGTTTTATATTTTTTCCAGTTTATATATCGAAGAATAAATATATTTGGTTAGAATTATATGTATGCAGTAAACATGAAAAAGCTATTGATTTGTTTATTTAATTTTGTACATATGATTTTAACAGTAAAAAGATTTACTGTTTTTGGTTATTACAGAAAATATATTAATTAGATTAACATTAAGGTATTTTCAGTTATTTTGTTAAATTTTATATATTTATATATAAATAGATAAGGGATTGAAAAAAAAAGTTGGAATTTAAAAATGTTGAAAAGTATGTGTGTATATATATAAAATTAGATTTTTAAAATCTATATGGATTCTTTTAAGTATATATATAGTTTTGATAAAATAAATACACATATACCTATTTTTCATCTACTAGTTTATTTTTAAACAATGTATATTAGTAATTGATTTGTTAATAAACTTATTTAATTTACTTAGGGCACTAAAAATAATTTGTTTAAAGGAAATCAGTTTAAATCCAATTTTTAGCAAATTTAATTTATCAAATTGTAATGAATTTTTCAAGTTAGTTTAAAATTTAATTTTTATTCAAATTGAATCATTAGTTGAAATTTAATCTATTAAACGTAAATTAATTGTTTGGTTGATTCGAATATTAATAAAAATCATAAATTGTTTATACAAGGTCTATGAATCGAGAAAACGAGCCAGAATGGGAAATGGATTGTATGCATAAGCAAAGGTGAGATCTTCTCACTCAATCAAATATATCTCTGATTTAAATTTTGAATAGTTAGATTTAAATATTATTGTGCTTGGATGATTGATTTATTATTAGTTATATTAGTTTAGACCCTATGCACCGCATAATAGCGGAGGTTATTATATTAAACCCATATACCGCGATATTCCACCTCGAAGTGGAATTGGTATTATATATGTATTTGGAGTTGATTTCCCGCATTATATTGCGGATGAGACCCTACTGCGCCGCATAATAGCGGATAATATTTTATAAATCCCATATACCGCGATATTCCACCTTGAAGTGGAATGGGTATTTAATTGCTGTGCCAACGTCTGTGGATGCAGGGAAACAGGTTGGAGGGATCCAACTGTATTCCTCAAATATTTAATTTGTTTTGTATGTTGTGTGTTGATTATTTTAATTCGTGTGATTATTTGTGATTGAAACCGTTGAAGGCTATAATTTAGCCCAATATATTTTTGGTATCGTAGTATACCAGAAATAAATAAAAATTTGATTTTGAAATTTAGGTAGAAAGTTAAAATAAATCACTCAAAGGAATCGGGTGAATTTTAAAAGAAGGAAATTTAAATAGATAAAGTTTTATCTTTGAAAACTTATTGAATAAATTCCAAAAATATGGGAAAATATTTAATAAAGGAATTTCGAGTAATGTTGTTTAATAGTTGAAGGATTTATGTAAGATACGTATTTTAAATAATTGAAAGAGATAAAGATTTATTTCAAAAGGAAATTTAGAAATTAAATTTGGAATTTAATTTAGAGTTGAACTTTATTTTAGAAATCGATTCGGGAATTAATTTGGAGTTAGAATAAATCTTAGGAATCGATTAGGAAATTTGGTTTGATGTGTTGGAAATAATTTGGGAAATCAATTTGAAATTGATTTGATAGTGCAAAATTAATTTGGGAAGTCAAATTGAAATTTGATTTTGTCTTTGAAATAAATTGGAAATCAGTTTGGGATTTGATTAGGTTTGAAGATGATATTTGGGAATCGATTTAAAATTCGTATATCAGTTGATATTTGAAAATGTAAATTCACAACGGAAATTTGTAAAGAAAGGGAAATTGTTAAAAAATAAATATTGGTTTATTTTTAAAGTGTGGAAAGGAATTTACAGATTTGCAATGTAAATTAAAATAAATTGAGATGATTTATTAAGCCGAGTATATTTTGAAAATAGCTTTTGAAATAAAATAAAAGTTTTAGATTTGATTTTAAAATAATATTGTTGGAGAAATTAGTTTTGGAAATTGTTTAAAGTAAAAATTTATTTAATTAATTATATAAGGATAATTTAAAAGATAAAATTGATTTTTGATTTAGAAAATAGTTATTTAAATATTTATACTCTATCCACTAATTTTATTTTAAAATTAGTTTTTGGACTTGAATTTTATATGAGATATTAGTATAATATTTTTCATAACAAATATTTAAGCAAATATTCTGAAATAGTTTATTTTAAATGTTTCCAAGTATATTTTGAATGAGTATTTTATATTATTTTAAAATATTTGAAATCGGTAGATTTTCGGTGGAAATGAATAAATATTGGAAATGTTTTCTGCGTAAGGGAAAATTGATTTGAAATTTATTTTCAAGGATTGAAATGTGAAAAATGGATTTGAGAAAAGTGAAATTTTATCTTGCGAAGATATTTTGAAAATAATAATAATTGGGGGAAAATTATTTGAAATCCAGTGACTATTGTGAATGATGATTGATAGTTAAATAACCGACTATCAATATTGGCCTTAATCGACATTTGAATTTCGATGTGACCGAGAGTCGAATTAGAACTGGATATTCGAAACCCACATCGAACCTTTGTGATTGTGATAGATCTTTATTTAAAAGATCGAAGTTAAATTGTTGTGATTTGTTTGAATCTGAATGTAACACTTATTTTTAAAATAAGCGCTCGTTATTCGGATTAGCCGGGAGAGGACCTTGTGTCATGAAACCCATCGCGAATAACGATATGACGAAATGGGATTGCATTTGAAGATGGTGTTGAAGACCGAGTATTTTCGAAAGAGAAAGGATTACCTGTCGAATGTCTCTGCACCGGGTTGCTCCGGTATAGAGATTTTATCACCCTTTGTGATGGGGATTTCGGACGTGATTAGTGAATATTCGGATTTCAAGGGCTTCTTTGGAAGTGCCTTCGTTTCCGTTCGATCCCGGAACGGACTTGTATGGATGTATATCTGACGTTACACTTTGAGATGTAAAGCTGGTTTCTATCAAATACAATTCTATTGGTGGCGGAGAATTTATTCTCTTAGCCTAACACCCTTCTCTGAGACGTACGAGCTCAGAGGTTATGTAGTTGATGGTTACTAGTGATACATTCCTAATTGGGTAATGTGGCATACGAAGTACCGCTGATCATTTGTTGATCGAAGCATGGCTTTTGTGAAAAGCGTTGCTTTATGGACGAGACTTCGTCGAACCTCACACCCCGGAATGGTCGAAACAGGAAGAATGCAGAAAGGTTATAGAGGGTAGCACCCCTTAGGGTATGTGCATTTCCTTATGGATAGAAGTGGTATCATGGTATGGAGCCCAGATACTTAACTTATGTGAATGTCGCAAATATATATTACTTTGTGATTGTTGTCGTTGAGGATCCTCAGATAAAGGTTGTTTACAACCGGGGGATGGCATACTCGTGTCAGTAGTTACCTATTTTTGCAGAGGTAACCCGGTCTTGTGTTGGCAGAGATCCGGTTAGGTTCTCGGGGCGTCCATCCAGAGGCTTACCTATGTGGCAGTAGGAAGTTCCTTTGCCTGACCATTTGTTGGAAATCTAAAGAAACAATATGTGCCATGTACGGTTTTAGTTGTATAACCTGCCATGGAATGTGGCGGTAATCTGCTATTGAACATGGTAGCTATAGTAGACATAAGTGCGGAATGCCTATGCTGGCTAAGATTAATATTATACTTTCGAAATGTTTTCCACTATGCACTAATAATAATAATATCAAAAGATTTTGTGTATTAAGCATGTTTGACTATCATAAGGAGAAATCTCCTCCAATTTTGCGTTTGCATTGTGTGCGCGGCGGGAGGCCTTATGGTAGTCTCATTTTCCAAAAAGCATTATGGATTTCTTTTAAATTCCTTTGTTTTCTTATGGTTAAAAATAACTGTTTTTAAGATCTCACACCAGTCCCATGACTGACCTGGAGTTTACTATTCCCTTTCTAAACTCTGGGTGCCCATAATTTTCCACACGGGCAGCCTAGAGTCAGGTTATTAGTTATTCGGGAGCGAAGTCAGAAAAGAGTTGCTGTGGAGATCAGAAGTTGAAGCTGGATGGCGAGACATATCTCTTTACTATGTAGTGTCCATTGTGTATGGTTGTGCAAATCAGTTTTTATGTAGTCTAGTTATAATAACTGTCAGTGATGTATGATGTCGTTGTAAACTCTGATGTTGTATTGTATGAATAGTGATGATTCTTTGTTTTAAAGATTATTCATTTATCTATTATATATTGTTCCGCTGCGAAATGTGAGATTCTGTTATTGTTTCTGTTCTTCTTCTATCTTCTTCTTCTTTAACCTTAACGGTTTGGTTTTCCGACATTCGACTGTGCAGCATTTGATACAGTGGACGTATAAATGTCGACTTTCGGGCGTCGTGAAAATCGGACTGTTACACTTAATTACTTACATAAGTAATTATCTTCTAATTACTTTCATTAGATGATTACTCTTTTAATTAATTACTTAACAAGTAATTAATTCCATCATTAAATAATCCTTAATTCATTAATTAATTAATTACTCCATAATTAATTAATTAATTTTCAAAACAATTATATTTATCAATTCCTTAATTAATAACATCAAGTGATTATCCCTTAATTACTTCCATTTAATTACTTCCATGAGTAATTTCCTCCAATTACTTCCATAAGTAGTTTCCTCTTACTTAATTACATTCAGAAATTCATCATTAATTACTTCATTAAGTAATTACACTTATTTAATTCATAATTAAGTGATTATTTAAAATTAAATAAACAATTAACTAATCATTTAAAATTAATTAATTAACTTCTTATATTTAAAGAAAATCCTTAATTAAATAAGAAAATCATTGATCTTAATTAAACTTTTACTTATTAACAAATCATAATAATTAAATATTTTTGTGTTCAAAACAAAAATAATTTAATCTTATTTATCTTCATAAATAAATTATTTGAAATTAATCAAATTTTAATAACTTAAAATAACTTATTCTATTGGTTTTCAAAATCATAACAATAACCTTACTTGAAAATAAGGCATTTAGAAATCAAATTTAAAATTTAAAACACTTTAATTATCTAATTTAAACTTATTCATTTTAAATAAAATTTGAAACTTAGTTATTAAAACATTACTTTAAAATTTAATTTAAACTTTGATTTAATATTTAAATTCAAGACACTTCTTTTAAATTAACAATTCAAAATTTACTTAGATAATTACTTTCAAAAACAAACATCTTAACAATTTAAATTTAAAATAAATTCAATTAATACTTTACTTTCAAAGGAAATCATCTTAAAACATTTAAAATTTGAAATTGAATTCAATTAACACTTTTAAAAGTTTGAATTGTATTTATTCCAAAAACAACAAGTTTTAACCTTGTATGTTGTTCCTTTTATAAAACTTGTTTATAATTTAAAGTTTGAATTCATTTTTTTCAACAATAAGTTTAAATTTGCAATTTAACATTATACAGAACTTAACAGAAAAGCACCACCAAAAAAACTCGAGTCGATCACTTCAACAACTCGTGCCTACCTCGAAGCAAAACCCAGCACCCTTCACTTTGAGTCGTCACTGAGAAGAACGCGAGAGCTACTTCGGGCTGAAACACGTCTTCCCCGATTCGAAAACTCCACCTGACCCAAACCGTGCACGGTGCACGTACACCGGTAGCTCCGGCCACCCTAGGTCGTTGCGACCATCGTCGACGATCACACGCGAGAACAAAACCAAACCTAGATTCATGAATCCACCAACGAATCAAAATTCGACTATTTAGCTCGAAAAACTACAGAAAGCTCGAAACATAAAACCCAATCACCACTGATGAACTTGCCACCGGAATCTTTGGTACCTTCTCCGGAGCATCGCCGTAACTCCACGCTACCATCTCCCATCTCGCGATCGCCTCCGGTGATCCTGGGATGATGCGACGGCCGTAAAAACAACACCCTTCAAAACGAAAGCCGAAACCCTACTACTATCAAATCCAAACACCACAACCCCTAAAAAAATCTCCAGTATTTTACCCATGCTCACCATCAATCGAACCCCCTCCATACCGAAAATTGATCGCCTTCGCCACGCCGTTCAACGGCAATCGCCCAAAACACTCAAAACGTTTACCGCAGAGTTCACAATAAATACCCAACTAAAAATTTCAAAATGCATATCAAAATTCACGATTTTCCATCATGATTACATGCATGTAATTCAAATTAGAATTAAGACAGTTGATTTTTAACAAAAATTCTAGTTTCTTTGTTAATCCCTTATTTATAATTATTTGTTGTTTTTAAAATTATGAAACTATTTTTAAAATTACTATCAAACATTAACATACAGTTTTCATTCACATATCAAGTTCAAATAAGGTATAGATTGGAAGATTTGAATTTTCATAAGGAAACAACTTCAAAAACTCAAACAGGGAATGAATATTTACAGTCAGTTGAATTCCTGGTTATTCACACTTTCAACATACAAACTTAACAATATTCATGTAACAAATATTCATTATCAAGGCAAAATTCATTGCATGCATCATCATTAAACCATAGATTAATTAAAACTGTTTTTTAAAATGATTTACTCACCAATTTTATAAGCAGTGAACAAAGCAGAGCAGTTTGAATTATTCCAGGCTTTGAAATCCTTAATCTGGAAAATGTTTGATTTTGCTTTGCTAAAGAAATTGAATGCATGCTTCAATTTGATGTTTTGAGGTGTTGAAACTACTGAGATCTTGATCCCATTTGAATTGCAGGCGTGAAGGTTGCAGGTTTGCAATTTGTATTCATATTTGGTTTTAAATTTCAGATTTGAGAATAATTATATTTTTGCCATTCATTTGAAAGAATGAAGGAAAAGAAAAGAAATGAGAAGAAGAATGTTTGGAAATTGAAAGAGGAAAAACAATTTTCTTTTCAAACTATTATATTTATTATTATTTTTTAAAAAAGAATGACACTTATTATATAAACTTACATTTGTCACTATAGTACTTAATTTTCTTACATATGTTATTAAGATGAGCTAACATGGTTACACATGTTACTTAGGTATTTTTAATAAATTTTTATTTAATTTAAATGTAAATATAAACTTACATACTTCACTCTAAATTAATAAATACTTATGTATGCATATATAAATTTACTTTCTAAAGAAAATATTCTAAAACTAATTATAATACAAATATACTTCTATACATGTATTTTAAAATCTAAAACATTTATTTTTAGTGTTTAAGAAATAATTTTTAAAAAGAAAGTTTATTAATAACTTTATACATATATTTATAACCATTTTAAATTTAAGCACTTTAAAAGAAAACAAAATAAAACTTTATTTAAACTATCATATTTAAAAATAAATAAACTATTTTATAATTTGAGAATAATTAAATTAATAAATTACCCTTTGGAAAATATAAATTTTAAAACAACTCCAAATTATAACATATACATACATATATATATTACAATTTGAAAATTCAATCTTTTATTTAAAACAAAAGATCTTCTATTCACAATATATATCAAATATATATATTATAAATAGAATAAAATTTTATTAGCTTTGAAAAATAAATCTCATCAATTTTAAATTTTTAAAAAGATATAAATCAATATTGTCAGATTATATATTTGTTAACTTTTAAAAAAATAAATTTACCAAATTAAATTAAAATTATAAAGAAAATTATCAAATCAATTTAATTATTAATATAGATTATTAAATTGATATTGCCTAAAATTCCGGGTCGTCACAGGTAGAGTGTAATGTTTGCAGCCTCAGTGCTTGAGGGATGATGTAATCCGGCTATGCCATGTTCGAGGGGAAAGCCGGCTCTGTGTTTATAGGGTGTCTATATGCGGCCCTCGATACTTTTCTAGAGATGTACTATGGGAGGTGGTACCCTGATGTCTTGTCATTGTATGGAATCCAATCTCCTATATACGTGCCTCTTGTTTTTAGTTATTAGACCCCGCGCTGTTAATTGTAATTACGGATAACCACTCCAGATATGTTACTATTTATTTTAAACCCTAAACATTATTATAATATCACTGGATTTTCTTATAAAATGGTTTGGTAATCGTAAGGTAAAAACAAATCTATGTTTATATGCAGTGTGGTCTTGCGATATACCTTATTTTTGAAAGGTTTTTTATAAATATAAAAATCCATATGATTTGAGTTTCTCACACTGGTTTACCAGACCGGGCTGTATGTTATTTTCTTATAATACTCGGGTCCGGCAGAGTATTTCTCCGAAGTTAGCTTTGGAGCCTTGCAGTGTGAAGCCCACCTTATACCCTTATTAACAAAGGACATTACAGAGTAATATCATCTGCTAATGTAGTGAATAAGGCTGGTTAGGAGCGACCATCTCTATTATTGCTTTAGGCAAGTATAAATACGTCGAATTGGGCAAAAATATTTCTTTTCTCAAAAGAGGATTCAACATATTCGATCCAGGCGCAAAACAACAATGTAGTGGCTTAATAAAATTCAGAACAATATAAAATATTACAGTTCACAGAATCATAGAATACATAGATAAATATACATATCTCATAAACTAAGGAAGAGATGAATATAATATATGGAGTGGAAAATTAAAATAGGGGTCATAAAAGAACTACTATATACACAAGTGATACAAAGACAACCCAAAAGAAAATATACAACAAAATGAGTCTCTATCTCGACTACGTGATAGGCTACAAACTACTAGGCTGCTATAGTAAGCAAAATGTCACTAAGCAAGTCCAAGCCTAAAGTCATCATGTTGAAGTACCTGAAACACCTTGGTCTCACCCAAGTTTTGTGTAAAAATAATAAACGAGATGTCTAGTTATAATTCAAGTAAATGTGAGATAAGAATGATAAAGGTAAATGAATTACATAAGAACACAAATCCACATAGAATTGCACATGGACGAATTTTATCGTTCTTAAATCTTATTCACCAAATATCAAAACCAATATTAGCTTAAAAAAGCAATGCCTAAGAAATATTTGATGAAAAAAATATGATAAAAATCAAAAATCAAATTGAAATCAAGAAAACACAAAGGGGGGAGGCGCCTATCACTGATTGGTGAACTTATAAAATTCATTGAACATGGGTGTACACACAAATAGTCCAGAGGACCCGTAGATGGATATTTAACCCATAAAATACAAATGAGCACAAGGCTCCACAGATGAGCATAAAGCTCCACGGATGAGCATAAAGCTCATAGTTTCACAAATGGGCGCAAAGCTCTATAAATGAGCGTAAAGCTCCATGGATCCGCATTTACATGGATAAACATAAAATATGAGTATTAAACTCATTTAACTAAGTGTTATCTACTTCCAAACCGTAACTAGTCAAATTACGCTCGTATGTCCCATACTACACTTGTTTATTTGAATATTTACTATTAGTTTGTAAACACCACTCAAGAGAAAAATAGGGTTTCAATTGAATAAGTCCAAGAATTAACGACGAAGTAAATGCAAGTGTTCCATACCACTTGTTTTACTAAGTCATTTAATTAAATTCGTCATCCAAATAAAATAATAATATATATTAATACTAGTTTTGGAAATTCTTTTCTAAATTATTTGTTTTGGAAAATAAAGTTGAAAGTCCTAAAATGTGATTTGTGTGTGTGTGTGTGTGTATATAATGTTTTATTTAATAAAGAATTTAGAAATCTAGTTGAAATGTAATTGAATTTCTTTCAAAATCCTTTTTGAAAACTCTTAAGATCTTTTATATATATGTGTGTGTGTGTGTAATTGATATTTAAAAAAGAACCAATTCATCCCAAAATTCCTTTTATCATAAAATACAAATTAAATCGTTGAAAATCGAAAGCAATTGAAAAGATTAAAACTCTCAAAACGAGAAGGCTTCTCGGCTTAGATTTCGTCGACTGAATCGAGTAGTTCAGTCAACTGGCTGGAGCCGTATGCTCTAGGTTAGCAGGTTCAGTCGACTGAACCATAGTTCATTTGACTACCTGGAGCTATGCGCTATAGGTTTTTGGTTTATTTGACTGAACCGAAAGTTCAGTGGACTGATGCGAATTCCTTGAGCCGTATGGCTCAAGGTCACGCTTCCAGCTGCAACTGACGAACTTTTCAGTAAGATTTCTCGATTTCGGCAATATAATATGATTGAAAACAATTTCTTACTTGCATACACTAACATATTCATATATGATCAAACTGTAGAAATTTAGTAAAAGATAACATTAAGAAAAGCAATGGATAGCGGTGCTATAGAGGATCAAACCACCAATTAAACACAAAACTGGGATCAGAATCAAGTTATTCTCTCAATCATTCAACCACTTACCCACATGCAGTGAATGAGAACTAGAATTTATGAGATTACTCATCTTATAGCTAAGAAAAGAGGTTATTACTGCTTCTAGATCACTGCTCAATTCCTTTCCGATGATGTTCCTAAGAACCCTAGAATTGAACCTAAAAACCCATTTCAATTTACAAGAAAAACTGAAATTAAAGAGCTATAAGAGGTATCAACAGTTAGTACAGTTTACCTGAGGTTATTAGCACCAGAAATCAAGTATTTCTCTTTATTATAGTTTATTTGGGGAAGTTTCTCTTAGAGTTTGCAAATGAGGGAGAAAGAGAGTTCACTATAATTTTCTTATCTTGGCTGAAAGTTAAAATGATGAAGTATGGAAAGGCAACTAACGTATAGGATATAGTTTCTCAATTACTAACACAATTTCGACTTTAATTGGGCCTAGACTTTTATTTTTGCTTAAAAAAAGAATTAAATCAGTATTCTCATTTTCAATTATAAGAAGGGAACTTAAGCAATGTTTTAACATATACTTCATAAATTAATAACAACTTATAAAATCAATGTTAGCTCATTTATTCCATTTCAAATTCAGAAATTGGAGTAAATTTACAACCTTTTTGTTGTTAGAACCTTGTATTTTGATGTTTAGATCTTGACAACTATATAAGTAAATATTATATGAACTAACCATATTTGCAAGAGAAGATACTTTTTTACTAGACAATAGATTGAAGACAAGGAATTTAGAGAAGTTTCAAATTTTACAAATGGTATGTCTATAGTCTAGTTAGTAGTTAATCATTCTTAAAATCTCTCCTATGTAGTATATGCATACACACATGTTTTTAAAATTATTTCCAAACCACATACACACAATGAAAATTGTTTATTTTAAGTTCATTATCGAAAGGCTTTCGAATAGAATTAAATATTGCAGAAACGAAGATTCCAGTCAATTGAATGAGTATGTTTAGTCGACTGAAAACCGTGCATGTGCATAAGTGCACTTGAAGGGACAGTTGACTACACCACCCCATTCAGTCAACTGAACTATATGTCTTTTCGATATTTAAATTTAAAATTCGAATTTTTGAATTTACATAAGACTGAATTTTCCTTTAGTCGACTGAATATTCATAACGGCTATTTTTCTGAATGGTCACTTCCTTTTAACGAACAGTGTAACGACTTAGAATTTGACCACTTCAAAATATACTATTTAAAGTGATTTTAAATATAAAATAGGTAAGTTTATATGATTCAAACAATGTTAGATAGGATTTGGAAAGAAAATAATGCACAAAAATAGTAACACTTGCCTATATCGACAAAAGTGAAAAAATGCTGATTTTGGAAAAGT
This sequence comes from Allium cepa, assembly GCA_030765085.1. Taxonomy (NCBI): domain Eukaryota; kingdom Viridiplantae; phylum Streptophyta; class Magnoliopsida; order Asparagales; family Amaryllidaceae; genus Allium; species Allium cepa. The sequence continues at coordinate 98,995,130 of CM060946.1, read as the reverse complement.
AAGTTTCAATGGTTAAATAAATTATTTTAGTTTATTTGTGACTGTTTACATTTTTAAATAGAAATATGAAAATTTATTTTTAAATTTGGTTTACATAAATACATATTTCAACTAAAACGTCAAAATGTGACCGTAAAACATTTTGTCGAAAATCAACGTTTTGCCGATTAAAAGTTGTCGCAACGTCGTCGTATCTTTATTTTCTTATATAGAAACATATATTCAAATAGAATAAGTATTAATTAATTCACTAATCAAGTCTACTTTTACTAAACGTACTTAGAAAATTCTAGAATATAATTAAGAAAAAGTAAACACAAAAAGGCAAACATGTCATTTCAAAGCAGAAGGTAAACAACAAATCAAACCAAACAAATTATTATATTCTTTACTTTATACTTAATTGAAAATGACATAAACTAATGATTTGAAATGTGATGTTAAGTGTTGAAAAAATAAGGTTGCTTAAAAAGTAAGTAAAGGGTATTTTGGTCTTTTTACAAAATATTATTTTAATCCAAAACTTATTCTATAAATAAGCATCCACTTTCTCACTTTTTTCACTTCTTCTTCTTCTTCTTCTTTTTTCTTTTTCAAGCTTTTCTTTCACTCTCTAATGGCTTCTTCTCTTCCATTTCCTTATAAACTTTTTCAAAACCATATCAAACAAAGTCAAAATACTACCAAACTTTGCCAAAGACCTTAGAACACCATTTAAACATGGTTTAATATCTAAAAAGTTGAAGAGTGATGGAGTATGGTGGGGAACCTATTGTGGTCGAGCCTTATGGATGTTTAGAGGTGGTGGTCGAGCACTTTGAAGCATGGTGGTAAACTTTACATGATGGTTAGGTGTAGTTAAGAGGATGTAGTAAAGCGTTGTTGCATATGAATGTTGGTAGGAAGAATTGGTTAAGTTAAAGGTGAGTACTAATATATTTAAGTTAATTATTCTTAAAAGATATTTCAAGTTAATTATATGAAAAGTTTGTTATATGTTGGATGTTTTAATGGATGATAACTTGGTTGATATTATGGTTGATTATATATTTGTGATATGGATGATAACTTGGTTTGATAAATGATAAGAGAAATGGTGAGTAAGTATAGTTAATTCAATGGAAATTAAATCTATATAAATATATGTATGCAAATTATTTAGCCTCTTCATGATTTCAAAATATCTAAAAAGTTTAAAAATAATATTATAATAATATAATATTATGATATGAAATGAAATGAAAAATGAGTTTGAAATGATGAAAATATTGTTTTAAATAAGTTAAAATATTTTAAATATGGTTCAAAACAAATTTGTAGTCTTTCGGACCAGTTCCGAAGCAATTCACAAAATTGGTCAAAATCGAGCTCGTCGCGTGGCGGTAGTTTATAAATTTGAACCCGTAACTTCAAATTAGCATAGAGAATGATTTATAAGTCGGATTTCTTCGAAACAAAAATTCTTTGTTCCACAATGATAATAGTCTTCTAACGAAGAAAGAAAATCAATATTTCATCAAGTAGATTTTGAAATATGTCCAAAATAATTTTCTAAAAATATCGCGGTTTTGCAGTTTGGAATCCAAAATGGGATTTCTTTATAAATGATATTTTTAAATGATTAAAAATGAAATAAATTTTATAAATCTATTAAAATGGTTTAAAAGAGATTTAGAATGGAAAATATGAATTTTCAAATATTAAAAAGTTGTTTAAATCAAATACGCTTATATAGTAATTTCTGCAGCACTTTTATGCTATGAATTCTATAACCTTTTGAATATGAGTTTAAACGTAATATTATTTCCTAAATCTTTTGTGAATAATTTTTAAAGAATAATTAAGTAATTTAAGGATGATTTGGAATTTTTAATAAGAGTTTGAATAAATGGTTAAGAGGAATTTTTGTACCACTTAACAAAAAGTAAAGAATATTGAATTTAATAAGAAACTAAGTATACGGAAATGACTAGTACATTTGTCCTTCCTATGAGATCTGGAAAGATAAAACAAGGTGTTTAACTAAGATTAGAAATGGAGGAACCAGTGCCGAGCACTTACCAGGCCTTTATTTTCTCTTCTTAGGCGAGGGGTGGAACAAATCGAAAGGAAAGTCCGGATGCTCTAAAAGATCATATTTAAGTTTTTCCAAAATAAAAAAAAACAAATTCTTAGAATGTTAATTAAGCACTTAAAATATTTTATTCGATGATTGGTACGAAGGAACCGAGATCGGATTCGGGTGATTCCTATCCGAAAAACCGGAATCGGAATTGGGTGATTCCTATGCGAAAATCCTTTCAAACTAATTTTAGAAATAAAATATATTGAAGACAATGATAATTGATGACAAATATCTTCATGATGTAGGATTGCTTTCCATTAGTCCCTAGTGGTGAAATTTACTATATTAAAAGTGGCAGTAGTGCTCTGTTTTGAAAATCTTCGATTTGCAAAAATATGATTTGAAGTTAAGAAAAAAATGTTTGATTAAGATTTGATGAATGATTTGAGAATACTTTCCCCAGGATAAAAGTATAACTTGAATATAAGAAATCTTTGATTATGATTTAATGAATGATTTGGAAAAGTTTTTCTAAATAAAAGAGAAAATGATTAGGAATTATTTCAGGATTTAAGAAAAGTTTAAATAAATCAAATGATTGGATAAATAAGGCTAAATGATTGCATATACATTTGAAAAAAATGGAATAACTTGAAAAGAATATATCTAAGAAAGATATTTGATTTAAATAAAGATGTAGTAATTGATTAATAATTGATAATCACATATGAGCTGAACATTTTTAAATCGATAAATGGCTTTAAAGGAAACAGGGTTAGATTTGGAAGATTCCTATCCGAAAACCACTTCAAACCAATACATACGTTCGAAAGTGAAGACATATTGAAGATGATGATTATTGAAGACCGTGGATTTTCATAGCGTGAGGACTGCTTATTGACACGCTCTAGGTTGCTCCCATTATAGAGTTATTTATAGCAGCGGTCTCCTTATTGTGGAGATTTTTTCGGATTGCAAGGGCTTCTCGCCTAGTAATGGCCGAGGAAAGTGCCTTTGGTTTCGGTCAGTTCCAGAACGAATTTGTATGGACGAATGTCTGACATTGCATTTCTGAAACATAATGTTTGACTTTTACAAATGTGCGTCTGCTTGGTGGCGCAGAAGGAAACTTCACTTAGCAAACACCCTTCTCTGAGAGACACAAGCTCAGAGGTTGCATGATAATGGGTGTAACGACCCGTTAAATTTTTGATATTTAATAAAATGAATTAATATAATTTCTAATTTGGTTAAGAATAAATGTAGAAATTTGGTATAGTGGTTGCAATTTAGTGTAACTATAAAATTTTATGATAATAGATGTGGATAATGTAAATTTTCACAACTTGATTTAAAGTAATTTTGAAGAAACAAATAAATGTTGAATTTGTGAATGTTAGTGTAAATATTAACTTAAATGGTGTTCACTAATACAAAGATGTAATTAGTGTAGATAGTAATAATTTATGCCTGTAGTGAAAGGAAAAGAAAACTAATAGAAACATAAAATTTATTTTATGTAAACAAAAGTATAGTTTTGAACAAACTTATGAAGATTGATAAGGACAGTGTTTGTAATCAAGTTTGGTTATTAATATTTGAAAGATAGAGATGTGTAAATACGCTAATGAATTTATAATGGGAAGGAATGGTAGAATGAAAAGAATATATATAATAATAAGCATTTGATTCAATTAAGGGAATTAAATTATAATAAATGGACATTTAATAAATTCAACGTTGTGAGAAATCATAATAGTTGTGTAAAATGTGTACAAACTTGGATTTGGAAGTTATTGGATTTATAACGGTTTTGTTATTAAGTGTATGAGTTTAAAAGTTATTCCATTTTGTAAAGTAATAGAAGAATGCATAAAAATATAAACAGGACTTAATAGAATTGATACTCAATGAATTGAATAAATTGTCCGCTTATGCAGATATGTATAGTGAAATAAATGGCCTAAGCAAATTAAAATAGGATAATTATTGAGATTTGTACTATAAGAATAAATAGTAACATTTATTTGCAAGGGATAAAAGCCTATTTAGGACTAGAATTTGGAGTAATGACTATTGTTTGTTTACCTACCCTTGTTTCTTGTTAATTTAAAATTTGGGAATCAAATTCAATTTATCCGCCAATTTACCGCAGTTAAAGTGAAATGAATTGGTGATTGAGAAATGTTAGATACAAATAAGATGTAAACCAAAGGAAATCCCATTTGTAATAAATTATGTAGAATAAAGTAAAGAAACTAGGAAATAAAAATGTGAAAATGTGGATGAAGTGAAATCTTAAGTGATAATAACTCTGTTAGGCAAGTGATAACGGAAATTTTGTGTATAACCAAATAAAAATCCAAATTTATTTGGAAATAAATTGCAATCAATTGAATCTATTGCAATTTAATGGATTTAATATTAAATAGTTTATGTAATTATTATTTGGAAGAAATGGGAGTTATTTGTAAAAAGTATGAACCAAATGTTAATTTTTCTTATGGAATAGTGAAATAAAATAGATATAAAGGTTTCAATCATACATTGAAATTCATATTCACCATAAAATGTTAATTGAAACCAAAGAAGTTAATATAGGAGTCAAACCTCATTTATTAATTTGGATTTATTGCAATAGTTAATACCATAGAATAAAGTTAAAGCTAATTCAAATTTTTATTTGACCATTGTCGATATAACTTTAGAAAACAAGATTTTAGTTATAATTTGAGTATTTGATTTGACAAATGGTATTTACTACATATAAAATGGAATTAAACGTAAATTATTACGTTATTGGATTTGAAACGAAATTGGTAAACATTAGGCTTAAAGAATAATGATGTGAATCTTAAACTAATGTTAGTTTCGTCATATTAACAACAATGGCTTTGAATGATAGAAAGGAAGTGAATTTAATAGATTAATCAAACTTATGATGTGAATTCATCAAGATTGGAATTATTAATAAATAAGAAATATTAAGGCGAATAAATGGAGATAAAGTTTATTATTGAGTTTGGAATTTTATTTATGGTAAAAAGGTTAATTTCAATCAAATGAGTTGAAATGGAATTCAAGTCATTTATTTAATTTGACTTAAAATGAGGGTATAAGAAAACAAGTTTTAATAAGTGGGTTTTGAGGGTAAAAATTATAATTCCCAAATAATAATAAAAATGCAGAAATTAACACTGCAAATTGATATACTTATAGATTTTAATTCACACCCAAGCTTGTTAAATTATTTGGAAGTGATTGTGTTATATAAGTAATGAAATTTGGCCAATATTAGAAGTTGAAAAATAAAATTGGATTTTTATGATTTATTTAATTGATTTAATAAATATTAAAAATAGCCATTTTGGGCACGGACTCGGATTTCGACGAAACCAGTTTCATCGGATCCGTATCGGTGAATTATTATAGGGTTTCAAATTTCGTATCGAACGGACTTGTCGTTTGATCGTACGGACGCGAAACGCCTTGAAATCAATTTTATTAAAAATCAATTTGAAATCAATTTGGAAATCTTGTTTTCAGCATAACTTCTTCATACGATCGAATTTGGTCGCGAAACTTTTTCCATCGCGTTCAGAATATTTTAAAATACCTATTTGGATATATAGATTTAACAAATTTGATTCCGGAGGCATAGCGGGCTTTTTGGGCCATAGTTTATTCCGTACGTTCGCGTATCCAGTCTAGCTACCCTACCTCTAGCCTATCTATAAATATACAGCTATAAACCCTAGTCTCTATTCTTTTGCTGTACGTTCATTTCTTCACTCTTTTCTCTTCCCCAAATGTATACATCTCAGATCCAATTCCAGATCTATCCATAGTTCAAAATCAAAAGTCAAAACTCAAAAATTTCAGAAAATTCTGAAAAAAATTATATGTTGATGTTTTCGATACGCGTAATCTACTAGTGTGATCCGTTTTTCGATTGGAGCCATCGTTTATCCAGAAATATTCAAATCATTTTCGGCCGTCCATGTTTGTTGTCGAGATTTAACGGTGGATCTCTAGCAAGGGTTCGATCGGAGTGTGCTGCTGCATAGAGGGCGACTAGGGCTTTCAATCCATACGGCTACTCCATGTCAGAGGTGCTTGGATTTGGAGAAATTTGCGATAAAAGAGGACGGAGGCGGTTTCGCTGGAAGGGCCTTTGGGCGTGCGCGTGGGGCCCATAGGGTCGGCCGGAGGCAAGCAGCATGGGGGGCGACGTGGATCGAGGCGCGGTGGCTCGGATGATTTTGCGTTTGGGAGAAAATTTGTGGCGGCTATAGGGTTTGAGGTCCTCGCGCATGCTTACTGTAGAAGATGAAGAGGGGCCGCATGTTTTCGTGTACAGGGAACGTGGTTGCTGAGGTGGCATGTTGGGGGGTTTAAGTGTTCTCTTATTTATTTTATTTTTATTTGAATTCAATCACCATTTTCCGTCATAACTTTCTCATACGAAGTCGGATTCACACGAAATTTCTTTTGTTAGGATCGTATTTAAATTCCGGATCTGATGACGCTGGTTTGGACGAATTCTGAGACGGGCGAATTTTTGGGTTTAAATCGGGTTTAAATTCGATTTAAATTCAAAAGGTGAGTGTTTTAACTCACTCACAATTACTAGAAGCTTTTATGTTTGTTAAATAAATTTTAGAAATGAATAGAAATTTATTTATGAGCTTTTGGCATGTTATTTCACCCATATCTGTTGAATTGCATTTTTTTGAATTTAGCTGTTAATTAAATTGATTGATTGCGTATTAATTGGCTGTTAGAAATTATTGTTTGCATAAGAACTGCTAGTTAACAGTTTTGTCAATTATCACTGAAAATAAACTGTTAGATTTATAGTTGATAAATATAATTTGAATTAAACTGCCAATTATTACCTGTTGTATATTCCCAAACATATTTTGTTATTGGTTGATATTGCTTGATGTTTGTGACTGGATGATGGATGTGTTGTTGAATGGATGTTTTATTTGATATCATTAAACTGCAAGTTAGCATACATTTTACATTTCATTCGGGATTGTGGTTTGAAATGATAAAACCGCAAAGTTTTATTTTTTAAATTACGGATTGAAATGATAAATATCCGTATCACTTGACCATAGGATAGAAAATTATATACAGGCACCGCGGTCTATATATAACTATTTTAATGTGATTTCTATGGTTTGGATTGAATACGGCCTATAAATCTTAAATTTATATTGTATAAATATTTTATTCCATATTTATATACCTATGAAGTTGAAATTTTGAAATTAAAAGGAATATAAATTTCTTTATTGAAAATGGAAGAAATTTAGAAAATGGAGTTTGGTAAATTTATATCCTATGTTTAAATGTAAAGTTGAAAATTTTAAGATATGATATTTGTAATTGGATTTTTCCAAAATAAATAGAAATGGATATTCTAGTATAATTTGAAGTGGAAAAATTCTATATATATATATATATATATATTTTACTAGAAATTGAAGTCTTATTAATTAGGGATTTTATGTGAATGGTCAAGATTAATTAATAGAATATTGATTTTGAAAGGATAAAAATCCAACTTTAGTTGAAATATTAATGCTCAAAAATGGATATAAATATATAAAAAATTAAAATGGTTTTGGGACTTGAAGTAATATTTTGGATTTTGGTTTAACTTTAAAACAAGAAATATTTGGAAAGACATGTAATTTCTTCTTTATAAAGCAACAGTAAAGTTAAACCTTTTTAATTCGCATACCGTTGAATATCCAAACCATTTAGTTTTGAAAATAATGGTTTTAAAATACTATGGATTTTCGAAGAATTATGTTGAAAGTTACAAACAAAATATTGGTTACATGGGATATTAAATAATAAAAAGTGACATAATTTTTGGAAAGGAAAATTTTATTTGGGAAACGATATCATTGATTTGGGCTTTTATAAAATAATATGAAAATAAATTGTTTGTGTTTTTAAAGAAGAAATGATATCGTAATATTATGGTTTTGAAAGGGATTATATTCTGGTTTTAAAGTATAAACTGTTTTAAATAACCGCGGTGTTATAATAACGATTGGTTGGCAAAGAGACCGGGATCGGATATGGACATACTCTCTGTCGATACCGAAAACCACTTTGACTAACCGTGTACGCGGTGGAGATTCCAGAATGAAGTAGGTGGTGGCGACGTTTCCTGTAAGGTAAATACGTGGACCCAACTCCCGTGAGTTGGCATAAGGTGGCTAAAACAGGAGCGATTCTCAGGCCAATGAGGTCATTCCTCTGATCGGACGCTCCTCTTCGATATTATACTTTGACTTGGATTTGATTCAGTGGCCACTTCTATATTTTGATTTTGGGGAGTTAGTCCGAGGTGGGCGGTAACTGCGGCTACGCGTTTCCACCAGCCTGGATAGCAATTGGTATATCTACCCTGGCATTGCCTAGTTGTGCCGTGTCACCTACCATACCGAGCCTTTACTACGAGTTTCTATTTGTGTCGTACCTATGGAGTATCCTCTGGTAGCTTCCCGATCAGGAGGTATTACGGTATTGTATAGACTATTGGCATTATTTGTGTTAAGGGCTATATGGGTAACCCCTTAACGCTATTTAAAAGTAAGTTTATTTTATAAATAGACACTATTATAATAGCGCAATATACTACATAGTAAATAGTTTAACGGATCCTTAGGAGATGTAAATCCCGAACATCTCTTGAGTTACTGTACTCATATTTATTTCTGTTAATTTAACTCACATAAGATCTTTTAGTCTGACTCGAGTGTTTTTGTCTTTTCAAATTCTCTCGGGTCAGTCCGAGCGTTTCAGGATCGAAGACTTTAGCTTTGAAGGACGAAGGCGAAGGAGTCATATTATTATTATCTATAGTATTGCACCACACTCATATTGTTCCGCTGCATTGTTTGTATTGGTATGTGTAACTCTGATATTTATTATATAAAGAAGAATTGACTGTTTTGTAACCGTTTATGAACTGTATATTTATTATCATATTTTATCCTTCCGCTGTGAGATTCTATTTTGTTTTATTTCTTCTCTGTTTTTCTTATTTACCCCATAACAATCCGCCCTTGCGTATGCTTTTAATTGGCATGTGTGTCGGTTTAAAGTGTGCGAAAAGGCGGGATGTTACAATGGGAGTCAAATAGTGACCAAAGGAATGGCAGTGTGGCATTCAAAGTGGAACCTGTTATGATCAAAGCGTGCTTTTGTATGAAAAGCATGGCTTTGAAGAAATTGAGCACCTCATTAGCCTCACATCCCGAAAGATGATATAGTATACTATGTGGTCTGGCAAACACAAATTCAGAATAAGTGATTATGTATGGTGGTGTAGCAAGTATAGTGGTTAGCTTGAGAAAAGCAGGGAATTACCGGTTATCAGTAGTAGTGTAGGAAGTATAGTACTAAGTGACTAATTTGAGAAAAGCGATTAAGGCACTGTGGGAACTATGTTTGTTGCGTGTGGATCGAAGAAAAGGACACTAGTTCCCTATCATGTTGGAAATCCAATCCCAATACGAGATTTACGGTTTTGATTGTAGTCCCGAAATAGCTGTAATGACTTGCAAACACTTCAGCTACCCCTTTTGGTATCATGTATTCCGTTCGGTATATTCCATTGACCCAGTCCAAATATATTCCTCTAGACGAGTGGTTTCTTTGTATTGTATTGAGTTGTAATAACTAGACAAGTATTTATAACTGTCTAGTATGTGATGTATTGTCTGTGTAACTCTGATTGATGTTGTATATTATGTAATATTTGTGTTATTAATATAATTTATTCGTTCCGCTGTTGAGATTCTGATGTTGTTTCTTCTTTCTTCTCTATCTTTTCTCTTTTCTATTCCTTTCTTTCTTCAAAATGATGCGTCATTCTATGGAGAGAATGGTGGGTCGTCACAGTTGGTATCAGAGCGCTAGGTTGAGGGAATACCTAGGCTTTGGAGTGATTTCTTCTTGAGAGAGCGTATTTGTATTTTTAATATATATATATATATATATATATATATATATATATATATATATATATATATATATATATATATATATATATATATATTTCTACCTATCTGTTGGGTTACCTGTTCGGGTTTTCCAATATAGGTTATAATGGTGGATAAAGTAGTGGTGTGTGTAACACGACTACTACCATTGGTTGGAGTTTGAGTGTTTGAGGTTGGAAGTGTGTCTGTCGAGACTGTAGACCTAATATGGTCTCGAGTGAGATTTGCAGTTTGGTGTAGGGATTGCATCGATTTTTGAAGGAAACCTTTTTAAGGTTCAGAGTCCATCTTTGGAGTGCATAATTTGATGAGTAGAGTTTGGATCTGTCGGTCGGCAGAAGCGAGTGATGGTATCTTGGCAACCTTAGTAAGTAGTAGGTGCATGATGAGATGAGGGACTATGGATATCTCCGAAGATGTTTCTTCTGGAGAAAGTTCAAGAAGTGTGTCTGCTTCGGTGTTGTGGCTGAGTTCAGCGGGGTGTTTGAGTTTGATTTGAGGTCTGAGTTTCTCGAGGAGCTTTGGATTTGGAAGTCTTTATCATCTGTGTCCGCAATGCAGCTCGGAGTATTCTAGGTGCCGGCAAGGAAGTTTCTGGCTGAGTAGTTTTTCTGGAAGTGGAGTTCAGAAGCAACAGAGTGGATCCATTTCTTCGATGGATTGGCTAGATGAGTATAAGCTGTTCTGATAGGTAAAGAGAGATCATTTTCTTTGGAAATTGGACCGAGTTGATCGCAAAAGTGACTTGCGATGGTTGAATTTTCTCTTGGGTTATCTTTTGCTTGGGATCGAGGCATCTCTAGGGAATGGATGTTGTCAAAGGCTTGTCATAGCATCTGGTGTTTGAGTTTCCTTATCGACTAGGATTCCAGGAGTGGTACTGGGGATTCAGCTTAGTTGAAGGATTGTTACTAGAGATAGGATTTGGTCAAGTGGCTTAGGATTTGGAGGAATTTCTGAGTTTCCTTTATGGATCTGTGGAACCATATTTCTGGGATGTGTTGTCCAGTTTGTGCTCGTGTTCATCATCAGCATTCTTACTCTAGATCAGAATTGTGTAGGGAAGCAGTTTGGGAGTGTTTCTGTTTATCTTTTTCGGATAAGGAGAAGTAAGTTTTGTCTTCTGTTGTTTGAGGAGTAGAGTTTGTGTTCTTGATTTTGGATTGATCGTAAGAGGATCATTTTGTTGAGTTGATTGGTTTTGTTTGTTTCGAGAGGCATCAGCGTAGGTTGAGTTGGTCATGAAGGATGTAGGCAGCCCAGGATCTTCCGAAGAGTTTTATGGATAAGAGACGAAGGAATTGGGATTCCGAAGTCGGAGATTTGATTTTGGATAAGTTTTCTCCGATCGAAGGAGCTATAAGTTTTGGTAAGTCTGGGAAGCTAGCTCCGAGGTGTTTTGGATATTTTCTGTGTTCTAGTAAGGTAAGTGATTGATCTTCAGGATTGAATTGCCAGCTTGGATAACTGGGATTCGATGTGTTTCATGTATCTTTGAGGGAGTACGTGTATGGTCTATCTTTGGTTTTGGAACCAGTAGTTCTGGGGTTTTGGTTGTTGAGTAAGACTTGTCTGTAGTCTGATATCCTATTCAGTTGTAGATCTAGATGAGTAGAGCTCTGTAGCTTAGAAGAATTGATTGTTTGGATTCTATAGAGCAAGTATTTCAGTAATTATACATGGGAAACTCTAGGAAATTCTATCCAAAAATTTTCTGGATAGTTAGAATTGTTTGATTATGTGAATGGGTTCCTATGGTTGTTGGCATATGATTGATAATATATGCTTATGTTTTAAAATTAAAATCTTTAATGAGATTATTAAATTACCATTGCTTTTAAATTTCGAGGACGAAATTCTTTTAAGAGGGAAGGAATGAAATATCCTGGAATTTTAGGCAATACCAATTTAATAATCTGTATTAAAAATTAAATTGATCTGATAATTCTGTTAATAAATTTGAATTTAATTTAATAATCTAATTGAATAGATATTTAATTGGTGAATTTTTATCTTTTAAAGCTAATAAATTGATTTCTATTTATATGTAAATATATGGTTCATATTGTAAATAGATAAGCTTTGTTTTAAATTTAATAAATAAAGGCATATTTTCTAATTCTAATATTTTTGGTAATTTGGAAATTTGATTTTTATTTAATATTAAGCTTTTCAAAGCTATTTAATAACTATATGATTTTAAAAATTGTTAAGATAAAAGTTTAAATTATTTAAAATGATTTTGGCTTAAGTTAAAATTTAAATTTAATTAATAATAAGGTTTGTTTTGTTCTTTTTAAATATAGCTTGATAAAATAAGTAATTTATTAATAAGGAGAAAATTTCTTTTATAAATTATTTCAAATTGATAATTTGTTATTTTAAAACAATATTAATAAAATATTGTTTTTTTCAAATAAATTTTTATATAAATAGAATTGTTATTTAAAATTAAATATATATATAATTTATGTAGTTATGTATGTATATATAACTTGGTTTTAAAATTGGACTTTTGAATTTAATTTGAATTTGAATTTATAATTTTGAAATTTAAAAAGATAGATATTTCAAATTGTTTTGGATTTTAAAATATATGTATAAACTTTTATTTATGAATGTATTTAGTTTTATTTCTTTAAAATTATCTATATATAAACACATACTTATAAACTAATTAGTTAAGTATAAGTTTAAATTAAATTTAAAGAAAATATAAATACAAATTACTTAAAGAACATGTGTAAATCTATAAAGAGCTTGTTCAAACAAGTGTTAGCATATAAATTCACTTGATAACAAGTGTTAGGAAATTAAATAGAAGGGAAGACAAGTGTCATGATTTATTTTAATTTTCTTTGATTTTTAATAAATCATAAAATAAGTTATATAAACACACATCTTCCATTTTCTTTTTCTTTTTCTCATTTCATTTCTAAACAAAGAAAACTTCAGCTGAAACCCTCCTCAAAACCAAATCTAAGAACAACTTCCTCAAAACCAGATCAAAACCTTCATTATTTTCAAACCATTAGCCTGTAATCATTTGCAAAATTGAAACAACAAAAAACCTGTAGTTCAATTTCAAACCAGAGCCTGAACTTCTTCTTCAACTCTGAGATAAATTAAGATAAGCAAAACTGGAATCAAGCCTGTGCATTTCTGCAAGACCTGATGCCAGCATCTTTTCAAAACTAAAGCAAGACCAAAGCAAAAGCATTTTCTTTTCAAATCTGGAATTTGTCTCGGCATACAAACCTGAGACATAGCAATTCATATCTGTTTTCAAGCTAGATCATTTCAGCAACTCAAGTTTTAAAGTCTAAAGCTATTTCAACACTCAGTTTAAAAGTTTTTCAAAAAAAGAGCTCTGTTCATCATCCTAATCAGGTGAGTAACATCACAACTTAAATGGTTTAAGTATAATTATGTTGCATGTTTACCTCTAAAAAAATATGTTTGTGAATGCATTTATAAGTATATCTCTATATATTTATATGGATGTATTGGTGTGCATATGTGATTGTGTGCTCTGTTCTTATTTTGTTTCCCAGGCTCAAGATTTCATTTTTAACTCCTTACCACCTGATCTAGTTTTTGTTAGGACTTAGTTTACAAACAAAGGTTGTTTGTTTTATCATAGACTAATGTTTAAAAATTTAATTGGGTCAAAATTAAGCCTGAGTGTCTCTGTAAAATTTAGAAAAACAACAGTGCATGTTAAAATAAAGTAAAATTCAAACCTTTTAATTTATAAATTCAGGGTTATAAATTAAACACTTTAACTAAAACATGATTTTTAAAAACAAGAATCATAGTTTTTAGTTTGGGGATGAGTGTACAGTTCTTGTTTGAACTGGAAATGAAACTTTGGGGTTTTCTGGTGATCTCAGTGTTTGGAGAGGTCGGGATTTTGGGTAATGATGGAGGAATGATCAGTGTTGATGGCAAAAATGGCTGGTGGTGTTGCACTTCATCGAGGAGGCAGCGGTGGTGAATTATTTTCTGTAACCCTAGTTTTTAACTAGGCTAATTGATTTAGTCGGCACGACTTGTAGGAGTGATCGAGTTCAACGAGTTTTTGGGGGATGATAGCATGGTAGTTGACAAACATGTGGCTGGAGTCGCTGTTATCCTAGTGGCCGGAGTATGGGAACGAGGGGTTTCCAGGATTGGTTGTGATGGTTCCAATTGATTGAAACCCATTTTTCCTACGTGCCTTACGGTTTTGATTGTATTACCCACTTTTGTGGCTTGTGGCTGGTGGCTGGAATTTAATGAATGTAACAATTTCGGCTATTTTCTATTTACTTGAAAACCCTAGACCCTATTATAATATCACTGGATTTCCTATCAAATGTTTTGTTTAGCGTAAGGTAAAAACATACCCATGTTTATGTGTGGGAATTCTTACGTGATACCTTTTGTTTCAAAGGTTTTTGAAAGTTAAGCAACCTTAACCTGTTACTCACACCAGACTCATGTTTGACCCGAAGTTTATTTCTGTTTTTCTTAAACTCTTAGGTACTCAAATTTTTACGAGCAGCCAAGGGATTCAGATTAGATTTGACGAATACTGGAGGAGCAATGGAGCAGGAGGCTTCTGCGTTGTAGATATATATAGTGTTCCGCCGTGTTCGTATCTCTGAGTGCTTTCTTTGTATTGTATTGAGTTGTAATAACTAGACAAGTGTTTATAATTGTCTAGTATGTGATGTATTGTCTATGTAACTCTGATTGATGTTGTATATTATGTGATATTTGTGTTATTTATATAATTTATTCATTTCGCTGTTGAGATTCTGATGTTGTTTCTTCTTTCTTCTCTATCTTTTCTCTTTTCTATCCCTTTCTTTCTTCAAGATGGTGCGTCATTCTATGGAGAGAATGGCGGGTCGTCACAGTTGGTATCAGAGCGCTAGGTTGAGTGAATACCTAGGCTTTAGAGTGTTTTCTTCTTGAGAGAGCGTATTTTTATTTTTAATATATATATATTTATATATATTTCTACCTATCTGTTGGGTTACCTGTTTGGGTTTTCCAATATAGGTTATAAAGGTAGATAAGGTAGTGGTGTGTGTAACACGACTACTACCATTGGTTGGAGTTTGAGTGTTTCAGGTTGGAAGTGTGTCTGTCGAGACTGTAGACCTAATACCGTCTCGAGTGAGCTTTGCAGTTTGGTGTAGGGATTGCATCGATCTCCGAAGGAAACCTTTTTAAGGTTCAGAGTCCATCTTTGGAGTGCAGAATTTGACGAGTAGAGTTTGGATCTGTCGGCCGGCAGAAGCGAATGATGGTATCTTGGCAATCTCAGTAAGTAGTAGCTGCATGATGAGATGCAGTGACTATGGATATCTCCGAAGATGTTTCTTCTGGAGCAAGTTCAAGAAGTGTGTCTGCTTCGGTGTTGTGGCTGAGTTCAGTGGGGTGTTTGAGTTTGATTTGAGGTCTGAGTTTCTCAAAGAGCTTTGGATTTGGAAGTCTTTGTCATCTGTGTCGACAATGCAGCTCGGAGTATTCTGGGTGCCGGCAAGGAAGTTTCTGGCTGAGCAGTTTTTCTGGAGGTGGAGTTCAGAAGCAGCAGAGTGTGGATCCATTTCTTCGATGGATTGGTTAGATGAGTATAAGCTGTCCTGATTGGTAAAGAGAGAACATTTTATTTGGAAATTGGACCGAGTTGATCGCAAAAGTGACTTGCGATGGTTGAATTTTCTCTTGGGTTATCTTTTGCTTGGGATCGTGGCATCTCCAGGGAATGGAAGTTGTCAGAGGTTTGCCTTAACATCTGGAGTTTGAGTTTCCTTATCAACTAGGATTCCAAGAGTGGTACCGGTGATTCAACTTAGTTGAAGGATGGTTCCTAGAGATAGGATTTGGTTAAGCAGCTCAGGATTTGGAGGAATTTCTAAGTTTCCTTTATAAATCTATGGAACCATATTTCTGGGATGTGTTATCCAGTTTGTGCTCGTATTCATCATCAGCATTCTTACTCCAGATCAGAATTGTATAGGGGAAGCAGTTTGGGAGTGTTTTTGTTTATCTTTTTCGGATAAGAAGAAGTAAGTTTTGTCTTCTGTTGTTTGAGGAGTAGAGTTTGTGTTCTTGATTTTGGATTGATCGTAAGAGGATCATTTTGTTGAGTTGATTGGTTTTGTTTGTTTCGAGAGGCATCAGCGTAGGTTGAGTTGATCAGGAAGGATGTAGACAGCCCAGGATCGTCCGAAGAGTTTTGTGAATAAGTGACGAAGGAATTGAGATTCCGAAGTCGGAGATTTGATTTTTAATAAGTTTTCTCCGATCGAAGGAGCTATAAGTTTTGGTAAGTCGGGGAAGCTAGCACCGAGGTGTTTTGGATATTTTCTGTGTTCTTGTAAGGATAAGTGATTGATCTTTAGGATTGAATTGCCAGTTTGGATAACTGGGATTTGATGTGTTCCACGTATCTTTGAGGGAGTACGTGTATGGTCTATCTCTGGTTTTGGTTGTTGAGTAAGACTTGGTTTTGGAACCAGCAGTTCTGGGGTTTTGGTTGTTGAGTAAGACTTGGTTTTGGAACCAGCAGTTCTGGGGTTTTGGTTGTTGAGTAAGACTTGTCTGTAGTCTGATATCCTGTTCAGTTGTAGATCTGGATGAGTAGAGATCTGTAGCTTAGTATTATTGATTGTTTGGATTCTATAGAGCAAGTATTCCGGTAATTATACATGGGAAACTCTAGGAAATTCTATCCATAATTTTTCTGGATAGTTAGATTTGTTTGATTATGTGAATGGGTTGCTATGGTTGTTAGCATATGATTGATAATATATGCTTATGTTTCAAAATTAAAATCTTTAATGAGATTATTAAATTACCTTTGCTTTTAAATTTCGGGGACGAAATTCTTTTAAGGGGGAAGGAATGTGATATCTTAGAATTTTAGGCAATATCAATTTAATAATCTGTATTAAAAGTTAAATTGATTTAATAATTTTGTTAATAAATTTGAATTTAATTTAATTATCCAATTGAATAGATATTTAATTGGTGAATTTTTATCTTTTAAAGCTAATAAATTGGTTTCTATTTATAATGTAAATATATGGTTTATATTGTAAATAGATAAGCTTTGTTTTAAATTTAATAAATAAAGGCATATTTTCTAATTCTAATATTTTTGGTAATTTGGAAATTTGATTTTTATTTAATATTAAGCTTTTCAAAGCTATTTAATAACTATATGAATTTAAAACTTGTTAAGATAAAAGTTTAAATTGTTTAAAATGATTTTGGCTTAAGTTTAAATTTAAATTTAATTAATAATAAGGTTTGTTTTGTTCTTTTTGAATATAACTTGATAAAATAAGCAATTTATTAATAAAGGGAAAATCTCTTTTATAAATTATTTCAAATTGATAATTTGTTATTTTAAAACAATATTAATAAAATATTGTTTTTTTCAAATAAATTTTTATATAAATAGAATTGTTATTTCAAATTAAATTTAGTTATATATGTATGTATAACTTGGTTTTAAAATTGGACATTTGAATTTAATTTGAATTTGAATTTATAAATTTGAAATTTAAAAAGATAGATATTTTAAATTGTTTTGGATTTTAAAATACATGTATAAATTTTTATTTATGAATGTATTTGGCTTTATTTCTTTAAAATTATCTATATATATATATATATATAAATACTTATAAACTAATTAGCTAAGTATAAGTTTATATTAACCTTAAAGAAAATATAAATACAAATTACTTAAAGAACATGTGTAAATCTATAAAGAGCTTGTTTAAACAAGTGTTAGCATATAAATTCACTTGATAACAAGTGTTAGGAAATTAAATAGAAGGGAAGACAAGTGTCATGATTTATTTTCATTTTATTTGATTTTTAATAAATCATAAAATAAGTTATATAAACACACATCTTCCATTTTCTTTTTCTCATTTCATTTCTAAACAAAGAAAACTTCAGCTGAAACCCTCCTCAAAACCAAATCTGAGAACAACTTCCTCAAAACCAGATCAAAACCTTCATTATTTTCAAACTATTAGCCTGTAATCATTTGCAAAATCAAAACAACAAAAAACCTGTAGTTCAATTTCAAACTAGAGCCTGAACTTCTTCTTCAACTCTGAGATAAATTAAGATAAACAAAACTAGAATCAAGCTTGTGCATTTTTGCAAGACCCGATGCCAGCATCTTTTCAAAACTAAAGCAAGACCAAAGCAAAAGCATTTTCTTTTCAAATCTAGAATCTGTCTCTGCATGCAAACCTAAGACAAAGCAATTCATATCTGTTTTCAAGCTAGATCATTTCAGCAACTCAAGTTTTAAAGTCTAAAGCTATTTCAACACTCAGTTTAAAAGTTTTTTAAAAAAAAGAGCTCTGTTGATCATCCTAATCAGGTGAGTAACATCACAACTTAAATGGTTTAAGTATAATTATTTTGCATGTTTACCTCTAAAACAAATATGTTTGTGAATGCATTTATAAGTATATCTCTATATATTTATATGGATGTATTGGTGTGCATATGTGATTGTGTGCTCTGTTCTTATTTTGTTTCCCAGGCTCAAGATTTCATTTTTAATTCCTTACCACCTGATCTAGTTTTTGTTAGGACTTAGTTTACAAACAAAGGTTGTTTGTTTTATCATAGACTAATGTTTAAAAATTTAATTGAGTCAAAATTAAGCCTGAATGTCTCTGTATAATTTAAAAAAACAACAGTGCATGTTAAAATAAAGAAAAATTCAAACTTTTTAATTTATAAATTCAAGGTTATAAATTAAACACTTTAACTAGAACACGATTTTTAAAAACAAGAATCATAGTTTTTAGTTTGGGGATGAGTGTACAGTTCTTATTTGAACTGGAAATGAAACTTTAGGGTTTCTGGTGATCTCGGTGTTTGGAGAGGTCGGGATTTCGGGTAATGATGGAGGAGTGATTAGTGTTGATGGCAAAAATGGATGGTGGTGTTGCACTTCATCGAGGAGGCAGCGGTGGTGAATTATTTTCTGTAACCCTAGTTTTTAACTAGGCTAATTGATTTGGTCGGCACGATTTGTAGGAGTGATCGAATTCAACGAGTTTTTGGAGGATGATAGCATGGTAGTTGACGAACGTGTGGCTGAAGTCGCTGCTATCCCGATGGGCAGAGGTTTGGGAATGAGGCATTTCCAGGTTTGGTTGTGATGGTTTCAGTTGTTCCAGGTTTGGGTTTTTAAACTCGATTTTGATTTCGAGTATGAATCGGTAGGATTGTTGTTTGGATGGTCTGAGGTGTTGATCGTCGACTGTGGGAAGGTCGCGAAGTTAATCAAAGGTGGCAGGAGGCACCGTGCATGTGCACGGTGTACTGTGGAATTTCTGGTGGAGTTTGTATTTGGTTTGGGTTGTGGTCTCGAGTTTGACTCGAAGGGTTGTGATGTTTGGATCGAAGCAACTTAGGTATGGACTCGAAGCAAAATAAGTTTGCCTCAGGTTAATAATTTTGTAACAGGTTTTAAAGGAAACCTATTTTGGGTTTTAAAATTTAAACTGAAGTTTGAATTGTAAAGAATGTTTTAAAACAAGTTTAAATCAAAGTTTTTAAATCTGATTAAATTTAAATCTCAATTTAAAAAAAAATAAAGTTTATAAATTTAAATTGTTTTAACTACTTTAAAATGGTTAAGTAGTTTGAATTTTAAAATGAAGATTTAAAATGAAAGTAAGTTTTTAAATTTAAGTTAAATCTAGAATCAAGATTTACTGTATTCCAGTTTTGAAATTAGAGGAAGTTTTTAAATTTAAAATGATCTAAACAACTTTGAACGTTAAAGTGTATTTTTAAATATGGTTTGAATTTAAAATAAATTTGGTTTTAAATTTTTTTAAGCTTCTTTTATAAGGTAAATATTTCTTTAACTTGTGAAATAAAAAGGTATTTGAATTGTTGTTAAAATTTTGTTAAAGATAATTTGTAATCATTTTAAATCTTAAATTTTAAATGAAATTTAAAGTAAATTTAAAAGTAAATTGTTTTTAAATGCTTATGATAATGATAATTTAATCATTAGTAAGGACAATGTTTTTCTTAAAGTTAATTAGAATTTAATGATTTGTAATTCATTAAGTTTTTAAGGAAATTAAATGGGTAATTAGTTTATTTAATTAATTAATGGTTTGGATTAATTAAATAAGTAATTAAAGGTTTAAATTAATTAATTAATGATTGAGATTAATTAATTAAGGAAAATTAATTTGTAATTAAGGATTATTAGTTAGATTTTAATTAAGGAATTATTAATGATCAAAGATTAAATAATGAAGTAATTAAAGATTAATTGAGTTACAGTTCACACCTAATTAATTAAATAATTAGGATTAATTAATGGATTATTAAAATTTATTAATTTGTAATTAATAATGATTAATATAAGTTAATTACTTTAGGAAGTAATTAAAGAATTGTTAATGATGGTCATTAACTTAAGATTATTTAATAATTAATTAATGTGATTAATTTTTAATAATTAATTAGATTAATTAATTTAATGATAATTATTTATGAATTGTTTAAGTATAATTACTTAATGGAAGTAATTAAGGAATTAATTACTTAATGTCATTAATTGAGTTTAATGTGATTAGTTTGAATTAATTAATTAAGTTTAATTAATTTAGTCACTTAATGATTTGATAATAATTACTTAATGTAATTAATGAAGTGTAATTACTTAGTGAAGTAATTAATGGTAATTATCGGATGTAATTAATAGAAGATGATTTAATAATGGAAGTAATTTGGTTTAAATTAGTTTGTGTAATTAATCAAGGGATTAATTAAAGAAATTGATTAGAAATAATTAATTTATTTAATGAAGTAATTAAGGGTACCTTATTATTGAATGTGATCAATCAAGAGTGATTAGTAATTATGGTTTAATTAAGATTAATTACTTAATGTAATTAATTTAAATAAAGTAATTAATTAAAATGTAATTAGGGATCGTTAATTAATATAATTAATGATGTAATTAAAGTTTGATTAATTAAAAATTAATTAATCAATAACGATAAGTGCTTAAAAGGTAATTAATTAATGTAATTAATTAAGGATTAATCTAATTAATTATAGTTAATTAATTAATGAAGTAATTAAAGGTTAATTACTATAAGTGGTTAAGAATAATTAATTTGTGAAATTAATTAAAGGATAGTTACTTGAATGTAATTAAAGGATAATTAATCAAGGGTGATTAATTATGATGGATAATTAGATAATAATTAATTTGTAATTAATTAATGGTTAAGTAAGCAAGATTTATATTGATGTAAGTAATTAATTTAATTCACTTTAAATTAATAAGAGATGGAAGTAATTAATTTAATTCATTTTAAATTAATTATAGATGGTGTGATTATAGATCATTGCTTATGTGTAGATGGATGATGTTGTTTGCCTTGAATGGCTTGAGATCTCAGTTATGAGATAAGTAATGCTGTGTGATATGGATGCTTTGGTTAAAGTATAATGATAATATGGATTATCTATCAAATAATGTGGATTATCTGTTTATGATGATAATGTTGATTATCTATTGTAATATGGTGAATTATCTATCTGTGGTATATAGATAATAGAATTGAATTGTTTTAAACTTTATAACAACTTGGACCTAAAAGATGGCGTTTTGGATTTAGATAGACCGAGATCGGGTTTCCAGATTTGGATATCTGAAAACCACATCGATCCAAATTAACGATAGGTTGTGAATCTCAAGTGAATATGAAGATTCAGAGTGCAAGGGGTTATCGTCGTTAACTCTAAGGGTGATTCCAAAATGAGTGTAACGAGATAATGCCTTCGATTTCGTTCGAACCCGGAACGAACTTGTATGGATTAAATGCTTTCAGAACATCGTCAGGTGAACGATGAGCATTATAAGAGGTGTTTTCTATAAAGGTAATCGTAGCCTCAAGCCTCATCAACCGGGAATGGCTAAAACAGGAAAGGTGCAGCAAGGCTAAGTGAGTCATGCCTAAGTAGGACGAGATTTTCCGCTGTCTAGAGGTCCCTTTTTATTCGGTTGTGTGGGCAGTTGGAATGCGAACCAATTGCGGGATTGTCTTGTTCAGGACTGTCCAGTAAGGGATGGTTCCGGCCTTGTGTTGCAGGGGATTTAGGGTGGATCCTCGGCACGTTGATCTAGGCCACGTACTGTGACGGGCGGTACCCCAGTAGCCCTGCCATTGATTTTAAACTAACGATTCATTCTATTACACATTTAAATCCAATCGACTGAAAATTTTATTTTCTAGGCAAAAAGTTGTGGGTTATCATTTTCTGCATACTAGTCGACTGAGTTATATTTTCAGTCGACTGAATGTACAAATGCATTTTAATTTCTTTCAGAAATCAGTCGAATGACACTATAAATTCAGTCGAATGACATTATAAATTCAGTCGACTGAATTAGCCAATTTAAACTGCAAACATGTGGGATAAAAATTTCTGCATATCATTTGCTGCTCAAACAATTTTAATCGACTGATTCGTATATTTTTTCTTTTTATAAATGTGAATGCACATTTCCCAACCTATCTTTTCGACCACCCTAAATATTCATCTTCTTTACTTCAAACCCTACCTCATTTCAGCCAACTAAATCTAGCCCCCATTATTCCTCAAATCAACTTTTATTACTTCAAATCAGTTCAATCCAATGGCCCCAAGAACCAAGAGAGCTAGAGAATCTTCCATCGGACCATCGGAGAATCAAATAAGATCTTGGCTTCACAATGACATTGCGATTACTCGATTCAATGCCATGAAGAGCTCAAGGGTCTTTAATGGTTCCTTCGTTTCCTGATTTCAATGCTTATACCATCCTTGAAACTGCCGAAGCTAGCAGGCTTGATAGCTTGATTGGTTTTGATGCTAATAATGTCAAGATCTACCCCTTCCTCATCAAACATTTCTTCACAAACATGAACTTGGATCACCAATATCCAAGAAACAAAGATGACCGCATTTGGTCATTAGTTTGCGGCGTTCTCATCTATCTCCCTATTAGCAAATCGACCATATTCTCAATTGTCCATCCAAAGGAGCCGACATCAACGACATTGTTGTCGACATGAACAATCGCGATAAGCCTCTCATAAATTTCTCTCTGATGACATGACCCTCTTAAATCCATCGCCTTGTGACCAAAGGCGCCGCGCATTCTTCATTTTGCACTAATTTTATCTATTCAACCTCATACTGGGAGTTACGAGAAGGGCTACAAAAGAGACTTCCAAGCACTCTACGCCATTTACTCCTCCCAACAAGTGAATTGGGCTAAAGTCATTCTTGACGAATTTCTAACCGTTAATCATAAAAGGAGTTATAAAACCATCTTCTATGGAGCCTATATCATACGCATTCTGATGAATTTCAGAGTTATTATACTCGATGCTGACTTCATCACCGTTGGCGAGCTAAAATCTAAGAATTTAAGTCTTATGAGTTTGCCCAAATGCCCTCCACCTCAACAAATCATTAGCTACAAACAGTGGGTAGCAAATCGAGCATAAGGAATCTTGCAACCCCACAAAACACACATTGGCTCCTCCTTCGCTTCCCATCAAATTGAGGAAGTAGAAGACGATGACAAAATACAAGAGCTTTAAGGAGATTTTAATGCAAAGCAAGGGCTTGTCATTCTTTCCCGAAATCAAAGCAAGCTCAATCGACGATTGGTCACCGTCGAAAACAACATCGTTAAGACCAACAAGAAGCTCAAATCCATCAATGGCTTCTTAAACAAAATATGGGAGAAGATTTCTTACACCGGCTCTACTTCTACAAGTATTTCCAAAAATCCTGCTCCTTTCACTTGGTCTACATCCATGGGAGAAGAAGTGGAAGAATCCAAGAGCGAGGAAGTTTACTTTTTTTCTTTATCTTATCTTATGCATTTCTATTTTCATTTACTTGTTGTTTGTTTAAAATTTACCTATCTCTAATAATCAAGTTTACTTATTTATCCATAATACTATTATTTACCGTGTTATCCAAATATTCCTTTTTTCGACGACAAAGGGAGAGAAGTATAAAATGTCCCTATATTCAGCAGGTAGATAATTTTTCAGCGAGAGTTACAATTGCTTTTATAGATTTTTTTAAAACTTACATAGTTGTCATCATCAAAAAGGGGGAGAATGTTAGAACCTTATATTTTGATGTTTTGATCTTGACAACTATATAAGTAAATATTATGTGCACTAACCATATTTACAGGGGAAGATACTATTCTACTCGACAATAGATTGAAGATCAAGAATTCAGATAGAAGATTCAAATTTTTTAAGTGGTTTGTCTATGGTCTAGTTTAGTAGTTAATCATTGTTAAACTCTCCTAGGTGGTATATGCATGCACACATGTTTCTAAAATTATTTTCAAACCATGTACGCACAATGAAATTCCTTTATTTTAAGTTCATTATCAAAAAGATTTCAAATAGAATTAAATATTGCAGAAACACAGATTCCAGTCGATTGAATGAGTTTGTTCAGTCGATTGAAAACCTGTGCATGTGCACAAGTACATTTGAAGGTTCAGTCGACTGAACCACCCCATTCAGTCGAATGAACTATGTGTCTTTTCAATATTAAAATTTAAAACTCGAATTTTTGAATTTTCAGAAGACTGAAATTTTCACTCAATCGACTGAAAATTCACAACGGTTATTTTTCTTAACGGTCACTTCCTTTTAACGGATAGAAACAACCACTGATTCAAGAGTTGTTTCCATATATTTTGACTGTAACTCTTCATGAAGAATTGAATCATTTAAACTCTATGTATATCCCTAAATTCAATTGTTTTAACAACTTAATTTCTGTTTCTATTCTCATATACTTATTATCTAAAATATTTTGCAATTTGCTTCCAAAATCTTATTGTAGTCACTTGTGCATTCAAGCAGAAATTCATTTGTGATTAAATTAACTTCCAATCTTCACGAACTACACTATATACCACAAAGGGGGAGATTATAGGAAGGGTGTACTCTAAAGGCTTATCTGTGCTATCAAAATAGCATAACAAGTCAAGAAAAATCTCTGTAGTGTAGAAGTCTTGTTCAGTTGCTCAGGCGGTAGAAGTTCTATTCAGTTGTCAAGAAAGTAGATGTCCTATTTGGTTGCTCAGGCGGTGTAATACCTATTACTCCAAGTTAGGAGAGGGTTGATAGTTAAATTCCAGAAGGAGTCCGGGACCGGACGTAGAACGGAAGTTCGAACCAATATAAAAATCCCTGGTGTTATTTACTTTACTATTTACTATTTTTATTTTATTCTGCATTAGTAGATAACTTAATTACTATTCCATATTATGATCCTTAATAGCACTTTCATTATAACAATAATAAAACATTTTTTATAAAATAATTGCAAAACAAGTAATCCATTAAGTTGTAAATCCTTCATTTAAACAAGAGTCAAAAATACTTCAATTTTAATAATTCACATTACATCCATTACAATGATTTTACTAGTGATAAAATTAGTCATTAAGTTACACTTAAATATAATGGTTCTCAAATCCTTATCTTATTAATTAAATTTCACATTTTCTTTTGTTATACAATAAAAACAGTTAATCACTTAGTAATTACTTCCATTATTACTAAAATTCTCAAATACCCATTTTATTAGAAAATCATTAACCTGAACTCTATGTGTGTGTCCCAAAGTCCAATTTAATTACAACAAAAATCTCCAAATCTTTTCATTATTTAATTATCGTTTAGCTAAATTATTCTTTTAATTTAATTTCAGGTAATCTAAACTAGGGTTGTTACAGACTCCTCTCCTTACGAAAATTGCATCCCCGCAATTCTTTGTATAGGAAAGTCAATAACAATTTACAAATGATACATCTTTCAAAAGGTAATTATGCAATTGAAAAAGGATAATTTAACCAAAGGAATCAACACTAATGAGCACTAGAGAATAATTTCGGATGCGTTCACTTGATAAATTGTTTCATGTTCCAAGAGCAATTCTAATAGCGGATCATTGAACTTTAACAAGCGGAACTTATTTTTTTCGAAGGCATTTAACCTCTGAAGCAACAACATGAATAAGATACTGCTTATAAGTCAAATCATGAGAGATCTCAAGCTCTTTAAGGACTCTAGGCTCAAGGATAGAATCAAATCTCTAAGACACTTTTGGAGCCGAGATACATGGAATACATCATAAGTACCAGAAAACCGAGCTGGAAGAGATATGATAAGCTGGAAGAGGTGCTAAGTTCCTAAATCGACTGAAACACATAACACCCTTCAAAGGTGAAAAACTGACGAACGCTAAGTTTTCCATAGAAAATTATAAAACTCTTCTTCTATTATCAGCATAGGATTTTATCTTACTTTGGGCCTCTTTCATCCTTTCCCAAATAAGATCAATCTTCTTAGAAGCTTCAGGAACAGAATCAGGTCCTAAAACCAATTTCTCACCAGTTTTAAGCCAATAAGAAGGTGATCAGCATGGCCTTCCATAAAAGGCTTCGAAAGGTGCCATTACGATGCTAGGCTGTTATTATAAGAAAACTCAACAAGATGAATATGATCTTCCTAACTTCCATCAAAATCAAGAATATCAGCATGAAGAAGATCCTCTAAAATCTGGTTCACATGCTTCATATGTCCATCAAACTGAGGATGATAAGAACTACTAAGGTTAAGATTTGTACCCAAATCTTTTTGAAGGCCCTTTTAGAATCCACTAGTAAATAATGGATCCCAGTCATGGACAATGGAACTGAGAATACCATGCAACCTAACCACTTCTTTGACCTAAAGCTTAGCCAACCGAGGAGCAGTCCGATTAGACCTTACAGGAAAAATGGGCTAATTTCGTCAATCTATCAACAATCACTCACAAGCTATCATGACTCGAATGAGAATGGGGAAGACCATCTATGAAATCCATGGATACCTAGAAGAAAAGGATAAGATAAGATATGATTACAACTAGATTGACACAAGGAAAAGAATATAAAGTTAGTCTCAAGTCAAATTAGTTGATCCCACTTCCAAACTGGGATGTCCAATGGTTGTAATAAACAAGTAGGCTTTTGGTGCTCTGCCTTAACAAGCTAACAAGTCATACAACTCTTCACAAAGCTAACCACGTCTCGCTTCATCCCTGCCAAGTAATAAAGTCTTTTTATATCCTATACATCTTGCTACTACCGGGATGTATGGTGAGTTTAGAGCGATGGCAATCTACTAAAATATCCTTACGGAGATTCCCAACATTAGGTAATATAAGCCTTCCTCTTCTCCGAACATAACCAAGGGAATCCAATTCGAATTCCTTTACTTCATCCTTTCCACCACTATCTTGACAACTCTAAATAGATAAATGAAATTGGGATCTTGCTTCTGAGCTTCAACAATGCAATCTAAAAAGAAGGATGAGCTTCCAAACTATACAACAACAAAGAACAACTAGAATCTGGATCATGACCTCTATTCTCACAAGAAGATAAAACCTCAAGTTATTCCATTCGATCAACATCATAGAATTCACCGTCTGCTGCTTACGACTAAGTACATCAGCCAATCGATTCTGTTTCCCTCGAGTATACTGGATATCAATATCAGAAGATTCAAGGAACTAAAGCCACCTTTGCTGATGCATATTAAGCTCTTTCTGGGAAAATAAATATTTCAATGACGTATGGTCAGCAAAAAGCACAAGTCTCTCGCCTAACAAAAAATAATGTTGCCATATCTTAAGTGCGAAAATAATAGCCGCAAGCTCTAGATCATCGGTAGCATTTCTAACCTCATCCAGTTTTAACTATCTGGAAGCAAAAGCAACAACACGGTCTCTTTGCACAAGAACGGCCACCAAGCCAAATCTATTAGCATAAGTGAAAACCACAACATCTTGGTTCCCTTCTGGAACCACAAGAATAGGAGCATGGCTAACGAGTTCCTTCAACTTCTTAAAAGTTGCTTCACACTTATCCAACCAAATATACTTAACTCTTTTCCTTGTCAAAGTAGTACGTGGCAAGAAAAGCTTAGAAAAGTCCTTTATGAATCAATGGTAATAACCTGCCAATCCAAGAAAACTATGAATCTCAGATACATTCTTTGGCACCTTCCATGTGACATCCCGGAAATTTGGGCAATATCAATTTAATAATCTGCATTGAAAATTAAATTGATT
Organism: Allium cepa; assembly: GCA_030765085.1. NCBI lineage: Eukaryota > Viridiplantae > Streptophyta > Magnoliopsida > Asparagales > Amaryllidaceae > Allium > Allium cepa. The sequence goes on along the minus strand of CM060946.1, from coordinate 98,966,807 downwards.
TGATAACACTTGTTAATAATAATTTGAATTGATTTAATAATCTTCTTTTACATAAATAATTAACTGATAATTTATCTTTTAAAAGCCAATTAAATTGTTTTCTATTTATAATATATATATATATATATATATATATATATCTGTATATATTGTAAATAGGTAATCTTTGTTTTAAGTTTAATAAAATAAAGACATGATTTCTAACTCAAATATTTTTGGTAAATTAGGAATTTGATCTTATTTAATATGGAATAAATAATCATTTGACTTTAAAATACTCAAGATACATATAAATTGTTTAAAAGTATTTAGCCTAGAGTGTAAATTTAAATAAAAAGTTTTGTTTTGTTTTATAGCTTGATAAAATAAGTGACTTATATTATAGAGAATGGTTCTTTTATAAATTATTTTAATTTAATAAATAGGTTATATTTAAATTATATCAATATTGTAATATTTGTGAAAATGGGTTTTTAATATAAATAGAAGTTGTTATTTTAATATATGAATATTTTTGGAAGAAGTTATGATTTGTAAATTTAAAATTAAGTCTTTCAAAAATGTTAAGATAAAATAATACTTTATAAATCTTAACATAAGTATTTAATTATTTAAGTTTTAAAATAAAGTAACCTATAAGTAAAATAAATATAAAGGTAAGAACAAGTGTAAAAGAAAGAAGTATGAAACAAAGCAAATTAACAAAGTAAGAAATAAACTAAACAAATGCAAATAGCTTATAGACTAAGGTTTAGATAAGTATGGAAACAAAATAATAAAAGTAACCAGACAAATTAATGACTTTGCTGTCTGTAAATAATAAATGCAAAACAAAGTAAGATGATAAAAACAAAACAAAGTTAAGTAAAAATATCTTTATGTATGTTCAGTATATAGGATAGTTTGTTATGCAAGCTAAAGCAAAGCATAGGAAACTAAGTAAAATATCTACATATGAAATGATTAAGTTAGCTAATTAGGAAACATAGAGTACATTAACATTTAATGTTCAAATTCTCAGCCCAACTTTTGGTCAATTCGTGATATTGGAAACAAATCTTTTAGCCTCCAAAAATAAAGAATGTTGCCTGATAAAAACAAAGATATACAGTGTACTTGCATATACTCAACCCAGTTATCACCTTCCCCCTGAACTTCTTTATATACATGTTATTCTAGTTCGTTCATAAAAACATATAGAACCTGAAACTAGGAAATAACAACAAACAATTCCATTTATACAAACTCAATAGTATTTACAACTGAAGATAAGCAAGGAATGCAGGCAGACCACTTTTTAGTTTTTAAGATCCAGGGTTTTCATGCAAGCATACTCTGTTACAAGCAAAGTGAGTAACACTTTTTAATACTCAAATATAAATCCGGTTGCTTGATGAATGCCTAAAATAAGTTTGTATTTGTGTATGTATATTAGAAAATTCTTGTGTATTTATGGATGTGTGATGCATGTATATTTTGTAAATGCCTGTAGAACATTTCTGTTCTAAATTTCGTGTCCCAGTTTCAATTTAAAACCCTTTCCTCTTGATCCACTGATTGTTATGACTTATGATTCAAATAATATCTGTTTGTTCGATTTTAAAGTAAGTTTTAAAATTGTGGTTAAGATAAAATAAATTGCAAGTTGCTTTGGAAACAGGAACAACAGGGTAGTTTAAGTTTTTAGTAAAATTTCAAACACTGTAATTCATTTATTCATGAACATAAATTGAATACTAAAATAAAAAGATGATTTTTAAAACAAAAAATATAATTTTTAGTAAAGGAGGTTAAGGTGAAATGCTGGTTTGAACTGCATATGAACTTTGGAGTTTCTTTGGCGATTCATGAATCTGGGGGTGATGAGTTTCGGCATGGTGATGGTGAGTTGATCAGAGATGATAAGAAAAATCATAGGTGATGATGAAATTCATCAGAGAGATTGTGATTTTTATTTCAGAACCCTAGTTTTGGTTTCAAGTAAGAAATCGATCATTTCTGTGGGGATAGTGGATCGAGTGTATCGAAACTGCGGGGGAAGTTAGCTTGGACGTGGAAGCAAACGTAGCCGGAGCTACAGAATTTCAGGTGGTCGGGATTCCTCAGGCAAGGCGGTGACAGGTCCAGTAGGTGATGCTCTGTGTGTTTCAGGTTTTGGGGTCGAAGTCTCTATTTTGATTTCGAGTTTTGGAAGATGATATAAAGGTCGTGGGTGAGGGAGAAGGAGGTTGTCGATGTGAAGCAACCATCGGAGATGGTCGGAGGTGGAAAATGATACTGTGCACGTGCACGGATTCTGGTGAAGGTGGTTGGTCTGTGAAAGTTAGTGTGGTCTCGAGTGTTTACTCGAATTATTGGGGGTTTTTCTCGGGAAATACTTCGCGCGACTCGGTGCAGACTAGTTGTTGTCTCGGAGTAATGTGGGAAGGGGAAGCCTGGGTAAGTTGAACAGGTTTTTGTTTAAAAACCTGTAAAGTTAAAATTGTTTAAACTGGTTTTTTTTAATGAGATAAATGTTTAACATAGTTATTTAAATAAAGAAAAGTTTGGATTCGAAAGAAATTTGAATCTCAGTTTAAAATAAAATAAAGTTTAAAATTTTAAATTATTTGAAAACACTTTAAAAAGGGGAAATATTGCTTGAGTTTCACTCGAGTGATTCGAGTGATTCGAGTGTCGGACTCGAAGAAATGTGGGGTTTTGCTCGTAAAAATATTTGTTTGTCTTGAGTACTTTTAGCTACAGGGTTTTAAACATGTAAGTTTTATAAAAAATTTAAAACCGTGCTTTTAAATGAAAATATACGTATTTAAAACAAAATTTAAAACAAGATAAGTTTGGATTCAAAATGTAGTTTGAATCTCAGTCTTTAAAAAACTTACGATTTTTAAATTTAAAATTGGTTTTAACTAATTTGAATGATAAGTGAATTTTTAAATTAGACTTGAATTCAAATTGAAACCGTGTGTAAATCCCTTTAATCTGCTATTTTAAGATAACTATTATTTCAGTTGTAAAATAAAAAGAAGTTTGGAATTGATAAGATTAATTTGATTTAATTTTAAATCTTATATTTAAATGAATTTAAAAGTAAATTTAAATTAAGTTGATTAAATACCTTATGGATGATAAATTGATCATTAAATAGGAAAAGATTTTTAAAACTTAAGGCTTGTAATTATCAAATTAACTAAGTGGATAATGATTGACTAGAATTAATTAACTCAGAAATTAAGAGTTAAATTTATTTAAATAAGATATAAGTTAAAGGTAAATTAATTGGTAATTAGGAAATCATTGGTTTAATTTATTAATGATTAGTAATGAATTAATAAAGAATTAATTAATGAGTTATTAAGACTAACTTAAAATGAAATTGATAATAAATCGTAGTTAATTACTTTAGGAAAGTAATTAAAAGATTATAATTAGTTATTGAAGGTCATTAACTAAAATTATGAAAAAATAAATTAATAGGCTTATTTTAATAATTAATTTAAATTATTTATTTAAGATAAGAAATTGTGAATTGTTAAGTATAATTACTTAACAGAAGTAATTAAGGAATTAATTACTCATTGTAATTAATTCGATTTAATATGAATTGTTTAAGTTAATTAATTAAGTTTAATTAATTTAAATAATCATTTGATGATGTGATAAGTATAATTACTTAGGGAAGTAATTAATGATAATTACTGGATGTAATTACCCAGGAATGATTTAATAGTGAAAGTAATTGGAAGATAATTACTTGGTATAATTAATCAAGGGTTTAATTAGAGATAATAAATTATGGAGTAATTTATTTATTTGATAAAGTAATTAAGGGTAGTTAATTACTGAATGGGGTTAATCAAGGGTGATTAACAATTTGGTTTAATTGAAGATTTATTACTTAATGTAATTAATTTAAATAGAAAATGTAATTAGAGATCATTAATTATTCTAATTAATGATTAGAATAGATTATTTGGAAATAATTAATAAATAAATTGATTTACTAATGCAATTAATTGGGAAATAATGTAATTAATGTTAGTAAATTCAAGGTTAAATTCTGTGTTTAGTTAAAGGAAGTTAATTTGTGAAATAATTAAAGGATAATTACTTAAATACAATTAAAAGTAAATTAATCAAGGATGATTAATTAAATTGAATAATTGAGTGATGATAAATAAATTGATTGGTAATCGATTAATAGTGATATAAGCAATAAAATGGTTAAGTAATTAATTTAATTCACATTAAATTAATTAGATATGTAGGTAATTAATTTAATTCATTTTAAATTAATTAAAGCTAATGTGATTGCTTATATATTGATTGATGATATTGTTTACCCTGAATGGTTTGAGATCTCAATATGAGATTAATGATGCTATGTATGCTTTGTTTTAAATATGATGATAATATGAATTATCTGTTATGATGATAATATGCATTATCTGTTTGTAGTGATAATATTGATTATCTGTTTACGTTGATGTTGACTATCTATTATGATATTGTGGATTATCTATCTGTTGAATTAAACTGTTAAGACTAAATAGACAACTTGGCCCTAAAAGACACGTTTTGGATTTCGATGAGACCGGGATCGGGTTTTCCACATTTGGAAGTCCGAAAACCACATCGATTCCAAATTAACGTTAGGTCGTGAATCTGAAGTGAAGATAAAGATTCAGAATGCAAGGGTTATCGTCGTTAACTCTGAGGGTGATTCCAAAATGAGTGTAACGAGATAATGCCTTCGGTTTCGTTCGAACCCGGAACGAACTTGTATGGATTGAGTGCTTTCAACACATCGTCAGGTAGGCGATGAGCATTCTAAGAAATGTGTTCTTTAAAGGTAATCGTAGCCTCAAGCCTCATCAACCGGGAATGGCTAAAACAGGGGAGATGCAGCAAGGTTAGGTGGGTCATGCACAAGCAGGACAAGATTTTCCCCAGTCTAGATGTCCCTTTTTATTCGGCTGTGTGGACAGTTGTGAGCTCCAACTGTCGGGGTTGTCTTGTTCGGGACTGTTCAGTAAGGAATGGTTCCGGCCTTGTGTTTCAGGGGATGAAGGGAGTAATCTTCGGTACGGTGATCTAGGCCCCGTACTGTGACGGGCGGTACCCCAGTAGTCCTGCCATTGTATGGAATCCACAATCCAATAAGTGCCAACGGTTTTGATTGTATTACCCACTTCGGTGGCTAGTAGCTGGAATTTAATCATGTAACAATTTTGGCTATTTTCTATTTACTTGAAAACCCTAGACCTATTATAATATCACTGAATTTCCTATCAAATGTTTTGGTTAGCGTAAGGTAAAAACTTACCCATGTTTATTTGGGGGAGTCTTACGTGATACATCTTATTTTCAAAATGTTTTTCAAAGTTAAGCAACTTTAACCTGTTACTCATACCAGACCCATGTCTGACCCGGAGTTTATTTTTGTTTTTCATAAACTCTCGGTTACCCAAATTTTTACGGGTAGCCAAGGGATTCAGGTTAGGTTTGACGAATTCTGGAGGAGCAATGGAGCAGGAGGCTTCAGCGTTGTAGATATATATATAGTCCCGCTGTGTTGGTATCTCTGAGTCGTTTATCTGTATTGTATATTGACTTGTATAACTAGACAGGTGTTTATAACTGTCTAGTATGTGATGTATTATCTATATAACTCTGATTGATGTTGTATATTATGTAAATAGTTATGTGATCTATTATATTTTATTCCATTCCGCTGTGAGATTCTGATGTTGTTGTTCTTTCTTCTCTATCTTTTCTATTTTCTCATCCCTTTCTTTCTTCAAGACGATACGTCTTTCTGGGCGTAGAAGGGCGGGTCTTCACATTCCAATTCTCAGTAGCCTCAATCTAGGAAGGATCCACAGAAGTTCCAGCTTTAGACATCATATACCCTGAGAACTTCAATTGAACTTGCTAGGAATTACACTTAGAATTTTTTTTCATTCAGCTGATTTTTTTAAGTGTCTCCAAAACAATTATAGTATGTTTCTCATGCTCCTCTTCAGACTTAGAATAAATTAAGATGTCATCGATGAAGACAAGAACAAACTTACCTAAATATTCCAAAAAAACTCTATTCAAAAGGTCAACAAAATAAGCTGGAGTGTTCGTTAACTCAAAGATCATCACAAGCCACATAAAAGAACCATATCTAATATGGAAATAAGTTGGAGGAATGCTTTCCTCTGCAACTCTAAGCTTGTGAAAACCAGTCGCTAAATAAAGCTGGGAGAAGACCTTAGCACCACACAACTGATCAAATGTATCATTGATCATGGGCAAGGGATACTTGTTCTTTACCGTAAGCTCATTAATCTATGATAATCAATGTAAAGTGCAAGAGATCCATTCACTTTATTAACAAATACAATGGCTACACCCCAAGGATAAGAACTATACTGAATGAACCGCTTTGCCTTCAACTCAAAAAGTTGCTCTCTCAATTCTTCATTCTCTTTCACCGACATCCTCGTTGGAGGGTGACTCATTGGATGAGCATTAGGAACCAAATCGATTTTGAACTAAATTGCCCATTTAGAAGGTAGTCTTAGAACAGGTTCAAACATATCAAGGAAATCACACACAATAAGAATTCAGGCTATATCATCCTCTTCCCAAGATTCAAAAGAACATAAAGAGGCTTCTGAATCAGAATTGGTAGCTTGAAGTGTTACCGAAATTTGCTCTTCCAATTCTTGATACTTAAGATAGATAATTCTTTCAGCACATTAGACGTGATGACCCACCACTTCGACCCTTAAAGATCTACGCTAATACATCCACGGTATTCACATGCTGTAAATTCAAGCCTTGGAAAAGCAGATAATCAGAGGTATATAAGAAATAAAGGTAGAAAATAGAATAACAATAGAATTTCACATCGTATTAAACAGCATATTTATACATGTGGAAGGTACATATAATCACTTCAAGTGATTCATCAAAGTTACGATAAAAAATAACCTAGCCTAGGATATTCATAAATGCATATCCTTGTATAGGCTGGTAGATACAAAATACATCATACACGATACAATGGAAAGTTGAGAATGGATAACTATGGACAAAAGATCCTCTAGTCTTCATACTTCAGGCTCCTTCCAAACCGCTTCAAGCTACCTGACCACTTGATTGCCCGAAAAATAGGGCATATAAAGTTTAAGGGAAAGGAAAAATAAACTCCGGGTCAATCACGAGACTGGTGTGCGAAACTTAAAGCATGGATGCTTTGAAAACATAAGGGTACCTCATAAGACCATGCCGCACATAAACACCGAATGATTTTTACCTTATGATACCCAAAACATTTTTTTACATGGATATTTGGTAATATTATTTTTGATGAATTTTTTTGAAAATATTTGCATGTAAACTTATGAATCTTAGCCGAAATTATTACCATATTAAATTTTGGATCTAATCATTTAAGGTTCTACAAACAAAACCTAAGGTGCTTATTGGAGATTAGATTTCCAACTAAATAGCAAGGTAAGGAACTACCTCCCGTAAAGTGCATTTCTAGAGGAATGCACCCAAGGCCCTATGTTGCTCCCCATGCGAATTAAGACCGGCCTATCCGACGAATAGCATCGAGTTTTACATCATTCAGCCATTATCAACCTATCCGGGATCCCAAGCATACACTAGATAATTTGAACCCAACGTTACAACGAGAAGAAATTTTATACATCTATAAGGTATTTTATTGCCTGATTGCTTGCGACCCACTTTAGCCTTAAAGCATCCCCTGTTTCACTATTCCTAGGTGTGAGCTTTGAGCAAATGATTACCTTTTATATAGCACATCTTCCAATTTGAATGCCACTTTGCCATTTCATAATCGCATAACTAATTTCTATAAACGCATAACTCTTGAGCTCGTACATCTCAGGAAAGTGTGTTGAACTAAGAGTAGTGGCGTTCTCCACCACCAAACAGATGATACGTTCATAAAGATCAATCAATATGATCTAGAAATGAAATATCAATCATTCGTCCATACAGGTTATCTAGGAATAGGACAAATTGAAGGTGCTTTCCTACCACATCCTATTAGGAGTTGCCTCTAGGATTAGTAGCAAATATTCTTTATGATGCCCCACCCCGAGGTCGATATTAACAAAGGGTATTCCTAGGCAATACCGTCTACTAATGCAGAGAATAGGGTTGGTTAGAAGCAACCGTCTATAGTCTTCTGTTAAATATCTATTGAATACGTCGATTAGTGCTCTATATTTTTATTTCCTCTCTCAAGTGGATCGACATATCCAATAAATTCTTAATACAAAACTACAAGTGGCTATAGGATCTATCAGAACAAAATACAACAACTCAAATGCATAACACATCACAGAACAGAGAACAGATACACACACATATATACTAATTCATCCCAATACAATACAAATAAAACATCATAAGTTTTATGACGACCACAGTGTACACACGAGTCAAAATAATATACATATCAGAGTAGTGACAAAAAGACTACAACAAAAAGGGCTAGCAGATACGTTTATGCAGAAGTAGAATAGGCTAAGTCCATAAGGGTACCTAACCTGAAACACCTCGATCTGACCCGAGTATAAAATACACGGGTCAGTCTAGCTAAACAAATCAGTTTATAAGGATAAGTAATAATATAAGAATAAGGTAAAGGGTAACGTATCCTCTCGAATGAGAAGTAACAATAATAAGGGCATGCCACTACTTCAAATAAGGTAATTCTAAGTGTATGTCCTCGAAATAGATAAACTCACCAAATAACACTAAGTATAATAAATGCCTTATGTCATCGACGAAATCCCAAAATCCACTAAAATGGTTTTTATGAACCATATCTCCAAAATAGGAGAATCCCAAATCTCAAACTCAAAACTCGTCATAAATGGCAATCATAAAAATGTTCTTTAAATAGAGAAGTCTCAAACACAATATGCCAAAAATGGAAATCTCATATATCTCCAAATAGGAGAGTATAAATCTCAAATAAACGCCAAGTGTTCGCAAACCCAAATCTCAAATATAGAACTCGATAAGGAGTTCAATTTCCAAAAATGTAATCGCCATATGTAATATCTTGAACGGCTCAAAAAGCCAATAATGTAAAAAGGTGATACACTTGGAAAATCACAAGGAAGTCAATGAAATAGTCTCAAAGATATAACATGTGCTTATGGGTGAAGCCCGCCAAGTACTGTTCTCCAAAAATAAGGCACCACGTCTCTTAGACAAACGTCTCGAAGGACAAATAAATACGTCTCTTAGAAAAACTTCTCAAGGACAACATCTTGAAGGAAAAATATGTCGCAATGACAAACGTCTCTTAGACAAACATCCCGAAGGATAAATGACCCAAAAGTCCATTACTGGCAAATACGTCTCTTCGACAAATTTGTCACAGACTATCGAATAGGAACACGAACAGTGTTAACTGCGTCCCATACCACATGTTCACAGTAAACGGTTTACTAACCACTAGTAAATTTCACACTCAAAGTAGTAAAAAGTTTAACTCGTCTCATTGGTAAGGTCTACCTGAAGGTCAAAACGATCAAACAGACAAATTGGGAATTAACCGATAAGATAAACGCACATGTCCCATGCCATGTGTTTTACCAAACCATTTAATTCTCCTTCTCATTCACTCAAATAGTGAAAAATGTATTTTATATATAAAATAATTTACTTGAGAAAACAAGCTTTTGAAACCAACTTTTAAAATCAATTTTGAAAGCCATATTAGAAAATTCCCTTATTATAAAGAATAAATAGACTCTATATTTAAAAATACTTCAAAAATATCACATAATAATAATTTAAAATTCCCATTTATTTTAAAAAATATTTCAAAAAGGTTTGGAAAAATCTGGGCTCGAAAACAAATAAAAACCCAAGAAGTCACTCAAACTGATATTCGAATTCAATTCAAATTAAATTCAAATTTGATCCAAAATTTGAATTTCAAAATCTACAAAATTTGGCTAGTCTATTGATAGACATTCGTGGCCTCAAAGCATTTCATAAATATCACAAAACATGAAGTAAAAGTGAAAAGTCGAACAGAAAAAGAACATAAATGCATAGGCAAAACAGTACACAGGTCTGAAATCTTCTCTGGGTTCAACTTTAAGACATGAAACAGGTTGCCAAACGACACCTGATTGAACTAATAACTGGTGTGCACATAGTAGAAAACTTCAGCATTCAAACAAAAAGAATCGATGATTCCCGACTGGAAAAGAAAAAGTTACACCGTCTCAAACATGAACTCAGGCCATGTTCGCAACAGTTCAAAAACAAAATTGTGCCCAGGCCTGAAAACCATCTTGGGTTCAATTTACATGCCTGAAACAGAGAACCAGATGACCTCGTATTGTGCTAAAAATTGGTATGCACATATTAGAAAATTTCATCTTCCAAACAAAAGAAGAATCAATTAATTCCGACTGGAAATGAAAAGGTTACACTGTCTCAAACATGAACTTAGGCCATGTTTGCAACAGTTCAAAAACAAATGTACAGGCCTGAAAACCATCTTGGGTTTAACTTTTAGGCATGGAACAGGGGACCAAACGACCTCAAACTGAGCTGACAATTGGTATGTCTACACTAGAAAATTTATCTTTCAAATAAAAAAAGAATCGATGAATTCTAGCAAGAAATGAAAGAGTTATGTTGTATCAAACATGGACTCAGCACATGTTCGTAGAAACTCAAACAAAATATGCCCAGGCAAAAATCTGGGTTTTTGTTGATTTTGTAGCAAAATTTTGAACACTCAAATGACAATATTTTTCAACCAAATTTCGCAGAGACAAAGCTCAACATATAAACTACTATCTGGAAGAAATCCGGTAGCATTTCGTTGCGGGAATCAAAAGTTATAAGCTTTCAAAGAAGCAACTGAAAATAGTTTACAAGCTGATCTAAAGTTTTGGCGATTTGAGCTTTGCTCAGCTAGATTTAATCAATTATAATTTAATACTGGTAGTTAATCTCCAAGCTAGGGTTGTTACAGTCCTCGTGTTTCGAAGATTTCCAGGATGAAGGCACCACTGCTATTTATTTATCTTGGGAGCTACCTAGTGGTTATCAACAAGCAGTCCTCTCGAAATGAAGATCCTCTATCTTCCAAAATTTTGGTCTTCAATATATGTCTTCATTTTCGTACACGTAAATTAGTTCAAAGTGGTTTTCGGATAGGAATTATCTAAATCAGACCCCGATTCCTTCAAACCAATCGTCGATAAATAAATGGATTATAAATAGGTGATTAATATTTCATTAATTAATATCTTTTCATTCAAAATATCTTATAGTTATTTTAACTTTAAAAACCATTTCTTTTCAGCATATATGTAATTCATTAAAACTATCTTTGTTAAATTCTTTGGTTTAATTAAACTCTTTCCAAAACTTAAAATAATTCAAAATAATTTTTCTTAAAATTTTAACAAAAATTTCTCAATTCCAAAAGTATAACTTTTTAATAAGCTAAAACCATGTTATCTAAGATGGTAAATCCAAATTAGTTAATATTTGAATGAAATGGATCCATAGAATTCATTCAAATTATACATGATGTTAATTTCCATATACAACAAGTACTATCCATCGAATAATAGTGAAATCGCCTTTTAAATTCATATGATAGTACAAGTTCCCTCTACAGAATTTAATATCAATTATATGAACACTACTACAAAACAGGCCATTTGCATCGGTTGTTTACCCCCCTTTTGCATCAGTTCAACATCTGATGCATATGCAACCATGCAACAGGATTAACAGTTTTGCATCAGTTCTAAAACCGATGCAAAACAGTCCATTTTGCATCGGTTGTTACTAACAACTGGTGCAAAATACGGTTGGTTGCTTGGACACAACCCTCATGTTGCATCAGTTGTAATGAAAACCGATGCAACAAAGGAACTTGTTGCATAGGTTGTTGTTGGAAACTGATGCAAACTAATCCCTCTATTGCATCGGTTTTTTATAATAACCGGTACAAACTAATCCCTCTATTGCATCAGCTATTTATACATGATGCAAAAAAGCCATTCTCAGAAACCATTATTACAGTACTCAAATAGACAATATATATATATATATATGTGTATGTATATGTATATTATTGATTATAACAAACAATTATTGCATGCAATATTACAATCATTCAAAATTAAATTTGATGGCAAATACAAACTGAATAACATAATACCAAAATAAACATATATCAATTAGAGTGTTAATAATCTATACAAAATAATGGTTCATACATTCATTTTAGCAGCATAATTCAGATCTTTAGTATAATCATTAAGTGGTATAGTCTTTATTCAGATCTTTGATTAGACCATTAAGAAATATTATAGTGAAACCCTTAAAATCTTCATGTAATCTTCAAAACCCAAATTTTTATGCTTCAGCTCAAAACCATATGCTACATTTCTTTTTTTGCAATGTCAACTTGATCCTAGAAAAACAAGAAATAAACATGTGAATTAGTCATGCACTACTTGCGTTTCAAAATAAAATTCTGCTGAATAGAAGAAGCAAGACAAGTGTGTACTTATTTCAGCTGAAAAGGCATTTAAAGCTGATTAAAACTGAAGCCTATGTTGGCTTGCAATTCTTTGAACTATAAATGTTATTGCAATAGATTTTAAATAGTACATCATAAAATAGATAAAACTTGTATTACTATCACAAAATATATTTTAACAATCAATACTAAGTATACATGTGAAAAACAAGATTCATAATACTTTACATCGCAAACAACTTCATTTCAGGTCTCAGGTTAAGTGCATAATACAGAGAAAATGAAAAGCGATCCGTGGAATCGATGTCTCATTTTGTCAGGAAACAATTGTACAATATTAATTTCATTCTATTTTTTTGTTTACAAGTTATTTAGGTACTAAAAATCAAATTATTTTGTATGAAACAACACATTTTATTTCTAGTTAGCTTTTTGTATCAACTCGGTGCATTTAATGGTGCGATTTTTATTGCTATATTTTATGTAAATTGATTTGCTTATGTTTTACTTTTTTTCTTTTATTAGTAGAAAAGTTTTATTCAAAATCTAGGATGAAGTGTGTTCAGGTGGAATACTTATATGAATTTTTCATTGCTTGTAGACTGTATTTATTCCACTACATTGGTTTCGAATTTATACTAGCTGTGGATCAGCCAGAGCAATTCTTCAATCATTTGAAAACACATTTGTACCACACTTCTAGGAAAGACGATAAGTTGTGGTTTTAGCAATGGCAACCTCTAAAGTAAAAGGATACGCACCTTTAAAATATCATGCCCAAACACAAAAACACTACACATAATATTGCAAGTGCTACAAAGATCTGAAGTGCAAAATTTAAGTTACGTAAAGTTTATAGTTGTAGTATATTTAGCATTGAAAACTCACACATATTACACATATCTTAATTTGAAACTACTATCAGCTACCTATGCTTAGACGATAATAAAAACTATCTTTTGTTGTGATGTACTGATGTCTAACATATTGTACTGTTGTTTCATAAAATCATCACAAATTAACATAATTCAGAGCTCCATCATAGTTATCTTTGATTTAAATTTACAGTTAATACATTTTGTTTCTCATGTATATATCTTCTTAACCAGTCACTCTAAAAACATATAAAACTATGGACACTTCACTTTCACCAAATCATTATTCCTCATAAGTAAGCTATAAGCACTTCAACCAGACGCTCGACATATCACCAATGCCTGGTCTGACACCAATTCCACAATATAAATGAATCTGCATTATAACATGTATGTAACATGTTATAACACAGATTCAAGAACCTCTAAGTATTAGAAGTATTTACAATATGATCAAAGTCATAGCCGGCTACACAACTTAAACATATGGGAGCAAAAACATTTTGATGTTTTTCAGGTGCAAACAATGATATAAACAAGGTCAATTTAAATCATGTATTTGATCTCTAATAACACCCACAAAAAATAAAAATAAAAATAAAACTTACTGTGCATCTTCACTGGACTTGAAAGCTTCCTGACTATATTTCACTGTACGAATAGCAAAAACAACAATAGGCTCCAATCCATGGTTTGCATGTTCCATCTACATCAAATTAATACTCATTGACTATCTTTGTCACGATCCGAAATCCAATGTTCAAAAATTGACACTAAATACCTTACTTGTATTCGACTTCCAAAGATTCAAACATCGAACTCCAGTCGGATGGAGCTTATAACAACATTTAATGAATATAAACAGCGAAAACAAAAATGAATATCATATATCAACACAGATACAACATGATACAATATCCAATACAACATCTATCCCAGCTATCAGAGTGATACAAATATGATACAACAATAACACGACAATAGAGAACTTCAACAAATTTCCAACATACTTCAACTTCGACAAGGTCTTCAAAACTCCAACACTTCAAAAGTTTTCCAAATCCAAAGCTTCCAGAAGACATCAAATCCAAGCTAGCTCCAAAACACGGATAACCTGCTTCTAGGCTGCCCGTGTGGAAAATTATAGGCACCCAGAGTTTAGGAAAGGAACAATAAACTCCAGGTCAGTCATGGGATTGGTATGAGTAAACAAAACAGTTGTTTGAAATAAAAGCAGTTTATTCTTATCAAAAGCAGACAAAAGAATTTTAAAGAAATCCGCAATGCTTTTTGAAACTGAAACTGTCATAAGGCCTTCCAGCACACACACAATGCAAGCACAAACTTGGATGAGATTTCTCCTTATGACAGTCAAAAATGCTTGATATGAGAAAACACTTTAAATATTATTATTAGTGCATAGTGTAAAAACATTTTCGAAAGTATAATATAAATCTTAGCCAGCATACGTACCATTATAGTATGCCTACTATAGCTACCACGTTAAATGGCAGGTTCTACAACTAAAACCGTAAAGGTCTCGTATTGGATGATTGGATTTCCAACAAATGGTCGGGCAAAGGAACTTCCCATATAAAATGGAACGCCACTGGAGGGACGCCCCCGAGAACCTAACCGAATCTCTACACAAGTCCGGCTTACCTCTGTAACTAGGTAACAACTGACACGTGTATGCCACCTCCCGATCGTTACCAACCTTTATCCGAAGCGCTTCACAACCGACAACCACAAAGCAATAAGTTTTGCAGCAACCGCACAGTAAGTATCTGGGCTCCATACCATGATACCACTCATAATCCAGAAGGAAATGGTCATACCCTCAGGGGGAGCTACCCCCAAATAACCTTGCTGCCACGATTCCTGTTTCGACCATAACCGGGTTGTGAGGTTCGACGAAGTCTCGTACATAAAGCTACGCTTTTTCACAAAGCCATGCTTCGATCAACAAATGATCAGCAACACTCAGCATGTCACACTACCAAATTGGGAGTATATCACTAATAACCTTCAACTACATAACCTCTGAGCTCGTACGTCCCAGAGAAGGGTGTTAAGCTAAGAGAATAAATTCCTCGCCACCAGCAGATATGTATTTGAAAGAAATCAGCTTTATATCTCAAGGTGTAGTGTCAGACATACAACCATACAAGTCTGTTACGGGTTCGAACAGAACCGAAGGCACTTTCGAAGAAGCCCTTGCAATCCGGGCATTCACAATCCCGATCGGACTTCCCATCACTTAGGGAATCTCTATACCGTAGCTACTCGGTGCAGAGACTATTGATAGGTCATCCTATCGTTCTCGCAAATACCCAGTCTTCATCACCGGTCTTCAAATGCTATCCATAACATTGAATCACATATTCGGAATGGGTTATACGACACAAAGGTCCTCTCCCGGCTAAATCGAATAGTGAGCGTCAATTTTAAAAACACGTGGATGTATCAATCACAAAGATTCACAGATTCGATGTGGGTTTTGGATAACCAACCGGAATCGGACTCCCTGTCGCATCGAAATCCAAATGTCGTTTTACGGGCCAATGGATTTTCACAATCACACAGCAGTATATTCAATACCAATATCACAGCTCAGCACAAAGCATTATTACACAGCATTACATCAGGAATATCAATCCAACACATAGTATTCAAGAGCGATCAAAACACCTTTAATTCAGATAAATAAATCATGTGGTTTAAATTTATTAATCACATAGTTACTTTCATTAGAAATCTTTAATCAATGATTGATTACAATTAATTACAATTGATTATATCTTAATCATTTTCATTAATTAATCACTTCTTAATTAATTATCTTAATTAATTTCAAAATAATTAATCTTAATTATTGATTAATTAAATCTTAATTTTCAATTAATTAATTATCAATTAATTTAAACTTTAATATTAATTAATTAACTAAGTGATTCTTTCTTAAGAGATTATATTAACAAATCATTAATCGTTTAAGTAAACCAAAAGATAATCGAATTTCTTTGATTATCTTTTTTTTAAACCGTGTTCAATAAATTACTTTCATCGCATTAGATGCCTTAAAAGGTTAAGATTTAGTTTTAAACAACATTTTACTTTAATTTTCTTTTAAATTACATTATTTATTTAATATAAATAACCTTATAAAAATATTATATTAACTAAATAAACTAAAATTTAATTTCTTTAAACATTTCACTTAAGTCTTAAATTAGCTTAAAATTTCAAATCAAATCATGGTTTGAACATATTTTAAAAGTGTCTTAAAAATTTGAAAACAAAATTAAAGTAAAAAAAAACTGTTTATATATTGGTCTCGAGACCGGCTTCCGGTCACATGCGAGAAAATTTCGTGTTTGCTTCGGGTTATAACAAAATCAACCCGAGTAGCCCATGTTTTAACTTAAAAAAAATTTCTAAGCATTTAAACCTGGTGCACCAACATTTTTACTCGAATGGATACTCAAGCCACCAAACGTTCTTCCACATGCTTACTTCGAGTAATACTCGAGTCAACACGCAACCAAACCCAACAACTTCCAGATTACCAGATAATGCACGGTGCACGTGGACGCCGTCGACAATCGCCTCCAGTTGGCGCTGCATCGCCGAGCAAGTTGACTATCACCCACAAACTAATCCCTGATCATCAGATTGTCCTCCCTCTACTCGAATTTAAATTCGAACCAAATGTCGAAACCTGGAACATCATCTGGGTTCACCATCAAAACCTGAAAAACACGTCACCTCCGCAACCTCGATCACCAGAAGGTCAGCAACTCCGGCCATGACTCCGTCATCCACCCAGCTATCACCTCCCAATGCCACGTGCAACTCGATGCACGCACGAAGCCCCAGCGACCATTCTTTCGACCGTTGCAAAAATTAGGGTTAAAAATTAAATCCCTTCGCCGCCGTCACCACCGTGAACTAGGACACTTCCAAGTATTTTTCCCTGACTCACTGTAGACCCTCCACGCAAAGACATGACCATCATCATCATGCCGATGACCGAAATTCGGCAAAAACCCTAAACTCGCCTATCTCTACTATCTCAGTAATTACAAATTTAAAAATTATGATTTTTCTTCAAAAATCATTATTTTCTATAGCACTTCAATTTATATAACTGAAATAAAAGAATAAGATGATTAAATTTTCAATAGGTTTTAATTTTGCCTGTAAACTCAAATTTTCAGAAAATTCTTGCGTTGGGTTTGTTTAGAATTATTTTTAAGTGTTGAATCATGTAAAAACTAACAATTTCCTTTCAGATTCTATGGCCTGAAGTGAATCAGAGATATTGAAATTGATTTTTTTTTGAACAGGTTTGAGACCTGTAAGTATGGAACAGAACTAAAGTTTTATAACTTCCAGACATGTACATATACAAATATACACTTATGCAAGCATTCTTCACATACATTCAGACATAACTTCAAACAACAAGTTTAAAAATCCAAATTCAAAGCGGTTTGCTCACCTTGAAAAGTTCTGAAACAAAGAGCTCCCTTTTTGTTTGAAAAAAAAACTTGCAGTTGATCTTCTTTTTGAACCCTGTTTTGATTAATTGAATTATTTGCTTAAGTTTGTAAAACAAGGTGATGTTTTTGTTTTCAGGTTTGCTAAGTTTTTTTAGTGTGAATGAACTGAAGTAAAAAATACACACATATATATATAAAGATTTGCTGCATAAGAGGAAGGTTTTAACTGGTCAAGTATTTTCTTTTATTTTGGTCAAATTTTATTGCTTCGACTTAAGATATTTTCCTTTGTTATTGAAATGATATGATCTTATTTCGGCTGAGAGGATTTCAATTTGTGCTGAGGAGATGTGGTATTAAATGCAATGTCTTCATTTTTGTTTACAAGTAATATTTTTTTTCTCTTTGTAAGTACATTTTTTCTTTTTCTTTTTCTTTTTGTACATAGATTTTATCTTCTTTTATTGGTACATCTTGTTTTATTATTTTACATACACAATCACATATATCAATTTGTTTGATGTATCTATACTTACATATAACTTTAACATATATATATATATATGTTTATTTTTATGGTTTGACAAAAATCCTTGTTAGTTATATATTTTTGTTTGATTTAATATTAATAATATTTATTTTGTTTTGAAACTTTCCAAATTAAATTACAAAAATTTAAATAAGTTACAAATTTAATTTAAAATTTTTGGGATGTTACAAATATCCCCCCTTAAGAAATTTCGTCCTCGAAATTTGAAAGAGAGAGAAAAGCAAACATAGAATATAGGAATTCAGAAAAGAATAGAGAAATGGCTTACCAGTTTAAACCGAGATATCCACTCTACAATTGGGATATGATTTCTACATGCTATCTTCAGTTTTCCAAGTGCAGTCCTTTGGATCGCCACTCCACTGTACTTTAACCAGTTTTACAACTTTGTTTCTCAATCACTTTTCATCGCTATCCACAATCTTTATCGGTTCCCTCTTTGCTGCCAAGTTAGGAGTGATCTCAAGATCCTGCTGAGCTGCCTCCTCAATAATACTATTTGGGTTGTGCACAAATTTTCGAAGGTTAGAAATATGAAACACATTGTGCACGCCAGATAACCAGCTGGGTAACTGCACTCGATATGCTAGAGGACCGATCCTCTCCAGAATAGGAAAAGGACCAATATAATGCGGTGCTAGCTTTCTAGTTTTCCCAAATCTCACTACACCCCGCATTGGAGACACTTTCAGAAATACAGAATCTCCAACTTGAAATTCCAAATCTCTTCTTCGGCGTCATAATAGCTCTTCTGACGACTTTGAGCAGTTATTAATTTCTTTCGAATGAAATCTACCTTCTCCGTGGCTTCTATAATCATGTCTGGTCCAAGGACGAGTCTATCACCTGATTCAATCCAGCATGGAGTTGATCGACACGGACGACCATATAAAGCTTCATACGGAGCCATTTCAATACTGGCTTGATAGCTATTGTTATAAGAAAATTCTACCAGACGTAAATGGTCCTCCCAAGAACCACCAAAGTTAAGAATGCAAGCACGCAATAGGTCTTCTAAAATTCAGTTTATCCTTTCTGTCTGCCCATCAGATTTGGATGATAAGCAATACTGAAGTTCATCTTTGTTCCCAATACAGCTTGGAATGCCTCCCAAAATCTACTAGTGAAGATCGGATCACGATCACTCACTATGCTGCTCGGAACACCGTGGAGACGAACAATTTCCTTTATATATAGCTCTGCTAAGCTTGCTGCTGTTCGAGTGGATTTCACTGGGATGAAGTGAGCAGTTTTGGTTAGACGGTCCACTATAACCCAAATTGCTTCATTTCCCTTCTTGGTTCGTGGCAATCCGTCGATGAAATCCAACGATACCTGATCCCATTTCCATTTCGATACTTCCAAAGGCTGAAGTAAACCAGCCACTTTCTTTTGATCTCTTTTAATTTACTGACAAGTAGCACAGCGACTCACATAAATGGATATGTCCCTTTTCATTGTCCTCCACCAAAACGTTCTTTTAATATCACGATACATTTTATTGACTCCTGGATGGATGCAAAGTTTGGACTTGTGGCATTCGTCCAAAACTTCACGTTTCAGCTCTGGAATATCGGGGACACAAATTCTTCCTTTCAACTTTATAACTCCACTATTATCGATTCCAAAACTGGAATCCTCCCCTCGACGAATCCTTCCATATATTCCCTGAAGAAATTTGTTTTCTTTCTGCTTGCTGGCGATCTTTTCAAGGAGAGTAGGAGTGATAACAATATGAGCGAGAATGGCATGCTTTCTACTCAAAGAATCAGCAACTACATTGGCCTATCTAGGTGTATATAGTATATCTAAGTCATAGGATGCCAGAAATTCCAACCAACATTGTTATCGCAGATTCAAATCTTTCTGGGTGAAGAGATACTTTAAAGATTTATGGTCGGTGAATAATTCAAAATTTTCACCTAAATAAGAAAGATTTATTTAGTATATATTAAGTTAAGTTGAACTTTAAAGTTTTCTTTTAGAAAAGTTAAAGGAGATTCTTACCCAGAAGATAATGTCGCCAGATTTTTAAGTCGAAAATAACAGCCAAAAGCTCCAAATCATGTGTTGGGTAGTTTCTCTCCTACGGACGTAATTGTCTACTCGCGTAGGCAATTTCCTTCCCATTCTATACTAATATTGCACTTATCCCAACACTACACGCGTCAGTATAGACACATAAGCCTTGGTTCCCGTTAATGATAGCGAGAACAGGAGCAGTAGTTAATCTCTTTTTCAACTCCTGAAAAGCTTCATCATATTTTGGAGTCCAATTGAACTTGGCATTCTTCATGGTTAGCTTGGTTAATGGGCTAGCAATCTTAGAAAAGTCCTGAACAAACTTCCGGTAATAGCATGCTAAACCCAGAAAACTTCGAACTTCTTTCGGAGTCGTGGGTCGCTTCCAATCAAGAATAGCGGAAATTTTGCTCGGATCAACAGAAATCCCTTCTTCATTAACAACATGGCCAAGAAATCTGACTTCTTTGACCCAAAAGTGACATTTAGAAAATTTAGCGAACAAGATGTTCCTTCTCAAAATTTCCAAAACAATTCTGAGATGTTCAGCATTCTCCTCTTCAGTTTTAGAGTAGATTAGGATATCATCGATAAATACAAGAACAAATTTATTCAGCACCTCCCGAAACACACGGGTCATCAAATCTACGAAGTACGCGGGAGCGTTGGTTAGTCCGAAAGGCATGACTAACCACTCGTAGAACACATCCGGACCCCTAAAAGCAGTTAAGTGAACACAATCTTCGGCAATTCGCAACTGATGGAATCCCTGAGCTAGGTCCATCTTAGAAAAGAATCGTGCACCATGAAGTTGATCGAATAAGTCGTCGATCCTGGGTAAATGAAACTTGTTCTTGAGAGTTTGCTTATTAAGATCGCGATAGTCGACACACAATCTCAAAGACCCATCAGATTTAGCCACAAACACTACCGCTGAGCCCCATTCAGAAACACTAAGACGAATCAATCCCTTCTTTAGAAAATCACCAGCTTGTTTGACTAGTTCAATTCTTTCCCGCGGTGCCATCCTGCGACTAGAATGAACGACAGGACGAGCATTCGGAATTAAGTCAATTCTAAATTCAATCTCTCTATGTGGTGGCAAAGATTCTACTTCTTTGAATACATCAGGAAAATGTCGGACAATAGGAATGGACTCCAAACTAGGTTCTGGATATCCCAACGTATACATCAATTTATCTCTTTTTGGACTAGGGTCTTCATAAGAAATTTCAACGGAATCTCCAAGTTTAGTTTTGACTAGAATCGTTCGATTGCTGCAATCTAATTTGGCTTCGTATTTCGATAACCAATTCATCCTGAGTAAGATTTCAAATTCATTAAAGTCGAGAACATAAAGGTTAATAGGAAATTTATGACCAGAATAAGAGATAGGCACCCTCCTACAATATAGACAAAGATTTGCAAGACCACCCACTGGATTCTTCACACAAATAGGTTCATCGACAAACTTGAGTTTAAGTTTAATTCATCCATGATCTGTTGGGAGATAAAGCTATGTGAAGCTCCCGTGTCAAATAAAACTCTAACAATTCTTTCACCAATAATAAGATTACCCTCCAAAACTCCCTTTCCTTCATTCGCCTTAGAAATTGAGGGGTTATCTTTTATTGCGCACACTTTCGCTATTTGTGCTCGCTTCTTTTTCGGGCAATTCTTAACTCTATGCCCTGGCTGGTGACAACAATAGCATTCTTAGGATCTTCGATTTGTCTTTACAAGTTGATTTTTCTTAATTTGTTTCTTTGGCTTCTCATAATCATTTACTAAATGGCCTTTCTCCTGACAATTATAATAAGTAACATTTCGGGCTGAATTCTCTTGATTACTCCTCTTCTTCTCCTTGCCTTGAACCAGTCCCTTACCTTCGAATTTTCTTTTCTTCCAACTCGAACTACTTGAACTCCCCTTCTCTTCTAGAACTTTCTGCATATCTAGAGTAGCATATCGATAACCCATATCAATCAAGTCTGAAAAAGATTCTTTAATGTGGGATGTCATCCTCTCGTGATACTCCTTATTCTTTCCCCGAATGAATCTTTCATTCTTATTCAAGGGTGTACTCACTAGCTCCGGACCAAATCGAGACAGTTCATTGAATTTATTCAAGTTCACCTCAAATGATAGACTTCCTTGCTTCAAATCTGGGAACTCCTGGTACATTCGAGAGATACCAGTAGATGGAACGTATCGCTGCTCAAACACTTCTTTAAATCATCTCCAAGTAAACTTATCTTCTGATTCATCCACAATAACCGTCTCCCACCAAGCTGATGCTTCCTCTTGGAGTTGCCAAGAAGCTATTAGTCGCTTTTGATCATCTTCCAACTTCAATCCTTTGAAAATTCTTTCACAGGATCAGATCCAAGCTTGGGCTTCTATAACAGATTCCTTGCCAGAAAACGGTTTTCCACCAAGTCTCGAAAAGCTTTTATATAGATCAGCCAGATTCGGCTGAGATTGAGTAGGCACAGTTGTAGTTGTGGGAATTTGACCAGTTGCGGTGGTATTTCCCCGTTCCCTACCTTGTCCTCTTCTTCCGCTCATTCTTACTATCTGTAAATAGCAAGAAAACTTGATTTAGGCATACAGACAAGATATCTTAGGAAACATTAATGATTAAAAGGAATAGACTAAGAAAATTTGGGGTTTCGGTCTTTCGGTTTATACTCATTCTAAGGTATACTTCACCCTATCTCTAGTGAGCCATCTATTGTGTTATACTCCGTAGCTAAAGTTCTTACTCAACCTTCAGCTCTGATACGAATTTGTCACGATCCGAAATCCAAGTTCAAAAATTGACACTAAATACCTTACATGTATTCGACTGCCAAAGATTCAAACATCGAACTCCAATCGGATGGAGCTTATAACAACATTAGATGAATATAAACAGCGGAAACAAAATGAATATCATATATCAACACAGATACAACATGATACAATATCCAATACAATATCTATCCCAGCTATCAGAGTGATACAAATATGATACAAAAATAAGACGACAACAGAGAACTTCAACAAATTTCCAACATACTTCAACTTCGACAAGGTCTTCAAACCTCTAACACTTCAAAAGTTTTCCAAATCCAAAGCTTCCAGAAGACATCAAATCAAAGCTAGCTCCAAAATACGGATAACCTGCTTCTAGGCTGCCCGTGTGGAAAATTATGGGCACCTAGAGTTTAGGAAAGGAACAATAAACTCCGGGTCAGTCATGGGACTGGTACGAGTAAACAAAACAGTTGTTTGAAATAAAATCAGCTTATTCTTATCAAAAGTAGACAAAAGAATTTTAAAGAAATCCGCAATGCTTTTTGAAAATGAAATTGTCATAAGGCCTCCCACCACACACACAATGCAAGCGCAAACTTGGAGGAGATTTCTCCTTATGATAGTCAAAAATGCTTGATACGAGAAAACACTTTTAAATATTATTATTAGTGCATAGTGTGAAAATATTTTCGAAAGTATAATATAAATCTTAGCCAGCATATGTACCATTATAGTATGCTTACTATAGCTACCATGTTAAATGGCAGGTTCTACAACTAAAACCGTAAAGGTTTCGTATTGGATGATTGGATTTCCAGCAAATGGTCGGGCAAAGGAACTTCCCATATAAAATGGAACGCCTCTAAAGGGACGCCCCCGAAAACCTAACCGGATCTATGCTACACAAGGTCGGGTAACCTCTGTAACTAGGTAACAACTGACACGAGTATGCCACCTCCCGGTCCTTACCAACCTTTATCTGAAGCGCTTCACAACCGACAACCACAAAGCAATAAGTTTTGCAGCAACCACACAGTAAGTATCTGGGCTCCATACCATGATACCACTCATAATCCAGAAGGAAATGGTCATACACTCAGGTGGAGCTACGCCCAAATAACCTTGCTGCCACGATTCCTGTTTCGACTATAACCGGGTTGTGAGGTTCGACGAAGTCTCGTCCACAAAGCTACGCTTTTTCACAAAACCATGATTCGATCAAAAAATGATCAGCAGCACTCAACATGTCACACTACCAAATTGGGAGTATATCACTAAAAACCTTCAACTACATAACCTCTGAGCTCGTACGTCTCAGAGAAGGGTGTTAAGCTAAGAGAATAAATTCTCCGCCACCAACAGATATGTATTTGAAAGAAATCAGCTTTATATCTCAAGGTGTAGTGTCAGACATACAACCATACAAGTCTGTTCCGGGTTCGAACAGAACCGAAGGCACTTCCAAGAAGCCCTTGCAATCCGGGCATTCACAATCCCGATCGGACTTCCCATCACTTAGGGAATCTCTATACCGTAGCTACTCGTTGCAGAGACAATCGATAGGTCATCCTATCGTTCTCGCAAATACCCGGTCTTCACCATCGGTCTTCAAATGCTATCCATAACGTCGAAATCACATATTCGGAATGGGTTATACGACACAAAGGTCCTCTCCCGGCTAAACCGAATAGTGAGCGTCAATTTTAAAAACACGTGGATGTATCAATCACAAAGATTCACAGATTCGATGTGGGTTTCGGATAACCAACCGGAATCCGACTCCCTGTCGCATCGAAATCCAAATGCCATTTTGCGGGCCAATGGGTTTTCACAATCACACAGCAGTATATTCAATACCAATATCACAGCTCAGCAGAAAGCATTATTACATAGCATTACATCAGGAATATCAATCCAACACACAATATTCAAGAACGATCAAAACACCTTAAATTCAGATAAATAAATCATGTGGTTTAAATTTATTAATCACATAGTTACTTTCATTAGAAATCTTTAATCAATGATTGATTACAATTAATTACAATTGATTAGATCTTAATCATTTTCATTAATTAATCACTTCTTAATTAATTATCTTAATTAATTATCTTAATTAATTTCAAATTAATTAATCATAATTATTGATTAATTAAATCTTAATTTTCAATTAATTAATTATCAATTAATTTAAACTTCACTATTAATTAATTAACTAAGTGATTCTTTCTTAAGAGATTATATTAACAAATCATTAATCGTTTAAGTAAACCAAAAGATAATCGAATTTCTTTGATTATCTTTTTTTCAAACCGTGTTCAATAAATTACTTTCATCACATTAGATGCCTTAAAAGGTTAAGATTTAGTTTTAAACAACATTTTACTTTAATTTTATTTTAAATTACATTATTTATTTAATATAAATAACCTTATAAAAAATATTATATTAACTAAATAAACTATAATTTAATTTCTTCAAACATTTCACTTAAGGCTTAAATTAGCTTAAAATTTCAAATCAAATCATGGTTTGAACATATTTTAAAAGTGTCTTAAAAATTTGAAAAAAAATTTAAAGTAAAAAAAAATAGTTTTTATATTGGTCTCGAGAACTGCTTCCGGTCATGCGCAAGAAAATTACGTGTTTGCTTCGGGTTATAACAAAATCAACCCGAGTAGCCCATGTTTTAACTTTAAAAAAAAATTCTAAGTATTTAAACCTGGTGCACCAACATTTTTACTCGAGTGGATACTCGAGCCACCAAACGTTCTTCCCCATGCTTACTTCGAGCAATACTCGAGTCAACACGCAACCATACCCAACAACTTCCAGATTACCAGATAATGCACGGTGCACGTGCACGCCGCCGACAATCGCCTCCAGTTGACGCTGCATCGCCGAGCAAGTTGACTATCACCCACAAACTAATCCCTGATCATCAGATTGTCCTCCCTCTACTCGAATTTAAATTCGAACCAAATGTCGAAACCTAGAACATCAACTGGGTTCACCATCGAAACCTGGAAAACACGTCGCCTCCGCAACCTCGATCACCAGAAGGTCAGCAACTCCAGCCATGACTCCGTCATCCACCCAGCTATCACCTCCCAACGCCACGTGCAACTTGATGCACGCACGAAGCCCCAGCGACCATTCTTTCGACCGTTGCCAAAAATTAGGGTTAAAATTAAATCCCCTCACCGCCGTCACCACCGTGAACTAGGACACCTCCAAGTATTTTTCCCTGACTCATCGTAGACCCTTCAACCTCCACGCAAAGCCATGATGATGAAGAGCATACCTCGCGAGCGAAGACAGCGACATTGATAAGTCGCGAAGCCCTAGGTCGCGGCGAAGAAGAACCTCATGCACGACATGCCCTAGGTCGTGCTGCAACCCCAGAACCACCTCACGAACGACCTAATCTTCAATCGAGCAAGCCTAGGTCACGAGCAGCTGATGATCTTATGTCGCGAATGACTTCCTTTAGATCGCAAATTCCCCACCTAGTAGGTCGCGAGCGACTTATACTAGCTCGTGAACGACATGATGACCTGACCAAGGTGGCGGAGGCGAATTTCGACCTATGATAGGTAGCTCGGATTCCTTTTCATTGAAGAAACTTAGGTCGCAACGACCTAAGTTTGTCGCATTATTTTAAGTCGTAGGTCGCTCCATCTCAAGTGTTGCCGCTTCCATATGTTGATATGTGGAAGGTCGCATTGTTTTAGCTCGTTTGTGGTGTGTTTTGAAAATCATTATACTATTGAGAAGTATTTTCTTAAGTCGTGTATGTGTGTTGTAAGCCTATAAATAGGCGGGTTGTGTCATTTGTAAAGGGTTGTTGAATTTTGAATAAAATTTGGTTTGTGTTTTGTGCCTCCATTTAAATTGGTAGTTGAGTGTTATCTTCTATCTCCACTTTCGGCATTCGAGTACGCTCGAATCAACGATTATTGAAGCCAATTCACGGAATCAAGTGCGCTTGATCAACGTTCGAAGAATTGAAGATCTTCTCTCACGGTATCGTGCGCGATCAACGTGTCGAAAATTGCTAAAGTCCGGTATCTTCGTGATCAACGGATTTGGGCCTTTCGGTACTCTTAAATTCATCGATTTATCATCGATTCACTGATTATTTCCGCTAATCGTGTGAGATCCTGGACGGATTCGATTTACATCATCGAATTCGCTTCCTACGCTGCGTCACATGACCATCATCATCATGTCGATGACCAGAATTCGGCAAAAACCCCAAACTCTCTTATCTCTGCTTATCTCAGTAATTACAAATTTAAAAATTATGATTTTCTTCCAAAAATCATTACTTTCAATAGCATTTCAATTTATATAACTGAAATAAAAGAATAAGATGATTAAATTTTCAGCAGGTTTTAATTTTGCCTGTAAACTCAAATTTTTAGAAAATTCTTGCATTGGATTTGTTTTGAATTATTTTTAAGTGTTGAGTCATGTAAAAACTAACAATTTCCTTTCAGATTATGTGGCCTGTAGTGAATTAGAGATATTGAAATTGATTTTTTTTGAACTGGTTTGATACCTGTAAGTATGGAACAGAACTAAAGTTATATAACTTCCAGACATGTACATATACAAATATACACTTATGTAAGCATTCTTCATATACATTCAGACATAACTTCAAACAACAAGTTTAAAAATCCAAATTCAAAGAGGTTTACTCACCTTGAAAAGTTCTGAAACAAAGACCTCCCTTTTTGTTTGAAAAAAAAACTTGCAGTTGATCTTCTTTTTGAACCCTGTTTTGATTAATTGAATTATTTGCTTAAGTTTGTAAAACAAGGTGATGTTTTTGTTTTTTGGTTTGCTAAGTTTTTTTGGTGTGAACGAACTGAAGTAAAAAATACACATATATATAGGAAGAGCAGTTGCATAAGAGGAAGGTTTAAACTGGTCAAGTATTTTCTTTTGTTTTGGTCAAATTTTGTTGCTTTAACTTAAGATATTTTCCTTTGTTACTAAAATGATATGATCTTATTTCGGCTGAGAGGATTTCAATTTGTGCTGAGGAGATGTGGTATTATATGCAATGTCTTCATTTTTGTTTACAAGTAATTTTTTTTCTCTTTGTAAGTACATTTTTTTTCTTTTTTTTCTTTTTGTACATAGATTTTATCTTCTTTCTTCGTACATCTTGTTTTACTATTTTACATATACAAAATTCACATATATCAACTTGTTTGATGTATCCATACTTACATATAACTATAACATATATATATATATATATATGTTTATATTTATGGTTTGACAAAAAATCCTTGTTTGTTATATATTTTTGTTTGATTTAATATTAATAATATTTATTTTGTTTTGAAACTTTCCAAATTAAATTACATAAATTTAAATATGTTAGAAATTTAATTTAAAATTTTTTGGATGTTACAATCTTCATGCTATGATGATTATATAATTAACATACAGTTCTTTCATTTAAAGGAAAAAAACTAAAGATATACATACCATGTCTGTAACAGCCCGCAAATCGGTACCCTTTGAGTCAACACTATTCTACATCAATTAACTCAAGATGAACAGAAATACTAACCATTTGGGTTAAAGAAGAAGAGTTAGAAGAAGAAAGTAGAAAAACAACATCTGAATCCAACCATCATAGCGGAATAAAATATAATAGATAATCACAGATCTTTACACCAAAACCAAATACTATATATGTTTATACGTACATCATAACACACAATACACACCACTGAATACACAGCAAATCAACACAGTGGAATATCTAAAACAAGTACGGAAGTACGTATCGCCATCCAACTCGTCTCCTAAGCTCCACAGCATCATATCCTGTATTTTATAATACTCGGTATGACCCGAGCATTACAGTTAAATAACACCCAAGTCAGTCTGGAATACCAGCGTGAGAAATCACACTCAAGTTGCTTATTAAAGTTTCAAAAATCCTTTGAAAACAAAAGCATCTCGTAAGACCACGCCACAAATAAACATGTCGGGTTTTTACCTTACGAGAGCTAAAACACTTTTTATTAAAATTCTCTGATATTATATTAGTGTCTATAGAAAGTAAAATAGAATCTAGCTGAAATGCTTGCATCTCACGTTTCAGCAATAGTTGGGCACAATCAAAATCGTACGGGCGCGTAGGGAGAATGGATTTCCAACTAATGACTAGGCACTGGGGTACCACCTGTCACATACCTGGTCTAGACCAACGTACCGAGGATTACTCCCGACCCCCTACAACACAAGACCCAGATTACCCCTTACTGGATAATCCCGAGTAAGATCACCCCACGGTTGGGATCAGCAACCGCACCACTAAGTCGAAATAAAAGGGACATCTTGACAGGGATGACCTCACCAAAAATGGGTGCTACCCATCAAGCCTTGCTGCATAACCCCTGATTTTCTGTCATTCCCGGTTGATGAGGCTTGAGGCTAAGCGTTATCTTTTAGATCGTTTCACTTAGAATGCCCATCGTCCACCTGACTTTGTTCTGAAAGCATTCATCCATACAAGTCTGTCCCGGGTTCGAATTGAACCGAAGGCACTACTCCTACTACATCCATTTTGGAAATATCCTCAGGATTAGTAGCGACCAGCCCTTGCACTTCATAGCTCCATCATCGACTCCGAACTCGTCTTCCTCACGAAAACGTACAAACCGGATCGAAGTGGTTTTCGAGAAATTAATCCCGATCCCGGTCTCTTCGAAACGATCAGCACATTGGCCAATATTGATAGTCGGTTATTTAAATATCAATTAACATTCACAAACATCCATCAAACATAAATAATTTCCCCAAATTATTTAATAACCTCAAAATATCTTCGCGAGATATATTTCCATTTTCACTCTTTTGAAACAGTTTTTGACACACCTTTCTCATGAATTAAATCCCCGAACATTTATTTCCACTGAAACAACCAAGCACAAAACTTTAGATTTTTAAATTAATTTAGAACATTTTATTTATAAATTATCTTCTAAAACATTTAAATTAAAAATTACTTTAATAATTTATTAAAAATATATACTATAGAAATATTTAAAATAAGATTACTTTATAAAAATATAAAAATAGATTTTCACTTATTAACACAAAATACCAAGTCACCTTTTAAATAATTACTTCGATAATAGATTTGAAAATATTTACTTTAGAATTTAAACATTTAGAAAAAATAAGTTTTATATAACATACTTTAAA
This sequence comes from Allium cepa, assembly GCA_030765085.1. NCBI lineage: Eukaryota > Viridiplantae > Streptophyta > Magnoliopsida > Asparagales > Amaryllidaceae > Allium > Allium cepa. Next base: position 98,936,249 of record CM060946.1, on the reverse strand, counting down.
ACAACTTAAAACTTTTGACTTTACCTTCAAATTTGTTTTGAAAACGTACTTGGCTATCCAGGGAAATATGCTTTTCTTTCACATCCTTTAAAAATAAATCACTATTGATTTTTAAAAAAAATTACCCATTCTTTTAATAAATTCCCATCGTGAATTTATTCTAACAAATATCCATTGCTATATCACTTCGCTTTTATAAACCCGGTTTATAAATTTTCAAAGTCACATTCTCCTTTAAATTTCCAATTTCAAACACTTAAATTAATTCCCAAATTGATTTCCAATTTACTCCAATTGAAATAAATTTCTTTACACAATTCATTTCAGAACCCACTGACTTCAGATTTTTATTCCTTCTTTATCCTTTTAAATAGATTTAAACTTTAAATTTTAAAGTAAATTCTTTATTCCTTTAAATAATATCACATAAGTTTTACAATTCATTATTTTATGTTTATTAAAAATTGCCTTTTCCCATACTCAGTATTATTTATTAGAATTTTAAAATCACTTTATTCTTATCCAGTTCATTTTTAAATTTATTCAGATGCTCTATAAATATTTTACTTAAAAATTCACTCTTTTATATATTTTTTTCAAAAATCCAATTCTATATATTTTAATAACTCAGTGAACTGAAATATTTTCAAGCAAACCATAGCATTCAATATTCCAATTATCAATATGATTCATCACAGAATATCAAATAAACATAACAGAGAATATTAAATATCTAAATAAATGTTGAAGAATCCAGTTGGATCCCTCCAACCTGTTTTCCTACATCCACAGATGTTACACAATATAAAATACCAATTCCACTTCGAGGTGGAATATCATGGTATATGAGATTAATATAATATCATCCGCTATTATGCGGCGCATAGGGTCTCATCCGCTACAAAATGCGGGAAATCAATCATTCCAGGATATATTATATACTATAATATAGCACATCCAAAACAATTCAATCATTCAATCAACTATTTAAATTTAATTATTTAAATTTAAATATCAACCAGATGAATGAGATTAACTTACCTTTGACTATGCATTTGCCATCCACTTCAATATTCCCTTGGTTTTCTCGATTTTTGACCTTGAATAAATATTATATGATTTATTAATATTTGTATTGTTCGAACAGTTAATTATTACTTACTTATTTAATTTAAGATAATAATTTTCTTTTAAAAAAATAATTGAATTTAACCAATTAATCACCGAAATAAATTATTTAAAATAAACTGGTCACTGAAAATGTGTATATCTATTTTCTTTGAAACTACACCTATAAAAATAATCTATATGGGTTAAAAATCTGATTTTTATATAACTTTCAACATTTTATAATCCCTATTTTTTTAAAAATCTTATATAAGCTTTTCTACTTTACTACATACCCATATATCTACCTATATATATTATTATTAAATTTCGAAATATGTAACTGGGTGTACATATATATTTTGTTGTAGTAAAATTATTATTTTTTGTATATATTGGAAAAAGAAGAATTATACCTCACTGCGAACACTTCTCAGGGAAAGCACCAAAACCATCAATCTACTACTACCAAACTTCCTCCTCACGACGCAATTGTCAACAGTACAACCCAAATCGCACGCGCATTCCCAAATCGAACGCTCGCTGCCACGCCGCCGCTCGTCGAACTGCCCCACCGCGAGCCCTAGCCAGCTATCTGCTTGCTTCGACAACGACACGAGCGCCACCCACGAAGCCACTTCACCATGCCGCAAATCCCACTGCCGAGCCATTAAATCACCAACACCTAAAATTTTCCCCCACCTGGACTTGCTTTTCAAACTTTTCCATAGTTTTCAAACAACTTCACTTTTTCAACCATTCAAATTAAAATTCAAAACCAATATTTAAATTTTCAAAATTTCTCAAAAATTTTCTAACTCCCTAAATTTTTGAAAAATTTCGCCAACGTCTCCTTTGTGCGGCTAGCTCGGTACAACTATAAAATTCCTCTACGGGCTCCCAAATTCCAAAAGAAAACAAAATGCCAAGTGGCTAGATCAAAACCCAATCAAATTTCATACAGAAATTTAAACACGTACCTTTTTGTCGAGCAATTTAAATTTAACTTCTGAAATCAAAACCAATTTTCCTTTCCCTTTATAATGCCTGCATATCCTATTTAGCAATAATTTCCAATCATAGCATTCAAAAGCATTTTATTAAATCTTCACTCCAATGCTTATTCAATATATTTTCCCGACACCCATATTACTTAAGAATTTCACCATTTCTTCTTAAGTTCAATATAAGTATTCTATACGCTTCTTATATTTATTTTCACTTCACCACTTTAGTTCATATCTGCTTCTATTCAAATTGGTTCTCCCATTTCCATATGAATTCAATTTATTTTCAACTCTGAATATTGAATTTTATCTTCCATTTATAACTGATTCATAGTATTATTTTAAATTAGTTTCATTCACTAATTTACTTCAATTTCCAATTTGAACTCGTTTAGTCGCTAACAAAAATCTTCCCAAAAATTTTCTAACTCCCAAAATTTTCGAAATTTTTTGGCAGAGTCTCCTTTGTACGGAGGAGCTTTTGCAATTTAACAAAAGATATAAATATATATACATCGAGCCACCCAGTCGAAAAAACAAAAATAGTTCATATTTCCTATTTTTATTGCATAGGCGTACGTATTTAGCATTTTTAAGCAAGCGACTTATTTATTTGGCAGTTAGCATGCCCAAAATCCAGCCAAACGGCTTCCCGGTACCTTGACTTGCTCAACTCAAACATGTAAGTGCCATATATAAGAAGTTTAACAACATTTCACTTATTTGCAATAGTTAAACACATGAATTCTAAATGCAATGCAACTAAATACTTTCCGTAAGCAATTTATATAGTTTTAATACTAATTCAACTGTTTCCATTTAATTCATATACCATTTTCATTCAATGTGAATGGTTTACAACTCACTTGCTTACATTCAATTCATTTTTAATTTTAAACAAACCCATATTATTCCAATTGATTTAAAAATAATCAATTCTATCCACCTCTGTTAATACATCTAATTTCATTTATGACAGAATGGCTAATTTTCTATGCAACTTTGATGTTATTCATGTGAATAACAATTACTTAAGCTTACAATCATTTTAAATTGATTCCAACTCAATTTATTATTTAACTCCTTCTATTCTAATTCATTCACAACCATTTTATTTAGGTTGACACATTCTATTTCAAATTTTATTCCTTTTCAATTTTATTCACGGTCCATTCTTTTACGTTTCATTCCATATTTGCCTTCATTTCATTTGAGACCATTTTATTAAGCTTGAACCATTCCATGCTTATATATTGATAACCGTTCCCCAATTTAAATTTACCCAAGCTTTTATTAAATGCACTTTTACCCTTATTCGAAGCCAAGCTTCCACTAATTTTAAACTTAAATTAATTTATTTCAAATTATTCAAATTTCATACTTAAGCTCATTTCCATTTTACACATAAATTTTTCTTTTCAATTTAACTTGATTCTGTTTCAATCAAATCTCATTTCAACCTACAAATTTATTTGATTAGTTCATCTGTTTCATATAAATTTTAAATTTTAAATTTTAAATTTCCATATTCAATTCATTCTCATTTCATTTAATTAATTACAAGGCCATTTTCAAATTTTATTAACCTCACTAACGATTCAAGTCGAGTTTGATTTATAACTCGAGTTTTATTTCCAAACTACATTATTAACTTACAATTCATCTTTTATTTAATTACATTAGGTTCCATTTACATATTTCATTAACTAATTTATTATCTAATTAGTTCTCCCCTATTTATAATTCAATACTTGATTTTTAATCTCAAAAATCATTTCATTTAATATCTTTTTTTATTCCATGGATTGTTAATTCTTTTATAAGTTATTCTGATTTATTTACTCTAATCCAATCCTTATCCAACTTATTTCCATTGATTTAAGTAAGGATTTAATTCCATTCAATATCACCCATAACTCAACTGAATTTTATTCCAATTCAATTTTAACTCAGAATTATTTAATTCAATTCGATTCAATTTTCTTTAATCCACTCAATCCACTTGAATTTAAATTAAGTAAGAACTTACTTTCACTTAATATCATCTACATCTCAATTTATTCCTTTTCAATTCAATTTCAACTTTAAATTTAAATTCCAACGTTCAAAGTTCATATTTCCTTCCTGATTTGAAAATCATCTCAATTTATAAGCTTATAACCTATCTCATCAGGATTTTTAAACACCCGGACTTTGGTTTCAAATTATTCGAAATCACCATTATCTCAAAATCACACTTCTCAAAAATTTAAACCAACCCTGGTTTTTATTCCCAACAAATTTTCTTTGAAATTTCAAAAACAAACTAATCCTTCTGAACAAATCAATTTGGCAGCAATCCGTTACTTAGAAACTCGAAAATGCGCATCGATGATGCTGCTGTCATCACCGAAGTTATTTTCCAGCAACTGAAGTGAGTTCAATGCTATATCCATTCCCAAAATTTATTTGAAACAATTTCCTTTCAGAAATACCCCAAAATAACAATGCTATTATTTATCTTCAAAACACTTCGAAATACACTTTCTAAATCTCTGGGATTTTAAATTTTCAAATTCTGGCTTAAATCAAATTTTAATATAATTCAATTGTATAATTTATGCTCATACAAATTCCCATTTGATTAATTTCAATTTATAAATCACGTTTATAATTTACATTTATAAGTTTCATTTTATAATTGAATATATTTCCTTAATCTTTGGTTATATTTTCAATTTGTAGTTAAATTTTCACACAACAATGATAATAATTTAATATTATCATTCCTAACATCCAAGCAACCATATATTAGCTAAAATAGTTTACAAAAACTTTCTTTATATCAAAATATATTTTTGGGTAAAATTATTTCATTCACCCACCTTTGAAACAATACCGTGTCAATTTATCGCGTTAGGTGTTTATAAACTCTTCTCGAATAGCGGCCAACCTACTCGATCAGAATTCATATTCCAATCAACCAATAAGTCAATACAATATTAAAACAATTTATATTCACTAACAAATATGCGCTCATATCTATTAATACGCTCAAACTAATTCTAGAGTACTACTGACTCTATTTGAGTAATTCCCACCAGAGCCAAGGTTATCACCAACCTAAGCTTTGATACCAACTGTAACAGCCCGCAAATCCATACTCCTTGAGTCAACACTATTCCACATCAATCAACTCAAGATGAACAGAAATACTAATCATTTGGGTTAAAGAAGAAGAGGTAGAAGAAGAAAGTAGAAAAACAACATCAGAATCTAACCATCGCAGCGGAATAAAATATAATAGATAATCACAGATCTTTACACCAAAAACAAATACTATATCTGTTTATACGTATATCATCAGAGTACATCATAACAATAAATACACACCACTGAATACACAGCAAATCAACATAGCGGAATATCTAAAACAAGTATGGAAGTACGTATCGCCATCCAACTCGTCCCCTAAGTCCAAAGCATCATATCCTGTATTCTATAATACTCGGTCTGACCCGAGCATTAAAGTTAAATAACACCCGAGTCTGTCTAGAATACCAGCGTGAGAAATCACACTCAAATTGATTAATAAAGTTTTAAAAATCCTTTGAAAACAAAAGCATCTCGTAAGACCACGCCACAAATAAGCATGTCGGGTTTTTACCTTACGATAGCTAAAACACTTTTTATTAAAATTCTCTTATGTTATAATAGTGTCTATAGAAAGTAAAATAGAATCTAGCTGAAATGTTTGCATCTCACGTTTCAGCAATAGTTGGACACAATCAAAACCGTACGGGCACGTAGGGAGAATGGATTTCTAACTAATGACTAGGCACTGGGGTGCAACCTGTCACGGTACCTGGTCTAGATCAGCGTACCGCGAATCACTCTCGACCCCTGCAACACAAGACCTGGACTACCCCTTACTGGATAATCCCAAGTAAGATCACCCCACGGTTGGGATCAGCAACCGCACCACTAAGCCGAAATAAAAGGGACATCTAGACAGGGATGACCTCACCGGAAATGGGTGCTACCCACCAAGCCTTGATGCATAACCCCTGATTTTCAGTCATTCTCGGTTGATGAGGCTTGAGGCTAAGCGTTACCTTTTAGATCGTTTCACTTAGAATACCCATCGTCCACCTGACGATGTTCTGAAAGCATTCATTCATACAAGTCCGTCTCGGGTTCGAACGGAACCGAAGGCACTACTCCTACTACGTCCATTTTGAAAATATCCTCAGGATTAGTAGCGACTAGCCCTTGCACTTCACTGCTCCATCTTCGACTCCGAACTCGTCTTCCTCACGAAAACGTACAAACCGGATCGAAGTGGTTTTCGAGAAATTAATCCCGATCCCGGTCTCTTCGAAACAATCAGCGCATTGGCCAATATTGGTAGTCGGTTATGTTGGATCATAGGTTTTGATTACTGACACGACACAACAATCCACGAATCTACGACTACGATAACATCCAGACTCATCGGCTCAATATATAGTTTGTATAGTTATATATATTTTTACAAGAGTCATCAAATATGTATATAGAGTCTAGTTTAGTGCTTCGTTAAAATCTTTCCTCAAGAATCATCATTCACATTCAAATAAACTCGCATGCATATTTTTATCAAAATCAAGTTTTCAAAAAAATGCATGGAGCGGGACTCGAACCCAAGTCACTGGTTTGGAAGGCAAGTACTCTAACCAAATGAGCTACTGCTGTTTTATACTTGAAAAAATATGATCTGTGCACATAACATCAGGTCGGTCGACCGGCCAGAATTTTCGGTTGACCGAACCTATAGTTAGTGCACAGATGTGCTCTGTTTTCTGCACGATTTTAATCTCAGCTGACCGACCAGAATTTTCAGTCAACCGACCTGGAAATAACGGCTATTTTTCTGAAGAGTTGCGATCGTTCGTGAAGAGGAATCGCCTTCAATCCAAGAGATATGGTCACAACCTTTGATTGAAACTCTTCATGAAAGATTGTAACTATTCTACAACTATATAAACATGTTTAATTCATTCCTACAATAACCAATTTCTTGTTTATAATTCTGAAATCTATTCTCTATTTATTTCTACAAATAAAAGCATTCATTCTCATTCAATATCGCTAGAATCTCTGAATTAATTTATATACTTCGATTCTACGATATTATCCTCCTTCTAAATCTTCACACACACTACATATTCTTGAGGATTTGATTATAGGAAAATTGTACTATCAAAAGACAATCCGTGTTATTCAGAACACACTCGTCAACAAATTATTTGTACTAAGTTGAAGTCCTCTTCGGCCGTTGAGGCAGAAAAATTCCTGTTCCGCTGCTCAGGTGTGGTAAACCTATTCCTCCGGGTTAAGTGAGGGGTTTAGTCTAAATATAGAGGATATTCTGAGACTGGACGTAGAACGGGAAGTTCGAACCAGTATAAAAATTCCTGGTGTGCTTACTTTTATTTTTATTTTACTGCTATTATTAGTTTCCGCATTTATATATTATATTACACGATCCTTAGTACCGCACGTACACTTTCATTTGGTATCAGAGCCTGGTATTCTAGAGATCGTAACAACATCCTAGAATAAACGGCTACAAAGAGATCTAGTCAAGGCAATAAGAAGAGAAAGAGCAATAAAGAAAAATCAAAGGAGCAAACAAACAAATGCTTCATGGCAAAAGATAATGAGGTTAGTGATCTAACTTTTGATGATATGATAGAAATAAATTCAGAACTTCTAGACACTTTAAAAAGTCTCAAAAGAAAATATAAGGAAACTCTGGAAAATCAGAAGAAAGCAGAATTCGAAAGGGATATGCTTAAAAACGAGAAGAAAATATTAGAAGAAGAACTTGAGAAAATTCAAGATTCACTCTTTGACAATTCTCAACTCGCTCTATTAAGTCAAGAAATAGAAGCTCAAAAAGAAAAGAATAATGCTCTAGCTTCTGAGAATCATGAGTTAAAAACAAAAATTAAAATTGTTGAGTTAGATAACACTAGTCTCAAATCTAAGCCTGATGATATTACTAAAAATATTTCCAATTTTAATAAAGGGGGAGAAAATTTATCCAGGATTATTGAAAATTCTCAACCTACTTCAAATAAGAAGGGATTAGGTTATGTTAAAAATTCAAAAGCTCACAATGATAAAAGTGGTTTAGGATATAATAAAACTGATCGTAGAAATAGCACTAGATATGCTTTTATGTATAGTCAAAATGATAGTGCTAGTACTAAATTTCGAGTAAAGCCTAAATCCAATTTTTATAGAAATTCAAATACTACTATAACCTATAATGTTGATAATTTTTCTAGAAGTACAAAATCATTAGCAGGAAATATGAATAAAAATTATCTTAGTATTTGGATTCTTGTTAATTGGAAAAATAGAGAAAAATACATTGATGATTATTTTGATATGGTAGTTAGTAATGAAAATTATATTTATAAAGGTTCCACCACACCCAAATGGGTATGGTTTCCTAAAAATTAGGAAATTGTAAGAACCTTGGGTATCGCATGCTTTAAATGTTAATTTTTTTTATGCCTTACATTATAAGTAGTAGTTATTTTGTTTTATATTGCTCTATGTTAACACTTATGTAAAATATATTTTATATCATCATATAAACTCTCCTTTTTGTCGATGACAAAGGGGGAGAAAGATATTGCTCTCTAACACTATTTGCAGGAATAAACCATGCAGGCACAGATTAAAGGGGAAAAAATATTAATTATTTATAGAAATATATAGCATAGATTCAGGGGAAAAAATCTATATCACAATTACAGGAAGATATTCAGTGAGAGAGATAAGATCAACAAAGCTTGTCAAAGATTCGTTCGCAGAAAATTGAGTTGTCATCATCAAAAAGGGGGAGAATGTTGGATCATAGGTTTTGATTGCTGACAAGACACAACAATCCACGAATCTACGACTACGATAACATCCAGACTCATCGACTCAATATATAGTTTGTATAGTTATATATATTTTTACAAGAGTCATCAAATATGTATATAGAGTCTAGTTTAGTGCTTTGTTAAAATCTTTCCTCAAGAATCATCATTCACATTCAAATAAACTCGCATGCATATTTTAATCAAAATCAAGTTTTCAAAAAAATGCATGGAGCGGGGCTCGAACCCAGGTAGTTTGGAAGGCAAGTACTCTAACCAAATGAGCTACTGCTGTTTTATACTTGAAAAAATATGATATGTGCACATAACATCAGGTCGGTCGACCGGCCAGAATTTTTGGTTGACCAAACCTATTGTTAGTGCACAGATATGCTCTGTTTTCTGCACGATTTTAAACTCAGCCGACCGGCCAGAATTTTCAGTCAACCGACCTGGAAATAACGACTATTTTTCTGAAGAGTTGCGATCGTTCATGAAGAGGAATCGCCTTCAATCCAAGAGATATGGTCATAACCTTTGATTGAAACTTTTCATGAAAGATTGTAACTATTCTACAACTATATAAACATGTTTAATTCATTCCTACAATAACCAATTTCTTGCTTATAATTCTGAAATCTATTCTCTATTTATTGCTACAAATAAAAGCATTCATTCTCATTCAATATCGCTAGAATCTCTGAATTAATTTATATACTTCGATTCTACGATATTATACTCCTTCTAAATCTTCACACACACTACATATTCTTGAGGATTTGATTATAGGAAAATTGTACTATCAAAAGGCAATCCATGTTATTCAGAACACACTCGTCAACAAATTATTTGTATTAAGTTGAAGTCCTCTTCGGCTGTTGAGGCGGAAAAATTCCTGTTCGGCTGCTCAGGTGTGGTAAACCTATTCCTCCGGGTTAAGTGAGGGGTTTAGTCTAAATCCAGAGGATATTCTGGGACTGGACGTAGAACGGGAAGTTCGAACCAGTATAAAAATTCCTGGTGTGCTTCCTTTAATTTTTATTTTACTGCTATTATTAGTTTCCGCATTTATATATTATATTACACGATCCTTAGTACCGCACGTACACTTTCAGGTTATTTAACTATCAATTAACATTCACAAACATCCATCAAACATAAATAATTTCCCTAAAATATTTATTAACCTCAAAATATCTTCGCAAGATATATTTCCATTCTCACTCTTCTGAAACAGTTTTCGACACACCTTTCTCATGAATTAAATCCCCAAATGTTATTTCCACTGAAAACAACCAAGCACAAAACTTTAGATTTTTAAATTAATTCGAAACACTTTATTTATAAATTATCTTTTAAAACATTTAAATTTAAAATTACTTTAATACTTTATTAAAAATATATACTATAGAAATATTTAAAATAAGATTACTTTATAAATTATAAAACTAGATTTTCTCTTTTTAACACAAAATACCAAGTCACCTTTTAAATGATTACTTCGATAATAGATTTGAAAATATTTACTTTAGAATTTAAACATTTAGAAAAAATAAGTTTTATATAACATACTTTAAAATAACTTAAAACTTTTAACTTTACCTTCAAATTTGTTTTGAAAACGTACTTGGCTATCCAGGGAAATATGCTTTTCTTTCACATCCTTTAAAAATAAATCACTATTAATTTTTAAACAAATTTACCCATTCTTTTAATAAATTCCCATCGTGAATTTATTCTAACAAATATCCATTGCTATATCACTTGCTTTTATAAACCCGGTTTATAAATTTTCAAAGTCACATTCTCCTTTAAATTTCCAATTTCAAACACTTAAATTAATTCCCAAATTGATTTTCAATTTACTCCATTTGAAATAAATTTCTTTACTTACACAATTCATTTCAAAACCCATTGACTTCAGATTTTTATTCCTTCTTTATCCTTTTAAATAGATTTAAACTTTAAAATTTAAAGTAAACTCTTTATTCCTTTAAATAATATCACTAAAATTTTACAATTCATTATTTTTTGTTTATTCAAAATCCCCTTTTTCCATACTCGGAATTATTTATTAGAATTTTAAAATCACTTTATTCTTATCCAGTTCATTTTTAAATTTAGTCAGATACTCTATAAATATTTTACTTAAAAATTCACTCTTTTATTTTTTTCGAAAAATCCAATTCTATATATATTAATAACTCAGTGAACTGAAATATTTTCAAGCAAACCATAGCATTCAATATTCAAATTATCAATATGATTCATCACAGAATATCAAATAATCATAACAGAGAATATTAAATATCTAAATAAATGTTGAGGAATCCAGTTGGATCCCTCCAACCTGTTTCCCTGCATCCACAGATGTTAGCACAATATAAAATACCAATTCCACTTCGAGGTGGAATATCGCAGTATATGGGATTAATATAATATCATCCGCTATTATGCGGTGCATAGGGTCTCATCCGCTATAAAATGCGGGAAATCATTCCAGGATATATTATACTATAATATAGCACATCCAAAACAATTCAATCATTCAATCCATTATTTAAATTTAATTATTTAAATTTAAATATCAACCAGATGAGTGAGATTAACTCACCTTTGACTATGCATTTGCCACCCACTTCAATATTCCCTTAGTTTTCTCGATTTTTGACCTTGAATAAATATTATATGATTTATTAATATTTGAATTGTTCGAACAGTTAATTACTACTTACTTATTTAATTTAAACTAATAATTTGGTTTGAAACAAATAATTGAATTTAACTAATTAATCGCCTAAATAAATTATTTAAAATAAACTGGTCATTGAAAATGTGTATATCTATTTTCTTTGAAATTAAACCTATAAAAATAATCTATATGGGTTAAAAATCTGATTTTTATATAACTTTCAACATTTTATAATCCCTATTTTTTTAAAAATATTATATAAGCTTTTCTACTTTACTACATACCCATATATCTAATATATCTACCTATATATATTATTATTAAATTTCGAAATATGTAACTGGGTGTATATATATATTTTGCTGCAGTAAATTATATATATATATATATATATATATATATATAGGAAAAAGAAGAATTATACCACACCGCGAACACCCCTCAGCGAAAGCACCAAAACCATCAATCTACCGCTACCAAACTTCCTCCTCACGATGCAACTAGGGAACAGTACAACCCAAATCGCGCACGCATCCCCAAATCGAACGCTCACTGCCATGCCGCCGCTCGTAAAACTGCCCCACCGCGAGCCCTAGCTACCTATCTGCTTACTTCGACAACGACACGAGCGCCACCCACGAAGCCACTTCACCATGCCGCAAATCCCACTACCGAGCCATTGAATCACCAACACCCAAAATTTTCCCCTACCTGGACTTGCGACCGAGCTCCAAGCAGCTCGAACGAGCTCGCGACATGCCCTCGCCTTCTCCCATTTGCGTCGCTATTGAAGTTGAAGCGTCTTGCGTGAAGATTTGATGGAGAAATTGAAGAATTAGGTTTCGATTCAATGTGGAAGGGTTCGATCTAAATCTAATTTACGAATTGAAATAGAGGAGGGAAAGAATGAGAAAACTCGGCCACTCTATTTTCTCTTTGAATTAGGTTTCGAATTTCCTGTTCAACCATTTATTATTATTTTTTCTTTCGAGAAAGGCAGGCATGATTTTTAATTTGGGCATGAAGCTGTCTTCTTCGAATGGAAGGATAAGGGTTCGAGATGTTAAAGAAAGAGTGGGAGACAAGATGAGACGTTAACGTGAAGGAAGAAAGAAGCGTGTATTACATGGTAGGGGACAATGATTTGAGAAGAGCTGAAAAGCTCTGACGGTGAATAATAATGTAAATCAATTATAAATATATATATATATATATATATATATAAATTTTAAATTTTAAAATCGTCACAGATTACGCAACTAAAAATCTCGACCTCCTATCGATGCATGTCGCTAGGCGTTTATAATGTTAAACCCCTATTCCGAACGCAATGGAAAAGGTTTCGAGTCCTAATTTGATCGTATGGAGAAGATAGCTTTTTTTTAGACCCACGTATTTTAAATTTCAATATAAATTTTAGCGCGTATATATCTCGTACGACTAAACGATAACTCGCAAAGCTAAATTTGAAATCCGATAATAATACAATATTACAGATCCAATGGAACTGGTTTCGTCGAATTCTGAGACTGTGCCTCGGAAGACTATTTTTAAATATCAATTTAAACGATATATCTCCAAACTTAACAAAAAACTTCCAAATTCAATTCAACACTTTTATTATCTTCAGTACTATTAGTATACATTTTACAAGTCTTTAAAATAATTTAATTCAGCTTAAATCCAATGATTTACCACTTAAACCAATTTGAAATGATTTAATTTAATAATTAAATTATCCAATAAATAGTGATATTTGAATTCAAGTTAGAAACTAACTATGAAATATTTAAAATCAAATAAATATAACGATTTCAAACAACCAAAAATTCAGGTCACAATGTCAAGGTCAGATCCCAGCTCAATATCAATAGTTGTAGAATCCTCATCAGATCGAACCCGAACATACATCAAACGTGCACAGACGAAAATATTGAAAGAAGCACTCATTCCAAATCTAATTGTTGTATTCCAAAATAATGAAAGTAGCACTCATTGGTACTTTGAACCATACAAATTAATTTTATAGAAAAATAAGGCACAGATAAGTCATATGGTAACAACAAACATAAATTTGCATGATTACAGAAAGAATGTGGATTAACTCTACTGAACCTTTTTTTAGCGTTTAACAATGTTTTAAAGTGCAATAAGTTAGAAGCATATATATTAAAAAGAGGAAGCATAATTCGCTGTAGCAATATTTGCAGTGCGAACAAAATGGTAAAAGCGTTATTTACGTAAATACCTCTTATAAAGTAAAAAAGCCCAACTTTTTAAGTGAAAAGGCCGAGCATAAGTAAACAACAGGACCAATGCATTTCTAACAGTGTGTATGATTCGAAGTCCAACACAAAATTGTTTGCATCTTATATGGCAATGAAGGAAGATGATGAAAACACTGCAAAAGTTTAATGTCAATTAGTGGGATACATGTTGCGCATGTTTATAATCAAATTGCAAATTAAGTATCATATAATTAAACGTATAAGTGTGATCTTATTTCAATCAGTGGCGAGTTGTTGTAGAGGAAATGCAATAGAAAAACTGCCTTGAATAGGTGTAAACTTATGCATGCAAACCAGAAATCGCATCTAGTGCCTTTCAAAAATGCAATTTTTAACCACCTGCAACATCTTAAACAAACTGGTGGAGAAGATGTGAACTTTAAACACCTATGTTGCCTTGGATGTGATGTATGGTGAAGGGAAGAAACTTTCTATTTCACCCAAAAATTTCGAAGTACAAAAATATTAAAATGAAGGTTGACATATAGTGTAATATCATGATTTAGATGTCAACAATAATAATGTAGTAATTGCCAACATGGTCGACTTAGTTGGTAGGTAGATCAGACTATATATGAGATTAAAAGTCACGAGTTTGAACCTCGAGATTGACACTTGTTTGGCACTAATGAACCTTGTTTAAAAAAAATTGTAATCTTGTTACTTCAAAATAAATATGAAAAAGGCCATACTTATCAGTTATCACCTCATTTGCTTACACAAACAGTGCAAGTTATTTTTGTAGAAATAAAAAAATAACTTTGAAGATACAGTGACAAAGTGTAATGAGAGTTCAGAAGATAATATGCTAATGAGGAATTGAATTGGTAAAAACAAAACATAGTAAGAACCAATTTACCTTGTTCTAGAAAAATAGAATTTAGCATCAAACGGGTTGAAGAAGTAAAAAACAACACAGAGTTATGTTCTTGGAGTTGGTTCACAACTAATCATAATCTGAGGAAGCTTATTGGTTAACTGCAAACTTAGGTTATACACCAAATCATCCTTTAGGTATTTGACCCATGGTATGTTGATGCTACTCTTCTACTGATATGTTGCAATATTGCTCCTTGCAACACAAAACCATGCATTTTTATCCAGCCTTGCTTCTCTACTGGCTCATGGCTTGCTCCACTATGCGATTGCTCACAGGGCCGGCTGAAGCATCTGGGTTGCCCTAGGCAGGTGGATATAGTTCTTGCGCAATTGTAATTGTTAAGAATGAGCATATACGTATGTCATAACTTGTAAGTTGATTATAGTTGTTTTAATAAATTAATAAGGTTGTACTTCACCATGTGTTGAATGTAAAAATATATTACCACTATTGTTTCAATTTTAACTTAGTTATTAGTCAAGATCAAATTTAATACAATATCAATGGCTCTTTAACTTGTTAATTTTAACATGTAAATTCTGCACTAAATAAACTTTGATAACCTAATGTAAAGCTAATAAACTAAGGGAAACCAGTAGTTACCAAAACTTACAATTGATAGACGGTCGATCAGGGTTAGTTTTCTACTCACGAATTGCAAGGCCTTTTTCATTCCTCCACTCCTTTTTACATTCCACTCTCGCTATCGTCTACGACTACCAGAACATTGAGACTCTCGCTTTCAAATTCGCCTTCAACCTGAACCATTCGTCTTCCCGTGGCTCCTCTCCTTTCCAGTTTATCTTTGTTTTTGCTTATCCCTCCGGAATCACTGCACCTTTCACATATGATATGCGAAGATGGTAAGACATGTATAGAGAAGATATATTTCTTAATGCTCATAGTTATAGTAGTTAAACAGTTAAAAATATCCATATACGAAAACCTGATAGTTGTTTGACCACAAACACATGTTGATGGCACTCTAATTTCATTTCTGAAGCAGATAGGGATGCAATACCAAATAGCTAGAGTAGTTTGATTTGGGTTTCTCTACCTACATATGTGCTTTTGATCAGTCATTTTTTTCAAATGTTATTGATGTTAGGATCAAAAACAACTCGTCAAACTTACATAAAGGAGATTAGCAAAAACAAAGATTGGTAGAGGACTAAAATAGCAAATCAAATTAACTATTAAATGCGTTACTGATTTGCAATATTATGGTAAACAGTGATAGCACTACTAACAGACCACTATAATTAATTCACAGTTACATCTGGGAGGCAAATACATAACATAGACCTAGACCAAGTTAGTGTATATGTCTTCATAAAGACGAGAAACATAGATTTATGACAATATAATCTACAACCAGTTGATTAACATGTCGTAACACAAATAAAACTTGCAATCTCTCTATTGAACAATTGGGCATAAATGAGGAATACAAACACCAAACTTCATGCATGACCAGACAAGTAACGACCCAACTTCCAAACACCAGGAAATTGCATCGCTAATAAGAAAGAAAGAGATAGAAAAGAGAAAGAAAGAGAAGAAGAAGAAGAAACACCACATCAGAATCTAAACAGCGGAACGAATAAATTATATTAATAACATAAAATATTACTTAGTTTACAACCACTATCAGAGTACAATGATATACAACACATACTAGACATTTATAAACACCTGTCCAGTATTTACAACATAATACAACACAGAGACAACACAGAGATACCAATCACAGCGGAATACTATATATCTAACGCAGAAGCCTCCTGCTCCATTGCTCCTCCAATATTCGTCAAAGCTAACCTGAATCCCTTGGCTACTCGTAAAAATTTGAATACCCCAGAGTTTATGAAAAACAAAAATAAACTCCGGGTCAGACATGGGTCTGTTGTGAGTAACAGGTTAAAGTTGCTTAACTTTCAAAAACCTTTTGAAAAGAAAGGTATCACGTAAGACTTCCCACACATAAACATGGAAAAGTTTTTACCTTACGCTAACCAAAACATTTGATAGGAAATCCAGTGATATTATAATAGGTCTAGGGTTTTCAAGTAAATATGAAATAGCCGAAATTGTTACATTTATTAAATTCCAGCTACTAGCCACAAAAGTGGGTAATACAATCAAAACCGTTGGCACTTATTGGATTTTGGATTCCATACAATGGCAGGGCTACTAGGGTACCGCCCGTCACAGTACGTGGCCTAGATCAATGTATCGAGGAGTACTCCCACTACCCTACAACATAAGGCCGGACCCATTCCTTACTGAATAGTTCCGAACAAGACAACCTCGCAGTTGGTGCGCACTAACAACTGCCTACTAAGCCGAATAAAAAGGGACCTCTAGAGAGGGATCAATCTTGCTCTCCAGTGGGAGCTACCCACGAAGCCTTGCTGCACCTCCCCTGTTTTAGCCATTCCCGGTTGATGAGGCTTGAGGCTACTATTACCTTTAGAGGACACATTATCTTAGAATGCTCATCGCCCACCTGACGATGTTATGAAGGCATTTAATCCATACAAGTTCGTTCCGGGTTCGAACGAAACCGAAGGCATTATCTCGTTACACTCATTACGGAATCACCCACAGAGTTAAGGACGATAACCCTTGCACTCTGAACCACCATCTCGAATCTATAAGTACTATTCCGTCAAACTCATTTTAGAATCACCCACAGAGTTATACTGACGTATAGCCCTTACACCTCGAGTCTTCACTCTTCACATAAGATTCACGACCTATCGTTAATTTGGATCGATGTGGTTTTCGGATATCCAAATATGGAAACCCGATCCCGGTCTCATCGAAATCCAAAGCGTGTCTTTTAGGTCCAAGTTGTTTTAAAGTTTAAAACAATTCAATTATATTATCTATATACACACAGATAGATAATTCATAGATTCACAACAGATAATTATCATTATCATAACCACGGATAATCCATATCATTACTATCAAAAGATAATCCATATCATAATGCAACCAATGCATCCATATCAATCAACAATACTAATCTCATAGTTGAGATTTTCCAAACCATTCAAGGCAACCAATAACAACCATTCATAAGCAATGATCCATAATCATACTATTTATATTTAATTTAAATTTGAATTAAATTAATTACATCATCTTTATTTAATTTAAAATGAATTAAATTAATTACTTACTCAATATAAATCTTGCTTATATCATCATTAATTAATTAACCTTAAATTTATCATCTTAATTAATCAATCCTGATTAATTATACTTTAATTAATTCCACAAAATTAATTACCCTAAACCAAATACAGTAATTAACCTTTAATTACTTCATTAATTAATTAACTATAATTAATTACATTTAACCTTAATTAATTACAATTAATTAATTATCCTTAATTACTTATCATTGATTAATTAATATTAATTAATCAATCTTAATTACATCATTAATTATATTAATTAATGATTCTAAATTATATTTAATTGATTACTCAATATTAATTACTTCCATTAATTAATATCACTTAAACCATAATATTTAATCACCTTGATTAATCTCATTTTATAATTAACTACCATTAATTACTTATCAAATCAATTACCCCTTAATTAATTCTTTTATTAATCCCTTGATAAATTATACAAAATAATTTAATCCTAGTTATTTCACAATTCCAATATTATCCACTAATTACATCCAGTAATTATCTCTAATTACTTTACTGAGTAATTTCACTTTATTAATTACTTCAGGTAATTACTATCAATTCCAATGATTAAAATTAATTAAACTAAATTAATTAATTTAAACCAAACTCAATAAACTTCATTAATTACATTAAGTAATTAATGTCCTAATTACTTCCATTTAAGTAATTAGACTTAAATAAAATTTTACAATTTATTATTATTAATTAATTAATTTAATTAATTATTAAAAATTAATCATATTAATTAATTACTAAATAAACTTTATTTAATGACCATCATTAACTATTATTTATGCCTTAATTATCTCTAATTTAAATTAATCCAAATTATTAATTAAATAAATTAAATAAATAAGTTATTCCTTAATTATCCTATTTATTTAATTATATTTAATATCTTAATAATTTCTAAGATAACCTATTCCTTATTAATAATTTCATAAATATTAAGTGTACTTAGAACATTACATTTTAAAATTTAAATTCAAATTCCATTTTGAATCTAAAATTCAAAAATGATATTTATTAAAGCATTATCCAACTTAAATTCATTTATATTTCCTTTTAGAATAAATATAAATACATTTAAAATTTATATAAGATGAGTCTTAATCAATTTTGCTTAATTTCATTTAATATTAAGTTTAAATTACGTTACCCTTTAAATTTTAAATTTAAGTTAAAAATCACTTAATTTCTTTTAAAAACTTTTTATCAAGACTTCATTCATAAAGAAAATCAAATTTAAATATTTGATTGGAAACAATTTATTTCTAATAAATAATTTAAATTCGAACTTGTTTGAAAATATTCAAATTCAAAAATTTATTCAAATATCCAGATTTAAATTTAATACATTTGAACAATTCCTTATTTAAATCATTTGAATTAAAGCTTGAATTAAACTTTTTGAATTAAACCTTGATTTCAAAATCCTTTGTTTAAAAATGCAAATTATTTTCTTAAAACCTGAAGATTCAAAAAACCTTAAGAACACTGAACTTAGATTTAAATTCAAACTGCTGTTTGAATCATGATTCAGATTCAAAACAAAATTAAATTTTATAGAAAACTGCAGGTTTTATATATTTTTATTCTTTATTTTCAAAAAAGTGAAACCCCTTTTAAATTTTTAAAAACTTATAGGATTTCAAACTTCTTTAAAACCAAACTCTTCTGCAGATTTAAACTTATTCAAATCTTATCACAACTACTGAAATTTATTTAAATTTTGATTTAAAATTTAACCTGCAGACAGTTTTTCCAGAAAACTGTATCATTGCAGTTTACCCGAGCCAATCTCAATATGCTTCGTGCCAGAGCCTAAAGTAATTCGAGACAAAGCCTAACCTACTTCGAGTCATATACTCGAATTACCCGAGAAAACTCGAGACAATAAATTCCCCAACCTGAAACAGACTCAGAAGTTCAACATCCCAACCTGTCAACGCCTCGTCCTCCCACTGTCGATCACCAGAACTCCAGAGGCTCCGGCCACAGCTTCATCCAAGTCCTATCCACCATTACCCAAATTATAGTTGAACTCGATCAACTGATGAAGACGAACTAAAAAAAAATCTATAACCTAGTAAACTAGGGTTCCAAATTTCCAAATCACCACCACCTCCTCCACAGTTCCCTGATCAACTTTCCACTATTTTTCCTCTTATCTCTGATGACTTTTCCACCTTCTGGAGAAAATCCAACTCAAACAAATACATAGATCATCTGTGCTAACTCAAGAAGTAAAATACAGTGAATAGGAAACTGCTCTTGGGTTTTAATATGAAAAATTGAAATCTTAATATTAAAAATCAAGATTTTGTATTATGATTTGATTTATAGCTCTGAAGCATTGAATTGTAAAGTTTGAATTTTTACTTATTTTCAAACTTGCTTGTTTTCTTCAATTTCATAAACAATTCAATATTATCAATCTTAAGTAAAAATTTTAATCTAGTGTATATGATGAAATAAATGAGTATGTTTTGAGTCTTAAGTCTAAACTCAGCCAAAACAGGAAGAATTGAATTTAGATTCAAACAAGAAGCCAAAAACTGGAAGTAGAGAGCTTGCAGATATCACAGACATATATGCAACATACATAAGAGCATTCAACAATCAATCATTCACAGAAACATTTGTTTCATATAACTAACATGCAACATAATTTTATACTAAAATTTTTTAAAAAAAAGTTTACTCACCAGAAAACAGAGGACAAGCACCAGATTTTTTTGAAAATCCCTTTGAATCTTTTAAAACAGAATTGTATTTGTCCATGCTTTAAAACTTGATTTAAAACTGCATGCACCTTTGAAACTCTAGATTCCAAGAAATGCAGATGCTTTCATCTTGCAAATATGCAGGCTGCCTTGAATTCCAGAGTTGCAGAAGCTTTTATATTTGAACAAAAATATGCAGGATTGCTTTGATGTAGGTTTGAATTCCAGAAATTTGAAAGGAGGAAATGCAAAATTCTTGTTTTAAAAACTTTGCACCTGAATGTTCTTTGTTTTAAAAACTGCATGCATGTTGCTTGATTCCAAGTTTCTAGGTAAAGTGCAGGCTTTTATTTGAATGCTACAGATTTGCATGCTTTGTTTCTTACATTTGAAACCGCAATGGCTTGAATAAGAATGCAGGTTTCAAAACTTTGAATTGGCAGGGCTTTTACATTTGAGAAATATGCAAGATTTTTTGAAATTCAGAAGTGCAGAGGTTTTTATATTTGAAAAGAATATGCAGAATTGCTTGCATATGAAATGCAGGCTTTGTTTCAGGTTTGTGGAGTGGATTGAATATGTTTTCAGATTTTGGGTTTTTCCATTGTTTCATAGCTTTAGATTTGAAAAAGAAATGAAAATGAAAGAGAATTTGTTTATATGTAAAAACTGAAATTAAACTTTATTAAACAAATAGAAGAAAACCAAATTTAAATGACACTTGTCTCAAATTTTAACAATTGTCAATTTCCTTACCTTATTTGCTAACATGTGTTATATTGTGTCTTAATATTCTTACACTTGTTATTAATGTTAATAAGCTATATATTTAGTTAACTTGTATTTTAAATTGGATGTTTAATATAAGATATGTTTAGTTAATCAGTTAACATGCATTTATTTATGTATATAGATTTTAAAATAAAATAAATCAAACTATATTTATAAAATTAAACTTATACAAATATTTCAAAATTAAAACAAAATAAAAACATTTATACTTTAAATTTTAAAAACTTTGAATTCATGTTCAAATTGAATTTTTGAAACCCAGTTTATTTACAAATACAACCACAAATTTGAATTTTGGAAAAACAATAATTTTTATTAAAAATTTATTTGTATTATTATATTTCAAGAAATAACAATACTTAATAACCATAAATAACTATTAAAATAAATTGTCTTCTTATTAATAAATTGCTTATTTTATCACATTATATTTAAAAGAAACTCAAAATAATCTCATTGTTATTTATTTAAATTTTAAACTTGCGTTACACATTTTTTAAATCATTTAATATTTATCTTAGGTATTTAAAACCATATTTTATTTATTAAATAGCTTTTAAAAAGTTTAACTTTTAAATAAAATCATAATTTCCAATTTTACTAAAGATATAAATATTTTATAGAAAACAAGATTTGTTTATTAATTTAAATTTAAAACAAGACCTATGTACAATATATATAATATTCTATATATATTACAAATAGAAAACAATTTATTAGATTTAAAAAGATAAAATCTATCAATTACCTTTTATTTTATTGAATTATTTAATTAATTCAAATTTTATTACAAAGATTATCAAATCAATCAAATTTTTATTCCAGATTATTAAATTGATATTGCTTTAAAATTCCGGGTCATCACATTCCTTCCCACTTAAAAGAATTTCGTCCCAGAAATTTAAAACAAAGGTAATTTAATAATCTATTTAAAGGATTAAATTTTAAAACACAAGCATATACCAATGATATGCTAACAACCATAGCAATCAATTCACCCAATCAAACAAATCTAATTAATCAAATGTAGTTATCCAGAAAAATTCTGGATAAAACTTTCACGAGTTTCCCCGGTATAAAAATATCGGGATACTCGCTCTATAGATTCCAAACAATCAATACTATTAAGCTACAGAGCTCCTAATCATCTAGATCTACAGAACTAGACAGCATATCAGACTACAGACGAGTCTGATTCAACAACCAACCTCTAAAACTACAGGTTCTAAAACCAGGGATAGACCATACACGTACTCCCTCAGAGATACGTGAAACTCATCGAACTCCAGTTATCCAAATTGACAATTCAATCCTGAAAACCAAATACCAATCCAACCAAAGCACAGAAAAGATCCAAACATCACTGAGCTAGCTTTCCAGTTTTACCAAAATTTATAGCTCCTGAATCAGAGCAAGCTCCAACAATAATGAAGTCTCTAACTTCGAATTCCAAATTTCTCCGTCCCTTATCCACAAAAGTCTTCAGACAATCCTGGGCTGCCAACATCCAAACTGATCAGCTCAACCCTTACTGATTCCTTTAGAAACAAACAGGACCAGAAACAACCTAACACAATGATCTCCTCAAGATCAATCCAAACCAAAACACAATCCTACTCCATAACCAGCAGAAGACTACAAACTTCTCCCAATCTGGAAAAGAAAATCAGAAACACTATCAAACTGCTTCCGCTGCACAACTCTGATCCGAAGTAGATAAGAAAATACTGACGAAGAACACAAACACTAACTGGACATCACTTCCAGAAATATGGTTCAACGGATCCATAAAGAAAATTCAAAAATTCCTCCAAAACTGAGTTACTTCATCAAATTCCATCTCTAGGAATCATTCTCCAACTAAACAGAACTATCAGTTCCACTCCTGGAATACTAGTCGATAAGAAATCTCAATTTCTAGATGCCGACGAACCTCAGCCTTTCCCAAAAGACCTCCAGAAAATTTCTAAAGAAAACTGTTCTCTCTTTACCAAACAGAACAGCTTACACTGGTCTAGTCAATCCATTGAAGAAACGAATTCACTTAGTAGTTTCTGAACTCCATCTTCAGAGAAACTACTCATCTAAGACCTCCCTGTCGGCTCACAGAACATTCCAGCTGCACTGCTGACATCAGCCATAACATCGAAGCAGACACACTTCCCAAACTTGTTCCAAAGAAAACATCTTTTGGAAACAATCCATAGTCACTGCATCTCATCACGCAGTTACTACTTCCTGAGGTATCAAAATACTATCACTTGCTCCAGCTCAACTGACAGATCAAACTCTACTCACCAAACTCTATACTTCAAAGATGTCTCCGAACCTTAATAGGTTTCTTCAGAGATCGATGAAATACTTCAACACAACAAAACTTATTCGAGACGGTATTAGGTCTACAGTCTCGACAGATACACTTCCAACCTCAAACATACAAACTCCAACCAATGGTAATAATCGTGTTACAAACACTACTACCTCATCTACCTTTATAGCCTATATTGGAAAACCTGAACAGGTAACCCAACAGATAGGTAGAAATAGATAAATATACATAAATATATATAAAATTACAAATACGCTCTCTCAAAATAGACACCACTCCAGAGCCTAGGTATTCACTCAACCTAATGCTCTGATACCACTGTAACGACCCAACTTCCAAACACCAGGAAATTGCATCTCTAATAAGAAAGAAAGAGATAGAAAAGAGAAAGAAAGAGAAGAAGAAGAAACAACACATCAAAATCTAAACAGCGGAACGAATAAATTATATTAATAACATAAAATATTACTTAGTTTACAACCACTATCAGAGTACACAGATATACAACACATACTAGACAGTTATAAACACCTGTCCAGTATTTACAACATAATACAACACAGAGACAACACAGAGATACCAATCACAGCGGAATACTATATATCTAACGCAGAAGCCTCCTGCTCCATTGCTCCTCCAATATTCGTCAAAGCTAACCTGAATCCTTTGGCTACTCGTAAAAATTTGAGTACCCCAGAGTTTATGAAAAACAAAAATAAACTCCGGGTCAGACATGGGTCTGGTGTGAGTAACAGGTTAAAGTTGCTTAACTTTCAAAAACCTTTTGAAAAGAAAGGTATCACGTAAGACTTCCCACACATAAACATGGAAAAGTTTTTACCTTACGCTAACCAAAACATTTGATAGGAAATCCAGTGATATTATAATAGGTCTAGGGTTTTCAAGTAAATATGAAATAGCCGAAATTTTTACATTTATTAAAGTCTAGCTACTAGCCACAAAAGTGGGTAATACAATCAAAACCATGGGCACTTATTGGATTTTGGATTCCATACAATGGCAGGGCTACTGGGGTACCGCCCGTCACAGTACGTGGCCTAGATCAACGTACCGAGGAGTACTCCTACTCCCCTGCAATACAAGGCCGGACCCATTCCTTACTGAATAGTTCCGAACAAGACAACCCCACAGTTGGTGCGCACTAACAACTGCCCACTAAGCCGAATAAAAAGGGACCTCTAGAGAGGGATCAATCTTGCTCTCCAGTGGGAGCTACCCACGAAGCCTTGCTGCACCTCCCCTATTTTAGCCATTCCCGGTTGATGAGGCTTGAGGCTACGATTACCTTTAGAGGACACATTATCTTAGAATGCTCATCGCCCACCTGATGATGTTCTGAAAGCATTTAATCCATACAAGTTCGTTCCGGGTTCGAACGAAACCGAAGGCATTATCTCGTTACACTCATTACGGAATCACCCACAGAGTTAACGACGATAACCCTTGCACTCTGAACCACCATCTCGAATCTATAAGTACTATTCCGTCAAACTCATTTCGGAATCACCCACAGAGTTATACTAACGTATAGCCCTTACACCTCGAGTCTTCACTCTTCACATAAGATTCACGACCTATCGTTAATTTGGATCGATGTGGTTTTCGGATATCCAAATATGGAAACCCGATCCCGGTCTCATCGAAATCCAAAGCGTGTCTTTTAGGTCCAAGTTGTTTTAAAGTTTAAAACAATTCAATTATATTATCTATATACACATAGATAGATAATTCATAGATTCACAACAGATAATTATCATTATCATAACCACAGATAATCCATATCATTACTATCAAAAGATAATCCATATCATAATGCAACCAATGCATCCATATCAATCAACAATACTAATCTCATAGTTGAGATTTTCTAAACCATTCAAGGCAACCAATAACAACCATTCATAAGCAATGATCCATAATCATACTATTTATAATTAATTTAAATTTGAATTAAATTAATTACATCATCTTTAATTAATTTAAAATGAATTAAATTAATTACTTACTCAATACAAATCTTGCTTATATCATCATTAATTAATTAACCTTAAATTTATCATCTTAATTAATCAATCCTGATTAATTATACTTTAATTAATTCCACAAAATTAATTACCCTAAACCAAATACAGTAATTAACCTTTAATTACTTCATTAATTAATTAACTATAATTAATTACATTTAACCTTAATTAATTACAATTAATTAATTATCCTTAATTACTTATCATTGATTAATTAATATTAATTAATCAATCTTAATTACATCATTAATTATATTAATTAATGATTCTAAATTATATTTAATTAATTACTCAATATTAATTACTCCCAGTAATTAATATCACTTAAACCATAATATTTAATCACCTTGATTAATCTCATTTTATAATTAACTACCATTAATTACTTATCAAATCAATTACCCCCTAATTAATTCTTTTATTAATCCCTTGATTAATTATACAAAATAATTTAATCCTAATTAATTCACAATTCCAATATTATCCACTAATTACATCCAGTAATTATCTCTAATTACTTTACTGAGTAATTTCACTTCATTAATTACTTCAGGTAATTACTATCAATTCCATTGATTAAAATTAATTAAACTAAATTAATTAATTTAAACCAAACTCAATAAACTTCACTAATTACATTAAGTAATTAATGTCCTAATTACTTCCATTTAAGTAATCAGACTTAAATAAAATTTTACAATTTATTATTATTAATTAATTAATTTAATTAATTATTAAAAATTAATCATATTAATTAATTACTAAATAAATTTTAGTTAATGACCATCATTAACTATTATTTATTCCTTAATTATTTCTTAATTATCTCTAATTTAAATTAATCCAAATTATTAATTAAATAAATTAAATAAATAAGTTATTCCATAATTATCCTATTTATTTAATTACATTTAATATCTTAATAATTTCTAACATAACCTATTCCTTATTAATAATTTCATAAATATTAAGTGTACTTAGAACATTACATTTTAAAATTTAAATTCAAATTCCATTTTGAATCTAAAATTCAAAAATGATATTTATTAAAGCATTATCCAACTTAAATTCATTTATATTTCTTTTTAGAATAAACATAAATAACATTTAAAATTTATATAAGATGAGTCTTAATCAATTTTGCTTAATTTCATTTAATATTAAGTTTAAATTACATTACCCTTTAAATTTTAAATTTAAGTTAAAAATCACTTAACTTTCTTTTAAAAACCTTTTATCAAGACTTCATTCATAAAGAAAATCAAATTTAAATATTTGATTGGAAACAATTTATTTCTAATAAATAATTTAAATTTGAACTTGTTTGAAAATATTCAAATTCAAAAATTTATTCAAATATCCAGATTTAAATTTAATACATTTGAACAATTCCTTATTTAAATCATTTGAATTAAAGCTTGAATTAAACTTTTTGAATTAAACCTTGATTTCAAAATCCTTTGTTTAAAAATACAAATTATTTTCTTAAAACCTGAAGATTCAAAAAACCTTAAGAACACTGATCTTAGATTTAGATTCAAACTGCTATTTGAATCATGATTTAGATTCAAAACAAAATTAAATTTTACAGAAAACTGTAGGTTTTATATATTTTTATTCTTTATTTAAAAAAAACTGAAACCCCTTTTAAATTTTTAAAAACTTATAGGATTTCAAACTTCTTTAAAACCAAACTCTTCTGCATATTTAAACTTATTCAAATCTTATCACAACTACTGAAATTTATTTAAATTTTGATTTAAAATTTAACCTGCAGACAGTTTTTCCAGAAAACTGTATCATTGCAGTTTACCCGAGCCAATCTCAATATGCTTCGAGTCAGAGCATAAAGTACTTCGAGACAAAGCCTAACCTACTTCGAGTCATATACTCGAATTACCCGAGAAAACTCGAGACAACAAATTCTCCAACCTGAAACAGACTCAGAAGTTCAACATCCCAACCTGTCAACGCCTCGTCCTCCCACTGTCGATCATCAGAACTCCAGAGGCTCCGGCCACAGCTTCATCCAAGTCCTATCCACCATTACCCAAATTATAGTTGAACTCGATCAACTGATGAAGACGAACTAAAATAAAACCTATAACCCAGTAAACTAGGGTTCCAAATTTCCAAATCACCACCACCTCCTCCACAGTTCCCTGATCAACTTTCCACTATTTTTCCTCTTATCTCTGATGACTTTTCCACCTTCAGGAGAAAATCCAACTCAAACAAATACATAGATCATCTGTGCTAACTCAAGAAGTAAAATACAGTGAATAGGAAACTGCTCTTGGGTTTTAATATTAAAATTTGAAATCTTAATTTTAAAAATCAAGATTTTGTATTATGATTTGATTTATAGCTCTGAAGCATTGAATTGTAAAGTTTGAATTTTTACTTATTTTCAAACTTGCTTGTTTTCTTCAATTTCAGAAACAATTCAATATTATCAATCTTAAGTAAAAAATTTAATCTAGTGTATATGATGAAATAAATGAGTATGTTTTGAGTCTTAAGTTTAAACTCAGCCAAAACAGGAAGAATTGAATTTAGATTCAAACAAGAAGCCAAAAACTGGAAGTAGAGAGCTTGCAGATATCACAGACATATATGCAACATACATAAGAGCATTCAACAATCAATCATTCACAGAAACATTTATTTCATATAACTAACATGCAACATAATTTTATACTAAATTTTTTTTAAAAAAAAAATTACTCACCAGAAAACAGAGGACAAGCACCAGATTTTTTTGAAAACCCCTTTGAATCTTTTAAAACAGAATTGTATTTGTCCATGCTTTAAAACTTGATTTAAAACTGCATGCACCTTTGAAACTCTAGATTCCAAGAAATGCAGATGCTTTCATCTTGCAAATGTGCAGGCTGCCTTGAATTCCAGAGTTGCAGAAGCTTTTATATTTGAACAAAAATATGCAGGATTACTTTGATGCAGGTTTGAATTCCAGAAATTTGAAAGGAGGAAATGCAAAATTCTTGTTTTAAAAACTTTGCACCTGAATGTTCTTTGTTTTAAAAACTGCATGCATGTTGCTTGATTCCAAGTTTTTAGGTAAAGTGCAGGCTTTTATTTGAATGCTACAGATTTGCATGCTTTGTTTCTTACATTTGAAACTGCAGTGGCTTGAATAAGAATGCAGGTTTCAAAACTTTGAAATTGGCAGGGCTTTTACATTTGAGAAATATGCAAGATTATTTGAAATTCAGAAGTGCAGAGGTTTTTATATTTGAAAAGAATATGCAGAATTGCTTGCATATGAAATGCAGGCTTTGTTTCAGGTTTATGGAATGGATTGAATATGTTTTCAGATTTTGGGTTTTTCCATTGTTTCTTAGCTTTAGATTTGAAAAGGAAATAATAATGAAAGAGAATTTGTTTATATGTAAAAACTGAAATTAAACTTTATTAAACAAATAGAAGAAAACCAAATTTAAATGACACTTGTCTCAAATTTGAACAATTGTCAATTTCCTTACCTTATTTGCTAACATGTGTTATATCGTGTCTTAATATTCTTACACTTGTTATTAATGTTAATAAGCTACATATTTAGTTTACTTGTATTTTAAATTGGATGCTTAATATAAGATATGTTTAGTTAATGAGTTAACATGCATTTATTTATGTATATAGATTTTAAAATAAAATAAATCAAACTATATTTATAAAATTAAACTTATACAAATATTTCAAAATTAAAACAAATTAAAAACATTTATACTTTAAATTTTAAAAACTTTGAATTCATGTTCAAATTGAATTTTTGAAACCCAGTTTATTTACAAATACAACTACAAATTTGAATTTTGAAAAACAATAATTTTTATTAAAATTTATTTGTATTATTATATTTTTAGAAATAACAATACTTAATAACCATAAATAACTATTAAAAGAAATTGTCTTCTTATTAATAAATTGCTTATTTTATCACATTATATTTAAAAGAAACTCAAAATAATCTCATTGTTATTTATTTAAATTTTAAACTTGAGTTACACATATTTTAAATCATTTAATATTTATCTTAGGTATTTAAAACCATATTTTATTTATTAAATAGCTTTTAAAAAGTTTAACTTTTAAATAAAATCATAATTTCCAATTTTACTAAAGATATAAATATTTTATAGAAAACAAGATTTGTTTATTAATTTAAATTTAAAACAAGACCTATGTACAATATATATAATATTCTATATATATTATAAATAGAAAACAATTTATTAGATTTAAAAAGATAAAATCTATCAATTACTATTTATTTTATTGAATTATTTAAATAATTCAAATTTTATTACAAAGATTATCAAATCAATTATATTTTTATTCCAGATTATTAAATTGATATTGCTTTAAAATTCCGGGTCATCACAAGACACAAACAACCACAAACGTAAATGGTTTCATGTTTGCAGCAAATGAAAGATTAACTTATTCACTTTTTAGCCTCATAAAATCATATCATTGATTTATGATAAAACACAACTCATAGATTGTACTTAAGGATAAGATCAAGGATAAGTTCCAGATAAAGGCGTAATTAATATTTCTTTTACACTATATTTACTTGCACACATCTTAATATTTTATTTCATAAAAGCTTCTTAAAATCATAATACACACATTTCTCACAGCTAAAAATGTGGTATAATGAAAAATCTTGTTATATTTTACTCAAAGTAGCAATCTTGGAAAGCTAATATAGTACAACTCTTAAAAGTGTTTTGTAAGCCGAAATAAGAAAACGATGATCATCTTACTACAACTAGCAATTAAATATATAATTGTCATAAACTATGGTGTTCTTTTGTAGCGGAGAGCTATAGAAATACACATAATTCTTTTGTAGCGGAGAGCTGTAAAAGTGTTTTGTAAGCCAGAATAAGAAAACGATGACCATCTTACTACAACTGGCAGTTAAATATATAATTGTCATAAACTATGATGTTCTTTTGTAGCGGAGAGTTGTAGAAATACACATAGTTCGTAAAATTATCATGATTGAGGTAAATTTATTCACTAAAGTTTTTTTTGACGTACTTGGTTAGTCATACCTTATGTTGTTCCCCTTGTCTTTATAGATCCATTGTCATTAAGTGTTATCCCATTTCTTTACACCTGTTGCTGCCTTAAGCAACTCATGATGTAGATATCTTTCATCAAACCTTTGCATGTTCATCGTATTATCACAAATCACCTACCACATTAACAAACATAATCAATACAGTTCATAGGTATACATTTAGTCAACCTAATATCCTCCTAATATCAATATTCCATAACACAATATTACATACTGCAATAAATATCAAACCTCTATTGACATATCTTACAAAATATATTAGCATTTCAAATAATCATGCAAGGTCCTATTTATCATTGAATATTGTTTTCAATTATCCCGTCATATATGAACTTCTGTTTTTATGGTGAAATAATCGACTTTATCATTGTAGCTTTGTCAACTTCACGGTGTCTAGGCTTTCTCTTGTAGAGTTTAAAACGCATTACCCTTAATTTAGATACAGAAAATTTTATCGTAAACTTTTTGTTCATAATATTTTCTACCATATAAGAGTTTAAGTAACCATAAAGCATCATTGTGTATTTAGAATAGGCTAAATGTATAAACTTAAAGGATAATGTCTTACAAATAACAAACATATTAACGATTATCAGAAAACTAAAAGCATAATTTAAATAATATATAAGAATAATTC
Source organism: Allium cepa (assembly GCA_030765085.1). Classification (NCBI taxonomy): domain Eukaryota; kingdom Viridiplantae; phylum Streptophyta; class Magnoliopsida; order Asparagales; family Amaryllidaceae; genus Allium; species Allium cepa. The sequence goes on along the minus strand of CM060946.1, from coordinate 98,904,513 downwards.
AAACATTATATAATAATCCAGCCTTTTTGTTTTACTTCAGAACTTCTCCTTCCTCAAACATAAGCTCTCATACATATTAAACCATTACAATACTGAGATAAAACAAAAGGATACACAATACAATATTTGAATCCAAAACATGTAATGAAATAAAATAAAATTTAGGAAACAAAGAGAAATGTTATAGTCTATCATTAGTTATGACAGAAACAAACTTTTGTTTATTCATGAAGTCATCACATGAAAGTCGGTATGATGTTGCATTTACTACAAATAACTTATTTAGATTGAAGAAAAATACATAATACGGACAAAATTAAAACTTTACCTAAAGTATTCTAAATTGTAGAAACATCAAAAACTGACCGAATTACAATTCAAGCAGACTGCATAAAGTATAGATCCTGACGACATTGATGAATCACCCATCCTATCTACCGTAAAACTAAAATGAGTAGTAGTTACAAAAGAGGAAGTGGATTTAAAAAGACTAAATTCATAAATCATAAATATCATAGTGGAAATTGGGATGAGCTAGAGCGAACAAAACCGGAGAAAATGTGAAGGAGGATACGAGGAGAGAACGATATTAGGTTAAGGTTTTTGCTAATTTGGGGAGAAATGGGATAATGAGTAAAATATTAAAGCGGCCAAAATTTGAATGAGCGGGCTTGGTAAATTTCATTTATGCAAAAATGATTATTTTGGATCCACCAAATAAACCATGTTGGTAAGGAATGCAAATTAATGTAATTGCATCAGTTGACTTTAAAACCGATGCGACTAAAATTATTTGCATCAATGTATTTTCTTCGGTTGTTGTTGACAACTGATGCAAATTTGATTTTTTATTACCTATTGCTTTCCACGTACCAATTGCACCGGTTATTAAGATAGAACTGATGCAAATAGTTCTATTTGCATCGGTTTTTGCTTCAACCGATTCAAATGAGGCGAAGCAATATGCACTTTTTGTACTAGTAGAAGATTATATCTATACAACCCAAGTTATTTAAAGTTGGGAAAAATTAATCTTTTATACTTAACTCGTTTCTAACATTTCGACCTTATCTATCCCTCGCCTAAGTGAGGCTAGATAAGCTAAGACGCTATTGCTCTTAAACATCTCCTTAGTTTAAGCACCTTAACTAGATCTCACGAATAGAAAAATCAGGTGTACTCGTCGGCTTGTTAGAGCCAAGATTAAAATTGCTTATAACAGCTTTTCTTTAATTCTTCTAATTAAATTCTTTTAAATAAACCATTAAATCTCCAAATAATTTTTAAATTACTTGTTTATTTATTAGAAAACATTTATAGAAGTTTGGAAAAGGCTTGTGAAGTTTGAAATCATAAATTAAAAGTTATTGAAAAAGTGCCGCGAAAGGTGTTTCAAAAGCTATATTGATTAAGACGACTTTTATATCATTTGGAAATTTATATATAACTCAATTCTCTTTAAATCATTTTAAATGATTTATAATGATTTTCTATATTTTTAAAACATTTAAAAATAATAAATTTTAAGAAATCCCTTTTTGTATTTCGAACTACAAAACAGTGATTACTTTGAAAACTTGTTTTGGACTTATTAGAAACTCTATAAGATGAAAAATTGATTTCCTTTTTTTGATTGAAAACTATGGATATTATAGTCTGGAAAATACTTACTTTGAAGAACTCCGAGCTACATTCCACTTTACACTCATTTGAAATCTGCGGCGCGAAATTGTGAACTATCGTTATGCGACGCACCTAGTTTTGTCTCAAGTTTTCAATTTTCATTTAAAAATTGTTGACACAAGTTTAAATGATTATAAAACATTTATAAAACATTTTTAATCATTTACAAGAGGTTTAATGGTTCCATATTTTCTTTTATTACTTGATTCAGAAAGTGATTTTCTCATGTAATATCATGTGTATTTAACATGACTTTGTTAAACAAGCATATTTAATAATCAATACTTGATGAACAATAGTTAAATAAGCATCCATAACAATCATTTCATATCATCACACACATATATATTATTAAAATTTTCTCTCCTTGGAATAAAACAATTAACTAAAAAATGGATTAGCTTCTCTAACTCGAATCAGAGCTCATAAACACTTGTCCCGAAGCTCGTATAGGGCTTAGCCATGCTTGTGAAGGTGGTAGAGGTTCACGTCCTTGGTTTTTGAGGGTGGTAGGCTTGGCTAGGGTGGATGACCATGGGTTTGAAGTGAAAGAGGAAGGGTTTGGGTGAGTTTCAAGTATTGTGTGTGTGGTGTATACTATATAAATTTAGATATAACCAGATATAAATTTCTTTATATTTTTTCTTAGATGGAAGTCATTAAAATGTGGAGGAAGCTTTTAGAAAAATGAATAAGAAGATGAATGAATAAAGTGAAGAAGTGAAGTGGTATTTATAGGCAAATGAATGAGTGTAAACATCTCCTTCTTACATCACCACAATCATCACCCCACCTCTTCCTTCCAACACCATGCATCGACCACCACCACTAGGTACGGTTATGGGTCGCATCATATAAGGACAAGGTCATGTGCCTTTTTGATAATATTTGATGGTGACAGTATGTGATAATTAGCTTAGATTCTTACTCCACCACCACATGCTCTACCTCCATTCATCATTACCCTATGCATAACTACCTCCTTTCACCACCACTTTAGCTCGGCCATATCACCTCCATCACCTCTTAGCTCAGCCATGTCATATCAAGGCATGTACTTGTATAGATGTGATGTTTGATGGTAAGGGTTGGTTGCTTAAGTGAGAAGGAGTTGTTTATATGTTTATATATTTAGTATTTAGTATATACGTATATATGTTTATGTATAAGTGTTCATGTACATATGCACATGTTTTCATGGATGGGTATATGTATGTGATCATTTTGACGTCACATAGAATTCGCAGTGTTCTACAACTTCAATACGTTGAATCATCATGAAATTTCAATTTCGATTTCTGGTCATATTTTCACTTCTTATTTAATATAACGTATATTTGTAAACAAAGTTTGAAAATAATATTTCTATTATTATTAATAAATAAAAAGGGCTTTTAAATTTGATTTAAAAATCATTATTTAGTCATTTAAACTAAATTTTAAATTCAATCCAATTTTTATAAGCGATGAATTTATGGCTCTTTACAGACTCCCATCCTTAAAAGAATTTCGTCCTTGAAATTGAAGATAAGAAGAAGATAACTCAAAAGAAATATCATATATAATGAAATATATACAACTTATGAAAGTGACTACACCATAGGCGGTGAGTACACTATATTGATATAATATATACAATCTATTCATCCATCCCAAACTCGGGATAGGTTTTCTTCATTCTATCCTCCCTTTCCCATGCATAATCATTAGCATCACCATTCCATTGTACTTTAACTAAGCGCACAACCTTTGTCCTTAATTGTTTCTCATTGCGATCCATGATGCAATTGGGTTGTCTGATGGTGGTTAAGTTAGGCTCTACTTCCAAGTCTTCTAAGGCAGCTGTCTTTATGAATTGGCTTAGATCATACACATATTTACGTAAACGAGATACATGGAAAACATTATGTACGCCTAACAACCTTTTGGGCAATTCTACTCGATAGGCGAATGTGCTAATTTGCTCAAGTATAGGGAAAGGTCCAATATATTGAAGAGCCAGCTTACCAGTTCTCTAAATCTTACCACTCCCATCATCATAGAGATCTTCAGAATTATCAAGTCTCCAACCAAGAATTCCAAATTTCTACACCTTAGATCAGCGTAACTCTTCTATCTACTATGCGCCTCCTTAAGCTTTTTTTCTAATCATGTCTAGTTTCTCTACGGTTTCAAATGTTAGGAACTGAGATGTCGGTTTTGATGACAACAATCTTTTTAATTATCTTATTATAAAATATATATACTAACACTATAATCTAGATAGATATGTATATGCAGGATATATAGATATGTAGGTATTGATTACTGAAGACTGATCATTATAATGACTCAAGACACAAGATTGAAGACTATGGAGTACCAAGAGTTCAAGATATGTGTCTAGTTTTTGTTAAAACTTCATGATAGCATGGAAAACTTCATTTCAAATTTCATTTGGGATGGAACCCATTTCTACCTTCTTAGTGGCTTATAAACCCACAACAAGTAGCTTACAAACCTACGATAAGTGGCTTCATACCCACGAACATCCTAGTTTTGTACAAGTTTTCGAGTCCAGATGTGATGAGATATTCTGCAGGAAGAAGCTTGCAAAACTACTTTAAAAAGGTTTTTTCAAAACCGTTTTTCAAAATGTTTTAGCCTTAAAAATTATCTTTTCAAATGATTTTTAAGAAGATGTTTTAGCCTTAAAATATTCTTTGTTTTTGTTTTTAAATAAACTCTTGTTTTTACTCCAGAATCATTTTATCTTGTTTCCTTTATATACCATTTGCAAAATAAATTTTACATTGTTTTTGACGTAGGGATGTCGACATCATGGGATACCAATGTCGACATTGTGGCCGTTGAATTCAAAAGTTTCAATTTTCAAAAGAAGTGTCTATTCGTTTAAATCTCTTCACGAATGGTTATGACCGTTGGTGCTTTATAACTAGCCTTCACAAATGAATTTTTTAACTTACTATTTTCATATTTTCTTCACTTCTTCTTCTCCACAAATCCATGTTCTATAATTATCATATTTTTAAGATCGTGTCAAAATTTTGCCAAATTCTCAAGTGAATCAAATTAAAATTTCATTCTTGTTTGATTCTTTTCTCTCTCTCGAAGATCAAAGTGCTATTCAGAGTTATAGGATCAATTTGTAATCAAAAGTTTATCGAGTCTCTCTGTAAGGTTTGGTTGTGCCTGGAAATCAATTGGGTAATCTTGTGGCCCATAAATCAAGAGAGTTTGCCCCGGACTCATAAGACAGGAGGGTACCTCAAGGCCTTTATAAATTGAGGAGTGTAATCTCGACACTGGTTTAATAAAAATCTGTATGAGGTGGTTTGCCTTGGTACAGGACTGTATGTACGGTAACTCCGAACCACTATAAATCTAGTGTGTTTTTTCCCTTTACCGTTTTTTATTTACTTTCTACATCTGTGTTTGGTTCTGTGATTGTTCTGTGATTGTTCTGTGATTAAGTTCTGCATTTGTTATTGTCATAATTTCAATTTAGTTCATATAGGTCTTAAAGTTCGTTAAACAGTATTCACTCCCCCCTCTAGTGTTAAATTATCCTTAAAATCCTTAATCCGTTGTCCTTTTCAATTGGTATCAAAGCATTGGTTTTCATAGTTTTCGTAATCTGAAACTTGAAAATTGTTTTAATGGCTACCAACGCTGGTAATGTCAACTCTGGCACTACTTCTGTTATCACTAACACTAGTTCATCTGTAGAAGGTCAGTCTAATGTCAAACCACCATTTTTCAATGGCAGTAATTATGCATATTAGGTTTGTAGAATGAAAATTTATTTACAATCTAAAGGATTAGACACTTGGAATATCACACAAACTGAGTATATTGAACCAATTACCAATTTTGCCCAGTGGACTGCTAAGAAAAAGGGTGTTGCACAAAATAACTCAAAGGCCATGAGTATATTATTTTTTTTCATTAGATAGGAATGATTTTAATAGAGTGTCTGTGTAACGCCCCGCCTTTTCGTACCCTTTAAATCGACGATAAACCGCACACGTCAGACTTAAAACATACAAAAGGGCGGATTGTTATGGGGTAAATAAGAAAAGCAGAGAAGAAAAACAAACAAAACAGAATCTTGCAGCGGAACGATAAAATATGATAATCAATATACAGTTCGTAAAACTGTTTATAAAACATTTGATTTTTCTTATACAATAAATATCAGAGTTCACATACCAAAGGATAATAACAATGCAGCGGAATAAAATGGTGTAGTGGAATAATATAGTAGATAATAGTACCACAAATCTTCGTTTTCGTCCTCCAGAATAAAATCTTCAAATCCTGAAACGCTCGGACTGACCCGAGCGAATTGAAAAGACAAAACACTCGAGTCAGAACTAAAAGATCTTATGTAAGTTAAATCAACATGAATAAATATATGTGAAACGGCGTCAGAGATGTTTACGGGATTTGACATCTCCTATCTAGTGTCAACGTGAGTGCAGTAACTCAAGAGATGCTCGGGATTCACATCTCCTAAGGATCCGTTAACAATTTACTATGTAGTAATATTTTGCTAATATAATAGTGTCTATTAGTTAAATAAACTTACTTTTAAATAGCGTTAAGGAGTGACCCAATATTCCCCTTAACACAAATAATACCAATAGTCTATATAGTACCATAATACCTCCTGATCGGGAGGCTACCAGAGGATACTCCATAGGTACGACACAAATAGAAACTCGTACAAGGTGTGCTGGGGTAGGTGACACGGCACAACTAGGCAATGCCAGGGTAGATATACCAATTACGCTTCCGGTTCGGTGGTAACGCGTAGTGCACAACTTCCGCCCACCTCGAGCCACACCCTAAATCAAAGAAATCAAAAGTGGCCACCGAATAAATCCAGTCAGAGTAGAATATCGAAGGGATGTGTCCGATAAAAGGGGCTACCTTCTTAACCCGTCGATCGCTCCTGTTTTAGCCACCTTATGCCAACTCACGGGAGTTGGGTCTACGTATTTACCTCAAAGGAAACACCGCCACCATCCTACTTCATTCTGGAATCTCCACCACATACATGGTTATTAAAGTGGTTTTCGGAGTTGGCAGAGAGTATGACAACTTCCGATCCCGGTCTCTTCAACAAACAATCGTTATTATAACACCGTTGTCTTTTCAAAATAGTTTATACTTTAAAACCAGAATATAATTTCCACTTCAAAACCACATAAATATGATATCATTTTATTTTAAGACCCAAATCAATATGATATCATTTTATTTCAAATATATCCTTTTTCAAGAAATCATAGCACTTTCAAATATATATACCTTGAAATCTATAGCTTTGAAACATAACTTAATATACTTCAATGGGTTACATATTAAATTACTTTATATATAAAATAGCTTCTTTAATTTTTCAAATAAATCCTAAATACCGATTTGAACCTCCAATAGACCATTTCAAATTTCCATATATTTTAAAGCTTTAAATATTCTACCATTTCAAAACTAATTCTTTGATAATCCCATATATATCAATTCAATTTCTATTACTTAGATTTGAAATGCTTACTAAATAAACCCAATATAACTTAAGTAAAACTTTTAACTTCAAACAACTGGATATACTTCAAAATATTTAACTTGATATATTCATTTATCTCAACTTTATATTCATTTAAATCACTTAAACCAAATCAAATTATAGGAATCATACCCTTTAAAATCTCCATTTTTATTTAAATTTTCAAATCAAATTTTTATTCAAGTACAACTCTTAAATAATTCAATTTAAGCAAATATCATATTTATCTTCCAACTTAAATTTCATTTAAGTCATTTAAAAACTCTATATATACAATATTTTAAGTAGGTACTTAACCATATAATATAAAACAATTAAACTCCATTATTAAACTCATTTTTATTAAACAATTTTGTACATAGCTTAAATCCAAAAATTTAACTAGATATATATATATATATAAAATAATATTTATATAACACCAAAATTTTAATATTTATTAAAACGTATATTCCTTTCCAAAACCATAGAAATCATTTTCAAAATATTTTATATATATAGACCGCGGTGCCTGTATATTATTTTCTATTCTATGGTCAAGTGATACAGATATTTATCATTTCAATCCGTAATTTAACAATAAAATTTTATGGTTATATGTCATTTCAAACCGCAATCTCGAATGAAATGAAAATGCATAATAACTTGTAGTTTATAACAATATAAAATATAGCATCCATTCATCCAATATCAACCATCAACCATTTATCACTATCATCATCAAATTCAAACAATAGCATCAATATAGAACGGATAATAAACAACTGGTATTAAATAGCAGTTTATATTCAATAATAAATTAAATAACTGTTTAACTGGCAGTTTATATGTAATGAGTAATTAATTAATAATTTAACTGGCAGTTTAAATGCAATGAATAAATTAAATAACAATTTAATTTAAATAAATGAAATTAACTGAGATGATGACTAGAAATATGCCAAACAACCATAAATAAATTTTAAATCACATCATATATCAATTTAACAAACATAAGAAATTTTAGAAGTTGTGAGTGGGTTAAAACACTCACCTTTTGAATTTAATTGAATTAAAATCCAATTTAAACCCAAAAATTAACCAGTCTTAAAATTCGTCCAAACCAACGCCAAAAAGTCCGGAATTCAGATACGATCATAACAAAAGAAACCCACGTAAAACGGATATCGTATGTAAAAGTTATGACGATAAATGCGATTGAAATCAATTATAAAAATAAATAAAGAAGAGAACACATTTACTCATGTCCACGTCATCAAGCAACAACTGCTACGCGTACACGAATGGGTCACCGCCTGCAAATCAGAACGATGCACGCACGCGACAAAACTGCTACTGTCGTTCGCGCCGCCGCCTCAAACGCGCAACCCCCGGCCTCGTCAGCTACGCCATCACCGGTCGCTACCCCTTCCCCTCGAACGCCGATTGAATCTTGACCATGGATGCCCTAAAACCTACAGCCGCCACCATAAATTTTGAACCCTAATCGAATTTTTCCCAATGATCTAACCGTCGATTCGATATGCGAACAACTCTGATGAAAAGTAGTCGGTCCTCTCTACACAATGGTATAATTGATTTGGCGATCTATCGACGTTGATTGTCGCGTGATGAACGGCCGTGGCTGTTTGATCAATTTCTGGCCAAACCGTCGTTCAATTAGGAAAACGAATCACAGGTCTGGGTTATGCTCTTCGAAAACTTCAACATATATTTTTTTCTGAATTTTTCTGAGGAGTTTGGATTTTTGAAGTTGATTTTTGAATTGGATTTTGAATTGGATAAATTAGGGTTTACAGCCGTTGAGAAAGAGAAGCACAGAAGTCTCCGTACGTATAGAAATGAGGAATAGAGGATGCTAGGGTTTATAGTAGATATATAGAGGCAAATTGAAATAGAATAGATGGATCGGGTTGAATATACGCGCTAACGACAAAGTGGCCCAAAAAGCCCATTTCGACTCCGGAATGTAATTGGGTCAACCCATATATCAAAATAGATGTTTTAAAATATTTTAAACGCGATGGAATAGGTTTCACGTCCAAATTCCATTATATGAAAAAGTTATGCTAAAAGCAATGTTTTCAAATTGATTTCAATTGATTTCAATTAATCGATTTCGAAGCGTTTCGAGTCCGTACGCTCAAACGACAAGTCCGACCAATACGAAACTTGAAATCCTATAATAATTCACCATTACGTATCCGATAAAACTTATTTCGTCGAAATCCGAGTCAGTGACCAAAATGGCTATTTATATATTAGTTAAATAAATTAAAATTCATTAATTAAATCACTTTTTCACTTCCACTTCCAAAATTTACAAATCTTATCAGTTTTGTTTTTCTTAAACAATCTTAGTGATTTAAACCAAAATTAGATGTCCATTAGACGTTGATTCAATCATAAATTTCACCGTAAAATTTAAATTTCATTATATTCATCAATTATAAATTTACTTTTCAGAAATTCCATTTGAATTCACTATTATTTCTTATTATTCATTCCATTATAGCCAAATGGATGAAATTAACATACATAAATATTTTTCAGTTTCAACTAAATTTTCAATTAACGTAATAATAAATGTTTAATTTTACTTAATTGCAATAAACTCAATTACCTTAATTCTTTATATTCAAATAAATAAACAAATCTTGATTTTCAATTCTTTCATTAACCAATAGTCATATTATAAATGGAATTTACATTATCTCCAATTATTAATTACCATCAGTTAAGATCTTAACATTTGTTCCATAAATTTATTTGCCCTAAATTAGTTACTGCATTTACAAGTTTATTGTTTACAGATACAAGTTTCTCATTTACCTAATTCCAATTTCGTAATCACATTCGATCCATTAATTGGTATTGCATTGACATTTAAATTTATTAGCTTATATCAACACTATTATCATTAATTGCAAATGGATTACCAATTTTAGTCACTACCCTAAATAACTAACGTATATTAATCTACATTATTCCCAACTTACAAATTTCGAATTAATTACTGTTTATTATTATTGCTTCACTGATTAATTCAATATTTGCATTGGTTTTTCTTATATTAAATTTATTACCCAATATTCGTATATTCATCTTAGATTTGTTTAAATGGTTATATTTCAAATGTGAAATCTTGTCTATTACCCATATTAATTAAGGTTTTAAAACAACTAATAAAATTTCCTTAGTCCAAGCCTTTTTACCAATTATTTCCCTTCTAATAAATTCATGTTTCTATTAAACTTACATTCACACTTCCGTTATTATTTTAAAAATTATTAAACATTATGATAAATTATCTAACATTGATTGTATAAATTTTCCATTTATTACGTATTATTGTATCAATGGATAAAATTTTAAATCTATTCCCCAAATCTACTACTTTGAATCAATTAAAACTTCATAATTGTTTAAATCAATTGAGATTACACTACATTTATTATTTACCAACTTGTTCTAACCTTAATACCTAAATTTACGTTCTGTTACTATTGAGCAATACTATTTCATTTAATTCAATAATTACACTTGTTTTACTCAAATTCCCGTTAACGTAAACCTCTATTTGTTCATAAAAATTTAATTACAATTCTAATTCAATCAACAATTTCAACATGCAACTTATAATAATTGTTTACAAGTATGAATGGAATTAACATTAACTTGAAATATTATCTTAATTTACATTAACGTAATAATTAATTACCTTTAATGAATTTTATTCCCCGGTTTATTAAATGCAATCAATTTGACCTTACATACCTCAACATTCCCATTTTTATCTTAATTATAATTCACTATAGTATCAAATTTCAATTTCTTGCAATAAGCTCATTTATTATAAATTTGCATACCAATAAATTTAGTTTCCAATAAATAGGATTGATTCAATTAAACCTTTTTAATTAAGTCTATATTAATCAATATAATATTTCATAGGTTAATTCTTAACATTTACTTCATTATAAATTATAAAAAATTTATTTCTTTATAAATTTAAATTCCAAAATCTTATTAATATGACAAATTTAATGAATGAAATTTACGGGTCGTTACACCCCCCCTCCCACCTAAAACTTTTCGTCCCCGAAAAGGAAAAAGAAGGGAAAAGAAGAATTAAGAAATCAATATATCTTATTCAAAATATTAAATTTATAAATAAAAGTTTTACAAAAATATATCAATTTATAACCATAAATCTTTTAATACTTAAATTAATAAAGTTTGGAAAACATTTTCAAAATTTTCTAAGTCCAAAATTTATGGAAAATTTCGGTAGAGTCTCCTTTGTACAGAGAGGCTCGGGAGAAAATATAATATAAATATAATAATATATACATATATTTCAAATTGATATATTCCAACAACGGGAAAAATAATATAATAACGCTATAAACTGAAATCCGAAAACGTACCTATTTGTCGAGCAATTTACGCTTATTATTATAAAACCAAATGCAGTAGCAATTGCTTCCATACCTTGTATTTCACTTATATAATCCAAAAGAGTTAACAATTATATAAAATGAATATTTAAAGTTTGTTTCAACCACAAGTAAACTAATCAATACAACAACTATCCATTTCAACAAACAGCATACACATCAAACAAAATCAAACACCAATCAATCATTCATTCATATCAAACAAACAAATAGTTGTTCAGGTTCAACTTTAAATCGCGCGGAATGGAAAATAAACTACTTAGTGCACCATTCACTCAACAGTCTTAGATGAACTAAATAGATTATTCATCCATCCAAACAAATTTTAGGGTATTCTTGCCCAAACAACCATAACTAAACAAATAACAATTTCAAACAATAGATCAAGTTTGTTCTTATTAATTTCATTTCATAGCATTTATTGTTTGATTTCCTTTTTATTTGTATAATGATTTATCTTTTAAATTACATTTATTCTTGCAAATTTTCCCTTTTTATTGCTCTACATTCATTCATTCACTACTTAATTTCATTTACTTACAGTATTCATCTTTCTACCTATTTTTATTATAAATAACTTCAACATTTACTTAAGTTTACTATCATTTCTTTATAACCTTTCAATTATATTTAATTAGTGGCCTTTCAATCATACTTAAGTTTATAACATTGAATTCTTATTTATAACTGCAAATTCATTGAATACCTTCATTACCTCAAGTTTTCTTGTAAGATTTCCCATTACATTTCCTTATTAACATTGTAACTTTTATTATATGGTAAGTTATATATACGCTTTAAGAATGTAATTGAAAAATTATACAAGTTTTTCTCATTACCTTTAATTAATTTAATGTTCAATCATAATATCCTTTGTCTTATAGGTTACACATTTCAAATTTCTTTTAATTTCATTCACAACTTAGCATTAAATTTCTTATTTTAATTAAAGATTCTAATTATAAATTAGTTACATTCAATTTCACTATAGTAACTGAAATTATTAATTAACGGAAACATAAGAACTAAATACCGGGTTAAATTTCAAATTATTTTAAAATAATAGATATATGTATATACTTACAGTTTATATATCCAATTATATTTAAAACAATTTTAAAATTTATATTTGTTTATCAAAATGAATCTGCAGTAAAACTACTACAGTGGCCTTTCCCCTTCGAAACTCGAAAATGAATGTCGATGATGCGGCCGCCATTGCCGAAATTATTTTCCAGCGACAAAGAGGGAAGTACAGAACTGATTTTTTTTTCTTTAAAACAATTCTTTCAAATCGTTTTGGAATACTTATATGAGAAAATACTTTTAATAATAATATTATTATTATATTCCGAAATCATTTGAAAGAAAGTTTCAAAACCTCGGAACTTAAGTTCTAAATTTCCAATTTTCATTTATTTTATCTTTAATCTTATTTCCACTATTATTTATAATTTCATTACCTAACAACCAATATATTGCAACCCAATATATATATATACATATCTTATTTATAAAATTTATTTGATATATAGAAAATATAATAGGCAAAATTATTTCATTCACCTATATTAAAACAAATATTATGTCGGTCTGTCCTATTAAGTGTTTAGAAACCCCTATTGATGTCATGCGTCCCATGCATCAACCAGAATTTATAAATACAAAATGAACAAATTAACACAATATTAAAACTTTTTTATAACACTAACAAATACGCTCTCTCGTATATACACTCAATGACTCACCATAGGGTATTACTACCCTATTAGTAAAGAGTCAAACCCCACAAAGCTAAGGCGTATCGCTAAACCAAAGCTCTAATACCAGATGCAATGCCCTGCCTTTTCGTACCCTTTAAATTGACGATAAACCACACACGTCAGACTTAAAACATACAAAAGGGCGGATTGTAATGGGGTAAATAAGAAAAGCAGAGAAGAAAAAAAACAAAACAGAATCTTGCAGCAGAACGATAAAATATAATAATCAATATACAGTTCATAAAACTGTTTACAAAACATTTGATTTTTCTTATACAATAAATATCAGAGTTCACATACCAAAGGATAATAACAATGCAGCGAAATAAAATGGTGTAGTGGAATAATATAGTAGACAATAGTAATACAAATCTTCGTCTTCGTCCTCCAGAATAAAATCTTCAAATCCTGAAACGCTCGGACTGACCCGACCGAATTGAAAAGACAAAACACTCGAGTCAGAACTAAAAGATTTTATGTAAGTTAAATTAACATGAATAAATATGAGTGAAACAGCGTCAGAGATGTTTACGGGATTTGACATCTCCTATCCAGTGTCAACGTGAGTGCAGTAACTCAAGAGATGCTCGGGATTCACATCTCCTAAGGACCCGTTAAATTATTTACTATGTAGTAATATTTCGCTATTATAATAGTGTCTATTAGTAAAATAAACTTACTTTTAAATAGCGTTAAGGAGTGACCCAATATTCCCCTTAACACAAATAACTCCAATAGTCTATATAGTACCGTAATACCTCCTGATCGGGAGGCTACCAGGGGATAATCCATAGGTACGACACAAATAAAACTCGTACAAGGCGCGCTAGGGTAGGTGACACGGCACAACTAGGCAATGCCAGGGTAGATATACTAATTACGCTTCTAGGTTGGTGGTAACGCATAGCGCGCAGCTATCGTCCACCTCGAGCCACACTCCAAATCAAAGAAATCAAAAGTGGCCACCGAATAAATCCAAAGTCAGAGTAGAATATCGAAGGGATGTGTCCGATAAAAGTGGCTACCTTCTTAACCCGTCAATCGCTCCTGTTTTAGCCACCTTATGCCAACTCACGGGAGTTGGGTCCACGTATTTACCTCAAAGGAAACGCCGCCACCATCCTACTTCATTCTGGAATCTCCACCGCGTACACGGTTATTAAAGTGGTTTTCGGAGTTGGCAGAGAGTATGACAACTTCCGATCTCCGTCTCTTCAACAACCAATCGTTATTATAACACCGTTGTTTCTTCAAAATAGTTTATACTTTAAAACCAGAATATAATATCCACTTCAAAACCACATAAATACGATATCATTTTATTTTAAGACCCAAATCAATATGATATCATTTTATTCCAAATATATCCTTTTTCAAGAAATCATAGCACTTCAAAATCTATATACCTTGAAATCTATAGCTTTGAAACATAACTTAATATACTTCAATGGGTTATATATTAAATTAATTTATATAATAAAATAGCTTCTTTAATTTTTCAAATAAATCCCAAATACCGATTTGAACCTCCAATAGACCATTTCGAATTTCCATATATTTTAAAGCTTTAAATATTCTACCATTTCAAAACTAATTCTTTGATAATCCCATATATATCAATTCAATTTCTATTATTTAGATTCGAAATGCTTACTAAATAAACCCAATATAATTTAATAAAACTTTTAACTTCAAACAACTGGATATACTTCAATATATTTAACTTGATATATTCATTTATCTCAACTTTATATTCATTTAAATCACTTAAACCAAATCAAGTTATAAGAATCATACCCTTTAAAATCTCCATTTTTATTTAAATTTTCAAATCAAATTTTTATTCAAGTACAACTCTTAAATAATTCAATTTAAGCAAATATCATATTTATCTTCCAACTTAAATTTCATTTAAGTCATTTAAAAACTCTATATATACAATATCTTAAGTAGGTACTTAACCACATAATATAAAACAATTAAACTCCATTATTAAACTCATTATTAAAAAAATTTATACATAGCTTAAATCCAAAAATTTAACTAGATATAGATATATATATATAATAATATTTATATAACACCAAAATTATAATATTTATTATACCGTATATTCCTTTCCAAAACCATAGAAATCATTTTCAAAATATTTTATATATATAGACCGCGGTGCCTGTATATTATTTTCTATTCTATGGTCAAGTGATACGGATATTTATCATTTCAATCCGTAATTTAACAATAAAATTTTACGGTTATATATCATTTCAAACCGCAATCTCGAATGAAATGAAAATGCATAATAACTTGTAGTTTATAACAATATAAAATATAGCATCCATTCATCCAATATCAACCATCAACCATTTATCACTATCATCATCAAATTCAAACAATAGCATCAATATAGAACGGATAATAAACAACAGGTATTAAATAGCAGTTTATATTCAATAATAAATTAAATAACTATTTAACTGGCAGTTTATATGTAATGAGTAATTAATTAACAATTTAACTGGCAGTTTAAATGCAATGAATATATTAAATAGCAATTTAATTTAAATAAATGAAGTTAAATGAGATGATGGTTAGAAGTATGCCAAACAACCATAAATAAATTTTAAATCACATCATATATCAATTTAACAAACATAAGAAATTTTAGAAGTTGTGAGTGGGTTAAAACACTCACCTTTTAAATTTAACTGAATTAAAATCCAATTTAAACCCAAAAATTGACTAGTCTCAGAATTCATCCAAACAAGCGCCAAAAAGTCCAGAATTCGGATATGATCCTAACAAAAGAAACCGTGTGTAAAACTGATATCGTATGCAAAAGTTATGACGATAAATGCGATTGAAATCAATTATAAAAATAAATAAAGAAGAGAACACATTTACTCATGTCCACGTCGTCAAGCAACAACTGCTACGCGTACACGAATGGACCGCCGCCTGGAAATCAGAACGATGCATGCACGTGATAAAGCTACTGCTGTCGTTCGCGCCGCCGCCTCAAACGCGCAACCCCCGGCCTCGTCAGCTACGCCATCACCGGCCGCTACCCCTTCCCCTCGAACGTCGATCGAATCTTGACCGCAGATGCCCTAAATCCTACAGCCGCTGCCACAAATTTTGAACCCTAATCGAATTTTTCCCTATTATCTAACCGTCGATTCGACATGCGAACAACTCTGATGGACAGTAGTCGGTCCTCTCTACACAACGGTATAATTGATTTGGCGATCTATCGACGTTGATCGTCGCGTGATGAACGACCGTGGCTGTTTGATCAATTTCTGGCCAAACCGTCATTCAATTATGAAAACGAATCACAGATCTGGGTTATGCTCTTCGAAAGCTTTAACATATTTTTTTTTTGAATTTTTCTGAGGAGTTTGGATTTTTGAAGTAGATTTTTGAATTGGATTTTGAATTGGATATATTAGGGTTTACAACCATTGAGGAAGAGGAGCACAGAAGTTTCCGTACGTATAGAAATGAGGAATAGAGGCTGCTAGGGTTTATAGCAAGATATATATAGGCAAACTGAAATAGAATAGATGGATCAGTTTGAATATACGCGCTAACGACAAAGTGGCCCAAAAAGCCCGGTTCGAATCCGGAATGAAATTGGGTCAACCCATATATCAAAGTAGATGTTTTAAAATATTTTAAACGCGATGGAACAGGTTTCACGTCCAAATTCCATCGTATGAAGAAGTTATGCTAAAATCAATGTTTTCAAATTGATTTCAATTAATCGATTTCAAAGCGTTTTGAGTCCGTACGGTCAAACGACAAGTCCGATCGATACGAAACTTGAAATCCTACAATAATTCACCGTTACGGATCCGACGAAACTTGTTTCGTCGAAATCCGAGTCAGTGGCCAAAATGGCTATTT
Source organism: Allium cepa (assembly GCA_030765085.1). Lineage (NCBI taxonomy): Eukaryota > Viridiplantae > Streptophyta > Magnoliopsida > Asparagales > Amaryllidaceae > Allium > Allium cepa. Next base: position 98,887,123 of record CM060946.1, on the reverse strand, counting down.
TTATATTAATTAAATAAATTAAAATTCATTAATTAAATCACTTTTTCACTTCCACTTCCAAAATTTACAAATCCTATCAGTTTTGTTTTTCTTAAACAATCTCAGTGATTTAAACCAAATTTAGATGTCCATTAAATATTGATTCAATCATAAATTTCAGCGTAAAATTTAAATTTCATTATATTCATTAATTATAAATTTACTTTTCAAAAATTCCATTTGAATTCACTATTCATTCTTATTATTCAATCCATTGTAGCCAAATGGATGAAATTAACATACATAAATATTTTCCGATTTCAACTAAATTTTCAATTAACGTAATAATAAATGTTTGATTTTACTTAATTGCAATAAACTCAATTACCTTAATTCTTTATATTCAAATAAATAAACAAATCTTGATTTACAATCTTTTCATTAACCAATAGTCATATTATAAATGGAATACATTATCTCCGATTATTAATTACCATCAGTTATGATCTTAATATTTGTTCCATAAATTTATTTGCCCTAAATTAGTTACTGCATTATAAGTTTATTGTTTACAGACACATGTTACTCATTTACCTAATTCCAATTTCATAATCACATTCAATCCATTAATTGGTATTGCATTGACATTTAAATTTATTAGCTTATATCAACACTATTATCATTAATTGCAAATGGATTACCAATTTTAGTCACTACCCTAAATAACTAACGTATATTAATCTACATTATTCCCAACTTACAAATTTTGAATTAATTACTGTTTATTATTATTGCTTCACTGATTAATTCAATATTTGCATTGGTTTTTCTTATATTAAATTTATTACCCAATATTCCTATATTCATCTTAGATTTGTTTAAATGGCTATATTTCAAATGTGAAATCTTGTCTATTAACCATATTAATTAAGGTTTTAAAACAATTAATAAAATTTCCTTAGTCCAAGCCTTTTTACCAATTATTTCCCTTCTAATAAATTCATGTTTCTATTAAACTTACATTCACACTTCCGTTATTATTTTAACAATTATTAAACATTATGATCAATTATCTAACATTGATAGTATAAATTTTCCATTTATTACATATTATTGTATCAATGGATAAAAGTTTAAATCTATTCCCCAAATCTACTACTTTCAATCAATTAAAACTTCACAATTGTTTAAATCAATTGAGATTACACTACATTTATTATTTATCAACTTGTTCTAACCTTATTACCTAAATTTACGTTCAGTTACTATTGAGCAATACTATTTCATTTAATTCAATAATTACACTTGTTTTACTCAAATTTCCGTTATCGTAAACCTCTATTTGTTCATAAAAATTTAATTACAATTTCAACGTGCAACTTATAATAATTGTTTACAAGTATGAATGGAATTAACATTAATTTCAAATATTATCTTAATTTACATTAACATAATAATTAATTACTTTTAATGAATTTTATTCCCCAGTTTATTAAATGCAATCAATTTGACCTTACATACCTCAACATTCCCATTTTTATCTTAATTCCAATTCACTATAGTATCAAATTTCAATTTCTTGCAATAAGCTCATTTATTATAAATTTGCATACCAATAAATTTAGTTAAAAATAAATAGGATTGATTCAATTCAACCTTTTTAATTAAGTCTACATTAATCAATATAATATTTCATTGGTTAATTTTTAACATTTACTTCATTATAAATTATAAAAATTTTATTTCTTTATAAATTTAAATTCCAAAATCTTATTAATATGACAAATTTAATGAACGAAATTTACAGGTCGTTACAGTCTGTTTGTAAGTCTGCATTTAAAATCTGGAAAACTTTGCAAGTTAATCATGAAGGAACATGCAAAGTTAAACAGACTAAAATTTCCATATTAACGAATGAGTTTCAATTGTTTAAAATGAATGCGAATGAGTCCATTTCGACATGTACTGTCGATCTTAAGATATTTTTCATTCGCTAATTGCACTGGGAAAAAGCTTTTCGGAGGAAGATCAAGTCAGAAAAATTCTAAATTCACCCACTCCAGAATGGGATCAAAAGACACTTGCAATCGAAGAAGCAAATGATACCAGTCTCATGAAAATAGAAGAATTGATTAGTAATCTGGTGTATTATGAAGTTCAACTGCTAGGAATAAGAGAAAATAAGGCTATAGAAAAAAATTCATTAGCATTCAATGCAACAACTGAAGATTCAAAACCAGACAGTGAGAGGAGATTGCTTTCATAACAAGAAACTTCCGGAAATTCCTAAAATATAGAAAAATGAATAATTAAAAAAGAAATGATCAAAGGAATTCAAGAAATAATGTAGACAAAGTCAACAATGATAGATACTATAATTGCAATAAAGTAGGGCATTATAGGAAAGACTGTCCTATCCAGATAAACAGTTATTCCCTCCAAACAATGATTCGTCAAGGAAAAGGAAGAAAGCGTACACAACAACTCTTGATGACTCAGACGCATCATCCAGTGACGATGAAAAGAAGACGGAAAATTCAAATTTGTGTTTTACTGCTATTCATGAATCAGACGACGATGGGAATATGGATCTAAAAATAGGTACGCATTTACATTATTTTTAATTTTTCTTTGCTGAATAGATGCTTGTTTGTTTGCTTGATTTTACTAATTTACTTGAATTTTAAATTCAAATTTTTCCCTTGAAATTTGAATTTTAAATTCAAAAATAATATTATTTTAATAATATTTTAAATATTAAATTATTAATATTTAAGTATTATTATATATTTCTCGCTATCGTAGGAATTATATAATTAGAATACATGATATAATATAATATATATATATATAGTTATTAGAAATTAGGATTAGACACTTGTCTTTTGAATCAATAGGCACATGTCGACATACCGGGATACCCCATGTCGACATGGCCCTCAGAATTTGATTTCAAAATTTGAATTCAAACTTTTGAATTTCCCTCCACCTTTTTACCAACTTTAATGCTCTGGAAAGATGCCTCTTGACCATAGAACATGACCATAGAATCTTTATTTATCTCACTCTCTTTATCATCACTTTTCACTTTCATTTCAAATTTCAAACTTATCTTCAACTCCTCTCAAACTTATTCAATGGCCTCTTCAAGCGCTCCTAACACCATTAGGCTTCCAAAAAATGTCAAAAACTTTCTTTTTAATGACTCGGAAGCTATCAAAGCTTACATCAACTATGTAAACTTTGGTAAAATTCATACGGGAAAATTTGCTATTTTTGAAGATTTTCCTTCTTATGAAATTGAAAATCTTTTCAACAATGTTCTATTCTTAGTTTAGTTAATAACAAACAAAATGATTTTGTATGTTATCCAAACCTTGTTAAGATGTTTTATGCGAATTTGAATCACGGTTTTTATGATGGGGAAGGACAAATTTGGAGTAGTGTTAAAGGAACACAAATTGTTTTGGATTGTGAAATTTTGGGAAATATTTTGGGATGTAAGTATACCGAAATGAATCTCTCAGAATTTCAAATCAATGAAAATGACCGAGAGACATTTCATCACATGTTTGAAGGGGATGACAATTTTGAATTCAAAAATTGGTATTTTCTTCCAAAAGAAAGAATTGTTAATCTTCTTATCCAACACACTCTTATACCATGATCGAAAAACTACAATAACCCGACTTTGAAAGTTTGCAAGGCTCTTTTTGCAATTTTTGGAAATTATGATATTAACTGGGCTCAAGTTATTTCGGATGAGCTAAGTCCTAAGAACTTTACCATGGGTGAAAACACATTATGCCATGGAATTTATCTTACTCGAATTTTCAATTACTTTGGAGTTGGTTTTAAAAGGGAAGAATTTACAACTAGAAAAGTGTTCAACCATGAAAACATTTCCCTTATGCAAATTCCATTAGTGTTTCAACCATATGAAACACTTACAGAAAAGGAAGAAAGGCTTGCTCATGGAGAAATAGAAGAAATTGAGGAAGAAGAAGAAGAAGAGGAAGAGGAAGGAATGGAAATTGAGGAGGAGGAAGAGGAAGATCAAGAAACCTCCTTAAAAAGTATTGAATATCCTACTAATCCCGCTAATCCATCCAACAAAACCATTCACAATAATCAAAGAATTATAGTGGAAAATCAAAAGACACTTAAAAGATCAGTAAGTAAGAAAATTGATAAGATTTCCACTAAAATCGACAAGTTCTTCGGGAAAATTAGTAGAAAACTTGGACTATCATCTTCTTCGTCTTCATCTAACTAGTTTTAGTTCATGTTATCTTAAGTTCTATCGTTTTATTTCCTTTATTTTAGTTAATATTGCATTATCTTATGTAATGTTGACTAGAATTATTAATGGAATCTTTCATTTCTTGTTATTCTTATTCACTTGTCTCATTAATTGCTTGTTTTTATATTATACAAATGTTAGTTTAATAGATTAGTTAATATTATTCAAAATAAAGCACAATGTCACATTAGGCGGAGGCATGTCGAATTACACCATCCCCCCATGTCGACATCCAACGGGCAAAAACTAGTTACACTTTCAAATTTTAATTTTACGGAACTAACTTACGTCTATTCATTTCAAACGACTTTCTATTCCTATTTATATCTGTTTCTTCCAGAATAAATTGTCAAACTTCATTTCTAGTCATTTTCTTCAATAATTCTTTCTATTTCTTGAATTATGGCTTCTCCGATTAAGAATCTATGTGATGATCTTGAAGAAACTCTCACTTCCTTCAAGAATATTCTTACATTCATACTTCGTAATCAGCGTCACTTAGAATTAAATCAAATACAGATGATCAAGAAGCAAGAGAGACATTTTGACACCCTTCGTTGGATGATCTCAGCCTTTAATAAGGACGATCTCGAAGGAATTCCACCAGTCACTCTCGACAAAGATAAAGAAAAATGGGATGCCATTAAAGCAGACCTTATCTTTGGAGAAGATGGATAGGTGGAAGTACCAAGGAATGTCTAGTCATTCTGTATGTTATTTGTTTGATTTGATTGGTGTGTGTTAAAACTTGATTGACTTAACTTATTTGGTATGGTTTGTATATGTGTTTGTATTGAATAATTACTGTAAATATGATTGGCTGATGATTGATTTATTTGATTACGCTTATGACCACACTTGGCACTTATTATACTTATATATGGTTTACTCTATTTTATTATGGTTGACTATCTTATAACAAGTTGAGGAATTATATTAATTAGAAGTTTTTGTTGATGACAATGAGGGAGAAGTTATAAAATAGTATTTGGCTTGGAGTAAGGGGGAGTTATGATGGTTTGGAGTAAGGGGGGTCATGGAGTAAGGGGGAGTTATGATAGGAGTTATGGTACAGTAAGTATATTTTATAAATACAGTTTTTTGTCATCAAAAAGGGGGAGATTGTTAGGAACTGAGATGTTGGTTTTGATGACAACAACCTTTTTAACTATCTTATTATAAAATATATACTAACATTATCATCTAGATAGATATGTATATGCAGGATATATAGATATGCAGGTATTGATTACTGAAAACTGATCAGTATAAAGACTCAAGACTCAAGATTGAAGACCTAGAGTATCAAGATCAAGATTTCAAGATATGTGTCTAGTTTTTGTTAAAACTTCATGATAGCATGGAAATTTTCATTTCGAATTTCATTTGGGATGGAACCCAATTCTACATTCTTAATGGCTTACAAACCCACGACAAGTAGTTTACAAACCTACGACAAGTGGCTTACAAACCCACGAACATCCTAGTTTTGTACAAGTTCTCGAGTCCTGATGTGATGAGATATTCTACAGGAAAAAGCTTGCAAAACTACTTCAATATGGTTTTTCAAAATAATTTTCAAAATTGTTTTTCAAAATGCTTTAGGCTTAAAAATTATCTTTTCAAATGATTTTCAAAAGGATGTTTTGGCCTTTATGTATTCTTTGTTTTTGTTTTTAAATAAATTCTTGTTTTTACTCCAGAATCATTTTATCTTGTTTGCCTTTCTATACCATTTACAAAACAAAATTTACATTGTTTTTTACATAGGGATGTCGACATGGTGGCCGTTGAATTCGAAAGTTTCAATTTTCAAAACAAGTGTCTATTCGCTTAAATCTCTTCACGAATGGTTATGACCATTGGTGCTTTATAAAAAGCCTTCACAAACGAATTTTTTAACTAACTATTTTCATATTTTCTTTACTTCTTCTTCTCCATAAATCCATGTTCTATAACTATCATATTTTTAAGATCGTGCCGAAATTCTACCAAATTCTCAACTGGATCAAATTAGAATTTCATTCTTGTTCGATTCATTGTTCTCTCTCGAAGAACAAAGTGCTATTCAGAGTTATATGATCAATTTGTTGTCAAAAGTTTATCGCGTCTCTCTATAAGGTGTGGTTGTGCCTGGAAATCAATTGGGTAATCTTGTGGCCCATAAATCAAGAGAGTTTGCCCCAGACTCGTGAGACAGGAGGGTACCACAAGGCCTTTATAAATTGAGGAGTGTAATCTCGACACTAGTTTAATAAAAATCTGTGTGAGGTGGTTTGCCTTGGTACATGACTGGATGTAGGGTAACTCCGAACTAGTATAAAATCCGATGTGTTCTTTCCCTTTACTACTTTTTATTTACTTTCTGCATCTATGTTTGATTCTGTGATTGTTCTATGATTAAGTTCTGCATTTGTTTGTGTCGTAATTTCAATTTAGTTCGTATAATTCTTAGAAATCATTAAACATTATTCACCTCCCTCTAGTGTTAAATTAGCCTTAAGATCCTTAATCCGCTGTCCCTTCCATCAAAATCATGTCAGGGCCACGTAACAACCGATCTTTGGTTTTGATCCAATATGCTAGGGATCTGCACGGACGACCATACAAGGCTTCCTAAGATACCATATTTATTCTAGTCTGATCGTTGTTATTGTAAGATAACTCCACTAAGTGAAGGTAGCTTTCCCGAGAACCACCAAAGTCTAACACACATGCTCTGAAAAGATCTTCCAACACACTAGTTAATCTCTCTGTTTGACCATCGGTTTGGGGATGATATGCGGTGCTTACATCCACCTTTGTTCCCGAAGCTGTCTGTAAGGCATCCCAAAACTGACTGGTAAAGATTGGGTCTCGATCACTTATGATGCTGGTAGGAACTCTATGTAGTCTTACAATCTACCTTTTGTGTGTGTGTGTGTATGTATATATCAACCAAGCTTGCAGTTGTTGTTGTAGGTTTTACTAAGACGAAGTGTGCACTTTAAGTTAACTGTTTATGACAACCCAGATGCCTTCATTCCCTTTCCTTGATCAAAGCAAGCTATCGATAAAGTCCATGGATATCTGGTCCAATTTTCGTTTTTGAATCTCAAGTGGTTGGAGTAGTCCAGTAATCTTTTGTTGGCCACTCTTTATCTGTTGACAATTTGCGCATCTACTCACATGGATGGAAATGACTCTCTTTATACCTTTCCACCAAAATGTTCACTTTACATCCTTGTACATATTTTTTACTCCTAGATGAATACTTAGTTTGGATTTGTTGCATTCAATCAACACTTCTGTTCTCAACCCATCTACCTTTGGAACAAAAATTATCCCATTCAACCTTAACAACCCATGGCTATCTAATTATAGTCTTGATCATCGTCCTTTTCTTATACTTTTGATAATATTCCTTATCCACCTATCTTTTTTTTTCTTACTGTCAATCCTTTCCAAAAGGCTTGGAGTTACCACAATATACACTATGCTAGCATGTTTTCTGCTTAGTGCATCTACCACGACATTGGCTTTTCCAAGTGTATATAGAATATCCAAATCATATGATACAAGGAATTCTAACCAACGTTGTTGCCTCGTATTTAGATCCTTCTAAATGAAAAGGTATTTCAAAGATTTCTGATCCATGAAGAGATCAAACTTTTCACTTATTTAAAGGACTATTATTTACTAGCGCCAAATTAAAGTTTAAATATAAACCATAGGGACTTCTTACCCAGCAAATAATGTCTCCATATTTTTAATGCAAACACCAAGGCTAATAACTCCAAGTCATGTATTGCATAATTTCGTTCAAATATCTTTAGTTGTCTACTTGAATTAGCGATAACCTTTCCTTGTTGCATTAAGACCGCACCAACTCCTTCTCCACAAGCATCGGTATAAATAGTTAAACCGCCACTTTAATCAGCAATATCTAATACGGGGGCAATGGTTAGCCTCTTATTGAGTTCCTGAAATGCTTCTTCACATTTCTGTGTTTTCTTCAACTTAGCACCTTCATAGTGAGTTTTTTCAAGTGAGAAGAAATTTTAGAGAAATCTTGAATAAATCTTCGATAATATCCAACTAATCCTAAGAAGCTACATATATCCTTTGGAGTTTGTGGTTCCCTCCAATCCTGTATAGAAGAAATTTTCCCTAGGTCTACTGAAACTCCATCTCTTTACACAATATATCTTAGAAATCTCACTTCTTTTTCCTAGAAATGACATTTTGAGAACTTTTCTTTTAGCATATTCTTCCTTAATATTTCCAACATGATCTCCAAATGCCTTTCGTGCTCTTCTTCACTCTTTGAGTGTATGAGAATGTAATCAATAAAGACTAACACGAATTTATTTAGTACATCTATAAATACTCTGTTCATAACGTCTACGAAATAGGAAGGTGCATTGGTCACCCCGAATGACACAACTAACCATTCATAGAAACTCTCTGGCCCTCGAATGCAGTAAATGGAATACAGTCTTATACTATTCTTAACTGATGGAATCTCGTAGCTAAGTCCATCTTTGAGAATACACAAGCATCGTGTAAGTGATTAAACAAGTCTTCTATGCAAGGTAGAGGATACTTGTTTTTAATTGTTTGATTATTTAGGTCTCGGTAGTCTACACAAAATCTAGGGGAATCGTTAAACTTTGCTACAAAAACTACAGCTGCGCCATAACTTGAGCGACTTAGTCTAGCTAGTCCTTTCTTTAACAATTCATCAGTTGGTTTGCCAACTCAACTTTTTCCTTTAGAGCCATCCTAAGAATAGGGTGTATAACTAGTTTGGTACCAGGGATTAAGTTGATTCAGAATACTATTTGCCGATGCGGGGGTAAACACTTTACTTCCTCGAAAACATCTTGAAAGTCTTTAATGATAGATATCCTTTCTAATTCCATTTGAGATGAATTCAACACATACATAAAGTTGTCTCTTACTAGACTAGGTCCTTCACATATTATTTTGTCCAACATTCTTTCGATTGTGGTTTCTAATATGACTACTCAATTGTTGCAGTCTAGATTAGCTCTATACTTGGATAGCCAATCCATTTTGAGTAAAATATTAACCTAATGAAATCAAGAATGAATAGGTTGCAAAAAAATAGATGGGTTTGGTAGGTAACTCTTACGTTTTCATATGACATAGAACAGTTGTACCACCTGTGGGACTAGATATGCGGAATGGGGTTTCTACTATTTCAGGGGTAAGGTTTAATTTATTGACTAACTTCCTAGAAATAAAACTACAGGAAGCTCCAGTATCAAATAAAACTCTAACTGAACTATCATTAATGCATATATTACCTTCTATGAGTCCCTTTCCCTTTACGTCTTTAGCAGTCGAAGGCTCGTCTTTTATAGCATAAACCATCGTTCTTCCTTCTTCATCGACTGGCACTTGTTCTCCTAGTGACCCAGTTGAAGTAAATGGTAAAAAGACGTGTGAACCACAGAGAAACATTTTCCTATTTTGTAGCTTGGGATTCCAACACTTTGTCGAGAAATGACTTTTCTTGTGGCAACTGACACAAACAACATATTTTTAATGATTTTCTTGGGACCCTCCACCATTCTTTCCCTGCTACGACTTCTTTCCTTTGTATTGATTGTTGCTATTTCCTTGGGCTACCACAAGGATTTCTTTTACCAAATCCTTCGTACTAGAAACCCATATTTAGTAGGTCCATAAAGGTTCCCTTCACATGGTCGGTCATTTTTTCCTGATATTGCTCTTTCATTCCGACAATAAACATTTCATTCTTCTTCAAGGGCCTGTCTATTAGTCCCGGGCCGAAACAAGATAACTCCATGAACATATTTGAGTACTCCTCTATAGACATATCTTTTTGTCTTAAGTCCATGAAATTTCTGTAAAGACGGGGTTTTCCAACTATATACCACTCCTCGGATACTTCCTCAATTCTAGCCCATGAGAAGTTGTCTTCATATTCATTCAAAGTGATGGATTCCCACCATACGAGAGTTCCTTCCTACAACAGCTAGGAAGCCGAGAATCTCTTTAGCACATCCCCTACATTAAATCCTTTGAATATCCTCTCACAAGAGTGGAGCCATTCTTGTACTTCAACAATTGACTCGGTTCCTTGGAATGGTTTCCCTCCTAAGTTAGTATAGTTCTTGCAAAGAGTAGCGAAATTTGTTTGAGGCTAAACTGGAATTACTACTTCTTCCATAGCCACAGCATTATGACTTTTAGTGTTTGTCGTGTTACTACTTCCCCTTTTTCGTCCTCTACATTTGTCTCATTTCTTACTATTGAATATAGTAAAGAGACAATTTCGAACATACAAACGAGATTGTCTTAGGGAATGTTTATTAAGCTTTTAAACAATTTTGGATGGATTTATTTTGATAGATACGTTCTCTCATTAACTAAACTCATTCTAGGATATTACTAACCCTATCTCTAATGAGTCAACCCCATCAAGGCTTTGGTACTTTCTAACCTAAGCTCTGATACAAGCTGTGACGACCCACCTTTTCGACCCTTGAAGATCTACACTAATACATCCACGATATTCACGTGCCATAAATTCAAGAGCTAGAAAGGTAGATAATCAAGGATTTAAAAGAAATAATGGTAGAAAATAGAATAACAACAGAACCTCACAACGTATTAAACAACATAATTATACACGTGGAAAGTATATATAATCACTCCAAGCGATTCATCAGAGTTACGATAAAAACTAACCCAGCTTAGGATATTTATAACTGCATATCTGTGTATGGGCTGGTAGATACAAAATACATGATACACAATACAATGGAAAGTTAAGAATGGATAGCAATAGATAAAGGACCCTTTAGTCTTCATACTCCGGGCTCCTTCCAAAATGCTCAAAGCTACTTGATTACATGATTGCCCAAAATATAGGGCACCCTAATTTAAGGGGAAGGAAAAATAAATTTTGGGTCAATCATGGGACTGTTGTGAGAAACCCAAAATACGGATGTTTTGAAAACAAATGGGTATCTCATAATACCATGTTACATATAAACATGGAATAGGTTTTTACCTTATGATAACCAAAAAAAATTACATGGAAATTTGGTTACATTATTTTTAATGACAATTTTTAAAAACATTTGAAAGTAAACTTATGAATCTTTGTCGAAATTGTTACCATATTGAATTCCAGACCAATTCTTTTAAGGTTCTACAAAAACCGAAGGCACTTATTGGAGATTGGCTTTCCAACTGAATAGCGAGTTAAGGGACTACCTTCTATGCAGTGTATTTCTAGAGGAATGCACCCAAGGCCCCTATGTTGGTCCTCATGTGAATTATGATCGGCCTATCCAAAAGTTACATGAATAACACCGAGGATTGCATCACTCGGCCGTTACGTGGTATCACAAACGTACACCACATAATTTAAATCCGATGTTATAACAGGTAGAAATTTTATAAATTTAGAAGGTGATTTCATACTCCAATTGGTTGCAATCCACGTTAGCCTTAAATCATCCCCTGTTTCACTATTCCCAGGTGTGAGTCTTTGAGGTAATGATTACCTTTTACATATTACATCTTCCACTTTGATGCCACTTTGACATCTCATCACACAACTAATTTCTACAAACATATAACTCCTGAGCTCGTATGTCTTAGGAAAGGGTGTTAAGCTAATAAAAGTTGCATTTTCCACCACCAAATATATGATGCATTCATAGAAATAAATCAATATGATCTAGAAATTCAATGTCAGATATTCATCCATAAAAGTTATCTCGGAAAAGGACAAACTGAAGGTACTTTCCTACCACATCTTGTTGAGAATTGCCCCTAGGATTAGTAGCGAACATTACTCATGTTTCAAAGATATTCAGGAAAATGGACCACTAATATTTATTTATCTTGGGAGCTACCCAGAAATTATCAACAAGCAATCCTTTCGAAATGAAGAACCTCTGTCTTCTAAAATTTTAATCTTCACTATATGTCTTCATTTTTGAACGTGTAAATTGGTTCGAAGTTGTTTTTGGATTGGAATTACCCTAATCCAACCCCGGTTCCTTCAAACTAATCATTGATAAAAAGATGGTTTATAAATAGGTGATTAATATTTCATTAATTAATATCTTTTTATTCAAAATATCTTCTAGAGATATTTATCTTTGAAAAGCATTTCTTTTTAGTATATATGGAATTCATTAAAACTCTCTTTATTAAATTCTTCGGTTTAATTGAACTCTTTTTAAAACTTAGAATAATTCCAAATCGTTTTACTTAAATTTTAACAAAGATATCTCGATTCCAAAAACATAACTTTTTGATAAGTTGAAAACAAGTTATCTAAAACGGTAAATCCAAATTAGTTAATGTTTAAATGAAACGAATCCTTAGAAATCATTCAAATTATACTTGATGTTAATTTTCGTATTTAATAAGTACTATCCAACGAATAACGGTGAAATCACCTTTTAAGTTCATATGAGTACTATGAGTTCCTTCCTTGGAATTTAATATCGATTATAAAAAGATTATCCTTATACAACCCAAGTTGTTTTAAAGTTGGGAAAATTTAATTTTTTATACTAAACTCGTTTTCGACATTTCGACCTTATATATCCATCGCCTAGGTGAGGCCAAGTGAGTCAGGGCAGTAGTACCTCTTAAACATCTCCTTAGTTTAAGAACCTTAACTAGATCTCATAAATTGAAAAATCAGGTGTACCCGTTGGCTTGCTAGACCCATGATTAAAATTATTACTTATAATAGCTTTTCTTTAATTTTTTTATTTAAATCCATTTAAATAAATCATTAAATATCCAAATCATTTTTAAACACTTGTTTATTTATTAGAAAACATTTATAAAAGTATGGAAAAGACTTGTGAAGTTTGAAATTAATTTTTAAAAGTTATTGAAAATGTGCTGTAAAAAGTGCTGCGAAAGGTGTTTTAAAAGCTATATTGATTAAAATGACTTTTATATCATTTGGAAATATATATATATATAACTAAAATATCTTTTAAAAAAATTAGAAGATTTATAAAGATTTTTCCAAATATTTGAGAACTTCCTTTTCAGATTCTGAACTGCAAAACCGCGATTATTTTGAAAACTTGTTATGGACTTATTTGAAAATCTATAAGATGAAAACTTGTTCTTCTTTAATTAATTGAAAACTATGCATATTATAGTCCAAAAATACTTACTACTAAGAATTATGAGCTATATTCCACTTTACATACTCATTTGAATTCTACGGCACGAAATCGCGAACTATCGTTATGTGACGCGCCTAGTTTTGATTAGATTTTTCAATTTTCATTTAGAACTTATCAAGACAAGTTTAAACGATTATAAAACATTTATATTACATTTGTAATCATTTTCAATGGTTTAATAATTCATATTTACTTTTATAACTTGATTCGAAAAGTGATTTCCAAGTGTAACATCGACGTGTACTTAACGTAACTTTGTCAAACAAGCATATTCAATAATCAATACTTGATGAACAACATATAAATAAGCATCCAAGGCAATCATTTCACATCATGACACACACACTCACACAGATATACATACATACATATATATATATATCTATGTATGTATGTATGTATGTATGTATGTATATGTATATTAAATAGAGTTTTCTCGCCTTAGAATAAAACGATTAACTAGGAAATGGATTAGCTTCTCTAACTCGAATCAGAGCTCACAAACACTCATCCCGAAGCTCCTATAGGACTCGATCTTGCTTGTGATGGGGGTAGGGGTTCACGTCCTTGGTTTGTGATGATGGTAGGGTCAGCTAGGGTGGATGGTCATGGGTTTGAAGAGAAAGAGGAAGGGTTTGGGTGAGTTTTGAAGTGTATGCATATATATACACTATATAAATTTAGATATAATTTTCTTTATATTTTTTCTTAGATGGAAGCCATTAAAATGTGGAGGAAGCTTTTATAAAAATAAAGAAGAAGGCGAATGAATAAATTGAAAAACACATCATCACGCATCACGCCACACATCATCACGCCACCATCACCACACATCACCACGCCACCTCCTTCTTCCATCACCATGTGCTAGCAACCGCCTCCCTAGGTAAGACAATAGGTTACATCATATAGGGGCTAAGGCCATGTGCCGCTTTGATTTGACATTTGATGGTCACAATATATTGTTAGCTTAGATTCTCACTCCACCACCACATGCTCCACCTCATTTCATCATTACCCTATGCATGGCTACCTACTTCCACCACCGCCATAGCTTGGCCATGTCACCTCCATCACCTCTTAGCTCGACGATGTCACATCAAGGCATGTGCTTGCATAGATGTGATGTTTGATGGTAAGGGTTGGTTTCTTAAGCGAGAAGTAGTTGTTTATATTTTTATATATTTAGTATATATGTTTATATGTAAGTGTTCACGTACGTATGCACATGTTTCTTAGATGGTATGTGTTCGTTTGGATGTTACTTAGAATTCGCAGCATTCTACAACTTCAATACATTGAATCATTATCAAATTTTGATTTCGATTTCCGTCATATTTTTGCTTCTTATTTAATATACATATATTTGTAAACAATGTCTGAAAATAATATTTCTATTATTGTTTATAAGTAAAAAGAGCTTTTAAATTTGACTTAAAAACAATTATTTAGTCATATAAACTTAAATTTTAAATTCAATCCTATTTTTATAAGTGATGAATTTATGGGTTGTTACATAAGATATGATCTTTGAATTCACTAAGCCAATCCACTCACAAAATCATGCCAAAACCAAGATATTCAATCGCATGCAAAGCCACAAAGAGAGAATAACCACCTAAGATAAGCTCAACATTTTTATACAGCATACTAAGAATTACGAACCTACCAATAGGTACCGCAATCCTACGTGAAGTGACCAAGAATATGAAATCCAAAGAAAATGCATCAACAAGCTCTTTCGAAACAAATGAGTGAGAAGCATCCGTATCAAAAAAGACATGAATGGCAAGATTCCAGAATAAATTAGAACTCTCTAAGATAGATGAAAAGGTACCTCAGTGCTGACCAAAACCACCAGAGGATCCAACTACATTCAGCTTTCCAATGTTCTACCCTTTAGCTGCTTTAGGAAAAGAAGCAGAAGTATCACCTTCCTGCTTGCAATAACGACACATAATTGGCTTCGGGAAAGCCTTGGCATAATGCTCCTTAGAACCATAACTAAAGCATTCTCTATAAATAAAAGGAGTACTCATAAAACCCGAACCTTGTTTCTTAGCCTTTTTGTTGGAATTAAAAGACCTGGATTTGTTGAAAGGATGCTTCTTCTTATGGTTGAAGTTCTTCTTTTCACTTTCAACCTCGTAACCACTATCTTTATCCACCTTCTCAAGCCTAAGAGTGGTATCCACTAACTTCTCAAAAGGTACTTCTAACTTCAAGAGCAAGGCCTTCTTAAGACTCTGCTTCAAACCATAAACAAATTTCTGATTCTTCTTTAACGGGGGTGTTGATGTGCTCAAACCCATAGTTAGATAATGCCTACAAAAATGCTACACATTCCGCTACCAAATAATCCCCTTGCACAAGATCTATAAACCTCTAAGCCAAAGACGCCTTTTCTGCCCCAGGTACAAACTTCAAGTCCAATCTCTCATGGAACTATTCCCAAGTAAGCTTCGCTTCCACAACCTTAGAAATCAACAATTTTTACCAATCCAATGCTCGCTCCTAGAGCAAACTAGAAGCACTTAAACTCTATGCAAATAAGAAAGATCCATGCAAGAAAAGATACACTCACATGTCCTAAGCCAAGCCTGAACTTCCGTAACTCCTTTGGTGTCATTGAATGGCTTTTCTCCTAAATGAGTGAAATCGCTACACATGCGTGTGAAACCCAACTTATGGAGGGAAGGATAAGAAGTGGAATCGAAAGTTTGTGCATTCTTCACGAGATCCTTTAGCTGTTGAGCAGACATAGAAACACTATCTTAAATAGGTTCACTGGATTGTCCAACGTTGGAATGTGAAGGTCAACCACCGGCTATCCCACTTCTGTTCATGATAGAATTAGATAAAAATTAATCCCAAAGATAGAATTAAATAAGCTGTATTATAAGACATTTTCGATAAGAAGGAATCCTAATGTTTGAATTAGATCCTGAGGCACGATCTCTAAGACATACTTAGGATATGATTCTTTTCTTAATATCGTATATTGTTCCGAACTCGACTCTGATATGAAGTTTTGATGCCCTATCTTTATACATTTATTAATAAAGGACATTACGGAGTAATATCATCTACTAATGTGGAGAAAAAGGCTGGTTAAGAGCAACCATCTGTATTATTTCTTTGGACGAGAATCAATAAGTAAATTGGGTGAAAATATTTATTTTCACAAAAGAGGATTCAACATATCCGATCCAAGTGCAAAACAAAAACACACTGGCTTAATACAATTTAGAACAATATAAAGTATTACATATCACATAATCATAGAATACATAGATAAATATACATATCTCATAAACTGGTTGAGAAATGAATATGATACAGAGTGGATAATCAAAATAAGGGTCATAAGTGAACCGCTATACACACAATGATACATTGACAACCCAAAAGAATATATACAAATAAAATTGAGCCTCTATCTTGAGTACGTGATTGGCAACAAACTACTAGACTACTATGGTAAGAAAAATGTCACCAAGTTAGTCTAACCCTATAGTATCATGCTGAAGTTTCTAAAATACATCGGTCTGACCTAAGTATTATTTAAAAATAATAAATGGTCCATTCTAATTATAATTCAAGTAAATGGGAGATAAGAATGATAAAGGTAAATAAAATCGATAAGAACACAAACCATATGGAATTGAACATGGAATAATTTTATCATTCATAAATCTTATTCACCAAATCCCAACACTAGTATTAGCGTATAAAAGCGATTCCTAAGAAATATTCGATGAAACACAAATTTCTTAGAAATCCGGATATTGAATTGAAATCCAAAAAACAGAAAAAGGGGGAGGCGCCTATCTCAGATTGGTGAACTTATAAAACTCACTAAACATGGTTGTATACACAAATAGTCCAAAGGAACCATGGATGGATATGAAACCCATAAAACGCAAATAAGCATGTGACGACCCGCAAATGCGTACCGTTTGAATCGACAATAATCCACACACATCTGACCCAAAAAGCACAGAAGATGGAAAGTCAAGAGAAAGAAATGAAGAGAGAAGAAGAGAAGAGAAGAAAGACAGAAGATAGAACCAAACAGAACAATGCCGAATCTCACATCGTAGCGGAAAATATATTATATCATATCAATGATCTTTACAAAATAGAAACTGTATATATACGCATGAATCAGAGTTCAACAATCAATCAATAGTTATCAGCCCAAACAGTTATAATAATCTGTTCTCCCAATTTCCGGTAATAAACAACAACTAAGCACAGTGGATAATCAATAATCAAAACAGATACGCGTATACGAAATGAAGATCTCCAGATCTCCAGCTGAAGCTCCAAAAGCACCAAAACTGAACCTGTAAATATACCCGATCTTACCAGAGCATTGAAAGGGAAGAAAGCCCGGATCAGTCTGGTAAACTAGCGTGAGAAACACACTCAACTGAATTTATTAAATTACCAAACTTTTCCTTTATCAAAACAAAAGTATCTCATAAGACAAGTCCACACATAAACACGGACATGTTTTTACCTTACGATAACTAAAACATATCATATCAACTCCTCTTAAATTATAGTAGTGTCTACTGTATACAAATAATATAGTCATAGCCAAAATTATTACATTGTTAAATTCCAGCATATAGCCCAATTGGGTAATACAATCAAAATGGCAAACACATAGTGGAGTTTGGATTTCCATACAAATGACCAGGTGAAGGGACTACCTTCTGGTAGTACATCTTTAAAAGAATGTACCAAGAAACCATCACAAAGTTTCTCTACCAACACAAGACCGGCCCACCTCTATAACTAGATGGTACCGAATATGTCATCCTCTGGTCGTTACCGACCTTACCGAGGGCCCTCTAGCATACAAACCACATAATCAGATACACGACATCATAGCGTGCAAAGATATATCTAGAAGAGGATGATCATACCCTAATGGGAGCGACCCACTTAGCCTTGCCGCATCTAACCCTGTTTTGGTCATTTTCGATTGATGAGGCTAGAGGTAACGATTACCTTTCACAATCACATCATTTTGAATGCCACACGGCCATTTCCGTTGACTACTAATTGCCTTCCACAAAAATACAACCCTCAAGCTCATACGTCTCAAGGAGGGTGTTAAGCTAAGAGAAGTTGCCTTCCCCGCCACCACTGACATACGTTTGTAAAAACCAATGTACGTAATCTGTAGAAATGCAATGTCAGACAAACATCCATACAAGTTGTCCAGGAACAGGACAAACCGAAGGTACTTTCCTACCACATCCTGTCGGAAAACCCCTAGGATTAGTAGCGAATAGTCCTCGCATTGGATATTTCATAATGAAGAGACCACTGCTACTGGATGTATATTGGGATTTTAACCCCAAACGATCAACAAGCAGTCCCCCACTATGAAAATCCGGAATATCAATATCATCACAAGCAACCTGCACAATCGTCGCATATACGTTGGTCCGAAGTGGTTTTCAGATAAATCTGATCCCGGTCTCTTCGCACAAACAACGCAAAAGCATTTTTCAACCTCACACGAAAACTAAGTCTCATAGACTTATCACGTCTCCAATTTCAACTTGCTATCCTTTGGGCCAAGAAGGAAGCTCGATAGATTGGAGTAATACTCTGCACTATACGAATCAACATCCTTAACACAAACGGTAATCAAGCCTATACAAAAGGCAACGTACTAAGTGTACGACTAAATAGTTCCCACATCGTGTCGAGGAACTAAAATTTGGCCAAATTGATAGTCAGTTACTTAACTATCAAAGTAAACAAACAAATATTCAACACCATAACAATCACTGGGCCCTTTTAATTAATCTTTTATTAATTAAATCACTTGCCAAATATTCACTTCAATTTATCTTTGAAAAGATATAATTTTAAAACCATTTCAACTTCTATCTTGGAAAACATTTCCATATACTTATTTAATAATAAGTAATTCAACATTCTATTTATTTTCAACAGTTGGAAAATTTTCAATATACTTAAATCAGGATTAAGTATATATTTTATTCTTTGAGGAAAACACACTTATTAAACACATTTATTTGGGTTAAAACGAATGTTGCGTAAAACATCGTTACGACAACCCAAAATCAATAGTATAGAGATTCGATAATAAGATAGATACATAAATCCTAATACTATACAAAAACATTTCCTTTCGAAAATCATTCACTATAACAACAGTGTTATAGTCCATCACTTCCTTATTTCTCGAAAACGTCTATTTAACAATGAATATTGAAATCTATAGTTTCGATACTTAACCCATTTTTTTAAACATCTTTAAAACATTTACCCCATTTAAAATATCACTTCCCAAAAATATCCATTTTATTTAATATATTATTCACTGTCCAAAATCGTGAATATAATTCGTTCACTAAATTCAATGTTTCTACACATTTATTTAAAGTTTATCCACTGTCCAAATTCGTGGATAAAATTCTTTAACCAAATTCATTACTATTTCGCTTTTAATTAAAGGATTATCCACTGTACAAAATCGTGGATATATCTCCTTTAATAACTTCTAAATTTAACTTATCAATTTCAATTGATTTCACATTTATAAAACAATGTTATAAATTCCATTTCTATTTTATAAAAACTTCCACAACAAAATCAAATTCCATTTATTATTTTATAAGAACTTCAACTTATAAAATCCCTTAATTAACAAATTCTACTTATATCTCATTTAAAAGCCAAAAAGCCAAATTATAAGTTAATAACTTATAATTCATTTATTTTACAAAATCATTTATTTTATAACTTCACAATTATAAATTTGTTCCCTTATAAACTCCATTTATAACCTCATATACTTATAGAACTTCTTTATAATTCCATCATTTCTGATTTATAAAATATCAATTTTATAAACCTTATATATAAACCATTTATAATAAATCAAAAATCTCAATTTGAATAAACCAATCCTTTTAATAATTTACAAATCGTTATTAAAGCTTATATAACTCCAAAATCATGCTTAAGTATTATTTTTCAAAAATCATAACTTTTATAACAATAAAAATTATAACTTTCATTTATTTAAAATAAATCGATTCCTTTAACACTTTAAAATTAACAAAACATCGATTTCCAAAATCATTTTAAAAATCCTTTCAAATTTGGAAATCATCACTTAAAACATTTTTAAATTATCAAAAATAGGCCCAATGCTGCAACAGCACTAAATACAACAATCACGGCATCCAAAACATCATATATCATATGACAACAGCATATATAACAATATCTGTAAATAAATCAATACGGGTGAGGAATCCAGTTGGATCCCTCCAACCTGTCACCTGCAACAAATATACATATTAGAATATATGTACAATGTCCGCTTTGAGGCAGACGTGCATACAAAGTGTCATCAGCTCATACATGGGAACGTATAGGGTCATCTACTGTGATGTCCCGGAAATTTAGGTAATATTTATTTAATAATTTCCTTTAATAATTATTTCTATAATGTGTAATTTTGATTTAATAATCTAATTATCTTTAAAAAAAATTGTTTAATTTGATAAATGATTATCTTTTCAAATTTTATAATGATAATAATTTAATTTAGAGATTTCATTCTTTTCAAAGTTAACAACATATTTAATTGATAAAATTTATCTCTCTAAGCTAATTAGAAATATATTCTATTTATAATGTATATATATGAGTGTATACATTGTGAATAGGAAGTTTGGGTTTAATTCAAATTTAATAAAAATTGTTTTTTCAAATTTACACTATATCTATGTATATATATTGTGAATTGAAAGATTGTGATTGAATTTAATATAGAAACTTTTCAATAGCTTATTTTAAAATCTATCTTAATTTCAAAAGTAATTAAAGTAAATATTTATTTTGTTAAAATATAATAGCTTAAATAATATATTATAATAAAAGTCTAGTTTGTTTTCTTTTAAAATTGGATTTTGAAATAAATTTAGTTCATATATTAAAGTACAATAATTTAGTTTGAAACTTTGAAATAAGATTTAATTTAATATTCTTTACTATTTAGATTTTCTTTCTTTTTAAATTTTGCTTGAAATTTTTTTTTAAAATATATCAATGAACTAAGCATAGTTTATAATTAATAAAGATGATTTGTATATAAACATTAAAGCTAAATTGAAATAAACATTTAAACATGTTAGTGTAATTAAGAAATCAATTTAAAAACATTTATAAAAATAAGTAATTACTATAATATTTGGAAATGTAACATGTGTAAGAATATTAGATCATACAAAAACACTTGGAACCATTCTAATAACTTAAGATAACAAGTGGCATTTTCTAGATTTATTTTTGAAAACATTTTATTAATAAATGTATTTTAGATCACACCTTTCTTCTCTTCTAAAAAACTGCCGAAACAGAGGTTTTTTAAAAGAAGTTTCAAAACCCAAAATTTAAAATGTAAAATCAGTTTTAATAACTCAAGAATCATCTTAGCTAGCCAAATAATCTCATTTCAGATCTAAGCAAAGTCATCTAAACTTTCAGCTTACAAGTTTCCAGATATTTTCAAGTTCCAAGTTCTTAATACCCAAAGTTCAAGCTCTGTCAACATCAAATGTGAGTAAAATAAAGCTTAAACATTTAAAAAAATTGATATAAGTGATAAATGTTTGAAGTGAGATTGTGATGCCTGTTTAAAATTGTGAATGCATGTTTGTTTTAAGTTCCTGAATCATGTTTATATGAATGCTTTGTGAATGTCTGGGTATACATGAGTTCATCTCTGTTATAGGTTCAGAGATTAAACTTAGATTAAAATTCTAATTTTTCTCACTCTAATATCTTCTGGGCTTGGGAATTTAAACAAAGCATGATTGTTTTAAACTGATCTAAGGTTTAATAATATTTTTAAGTAAAACAAATAGGGATATTACCTGAAAAATAAATAAGAACAGAAGATGTGAGCTATTTCAAAAATTTTAATTTTTATAATTGAATGATTCAATTACATATTATATTTTGTTATCAGAATTGATGATTTTTAAAAATAAAATCAATATTTTTAAGCTTATAATTCGAGAGTAATCCCCAGTTGAACGAAATCGAGAAATTGCACGATTCCAGGCGAACGGTGAAGGATTAGGGGTCGAGTTTTCGATTGAAGCAAGTTTGGAGGTCATGGATTTTAGGAAAAATGGTGATGCATTTTTGTAATGGCAGTGGTGACTGGATGAGATGATTGTAGGGTTTAAGACCTGGATGGGTCGTCGTTGTTTTTTTTGGTTCGTCGCGATGGCTGGGGTACATCGGACTTGGTCGGGAAGAGGGGAAAAGGAGAGTTGGTCGACGGCGAAGTTTGAGTTAGGGTGATGGGGTCTCTGATGACCTGAGGTGGTGCCACGGAGGGGATTTCGATGAGCAGGTTTGGGTTGTGTTGAATCTATTTGATCGATTTCGTGTTGAAGGAAATTTCATGATTCTGGGTAGGGGAAAACATCGGCGAAGTTGCCTCTGACTTGTCGGCGATCGGAGTAGGGGCCGGAGGTGGCGAAATAAAACGTGCACGTGCACGTATATCCTGAGTATCTGAATCAGGGCTGCGAGTTTTGCTCGTGTTGGACTTTGGGTTTTCTGGTGGGACGTTTCCAAATTTAAAGATTTAACTAAACTAAGCTTTTCTTTGAAAAAAAGAAGAAGAAGGGAAGGTGATTTCTCGAGTCAAGTCTCGAGTACTATGGGTTGGACCCGAAGCAGAATCTTTGACCAATTTTTAAGCTAAATATAAACAAGTTAAAAATTTAAATGAATTCAATTTTAATTGTTATATGTAATGGTTTTAAATATTAGATTTAAGGAAGTTATGGAATTTGTTTAACTTAAATTATTAAGTAAAAATGTAAGTTAATTAAACTTGAATTAAATACTTTAATTCGTTAAGTAAGATTTAAGAATAAATGTTCCAAAACATAACTATGATTTTGATAGTTATGATATTAAATAAAGATAAATAGTTTATCTTTAGGTTAATTTAGACATTGGATGATTATGAATCGATTAAATTTAATAAAGTTATTAAAGAGAAAAGGGATAGATAATTAATTAAATTTATTTTGAGTTAATTTAATTGGAGATAAATTTATTCATAGTTAAGGATAAAATTAATATAAGTAATTAGTGATTAATTACTTTAATAATAATTACTTAAAATAAAGGATAAATTTGTCAAGGATTAATTTAATTAGTAATTAAAGGTTAATTAAGTGAGGATAATCACCAATGGGATAATTACTTGATAAAGGTAATTAAAGGCAAATTACTTAATGAAAGTAATTAAGGATTAATTGTTTAGAGTAATTAATTAAAGGGGATTAATTACTCAATGTAATTAATTAATATGATTAGTTTAAGTTAATTAATTGGTTTAATTAATTTAAATAATCACTTGATGATGGGATTGAGTATAATTACTTAATGAGATTTATAAAGTGTAATTACTAGTGAAGTAATTAGTAATGGTAATTACAGGGTGTAATTAATTAAAGATTGAAAGTAGTTTTGGATTAATTATCTGGTGTAATTAAATTGAGGAATAATTACTTAGTAGAAGTAATGAATAATTAATTACTTGGTGTAATTAATTTAAGAATTGACTAATAAGAGTTATGGGAAGTTGATTAAGTAATGTAATTAACTACATAATGAGATTAATCAAGGTGATTAATAAATATAATTGATTAAAGATTTAGTATAATTACTTAAGGTAAATAATGAGGTGTAATTCCTTAGTGAAGTAATGAATGGATAATTACTGGATGTAATTAATTAAAAGGAAATTACTTGATGGGACGTAATTAAAGGATAATTACTTGGTGGTGGGAATTAAGTGATAATTACTCAGTATAATTAAAGGATTAATTAATATAATTAATCAAGGAGTTGATTTAATTTATTGAGTAGTTTAGGAAAGTTAATTTCTGATTGTGATTAATCAAGGTTGATTAATGAATGTAATTAAGTTAAAGGTTAATTATTAAATGAAATTTAGGAATAATTAACTAATGAAAGCAATAAGAGGATCATTGATTAATGTAATTAATGGAAGTGATCAATCTTGCTTATTAATGATTGAATGATGATGAGTGCTTTGAATTGGTGATATCTCTGATATGAATTGCTTTGTGATATGATATGTTGGATAGACGGTGATAATGCGATTATCTATCAAATATGAATTGCTGTGTAAAAGTGTTATCCGGTAATTAAAGTTGAATTGTATTTTATTGGATAATTTGGGTTTAGATGACATTGGATTCGAAGAGACCAGAGTCGGGTATTAGTAAATACCCGAAACCACTTCGATTCTTTATAGATTGATGTGTGAAATCAATAAGCTGGAATGGAATGATTTAAGTGAATTGCACTATTTAATCTAAGTTTTGGCACTTACAAATTTGTGTGAGTGAATTGAGAAATGTCTATAACAATTTGTAAATTGTAGTTGATACAAATTACTTGGGTTATATATACAAGTTGTATGCTTCAGTCATTCATGTTAGATGAGTTTACTCACGCTTGTTTCCAGCCTGACCCTGGTGTTACTTTGATGTAATGCTCGGGTCAGACCGAGTATTACAGGTTTTCAGGTAGGGTCGTTATGGAGCTCAGGAGGAGAGCTGGATGACATGAACGTATGAAGAGAATTCCACTGTGTATATTATTTATCTAGGACCTGTTATTTTAAACTGTTCAGTGATTGTGTAAATGTTGAAATTCCGATGTATTAAATGTATTGACTAATATAGTTTCCTTTGTATAACTATTATTTTATGAGATATTATATTTTATCCGCTGTGAATGTGAGAATCTGTGTTTTGTTTCTGTTTCTTCTTTTTCTTCTATCACTTTCTTCTTTTTCATAACTATCTAGAGTTTTCGGGATCGAAAATTCCGAGTCGTTACATTTTGGTATCAGAGCAGAAGGTTAAGCGAGAACCTTGGCTCTGGTGGGATTACTCATTATGGATAGGGTAAGTAGTACCCTAAAAATGAGTTGAGTGTATACATATATGAGAGCGTACTTGTTATTTTCTTATATAAAGATTTAAATGATTTTATATAAGAATATATTTTGATATAAAAAGCAATATTTCTTTCTAATAAAAATTAAGGTGGTTGGTTGTTAAATTATTAGAATTAAATTAAGTGGTAATAGAAATACAACCAAATTGGAATTAAATAAAGGTAAGTTGAAAAAGGTTTCAAACTGGAATTAAATCTTGAATTTGGGGGAAAGTTTCAGAATAAGATGAGTATAACTTCTAAATAGAAGGGGGTTTTAAATTGTGGAATTTTAAACCTAAGTCTAGAAACATTTGAATTGTTTCAAAGTGTTGAAAGAAAAGAATAAATAATATAATTCAGACTATTTTGAATATAATCTTATTTCAAAATAAGAAATGTATGGAAAAATTTTAAAGGATTTATTTTGAAATTAAAACCAAAGGTGATTTAAAATTTTAAAGCATGGCTGAGAGGGCCAAGTAATAAATATGTATATATGTATGGATATACACGATATCAAAGATAATTTGAAATAAACTCTAAGGTGTTGAGTTTTGATTTTCCCTGAAGTGTGATGTAAAAACCCAAGGTGATATAAGTTTTGAACTTATAAGAGGGAAAGAATTTTGGAATTTGAATTGGGAATTCAAATTTGAGTAGGGTTGACTGGATTAAGTAAATTGAATTTAACTTTGGGAAAGTTAAATAAGTGTAGAATAAACAACCTTAGGTGGAAATTTCAAGAAGAAACTGAAATTTAACTTGGGAAGGTTAAGTGGGTTGATTTGGTAGAGAATTTTATGTGATCTCAAACCAGGTTGAGATTTTGGAATAAATAGTGGATGATGAATGTTTTAAGTAAATTGGATGTTTACTTATCTTCATATCATACTGTTATTATAAATGACTTATAAAACTGTGAATTGAATTGTTTAAAAATTTTAAAAGTAAAGGTAAACTGATTTAAAGGAATTAAATCAACATTTGAAGTATTAACTCGAATTTATATAATTCGAGATGGTTTATAGTGAACTGGAATTTGAAGTTGGTTCAAACTGAAATTTGATTTGAATATTTTGAAATTGTGATTAAAAGTTTAATATTTTTAAATTCAAACGGAATTTGAATTGAATTTGAAAAGAAATTGAGGTTAATTAAACTTGAATTGGGGTTAAATCAATTTCAATGGAAATTGAAGTTATTTAAATTGCAATTGAGTCAATTTAAATGGAAGTGGAAATTTAAATTAAATTGATTGGAAATGGAGGATGGAAAAGTGAACAGTTTTGACTCTGGACTATTTTCAATATAAATTGTTTTAATATAAACTTATTTTTCCAAGCTATTTAATATATACAACCTTTCTTTTTCAAAGCCAAATTATTTTATATTTAATTTACAATTATTTTTGGAACTATTAACCATTTTTCAACTGTTTTATAAACTAGTTACTATTTTTCAACTATTTTACAAATTAATTACTATTTTACAACTATTTTGCAATTATCTAAAATTTCTGAAACTATTTAACTATTTTTCAACTATTTTATAATTAGTTAACAATTTTATAGCTATTTTGCAAACTAATAATTATTTTTCAACTACTTATCTATTTTTAAAATTTTCAAGCTATTTTCTAAATATAAACTAGTCGGAGTTCAAACTGTTATTGATTAAATACCCAATTGAGATAAGGATTGACGATATGATCCAAATGAGAATTAAGGCAATTGTAAATAAGTGAATGGAAATTAAAAGAAATATGAATAGAAAGGAAATTGATTTGGCTGATAATCAATGGAAATAAATACGTAGGATGTACTTATATTATTCTATTCGCATAGTGATTTGATCCAGGTTCGAGCATAGAATTTCGAGATAGTTATATCGATCCGAGTGGGATTTTTCACTCGATTTTCGACGGCGAACCTAGATATGGATTGTTGATTGATTCTGGATATTCTCTATCATAGTTATGGCTATGCAAGGAGAATGATGGTTTCTAATCAAGAGACCAGATTTATGTCCGCGCTAGGAAGTCGGGTGGACGATACTAGTTCAGAAGTGAAATTGTGTGATCGAGCAAGCGATCAGATTGGTATAGCGTACAGATGATAAGTGTACATCGTACAGTTTTGAGTGAAATTGATATTGGAAAGAGTAATCAAATTTGAATATTTGATTTTGAATAAACAAAGTTCTTTATCTTTGTTATATATAAAATAAATCTCCCCTTGTTAAATCTATTGACGGAAGAAAAGGGATTTTGAAGGTGTTTGAAGTATAAAAAGAGTTTTATACAAGTTTGAAATGAACCAAAGTTTTAAAAGTTATATATATATATATATATATATATAAAGGATCTTATGAGGATTTTGGAAAAAGGTTTTGGGAACCTTTGGATTTGGAAAGGCTTTTTGATTTGTGGGTAAATTCAATATTTGAATTTGGAAGCCTAGTTTGAGAATTATCGATTTTGGGATAATCGATTTTGTGTAAAAGAGCTTTGTATGAGATCATACTAGGTGTATGATTTGAAAGATACTATATGAGTATAGTATAAAGGGTTTTGATGATGGCTCTGGGAAAAAAGGCGTTCCTTGAAATGAACTTCTCAGGAGTGCCACCGGTTGGTGCTGCCTTGAGCCCCAAGCGGGGGTTCTAAAGTTGATCCTATGAGGAGTCCGGACAAAACTAGTTCCTGGAGTATACCATAGCGGAAGTCGTGTGTGCCGCTGAGAGCCAACAGTTACATGGACTTTTGCTGCGATGGCAACGTAACCCAGGATGTAACTGCGACCTATGGTAACATAGTGAAAGTCGTGTGTGCCGCTGAGAGCCAACAGTTACATGGACTTTTACTGTGATGGCAACGTAACCCTGGAATGTAACCGCGATCTGTTGTGAGTTCAATGGCGTAATCGAGGGGCGTCGAGTGCCTACAGTTACGTGGACTTTTGCTGCGATGGCAACGTAACCCAAGATGTAACTACGACCATGGATGGGGGTGATGATTTCCAAAGCATTCTCACCAAAGATATTTCCTCTATTTTCAAAAACTGTTTCCTATATTCTTAATAAAATTATTTTTCAAAGTATTTTCACTGGATGTTTGGAACGGGTCTGCCAAGTACTTATAGATTTTCAGTCGTATGCCCGATCAACGTATGACCGAATTTTTGTGAGAACAAGGATGGACTTGTCAAAACATCGAGTTATAAAAGTATTTTTATAAAAACTATTTTAGTAATATTATATATAAATTTTTAAAGTATTTTTGAAAAAAAATGATCAATAAAAATTTATCTGATTTTAAGCATTTTTATAATTCTGGCTTCGTTCCTTTTCGAGGATGAAAAGCTTCAAGGGGGGAAGAACGTGATGTCCCAGAAATTTAGATAATATTTATTTAATAATTTCCATTAATAATTATTTCAAAAATGTGTAATATTGATTTAATAATCTAATTATATTTAAAAAAAATTGTTTAATTTGATAAATGATTATCTTTTCAAATTTTATAATGATAATAATTTAATTTAGAGATTTTATTCTTTTCAAAGTTAACAACATATTTAATTGATAAAATTTATCTCTCTAAGCTAATTAGAAATATATTCTATTTATAATGTATATAAATGAGTGTATACATTGTGAATAAGAAGTTTGGGTTTAATTTAAATTTAATAAAAATTGTTTTTCAAATTTACAATATATCTATGTATATATATTGTGAATTGAAAGATTGTGATTGAATTTAATATACAAACTTTTCGATAGCTTATTTTAAAATCTATCTTAATTTCAAAAGTAATTAAAGTAAATATTTATTTTGTTAAAATATAATAGCTTAAATAATATATTATAATAAAAGTCTAGTTTGTTTTCTTTTAAAATTGGATTTTGAAATAAATTTAGTTCATATATTAAAGTACAATAATTTAGTTTGAAACTTTGAAATAAGATTTAATTTAATATTCTTTACTATTTAGATTTTCTTTCTTTTTAAATTTTGCTTGAAATTTTTTTTTAAAATATATCAATGAACTAAGCATAGTTTATAATTAATAAAGATGATTTGTATGTAAAAATTAAAGCTAAATTGAAATAAACATTTAAACATGTTAGTGTAATTAAGAAATCAATTTAAAAACATTTATAAAAATAAGTAATTACTATAATATTTGGATGTAACATGTGTAAGAGTATTAGTTCATACAAAAACACTTGGAATCATTCTAATAACTTAAGATAACAAGTGGCATTTTCTAGATTTATTTTTGAAAACATTCTATTAATAAATGTATTTTAGTTCAAACCTTTCTTCTCTTCTAAAAAAAACTGTTGAAATAGATTTTTTTAAAAGAAGTTTCAAAACCTAAAATTTAAAATGTAAAATCAGTTTTAATAACTCAAGAATCATCTCAGCTGGCCAAATAATCTCATTTCAGATCTAAGCAGAGTCATCTAAACTTTCAGCTTACAAGTTTCCAGATATTTTCAAGTACCAAGTTCTTAATACCCAAAGTTCAAGCTCTGTCAACATCAAATGTGAGTAAACTAAAGCTTAAACATTTAAAAAAAATTGATATAAGTGATAAATGTTTGAAGTGAGATTGTGATGCCTGTTTAAAATTGTGAATGCATGTTTGTTTTAAGTTCCTGAATCATGTTTATATGAATGCTGTGTGAATGTCTGGGTATACATGAGTTTATCTTTGTTATAGGTTCAGAGATTAAACTTAGATTAAAATTCCAATTTTTCTCACTCTAATCTCTTCTGGGCTTGGGAATTTAAATAAAGCATGATTGTTTTAAACTGATCTAAGGTTTAATAATATTTTTAAGTAAAACAAATTGGGATATTACCTAAAAAATAAATAAGAATAGAAGATGTGAGCTATATCAAAAATTTCAATTTTTATAATTGAATGATTCAATTACATATTATATTTTTTTATCAGAATTGATGATTTTTAAAAATAAAATCAATGCTTTTAAGCTTATAATTCAAGAGTAATCCCCAGTTGAACGAAATCGAGAAATTGCACGATTCCTGGCGAACGGCGAAGGATTAGGGGTCGAGTTTTCGGTCGAAGCAAGTTTGGAGGTCATGGATTTCAGGTAAAATGGTGATGCATTTTTGTAATGGCAGTGGTGACTTGATGAGATGATTGTAGGGTTTAAGACCTGGATGGGTCGTCGCTGTTTTTTTTGGTTCGTCGCGATGGCTGGGGTACATCGGACTTGGTCAGGAAGAGGGGAAAAGGAGTGTTGGTCAACGGCGAAGTTCGAGTTAGGGTGTCGGGGTATCTGACGACTTGAGGTGGTGGCACGGAGGGGATTTCGATGAGCAGGTTTGGGTTGTGTTGAATCTATTTGATCGATTTCGTGTTGAAGGAAATTTCATGATTCTGGGTAGGGGAAACATCAGCGAAGTTGCCGCCGACTTGTCGGCGATCGGAGTAGGGGCCGGAGGTGGCAAAATAAAACGTGCACGTACACGTATATCCTGAGTATCTGAATCAGGGCAGCGAGTTTTGCTCAGGGATTCTGATGATTTGCTCGTGTTGAACTTTGGGTTTTCTGGTGGGACGTTTCCAAATTTAAAGTTTTAACTAAACTAAGCTTTTCTTTGAAAAAAAGAAGAAGGGAAGGTGATTTCTCGAGTCAAGTCTCAAGTACTATGGGTTGGACCCGGAGCAGAATCTTTGAACAATTTTTAAGCTAAATATAAACAAGTTAAAAATTTAAATGAATTCAATTTTAACTGTTATATGATAATGGTTTTAAATATTAGATTTAAGGAAGTTATGGAATTTGTTTAACTTAAATTATTAAGTAAAGTATGTAAGTTAATTAAACTTAAATTAAATACTTTAATTCGTTAAATAAAATTTAAGAATAAATGTTCCAAAACATAACTACGATTTTGATAGTTATGAATTTAAATAAAGATAAATAGTTTATCTTAAGGTTAATTTAGACATTGGATGGTTATGAATCGATTAAATTTAATAAAGTTATTAAAGAGAAAAGGGATAGATAATTAATTAAATTTATTTTGAGTTAATTTAATTGGAGATAAATTTATCCATAGTTAAGGACAAAATTAATATAAGTAATTAGTGATTAATTACTTTAATAATAATTACTTAAAATAAAGGATAAATTTGTCAAGGATTAATTTAATTAATAATTAAAGGTTAATTAAGTGAGGATAATTAACCAATGGGATAATTACTTGATGAAGGTAATTAAAGGCAAATTACTTAATGAAAGTAATTAAGGATTAATTGTTTAGAGTAATTAATTAAAGGGGATTAATTACTCAATGTAATTAATTAATATGATTAGTTTAAGTTAATTAATTGGTTTAATTAATTTAAATAATCACTTGATGATGGGATTAAGTATAGCACTTAATGTGATTTTTAAAGTGTAATTACTAGTGAAGTAATTAGTAATGGTAATTACAGGGTGTAATTAATTGAAGATTGAAAGTAGTTTTGGATTAATTATCTGGTGCAATTATATTGAGGAATAATTACTTAGTAGAAATAATGAATATTTAATTACTTAGTGTAATTATTTTAAAAATTGACTAATAAGAGTTATGGGAAGTTAATTAAGTAATGTAATTAATTACATAATGAGATTAATCAAGGTGATTAATAAATATAATTGATTAAAGATTTAGTATAATTACTTAAGGTAAATAATGAGGTGTAATTCCTTAGTGAAGTAATGAATGGATAATTACTGGATGTAATTAATTAAAAGGAAATTACTTGATGGGAAGTAATTAAAGGATAATTACTTGGTGGTGGGAATTAGGTGATAATTACTTAGTATAATTAAAGGATTAATTAATATAATTAATCAAGGAGTTGATTTAATTTATTGAGTAGTTTAGGAAAGTTAATTTCTGGTTCTGATTAATCAAGGTTGATTAATGAATGTAATTAAGCTAAAGGTTAATTATTAAATGAAATTTAGGAATAATTAACTAATGAAAGCAATTAGAGGATCATTGATTAATGTAATTAATGGAAGTGATCAATCTTGCTTATTAATGATTGAATGATGATGAGTGATTTGAATTGGTTGATATCTCTGGTATGAATTGTTTTGTGATATGATATGTTGGATAGACGGTGATAATGCGATTATCTATCAATTATGAATTGCTGTGTAAAAGTGTTATCCGGTAATTAAAGTTAAATTGTATTTTATTGGATAATTTGGGTTTAGATGACATTGGATTCGAAGAGACCGGAGTCGGGTAATAGTAAATACCCGAAACCACTTCGATTCTTTATAGATTGATGTATGAAATCAATAAGATGGAATGGAATGATTTAAGTGAATTGCACTATTTAATCTAATGGCACTTACAAATTTGTGTGAGTGAATTGAGAAATGTCTATAACAATTTGTAAATTGTAGTTGATACAAATTACCTGGGTTATATATACAAGTTGTATGCTTTTGTCATTCATGTTAGATGAGTTTACTCATGCTGGTTTCCAGCCTGATCCGGGTGTTACTTTGATGTAATGCTCGGGTCAGACCGAGTATTACAGGTTTTCAGGTAGGGTCGTTCTGGAGCTCAGGAGGCGAGCTGAATGACATGAATGTATGGAGAGAATTCCGCTGTGTATATTATTTATCTAGGACCTGTTATTTTAAACTGTTTAGTGATTGTGTAAATGTTTAAATTCTGATGTATAAAATGTATTGACTAATACAGTTTCCTTTGTATAACTGTTATTTTATGAGATATTATATTTTATCCACTGCGAATGTGAGAATCTGTGTTTTGTTTCTGTTTCTTCTTTTTCTTCTATCTCTTTCTTCTTTTTCATAACTATCTGGAGTTTTCGGGATCGAAAATTCCGGGTTACATCTACTCCACTAGGCATGTATATATCCAACTATCAATCAATATATCATATGTCATCCAAACAATCATCAATCATCATAAATAATATTTATTCTCACTTATATAAAAATATTAGTGAGACAGAAAGAGTGAGTTGTACTCACATTGATTCCAATCGCAGTTTCAGTGTTTTATTTCGAATATAATTAAACAACCAACTAGCTCAAATAAATCCCAATCCAGCTCCATAACATAGTGCTCATCAATACGAACGCAACGCAATTCGTTTCGTCTAAAACGGACCTCGCATGAAGAAGTTATGACATTACAAAGATTACACGAATTTTAACATAATTAATTTCACAAATTTTATTTATTTTTAAACCTCCTTTAATATGGGTCGTGCGTTTTAATTGATGAACATCTGGCCATGCATCTCTTTCTTCTCTTTCCAGACAAATTCGATTGCGAGCAACCATATTAGCCGCCGCATGTCCTTGAATTTTCGCGACTTATTCGAACGATTTCAGGTCGATCAACCAGCATCACTGTGAGTGCCAAAGCCAGCTCCATCATCACCCAGAATAACATGGCACTCGGCTGCAAATTCACCTCAGAATTCGTGCATGAACTACGGCCGTTCGAAGCTACTTTGCCGACGATCCGCTTCATCGTTCTTGATCTCATCCGTTGATCTTGTGGATCTCGATGTGCTCGACATTTTTGCAGTTGGAAGTTTTTTGAAACAAGACGTGGATTGGAAGAAATCAAGGAGGAAAGAAGGGAACTTCCTGGCCATCGAAATAACAATAGCGGCTAGCCCTAGCCTCCTTAGGGTTTTAGCAAATTGAAGAAAAAGGCGGCCTTTTATAGAAAATTTACGCGCACTATTCATCCGAAAATTTTCCGAACTCCAAACGAAGCATGCCGCCTGGCGTTTATATCGTTTTACCCATATTCCGAACAGAATGGAAAATATATCGGGAGCCAATTCGATCGTATTTGGAAGATAGGTTTTTGAATTGAATATTTAAATTTAAAATTCACTTAAACAGATTTCTACGCGGTTTTGCTTGCCCCGGACAAACCCTAAATCCGATTGACACAAAATTTGAAATCTTACAATAATTTAACATTACGGATCCGATGAATCTAGTTTCGTCGGAATTTAAGACTGTTTGAAAAATGGCTACTTTTACTCATCAATTAAACATTAAAATAATCAATTTCTACAAATCAACTTTTAATTCGATTTTAAAAGTTCTGTAACATTATTCTAATTCAACTAGGATTTAAAACAACTTTATAAATCATTTTTATTCATTTTAAATCTACATCTCAATCATTTCTGCAATTTCAAATATTCAATTAACAATTTAATTATCCAATTAAATCTA
Organism: Allium cepa; assembly: GCA_030765085.1. Lineage (NCBI taxonomy): Eukaryota > Viridiplantae > Streptophyta > Magnoliopsida > Asparagales > Amaryllidaceae > Allium > Allium cepa. Next base: position 98,852,287 of record CM060946.1, on the reverse strand, counting down.
TATATTCGAAATAAAATCTATTCAGCTTATAAACTTAACTTTTAAATATTTAAAATCAATTGAATATACGAATTTCAAATGGCTGAAATTATGGGTCGTTACAAAGCATAAGGCTCCATAGACGAGCATAAAGCTCCACGGATAAACATAAAGCTCACAGTTTCATGAATAGGCCTAAAGCTTCATAAATGAGCGTAAAGCTCAATGGATCTGCTTTTACATGGATAAACACAAAAAACGAGTCATTAAACTATTTTAATAAGTGTTATCTACTTCCAAACAGTTACTAGTCAAATAACGCTCATACGTCCTATACCACACTTGTTTATTTGAATATTTACTATAAGTTAGTAAACACCAGCCAAGAGAAAAATAGGGTTTCAATCGAATAAGTTCGGAAATTAACCGACTAAGTAAATGCAAGCGTTCAATACCACTTTTTTTTACTAAATCATTTAATTGAACTCTACATCTGAACGAAATAACAATATATATTAATATTAGTTTTGGAAATTCTTTCCTAAAATATCGATCTTGGAAAATATATTTGAAAATCTATAAAATGATATATATATATATATAGTATAAAATGTTTAGCTTAATATAGGATTTAGAAAACGACTTGAAATACAATTGAATTGCTTTCAAAATCCTTTTTGAAAACTTTAGAAATATTTTGTAAATATATATATAGTTGATATAATAAAAAAACCAATTCATCCTAAACTTCATATCATATAATACGAATTAATTCACTACAAATCGAGAGCAATTGAAACCGTTAAAACTCTTAAAACGAAAAGGCTTCCTGGATCAGATTCAGTCGACTGAACCGAGTGGTTCAGTTGACTACCTGGAGCTATATGCTCCAGGTTAGCAGGATTAGTTGACTGAACCATAAGTCAGTTGACTACCTAGAACTATATGCTCTAAGTTTTTGGTTTAGTCAACTAAGCCGAAAGTTCAATTGACCGAATGTGAATTTCTGGAGTTGTAAGGCCCTAGGTCATGCTTCCAGCTGCGACTGATGAACTTTTCGACGAGATTTCTCTGTTCCAGCAACACAATATATGACTGAAAAAAGTTTCATGCTTGCATGCATTACTAACACATTCATATGCAAGCAAACTATAGCAATTCGGGAAAAGATAACATTGAGGAGAATAATGGACAACGATGCTATAGAGGATCAAACAACCGATTAAACATAGAAATAAGATCAAAATCAAGATATTCTCTCAATTATTCAACTATTTACTCACATTCAACGAATTACAACTAGAATTTGTGAGATTACTCACCTTATAGCGAAAAAAATAGGTTGTTACTTCTTGTAGACTGATGCTTAATTCCTTTCAGCTATTGTTCCTAAGAAACTTATAATCGAACCCAAAAACCCATTTCAATTTACAAACAAAAACTAAAATTAAAGAGCTACAAGATGTATCATAAGTTAGTATAAATTACCTGGGACTATTAGCACTAGAAATTTAAGTATTTCTCTTTATTTTAGTTGACTTGGAAAGGTTTCTCTTAGGGTTTGCAAAATAAGGAGAAAGAGAGTTTACTGTAATTTTCTTATCTTAGCTGAAAGTGAAAATGATAAAGTATGGAAAGAAAACTAACGTACAGGATATAGTTTCTCAATTACTAACACAATTCCAACTCTAATTGGGCCTAGACTTGTATTTGCTTATAAAAGAATTAAATTAGTATTCCCGTTTTTAATTATAAAGAGGGGACTTAAATAATGTTTTAAGTTATACTTCATAAATTAACAACATTTTTAAAATCAATGTTAGCTCATTTATTGCATTTTAACTTCAAATAATGGAGTAAATTTACAGCCTTTCCATAACAATGATAAACCATTCTTTTTTAAAAAATTGGAAAACTAATAATCCATTAAGTTGTAAATTCCTCATTTCAAAAAGAGTCAAAAATACTTTGATTTTAATACATTCACATTACATCCATTACAATGATTTTACCAGTGATAAAATAAGCCATTAAGTTACACTTAAATAAAATGGTTCATAAATCCTTATTTCATAACTTGCATTTCACATTTTCGTTTGTTATACAATATAAATAATTAATCATATAGTAATTACTTCCATTATTACTAAAATTCTCAAATACCCTTTTTACTAGAAAATCATTTACATGAACTCTATGTGTGTGTGTGTGTATCCCAAACTCTAGTTTAATTATAATAGAATCCCCAAATCTCTTAATTATTTAATTATCACTTAATTAAATTATTCTTTTAATTTAATTTCAGGCAATCTAAACCAGGGTTGTTACATGGAGCGTAAGGAGATGAGCTGGATGCCTCCAAGACCTACATGCATATTTTTTATTTCCATTGTTTTTCTTATATGTATTTATCAGCAATTGTACGAACATGTTGTTATAACTATCCAGGCTGATGATAGATTAGTTACTCTAAAACTTTTATGTGCATTTAAGATATATTTTTGTAAAGATCATTTGAATATTATACATTACTTGTTGCAATATGGGATTATGTTATGTCTTTTCTTTTCTTTCACCCTAACAATATGTCTTTTCGGCACTCGACTTCTCCGCACATGGATTCCATGGATGTATTAGTGTTGACTTTTGAGGGTTGAAATGGTGGGTTATTACAGTTTGGTATCATAGCTGAAGGTTATGCGAAAATCTTGGCATTGGTGGTTTAAACTCGTTAATGATAGGTTAAGTGATGCCTTAGAATGAGTTTGAGTGTATATATGAGAGCATGTGTTTGTTATTTTTGTAAAAATGTTTGTTTTAATTGATCTATTGAGTGCATATGAATTCTAGTCGATGCGCCTGATCAACGTTATTGATAATGTTTCTAAAAACTTGAATAAGGCAAACCAACACAGTATTATTTTTGAAATTCGTAAATGAACTTATTTTACTTAGGACTATATTTTGTATATGAAGAGAATAATTTTCAAATAGTGATATAGTTATTTATGATATGTTTGTTTGTTAAGAAATGATTATATTCAATTATTATCATTTATTATCTCATGAGTCATGTTTGTCCAGTTTAGAGCATTCTATTGTTTCCCGATTGATATTTTTATAATTAGTCGGTTTGTGTGCATTTATTTTTTTGATTTAGATTAAATATGAACACCTTATGAATTTCGTTTCACGATTTGACTATAAGACATTATTAATAATGTATATTTAACATGTTTATTTTATTATAGGGAAGCTATTCAAGAAGGAAAGATTTTATATAAAGATGATTTTATAAATTTGGTTTATAAGAGTGATTTATAAAATAAAAAAGAATTTGCAAAGAACATTTTCTTTGGATAGTTCGAGAAATGAATCTCGATTTATTTTTTGACAATCCGAATAATCTTCTAAGTGATGATCAAATATTTTCTTAGGCGAATGGTGTAGTGCACTTAGTAAATTGTATGACCGAAACAATTTCGAATCCGAACGAAGCCAAAGAAAGTTGGTGATAGATATTGGAAATATATGTTGCATTTTTTCAAAAGGGGATTCGAAAAAGAAGAATTATTTTTATGGTAACTAGTTCATGTAGCTCAAAAATGACTAAAAATGGGCTGGAGATGTGCTCGGATAGTAAGCACTTCTCTTAAGTAGTACCCTTCTTGGTAAGGGATGTATGATAGTATTTGGTAGAACCTAGTTCCATAGTATCATTTTGGTGTTATTCGGTCTATATGTATATTTTCTATAGATTACAATATATAGTATCATTTTAAAAGTTTTTGAATTAAAAATTGGGTATTCATTCTTAATAAAAGAACATGTTGATGAATGAAATTTTAGTATGGGTTTATATCACTCTTGGTTAGAGAAGAAATAATTTAAAATAAGTTTTTGATGGATTAAATTTAATAAGACGGTTTTAATAAACTTTGTTTTAGTAAAACAGTGTCTTTTGTTTTAACATCTAAGCTGTATAAACTATTTGATGTTATTGGACCGATTGATAAACATCTTTAGCATAGAGATGTCTTAGGAAAAGTAGAGTCTAGGACTGAGTTTGGATACCAGCATCCTACTCTTCTCGGCTACTTACCAGACCGGATGGGTATAAAGGTTAAAGAGGTCGACTTAGTTTTGCGACTGTGATTTATTTTGGGTATGCATCTGAATTAGACTTGGGTCAATTTATCTGCATAAGTTTTCTTGATCCATAGCTTAGCACGTGATATCTACATGTTGTACATCGGTCCAAACTAGGTATTTTCACTCGATTCTTGAATGCAAGTACTTGAGATGGGTTCTTGGGATGATGTCAGTGTTTTCTATCATAGTTTAGGAATATGTAAGGAAAACATAAGTATTAGATCAAGGAATCGGATCATGGTTATGTAATGAAGAACTTAAGTGATCTACATCGGTTTGGATGGAAAATTTATTTATCCAAGCGAGTGATTGAATATTGCATACGGATGATTCATGCACATCGTATAGGCTTAAGCACATTTATAGTTAATGTTTTATGGCTTATGAGGAGTCAGGTAGATGATTCTTCGATTTGTCATGAGGTCGTGTGAATAATTGATTGAGCAATAACATATGGTTGTTGAGCATTGTTTATCATCCTTGAGCATTGTTTATCATACTTGTACGATGAGAAAGTTATAAACTTCGACAAACTCTAAGTTATTTATTAGTCGTTTAACATTTAAGGAAATATTAAGTATTAGTATGACATGTTTCTTGGTCATTTTTTTGTGATGAAATTTCACCTTCAAGGGGGATGTAATGACTCGCAAATCCGTACCCCTTGAGTCAACACCATTCTCCATCAATCAACTCAAGATGAACAGAAATACGAACCATTTGGATTAAAGAAGAAGAGGTAGAAGAAGAGAAAACAAAACAACATCAGAATCTATCCATCGCAGCAGAATAAAATATAATAGATAATAACAGATCTTTACATAGAAGAAAAATTATACCTATTTTATACATACATCACCAGAATACATCATCAGAGTTCAACAACATCAATAACATACAACTGAACAGTCATATAAACTTATCCTCAAACCTGAATACACAACGGAATAATAATCAAGTACGTAAGTACGTATCGCCATCCAACTCGTCTCCTGAGCTCCACAGCATCATATCCTGTATTCTATAATACTCGGTCTGACCTGAGCATTACAGTTAAATAACACCCGAGTCAATATGGAATACCAGCATGAGAAAACAACACTCAAATTGACTATTAAATTTTCAAAATTCTTTTGAAAACAAAAGCATCTCGTAAGACCACGCCACAAATAAACATGTCGGGTTTTTACCTTACGATAGCTAAAACACTTTTTATTAAAATCCTCTGATATTATAGTAGGGTCTATTTACAAATACTTATTAAAATAGCCAAAATTGTTACATTCATTAAATTCCAGCTACTAGCCACAAAGTGGGTAATACAAAAAAAACCGTAAGAGGCGCGTAGGGAGAATGGATTTTCAACTAATGACTAGGCACTGGGGTACCACCTGTCACGGTACCTGGTCTAGATCAGTATACCGAGGATCACTCCCGACCCCCTGCAACACAAGACCGGGACTACCCCTTACTGGATAATCCCGAGTAAGATCACCCCACGGTTGTGATCAGCAATCGCACCACTAAGCCGAATAAAAAGGGACATCTAGACAGGGATGACCTTACACTGAAATGGGTGCTATCCACCTAGCCTTGCTGCATAACCCCTGATTTTCAGTCATTCCCGTTGATGAGGCTTAAGGCTAAGCGTTACCTTTTAGAATGTTTCACTTAGAATGCCCATCGTCCACCTGACGACGTTCCAAAAGCATTCGCCCATACAAGTCCGTCCCGGGTTCGAACGGAATCGAAGGCACAACTCCTACTACATCCATATTGAAAACCCTCAGTATTAGAAGCGACTAGCTCTTGCACTTCACTGCTCCATCTTCGAATCAAACTCGTCTTTCTCACGAAAACGTACAAACCGGATCGAAGTAGTTTTCGAGAAATAAATCCCGATCCCGGTCTCTTTGAAATGATCAGCGCATTGGCCAATATTGATAGTCGGTTATTTAACTATCAATTAACATTCACAACAACCATCAAAACAATAAATAATTTCCCTAATTATTTATTTATCTCAAAATATCTTCGCAAGATATACTTCTACTTTTCAATCCCTTTGAAAACAGTTTCAAACCATACTTTTCTCATAAAATAAATTTCCAACTATTTATTTCCACTGAAAACACTAAGTACAAAGCTTTAGACTTTAAAAAATAATTTAAAACTCTTTATTATAAAATATCCTTTAAATCATTTAAAATTAAAATTACTTTAATACTTAATCAAAATATATACTTTAAGAATATTTAAAATGAAACTACTTCAATACTTTATTAAAATATATACTATAGGAATATTTGAAAATGATGTTACTTAATAAATATAAAACTAGATTTTCTCCGCTAAAACAAAATACCAAGTCACCTTTAAATAATTATTACGTTAATAGATTTGAAAAATACTTACTTTAGAATTTAAATATTTAGAAATAATAAATTTTCTAAAATATGCTTTTTAAAACAACATTAAAGCCTTTAACTTATATTTTAAAATTTACTTTGAAAACGTACTTGGCTATCCAGGGAAATACGCTTCTCTTCACATCCTTTAAAATAAATCACTATTTATTTTTAAACAAATTTTCCCATTCCTTTAATAAATTCCCACCTTAAATTTATTCTTCCCAAATATCCACTGATATATTTTTCTTTACTTTTATAAACCAAGTTTATACATTTCATAGTCACTACCTCCTTTTAAAATCCCAATTCCAACACTTAAATCAATTTTCAAATGGATTTCCAATTTACCTAATTTGAAATAAGTTCCTTTACTTACTCAATTTATTCAAAATCCATTAACCTCATATTTCATTTCCTAATTATAATTAAAAACCCTTTTTAACTAAAAATACCAATTCCAGATTTCCCAAACTCCTTCTCTATTCCTTTGAATAAATTTAAAGCTTAAATCTTTAAAATAAATTCTTTTGCTCTTTAAAATGCTCCACTTAAGTTTTAAAAATTCAATATTTCCTGTTTATTTAAATCTTCTTTCTCTACTCGGAATTTATTTATTAACATTAAAAATCCACTTTTATTCTTTTTCAATTCATTCTTAAATTTATTTAACTTCTCGATAATTATTTTTATTTACAAATTCTCTTCTTTATTTTCTTTCCAAAAATCTGATTCTATATATTTTGATAACTTAGTACCGAAATATATTAAATCAACCCATAGCATCCAACATTTCCAATTATCAATATAATTCAATCCAGCATAGCAAATAATCATAACATAGAATTATTAGAATAATCTAGATATTTTGAGGAATCCAGTTGGATCCCTCCTACCTGTTTCTCTGCATCCATAGATGTTGGCACAATATAAAATACCTATTCCACTTCGAGGTGGAATATCGCGGTATATGGGATTAATATAATATCATCCGCTATTATGCGGCGCATAGGGTTTCATCCGTTATATAATGCGAGAAATCAATCATTCCAAGATGTAATATATACTATAATATAGCAAATCAAATCAATTCAACCATTCAACCAATTATTTAAATTTAACCATTTAAATTTGAGTCAAACCAGATGAGTGAGATTAACTCACCTTCGTTTTGTTTGCAATCCAATCCATCATGCTTCTCGATTTTAGACCTCGTAAAACATTTATATAATTTATTAATATTGGAATTAATCAAACAATTAATTCCCATAGATTTAATTAAATCATTTAATTTAAAACTAAATCCCTTTAAATAAATTAATTAGTTAACAATTCAATTCTAACTAAATAATTATCTCTTTATTTTTTTTATTTTTTTAAAATCATTTAGTAGTTAAAATAAATTAGCTACTAATTTTATTTAAATCAAAATTTTCCTTCATGAAACCTTTTTGTACCTATAATAAATTAAACAAATTAATCACTAATACACATTATTTTAAACAACTGGTAGATTTAAATTGCGTATATATGTTCTGTTTACACCTTTAATTTTAAACTCAAAATCCTTTCTTTGAAAATCTTTAGTAATAAGAATAATTGAACGAGTTAACTAAACGAGTTAATCCCATAATCCATTACTTTAAAATAACCTAGTAAGTTTAAATATGTATATTCATTTTTCTTTTCTATTCAGCAAACAATATAATTAAAAATTTGCTTCACTGTAAAAGCCTTTTGCCTGTAATATATATCTTTTGTAAAAACAGTAACTTCACTTCTCTGGATTAGATAAAAATTGTAAAACTCCTATTATTAACAGAATTAATTTAGAAGTAACTAAAATTAGATTTGGCATAAAAGAAATGTAGGCTAAAATTAATACCAGAACTACCTCGACCTTGCCCTGACACGGTAGACTCCCAATCCAGCTTGCAAGAACACAGCGACTATCTCCTGCTCGCTGCACCCGGCCATGCGACTTCCTCCACCTGCGACCCCGATACCCCCTCCACCTCAGTGCACCTCGCGATCGAGATTGCATCCTCAAAGAATTCAGCTCCAAATTTCTCAAGACAAAACCCTAGCTGCTCCAACACTTGCCGCCGATATGCAATATGATCCTCAGAACTCGGACCAATCGAGAATAACGAACTCGATTTCTTTTTGAGGATGTGATTGTTATAATTTTTGATTTTCGAACGAATTTCGTTTGAATCTATGTTCCACCATTTCTTTCCTCTTTTCCTTTTTTTTCTTGCTGTGATAAAATGATCGGCCCCATTGGTATATTTCTTTTTATTCGAAATGACTATCGCATAAGAAAAAGGGGAAACACGAGTAGGTGGTTGCGTGAAGGAATTGCTCTGCTACAGTGATTTCGAAAGGGGGTGAAAAAGTATTGACGTGAAGTTTATTTGACTAGCCACCAAATAATAAATTATATTTTAAATTTAAATTTAAACGGACTTGAATCTGTAGCTTAAAATCTTGACATCTTATCGAGGCGTGTCGCTGGGCGTTCATAATGTTATACCCTTATTTCGAATGCAATGGAAAAGATTTCGAGTCCAAATTCAGACGTATGGAGAAGATAGCTTTTTGGACCCAGTTATTATATTAAATTTCGATAAAATTTCAGCACGTTTATATATCGTATGCTCACACAACAACTCCAATCGCTGTGAAAATTGAAATCCGATAATAATAAAATATTAAGGATCCAATGGAACTGGTTTCATCGAATTCCGAGATTGTGCCTCGGAAAGCTATTTTCAAATTCAATTTAAACGATATATCATTAAAACTGAACAAATCACCTTTAAATTAAATTTTAACCATTCTATTATCTTCAGTATCATCATTATAAATTTTGCAAGCCTTTAAATTATTTTAAACAGGCTTAGAATTTTAGATTCAACAATTTACCCAATTATTATTAATAAATTCAATATTTAAATTATCCAACAAACAACAATATTTGAAACTCAAGTTAGAAACTAACTTTTAAATATTTAAAATTAATTAAATATTCTAATTTCAAATGTCTAAAATTTTTGGGTCGTCACAGGGGAAGAATGCAACAACCCAGAATTTTTTTTTTATTAAGGATATTTAATTAATTTTAAATATTCAATTAATGGTTTTTAATAATCAAATAACCCTTTTTTAGTTAATAACTAAAAATAGAAAATTTATTTTTGAATTTTTTTACAAAAACAAGGAGTTTGGAGAAAAATCGAAAATGTGATTGAAATTCATTTTTTGGATTTTCAACTTTTCAACGAATGAAAGTTGCTGTAACTTTTTGAACACATAAAGGTAGGCGCTAAGCCTCCTTTTGAGTTTGAAAAGTTGTACTTATGGATTTTTAATCGAATTAAACTTTTATTTTGAAGTAAAATGTTTTCTATACTAATAATAGTATAAAATATAGAAAGAAATGGAGTTTAAAGGCTATTTGATTTATAAAACCAAGTTTAAAAAGTTATGGTACATACAACGACGGTCGCTATGAATGCAGTTTTGAAAATCTATAGTTTTATTAAAATATAAAAGGTTATCTATTTTAGATATTTGGTATATTCATTTCAATTTTAGAAAAGTTATAGAAGTATTTTAAATAAAAAATTGGAGTTTTTAAATATATTTCTAAATAGTTGTTTAATAAAGGTTCTTATTATATATTTAAAACTTGTTCATTTTTGGAAAGGGTTTTAAAATTAAGTAATTTCTTTTAGAGTAATGTTTGACCATGCATTTTGAACAATATTTTTAGTACTTCAAAATATGCTTTTGAAGAGTAGAAGGTTAAAAAAGATGTGAGATTTAAAAGATTTATTTTGGGATATTTAAATAAGTGGTTTATACAATGGAATTTCCTTTTCGAATCTTCTTTTAAAGGTGATGTTTTTAAGTTATGATTTGGTTGAAAGTCTAAACTTTGTAAAAATGTTTTAAAAGAGGTTGGAAATATATATATATATATATATATATATATATATATATATTTGGTTTAAAGGGTTATTTGATATAATAAAATTAGTGGTACTTTTATGGAGAAAAAGATCTTATCTTTTCAAATAAAATGTGGTTTTAAACAAAAGTTTTCAAGTGAGATTTTATATGGAAATTTCTATGTGATTTATGAGAGTTTAAGTGAAGTTATTAGAGAAATGAATATTTAAATTTTAGCAAAAGATTTTGGAAAGTGGAAAAAGGATTTTAGTTTATAAATCTCTTAGTTTCAAATGAAATAGTTTATGAAATTTATGAAGTCTTATACTTGATATTAAGCTGCGAGGTAAGGGAACTTCTACCAATCCTGAAGGATAAGAATGTTGCCGAGTCAAGGTTTGAGAGGTAATAATACCTCAACTTGAATGAACTCATTGTTATCAAATGGATAGTTTAAGTTTGAAATCGAAGATTGATGTTCGGTATATGAAGTATTATTTCTGTATATAAATTGGGTTACTTATGGAAGTCATGTAGTCATATATTTAACACTAAAGGCCGACGATTAGATCGATCCTCCATTTCTAGAATCGAAATGCCAAGATATGGCTTTGATATGCAACTAGTGCACTCAATTATTTAGCTTCGATTCTATGCGAGGGATATGGTAAGTCAAGAAGATCATAAACAGGACAAGTGTAGGAGATTATATTTCAATAATTGATCTTTATAATTTATGGTGATATGGAAAATATTTGTTTCATACTTAACACTAAATTCTGAGGTATGGAAACTCTTCTCTATCTCAAGAATTAGGAATGTATGTCGAATAAATAATAGTTTTCTAACTTGTCCGACATCATTGTTAATCAAGGGATAGTCCTTGTTTGAAATCGAAAAGTGGTGGTATGTATATTTGGTCTAATTTACATACGATAAATTTGCTTGTACCAAAGTAATGTGGTTTTGATTTACAGTCACAATATATTTAAATAACAATTTTTGTGGCCCATATAAATATGATTTGGAAAAAACGAAATGTTTTATAAGTATTGGAAGTAAAATGGTTTGTGAATATACTTATGCCATTGAGATAAGTATATAGAAATATTTTCTAAGTATCGAAAGTATAGTTTTTTGTACTATACTTATATCGGTGAGATGAGTAGACATATACTTTTCCAAGCCTTGAAAGAGTATAAATGAATAGTGAATAAGAAATATACACAAACGTGCATTTCCCTTATGCATGCAATCGCTTGTCCAATAGCTTTTATAGTAATGGCTGGATTTACTACTACCTCGTCCATTGAGTATAACGGATAGTCATATCAAATTCAGAGAGATGTCGCACATTCTGATTAAGCACATGGACATATGTATATCTTTTGCAAAAGGGTATTTTAATATAAGTATTTACAAAGTGGTTTGTAATTAATGAAAGGATTAATTAAAAGAACCATTATAGTTGCTTATGTTCCTAATAATACTTAGTTTCCATGTGAATTTAAACTTATGGATATGATTGTTTGTTTATTTGATAGTTAGAAAACCAACTATCAAATCGTGGCCAGTTTTTAAAATTTATCAGCTGTGGGTTCGAAGAGACTGGGATCGAAGAAGTTATTCGAAAACCACTTCGAACTGGCATAAGCGTTCGAATGGTAGACATCTTGAAGATGATGAAAATCGAAGATGGATTTCTTTGATGGGCAAGGGCTACTTGCTATTAATCTTGAGGGTGATTCCAAAACGGATGTAGTAGAAGTAGTGCCTTTGGTTTGTTCATACCCTGAACAACTTGTATGGATGAATGCTAACATTGCATTATGCCTGAAAGGGAAGTATTAGCATTCCAAAAGGGATTTGCTAAGTGGAAAATGTAATCATGACCTCAGAAGCCTCACAACCTAGCAATGACTAAAATCAAGGAATGCGATAGTGCTATATGGCTTGCTACCATTAGGAGCATCATTCGTCAGATATAGGCTGATATTTATGGATTTTGGTATGCGTCCGCACAGAAAAGGGTGGGGCCTGGTGCAATGTTTGCAGCTTCAGTGTCTAAGGTATGATGTAATCTGGCTATGTCATGCTCGATGGGCATGCCGACTTTGTGTTTATGGGGAGTCCATTTATGCCCCTTGGTACATTACGTACAGATGTACCGTGGTTGGTGGTACCCGACGCCTTATCACTATACGGAATCAATCTCCAATATGTGTCTTACGGTTTTAGTTCTAGAACCTAGTACGGTTGAATGTTAATATGGATAACCATTCTAGATATGTTATATATTTATTTATTTTAAGCCCTAGATATTATTTTAATATTATAGGATTTTCTTACAAAATGGTTTAGTTATGATAAGGTAAAAACTCATTCGTTTTTATGTGCGCCTTGATCTTATGTGATACCTTTATTTTTGAAAGTTTTTTCACAAATAAAAAATCATATGATTTGAGTTTCTCATACTAGTTTATCGGACCAATCAGGGTGTTATTTTCTTATAGTACATGGGTCAGACCCGAATATTATTTTAGAGTCAGCTTTGGATGCTTGAAGCTTCAAGAGATGAGCTGGATGCCTATAAGACCTACATATGTATTTTTATTTTTGCTGTTTTTCTTGTTTATATTTATCGACAATTGTAAGGACGGGTTGTTAAAACTGTCTAGGCTAATGATAAATTAGTTACTCTGAAACTTTTGTGTTCATTTAAGTTATCTTTTTGTAAAGATCATTTGGATATTATACTTACTCATCACAATGTGAGATTATGTTCTATCTTTTCTTTTCTTTCACCCCAACAATTTGTCTTTTCGGCACTCGGATGCTCGGCACGTGAATACCATAGATGTATTAGTGTCAACTTTTGAAAGTTGAAAAGGCGAGTCGTTACATTTAGGAACTCCATTGATTAATATAGAGAATGTAGGAGTGCTAATACGCTCCCCTATCAGATCCAAAAACTTGGCAGGGAATCCCATAAATTTGAGCATATGAATGATAAATTTTTTGTTCATCTTATCATATGCTTTGTGTAGATCAACTTTTAAGCACATTTTATCACTACATTTTTGTTGAAGTTTCTTACCAATTCATTAGCTAGCAATGAATTTTCACCAGCACTGCCTTTAATAAATGCATTTGGCATTCTGCTATGATATCAGGTAGGATATTTAGCATTTTATTGGGTAACACTTTACTGAGAATCTTATAGACAGCATTGCAACATTCAATGGGTCTATACTCCTTAATTTTTGTGGGCTTTTATCTATTACTTAAACTTAAAAGCATAAATTCAGTTATGCTCATGTGGCATTGCCATTTTCTTCTATTTTAAAATTCTCAACTCTGTTTGGGTTCCTCAGTTTTTTATAAATTTGATTTCTTAACAAGCCACCCACTACCTCCACCGACGTTACTTTCCTTTTTTCCTACCTATTTTAACACCTGCATCCGTTTGAAACCCTACAAAACCTTTCCCCTTTTCTCCTTTAATCACAGAAGATCCTCATGCATTGCTAGCCAAGACGACAAAATTCAAAGCCTCGACAATTTGTTGATGACTTTCCACTGTTACAAACGATGTATGTTGGCAATCTGCGTCGATTCAAGGAGGGTACAGGATAGATCTATCAAAACGATTATTTCGATTACTTTGTAGGTAATTCCTTTTTCAAAACAAATAAGATAGATCTATTGGAACGATTGTTTCCATTTCTTTGTAAGTAATTCCCTTTTTCCAACAAAAATTTACACACAAAGTTATTCACTATCTTCAGCTTATTGTTTTACATATTTACCAATGATTTTCACTATTTTCAGTTTATTATTTGACATGTTCATCATTTATATGTTATGATGTGTGCAATATGAGTTGCCTTTTTAAAAATACAATTTCTTCAATTAGCCCTTCTTTTATAAGGTTATCTGCATCAAAATTTGTACCATTGTTCATTTTCGTATCAAAAATCTTTCTAATGTCCGGTACGAGAGTTTATGCAATCTCATCTTATTCTTTGGTATAATTACTTTTACAAATTAGTAGATATGTTTTTAATTTTTGTATATATACTCACCGTTTCTACTCACTCACTTTGTAGACTATATGTTTCTACAATTTTTGTTCTTATAGGCTGATTTCATTCATTGATAATTCTCCTTTTAACTTGGTAACTTAATTTCATGAAGCATATCGTTTTAGTTTAGTTGCTAATTCATATTTTTATACCAATTTTGTGCTATTGAGTTGATACAAATTCATAATAACTTCCCTTAAATTATTATTTAGCTCATGGGCTTTCTAAATTTTATATATTTGGTAACCATTTTTCCTCATGCAGTTGATGGATCCTATGTTTATACCAGATTTAAACTGTATGGGTATAAATAAATTAGTTGCACATTTATGGAAATTATGTCTTACTCTGATTGTTATTATATGTTTATACAATTTTTGACCAATGTCCTAGTTTTGTTGCAAATAAACTCTTTTTTGAGTTCAATACTTTAACTTCAGTTGTAAATCAGTTCTACTCAAAAACATTCCAAACCATATACTCCAACCATTTTTGGAAAATTGATTTGATCCATTGCATATTATTACCATATTATCTTAGCAATAAGCAAAATTTCTTTTAAGTTGCTATATGTGGCACCTTTTCTAGTCACACACTTGATAAATCTTATGTCACTACCATTCATGTGTATGTAATTTGGTTTAATCTATAGACCATACTGCACGCTACCGATAGTTGAGGAAATTTAAAATTTAAGGGAATAAATTAGTTGTGTTTTCTACACAGTTTGGTCTTACCACACGACTAATGTTTAGTCTATCAACTAGTTTAAAAATTCCGTTTCTATTTTATTTAAATTATGTCTACCTCGATTTGTCAATCATATGCCTACGCTATTTTTATGCCCATGATATGGTTTTACTGCGCATTTAATTATCCTTTTTATTTCCTACTATAATTTATTGTAGTATTTCTATTTCGTCACTTTTACAATAAGGTATCCATAGCATATTTTTGAGCAATTTATTTGATTCTATTGCACATTACTTCCTCTTTATCTTAGTAATAAGGATTCATTATTTTTGAATCGGGTATGTGCGATAACCTTTTCTGCTAATTCACATGATTAATCCTTTCTACCATTTATATGTCTATGTTTTGATTTAAAGTGTAGAAAACATTACATAATATAACAAGTAAGAAAATTTAAAGTGCATGGAAAGAAATTATTTAGTTGCTTATTCTACGAGATCTGGTCTTAATGTACAAACATAGATTTGGTCTTAATATACTAACATTTAGTCTATTTTCAGTTTGAAAAGGATGTTATTAGTTTAGTTATTTAAAATATTTCTTACTCGCTCTTTAAATCTTTATATTGATTTTTCGCTCATGATCTGTTTTAGCTGGAAAGTCAATTATCCTTTTAATGTAGTACCTTAGTTTGATATAGTAAACCATTTGTGCTCAATCACTTGCAAAAACATGTATTCATCGCATTTTTGTGCAACTTTTGATTATGTTGAAGGTTACTTTCCCTTTTATCTTATTATAAGTAATATTATTTTGTAGTCTTGTATATATGTGGTAAATTTTCTATACACTAATATAATAATATCAATGTTTATATTGTTTATGTGCCTTTAGTTTGATTTAAAGCGTGGATAATATTACTATGGACATATTGGGAAGTTTTAGGTGTATAGGAAGATAATAATTACTTGAATTTTTTACAGCATCTTATCTGAA
This sequence comes from Allium cepa, assembly GCA_030765085.1. Lineage (NCBI taxonomy): Eukaryota > Viridiplantae > Streptophyta > Magnoliopsida > Asparagales > Amaryllidaceae > Allium > Allium cepa. The sequence continues at coordinate 98,836,017 of CM060946.1, read as the reverse complement.
AGAACAACTAACATTTATATGTTCAACTTGAAAAAGATATCATTGGTAATTTATTTAATCATATCTTACTCACTTTGCAAATCTCTGTACTATTTTTGTTTTTTTCCAATGCTATGTCTTCACTACATAGATAATTCTCCAATTAATTTATTACTTTAAATTCATTTAGTGAACCATTTATGTTTAGTAACTTGCTAAATCATGTTTTCATAGGATTTTTGTTCAATTACTTTTATTCTATTGCACATTATTTCCCTTTTTATAATAGCAATTAGTAACTACTGTTTTTTTAATCTGGTATATGGTAACCTACTGTTTACTATTTTAATAAATCCTATGACTATACCATTTATGTGCCTTTGGTTTGATTTAGTCGTGGATGGTATTGTAATCTATATCTTGCGAATAACATAAACCCTAAGATCTAGAATTACATGATTATCACATATGTAATGAAACAATAAAACATACCTCCAGACATCTCGTATATGAATCAGCAATGGTTGTCGTCGAAAGCTGTTTCAATGGATAAAGGAAACGGCTTCTCTCTCTTTTTCTATATCTTTCTTTATGTGTTTTTTTTATATCATTTGTGATGGGCAAAGGTTAATATTTATAAGCAGAGAGAGGACCAAATTTCCAGATTTGTAGACTTAGTCTTGATCGTCCATCAAGATCAAGATGAGAGAAATTAACGCTCTAGATTATAACCGTTTTATTTATTAGCATATTAATATGAAAACCCTTTAGATTCTATTGACCACAAATTTGAGGAAGGAAACATTTGAGGAAGGAAACGGTCAAATTTCCTTACAAAAGGAAGGAGAATCCATTAATGTTTTCGTATTAATTTCCTTACAAAATGGTCAAATTTTCTTACAGTCTCCCACTTGGTCAATAGTAAAATCCATTAATGTTTTCGTATTAAGGTCATAAGGCTCGCATGATACGCTAAACTTTTCTATAGTCAGTTATCATAAGTGTCTTGGCTAATCTAGTTGTCAATGGAAGTCATGACGTGTACATGTTATTTTGCAACATGCTTACTTCCATGTACTATGACATTGACAACTTTCATAACTAGACGTAGATGAGCATAACTTAATGGTCACATAATGTCTTGAAGCAAAAGACTATTTATGTTATCATTTATCAAATATAAATGTGTACACATTATAAAACAGAAATAAAAGATGTCCAAATTATTAAGAGATCAATAATTGTTATGTCTAGCTAAGTACAAAATAAATGGCATAATAAGAAGATAATTAGGAACTATCTGCAAGACCCAAGCTATCAGTATGTCTCTGAAAGGTCATTGGAGGTAGTCCTTTCGTGAATATGTCTGCCACTTTTAAGTATGTACTTATCGATTCAACAAAAAAATTCTTTAGTTTAACATCTTGCTTCAGTAATAGGTATTTCAGGTCCATGTGTTTGGAACCTTTGGTTATGCTATCATGTTTGGAGAAAAAGGTTGCAGCTTCATTGTCGCAGTAGACAGTTAGTGGCTTAGAGATAAAACTTAAAGTGCCAAATTGTGAGACAAAATTACGCAGCCATGTACCCTGAATTGAAGCCTCGTAACATGCTACGTATTCAGCCATCATGGTGGATCCGAAAAGCATCTCAGATTTCTGGCTTCTCTATGATATTGCACCTCCACATAAGAGGTACACATAGCCAAGAGTGCAGATCCTAGTGTCAGGACATCTAGCAAGGTCTGAATCAGAATAACCAGTTACCTGTAGGTAACTTGATTTTCTATAGATGAGCATGTAATTTCGTGTTCCCTTTAGGTATCTCAGTACCTTCTTTGCAGCTTTACAATGAGTGATTCCTGGGTTACTTTGAAATTTACCGAGCATACCAACTTCATGACTGATATCAGGTCTTGTACAGACTTGTGAATACATCAAACTCCCTACAAGAGATGCATAAGGATATTTGGTCATTTCTTCTCGTTCCATAGGAGTCTTTGGGCACTTCTCAAGAACAAGTTTGTCTCCTTTCTGTAGTGGGACAGGACTAGAGGAAAAATTCGTCATGCCAAATCTCTCAAGAATTTTGTCAATATATGCTTTTTGAGACAATCCTAGAATTCCTTGTGATCTATCATGGAATATTTCTATTCCTATCATATAGGAAGCCTAACCCATATCTTTCATTTCAAAGATCGTTGAGAGATGATCCTTAGTTTCACGTAATAAACCAAGGTCGCTGCTAGCTAATAATATGTCATCAACATACAGAATCAAAAATATGAACTTGCTCCCACTGAACTTGGGGTATATACACGGGTCAACTATGTTCCCTCTCTTTTTACACCGAGTCTTTCTCTAAAGCTAAAGCCCCACAGCGTTGTACCGCCTCATCGATTTCTTTTTTGTGAGATGATTCCAAACGAGTTACGGCTTCGACGGTATCTTTGGCGCTCTGCTGGGTGGCCTTAAGTTGAGATTTGTAAGACGCAATCTCTTTTTCCTGAGCTTTGATAATGTCTTTTTCATGAATAGCCTCAAGCTTCAGGCGATCAATCTCATGCTGGCGTTTTATGAAGACTTCTAACACTTTCTCAGCAAGATGAACGAACGCGTCATGCTGAACATAGACGTCGTTGGTGCAGGCGATAGCGCTCTGCTTGACATCTCCAGGAATATGATGGATCGTCGGGAGAAATTTCAGACCATCAAAGCAGATTTTTGGGAATTTAACTTTAAGCTCGGCCAGTCTCTCCGATACTGATGGATCTGTTGCAGGAACATGAGGAGACGGCTTCGAAAGTTCAACTCTCCTATGAGGATCCTGGGACTGTCGGGTGGAGGAACAATCGGAGTGTTGATCATGGGGAACATTGGATTGCGACCCCTTATGGCCGTACTTATCTTTGCTTTGCCGCGAGTGAGAAGAGGGATGTTGGTGGTATTTGGGCTGATAATATGTTTTCTTCCGAGATGATGAATCCCGAGAATGATAATCCCTATCGCCATCACCGTCTCTATCCCGACGTTTTTCGAAACCTGAGTCCCATCCAGAATGATCGAAGATAGACGACCCACGGAGACGATCAATTCCATGTGTACGCCCCATGTCACCTACACAGAATTTAAATAACAACGAATTAGCAAAGAGCAGTGTGACGACTGAAATTTAAGTGCAAGGTGGAGTGCATGTGTTTGTGTCCTAGTGTTTCCCCCCGACGGACCAGTTTCTTTACTAACGGGAGTTTTTTCTCCCTGAGTTTGGACTTGAATGCCTGCATCGCCTCTGATGGACGAGTGAAGTTTAAGTGCCTCCGAATCGTCAAAATAATAATTATGTAGATCGTCATGTATGGAGAGGTTCGAGAGGCACTTTAAAGAACTTTCTAAACGTTGTGGGGAAGCCTCTTTCTCTGTTGGAATAAGAGTAACTTTAGAGGTTGCGCCTACTTTTTCCCTCCTTATCTTGTACATCAGTCTCTTTTTCCTCTTCGAAGGGGAAGATGACATTTCGATGTCGTGAACTCCGACTATCGGGTCCTGAGTAGGACCAACGTTCTCATCTTGTGCTTCGAGTGTTTCGGTTTCCTTGATTTCTCCTTCTTCTAGTGCGCCAGGAGCATTACGTGCTGAAGACTCAGCTTGTTTTTTCACTTTGCCAGAGGCGGGCTTGGGTATGGTAATGCCCTAAGGAAGGCTTATCTGACGGCCTTCTGCCAACAGTCCAAACGTTGTAAGTGACTCATTCGAAATGAGAGTTCGGATGTCCCGTTCTTCGGCAGGAAGGGCTCTAATAGCTTCGACGGCTTTAGAATATCCGCGGCCGTCAGGACGTGGATTGATATCTGAAAAGATGGAAAAAAAGTTAGAAAAGGCACGGCTTTGACCAAGAATGAATATCAATCCAGAGAAAAGACTTACTTCCTTCCACCCATCTCCTCACGAAACCAGGAGTGCAACGCACATAAAACCATTCCTGTTTGTACAAGGCAAACTTGCTACATGCCCCAGTCAAGATCTGGCATTTGTGGTGCGGCTCAAGAAACATGAAAGAGGGGCTATCTCTCCGCTTCTTGATCATATATATATATATATATATATATATATATATATATATATATATATCTGATGTCACTCGAGGTTGGAGGCCTAGAGAGGACATTCATGAAGAGGATGTAGGTATCGTAGATGAAGGCGTGACCGTTCGGGTGCAGTTGTGACGGGGAATTGTCGATGTATTGCAGCACGTCCCGAAGAAATGAGTTGAACGGTGGCACGCTACCGACCTAGCACATAAACTTATTACAAGCTGTGTATCCAACACGGGGCAAGTGTGGACGATCGTGCCCCGATGGAACTAATACGTCGTCGAAGGGGATTTCGTGGACAGAGCATATCCGATGGAGTGCACTTTCATTAATCTTTGAGGCATGTGAATCAACCGGGTTGTCCAAGAAAATTGATGCCTCCAGGGCATCGGGAGCCAAGTTATGAGCAGGTGAAGTCAACGGGTTTGATGTATCTGTGACTCCTTGTTTAGAAGACGGCCCAGGTCTATCTGAGATCGTGGCGAAGCTAGATTTCCTAGACATCTTTGATAGAAATTGAATCTAGTAGAGCGCCTGTTTTAACTATACTTGAAAAAACAATCGACGTTAGACTTAACAACACAAGTATTCCCCCGTGTGGTGTGTGAACTAGTGTGTTGATTCAAATATAAGTGCTGAGAAATTGAAAGTCACAGAGTTGATGGTATAAAATTGAGCTTTGAATTGTCGCCTTCGAAGACCGTCATCGCGACCGTCTCCAAAAGCTTGCCCTATGATGTTTTCAATTTCGGGCTCAGACATTGGCGCTGTATGTTAAAGGCAATTATCCGTTTTTTCGATTTAAGTTCAGACTTGTGATTACTAAAACTAAGAAGTTATCAGTCCGGATTAGTACGATATGCTAGTTTGCTCGGGTCCTTGTTCTTGTTTTTGTTATATGATTAGGAAAAGTGAATAGGTGTTCGGCCTAAGTATCGTTCGGCCAAAACATTGATCGGCCTAAGTATCGTTCGGCCAAAATATTGTTCGGCCTAAGTATCGTTCGGCCAAAATATTAGTCGACCTAAGTATCAGTCGGCATTCATGTCGTTCAGCCTAAGCGCTGTTCAGCCAAAATATCGATCGGCATCCTGTCCATTCCCTACTTCCTTTCAATTTTTCCACCCCAATTTCGTTCGACATAGGGAGGTCATGCCGAAACATGGCCGTATCAATCTACACCAACAGGCCTAATCTCTAACTCCATTCTCATGCTACCATAGGACCGCTCGGCATTGAAAGATCATGCCGAGCCACTATAATGCATCTTCCACCTTTCTCTTCTCTGATCCATCAACCTCGAAATCACCTAAGAGCATACTAAGTTCCAGCCCTAGAATGCGTCTGAGCCTCAATTCATCACCCTTATTCACACGCCCCCTACTTTCTACGATCTATGAAAGATTCACAAGTTTGAGTAATACCTAATGTCTCCTAATATGAGAGAGCGATCGAAAGGTTCTTACCGATGAGTACGGAGGGAGCTTGAGGGTCTGTGAGTTTAGGATTGAAGGTTGTTAGAACTCAACTTAGGAAAGGCGTGATGGATTCCAGGTAGGAAAGAAAGATCGAAGAAGTGAACGAGATTCAAGGGAGGTAAGTCGCGAGTTCTTGGAAAATAATGGAGGTAAAAAGTGAAAAGAGAAGAAAAAGGAAAATGCCGACCTCTATAGGAAAAGAGGGGAAGTCGATGGGACAATGACCGGTAGAACCGGTCAAAACGACCACGTTCAGCATCGGCTTTTAAATTCGTTTGGCATACATGGAACCTTCGGCTTCGGCTGTACCGTTCGGCATTTGCATGACGTTCGGCACACATCGCCTCAACTAGTGATCAAGGGAAGTCACCATCGAGGAAACTAAGCCACAGCTTGAAGCAAAGCACAGTGGACTCATGGTTCAAAGCACATCACGTCACTACACCATACCAGCAGTTTCGCAACCCCCGGAGGCGGAAAATTTGCAACGGCTCTTAGCCGTTGCTATTAAGCAACGGTTAAAGTCCGTTGCAAAATATTTTAATACGGCTCATAGCCGTTCTAAATTATGCAACGGCTCTTGCTCGTAATACATTTTAGTACAGCCTTCAATAACCCCCGTTCCCAACTAGCTACGCCCTATTCTATCATTATCCACTTCGATCAAAAGAAAAAAAAACGAGATCCAGATCCACTTCATCCATCATTTACGTGCCTCGTCCGCCTCGTGCTCACATCTTCTCAGTCGACTTGGAAGCTCTTCGCTCTCCTGTACGTCCGTCGTCGTGCTCAGGTCATTCTGTTTAGGGGTTTGAAAGTTTATTAGGTATAATTAAGTGATAACTGTAAGATTACCTATCGACTTTGTTTTCATTGGTTTTTTAATAAGATCAATAAACGTGAAAGCACACGGAATGTGGTTGATGTATTTTAAAATTAATAAAAATGAATTTTTGTCAATTTACATTCGTGTATGCTTAATTTATTATTCCTTGATTGGGCCGTATCCAATCTTCACAGACTAATTCTCGTTGCTTGCATTGAATTCAACCATTACTACTGATTTTGGAAGTAACTGAACTAGAATTGTTTTGAACTTTGGATATATCACATACATTAGCATGTGCAGTTTGCTTCTAATGGATATTTTTTAACCTAAATTCAGACTGATTTTAGGTTTATTAAGGGTCTTGTTAACTGTCACCTGAATATATGTAGATGAGCTAGTTTGAGATGCCTTTTTTATTAATTGATAAATAAGATTTATGCTAATATGGGGATGCGGTTGTTCTGTTTTGAGTGTATGAAGATATAGTTTTTGAGTTCGATCCTATATTCTATATTCTACTATTTCTCATTGTATAGGGGATTTGCATCCATCAAAGGTTTTCGATTGTTCTGTCTCGTCTTTGGTTGATCTTGGAATAGATATTGAGTAGAGTGGTTTATTCATTCAACTTAGCAGCAAAAGAGCTAATTCAAATTTGCATGTATCGGGTAATTTTGAATTATCAACTGCTAATAGATTTGAGTGCCTCGATTCATTGACAGACTTATACTTTTGTGATGAGAGGCCTAGAGTTAACTGTAGAGTGGATTCTCATTCCTTATTAGATTGTTCTGTTGCAAAACATTTTAAACTAGTATGTGATAGTAAAGTTGTCTATGGTGTTAGCACTGGAGTTAGTTTTGATGATAGTATATTCTCTGAAGATGTTTTGTTGGAACAGTCAGAAGATTAAGAACAATATTTCAGTTTGCAGACTAATCATTAAATTATATTGTAGCTCTACTGTCCTATAAAAGAAAATATATATTTTAATGTTGTTTAATTTTTGTTGCATTTTTTCTCAAATTTAAAGTTAGTACAATTTATGAATATTTTTAGCATATTTTCATATTGGTAAACAAACCATCTATAAAACAACAATCATTTTTTTATAGAATAATTTTGTTATGATCACTTAATGATTTTACATATAATTTTTTTACCATTAATATTGTCTTTATGGATTAGGAATAGACCATCTCGTCTCGATGTCCCAAACCAATAGTTATATGGCATTTCCGTTTATAACAATATCCATTTATCTACTCTCACAACTTACAAGGCATGCATTATTAGTGATTTCATCATTATGTATTGCACTAGAAAGATTTCGTTTATTAGCAAAAACAACAACCGAGTCTCTAAGGTCGTCGTCATCAAACATTCTATGGAGCTCGTTTAAGGCTTTAGTTTTTTTATGTATGCTAAGATAGATATGGTGGGCTGGAGTTTGTTGTGCAGTAATATTAAGTGGTAAAGTGCATTGAACTATTGATGTATGGAAGGAAGTTGGTTGTAGATGAAAGTAGGAACTATTGATATATGGTGGACACTCTGGAGCAGAGATAGTGGCAGAAACGCATCTGTGCAGAGCTTTGTTGGAGTGGGAAAATGGTCGAAACAGTGTTATGTTGGTTTGAATGGTGTAAATGTATGTCTGCAGGAAGATGGTGGCAGTGTTGTATGTGTGATGTGGGCAGAGGTGATGGTCGAAATAGTGTTATAATGGTTTGAATGATGTAAATGAAGTGGTGGTTCAGCAATGTTCTGTGAATGTTGGATGATGGTGGGACTGTGACTGTGACAGTGAGGATGTGGAATCATAGTTGCTTTGGTCTGGTCAAGGTGTAGCTGTTGATCAGTAATTGCTGTGGTCTGGAGACTACTGTGTGATGGCAGGAAGAGGGGAATGCAGCAAGGCCGGAGTGTTGTTTGTATTTGAGAAGGCGAGATGTGTGACAGTGGACTTGTTGGACCGTGGTATGTAAAGTTGATGGTGATATATAAAGTTGAGTATGCAGCAATGAGCAGTGAACTGAAGTAGTCAAACAGAGGAGCAGTTATGGTCGAGATATGGTTCGTGGAGGGAAGGAAGTTGGTTAGCAGTAGCCAGGGGATGTCTGGTTGTAAGTTGTTTGAAGTGTGGTGGGGATGATATGCTGCTACTGATTTATGTACGTTGTATGGTTTCAGGTGAATGAAGTGGGAAGGAGTGGCAGTGGAAGGCAGTTTAATATGTGCACGATGCACTGGGATGATGTGCGCAATACAACAGAGTAACAGAGAGATGGTGCACAGTAATATGCACAGAGAGATGGTGCACAGTAATGATGATGGGGATATGCAGCAGTTATGATGTGCACATGAATGCACTTGTATGTGTGAAGTGGAAAATGGCAGTGATGGTTTGAAGTGTTGTTATGTGAATTTGGTAGAAGAGTGTTGATGAGGCAGCTGAAGTTCGTGGTAATGCGATGTTGTGAGTGATTGAATAGACAGTGAAGTGGTATGTGAGATTCAAATTTATTGCTGGGTGATATGCAAGTGGTTTGCACAGTTCAATAAGAGAAAGTGTGATGTGGATGGGTTTGCAGTATTGGTGGCAGTATGGGTGATATGCAAGTGGTTTGCACAGTTCAATAAGGCTGTTTGAATGGTTTTTTCAAAAGGCTGAACCTCTCTTCACTAATTTTAGCTAAGGTAATTGTATCTCTTAAACAAGTATTTAGGTGGTACCTTTTCAAGAAGACTTATGATCAGTTCAAACCTACTCAAATATTCTCTCATGTTAGTAGTTTCTTTAATAGATGATAAAGCCTCAAATTTTCTCTAAATTCAACTGTGCTAAATCTGGTTATGATCCGTTCTTTAAAAACTTCCCAATCAAAGTAATTATCTACAGCAACTAACATCCAATAAAATAAGATCAGTTCTTGGATATATATTGCATCACGGATAATTTATTTCTAATATGCAGTGTTGGTTGGGATATAATGTCACATTGAATCTAATACTGAAAAAGTGTGGACATGACCACCCCTTTATGACATAAAACGTAGCAGTTTAAAAATATTTTGTGTCATTGATTATGAAAGTAGACTAATTGTTTTAGATTGTTTGGCCGAAGAGAATATAATGCAAAATGAGATGATCGTTGATCAGGACTTGGATTGCTTTTTTCCTTGGCCTTTTTCTTCTTAGATCACTTCATCTATAAATATGATACTGGTTATGTACTCTGCATAACTAACTAGATCATTTTACGGCCCGCTGCAACTGATTTTTTAATTTTATTTTTCTTAATTTTTTACATTGATGTATTTATTTGGTATATGTGATGTGATGATGATTTTGTTTCCTGAGTGATTTTTACATATTAATCACAACTTGACCTGAACGATGAGAAGTTACATAGCAGTTTATTTTGATCTATACTTTATCTTTTCCTCTTTTTCCTTAATAAATCAACTGCTCTTGTAAATACATGTGACGGTCACTTTTCTAATTGTCTGTCATGTACTTGCAAACTGTCTGGTACATTTCGATGTTGTCAACTTTTCATTTGCCTTACTGAAAAGCATGTGCTTGTGTTACCAAATTAATGTGTTGTTGATAAGCAAGTGTATCCGAACACTTAAGTTCCTATGACTATAGAGACAACAATATTTGCTAGTTGATATTCTAATACATTATTTGATTTTGTGTTTGCAGGATATACTACGGCTAGATATACCAGTGTATGCAGGATATTCTAAATAAGTATTTTATGTCAATATTTCAGTCTCCAACAAGCGTTAGATGATTGGAGGAAGACGTTATGTACCGTAAGTTGTATTATGTAATGATGACGTTGTTGTACTATGTATGTTATGTATACTTGTTGAACTATATTGTGGTATGTGTTGATGTTGAACATTATAATTCAAACGTTTGTTATGTTTAGTTTTTGTGTTTAATCTATGAAAGATATTTGATTTAATAATCTTTCTTCTGTGATACTGTTAATTTTGCAAATATGTTTTTAAAAACATAAAATATTAATTAGCAATGGATTAAAGCCGTTGCTAGTATTGAAATCATCAGTTATACGTCTACATTTCGCAACGGTTTTAAGCCGTTGCAAAATAAAATCCGGAACGGTTACAAGCCGTTGCTAAAGTATATTTCGCAACGGCCCTTAGCCGTTGCTAATATATATTTTGCAACGGCTAAGGGCCGTTGCTAAATTTTTACCACTGCTCATTTCGCAACGGCTCAAAGCCGTTGCGAAATTATTTTGCAACGGCTTAAAGCCGTTGCGAAATGAGGATTCTGGTGCAGTGCGTTCGATCATGTGATGCACTTTGGGGGGACAAGTGTTACCTGAAGGTTTGACCAGGCAACTAAGTACTCGACATTTGCATACTGTACGGCATTTATGAGTCGTTCGGCATACAGATCGTTCGGCATTAGAGAACGCTCGGCATTCAGGAACGCTCGCATTTAAGAACGTTTGGCATTAGAAAGCACTCGGCTTCCAGAGTCGTCCGACACAAACGATTCGTTCGGCACTCAAGTTCGGCCGGCATCCATGGGATGGTCGGCATGCAAGAGCGTTCGGCATTGAGAGCCGTTCGGTATTGTATATCGTTGGGCATCTATGGACGTTCGGCATGGCAGAGCCATTCAGCATTCCATACTGCTCGTGTGATGACCCAGAATTTGTGGTATTTGAATTTGAAAATATTTAAGTGATTCTAAATGTTTGGAAGATAGTTTAACTTGAATTTCAAAATTTACTATGAATCTGGCAATTTAATTATTGAATTTAATTTACTGAAGTTGGATAAAAATTTGAATCTTCCGTTTTAAGGTGATTAAAAATATTTTTAAGGTTTAGAAAATTTATATTGATGATACTAGAGATAGTAGAATTTTTAAAATTGAATTTGAAACTGATTTGATCAGTTTTGAAATTATATCATTTAAATTGATATTTAGAAATAGCCTTCCGAGACACAGTCTCGGAATTCGACGAAACCAATCCCATTGGATGTGCAATATTGTATTATTATCGGATTTCAATTTTTGCAGCAATCGGAGTTGTCGTTTAACCCTGCCAGCTCAAAACGCATAGAAACTATTTTGATCGATTCAATTTAAAATTGATCGTTTACTTCCGTAACTTGCGCATATGATCGAATTAGCCTTCGAAACACGTTCCATTGTGTTCGGAATGCGGATAAAACCTTATACGCTTGACAGCATGCCTCAATAGGGGTTTGGAATTTTAAGATATGTTAAACGAGATATTATGGAATTAAATAATATTACCAATTTCTAAGTCAAACCCTATTACATCCCATCAGCCAACCCAGCCGACCATGCAACTTCTTTCCTTCAGCATTCTCAAATCAACGAAAAAAATGGCGACTGTCTCCTTTTCAAAACCAAATTGCTTCAATTAATCCCCAAAATCAAAGTCGAAGCTCAGATAAAAATGGCCAGAACGAAATAGCGTCTCTTTCTCATTTCAAAAAGGCGCGTCAATTCAAAACCAAATCAATGGCCAAGCAAATCTAAAAGAAAAAAAATATAAGGAGGAGAATCGAATCGAAATCGATTTCGACTTCGACCTGGGAATCGCGACATCATCGCGCGATGGGTATCGCACGAGTAGATGGCAATTTGAATCGAGTCGCGATTGCTGGATTTCGTCGACGCGGCAGTGGGATGGATCACGTGAATAGGCAGTGCGCTCAACCGTAGGGCTAGGGTTTTCACGATGGCGATTGGGGCGTTGGCACCTAGGGTTTGGCACGCGAGTGCTTGGAATCGATAGGCGAAGCAGCGACCTCATCGCGATGTCAGGCTCGCGTGGCGTCGTGGTTGAGACTCGAAGCTGAGGCTAGGGCATGGGGGTCGCGTAGTTCAGCAGGGTCGAAGGGGCAGTACCTGGAGTGTTCGTCGAGCAGTGGCGATCTTGCGGTCGCGTTGTTGATGGCGCTCGCGATGGTGGATGATGTTCCTTTGAGGCAGTAAGGTATAGAGTATTTTATTTTAATTGAATTTTATAAATATATATATATACAGACTTAGAGAAAAAAATTATATATTTTGGCATACTGTTAAAATCTTACGGTAAGGTTAATTACTATAATCAACTAAGTGTTAAAGGAGATAGATAAATAATATTATCCAGAATGTTTTTATGTAGGTTAAGGATAAAGGAAAGAAAATATTTTGTTAAAAAGAAATTAGTTTTAATAAAAACAAACGAACGAACAAATTTTAATTTTGAAAATAAAATCATTGGTTAATTTAAATTATCAAATAGAAATTTAATTATTCGATTGGTTCGAATATTAATAAATTTGTATAAATGTGATACAAGGTCAAGAATCGTGAAAGCAAGCTAATTTGGATCGGATTTGCAAAACAAAAGCAAAGGTGAGATCTTCTCACTCAATCAAATATTGTTCTGATTTAAAATTTTGAATAGTTAGATTTAAAATTGATTGACTGTGTGCTTGGATGATTGATTTATAATAATAATTCACTGGATGATATGATATATATAGTAGTATATAGTATATATTAGGTGATTGATTTCCCGCATTATATAGCGGATGAGACCCTATGCGCCGCATAATAGCGGATGATATTTTATAAATCCCATATACTGCGATATTCCACCTCGAAGTGGAATTGGTATTTAATTGTTGTGCTAACGTCTGTGGATGCAAGGAAACAGGTTGGAGGGATCCAACTGGATTCCTCAAATATTGAATTTGTTTCATATGTTGTGTGTTGATAATCTCTGTGTGATTATATTGTAATTGAAATCATTGTAGGCTAAAATTTAGCCGAATATATTTTTGGTATCGTAAGATACCAGAAATAAATAAAATTTGATTTTTAAATTGAGTAGAAAATCTATAGTGAAATCCTATTGAATAAATTCCAAGAAAATAGGAAAAGATTTGATAAAGGAATTTTTTTTAAAAGGCAATAAATTTGTAAAACAAATTAAAAAAAATTGATTTGGTGTTTAAAATAAAATTTGAAATCAAATTGAAAATTGATTTGGTGTTTGTATACGATTCTTGAAATCGATTTAAAAATCATATATCAGTGGATATTTAAGGAATTTGAATTCACAATGGGAATTTTATAAAGGAAAGGGAGATTTGTTTTAAAAATAAACCTTTGGTTATTTTTAAAAGTGTGAAAGGAATTTACGGATGCAGAACGTAAATTCAAAATAAATCAAAAAAGATTTATTAATTGATTTGAATGAATCATTTTGAAATGGGAAATGTATTTTCCCTGAAAAGCTGAGTATGATTTCGAAGTAGCCTATAAATATAAACTGAAGATTTTTAAGGATGGTTTTAGAAAGGATATTTTGGATAAATTATTTTCTTAACTGGTTTCAAATCTTTAAAGTATGGATTTATTTAATCACTTATAGAAGGATTATTTTAAAGAAAAAAATTGATATTTGTTTTAGAAAATGGATATTTAATTAGTTATATCCTATCTACTAATTTTACTTTAAAATTGGTTTGGACTTGAAATTTTATATGAGACATTTATATAATATTTTCATAACTAATATTTAAATAGATGTTTTAAAATAGTTTTATCTAAATGCTTCCAAGTATATATTTTGAATAAGTGATTTAAAGTATTTTCAAGTATTTGAACTCGGCAGACTTTCAATGGAAATAAATAATATCGAGAATCTTATTCCACGAGTGAAAAGTTATTTGAAATTTGTTTTCAAATGGCTGAAGTGTTAAAAATATATATCTTGCGAAGATATTTCGAGAATAATAATTGGGAAAATTATTTAAATCTTGGTGATTTTGTGAATATTTATTGATAGTTAAATAACCGACTATCAATATTGGCCTTTAAATGACATTAGAATTTCGATGCGACCGGGAGTCGAATTTCAAATGGATATTCGAAACCCACATCGAACCTTTGTGATTGTGATGGATCTTTTATTTAAAAGATCAAAGTGGAAATTGTTGTGATTTGTTTGAAATCTGAATGAACACTTATTTTTAAAAATAAGTGCTCATTATTCAGATTAGCCAGGAGAGGACCTTGTGTCATAAAACCCAATTCGAATAATGATACGACGAAATGTGATTGCATTTGAAGACGGTGTTGAAGACCGGGTATTTTCGAAAACGAAAGGATTACCTATCGAATGTCTCTGCATCGAGTTGCTCCGGTATAGAGATTTGATCACCCTTTGTGATGGGGATTCTGGACGTGATTAGTGAATGTCCGGATTTGTAAGGGCTTCTTTGAAGTCCCTTCGGTTCCGTTCGATCGCGGAATGGACTTGTATGGATGTGTGTCTGACGTTACACTTTGAGATGTAAAGCTAATTTCTATCAAATACATTCCTGTTTATGGCGGAGAATTTATTCTCTTAGCTTAACACCCTTCTCTGAGACATACGAGCTCAGAGGTTATGTAGTTGATGGTTATTAGTGATACATTCCCAAATTGGTTATGTGGCATACGAAGTGATGCTGATCATTTGTTGATCAAAGCATGACTTTGTGAAAAGTTAGCTTTGTGGATGAGACCTCATCGAGCCTCACAAACCGGTAATGGTCGAAACAGGAAAGATGCTGCAAGGTTTCAAGGGTAGCTCCCCTAGGGTATGTCCATTCTATTGAAAAAGGGTGGTGTCAGGTATGGAGCCTTGATATTTAACCTATGTGGTTACTGCAAATACTTTTCTTTGTGGTTGTTGGTGTAGAGGATCCTCGGATAAAGGTCGTAAATGACCGGGGGTGGCATATCTTAGGTTTTACTTCCGGGAAAAGGGTTAACCGGCCTTGTGTTGGCAGAGAGCTGGGTAGGTTCTCGGGACGTCCCACCAGAGGCGTACCCATGTGGCAGTAGGAAGTTCCTTAGCCTGACCATTTGTTGGAAATCCAAACTCCAATACGTACCATGTACGGTTTTAGTTGTATAACCTGCCATTTACTTATGGTGGTCACCACTGTTTAGATGGTAGCTATAGTAGGCATAGTTCGGAATGTCTATGCTGGCTAAGATTAATATTATACTTTCAAAATGTTTTCTGCGCTATGCACTTATAATAATATCGAAAGGATTTTGCGTATTAAGCATGTTTGACTATCATAAAGAGAAATCTCCTTCAATTCTGCGTTTACACTGTGTGTGGTGGGAGGCCTTATGGTAGTTTCATTTTCCAAAAGCATAGAGGATTTCATTTTATTTTCTTTGTGAAAATAACTATTTTTAAGATCTCACACCAGTCTCATGACTGACCTGGAGTTTATTGTTCCCTTTCTAAACTCTGGGTGCCCATAATTTTCCACACGGGCAGCCTAGAGTCAGGTTAGCAGTTATTCAGGAGCAAAGTCGAAAAAGAGATGCTGTGGAGATCAAGAGCAAGCTGGATGGCGAAGCGTATCACTAGTATATGTTACATTCTTTTTCGTTGTTTATTGTTGTAACACTCTGATAATGTGATGTAATGTAATAACTGATATAGTTCTTTGTTTTAAAGATATTCATTTATCTATTATATTTGTTCCGCTGCGAAATGTGAGATTCTGTTATTGTTTTCTGTTTCTTCTTCTATCTTCTTTTTCTTAAACCCTAATGGTTCGGTTTTTTCGGCATTCGATTGTTCGGCATTCGATACAGTGGACGTATCGATGTCGACTTTGGAAAGTCGAAAAAATGGGACTATTACATTGTGGTATCAGAGCATTTGGTTAAGAGATAACTTTGGCTATGTTGGGTGTTACTCATTAGAGATAGAGTCAGTAGTACTCTAGAATGAGTTTGAGTGTAATAATAGATATGAGCGCGTATTTGTTAGTGAATATAAAATTGTTTTATACTGTATTGATTGGTTTGTTGAGTGGTATATGGATTCCAGTCAATATGAGTAATAAACGTTATTGATAGGGATCTCTAAACACTTGTACAGAACAAATTCGACACGATATCGTATTAAAATAGGGTAAATGAAATAATTTTACCCAAACTATTTTCATATATAAAAGAAATAAATTTTCTGTGAATTATTATAATATATGGTTGCTTGGTTGCTAGGAAGCGATAATATTAAATTATTATCATCGTCGTATGAGGAATTGAAATCAAACCAAAAGCTAAGAAAATAAAAATCCAAATGGGATTTGTAAATGTAAATTGTAAATGAGATTTATAATTTGAAATAGAATTCCAGAGAAATATTTGGAAATGTTCTTGAAAATACTTGAAATTCGAAAAGTTTGAAAATTAAATTCCTTTTGGGATTGGAAATAGTTTTCAAGGGTTTGGAAAAATGTTTTTGGAGGGATAAAAGTTCTAAACTCTTTTCGGTCACTGGAAAATAATTCCGGTGATGATCGCAACATCATCGGTGTTCATTTTCGGGTTTCCAAAAGAGGAATTGCTGCCAAATTGTTTTAAATGGAAGTTGTTTGGAAAATTTGGGTTTGGTTTTGAAATTCAAAGGATAATTTGAATTGTTTTCAAAAAATGGTTTTGAATTGTTGGAAAGACTCTGGAATTTTATAAAAAATAGTTATGGAATAATAAGTTTGAAAACTTAGAAAATTCAGATTAAACTGAAATTAACTTGTGTTAATTTGGATAAAGGTGAATTTGAGAAGTCTTATAGACTAAATGATTGGAATAAAATCTGTTAAGGTGGAAAATAAAATTGTGAATGAATAAATAAATTTACAATTGTAAGTAAATGAAAGTGAATTGAATGTTGAAATTCATTTCGAATTTGTAAGTAAATAGAACTGGAATTGGAATTGAATTTGATTTGTGATAAACAAAGTGAAGTATTAAACTAAAATTAGTAAGTGAAACTAATTGATGAATGACCAAATGGATAAGGTTTAAAATAAATTGAATCTAATATTTATAGATGAAAGTAAATTGAATTCATATAGAATTAGAAATCCAGCTTAACATAAGTAGTTATAAACCAGAATAGTGAATTGAAAGTAAATTTTTGGGAATGAACAAAAGAATAAAACTGGAATTGAAACTGAATATTGAAAATTAATTTGAATTGTGTGAAATAAAATGAAGTTTTAGAATTAGTTCGAAGTGAACTAAAGATAATAAAGGTGGAGATATAAAAAATGGCTTGAGATTACATGAATCGGAATTTGTAATGAATTAGTAAATGAAACAAATTTAAAATAGTGATATTAATCAGTTGTGAATAAAAGATAATCGATAAAGTTCGAGATTTAGAAGATAAATTGAATCCAAACAGAACTGAAAGTGTAAATCGAATTCAAATGAAATTGAATTGAAAAGTTGAATGAAAATGAATATATAATTTCAATAGTGAAGTAAAAATGGTATAAGAAGTATATATTGAAAATTTTGTAATGGAATGTGCAAAAATTTGAATGTTGTAATTGGATATTATGGCTAGCAGGATATACAGGTGTATTAAACGAAATGGAATTGGGATTTTGATTTTGAAGATAAAATTGAATTGCTCAACAAAAGGTATGTATTTAAATTTCAGTATGAAATTTGATGATTTTCTTGTCTAGCCACTTGGCTTTTGTTTTCTTTTTGAAATCTGGGGGCCTGTAGTGCCATTTTGTAGTCGTACCGAGCTAGCCGGGCAAAGGAGCTGGCGAAATTTTTCGCCAGAATTTAGGGAGTTAGAAAAATTTTAAGAAATTTTGGATAATTTGAAATTTGAATTTAAAAATTTATACTTGAATTGTTAGGAAAGTAATGTTGTTTGAGAACCATGAAAGATTTCGAAAAATTAATTGAAATGATAATGGGTCTCTAATAGAAAGATTTGTTTTGGAAAGTTGATAAAACTGTTTGGTTTGGAAAATATTAAACGGGTTGAGGACCATTCTTCTTAACTAGCAATTTCGGGGACGAAATTCTTTTAAGGGGGAAGGATGTGACAACCCAGAATTTTTGGCATTTGAATTTGAAAATATTTAAGTGATTCTAAATGTTTGGAAGATAGTTTAACTTGAATTTCAAAATTTACTATGAATCTGGCAATTTAATTATTGAATTTAATTAATTGAAGTTGAATAAAAATTTGAATCTTCAGTTTTAAGGTGATTAAAAATATTTTCAAGGTTTAGAAAATTTATATTGATGATACTGGAGATGGTAGAATTTTTAAAATTCAATTTGAAACTGATTTGATCAGTTTTGAAATTATATCATTTAGATCGATATTTTAAAATAGCCTTTCAAGGAATAGTCTCGTAATTCGACGAAACCAGTCCCATTGGATGCGTAATATTGTATTATTATCGGATTTCAATATTCGTAGCAATCGAAGTTGTCGTTTAACCCTAGCAGCTCAAAACGCATAGAAACTATTTTAATCGATTCAATTTAAAATTGACCGTTTATGTTATCCCATTTTTTGGTCAAAATGGGAATAACAACAAATTGGCAAGGAATTATGGATATCAGGACTGGATATGAGGCTGCGATGGATATCGTCAAAATTTTGTTGAACTCCGATCGGGACGAAATTGATTGGAGACGATGATAAGGGCTAGAAAAGGCTATGTTTCAAATTTCAGGTTAATCGGAGTTCGTATGAAGGAAATATGATGAATTCAAGGTAGGAATAGTACGTAGTTCGAATCCATCAAAAAAGGGATAGAGTGACGCTCGGTTCGAACCCATCAGGTTCGAACCCATCAGGTTCGCATCGATGACGCTTCGAATCGATGGGAATTAGATGGGTTCGAAAGGAGTAGCTTCAATGCATTGGACATGGATTCGAACGATGGACATGGACTCGAAGATAGTGGATTCGAACGATAGATATGGATTCGAAGATGATGGATACGAAGCAATGAAGATGGACTCGAAGAAGGAAATGGATTCGAAGTATGCATGGATTCGAAGATGAAGATGGACTCGAAGAAGGAAATGGATTCGAAGTATGCATGGAGTCGAAGAAGAACATGGATTCGAAGATGACATGGATTCGAAGATGACATGGATTCAAAGAAGAAGATGGAGTTGAAGAAGAACATGGATTCGAAGTATGCATGGATTCGAAGATGGTGGTTTCCAAGCAATGGACATGGATTCGAAGAGGACATGGATTCGAAGATGATGGATTCCAAAGAGATGGATTCGAATAGAATGGTTTCGAAGGGATGGGTTCGAAGGAAGTGGTTTCGAAGCATGGGTTCGAACCATTCAGGACGCATGGATTCTTGAACTTGGATCGATCATATCTTCCAAACCGTTGATCCAAATGCAATGAAATTTTTACAGGAGCTTACATACATGTTGAAGAATGTTCACACCAAATTTCAGCTCAATTGGATGGGTTCTTGATCGATTCGAACGTCACTTCGAATCGATCCCAAATTGGGCACGAATTCCGAGAACACGGGCCTGTGGGCCCCCCTCACGTGCCAAGCAACCTCCCCAGGTTCTAGGCAGGATTTCAGCCTTCCACGCCTATAAATAGAGCCCCTGGTCATTCAGAAAAGGGGTCGGAAAATTTGGAGAGAAGAGGCAAGCCCAGACGCTGCTAGAATCATTCCATAGCATCATTACTGCTATTTTCTTCAGATTTGGTCACTACAACTGTTGTAATCACTTGTAATCTTCAAGGATAATCAATAAAAAGGAAAAATTGGAGTGGACGTAGGCCGGAGATAGCCGAACCACTATAAAACTGGTGTCTCTGTTCTTTACTTTTGGATTGTTGTCTATTATTTGCTAAGATTTGTTATTTGTGTTTGAATATCACTAATTTATATTCATACACTGGTGCTTTCGCGGTATTGGGTGTTTGTGACCAATTTTGGCACAAACATTTTGGTGCTTTCACTGAGAACAACTAGCACCCGCTACATCGGATTTGAAGAGTTTGAGGAATTTGGATTTGGAAGACAATGACTAGGCAGAATAGCAGAAGGCTAAGGGCTGAGAGAAGCCAACAAGGAGGAAGTCAACAAGCATCCTCCGGAGGTGAGGAAGGACAGGCTTCGGTCTACATAACTCGGGATGAAATGGAAGCTATGGCCAATTCTTTGCAGGAGAGATTGTTGAAAAGTCAACAGGAAATGATGCAAACTTTCTTGGAACAAATGAGAGCTGCAGGGATGCAGAACTTAGGAACAGCTACAGCAGCTGCGGATGCAGGACAAGGAGCTAGGGTTGTGGAACCCAATGAAGGACAGGATACGGAGCCAGAAGGCAATCAACAAGGACTTGGGGGCAGGCCCACAGGATTCAATGCAGGAGAACCTTTGGAAGGAATTCAACAAGCTAGAGCTAACGTTGCTGCTAGTGAGCCACACGAGGAATATGTACCAGAGTTCCCTCGGGGGCATGGGGGGCAACCCCTACCAGACAATATAGGATTAGTAGAAATGATCAGGAAGACTATGCGAGGTGGTTTGACAAACGGAGATTTGGAAGGGGTGAATAGAAGTCCATTCGCTCAGGAGATAAGGATGGCTCAGAATCCACCTAAGTTCAAGCTACCTAGCGTGGAGGTATATGATGGTAAGACGGATCCAACAGATCACTTAATGAGGTACACTAGACACATGGAGGTGCTGGGGGCATCGAAGGAAGTGATGGCCCGATGTTTCCCTTTGTATTTGAAGGACTTAGCTGCAATGTGGTTTAGGCAGCTGGAAGAAGGATCTATCAGAACTTGGAAGGAATTAGTGGAAAAGTTTCTGGGACAGTTTCGGGTTCACGTCAAGAGGCCGAAGAACGTGATGACTTTAACATCAGTGAAGCAAAGGATGGACGAATCGCTTAGAGCTTTTCTAACTCGATTCAGTGCGGCAGTCGCTTCGGTGGATCGGCCTGATCCATCAATGGTTTTAATGGCAGCAGTATCAGGAGTCAAGGAGAATTCGGATTTCAAGGTATCTCTGATACGAGATCCCCCGCAAAATCTCGACGAATTCTTTCATGAGGCAGAAAGGTTCCTTCGGCAAGAAGATGCAAGTACGGATTTAAAGTTGAAGAAGGTTAATGCAATCGAGGTTGGAGCGGTATCCAAAAATGGTTTGGATAAGGATAAAGGAAAAAGGAAGTTAGATGACGACTCTGGAAACGCTAGGAAGCGATGGAAGGATCCAAAGTTTTCCACATACACAGGATTGAATGAGACGCTGGAGCGGATATACCTGGATACTCGGAATCGCCTTCCCTACCGAAGGCCGGCTAGGAGGGAACCAACAGAACGGGAGAGGACATCAGGAAGGCACTGTCTCTTCCATGATCTGGATGGACACGATACCAACAGCTGCAGGCACCTAAAGGATATTATCGAGGAGCATGTAAGGAACGGACAGTTGCAGCAATACGTTGGAACTCGGAATGCAACGGTGGAGCAGGAGCAACCACCGACCACCTCACGCCGTGATGATGGGAGGCCCAGGGATGATGGTCGACTGATCATCCATTAACCAGGATAATAAGGAATAAGTAACAAGCTAATAGCAAACGGTAAAGTCGTTTACACATGTACGGGGACGGAGATAGCCCCTAGGCATGCTCTGAATGATGATAAACCGGGACGCTATGGTTTGTGAAATTTATTTATTGCTTTTAGATTGGACATTGCTTTTCTTTTTGAATTTGGTTTTAGAGCTTGGATTGAGCTCCTGGTTTTTTCTTGCTATTGATTATCCTTGAAGATTACAAGTGATTACAACAGTTGTAAGGAATTA
Source organism: Allium cepa (assembly GCA_030765085.1). Classification (NCBI taxonomy): domain Eukaryota; kingdom Viridiplantae; phylum Streptophyta; class Magnoliopsida; order Asparagales; family Amaryllidaceae; genus Allium; species Allium cepa. Next base: position 98,813,907 of record CM060946.1, on the reverse strand, counting down.
GTGGAAAAGTTTCTGGGACAGTTTCGGGTTCACGTCAAGAGGCCGAAGAACGTGATGACTTTAACATCAGTGAAGCAAAGGATGGACGAATCGCTTAGAGCTTTTCTAACTCGATTCAGTGCGGCAGTCGCTTCGGTGGATCGGCCTGATCCATCAATGGTTTTAATGGCAGCAGTATCAGGAGTCAAGGAGAATTCGGATTTCAAGGTATCTCTGATACGAGATCCCCCGCAAAATCTCGACGAATTCTTTCATGAGGCAGAAAGGTTCCTTCGGCAAGAAGATGCAAGTACGGATTTAAAGTTGAAGAAGGTTAATGCAATCGAGGTTGGAGCGGTATCCAAAAATGGTTTGGATAAGGATAAAGGAAAAAGGAAGTTAGATGACGACTCTGGAAACGCTAGGAAGCGATGGAAGGATCCAAAGTTTTCCACATACACAGGATTGAATGAGACGCTGGAGCGGATATACCTGGATACTCGGAATCGCCTTCCCTACCGAAGGCCGGCTAGGAGGGAACCAACAGAACGGGAGAGGACATCAGGAAGGCACTGTCTCTTCCATGATCTGGATGGACACGATACCAATAGCTGCAGGCACCTAAAGGATATTATCGAGGAGCATGTAAGGAACGGACAGTTGCAGCAATACGTTGGAACTCGGAATGCAACGGTGGAGCAGGAGCAACCACCGACCACCTCACGCCGTGATGATGGGAGGCCCAGGGATGATGGTCGACTGATCATCCATTAACCAGGATAATAAGGAATAAGTAACAAGCTAATAGCAAACGGTAAAGTCGTTTACACATGTACGGGGACGGAGATAGCCCCTAGGCATGCTCTGAATGATGATAAACCGGGACGCTATGGTTTGTGAAATTTATTTATTGCTTTTAGATTGGACATTGCTTTTCTTTTTGAATTTGGTTTTAGAGCTTGGATTGAGCTCCTGGTTTTTTCTTGCTTTTTTATTTGGATTTTCCTTTGGATGATTGTTTTTGGTTTTGGATGCTGGTTTGGATTTCTGGTTTTCTGGTTTCGGATTTGAATTTTGGATTTGGATTTGGATTTTGGATTTGGATTTCGGATTTGGATTTTGAATTTTGGAATAGATTTTGGTTGGACTTTTATCTGGTTTTTGATAAATGGTCGTCGGGTATGGATTATGCCTGGCAAGGGATGAGTCATTTTACCCAGACAAGGTGAATTGACTCATTCAGGTCGTCAAGTATGGACTATGCTTGGCAAGGGTCCGGAGCGACCAGGATTCGGTCTAGGACTTAGGCCCTTTATTATCATTTATTATTTTCAGGTCGTCGAGTATGGACTATGCTCGGCAAGGGTCCGGAGAGATCAGGATTCGGCTTAGGACTTAAGCCATGGCATTTTACAACGTCCAGGGACACTGGACCAAGGTCGTCAAGTATGGATTGCGCTTGGCAAGAACCTGGAGAGGTTGGCTCAACGTCCAGGGACACTGGACCAAGGACATCAAGTATGGATTGCGATTGGAAAGAACCCGGAGAGGTTAACTCAACGTCCAGGGACACTGGACCACGGTCGTCGGATGTGGATCACGCTTGGCAGGAACCCAGAGAGGTTATGGATTTGAATATCGACCCGGAGAGGTCCTGGATTCGGTTATTGGCTATTGGATAAGGATGGATTGGAACTTGGTTGTCGCGTTCGAATGGATACAGAATTGGCTAAGGCTTTGGTTATTGGATTTGGAATTGGACATCGACTCGAAGCAGTCAAGGATGATATACTCTGGCAATATGGCTTTGGACTTCGAATATTGGATTCAGAACTATTCAAAACACGTCTTGTTATCACAAGGCATGTTTTGGGGGGCAAAATGTTATCCCATTTTTTGGTCAAAACGGGAATAACAACAAATTGGCAAGGAATTATGGATATCAGGACTGGATATGAGGCTGCGATGGATATCGTCAAAATTTTGTTGAACTCCGATCGGGACGAAATTGATTGGAGACGATGATAAGGGCTAGAAAAGGCTATGTTTCAAATTTCAGGTTAATCGGAGTTCGTATGAAGGAAATATGATGAATTCAAGGTAGGAATAGTACGTAGTTCGAATCCATCAAAAAAGGGATAGAGTGACGCTCGGTTCGAACCCATCAGGTTCGAACCCATCAGGTTCGAACCCATCAGGTTCGCATCGATGACGCTTCGAATCGATGGGAATTAGATGGGTTCGAAAGGAGTAGCTTCAATGCATTGGACATGGATTCGAACGATGGACATGGACTCGAAGATAGTGGATTCGAACGATAGATATGGATTCGAAGATGATGGATACGAAGCAATGAAGATGGACTCGAAGAAGGAAATGGATTCGAAGTATGCATGGATTCGAAGATGAAGATGGACTCGAAGAAGGAAATGGATTCGAAGTATGCATGGAGTCGAAGAAGAACATGGATTCGAAGATGACATGGATTCGAAGATGACATGGATTCGAAGAAGAAGATGGAGTTGAAGAAGAACATGGATTCGAAGTATGCATGGATTCGAAGATGGTGGTTTCCAAGCAATGGACATGGATTCGAAGAGGACATGGATTCGAAGATGATGGATTCCAAAGAGATGGATTCGAATAGAATGGTTTCGAAGGGATGGGTTCGAAGGAAGTGGTTTCGAAGCATGGGTTCGAACCATTCAGGACGCATGGATTCTTGAACTTGGATCGATCATTTCTTCCAAACCGTTGATCCAAATGCAATGAAATTTTTACAGGAGCTTACATACATGTTGAAGAATGTTCACACCAAATTTCAGCTCAATTGGATGGGTTCTTGATCGATTCGAACGTCACTTCGAATCGATCCCAAACTAGGCACGGATTCCGAGAACACGGGCCTGTGGGCCCCCCTCACGTGCCAAGCAGCCTCCCCAGGTTCTAGGCAGGATTTCAGCCTTCCACGCCTATAAATAGAGCCCCTGGTCATTCAGAAAAGGGGTCGGAAAATTTGGAGAGAAGAGGCAAGCCCAGACGCTGCTAGAATCATTCCATAGCATCATTACTGTTATTTTCTTCAGATTTGGTCACTACAACTGTTGTAATCACTTGTAATCTTCAAGGATAATCAATAAAAAGGAAAAATTGGAGTGGACGTAGGCCGGAGATAGCCGAACCACTATAAAACTGGTGTCTCTGTTCTTTACTTTTGGATTGTTGTCTATTATTTGCTAAGATTTGTTATTTGTGTTTGAATATCACTAATTTATATTCATACACTGGTGCTTTCGCGGTATTGGGTGTTTGTGACCAATTTTGGCGCAAACAGTTTACTTCCGTAACTTGCGCATATGATCGAACTAGCCTTCGAACACGCTCCATTGTGTTCAGAATGTGGATAAAACATTATAAATGCTTGACAGCATAACTCAAGAGGGGTTCGGAATTTTGAGATACGTTAAATGATATATTTTGGAATTAAATAATATTACCAATTCCTAAGTCAAAGCCTATTACATCCCATCAGCGACCACGCATCTTCTTTCCTTCAGCATTCTCAAATCAACGAAAAAATGGCGACTGTCTCCTTCTCAAAACCAAATTGCTTCAATTAATCCCCAAAATCAAAGTCGAAGCTCAGATAAAAATGGCCAGAACGAAATAGCGTCTCTTCCTCATTTCAAAAAGGAGCGGCCTTACTTCAAAATCAAATCAATGGTCGAGTGAATCTAAAAGAAAAAAAATATAAGGAGGAGAATCGAATTGAAATCGATTCGTGGCATCATCACGCGATGGGTATCGCACGAGTAGACAGCGATTTGAATCGAGTCGCGATTGTTGGAATTCGTCGATGTGGCAGTGGGATGGATCGTGCGAATAGGTAGTGCGCTCAACCATAAGGCTAGGGTTTTTGCAATGGCGATTGGGGCAATGGCACCTAGGGTTTGGCACGCGAGTGCTTGGAATCGATAGGTGAAGCAGCGACCTCATCGCGATGTCAGGCTCGGGGGGCGTCATGGTTGAGACTCGAAGCTGAGGCTAGGGCATGGGGGTCGCGTAGTTCAGCAGGGTCGAAGGGGCAGTACCTGGAGTGTTCGTCGAGCAGTGGCGATCTTGCGGTCGCGTTGTTGATGGCGCTCGCGATGGTGGATGATGTTCCTTTGAGGCAGTAAGGTATAGAGTATTTTATTTTAATTGAATTTTATAAATATATATATATACAGACTTAGAGAAAAAAATTATATATTTTGGCATACTGTTAAAATCTTACGGTAAGGTTAATTCCTGTAATTAACTAAGTGTTAAAGGAGATAGATAAATAATATTATCCAGAATGTTTTTATGTAGGTTAAGGATAAAGGAAAGAAAATATTTTGTTAAAAAGAAATTAATTTTAATAAAAAACAAACAAACGAACAAATTTTAATTTTGAAAATAAAATCATTGGTTAATTTAAATTATCAAATAGAAATTTAATTATTCGAATGGTTCGGATATTATAAATTTGTATAAATGTTATACAAGGTCAAGAATCGTGAAAGCAAGCTAATTTGGATTGGATTTGCAAAACAAAAGCAAAGGTGAGATCTTCTCACTCAATCAAATATTGTTCTGATTTAAAATTTTGAATAGTTAGATTTAAAATTGATTGACTGTGTGCTTGGATGATTGATTTATAATAATAATTCACTGGATGATATTATATACATAGTAGTATATAGTATATATTGGGTGATTGATTTCCCGCATTATATAGCGGATGAGACCCTATGCACCACATAATAGCGGATGATATTTTATAAATCCCATATACCGCGATATTCCACCTCGAAGTAGAATTGGTATTTAATTGTTGTGCTAACGTCTATGGATGCAGGGAAACAGGTTGGAGGGATCCAACTAGATTCCTCAAATATTGAATTTGTTTCATATGTTGTGTGTTGATAATCTCTGTGTGATTATATTGTAATTGAAATTATTGTAGGCTAAAATTTAGCCGCATATATTTTTGGTATCGTAAGATATCAGAAATAAATAAAATTTGATTTTTAAATTAAGTAGAGAATCTATAGTGAAATCCTATTGAATAAATTCCAAGAAAATAGGAAAAGATTTGATAAAGGAATTTTTTTTTTAAAAGACAATAAATTTGTCTATCAAATTAAAAAAAAATTGATTTAGTGTTTAAAATAAAATTTGAAATCAAATTGGAAATTGATTTGGTGTTTGTATACGATTCTTGAAATCGATTTAAAAATCATATATCAGTGGATATTTGGGGAATTTATATTCACAATGGGAATTTTATAAAGGAAAGGGAAATTTGTTTTAAAAATAAACCTTTGGTTATTTTTAAAAGTGTGAAAGGAATTTACGGATCCGGAACGTAAATTCGAAATAAATCAAGAAAGATTTATTAATTGATTTGAATGAACCATTTTGAAATGGGAAATGTATTTTCCCTGAAAAGTTGAGTATGATTTCGAAGTAGCCTATAAATATAAACCGAAGATTTTTAAGGATGGTTTTAGAAAGGATACGTTGGATAAATTATTTTCTTAACCGGTTTCAAGTCTTTAAAGTATGGATTTATAGTATGGATTTATTTAATCACTTATAGAAGGATTATTTTAATGGAAAAAAAATTGATATTTGTTTTAGAAAATGGATATTTGAATAGTTATATCCTATCTACTAATTTTATTTTAAAATTGGTTTGGATTTGAAATTTTATACGAGGCATTTATATAATATTTTCATAACTAATATTTAAATAAATGTTTTAAAATATTTTTATCTAAATGTTTCCAAGTATATATTTTGAATAAGTGATGTAAAGTAATTTCAAGTATTTGAACTCGGCAAAGACTTTCAGTGGAAATAAATAATATCGAGAATCTTATTCCACGAGTGAAAAGTGATTTGAAATTTGTTTTCAAATGGTTGAAGTGTTAAAAATATATATCTTGCAAATATATTTCGAGAATAATAATTAGGAAAATTATTTAGTGATTGTTGTGAATATTTATTGATAGTTAAAGAACCGACTATCAATATTGGCCTTTAAATGGTATTAGAATTTCGATGCAACAGGGAGTCGAATTTCAAATGGATATTCGAAACCTACATCGAACCTTTTTGATTGTGATGGATCTTTTATTTAAAAGATCAAAGTGGAAATTGTTGTGTTTTGTTTGAAATCTGAATGAACACTTATTTTTAAAAATAAGCGCTCATTATTCGGATTAGCCGGGAGAGGACCTTGTCTCATAAAACCCATTCTGAATAATGATACGACGAAATGTGATTGCATTTGAAGACGGTGTTGAAGACCGGGTATTTTCTAAAACGAAAGGATTACCTATCGAATGTCTCTGCACCGAGTTGCTCCGGTATAGAGATTTGATCACCCTTTGTGATGGGGATTCCTGACGTGATTAGCGAATATCCGCATTTGTAAGGGCTTCTTTGAAGTGCCTTCGGTTTAGTTCGATCTCGGAACGGACTAGTATGGATGTGTGTCTGACGTTACACTTTGAGATGTAAAGCTGATTTCTATCAAATACGTTTCTATTGGCGGCGGAGAATTTATTCTCTTAGCTTAACACCCTTCTCTGAGACCTACGAGCTCAGAGGTTATGTAGTTGATGGTTATTAGTGATACATTCCCAAATTGGTAACGTGGCATACGAAGTGCTGCTGATCATTTGTTGATCAAAGCATGACTTTGTGAAAAGTTAGCTTTGTGGACGAGACCTCATCGAGCCTCACAAACCAGTAATGGTCGAAACAGGAAAGATGCGGCAAGGTTTCAGGGGTAGCTCCCCTAGGGTATGTCCATTCCTTCTGGAAAAGGGTGGTGTCAGGTATGGAGCCCTGATATTTAACCTATGTGGTTACTGCAAATACTTTTCTTTGTGGTTGTTGGTGTAGAGGATCCTCGGATAAAGGTCGCAAACGACCGGGGGTGGCATATCTTAGGTTTTACTTCCCGGGAAGGGAGTAACTGGCCTTGTGTTAGCAGAGAGCCGGGTAGGTTCTCGGGACGTCCCTCCAGAGGCGTACCCATGTGGCAGTAGGAAGTTCCTTAGCCTGACCATTTGTTGGAAATCCAAACTCCAATACGCGCCCTGTACGGTTTTAGTTGTATAACCTGTCATTTACTTATGGTGGTCACCACTGTTTAGATGGTTGCTATAGTAGGCATAGTTCGAAATGTCTATGCTGGCTAAGATTAATATTATACTTTCAAAATGTTTTCAGCACTATGCACTAATAATAATATCGAAAGGATTTTACGTATTAAGCATGTTTGACTATCATAAGGAGAAATCTCCTCCAATTCTGCGTTTGCATTGTGTGTGTGGTGGGAGGCATTATGGTAGTTTCATTTTAGCGGATTTCTTTTTATTTTCTTTGTGAAAATAACTATTTTTAGGATCTAATACAAGTCCCACGACTGAACTGGAGTTTATTGTTCCCTTTCTAAACTCTGGATGCCCATAATTTTCCATACGGGTAGCCTAGAGTCAGGTTAGCAGTTATTCGGGAGCAAAGTCGAAAAAGAGATGCTATGGAGACCAAGAGCAAGCTGGATGGCAAAGCGTATCACTAGTATATGTTATATTCTTTTCCGCTGTTTATTGTTGTAACACTCTGATAATGTAATGTGATGTAATATAATAACTGATATGTTCTTTGTTTTAAAGATATTCATTTATCTATTATATTTGTTCCGCTGTGAAATGTGAGATTATGTTATTGTTTTCTGTTTCTTCTTCTATCTACTTTTTCTTAAACCCTAATGGTTCGGTTTTTCCGGCATTCGATTGTTCGGCATTCGATACAGTGGACGTATCGATGTCGACTTTCGGAAGTCGAAAAAATGGGAATATTACAGCTCGGCATCCAAACCTTGTTCGGCACATCACTTCATTCGGCATAAATCTCGTTCGGCATTCGGGATCGGTCGGTATCCAGAGTCGTTCGGCACAACGCACTGGGTCGGCTTCCAATGTCGTTCGGCATAAATCTCGTTCGGCATTCGGGATCGGTCGGCTTCCAGAGTCGTTCGGCACAACACACTAGGTCGGCTTCCAGTGTTGTTCGGCACAAATACTTCGTTCGGTAATCAGAGTGTTCGGCATCACTTCGGTCGGCATGAAGATATCGTTCGGCATCACTTCGATCGGTATGAAGATATCGTTCGGCATCACTTCATTCGGCATGAGGTATCGTTCGGCATTCATGCCTTGTTCAGAATTTTGTCGTTCGGCATCTATGGATCGGCACACAGAGATCACTCTTTTTAGGCCAAGCTACTTAGCTACCTGGCCCACCAGGGAAGTCCAGCCCATCTTCGCCTATAAATAGAGAGGCAGGTGCACAGTGAAATAGACCTTTTTTTAGAACACCGGGAAGACTGTCGCATTCAAGACTCATTCAAGACTTATATTTTTTGCGTAGCAATTGTATTCAATATAATTGGTACACGGATTGTATATGTAATCGATTATTGAGAAAAGCAATAAAGATTAACCTCAAAGTGGACGTAGGCAATTACGCTGAGCCACTATAAATCTAGTGTTCGTATTTTCTGCATTTAAATATGCTTACTGTTCTCTGTTTAACTTTACTTTCTTCATTAATCTCTCTACATAACTCTACTCAAGGGTATTAGTGACCAATTTTGGTGCTAACAGTCCAGGATGTTGTCCCGTTTCATCATACCTTCCAGAATTCACTACCCCTATCTGACCTAATGATTTTCACTTTTCTTTCTAATTGCCTTTCGACTTCAGTAATGAACACTTGTACAGCATCCACTGACTGAGATTTTTCGTGCAACAGATAAAGATAGCAATAACGTGAAAAATCATCGATAAAAGTGATGAAATATTTCTCTCCTCCAAAAGTTGGAACATCAAAAGGTCCACAAATATCTGTACGTATTATTTCAAGAAGTTTTGTACTTCTTGTGGCTACTTTCTTTGTGTTTTTGTTGTTTTTCCTTTAATACAATTAACACATGTTGTAACGTTAGCGAACTCTAGGTCCGGTAGGACACTATCTTTCACTAACCTCTTGATTCTTTCACTAGATATATGACCCAGTTTTTTATGCCACAAGAAGTAAGAATCATTCTTGGATGACTTTCCTTTAGTTTCTTTTCCATGCAGGGTGAGTTGGATTTTAGCATTTTGTTTAAGATGAAGTTTATAAAGTCCATCGATTAATATTTCAGAACCAATAAGACTAGAGTTTTTTTTAAATAAACTAAAATTTCCATTTTCAACTTCAAAAGAATATCCAAATTTATCAAGTACACTTACAGAAATCAAATTACGGAAAATAGACGGAACATAAAGAGTTTGACATAAATCTAACTGATAACCGCTATCTAAAATAAGACGAAAAGTTCCAATAGCTTCAATTGGAGCTTTATCTTTATTTCGCATGAAAATGAAATTCTCACTTGGGTTTGTGGTTTGAATCGTAATGAATCCCTACATAGAATTTGAAACATGAACGTTAGCAGCAGTATCAATCCACCAAGTAGAAGAAGGTACATTAGTAAGATTTGATTCGAAATGACTTACGAAACCCATTGGGTTACCTTTCTTTTCGAACCATGTTTTGCGCTTAATGCAATCTGCTAGGAAGTGTCCAGGTTTCTTGCAGAATTTGCAGACATCATCCTTCGTTTTCTTCTTGGATGGTTGAGTGGCGTCATCAGATTTGGGTGATGCTCTTTTATGCTGTGAGTTGTTCTTTTTGCCAGCTTGTTTTCCAACCCCTTCGGTGAAATAACCAACTTTAATGCCTTACGAGCCTTGCCTAGACTCCTCTTGAACCAGTTTGTCAGTCAATTCATTTAGACTTCACTTTTCTGTAATAGTGTTGTAATGAATTTTGAATGGTTCATACTGAGGAGGTAAGCTAGTGAGAATGAATTGGACGAAAAAAGCATCGTCCATAACCAATCCCAAGTTCTTAAGTTTGGCAGCAAGGTTAATCATTTCAATGACAGGAGTGCTCACTGAGCGAGAACCATCAAACTTCATGGTTACAAGATCTGCCATAAGTTTCCCAGCAAGGGATTTGTCAGCAATCTTGAACCGATTCTCAATGGATTGCAAATATTCTTTTGCGCTTTCAGTTTTGGGTAGGGAGATTTTGATGTTGGTATCAATCACCATTCGCATAAACATCATGCTGAGCCTATTAGATCGTTTCCAATCATCATGGAGTTTGTTTTCCTCAGGCGTACTTGTGTCAGTAAGTGGGGCTGACTTTTCCTTAAGGAGAGCCATGTCCAGTTCAAGTACGCCCAAAGAAAACTCAACTTGCTCTTTCCATTCTGAGTAGTTGGTTCCATTGAGTCTGACGATAGACGTAGCGTATGAATTAAGGTTTGAGGGCATTGCAATTGCAGATATAAAAGAAATGTAGGCTTCTTTATTACAATAAAACACATATCATAATAAGAGGTTAGGTTTAACGCCTCCTGTGGGTAGGCGGTAGAACCATACTCATGGAAGAATGATACATATTTATGTGTCATGCGTTATTGTGCAAGCAGCAGCCGTCTGTGGATGGGACTGCATACATCAGACTAGAGGAAACAAGGAAATTAAGCGCGGAAGCGAAAACTAAAACAAGAGAGAAAAGAGGGAAACCGAATCGAACCAGTGGTCACCTAGTTTGTTTTTTTTTTGCATAAACATTTGCTATTCTTTCAACTAATCCAAGTAAATTTCATATATGAATTTAACATATAAACAATTATCTTGCCAGTTCCAGATTATGAATTTAATGTCAAACTAGGAAACAATTGTTTTCAATATGTATACTTTCTGAAAAGTATTCGCATACAATAAGTTGCTCCATATTATACAGTAGGTCAAACATTAAAGTAGAAAATTTTAACTTTTGCTTAAATATAAACTTTCCAGATCCAGATCTAAGCATACAGTCAATAGAAAAATATTGATAATCATGATTACTATGGCAACTTAAATAATATGAATATTAAACTTGAATCATATTAACACTAATAATTATTATCATCATCATAGTAAAATTACAAACATCACATCATAGATCTATGCTAGTTTCATTTTATATATTGATGGATAATCATGAATTCTAAAACCATGCTCTGATACCACATGTGATCTATATCTTGCGAATAACATAAACTCTAAGATCTAGAATTACATGATTATCACATATGTAATGAATCAATAAAATATACCTCCAGACATCTCATACATGAATCAGTAATGGTTGTTGCCGAAAGCTGTTTCAATGGATAAAGGAAATGGTTTCTCTCTTTTTTCCTATATCTTTCTTTATGTGTTTTTTTAATATCCTTTGTGATGGGCAAAGGTTAATATTTATAGGCAGAGAGAGGACCAAATTTTCAGATTTGTAGACTTAGTCTTGATCGTCCATCAAGATCAAGATGAGAGAAATTAACGCTCTAGATTATAACCGTTTTATTGATTAGCATATTAATATGAAAACCCTTTAGATTCTATTGACCAAAAATTTGAGGAAGGAAACGGTCAAATTTCCTTACAAAAGGAAGGAGAATCCATTAATGTTTTCGTATTAATTTCCTTACAAAACAGTCAAATTTCCTTACAGGTATTTCTATAACATTTAAAGAACTATACCAACACATTTAATTTGTTTAAAAAGGGAAATTAGCACCTATATTACCGCGATGTAAACCAAATTAAAGAAGAGAAAATCAATTTGAACATAAAATAGTGGTATAAAATTTGATACATGTGTCCTGATTTCCATGTTTCATGTAAAGAAAAAGATCTAATGGTCTGTTGTGTTAGATTTTGTGTTTAATTTTATGTCTCAATATCTCAGAAATACTACTTTCAAAGTAGATAACTAATGCCATGTAACTAATTCCCTAAAATAAATAACCATTGATATTATAGGTCCATCAACTTTACCCGTTTGCGAAGCGCAGGTTCCATTCTAGTACTTTAGGAATAAAGCAAAGATAGGTGTGATTGATCTCATTGATAATATTTCCTGTGTCTAGAGCTTCATGAATAACACTAACTCGTTTCACTTATAAGTGCTCCAGTGCAGTCTATAGAACTTGGAACTCATCCCGTCTAGACCTGGGCTAGAGTCCACATGAATGGACTTCAAGGCAACTTCAACTTCACTACATTAGATTCTACTATTTAAGAGTTCGACCCTAGCCTCATTTTCCATAGCCCTGCTTTGAATTGTTGGTGAGTCAGTAGTGTATTCCCCACTGAACGGTTCTACGTAGTATTTGATAGCTTTTTCTCTAGTTCTTAAAAGTTGTAAGTTGGTTGTCCTGTATCTTCTATGTTGTTGGTTAAATTATTATGACCCTTCCTAATTGACATTTTAGTGTAAAAGAACTTTGTGCTAGCATCTTCTTCAACCATCCATTTTTATTCCGCTTTCTACTTAAGCTCTTTGGCCCGTGTTTGCATTAAATCTCTCAATTCACCTTGCAGTTGATAATACTATAGGTATAGGCACCACATATACTTTTTTGGTCCTTTCCTCTGATCCTATTCCACTCCTTTAGTCTGTTTTTGATTAATTTAACTGCCATCACCAGCTTGTACATGTTGTTACCTTCCACCTCTTACACTTCATCAAAGTCAGTTGCATTGCTGTAAACATTATAATCACAGCGATGTTAGAGTACCTAAAGAGCTTACCTTTAGATTCATTACACAGTTCAATTAATAAGGAACAGTGATCTCTAGTCGAACTAGGTATTGCGTTTACTTTTCAGTCGGGGAACATGTTTATACATGCTGCATTAACTATCACCCTACCTAGTTTGTTGGATATTTGTTTTACTTGACCACTCACCATGTGTATTTCAACCCTGTTTGAATTGCTTTTGCCAGATCAGGTCCCATTATGTAGTCGTTGAACTCTGCAACTTAGGATGCTTTAATGGTAAGTCTACCTCTTTTCTCTAAAGATTTTAACACTACATTAAAATTGCCAAGCACTAACCATTATTGTTGTATTATTTTTTAAATCTCCGCTATTTGTTTCTATAAATCCTTTCGACTTGATGCTAAGTTACTATCATAAACATATGTGATATAGATTTTGAGTCCTCCAACACTGCTGGCTTCTACAGTTATCTGTCATTCTTCAGTTTTTGATGGTATTTACGCTCCAAATGTTTTTATTCCATACAATCATGATTCTTCCTTTTGTTTTACAATCATTGTTGTGAATCAGGTCCCACTCACTCCTTAATGTGTACTTGAATAAGTCAACACCGTCACTAATCATTTTATTCTCAAGAACATCAATTAATGTAGGTGGGTGTTTCATCCAGAAATTGAGATCTAATTATATAGTGTCATTGTTAGGCCCCCTTACATTCCAGCTAATAATTGTCATTTGGAAGTTGATGCTTTCTTTCCCTTTCTCAAATTCCTAAGGATAGGCTGCTTTATTTGCACTTCCTTTATCCTCTTTTTAATGATTTTGAATTGGTCTGTGTATGCTTGGTTTGGTTTAGTGTAAGTCCCCTTATCTTCAGCGTCAGAATTGTCTTGGTCTTTATTAGTAGAATCTATTTGAACATCTACTTATTATATTTCTTCTACTGTTTCAGGTGTCTCCTCTTCATCGTCCGATGAAAACTTGTCCTCGTCCAATGTAGACACATGTGGATTCAAGTTCTTCTTTGGTTCCTGGTTCCCTACAAAATCAAATGTCAAAATCTCCAGACACATTTATTCACCAACTATACATTAGAAATTCATCCCCCATGGTCAATGAATGCAAGATCGACACACCAACTCACACTACTTTTAAATTGAAAAACTCCCATCAATCTCAAATAGTAGAATCCATTGCCAAAATCTCTAATTACGTTCATTCACCAAATATTGATCGGATATTCCACCCCCATAGTTAATGAATGCAAGATCGATGCACCGTCATAGTATCATAGTATCCTTAAACTAAAAATTCCCGTCCATCACAAACGGATCGGTGTTCAACAACGTGGAAGACATTGAGTTTAACCCCCCCCCCCCTCTGGATCCATACTTACAAAGAATATTACATAGTAATATTATCGGCTAATATGGAGAATAAGGCTAGTTAGGAGTGACCAAACATGAATATTCCCTTAGGATAATACCGACATGTAATTCCTACTAAAAACTTTGAGGATCTAAAATGAATAACTGACATATACAGTCCCGGCAGAAAGCAATAAATATGTTGGCTATTATAAGCAGAACAATATATAACATATCACAAAGAACAAAGAATCGCAGAACACAAAAGTATAGAACACAGTGGAATATATATAATATTGACACAAAGATTCATGCATAAGTGAGTCTACAAAACAAAATACCAGACTCGCATAATATAGTTATAAATAACGACTACAAAATGTCTCAAAATATACATGACATAAAAGTCAGCCACTTATACAAATTATACACCTGGCATCAAGGTCTAGAAGCTAAAAATCATATATATACCTAATTATATCTCTCTCCATAAGCTAGCCTAACATCCACATTCAACGAATCCCAACACCTAAAATGTCTCAGCCTGACCAGACTATTAATAAATAATAAACGGGTCAGACTATCTCTATGAAACTTAAGTGAGGTCACAGGGTAGTATAAGAGACTAACAATAATATAGTCATATTCATATATAATATGCCTTCCCTTAAATATTAAACGACATAATCACAATAATTCACCATGTCATAAAATCATATTATGCTTATTATAAGAAATCCTCTCAATATATGGCGAATAAAAAATATCTTAGAATCTAAACATAAATTTGCATGGAAGCAAGTGAAACCATAAGATGAGCATGAAAGCGGGTCGAAACCAAATACAAGTACGAAAGCAAGTTGAAACCAAAGTCAAGCACGAAAGCAAGTCAAAAACAAATACAAGCACGAAAGCAAGTCAAAAACAAATACAAGCATGAAACCCAATTGAAACCAAAGACCAACATGAAAGCAAGTCAAAACCCAAAATCAAGCATGAAAGAAAGTTAAAACCAAAAGACAAGCATGAAAGCGAGTCAACCAAAAGACGAACATGAAAGCAAGTCAACCAAAACACGAGCATGAAAGCGAGTTAACCAAAAGACAAGCATGAAAGCGAGTCAACCAAAAGACAAGCATGAAAGCTAGTCAACCAAAAAATAAAAAAAACCCTCCTGGATGCATGCCACAATAAGATAAGCCGATACTTGCCGTACATGCCTAGATGCATAATATTTCAAAGATCATTTCTGATCTAAAGTGTTAAACACTTTTAGTGTAATCAAAATAGTGTCGCTTAAATGTCTCATAACGAGGCGATACTCAAATATTTACTAAGAGATTGTAATTTCCACTTAACTAAAAAATAAGTGTTAAAACTTTCAATTAGTTATCAAACTAGCGTCGCACCAAATGTCCGATAACCACTAGGCAATACTCGAATGTTTACTAAAAAATCGTAAACTCCACTCTATATAATATTCCATTACAAGACTCAAATTATTAACCGATAAAATGGTACATAGTGTTTCATACGACCAGCACTACTAAATCATTTAATTAAAATTCTCATCGAATAGAAGCAATATTTTTATATAGAAAATACTTCTTTTAAAATCATTCAAATATTAGTTCAATGACCCTAAAATAACTGTACTTATAAAATATGCTACTATATACATATATAAAGCTAATGTATATATATATATAACTTTATATTCATCTTTTGAAAACACTATTATTATTAAAAAATTCTACAATAATCTTTCTTTACAAAAATACTTTTAAATGTAAGATTCAAAAACATTATTTCAAATCCTGAATTTCAAAATCAATAATATATTTTATAAAAACTATGTAAGTGTTTTCTAAAGATTATATTTAATATAACTGGTTTAAAGGTGATTTTTATTCATATATAATGTATTTAATATATATATATATATATAAATATAGTTCTAAATAATTTAGAATGATGGGAATTCCAAAAAATATGAAATCACCGGAATTCTAGAAATCCTAAAAATCAAGGAAGTAGAAGAAGCAAGAAATCAAAAATCCAAAAGTAAATAAAGAAGAATAAAATATAATAAGGTTGCCTCTAAAACATTTCCAAAATTATAATATACTCATAAAAGTAAGTTTAAAAAGGTTTTGTTATTAAATATTATTCTCTTTAAAAGCTTTGGATAGAAATTTTAAAATAAGAAATATGTTAAGAATATAATATTATTTTAACGGTATATAATATAAAATAAATTCCAGTAAGGATCAAAATAGATATAACCTCATTTTGAAAATCTATTAAAAAAGATTTAAACAATTGAAACAATAAACCCTTCAGAAATGCAAATTTTTGAGCCAACGTCGTTCTATAAAATATCATTCCATAAGATGAAATTATTTAGTGACCTGAGTTGCTTTCAGACAACTACGGTCACACACACGCACGCACATATTTCTATATAAGTTAATAAAAAATAAATTTGCAACCAAACTGTGTTCCATTTGCAAATTGATCCTTTTCAATCCATATATCACCAAACAATCAATCAAACAAATGTATGCAACGATAACATTCAAGTCAATCACTAACACCCAAGTATTATTACCCAAACAACCATATCAAGGCATGAAATAAGGAATTCATAAAGGTAGAGATAGAACTGTGAGTTAAAAATGACACACCTTAACCATTTGTTTGCTGTACTCTGCTGCCATAACCATCAATTCCAACCAATGCAATTTTTTAATACGATACCCACAAAGTCCACTTCCAGCCCCACTGTCGTCACTTGGCCAATCATTACCGCGGATAATGCACTTTCACTTTATCACTCGCTTGAACGACATCGGCCATTACCTTAGCACCAGCCACGCCGTATCAACCTCAGCCTCCTATCGTCGTGTGAAGTTCTAGGTATAGGTCGCGACTCCATCCATTAGTCGCCTACCACTGTCGTTGCGATCGCACCACATGTCGTCGGTCCTCCTTCTAACGATCATCGATCGCTTTCCCTCGCATCATATTTTTTTAGATGTGTGCATTCAATTTAAGAGAATGGGGTTTCATGATTTGGGGTTAGGGAAAAAAAATGAAACGGGTTTGGGTTTGCAAGGGGTTGGGTTTTTAGGTGCTAAGTGAAGAAATTAATTGATTAAATCTATAAACAATGTTATTTTCAACAAGTCCTTATATAAAACAGTTTCTATTTTATATCTTTAAATTACAAATTGAAATCTCTCTATTAACATAAGAATAGTCTTATCATTGAATTATTAACCCATTTACAATTTATACTGACATATCATATATTTTATCAAAATATTTAAATTCAATAAATATTCATTTTCGTCGATCTATTGATTCTACTGAATACCAAATGAAACTTCTTTCATCTATTTCAAGCATATAAAATTATTCACACTCTAAAACATTTTATATTTATTTAAAAAAATCATTTGGATTTTAATATATTATCTAAAAAGGAATTTGTTAAATATTCAATTTTATTATAACAAAACCCTTTTTTAAATAGAATTTAATTGGATAATAATTTTATTTCAAAACTAATAATTGTCAAAATCAAATTCAAACACTTCTATCTTAGTTAAATTAGTTTAAAAATACAGTTGTTACAAACCTCCCCTGTTATGTAAATTACGTCCTCGCGATTTCTTATAGAGAGACATCATACACACTCAAACATTACTTTCTTCATATTGTACAATCATGTTGAAACACGATCAATTCTCTAAACGGTTAACATTAGAATCAAACTTATAGTATGATACGAATTTAAAATGACTCAATTATTAATTTTTATTTCTTTGCATACAGGAAATTAAATGAAAATCTGCTAAGTATTAGAATTTTCAAAAAAAATCGATAGTTTTCATTGTATGTAGAGGCGTTTACAATTTCAAAACTATAATATATACAATATGCATCATCTACACGGTCGAAAACATAATATATCTCAATAATTCTAGCATTTCTATATTTTAAATGGTAGTCTACCTTTATTTTATCATTTTATAGCATGTTACTTTATTATTTGCAACCAAAAGCAAGCTAAAGTCCCTGCATAGTCGCAGTAGGTCTTCTAAAGTACTATACTTAATTCAACTTTAGACCTTTGTCGCAAATAAGAAGACTTAACAAGCATTCATACTTTATTACATGTATGTAATATGCTTTTTTAATTGTGCCATACTCTGACAAGGATTTAAGGAGTAAATCTTCCAATTAGACATGAGTTTCAAAAAGTAAAAGTGTTACATAACTCATAAGATTTCAAAATCAACTTTCGGATCATCAATAAGTAGTGTATATAACGAGTTATGGTGTTTTCTTATAACGATACACAATTCATATTTTAAATAAAGACGCAGGCCCACCATTGAAGACAACTTTTTTAGCATAGAAGACTTCATGATTATACAAAACTCTTGACATAAAAGTTGTTGCTAATATTCTTAGCTTTCTGGAAAGTGCAAAATCATCAAAATCAGCCGATTCCTTCAAAAGATATAACCAAAACACTTAGACTCAAAAACTAGAAATTAACCAAATCATCTAGAAATTTTAAAACTTTCAAGAGTGATGAACATGAAAGTTATTCTATATTGAAATGTAACGACCTAATTTTACGAACTCCGAAAGTCGACATTTATACGTCCACTGTATCAAATATCGCACAGTCGAATGCCGAAAATCCGAACCGTTAGGGTTAAAGAAGAAGAAGATAGAAGAAGAATAGAAATAATAACAGAATCTCACATTTCGCAGCGGAACAAGATATAATAGATAAATGAATAATCTTTAAAACAAAACACTATATCAGTTTATACATCACAATATCAGAGTTTACAACGACGTCATACAGACACTTGCAGTTATTATAACTTGACTATATGAAAACTGATTTGCACTAACCATACGCAACGGACACAACATAGTAAAGAGATACGTCTCGCCATCCAGCTTCAACTCCTGATCTCCACAGTAACTCTTTCTGACTTCGCTTCCGAATAACTGATAACCTGACTCTAGGCTGCCCGTGTGGAAAATTATGGGCACCCAGAGTTTAGAAAGGGAACAATAAACTCCAGGTCAGTCATGGGACTGGTGTGAGATCTAAAAAACACTTATTTTAACCATAAGAAAACAAAGGAATTAAAAGGAATCTGCAATGCTTTTTGGAAAATGAAACTACCATAAGGCCTCCCGCCACACACACAATGCAAATGCAGAATTGGAGGAGATTTCTCCTTATGATAGTCAAACATGCTTGATACGCAAAATCCTTTAATATTATTATTATTAGTGCATAGTGTAGAAAACATTTCGAAATTATAATATTAATATTAGCCAGCATAGGCATTTCGCACTTATGCCTACTATAGCTACCATGTTCAATAACAGGTTACCGCCACATTCCATGGCATGTTATACAACTAAAACCGTACAGGGCGCGTATTGTTTCTTTGGATTTCCAACAAATGGTCAGACTAAGGAACTTCCTATTGCCACATGGGTATGCCTTTGGAGGGACGTCCCCAGAACCTAACCGGATCTCTGCCAACATAAGGTCGGGTTACCTCTGCAAAAATAGGTAACTACTGACACGAGTATGCCATCCCCCGGTTGTAAACAACCTTATCCGAGGATCCTCAACAAAAACAATCACAAAGTAATATATATTTGCGATATCCACATAAGTTAAATATCTGGGCTCCATACAATGATACCACTTCTATCCAGAAGGAAATGCACATACCCTAAGGGGCGCTACCCCCTATAACCTTGCTGCATCCTTCCTGTTTTGACCATTCCGGGGTGTGAGGTCCGACGAAGTCTCGTCCACAAAGCTACGCTTTTCACAAAAGCCATGCTTCGATCAACAAATGATCAGCAGCACTTCGTATGCCACATTACCAAATTGGAAATGTATCACTAGTAACCATCAACTACATAACCTCTGAGCTCGTACGTCTCAGAGAAGGGTGTTAAGCTAAGAGAATAAATTCTCCGCCACCAACAAAAATGTATTTGATAGAAACCAGCTTTACATCTCAAAGTGTAACGCCAGACACACATCCATACAAGTCCGTTCCGGGATCGAACGGAACCGAAGGCACTTTAAAAGAAGCCCTTGCAAATCCGGATATTCACTAATCACGTCCGGAATCCCATCACAAAGGGTGATAAAATCTCTATACCGGAGCAACCCGGTGTAGAGACATTCGACAGGTAATCCTTTCGCTTTCGAAAATACCCGGTCTTCAACACCGTCTTCAAATGCAATCCCATTTCGTCGTATCGTTATTCGGAATGGGTTTTATGACACAAGGTCCTCTCCCGGCTAATTCGAATAACGAACGCTTATTTTTAAAAATAAGTGTTCATTCGGTTTTCAAACAAATCACAACACATTTCCACTTTGATCTTTTAACAAAAGATCTATCACAATCACAAAGGTTCGATGTGGGTTTCGAATATCCATTTGGAATTCGACTCCCGGTCGCATCGAAATTCAAGTGCCATAAAAAATCAATATTGATAGTCGGTTATTTAACTATCAATCATCATTCACAACAATCACTAGATTTCAAATAATTTTTCCCAATTATTAATATCTTCGCAAGATAAAATTTTACTTTTCAACCCTTTGAAAAACAAATTCAAATCAATTTTTCACACTTCGATCTTTTGAAAAATAAATTTCAAATCAATTTTTTTCCTTACGCGGAAAACATTTCCAATATTTATCCATTTCCACTGAAAATCTACCGATTTCAAATATCTTAAAATAATATAAAATACTTATTCAAAATATACTTGGAAACATTTAAAATAAACTATTTTAGAATATTTGCTTAAATATTAGTTATGAAAAATATTATACTAACATCTCATATAAAAATTCAAGTCCAAAACTAATTTTAAAATAAAAATTGTAGATAGAGTATAAATATTTAAATAACTATTTTCTAAATCAAATATCAATTTAATCCTTAATATAATCTCTTATATAATTAATTAAATAAAAAATTTCTTTAAAACAATTTTCAAAACTAATTTCTCCAACAATATTATTTTAAAACCAAATCTAAAATTTTTAATTTTATTTCAAAAGCTATTTTTTTAAAATATATTCGGCTTTCCAGGGAAAATACACTTTTATTTCAAAATGGTCCATTTAAACCAATTAATAAACCCTTCTCTATTTATTTTAAATTTATGTTCCAAATCTGCAAATTCCTTTCCACACTTTTATAAATAAACCAATATTTATTTTTAGAACAATTTCTCTTTCTTTTATAAATTCCTATTGTGAATTTACATTTCCAAATATCAACTGATATACGAATTTTAAATCGATTTCCAAATATCACCATCAAACCAAATCAAATCCCAATTTGATCTCTAATTTATTTCAAACACAAAATCAAATTCCCATTTGATTTTCCAAATTAATTTTCAAATATCAAATCAATTTCAAATTGATTTTCCAAATTATTTCCAAAACACCAAACCAAATTTCCAAATCGATTCCTAAGATTTATTCTAACTCCAAATTTATTTCTGAATCAATTTCTAAAGTTAATTTCAACTCCAAATGTAATTCCAAATTTAATTTCTAAATTTATTTCCTTTTGAAATAAATTTCTTTATCTCTTTCAAATATTTAAAATACGTATCTTAAATAAATCCTTCAACTATTAAACAATATTACTCGAAATTCCTTTATTAAAATATTTTCCCATATTTTGGAATTAATTCGATCGGATTAGAAAAATTAACTTTATTACTTAAATTGTAACGGTCTAGGCTTTTCTACTTTAATTTCCAAAAATTCAACTTCATATTTCTGGTATCCTACGATACTAAAAATATATTTGGCTAAATTTTAGCCTTCAAGGGTTTCGATCACAAATAGTCACACACAGATTATAAATAATCAACACAAAATTTTGAAAACAAATCAAATGTTTTGAGGAATCCAGTTGGATCCCTCCAACCTGTTTCCCTGTATCCACAGACGTTAGCACAACAATTAAATACCAATTCAACTTCGAGGTGGAATATCGCGGTATATGGGATTAATATTATATCATTCGCTATTATGCGGCGCAATAGGGTCTCATCCGCTATATAATGCGGGAAATCAACAACTCCAAATACATATATAATACCAATTCCACTTCAAGGTGGAATATCGTGGTATATGGGTTTGATATAATAACCTCCACTATTATGCGGCGCATAGGGTCTAAACTAATATAACTAATAATAAATTAATTATTCAAGCACACAATCAATCAATTTTAAATTTAACTATAAAAATTAAATCAGCAATTGAGTGAGAAGATCTCACCTTTTTCTTTTTATTTGCGATCCACTTCCAATCCAGCTTGTTTTTCACGATTTTTCACCTTGTATAAACATTTATATGATTTATTAGTATTGTAATTGATCGAAAAATTAATTACCATTTAATTAACAAATTAATTTCCCTAATACTTTGGTTTTAACTATAAATTTGATTTAGACTAATAAATTTAATTAAACAAATTCCTTTTAATAAAATATTTTCCATTTACCAAAATAATTATAAATAAATTTAGTAAGTGAAAAATAAGTATGAATATATTTTATATAAATATGTTTATATTTAATTTTTTTCTTTTCTCTACTTTGTGTATATATATATATATATTTGAATAGGTAAAAATAATTTTCCAGTGTCCAACGTTTTAAAATCCAGAACAAAGAGAAAATAAAAATTAATACCTTAATGTAAAAAAAATTCCTAATTTTAAATTTTACATATATTTCCAACTGTGTATATATTAATATCCAATTGAAAACTAGTAATTATATACCTTACTGCTTCAGGATGGACTCGTCGAAGCCTCTGCTATCCTCACTGTTCGCGCCTACCCCCAATTGACAGCAGCGACAACGACTTGGCCAATTCGTTCTCGCGACGAACGCCACCTTCCCACCTCGTTTGCTTGCCGTTGCCTAACAAATGCTCGATCGCGATAGCCCCTCCCTCGAATGCGCGAGTGCACGCGCAGCCACCAGACGCGTCACCGCCGCCCTAAACCCACGCGAGATTCGTCGCTGCTTTGCCCAAATTGAAACTCGCGATTTCCCTCTGTCGATAACTTGCACTCGTGCGCCACTTATTGCCGCGAGCTCGATTTCTTTGATTTCGCGAATTGATTTAGGGTGCGATTCGATTTCCACAACCACCATTTATTTTGTATACGAACGAATTTGGTGATATGAATTTT
Source organism: Allium cepa (assembly GCA_030765085.1). Lineage (NCBI taxonomy): Eukaryota > Viridiplantae > Streptophyta > Magnoliopsida > Asparagales > Amaryllidaceae > Allium > Allium cepa. The sequence continues at coordinate 98,790,542 of CM060946.1, read as the reverse complement.
TTTCTCTCGAGTTAATCCCTCGATTTACACTCGGCCATTTAAATTTCAAAGCAACCCCCCTCATATTTGCGATTGAATTAGAAGAGGCTCGGCTATTCCTTATTATTTTTTTCTTTATTTTGTGTTGTTGAAGTTTGAATCTATTTAGAGAATGAAGATGCATCTCTTTTGTTTTAAAGAAGGTACGTGTTCAAACAATCCTGTGTGTTTGACAAATGGAGGTAATCTGTTTTTTTAGCGTACAGGTGTGGGAAAAAGTGATATAGTTAATTTAAGGAAATATATAGATTATATTTTTAAATTTAAATTCAAATTCAAATTCTAAATCATTTCAAAATATGCAACTCAAAATCTCGACCTCCTATCGAGGCGTGCCGCTAGGCGTTTATAATGTTAAACCAATATTCCGAACGCGATGGAAAAGGTTCCGAGTCCTAATTCGATCGTATGGAGAAGATAGCTTTTTGAACCAGTTAAAACATTGAATATTTAATTTAAATTTCAGCGCGTTTGCTTATCGTATGGTCACATGACAACTCTGAATGCTACGAAAATTGAAATCCGATACTAATACAACATTACAGATCCAATAGAACTGATTTCGTTGAATTCCGAGACTGTGCCTCGGAAGGCTATTTTCAAACATCGATTTAAACGATAAAATTCAATACTGAACAAAACAGTTTTAAATTCAATTCTGAAGCTTCTATCATCTTCAGTATTATCAATATAAATCTTCTAAGCCTTGAAATATTTTTAACAGACTCAAAATTGAAGATTTACAATTTTACCCAAATTTCTATAATTAAATTCAATAATTAAATTGCCAACTTCATCCTGATATTTGAAATTCAAGTTAAACTATCATTCAAACATTTAAAATTAATTAAATATTTAAATTTCAAATGTTAAAATTTTCGGGTCGTCACATCCTTCCCCCCTTAAAATAATTTCGTCCCGAAATTACTAGTTAAGAATAATGGACCTTAACCCGTTCATTATTTTCCCAAAACTAAACAGTTTTATCAACTTACGAAACCAATCCTTTTTATTAACAACCCATTATCGCTTCAATTAACTTTTCAAAATTAATCATAGATTCCAAACAACACGGTTTTCTCAATAATTCAAATTTAAATTTCAAAATTTCAAAATTTTCTCAAATTTTTTTTCTAACTCCCTAAATTTTCGAAAAATTTCGCTAGCGTCTCCTTTGCGCTGCTAGCTCGGTACGACTACAAAATGGCACTACGGGCCCTCAGATTCAAAAAGAAAACAAAAAGCCAAGCGGCTAGATAAGAAGATCGTCAAATTTCATACTGAAATTCAAATACATACCTTTTTGTCAAGCAATTCAAAATTTATCTTCGAAATCAAAATCCCAATTCCATTTCCTTTAGTATACATGTATATCTTGCTAGCCATAATATCCAATTACAACATTCTTATTATCATTTTGCGCATTCCTTTACAAAATTTTCAATATATACTTCTTGTGCCATCTTTAGTTTACTATTGAAGTTATACATCCATTTTCATTCAATCTTACATTTTCAATTTCATTTGAATTTAATTTACCATTTCAATTCTATTTGGATTCAATTTACCTTCTGAATATTGAATTTTATCAATTATCTTTCATTCACAACTGATTCATCTTGCTATTTTAAATTAGTTTCATTTACTAATTCATTACAAGTTCTAATTTTTTTCATCTCAAACCATTTTTTCCATTTCCAACTTTATTATCTTTAGTTCACTTCGAACTAATTTCACAACTTCATTTTATTTCACACAATTCAAATTGGTTTTCAATATTCAGTTTCAATTCCAGTTTTATTCTTTTGTTCATTCTTAAAAATTTATTTTCAATTCACTATTTTGGTTTATAACCACTTATATTTAAACTGGACTTCAAATCCCATATGAATTTAGTTTATCTTTCATTTATAAATATTGAATTCATTTCATTTCAATCCATATCTAAATTTATCATTCCTTCTATTAGTTTCAGTTACTAATTTTATTTCAATACTTCGCTTTGCTTATAACAAATCAAATTCAATTCTAATTCTATTCTATTTGCTTACAAATTCGAAATGAATTTCAATATTCAAATTCGCTTTCATTTAATTGTAATTGTAAATTTATTCATAAAGTCACAATTTTATTTTCTATCTTAATAAATTTTATTCCAAACATTTAGTCTATAAGACTTCTCAAATTCACATTCATACAAATTAACTCAAATTTTCAATTTCAATTCTTTTATTAAATTTTCATTTTTAATTCCACTTGATTTAAATTTTCCTTCCAACTTACCATGTTTCCATATTTACCTTTTTTCAACTTTTCTTTAAGTTAGATTTTACTTTAACAACTTTAACTTTACAAGTTATCGAACTTAATGATATTCCATAACTATTTTATATAACATTCCAGAGTCTTTTCAACCTTTCAAAATTCATTTTTGAAATCAATTCAAATTTTCTTTTGAATTTCCAAAACCAAATCCAGTTTGCCAACAACTTCCTTTTAAAACTAATTTGGCAGCAATCCCTCTTTTGGAAACCCGAAAATGAACATCGATGATGTTGCAGTCATCACCGAAGTTATTTTCCAACGACCGAAAAGAGTTTAGAGCTTTATATCCCTTCAAAACATTTTTCAAAAATCTTTGAAAATCATTTTCAAATCAAAAAGGAATTTAATTTCTAAAATTTCCAAATTTCAAATCTTTTTCAAAAACATTTTCAAATATTTCTCTGGAATTCTATTTTAAATTATAAATCACCTTTACAATTTAAATTTGCAAATCTCAATTGTTAATATTATCACTTCCTAACAAACAATCAACCATATACTATAATAATTTACAAAAAAATTATTTCCTTTTTCTACGAAAATAGTTTTAGGTAAAATTATTTCATTCACCCTATTTTAAAACAATATCGTGTTGAATTGTTCTGTACAAGTGTTTAGAGATCCCTATCGATAGAGTTGTACAGACTATATCGACCAGAATCCATATACCAATCAACAAACCAATCATCACAATATAAAACAATTTTTTATATTCACTAACAAATACGCACTCATATCTATTATTACTCTCAAACTCATTCTAGAGTACTACTGACTCTATCTCTAATGAGTAACACCCAACAAAGCAAAGGTTGTCGCTTAACCAAATGCTCTGATACCAAATTTGTAACGACCTAATTTTACGAACTTCGAAAGTCGACATTATACGTCCACTGTATCAAATGTCGCACAGTCGAACGCCGAAAATCCGAACCGTTAGGGTTAAAGAAGAAGAAGATAGAAGAAGAATAGAAACAATAACAGAATCTCACATTTCGCAGCGGAACAATATATAATAGATAAATGAATAATCTTTAAAACAAAACACTATATCAGTTTATATATCACAATATCAGAGTTTACAACGACATCATACAGACACTTGCAGTTATTATAACTTGACTATATGAAAACTGATTTGCACTAACCATACGCAACGGACACAACATAGTAAAGAGATACGTCTCGCCATCCAGCTTCAAATCCTGATCTCCACAGCAACTCTTTCTGACATCGCTCCCGAATAACTGATAACCTGACTCTAGGCTGCCCGTTAGGAAAATTATGGGCACCCAGAGTTTAGAAACGGAACAATAAACTCCAGGTCAGTCATAGGATTGGTGTGAGATCTTAAAAACAGTTATTTTTAACTATAAGAAAACAAAGGAATTAAAAGAAATCCGCAATGCTTTTTGGAAAATGAAACTACCATAAGGCCTCACGCCACATACACAATGCAAACGCAGAATTGGAGGAGATTTCACCTTATGATAGTCAAACATGCTTGATATGCAAAATCCTTTAATATTATTATTATTAGTGCATAGTGTAGAAAACATTTCGAAAGTATAATATTAATCTTAGCCAGCATAGGCATTTCGCACTTATGCCTGTTATAGCTACCATGTTCAATAGCAGGTTACCGCCACATTCCATGGTAGGTTATACAACTAAAACCGTACAAGGAGCGTATTGTTTCTTTGGATTTCCAACAAATGGTCAGGCTAAGGAACTTCCTATTGCCACATGGGTACGCCTCTGGAGGGACGTCCCGAGAAACTAACCGAATCTCTGCCAACACAAGGCCGGGTCACCTCTGCAAAAATAGGTAACTACTGACACGAGTATGCCATCCCCCGATTGTAAACAACCTTATCCGAGGATCCTCAACAACAACAATCACAAAGTAATATATATTTGCGATATCCACATAAGTTAAATATCTGGGATCCATACCATGATACCACTTCTATCCAGAAGGAAATGCACATACTTAAGGGGCGCTACCCCCTATAACCTTGCTGCATCCTTCCTGTTTTGACCATTCCGGGGTGTGAGGTCCGACGAAGTCTCGTCCACAAAGCTACGCTTTTCACAAAATCCATGCTTCGATCAACAAATGATCAGCAGCACTTCGTATGCCACATTACCAAATTAGGAATGTATCACTCGTAACCATCAACTACATAACCTCTGAGCTCGTACGTCTCAAAGAAGGGTGTTAAGCTAAGAGAATAAATTCTCCGCCACCAACAGAAATGTATTTGATAGAAACCAGCTTTACATCTCAAAGTGTAACTTCAGACACACATCCATACAAGTCCGTTTCGGGATAACCGAAGGCACTTCAAAAGAAGCCCTTGTAAATCCGGATATTCACTAATAACGTCCGGAATCCCATCACAAAGGGTAATAAAATCTCTATACCGGAGCAACCCGGTGCAGAGACATTCGACAGGTAATCCTTTCGCTTTCGAAAATACCCAGTCTTCAACACCGTCTTCAAATGCAATCCCATTTCATCGTATCGTTATTCGGAATGGGTTTTATGACACAAGGTCCTCTCCCGGCTAATCCGAATAACGAGCGCTTATTTTTAAAAATAAGTGTTCATTCAGTTTTCAAACAAATCGCAACACATTTCCACTTTGATCTTTTAACAAAAGATCCATCACAATCACAAAGGTTTGATGTGGGTTTCGAATATCCATTTGCAATTCGACTCCCGGTCGCATCGAAATTCAAATGTCATAAAAAAATCAATATTGATAGTCGGTTATTTAACTATCAATCATCATTCACAACAATCACTAGATTTCAAATAATTTTTCCTAATTATTAATATCTTCGCAAGATAAAATTTTACTTTTCAACCCTTTGAAAAACAAATTCAAATCAATTTTTCACACTTCGATCTTTTAAAAAATAAATTTCAAATCAATTTTTTTCCTTACGCGGAAAATATTTCCAATATTTATTCATTTCCACTGAAATCTACCGATTTCAAATATCTTAAAATAATATAAAATACTTATTCAAAATATACTTGGAAACATTTAAAATAAACTATTTTAGAATATTTGCTTAAATATTAGTTATGAAAAATATTATACTAACATCTCATATAAAAATTCAAGTCCAAAACTAATTTTAAAATAAAAATTGTAGATAGAGTATAAATATTTAAATAACTATTTTCTAAATCAAATATCAATTTAATCCTTAAGATAATCCCTTATTTAATTAATTAAATAAAATTTCGCTTTAAAACAATTTCCAAAACTAATTTCTCCAACAATATTATTTTAAAACCAAATCTAAAATTTTAAATTTTATTTCAAAAGCTATTTTTTTTTAAAATATATTCGGCTTTCCAGGGAAAATACACTTTTATTTCAAAATGGTCCATTTAAACCAATTAATAAACCCTTCTCTATTTATTTTAAATTTATATTCCAAATCTGCAAATTCCTTTCCACACTTTTATAAATAAACCAATATTTATTTTTAGAACAATTTCTCTTTCTTTTATAAATTCCTATTATGAATTTACATTTCCAAATATCAACTGATATACGAATTTTAAATCGATTTCCAAATATCACCTTCAAACCAAATCAAATCCCAATTTGATCTCCAATTTATTTCAAACACAGAATCAAATTCCTATTTGATTTCCCGAATTAATTTTCAAATATCAAATCAATTTCAAATTGATTTTCCAAATTATTACCAAAAAACCAAACCAAATTTCCAAATCGATTCCTAAGATTTATTCTAACTCCCAATTTATTTCCCAATCGATTTCTAAACTTAATTTCAACTCCAAATTTAATTCCAAATTTAATTTCTAGATTTGTTTCCTTTTGAAATAAATTTCTTTATCTCTTTCAAATATTTAAAATATGTATCTTAAATAAATCCTTCAATTATTAAACAATATTACTCGAAATTCCTTTATTAAAATATTTTCCCATATTTTTGGAATTAATTCGATCGGATTAGAAAAATTAACTTTAATACTTTAATTGTAAAGGTTTAGGCTTTTCTACCTTAATTTCCGAAAATCCAACTTCATATTTCTGGTATCCTACGATACCAAAAATATATTTGGCTAAATTTTAGCCTTCAAGGGTTTCAATCACAAATAGTCACACACAGATTATAAATAATCAACACAAAATTTTGAAAACAAATCAAATGTTTTGAGGAATCCAGTTGGATCCCTCCAACCTGTTTCCCTGCATCCACAGACGTTAGCACAACAATTAAATACCAATTCCACTTCGAGGTGGAATATCGCGGTATATGGGATTAATATTATATCATCCGCTTTATGCGGCGCAATAGGGTCTCCGCTATATTCGGTCTAGGCTTTTCTACTTTAATTTCCAAAAATCCAATTTCATATTTCTGGTATCCCACGATACCAAAAATATATTCGGCCAAATTTTAGCCTTCAATGGTTTCAATCACAAATAGTCACACACACAGATTATAAATAATCAACATTCAATATTGAAACAAATCAAAATGTTTTGAGGAATCTAGTTGGATCCCTCCAACATGTTTTCCCCGCATCCACAGACGTTAGCACAACAATTAAATACCCATTCCATTTCAAGGTGGAATATCGCGGTATATGGGATTTATAAAATATTATCCGCTATTATGCGGCGCAATAGGGTCTCATCCGCTATATAATGCGGGAAATCAACAACTCCAAATACATATATAATACCAATTCCACTTCAAGGTGGAATATCGCGGTATATGGGTTTAATATAATAACCTCCGCTATTATGCGGTGCATAGGGTGTAAACTAAAATAACTAATAATAAATTAATTATTCAAGCACACAATCAATCAATTTTAAATTTAACTATAAAAATTAAATCAGCGATTGAGTGAGAAGATCCCACCTTTTTCTTTTTATTTGCGATCCACTTCCAATCTAGCTTGTTTTTCAAGATTTTTCACCTTGTATAAACATTTATATGATTTATTAGTATTTTAATTGACCGAAAAATTAATTACCATTTAATTAACAAATTAATTTCCCTAATAATTTGGTTTTAACTATAAATTTGATTTAGACTAATAAATTTAATTAAATAAATTCCTTTTAATAAAATATTTTCCAGTTACCAAAATACTTATAAATAAATTTAGTAAGTGAAAAATACGTATGTTTATATTTTATATAAATATGTTTATATTTATTTTTTTTCTTTTCTCTACTGTGTGTGTGTGTGTGTGTTTGAATAGGTAAAAATAATTTTCCAGTGTCCAACATTTTAAATTCCAGAACAAAGAGAAAATAAAAATTAATACCTTACTGTAAAAAAAAATTCCTGTTTTTAATTTTACATATATTTCCAACTATGTATATATTAATATCCAATTGAAAACTAGTAATCATATACCTTACTGCTTCAGGATGGACTCGCCGAAGTCTCTGCTATCCTCACCGTTCGCGCCTACCCCCAATTGACAACAGCGACAACGACTTGGCCAATTCGTGCTCGCGACGAACGCCAGCTTCCCACCTCGTTTGCTTGCCGTTGCCTAACAAATGCTCGATCGCGATAGCCCCTCCCTCGAATGCGCGCGCAGCCACCAGACGCGTCGCCATTGCCCTAAACCCACGCGAGATTCGTCGCTGCTTTGCCCAAATCGAAACTCGTGATTTCCCTTTGTTGATAACTTGCACTCGTGCGCTACTCATTGTCGCGAGCTCGATTTCTTTGATTTCACGAATTGATTTAGGGTGCGATTCGATTTCCATAGCCACCATTTATTTTGTATACGAACGAATTTGTTGATATGAATTTTTTTTGTCTCGAGTTAATCCCTCGATTTACACTCGGCCATTAAAATTTCAAAGCAACCCCCCTCATATTTGCGATTGAATTAGAAGAGGCTCGGCTGTCCCTTATTATTATTTTTTCTTTATTTTGTGTTGTTGAAGTTTGAATCTATTTAGAGAATGAAGATGCATCTCTTTTGTTTTAAAGAAGGTACGTGTTCAAACAATCATGTGTGTTTGACAAATGGAGGTAATCTGTTTTTTTTAACTTTAAGGTAATTCGTACACGCGTATGAATACGCGTATCAGGTGTTTTTCATGTTAGGGAATAAGAAGTTCCAGCTCGAAGCATGTATCGTGCATGAAGGGTTCGAGCTCGAGTTATAACTCGAGTAATATGTTAGCGCGTCGTTAGAAATACTTAGAAAAATTTTTAAATTGAAAATTTTGGGGCACTCTGGTCAGTTTTTGGAAAAACTCAAAGTTGAGCTCGGGGTTTTCGAATTTAGCCTGGGGAAAATTAGTTTCGGGCTCAGGTTGTCGTATGTTGCCAGAAGTTAATAAATTTAAAAGAAGTTGTTTCCAAGGTTTAAATTTGAACAAAAATTGTTACCAGGTTTCAATTATAAAGCATGAATAAGTTTTAATTTTTAGAAGTCAAAATGTTTTAAATTTTGTTTCGGTTTATAAATTATCCTATTAAATCTCTAATGGTTTCAAAATAAAATGATTTCTAGCATTTAATTTAAATGATGATTAAGTAATTGAGAAAGATAAATGGTTTATCTTTGTTTATTAAAGTTTTAAGTAACTAAAGTATAAATACTCAATGTAGTTGATAAAGTAAAATTAATTAAGAAAAAAATTATTGATTTAAGGAGTAGTTAAAGACGAATTAATTTGTTAAAAGTTAAGTGATAAATGCAAGTAATTAAAGGTAATTACTTACTTAAAAATCTATTAGTTAATGAAAGTAATTTAGGATAATAGATTGATGATTTTTGATGGATATTAATCAAGTAATAACTATTCAATGGAATTAATTAGTAATTATTAAGAATAATCAATTACTGATTAAAGAATAATTAATTATGTAATTAACTTTAAGGTTAATTTAATTAATGTGATTAATTAAGAATAATTAATTAATTAAGAATAATTACTTAAGGTAATTGATTAATTAATTTATATCAGATGATTTGTAATTGATTAATCAAGATTGAATAATTAATTCATGAGTAATTAGTTTGATTGGAAATTAATTGAAATAATTAATACAATTGATTAATCCTGACTATAAATGATTATGGAATGTTTAAATTACTTATGAATATTTGGATTCTATTGGATGATTGAATTGTTCGATATCCCTGATATATGATGCTTTGCGTTATGAATTATCCTGATTTGTGCGTGATCTGTGATTTAATTTATTTATCTGTGATGTAATTTATTATCTACGATGAACTTATATTATTCATCTATGATCTGTAAATAAAGATAAGCGTTATAGATTATACCGCTTATCGATATTTCTGTGTTTGAATCTGTAATGATTGATGATGTTGCACCATTATTGGGTAAAACCCCTGGACCACGCTATACACACATAAATATGGATTTTACGAGAAAATCAGTTAAGTCACAAATATTTGAATTTAATATTTTGAAATGGTTTTAAAGTTTGAATTTTGAATCCAAATGATTTTGGAAATGAAATTGGGTTAAATTTGAAAAGTATTTGAAAAGGAGTTTCTGAAAATAAAAGTTATTTTAAATAATTTGATTTAGTTTGAAATTTGAAATATTTTGATTTGAGTTTGAATTCAATATTTGAAATTGAATTCAATGATTTGGAAATTTTGGCTTAAAAAGATTATACAAGTTTATAAAGGTGTTTATATGGGCTTTTAACCCTTCAAAAAGTATTGGTTTGGGAATTTAAATTTAACCCAAGTTTATATTTGAAAAGCCTTAACTCGTGCAAATAAAAACGGGTTTTTCGAAACGGGAACAAGTGGTTTTAAATAATAATTATGATGAAAAGATTTCAAATTTGAAATTGGATGGTTTTGAAAGCTATAAACTGAGTCTTTAATTTAAATACCGGATGAGTTAATCTAACTTGAAGTGGAATTGTTTTGAAAGGCTATGAATAAATCTTTGTTAAAGATTGGTGATCCTCATTTTAATTTAAAAGGGGATTTTTAAGTAAATCTTTTTGTTTAAAAGATTGGAAATGGTAATTTGTTTTAACCATTTGAATGAAAGGTTTTAGGTTTTAAGTTGTGACTTAACTGAGATCCCATTATCCATATGTTTTTAAATATTGCGCTCATTATTCGGTTTAGCCGGGAGAGGACCTTTGTGTCATATAACCCATTTCGAATAATATTTGGAATTTATTTTTTTATAGATAAAGTTTGAAAAATCTGTATGGATTATCTTGTGAGTATATACATACGTAGTCTCAAAGGAAATAAATGTACATTTTAAATTTATCAATTTATCAATATATTAAGGAAATAATTTGTTTAAACTGGTTAATTGATTATTTTGGTTACTAAAAAAATTTGTTAAAGGAGATCAGTTTTTAAACTAAAATCATTAGTTAATTATAATTTTAAAATGGCAATTGAGTTGTTTGATTTATTTCGAATATTAATAAATTATATAAAATATTTATACAAGGTCTAAAATCAAGGGACAAGCCGAAATGGGAAATGGATTGCAAAATAAAAGCAAAGGTGAGATCTTCTCACTCAATCGAACTTTCTAGTTTAATTTTAATAGTTAGACTTAAAAATTGGTTGATTGTGTGTTTGGATAATTAATTTATTATTAGTTATATTAGTTTAGACCCTATGCGCCGCATAATAGTGGAGGTTATTATATTAAACCCATATACTGCGATATTCCACCTCGAAGTGGAACTGGTATTATATATGTATTTGGAGTTGTTGATTTCCCACATTATATAGCGGATGAGACCCTATTGCGCCACATAATAGCGGATAATATTTTATAAATCCCATATACCGTGATATTCCACCTTGAAATGGAATGGGTATTTAATTGTTGTGCTAACGTCTGTGGATGCAGGGAAAACATGTTGGAGGGATCCAACTGGATTCCTCAAAACATTTTGATTTGTTTCAATATTGAATGTTGATTATTTATAATCTGTGTGTGTGACTATTTGTGATTGAAACCGTTGAAGGCTAAAATTTGGCCGAATATATTTTTGGTATCGTAGGATACCAGAAATATGAAATTGGATTTTTGGAAATTAAAGTAGAAAAGCCTAGACCGTTATATTTTTAAATTTAAATTTAAATTCTAAATCATTTCAAAATATGCAACTCAAAATCTCGACCTCCTATCGAGGCGTGCCGCTAGGCCTCCTATCGAGGCGTGCCGCTAGGCGTTTATAATGTTAAACCCATATTCCGAACGCGATGGAAAAGGTTCTGAGTCCTAATTCGATCGTATAGAGAAGATAACTTTTTGAACCAGTTAAAACATTGAATATTTAATTTAAATTTCAGCGCGTTTGCTTATCGTATGGCCACACGACAACTCTGAATGCTACGGAAATTGAAATCCAATAATAATACAATATTATGAATCCAATAGAGCTGATTTCATTGAATTCCGAGACTGTGACTCGGAAGGCTATTTTCAAACGTTGATTTAAACGATAAAATTCAATACTGAACAAAATAGTTTCAAATTCAATTCTGAAGCTTCTATCATCTTCAGTATTATCAATATAATTCTCCTAAGCCTTGAAATATTTTTAACAGGCTCAAAATTGAGGATTTACAATTTTACCCAATTTTCTATAATTAAATTCAATAATTAAATCGCCAAATTCATCCTGATATTTGAAATTCAAGTTAAACTATCATTCAAACATTTAAAATTAATTAAATATTTCAATTTCAAATGTTAAAATTTTTGGGTCGTCACATGAAATATCTTTCATAATAAAAAGAATCTCACAATCGTAGAGCTAAGTCAAAAGTTATAATCAAAAGAGTGCAATATTATTCTAAATGATGTTCGACCTTGGTACGGCAATGGACATTGTTTCTTGCCTCATGTTTTAATATCAACAAATCACAAAATTGTTCATTGTGCATGGAGGAAAATAGCTTTATAAAGACATAGCCTCTTAATGAAAATAAATTTGTAAAAAAACGAGTTGACGGTTTGAGGTTTATAGTTAGAACAAATTATTGTATTTTACGACAACAACAACAACGATTATTATTATTATTCAAATTCTCTTGCTCCATGATATCCGATCTATATCATTATATTTTTCCTTATACAATAACATTCGTTTTTCCTTTCCAAAATGATTTTCGAATTAAAACTTTCCAACAATCAATTTTTTACTGACAAATTCAAGATGACAAGTATTTCAAATAATAAAACATTTCCTTGTAATATTATTTTCTATCTTAATACTTTCAGAAAATTACAAACTTACTTTATTGTGAAAATTGAAAAACATACTATCCCAATTTATTTTGCAGTTCATTATACAAAATATCTTTCATAATATTGTGCATACATTCATATTTTTTCAACTAATACTTCCGTCGCTTTTTTTCCCAAAGCATTTTCACTCTTTATATAAATATATATTTTTCCTTATAAGAAATTTTCATTTTTATTTCTTTTCTTCAATTCAAACGATCTATTCTATATATAAATATATCATTAGGAAACGCTCTTGAATCCAATTTTAACAAATATATCATTTCATATTTAAAGTTCTCAAATTTAATTTATAACTAAAATTTTGTTATTAAGAAAGTGTAGAAGTGATAAAGAAAAAATGGCAGAGCTTCTACAGGCAAGAGAAAAATAAGGAGAATAAAAATGAGGCTCTACACCTATATTTATAGTGGTTCAAATCAGTGTTAACCATTAGATATAAAACCCAAAAATATAAAGCGTACACTCGATCGATGGACATTAAATTAATATGTTTTCTTCTGCTTTTGTTTTTATTTCAAATTGATTCTTCAACAACCTTTTCATGAATCATTTTCCTCTTCTATCTCGCAATCCATGAAAATATATATTTTTAAATGTGACGTTTTTTTTATATAAGATTCCCCTATTAATCACCAAATCAATAGATTTCATATATACCTATAATTAATTTACTATCCAATTAATCCCTGCCTGCACTGTGATTTCTTACCAAATTAATATGCCAATCAACACCATATTAATTCATCACATATATGCATTTTAATTTATTTTATTCCCATAATTATTGCATGCATATATTTTACAATTGAATTTTGAATCACAATCTTAATTATATATGTTACCATAAGGTTCCATGTTTATTAATTGACAATTGTTAACTTGCATAAATTTCTCTTCCTCCATTTTATTCTCTTACACTAACATATATATTTCTAATCATACAATTAGTTGCTACAATATTTGTTTCCTTTCTTGTCAGTTTTTGTCAATTAATTACCTCTACTAATTGATTGAATATGAATTTCTCTTTTAAACAAACGCCATCAATTAATCATCCCTATTAATTGATTTTATATAATTTCTCTCTTTAATTTATTTGCTACACAAATATATATGTCTTCCAAATAATATTAATTAGTTTCCCCATTTAAAAACATTTCTTTGTTTTAAAATTTCAAACGTATATAACGTAATTAAATTATTTGCAAATATAATTGTAATTTAACGTGGGGTGTTACAAATCGTAAACCCTAATTCCTAACCTTTATGCGTCTTCACTGTCGAGCTTCAAGAATCGAAGCCACACCTTTTATGAAGGATATCAGCGCAAAGATCTCATTGAAACATTATTTTTAAAATTCGTTTGAGAATTTCGTTGAGTAAAATTTGAATTATAAATTTTTGAAGTTCATTTTTCTTCTTCTTTCTTTGTAAGCCTGAAACGAAGAAGAGAGGGGAATGCATTAAACAGGTGAGGGTGGGGGTACGGAGGAACGTAGTTGGTGTGGGCTCGTATAGAATTGGTCGATTGGTAGAAAAGTTTGAGGCATTGAGAATTTAAATCGAAAAGAAATATATTATTAAAAATTCAAAATATCTCATTGTATAATTATGGACCCCAATTACTATATTAAATCTTCAATATATATAAACAAGTTTCAAGACCTAATTTGATCATATGCAGAAGATAGTTTTATGAATCCAATTACTATATTAAATCTGTAATATTAATTTCAACGCGTTTCTATCCCATACGATCAAAAGGTGCATCATATCGCTACGAAATTTGATGACATATTATAATTCATTATTACAGACCCAATGATATCGGTTTCATCGAAATCCGAGACTATGCCCCGAGAGGCAATTTTTACATGTTAATTAAAACGAGTTATTTTCAAAATTGAGTAAACCACTTTTAAATCTATTATAAAAGTTTTATTGCCCTCATTCTTGTTACATAGTGATTATATAAGCTTTTAAATTATTTTTATCTAACTAAAAATCCAAGATTCAATTATTAAACGATTTTAATTATTAAATTCAATAGTTAAACTATCCAATAAATCGCTATATTTGGAATTTAATTTATGTAACCTATACAATTAAATTTGCAATATTTAAAATTAATTAAATATCCTAATTTCGAATAACTAAAATTCTGGGTCGTTACAGTGGCATCACATGTTTGTGTTTAATTTCACACCCATTGTTTAATTTTTTTTTTACTCATACCAGGCATATCGTTTGACCCAAGTTGTTTATTTTCCTAAAACTCTCGGGTACTCATTTATTTGAGCAGCCCGGAAGTAGCAAGTCTTTGTTGTGCTCTTTTGAAGACAACGTTCGAGTAGGATGCTTTTATCTACTTATCTATTTATTCCGCTATTTATCTAGTTTGTGTAAGTGTATTTTGTTTTGACATTTGTAAAGCCAGGAGGTTATAACTGCCTAGGCCGGTTTGTAGTACTTTTGTATGACCGTGATTACTCCTTGTTAAGGAGTAACCTGATGTACTATTGACTGTTATGTTTATTTAACAATTCCATTGTGAGGTTTTCTATTTTGTTCTTTATTTTATCCCACGATGATTCATCTTTCTAATGCTTTAGCAACAACACACGAACACCGAGGATGTGTTTAATGTCGTTCCTAGGAGTTAGAAAGGTGGGTCTTTATAGGAGTAGTTTAATTTATACCTTAAGCTTGGTTAGAATATATTTTTAAGAAAAATGAGTAACCCTATGGTACTACCAACAAGCCTGACATGTAGCAATACCTTCACATATAATTAAATAAAATTAAATAAAATAAAAGTCCCTCAGTCCTAATGACTAAAGTACATAGTGTAAATAAAACTAAGTTAAATCCTAAAATACTCCAACATCTATAAACCATCCACGATAGTAAACTCGGCTACATCCATCCAAGCATTGATATAGCTAAATATGTAAACAAAAGCTCAAACATGTAATTAAATAAATATATATAAATATGTGTGTGTATGTATGTGTGTGTAAATATATTTTATATACATATATATGCCATAATAAAATAAATAAACTTACTAAGTAAGAATTAAGCAAGGGTTATGATAAACTAAGTGTTACAGCACGCACTTCGCGCTTGACAGTAATATACCCTTCACGGATAAATTGGGTTTTTTCAAATTATATATGAAAAACATGTAAAAAAATAATTTTCATAAATATTTAGTTATGATTTTACGTTGGAATCATGTGTAGTCAGTTTGAGTTTGAATGTTTATTTCTTAATTACATCGTTTAATTTTTTGTTAGTTTGAATTTTTATTTCTAAGTTGTATCGTTTTATTCTTTTGTTAAATTGAATTTTTTTCCGTTATCAATAAATAAAAAGCAAAAATGTATAGGAAGTTTATTTGTTAGATCATATTTTTAAGCATATTAAATTTGGTAATATATGCAAAAGAGCGTTATGAATTTGCAAAAAAATGTAATTGCTAGAACCTATTTTTAAGTGATATTAACATTTGTTAATTTCTATAGAGAAAAGTTGTTGTAAGTTGACGTTGATACCAGACAAATATCATGCTTTCGCTTAAACTCTTGAACAAAAAATATATAATAATAGTTTATTTACTTCCCATTTCAACCTGTTTTGATTCTAATGTATGATAAAAGGTTGAGCTTCCAAACGCTACTCACCATAGTATGCAGTTGACAATAATATTACACGTAATGAAAGTGCAGTGCTATATGCATCAGTTTAGAATCAGGTATGTAGATGCTATTTTTTGAGACTAATTCATAGATGTACTAAGTTTAGAAACAGATATGCAGATGCTATTTTTTAGGATCAATCAGTGGAGAATTTTTTAAAGAATTGTATATAAAAGGTACTTTTGAAACTTCGTGGTCGGACCAAAAGATTGCGCTTTCAAACCAACTATAAATAAAGACTAGTGTGAACCTGTGCTTTGCACATGGGCTGACAAAAGAAGTTGTATAAAATTAATAACTTAAGATAGCTGGAATGCTTTTATTGCAACTGATTTATCAATATTTAGTCATAGTAAAATTTTAATAATGCAGAATTGTAGGCATTTATGGTTCGAAAGCTTAATAAAAAAGGTACATTATTATATGTACTTTGTTGGCAACCTTTGTCCTAATTTTTTTTATTTTTAAAAAGGTCGCACATCATAGTGGTTAGATAGAAAATGACAAAATTTTCAGATTAAACAAGTACCTATTCTTTTTAAATAATTACAATGGTGGACTTGTACATATTAGACTGTAGTTGTTTTTTAATCATAACTTTACTACAGATATAGAATGACTCGATAAATTCAAGTGCATTGAGTTGGGAAGTTCAAAGCTACAAAATTGTGCTCATCTCATTCTAACTACCTTGTAGCGTTACTCATAACTGAGCTTGTTCTGTGACTGTTCTTCGGGTGCTGGAGGTTGTTTTGCGTTCTTGGAGTTGTCTTCTTTGCTGCTGTGGCTCTGGAATTCAGATTCTTATATCCCATGACGGCGGTGTCACAATTTTTGTGGTATTTTAGGAGCTTAGATCTTTATTTGGATTGTGGGAGTTCGTCGGTGTTTCTTTTTGAGTTTGAGCAGTGCTGTTTATTTGCATTTAGGCAGTGGCTTTTTTAGCTTGAGTTTGTGCAATGATGTTTATTTATGTGCATGGACTGTTAAAATGAGTGTGTTGGGATCTGCAATCTTATTCATTTGTCTTTTCGGCTAAATTAGTGAGGTTGCATAATTTTGTTTGTGCACAGTTTCGTGCTTTTGTTTGTGCATGCACAAGAATATTTTTTATACATAGTCTTTTATGGTTGGTAATTAAAGGCTCTGAATTGTTCCAAAAAATTATAATGGAATATAATAGGCATGACAGTTGATGCAGTCGAATTCTCCATCAGATCACTTTCACTGAATCCTAGCTGCAGTAATCAGCCATTAAGCAAATCTCTCCTATAATCTCTATCTCTATGCGACCTACAAAATTAATGCAACTAAAAGTTTTGAAGCTAATAATATGAGTCAGAAGAAGGATGCATTTAGAATAACAACCATAGGATAGGTGGATACACACTTGTTGATAACTTGATATCAATTCAACTCAGTATTTTTGCTTTACCGCACAATATCTCAATTTACCTTCTAAAGTAGCAACTCCAATGTTGGCATATACAGTCCAGTCTATCAACTTATATCACCAACAATCTATTTTCACCCTGAAAGCGATTAGCACACTCACTCTGCAGCTATCGCTGCTGCATACATAGTTCAACCCGTAATTTTGCACTCACTCAATCTACTTACAAA
Source organism: Allium cepa (assembly GCA_030765085.1). Lineage (NCBI taxonomy): Eukaryota > Viridiplantae > Streptophyta > Magnoliopsida > Asparagales > Amaryllidaceae > Allium > Allium cepa. The sequence continues at coordinate 98,772,532 of CM060946.1, read as the reverse complement.
TACAATGTCTAGCATACTATACTTTGTCTGGCATACTTCCAAACATGTTGTCCAAACCAAATTCGTACTGCCTGCACATAGGTTGAATTTGTAAAACTGCAAGTGTCCAACACAAAATGTAGAACATGCTCAGATCATTAAAATATAAATAGCATAAACGGAAGATATATATGGCATTTATTTCTCTTCATTGTTGCATGAAAATGACAAATATTATTAGCCAGCATAGGGATTCCTACACAATCATGGGCATTGAACAGTTGTGTTAAAAAGGGATAAAAACAAATTGCATATAATTCTATAGTATGTACCACAACATATAAGTTATGAAACCTAATTTGATAAAATTGCAGTGAAGAATATTTGTTATGACAATGCAACATCTAAACATTGAATAATTATTTTCTATCATTCTTGGTGTTTAACGATGTAGAATTTCTATTTTGAGCTTTGAATATAATTGATTTCTACCCTTGTAAAAGTTCATTAAGCAGACCATGTAGATACACATGTTTGACAAATAATTTCTCCAGTACATCATTTTGCATGCCCCATGAACTCATTGATCAGCTGATGGTCCTTAAAATTCATTAACATTTACCATGGATGATACATATATATCCACATCAAACTAATGTCTTCAACGGGTACAATCAACAAATTCATTGTTCATTGTTGTGTAGATGTATGGGTGCTTTGATGCATAGATATGCTAGTGTGTAAATATATTTTACTGTATGTGCGCATATATCTACTTCAGCCTCACCTGCATTTTTTTGGAATCAACAATTTAACTTTTGTGCAAGTTAACATACATGTGCATCTGTGGACACGCATGTAAAAAGAAATTTTACCTGTATGCATGCTTCAACGCATTTTTCATAAAAAATAGATTCCTTTTTGAGATAAAAGACAGCATACCTACTCAAAAGTTGTTTCTTCTCCAGTTAATTGCCTAGTTGGCCGATTTTGCACAAAAATTGGATTACTCCACCATATTCATCATATGTCACTGGTGCATCTACACTAGATCATTGATGCATTCAAACACAGCCAAAATAACAATTTCTTTATAACGTGAAATTGTCATAAAATTTGGTTAAATATATTAATCAAAAACACACCAATTTCATCTTATATATTAATATCACTTATAGTGTGGCTATATTTTACTTCAAAATGGAGTACAATATCAATGAAAAAAAATAAAAAAATTATTCAGTATGTGACCCACCATCCTTAGAAATTTGAAGCAAATTGGAGAAGGTGTTGACTACTATTTCGTAAAAGAGCTCATTTGATACTTACTAGTTGTTCAAACTTACGACACATACTCTGTAAGGTGCATATTATATGGCTAGGATACTGAAATAACAGCCGGCATGTAGTTTAATTTGAATTTGCAAGTTAGGCCAAGAACTGTATTATTGCTGCACACAATTTAAGTGATTAATTTAGCATTCCTGCATGAATATAGCCATATTCATGCTAAGTTTATGAAAGTAGTACATGCTACATTTCTTTGCCGTCTTGTGAGATTACTTTTTTTCAAATTTCAAATTGCCTAGTTTGGATATTTCAATTTTATTATTATAGGAATGATAAAGTTTCATCCCAAAGATGATGTAAACTTCAATTTTTATTTGACCTTGGAAGCCTTGGTGGACGACAATATGTGGTAATAATATGAACCTATCTTGTACACTCATTCGGGTTTACACCATGATATAGCAATTAGTTTGTATGTTTTATTGGTCATTAATTATGACATATTCAACCTTATGTCTAACTGGACGAAAGAAATAAGTATCACGTATATGAATTCTCACACAATGCCTTACATATTGTAATGTAAAATGATATTACGACTCATAGATTGAAGCAAATAAACTGGTTCAAAATTATTTCTACATTACCATTTTACAAATATCATCAATTTTACATAACATGAATGTGTGTGTGTGTGTTTATGTGTGTGTATAATTTGTATGTGTGTGTGTGTTTGTGTTTATGTGTGTGTATAATTTGTGTGTGTGTAATATGTATAAGGTGAAGAGAGAGACCTTAAGTAATATGTATGAGGTGAAGAGAGAGACCTTAAAATCACATGAAATATGCATTGCAGGGGTGGAATTTTAAAGCAGAATATATCATGTTAGTTGAAAATCATATTTTTTCAGAAGAAATTGTGGTTTATTGATTTGCTAAAAAAATAGCTCAAGCAAATCAACCATTAATGTATATTTTTCATGGTTTTACTTTAAAAAATTAAGCAAATCATACTGCTAATCTGTTTTTTTTTCCATTGTGCATTAATAAACTATACTATAATACAAACCTGGATACTTTTTCATCTGAGTAGAACAAATTTAAACTAAACTTGACACTGATGTTTCAATCAAAAATTAGCGTGTTCGACAATTAGAAACAAACAATCAAATACACAAAAGGTTAGTTTTAATCGATGCTATTAACATTTTACATGATTAAACTTATATTATGGTCAGTCAGTACTTCAATTTTTGTTTTTCTAGAAATTACATCTAGAGTGTTAATTTTCCATATTTTATGATATTAAAGAAAAAAAGCTCGATTGTTTATAGTACAGAGCGTTCAGCAAGCATGCATCTCATGATTTCTTCGGCTCTTCAAATGGTGGCTGTATTGCTATTATTGAATAGTCTTAGAAGAGAAAAACTTTTTGACTATCAAATGCGATATAAATACAAAAAAGGGATTGGTGTTCATGGGAAATCATTTTCAATGCTATGTCACTGCTTTGTAAGTCACATAATCGAAGGAATATGATCTTTGGTTTATATTTGTACTCTTGGATTGTAAGAGAAAAGCTATTCAGATAGTTATTTATCAGCATGGTGTTTATATAATTAGGGAGGGTAATTAGTATATACATTAAACCTATTTTAAACAACTGAGTACTCATCTTTATTGGAGAAAAGCATTCTCCCAAGATAAATATTATAGAGCTCCAAATTAATAAAACCTTGGAAACACTGTTCCAGTACCAACATCTCTCCATTCATTGGAACTACAGATCTAAGCTACAATTATTATTAATCAATATAAGGTTTGAAAGGATTACACATTTTACTTAACTTGAGCAGATCCAAATTCAATTGATCATTTCTTAACTTTTATAACAAAAGGCGCATACTTAAGTTTAAATAATAGATTTATCATTTTCTTTCTAAATTCGTATATGCATTATATATCATTCATTTATGCAAGAGGCATGTGTATTGTATAAATGCGGTTGGCATAAGTTTACGAAAGGAAAAAGTAAAAAGTACTTACATGAGAATAAGAATTGGCACGGTTTGGATGTGAATTGAGGTGAAGGGGAGGAAGGATACAACCGTGTATGAAAAGAAGAATTAAAGGTGCGACGTTTGAGTTTAAAATATAAGGAGGGGCTTCTGAGTGATTGAAACAAAACTCAGTATTAATAGCATGACAAATTCTAATTCAACCCGAGTATTTACTTAGCAGCCCTCCAAAAATTAAAAAATCCATAAACCCGAAAAATAACTTGGTAACCTCCTACCATTTCCAGAACCATCCTTCTCAAAAAATTATAAGTATCAAACGCTGAAAAGTTCAAACAGAAAAGAAAAGTGAACTACTATGCAAAGTGGCTCTGTGGTTTCTGTCAATACCATGCAGATTTTTTGCGTGGATGTATAAAAATTCATACAATTATTTACGCGATTAAGTCAGAAACCAAGTATACCTCCTGCGTGAATTCTCACCGATCCCGGTAATTGACAGCCTACAATTGTATTTGCAAAAAATTAAAAACTTTTCTAATTTATTTTGAGTTACCTGATGTTATTGCATAAACAATTCATTTTCGTCTTCAAAATCCATCAGTTATTAGTGAAAAATTGAAGAAGCGGTGGTTTAGACAGTAAGAAACTGACCTAAGAAGATAATGAAATTGAAAAGAAGAAAGTACGCAACTTTCCAAGGGTATTTTAGTCTTTAAAATTTTATTTATTTGGAAGGGGCTACTAAGTAATTATCTGTATTGAAATAGAATTTGCCTAATAGTATAATATAGATAAGCATGAAAACTAAGCACGCCAATATTAAACATGTGAATTTATATAGACGATGTAACTAAAATATAAAGCTGTATAATTACAAAATGAAAGATAAATACTAAACAGTAACATTTTGTGGTCAAATTAATTTCTTGTTGAAAACATTACATCCAAAGATGTATTGGCACACATGCCTGTATATAGCATTGTTATTTCTACTTTTCAAGACAAAACTTTTCCTTTAACAAAATCAATACGGGATTTTACACATATTTTCTGAAACTATAATAATGGTAATAATTAAAAAAAGTAAAAATCTTTAATCTAAAAAGTTTATGTTTCAATGGGAATCAGGGTTCCTCCTTCAGCTGCCTTTCATTCGCCCATTTTCCCCTCATCTTTTCCGTCTTTCTCCTCCACAACACCACTTTCTTATCGTCTTCCTTCTTATCCTAACCTTAGTTTTCTCCACTGCTGCATAGATCTCACAAAATCTAAGTCCACGTTTTTCTCAAGTGGTTCGCCATCTTGCCTTGGACTCCGTCGACATCCCGCTACCAGATCGCTAGTAACCGACCTTCAATCTTCCACGCGCCTTTCTTCAGTTCCACGGATATGTTCCTGTGATTTTGTCGATATGGTTATTGAAGTGGATATTTTGGGCTTCTGCTACATTCTGGTACTGGGTTGCAGCACGGTTGTCCCTTTCCTTGGTTTTGGGTGAGAACGTTTAGGTAAAGGCAGAGGCTATTTTTCCTTTTACTATTTGCCTATGTCAGGTATTAGTTGCTTGTTTTATTTAGGGGCTTTTTATGGTTGAGATTTTTTTCTTCCCATCTTTTCATTACCAGTACTGGTAGCCTTGACGATTGCTTCTGCAATGGGGGTTTCTCCATGTCAGTAGTAGCTAGTGGTGCTGACTTGAGTGTTATAGCAATCTCTTAGCTCTCGAAACCCATTTTTAATCTAGTAGCTCATATATGTATGCTTGTGGTTGTTGGTTAGTGGCTTTCTTTATCGTCATGATATCTGAACTGGTACCACTAGTATCTGGTTCTGCTCTAGTCGAGCTTTGAAAGGGTTGGATGTGACTTTGTCCGGTCATGTGATGAGTGCAATATGTTGGTGCTTGCAGATGTTATGCTTCCTTATGGCAATAGATTTTCTATTTTAATATTTTTACCTACTGCTGCTGCTGGAAGTTGGTGGTGATGGAAATTCTATTCTGTGTGTGTAGTAAACTAGTAATGTTATGTGCTTATTTTTCATAGATTTTCAATGTGTTATGTCGTCAGTGTGTGATGCATCTGTGTTATGCATGGTCATATAGGAAATGTGAGTTGCTAGTTTGTAGCTCGGTAGGCGTTTTGCCGTAGTTGCTGAGGCATCTTCGCCTCTCACCTATAATAACGTCTATAAGTGGTACAGCCACGGTAAATCCGGTTTACCTATGCAAAACAATAATACTTTGTCTTGTCTGCAAAAAAAATAATGTTAATAATTTTATAACTAGGATTTGAAATCCAATTAAATAAAATAATGCAATTGCGTATACTAAATTTTCCATAGGAGTATTTATATTATAAAATACTTTTTTATTAATCAAACGTACCAACATATTATAGTAAAGTAATATCTAGTCTAGTATATGAAATCCAATATAATAAAATATAAGGTTATGCCAACATAACTTACAATTAATATCATTATTTGTTATTAAAATAAAAAATACTAAGACTATTTAAGAGAATAAAACTAGTGATATGTCACTTAAAGTATAAATGCAAACTATTTTCCATTTCTATTTTTTTTGAAAAAATCATTTTTTATCACTAATTATAATTTTCTTTTTAAAATTTCTACGGTAGTTAATTTCCTGGTTATAATTAACCACATATGAACTTTTGCTTTCGGTGGAGCGTCCCTTTCCAAACGTATTTAAAAATGTTTAACTTTGCTCTCAAAAAGTTTAGAAATTTATAAAATGAATGAGATGTATAATTTTTACTCTTATCCCAACACCATATTTTAATATTATTTTCATTATCAATGTTGTACAATTCTAATTTAGCACAAAGTAAAGCAAACTGTGATAAAGTAGCTCCAACTAATGTATAGTTAAAACTAAATTCCCATGGAAAATTCATATTTGGTCTATATATTTCTGAAATCAAAACGTTTTTTAAAATTATAAATTTCATAATGTTCACTGAATTCCGCTTTAAGGGTAATAACTGAAATCTGGCAATCATGCCAGAATGAAGTCTTCTTCCCCGAATGCTCTGTGTTATTAGTTCCTAACTACAAATACCAAAACTTTTTATTGTTGTTTTCCAAAAGTGTGAAATATTATCTATCTATTACTTAAAATAGAAAACATGAACTCGAATTTGCTTAGCCGTCATCATTGACTCTCTGCATTTCAAAATAATTGAACACGGTTCCTTTCCTTTATTTTCCCCCCCTAAAAACTGCTACCATCCCCTTTTTCCCACACGTTCCCCATTTTTAACTAAAAAATCGGTCTCTTCCCTAACCGTTCCCAATTGCAAAATATCAACAACTATTAGATCCTCAGTCTTCACCAACCTTCCACAATTCCATCCGTCCACTTCTAACCCACAAAAAATCCCAGCGATCCTCTTCCTCCCATCACGGCATAATCTGGCCAACAACAAACTTCTGATCTTGATCTACTAACTCGGAGACGGGATCTGCATCGGCTCCGCCTTTCCCCAACGTATCGTAATTTTCCGACTGATACGGCGAAGGAAGCAAGCATGGTCGATGTGTCGGCTGTTAAGGATTGTACCAAAAAACGTGTTGCCCGTGGCAAATGAGGATGCACGGGTGGGTCTGGAGTGGGTGTTTGTTGCAAATGTGGACGGGTGGTGAGCAATTAGGGCGATTTAGGTAGGGTTTAGGTGGGTGGTGATAGCCGATATATGTCACCATACAGCTTTGCATGCCAGAAGCACTAATGGTAATCTCTTTTATATTTATATGTAGTATAATAATATTTACATTTACTATAGACCTATAAATAATCAAATTTTAATGTATATCCTATCTGATTTGCTTTGACTAACTTATTTTTCTCCCTTTATTTATGTGTTCATAATCGGATTATTTTCCGTACTTAGTTGTGAGTGTTTCTTTTTCATTCATGTTACCATACTATATGCTATTTTCTTTTTTCTGAAAAAAAACCCAAACAATAATGTTGGAAAAATAGAGTTCCACTCTCATTAAACCAAAAGCTTATGAAATCTACTGAATTTGAATTGAGTTTTACCTAAGCTTCAGTATGATTGCTTTCCGGACATATAAATATGCATAATTGCTTTTGAGGAATAGTCCAGAAATATAATTTATTCTGATAGCCAAATGATAAAATTTTATATTTCATGCATTTTTAATCTGTTTATGTCTTTTGTTACAGCTAATTTTACTAGCTCTAAACAAAATATTATTCCTACTAATTCTTAACATTTTAGTTTTCTTTTCTATGAATGTTGCCTTTTTGTCATATTCTTAACAAAGCATGAATACAGGTGATATTATCAAGACGACTATGCTTGCATAACTAAAACTTAGGAGGTCAGTCTCAAGACTTATGAATACTCTTTATGCCATATACTAATCGTTTTTTAATTCTTCTTTGGGACAACTATTAAAACTGGGAGGTCAACAATACACTGACATAGTTATTATTTTGATAGGTTTCATTGCGCAACAATTTATTCAAGTTATATTTGCTTGTACACAAGTTTGTCTCTAAAGATATTTTATCACCATAAAACCTAGATGGGTGTACATCTACCTTTTTTTCTTCTTATATCCACAATATGAATTTGGTTTACTGTTACCTACGGATAGAAAAGATAAGAGATGCTTAAAACCATGTTTTAGAAATACCAAATTGTTATACCTAAACTTTTTTCCTCTGCTACAAGCAATTGTTTCATGTCTGTCTCCCAAAGAATTCCACTTTATTTTTTTAAACATATACAATGCAGTGTAACATTGATTGTACTAGGTAGAACATTTTTTTACGTGCAGACTGCTGTTACATTTGGCTATGTATGCACTATTTATGAATAAATCGTTACATCTCATCACATTTAACGTCCTAAGCTACTGCTTCATATGCAACATCATTGATTTTTTTTGGAAAGCTTTGACAAGTAGTTATTAATAGACCTGATATTGAATTTCTATGTTATAGTTAAACATATAACTCCTCAACGTATGGGAATAAGTTTCATTCACATCTGGTGGAGCATTTTAGGACTGCGTCGGATACAGATAACAAGACTTTGAGCATCATCGTCAATGACTAAACCTGGTCTGTCTTGATTTATTTTTCGAAACTAGGTGGAGAGACATGTTATGGTTATTCATATTCTCTCACTCTGATTCTATTGAATTCAATATTATTTTGGATTTTCCTCTTCCTCTCTATTGCATTGAAATTTTACAGATTAATACGAACCATGACTGTTAAGTAATATCCATGATTAAGTAATAACTTGGTTAACTAATCCTCTACGTTTCATTAGTCATACATTTGAAATTCATTTTAATAAGGCCTGGTTAAGGAATATGTATAATTAAGTAATAATTTAATACATAATCCCCTTATTGTCATCAGTCATACATTTGAATAGTAGATATTAATTGATTATGACCTATCATATTATATAAATTTTAGAGTATTATGATTTAGTATAATCTGCTTCAGAAATTTGATTATTTTATCCGTAAATACTTCAAACTACGGAAATTCCGCATTCATGTTAATTTTATGGTTGTGGATTTGTTTAAAAGTTATTGCTAATTTTTTTGATGAATACTTGTATTTTATCGAATTGAACTTTGATGATTATATATATATATATATATATATATGTATGTATGTATATATATATATATATATATATATATAAATAATTTGTACGGTTGTAAATTCGGATCAAAAGTAGCATTTGGAAAAAATTTCTTCGAAGTATAGTCCACTACAACAAAAATACTCTATTACAACGTTATTTTTACAACGGGCAATTTTTGCCCGTTGTAATAGAACTTTATTACAACGGTCCATTTTTGAACGTTGTAGTAGAGGTTTTATATTGGGTCTTTTACAACGGTCCTCTGTCGACCCTTGTAATAGGTGTATATTTTACAACGGCCTTTCTATGCCCCTTGTAATAGGTTCCATTTTCACAACGGGCATGAATTGCCCGTTGTATAATGTCAAAGGGTTTTTCAATAACTTATCATCTAAACACGTAAACATCCTTCAGCCTTTCCCTTTCACTGTCCGCCTTTCCCCAAATTTGAACGCCAAACCCCAAATCGACTAACCCTATCCCTGCAATCATTCGCTTCGCTTGTTCTCAAAATCGAAGACTATCCAAATTCGAAAGGTCTGGACATTCCAAAAATCGAAGACTATCATTCGCTTCGCTGCAATCATTCGCTTTGCTGTTGAGGTATTAAATTCGCTTCAGATTCTCTTTGGATTTTTATTATAAAATTTCATCAATCATAGCATAATAATGCGAGAAGCTATGTTAGGCGCTGCTGTTAAGTATAGATTTTTCTAAAAGAAACCTCTGCATCATCTTAGATTTTCAAAGTTATTACTTGTTTGTTGGCAATCTTTGCTGCCAGATGTGAAGGTTCTTGGATTAGATTTATGCATAAATATAGTTTGAATACTTGAGAAGCAATAAAACCGAACAAATGATTCTAGCTTATGTTTTATGTTTACTTGATTTTGATAAGATTCTAGTTTATGTTCATATTGTAGTGAAATCTGTTAGAAATAAAAGTTTGACTGAAAAATATTTTCCTAGAAGAAGTAACGGTGTCTGACATTTTGCATGGCCTAAAACCACTCTTCTTAATATTTTCCATCACATGGTTTATATATGTCCTCACTTTCGAGCGATGTAGTGGAAGACTATTTATTCTTGTTGAAGTTATGCGGTTATTGGATAGCAACTGTGAACGACTTGTGCATATATTTTGATAAATCTTTTTTCCTTACCTCTATCATTGATAACTTTCTTTTTTTATCAATATTTATGGGAGTTTGTTTTAGACAATTTTGTATGTATCGACACTATTTCCATGTACCCTTATAGTAATCAGTGCATGGAAGCTGCACTTTTGACTAATAAGGCTTTTATAAGAAACTGATTCTTCTTCTATTTCATCTTAGAACCATGAGCAAAATAAACAATTTAAATAGTTTACTAATAATAGTCCTTGATATTGTACTGAACGCTAACTCAAGACGATGGTGCACAAAAATTTATTCGTGCGGTACAATGACGATCACCTTTGTATGGTATGTTGTATCAAATTTTTTGGGTTGTAGATTGCTAAGTTTTTATTGTAAGAAAACCATAGAAAACTTACAGCTTCTTCCAGCTTCAGTGCTTCAAAAACTGGTTGGTTAGTATATTTTGAGCATCTTTATTAAATGCCACAATGTTCAAAAATAAGGTGCCATCAGTAATTTGGATATGCATTTTGTACCTCGTATGCAAGAGTTATATGAAATAGAATTTGCGAATTATATTATATCATAATTGCAATACACATAAGTCAATTTTGAGTACATCAGATAAGTAATTTCCAGTCATATAAGTTTCCCCCCTCTAAATTGATTGTATGCTTGTTTTAAAATATTCTTCCATTTCTTCCGTAACACAGGTGATAAATGGTGCTGATAAGACAACATAATGCTAGTTGGCTGATTTGATCCTTGCTTCGAAAGGTGGATTTGATGATCTAGATCTCATCTTCCAGGTTCGGGGAAGTATGATTGTTTGTAGACATGTTTAATTTTAGCTTCAAAAGTGTCCATGCATATCTGATGTAGCTATAGTTGAAAAAGAAGTGTTCACAGCTCTCTGGTGTTCATTACATATAACACATAGTTCTTCACAATCTATTCCCCATTTCCTTAATCTGTCTTTTATATTTACTCTCCCCAAAACAACTCAATAAGTTGAAAATGATTTTTTTTTTTGTCTATGTTGTTCCATATAATAGGGCACCAACTATATTTCTCATAACTTTGTCTGCATGCTTGCCTTATTTTTGAAAAAGAGAAAGCTTGTTGTCCACACCATTCACAAAAGTCACTATTAATAGGGGATTCAATTTGCACTTGATTAATTAGTGAGTATGTTTCTCCTGTTTATGTTAGCCTGGATGTGATCCAACGACCATTTTGGATAGTATATGTGACATGAAATTTTTGTTATCACTTATATGATACCAGTCCCATCCCAAAATATCCATCAGGCTCTTGATTTGTTTATCAATGGTTCTGTCCAGAGAAAAGTATCACAACCATTTACTATTATCCTTTTGATGCACTTTAGACTTTTTGATATGTTTCTAATCATATTCTTCATTGTACATGACATGTTATTGTTGAATTGAGTATGCCAAAAGCTCATATTCATGCAATATTTATTTTGCATCCATTTAGACCACATGTTATTTCTAAACATCAGTAGCCATATAAGTTTTAGACATGAAACCTTTTGAGTTCTTCAAAACATTTAATGCCAATGCCTCCTTTCATTTTTGGTCTACATCATTTATTCCATGCTCTTTTGTGCTTCTTGCCTACCCGAAAAAAGTCTGCACATATACTGTCTAGTTTTATAATTGTTGTTGTTGGCATATAATACATTAGAAGCCAATAACGTACCAAAGGTGTAATTACAATATGTATCAATTGTGCACATCCTGCCATAGAAAGTAATTTACCATCCCAATTATCAAATTTGTCTAATATTCTTTGAAATAGACTTGTACATTCTGAATGGTGAAGATAGTCAGTAGATACAGGGACCTCTTAATATTTGATTAGTAATGATGATTCTCTAATCTGTAAGATTTCTAATAGTTGAGTTTTGTTGGCAACTGCTGCTAAAGTACACTTTAGTCTTAAGTTTATTGATATTTAGTCATATATCATTCCCTATAGTTTGAGTTATGTCATGAATACAGTAGGCACTTTTTTCTGCTATTGTAGAAAAGAGGATAACATCTGTAATAAGTGAAAAATCTGTGGCTTTTCATTAGTAATGGGTGTGATCTGCTTTCTTATTACCGCTGCTTCCAATTTAAGTGACATATACTCCATAGCTATACAAAATAAGTAGGGGAATAGTAGGTCCCTTGTTTTATTCCTCTTGTTGAAGTAATGAATCCTTTTGGTACTCCATTAAGTAAAACTGAATAAGTAGGAGTTACAATACATTCATAGATAACATGCACAAACTGTTCTAGGAAACCCGTTCTACTAAGCATGTGGCAAATAAATCTTCTATTAATTATGTCAAAAGCATTATGAAGATCTACTTTGACACATAATGTAGAATTTCTTAATCCCTTTAGCTGTTGCAGATGACTTTTGAGATGATTTTATATAGCATATTGCAATAGGCTATTGGTCTATAATTTGATATACTTGATGGCTTGTCTTTTTCTTGGACTAAATTTACGAGTATGTGATTTTAACCATCAGGTATTTCATGTGATAGACATAATTAACTGCTTATGTTAACTTACCTTTTATCATGGTCCAGTGTAGTTTAAAAATGTTAGATGAAATTAATAAATTGACTATTAAAATATAATACAAACTTCTTACATTTTAAATTTTTTATTCAACGTTATTTTTTGTAACAAAATACCCTGTATGCCACCATGTCGTTCCATCAATGTCAATCATGCATGTTGCCTTTTCCCTCCACTATTGATTTTAGTTCATTATTCCCCCATCAAATTCTTTGCACGCTTAATATGTTTGCGTCCTTTTGTCTTAGTAATGGTCTTCTTTACCAAATATTTTTATGACCCAAGTTTTTCGTATTCGTATTGCCAATGTCCGTTCATTTAGCATAGCTTTAAACAATAGAATGTGTTTGAGCCAAATAGCTACAGCAAATCAAAGTTAAACATCCACATTTTTCCTATGATATTGCTTCTCCCTCTATCAAAGGTTATCTTTATCCAATTACGTCCTAAGAATCAATCATGTACCACATTATTCCAAAATTTATGGCCAAAGTATTACATATCTTCTAGTTAAAATACCATATATGTTTGACATAGTAACATGTATTAAACTTTCATGGTACTAGCAATTTTCAACTATATATTCTTGTATGCGGTGCTCTGTAAGTTGTGTGTGTACTTAGAAGTGTTGTGTTTGTAGCATCCTACAATTAATTGAGAGCGGCAAGACCATAGTTTTTTGCAAAAATGTTACTCATTGCGTCATGTTCAAAAAAAGGTATTCGTAAGATTTGAGGAAAATTTGAAAACAAATATGGAGTAAAATTTGGCACGGTATACTTTTAGTACGAAGTACAAAAGTTGTTAATATCATAAAATTTGATTGGCGAAAGGACATCATTAGAATTTTCTATCTACGTTCAAGTGATTCCATGACTTTACGGCGGCTAGATATTCTGCAACAAAATATTAAGTGACGACTTGCTTGTAAGCTCCATTTTTGCCCAAAAAACATACAACTTTATATCTTGCACCATTTGCATATTTCATGACTTTTAAGATAGGTGCTCAGTTTGCATAATTGAGCATGTGCTCAGCTTACAATAACCGAGCATAGCTCAGTTTACATAAACTGAGCTGTGCATGTACCCAGTTTACACAAGTGAGCTATGTCTGTGCCTGTGCCTATTTGCTAAACAGAGTATGTGCCTAGTTTTCTAAACTGAGCATGTGCCCAGTATGCATAAAACTGGGCTGTGCCCAGTTTGCATAACTGAGCTGTGCCCGGTTTCCTAAACTGAGCCATGCCCGGTTCCTTAAACTGAGTCGTGTGCCCAGTTTCCTAAACTGCGATGTGCCCAATTTGCACAAAACTAAGTTGTGCCCAATTTGCAAAGATCTAAGCTGTGCTTGGTTTATATAATTGAGCATACGCTCAGTTTAGATAAACATATTTGTTCATGCAACAAGTTTAGTTATAAGAATATAACCCATAACATATTGTTCGTGCACCAAGTTATCCTAATCACTTATAGGTTTAATTGTAATTTTTTCGACATCTCTTAGCTAAACTTTTAGCTTCACCACTGTCTATATGGTTTGGGTTCTTCCTATGCAAAAATACTTGTACATTATCACTTTTTCTTATGCAACTAAATAAAGGGTGACTCTACATCCTATTTGTTTTATCACCATCCCTCTTGTAAACATATGACTTTATTCTCTTATGGCCATGTTCACTACAATAAAAATACCATATTACAATGCAATTTTTACAACGGATATACATCTTTTCATTAGGTTCTAACATCAAAGGATTATCAAAATGGACAAAGCATGGATTCATCTACCAAGGTTTTGTCAATTTTATTTTATCAGTTTTATACTTACAATTATTATGGTTGATTATTGATCCCTTTGTGTTATAGAATGACCGAAGAATACAGGCAAGCTGTTCGAAAATTTGTGTATGGGCATGCAGAAAGGAGGGAAATCCAGAAAAGATTATTTGCCCTTGTTCAAAATGTAGGAATCTTATCCGCCATCCATCAAGGGAAGTTGTATCACACTTGGTTTGTTTTGGAATTGACCCAACATATGATGTATGGATTTTTCATGGGGAAGCACGCCCTTTAGAAAATGAAGGCGATGAAGTGACAAATTCATATAGAATGTACTTAGACACACAAATATGTAATGACGAGATGGAAGATCATTCTAATTTAAGACAAGGAGTAGGGAATAAGGAGATGATAGAAAATTCTGAAATTCCTTTGTATCCTGGTTGTACAAACTACACAAAGTTATCAGCTACAATACTTCTTTATAAGCACAAGGCTCAAAATGGTGTATATGACACTGCATTTACGGAACTTCTTAAACTTCTTAAAGATATGCTGCCTGTGGAGAACACGCTTCCTGATTCAACGTATGCAACAAAGAAGCTGCTTAAATCATTTGGTTTAGGCTATAGACAAATACATGCATGTGTAAATGATTGTTGTCTTTTTAGGAAAGAGCTTGCACATAGTGATATTTGTCCAAAATGTGGAAATTCTCGTTGGAAAAAGAACAAGACAAATGAAGATGGAAAGCAAACCAAAGCACCTGCAAAGGTTTTGAGATACTTTCCAATAATACCAAGACTGAAAAGAATGTTTATGTCCGCAGAAACATCAGAGCAATTAAGGTGGCATAACAATCATAAGAGTGAAGATGGTAAATTACGTCATCCAGTAGATTCTTCTCAGTGGGCGACAATTGATAGGATGTACCCTTCCTTTGCATCAGATCCATGAAATTTAAGGCTTGGTCTTGCAAGTGATGGCTTTAATCCCTTTGGGGATTGGAACTGTGCGTATAGTTGTTGGCCAGTATTTCTTGTTGCGTACAACTTCGCTCCATGGCTTTGTATGCACAAAGATAATATGATGTTATCATTATTAATTCCTGGACCACGACAACCAGGGAATGATATTGATGTGTATCTACAACCGCTTATTGAAGATTTGAAAAAATTATGGGATAAAGGGGTGAAGGCGTATGATGCATACACTCGCAACGAATTTAGATTAAATGAAATTTTAATGTGGACGATAAATGATTTTCTAGCTTATGGAAATTTAGCAGGTTGCACCATAAAGGGTAAAAGGGCATGTCCTGTTTGTGGCGTTAATACATGCTCAATATTGTTACCATTTAGTAAGAAGTGTGCATATTTAGGCCATAGGCGATTCCTTGATCCTAATCATGAATATCGCCAACGAAAAAACTTGTTTGATGGTACTATAGAGACTAGGCAAAGCCCTCCAATACAAACCGGTGCTCAAGTCTTTGATATTGTTAAAGATATTTGCAATGATTGGGGAAAAAAACCAAAGGAGGAAGAGAAAGAGAAAGAAAAAAGGAAAAGAAAAAAGGAAGATAAGAAGAAAAAAGGAAGTCAAATGTGGAAGAAGAAGTCTATTTTCTTTGATTTGCCTTATTTGTAGGTAAAGTTTAATCAGAAACAAAATTGCTTCTTCTTTTCTATCTATGTAATCAATACTTTATTATTAATTAGTTATAGTCTATTTTTTGTTTTCTTAGATACTTCCTTTGCGTCACAATCTAGATGTAATGCATGTTGAAAAAAATATTGGTGAAAGTATTCTTGGTACGTTACTTGATATTAAAGGAAAATCAAAAGATGACATTAATTCACGTAAAGATCTAGTAGTACTTGGTATTAGGAAAAAGTTACATCCTATAGACATGGGAAGCAAAGCATTACTTCCAGCTGCCCCATGCACCTTAACTGATTCAGAAAAAGAGATCTTTTACAATAGAATGAGGAATTTGAAAGTACCCGATGACTATAGCTCAAATATTGAAAAATGTTTTGCAAAACAAAACAAAATTTCAAGTCTAAAGTCCCATGATTATCATGTTTTGATGCAACAACTATTGTCTGTATCACCGAGAGGACTTCTACCTAAAGGGACAAGGAATGCATTACTACGACTATGTTCTTTTTACAGCGACATTTGCCAAAGAGTGCTTGATAAAGATAAATTAGAATCCATCGAGAATCAGGTCGCATTAACACTATGCGACCTTGAGATATTTTTTCCTCCTTTTTTTGACATCATGATTCATTTGACAATACATTTAGCGAAGGAAGCAAGAATTTGCGGACCAGTACAATATCGGTGGATGTATCCATTTGAGGGGTAAAATTTGGCATTAGTACCTTTAGTAGTTAATAATATATGTGCTTATGAAAATATTTTACTTATGCATATTGATCATAGATACATGAGAACACTGAAGGGGTATGTTAAAAATCAAGCACGGCCTGAAGGATGCATAGTTGAGCGTTATTCTGATGATGAATGCATGAAGTATTGTGCTGGATATATTAATGGTGCATTAGAAATTGGACAAAGGAAAAATAGAAATGAAGTGGAACATAGTGATTCCATACTCGAGGGGCGTCCTATTTCCAAAGGAAAACCTATGGTGGTCACTAAGGAGGTGATTGATGCTGCCCATCGGTATGTGTTGTTTAATACCGAGGAAGTGGAGTCTTATATAAAGTAAGCATAAGTTCAATTCAATTAATGTGTGAAATAAATTAGATTTTGACATGAATGTCTACGTATATAGGATGCACAATGAGGAACTAAAACTTTTGCATCCCCGGCTTTCACGAGATGATTTGAAACTTTCAAAGCTGCATTCGGAGACTTTTAGTCATTGGTTTAAAAAAAAGGTTGACATTGTTATATATTTTAAGATGGATAAGTTCGACATAGAAGTACATGTTATTGTGATTAGTCTTTATATATAACATTATGCATTTTTAGGTTCAAGATGATAGAAACACATCTGATGTTAGTGAACTAATAAATTGGCTTTCATATGGAACTCGCCATCAAGTAATTTCTTATACCGGTTATATAATTAATGGTTGCCGTTTTCATACTAAAGACAATGATAAATCTACACAAAATAGTGGTGTTTCCATTGAGGCAAGTACTGTTCGTATGGATGGATCCATTGAGAAAGTAATATATTATGGTGTTTTGCGTGAGATTTTGTTGCTTGACTATCGGCAGTTTCAAATTGCCTTGTTTAAGTGTGATTGGGCAAATTTTTTTTTTGAACTGGTGCTTTATATACAATAAATCATTGGGACAACATATCCCATGTCAAATAAACGTTCGAAAGCAAGTTTCGAACTTGTGACATCCTGCACCAAAGCCGAATCAATTAACCACTTGGACAAAGGTGCTTGTCGTGATTGGACAAATATTGATCGTGGAGTTAAGGTCGAAGATGGATTTACGTTAGTCAGTTTACATCAATTCCAAAATCAATTCGCAAGCGACCCTTTCATCTTGGCAACGCAAGCCGTACAAATGTTTTTTTTTGTAGAGAAAGTAGTTTTTCAAATTGGTATGTTGTGCTAAGAGCACCCCCTAGAGGTTTTCATGAGTTGGAAAGCTATGATGAGGATGATGAGTCAAGTAGCAAACCGGTAGATGAGTCACTACTTGATGATAGAGATGTCGATGATGGTGATGAAAGTTATATAAGGAAGGATTGTGATGGTATTTTGGTATGATATAAGCATCCTTTATTGATATTTGTGTTACATGTAGTTATATTCGTAAAGAGTGTAATTATACAGTTTTATGCATAGCTATATTAATTAATCATGAATTATTAACCATGAATTATTAATCATGAATTATATATGTTATGTTTTTTTTTCTAGGTTCCTCCCTTAAGAGAAGATATTTGAACTTGAAGCATCAAGAGTAAAATGGAGCAACATCAAAGAGAGGTAAAATATTAAAATTTTAATATGCACTTCAATTTTTTTTAACTGACATTTCTTCAATTTTTTTAAACTGACACTTCAATTAAAATGGAGCAACATCAAAGAGAGGTAAAATATTAAAATTTTGTCTTCTTCTTCTCAGTAAAAAAAAGTCAAAGAAACTCAAAAAAAAAAAAACATTTTGTGTTTACGTTTGTATGCCACATAGTTTACATTTCATCTCTTGTTACAAATACACTGCATTTTGCTTCCAGGCTCTCTTAGAATCAATGGATTTACTTATGTACATATCCGGAAACATCAAATAAAAAGGAACATTTGTTTTGCTGGGTTTTATTCATATCCGTTAGCAAACATTAGCAGAGATAAGCTATGGTGCAAAGCCCATACAAAGAAAAATGGAGAGCCACCAAATTCCGTTGTTGCCGATTACATCGTAAGTTTTATTATTCTTCTGAGATAGGACTGTAGATATTTATTCAATAGTTTATTCATATTTCTTTTTTCTTGAAATGGTCTATTTTAATTTGTAGGCTAAGATAAAAGAGCAGAGTAGTGCTCAGAATTCTCATGGAACAACATCGGTAATTGGAGATGTAGTGTCACATGTTTTTGGAAATGAACATAGGGGAAGGGTGAGAGGATTGGGTTTTGGTGTAGCGCCATCTCAAATAGGTGTTTATGCACATAATTCAAAAAAGGTGGCTGCGTTGGAAAATCAAGTAATAGTTCAAAGGGATATGTTAACTAATTTGGAGGCAAGAGTAGACTACTTGACTAATTTGATCATGACAGTAAGTTTATAGTTAATTAGCTATTGTTAATAAATATGCACTACACCAAAAGCTGAATTTTACAACAAGCCTTCCGCCTAATTAGCAACGGTAATTTCCCGTTGTTAAAATACAACGGGTTTTAACCGTTGTTATGTATTTAGCAACTTGGAGGGAAATTTCACCTTTGGCGCCATACGTTTTGCCCGTTTCTTTTCTTTTAGCGACGGGATTTAACCGTCGTTTATATTGTGCTAATTTCTGGCGGTATAATTTAGTACCTTTGCGCCATAATGTTTACAACAAACCACGAAACATTTCTCGTCCCAAATTATTTCCCCATTCGACCTAAATTAATCGATTTCGCCCCAAAATATCTCCACCACCTCCGCCTCTTCCGAAAGAGCCAGAGCTAAGACCACTTCGAGGAGCAGGTTGCTGCCGAGCGTGCCAATCAAGGAAGGAGCGTGCCAATCAATCGCGGCGTGCCAATCAAGGAAGGAGCGTGCCACCAATCGCGGCGAGTAAGTCGTTTCGCTTACTGAAATTGTGAAATTGCAGTGGGACTGATTAGGGCTTGAGTATTAGGACGAGTTGAATGGCTAGGTCAAAATTTAGGTTACTTAAATTGTTAGGATTGAATGATTTTATTAGCAGTTTTAATTTGCTTACAGAATTTGTATGCATGAATTATTTAATTATCATTAATTAGTACCCAAATTTGATTTTCTGCTTTTTTATTTATTAAGTTTGCTACTCAAATCAATTACTAAATTATGTGTATTTTATATTTTGATGATGCATTAAACGTCTACACATATTCAGATGTACTTAATATCATTCTAAACTATTGCACTTAAATTGATTTCAGCTTCTAAAGTTATCAAAGTGAATTCTATTAGTTAATTTGGTACATCTGAATACGTATTGGTATCAGGTATTAGTTAATTAGGTACATCTAACTGGATTGATCACGTACATTGAATACGTATTGGTACCAATTGTAAACTGCTTCTAAATTATTAATTATGCAATTTGGTGATAAATTTTCGTATCTGAATACGTCTCATTTGGTGATTAATTGCCACTGTCAATCCAAAGGATTACAAGTATTCAGATGTACAAAAAAAAAAGAAATTCATAATCGCCATAATTAATTTGTAAGTACAAATTAGTAACCCAGAATCTGTTTTCAGAATCATGATGTAAAAGCAAACCTAACATGAACTTAATCCCATACATGATACATTCAAGAATTCACCAAGTCAAAGATTTTAATATGACAAAATCTGTTTTCATCATTAGTTTCTCCACCCTCAGTTTCTGTTCTTCCCGTGGTTCTGTTGTTTTTGTTTATTTTAGTGGTTTCTTAGATAAAAGTTTAGTTTACCATTTAATTCCCTTAAATAAAAGTTTTATATCATTTGTCTAATTTATTTATATGTTGTACATGCATGCATGATTACTATTTATTTATATGTTGTACATGCATGCTAGATTATGTGTTACATGTTTTATTTATTTACAGTATTCGATTTTGGTTTTATTTGGCTTCATTTGGTTTTATATCAGAAGAAGCAAAAGATTGATTTGTAGTATGTGGATTCCTTAATTATCAGTCCTTTTATTTTGATATATATGTTCGGTTGAATCATTCACTAGTTGTCACATTCACTAGTTTAGTGCTAGTGTTAAAAATAAGATTGATTGTGAAAAATAATAACCAGTAGGGATATTATTTGATTGGTAGTTGATTGAGTTGATTGTTGTAGGATAATATCAACTAGTGATATTATTCGATTGGTAGTTGATTATTAATCGATGATAAATAATTGTTTAGTAGTAATTGTAGATAACTATTATTGGGTAAATTAAATTTTGTAAATGACGCGAGCCATGTGTTGCGTAAAAGAGGAGTAGCGCATAGACGTTATGCCGGTGCTAAAATTCATGTCGTTGTAATGTCAAATTTTTTTGGAAACAGTTTGGTGCTAATGTTAAAAATAAGAATAACTTTTTTGTTAACTTAGTTAATTTTTATAAAACATAGTTAATTTAGTTAATTATGATATAATTTTGTTAACTTAGTTAATTTTTATAAAACATAGTAAAATAATAAACCTAGTTAATCGTTGTAATGTCAATTTTTTTTGGAAATAGTTTGATACTAAAATAATAAACTTAGTTAATTTATTTAATTATGATAAAATTTTGTTAACTTAGTTAATTTATTTAATTATGATAATTATTTTAGAATTATTATGCATTTTAATCCTCGAAGCCTTTGCATTTAAACATGAAATTATTCACGTACTTAGTAGCTCATTATTTTCTTTCAGTATGTCTTTTAATATAGACAAACAATGGATGAATGAATCTAATCGAAGAAATGAAGAATATGTGCAAGGAGTGATAAATTTCATTAAATTTGTTACTGAAAATGGTGGCAATAAGGAAAAGTTTTCGTGCCCTTGCACGCGGTGCAAAAACGAAGATACATTTGAATTAAAGGAAATTCATTATCATTTGCTTAGATATGGTATTGATCAATCATACACTGTGTGGTATTTTCACGGGGAAAGAATACCGGAGAAGCCAAAACAACAACCGGTTAGTCATGCCACTAATACCGATGAGTCTGCAAAAATTAGGATGGAAGATTTGGTCAATGATGCAGATAGATTCCATCATTTTCAACCTACAAGTCAGTTGCATGATAATGCTAGTATTGGAGAGCAGTCTACGGATAAATCATTTTTCGGTAGTGCAACTGCAACAGAGCCATTGTATCCTTCATGTCCAAAAGGGATTACAAAGTTGTATGCCATTGTTAAACTGAATAGCTTGAAGACCCAATACGGCTTTTCAGACAATGGTGTGACTGCACTACTCGAATTCATAAAGGAGTTACTCCCCGAAGGTAACACGCTACCGTCAAAGTATCCCGACGTGAAGAAGATCATTAGGCAACTTGGGATGGATTACATAACTTATGATGCATGCATTAATGACTGCATCTTGTACCGGAAAGATAATGCAAACAAAGTTTGTTGTCCAAATTGCCCCGAACCAAGATATAAGACAACGCTCGACGAAGAGAGAAAAGCTACCAAAGTACCTCAAAAGACGGTAAGACATTTTCCTTTAATTTCTAGATTGAGGAGGCTGTATACTGTACCATGGATAGCAGAAGCGATGACCTGGCATGGTCGTGCCAAGTCCGGTACAACCGTAATGCGTCATCCGCGTGACACTTCTCAATGGAAAACTTTAGATTCTTTTGATTCTTCGTTTGCTGCCGAACCACGAAATATCACGCTTGGAATAGCAACAGATGGTTTTTGTCCGAATGCTTCTTTAACAAATCCTTATAGCTGTTGGCCAGTGATTGTAGTACCATATAACCTTCCTCCGTCTTTGTGCATGAAAAGAGAGTTCTCAACGTTAACACTGTTGATTTCTGGGCCAAAACAACCAGGGAAGGATATTGATGTTTATTTAGAACCTTTGATAGACGAGTTAAAGCAGTTATGGGAAGGAGTCGTTACATTTGATTCATTTACGAATTCTGAGTTCATAATGAGAGCTAGAGTGTTGTGGGCAATCCATGATCATCCCGCTCTTGGGACTTTATCGGGATGTACAACTCACGGCTACTTTGCATGTCCTATTTGTGGGGAAGAAACTGATTCTTATTATCTCCCTGAAAGTAAGAAAATTTGTTACATGGGACATCGTAGATTTCTTCCGTCCGGACACAAGTTTCGATACGATAAGACAAATTTCAACAACGAGCAAGAACTTAAGCGTCCTCCAAAGCCACTGACTGGTTATCAAGTTGAAAAAAAGGTAGCGAATATAAAAATGAAAGTTGGTAAAGAAAAACGAGAAATTGGTCGAAAACGAAAAAAGATAATCGATGAAGAAGTTCCTGCATGGTATAGGAGGTCGAAATTCTTTGATTTACCATATTGGAAAGCAAATTTGACCCGACATAATATTGATGTTATGCATACAGAGATGAATGTCATGAAACATTTGATTAACACAATTATGGACCATAAAGACATGTCAAAAGATGGCTTCAATGCACGGAAGGATTTGAAAATCATGGGTATAAAACAAAAGTTGTGGGTGATAGAAGATCCTGAAACAAGTAAACTAACCATACCAATTGCGACTTTCACTTTGAGCAAAGAAGAAAAGATAAGGTTTTGCACCATTTTGAAAAATTTGAAAGTGCCGAGCAAATTCTCTTCTAACTTCCGTAACAATGTGAGCATCAACCCTCCTGAACTAAGAAATATGAAGTCGCATGATTACCACGTCATAATGCAACATTTACTTCCGGTATTGCTTCAGCATTGTTTTCCGCAACATAAGGATCTACGGAATGCTATTCACCGCATAAGTCTCTTTTATAACATTTTATGTTCAAAGGTGATCAATAGGGAACATCTTCAAAAAGCAAAGGCTAGTTTGGTAGAAGCAATGTGTGTTCTTGAAAAACATTTTCCGCCTGCATTTTTTGATATCAGTATTCACCTTATGATTCATTTAGCCGATGAAGCATTGATTTCTGGTCCTGTTAGATATAGGTGGATGTACCCATTTGAACGGTAAATTACTAATTTCAATTATGTACATCATTATTCGATTTAAATAGCTATTGATGTCTACAATTTACAACTGTTCATCTTCATAGGTTGATGAAAACATATAAAGGATATGTGCGCAACAAAAGATATATTGAAGGGTGTATTGCAGAAGGATATATTGTACAAGAAGCTAGTCTTTACTGCATGGAGTATATGCCAAAGGGAGGTGATGGCACTCATAAACATACCCGTGAAGCGTTTTTAGATGAGGATGATGAGTTTGCTGATGAAATAGCACTAGATAATGGTAAAGATATAACGTTAACTCGAGTGCAATTTGAACAAGTGCGTAAATGGGTCCTTGATAAATATGACGGATTGGATGAGTGGAAGAAGTAAGTTCATAAATTTGTTCTGAATTTTTATTATTGTAAATCAATTCATCAATTCATATATATAGTAATTATTGTGTGTTTTTCGTAGGAGGTATAACTCCTATGTTCAAAGCACCAAATCTCGAACTCGAGGCGGGGGTACATCTGGGGAAGCTATTAAGAATTTCACTTTTTGGTTACGTGAGGAGGTATACATATTAGATATTTAACGTATTTTTAAGTTGGTCATACACCTCCTTGACAATGTTTTTTTTACTTATTGTGTTTGTTGTAGTTGTTGAAGACCGTCGATGTTGACTCAACTCTTTGGCGGCTAGTTAACGGGCCGATGTTTGATGCCCGTAGTTATATGAAGTACCAAGTGAATGGGTTTTTATTTTCTCCGAAAAGTTATGAAGAGCGAAAGCTAACACAGGATAGTGGTGTATGCATGAGAGCAATTACACAATTTAGAGCGAGTGGGAAGGATAAAAATTTTAAGGAAGCAGAAACAACGTATTACGGAGTTATTCAACAAATAATTGAGTTGGATTACATTGACTTCAAACAAACAGTTTTTTATTGTGATTGGGTAAAGGTCGAAGATAAGATCAATGGTTGTAAAATAGATCCTGTTTCAAACTTGATCACAGTTAACTTGGGAAAATTGAAGAGTAAAGACAGCGTGAATGATGAGCCATTTATTCTTGCATCGGAAGCGAGTCAAGTGTTCTACTCAAAAGATTTAAAAAATGATGGATGGTTTGTGGTTTTGCATACACCAAAACGGTTGACCATAAATGTGGATGACACTGAGTTTCCCACCGTTTATCAATCAGCTTTTGAAGACAATGAAAAATTAGAAGATCTTATCAAATGCATATGTTAACTTTGTATTTCAGTTATGTTATTGTACCTTAACAAAATATTTATTTAAAATGGTGTAAAATATAAAATGGTGTGTTATATGATAGTAATAGATGCATTATATTTTTTATTAGTGCCATTATAATATCCTGATATATGTTGTAAAATATAAAATGGTGTGTTATATGTTGTCCTCGATGGTAAACTCCTTTTTCTATTAATAGGTTCTTCCGCTGAAATCACAATCATTTTTTTCTTTTTTGTCAATACTAATGCTTATGTATTCATAGATGATGACGAAGACGCAGTTCCTTTAACTATTTTGGACAGGCCTACGCGAAAGAGACACTCAAATTATGATTTTAAGGTATGTTTTCTATTTGATTTTGGAAGTTATATTTTTATATTGTTTGAGTCATGTTCCTTTTTTTCTGTATTAAAAGATTTTGTGCGATGCCAGTATTTTAGATAATAATAATCAAGTTTGCATATTAATGAAATCAAGTTTGCATTTTGCAGGAAATAATGTCACAATCGTCACAATCATCCACTTTAAACCGGGAGAAAATTGATATAGACAACTACGGTTCTCCAGTCGGAAAAAATGCTTCAAAGGTCGCCTCGAAGATGGGTAAACTAGTAAGAAATCATGTGCCAATCTCCTATCCAAGTTGGAAAAAAGTTCCGTCAAATTACAAGGAAGACGTGTGGAATCAATTGGAGGTATTGTTTTTTCAATTTGGAGTATCATATGATACGGTCACACATCATCCACTGGAGATTTGATTCAGTGCATTGTATGAGAAGTATAGGCTTATGCTAATTTGATTAATTTCAAGTGTAAAACATCTATAATTAATTCAAGTGTAAAACATCTGTAAAACATCTATAATTAATTCAAGTGTAAAACATGTATATTAGAACACAGTCATACTCCATTAGACATGCATGGTTGTAGCCTATGTCATTTGTTATATTGTATGTGAAATAATCCCTTTATCTTGGTTTGTTATATAGAAATATTTTGAGCTCGATCCTCTATCAAAGGACCTTATGTTCAAAAAGATGTCCGAGATTTTTAGGGGACACAAGAGTGATTTGCGCAAGAATTATTATGATATTTTCAACACTGACGAAGAAAGAATGAAAAATTGTCCGCCGAAAATTGGTAAAAATGATTGGGAGGAGTTCATAAGATACGAATCAACACCCGAGGCAAAAGAAAAAAGGAAGAAAGGCAAACAAAATAGATCAAAGCTCGAATATTGTCATCATTCGGGACGTAAGAGTCACGCTAGGATTACTCAAGAAATGGTACGTGTTTTTACTATGTTTTCCTTACATACCGATTCAAGAAATTGAGCTATGCATATAAAGATAACATAATCAGAAATAAAATAGGTATGTAATTCAATTTTTTTTATTGAAGGGTTGTTTTTTGTGTATTAAAATTGATTATTCAGATAGGATTAAAAAGACTCCTATACGACCTAGGTCAAATTTGTTATACTATATATGCATGAATGGGTGTCAGGTGAAGTGGTGCAGTATTATTCAAGTTGTGATACTGTTTTCAAATGTTTTGAGATGTCTTGGGGTATTTCTGATCTACCTTTGTGTGTATGATCATGCTGTTTTGAGGGTTGTCATGGTCAGTGAATATACTGTAGTTTTTATTTTAAGAATGTCTTGTCATGTAGTGGATGTAGTACAGGGGATAAGTGTGGTAAGAGCGTGAATATAAGTGCTCCAGTTCCCATTGCTTTTTCAAATTTGGTGCTTTGTATTTTGTTAGCTGCAAGGTCTAGGATTTAAAGTATAATACTGGGATTAGTGCACAATGTGACAGTGGTTTATCTAAAAGATAACAGGAATTCACATGCAATATCAACATCAAATTTAGGGAGAAGTTTTATGTACTGCTATTCCCGTGACTGTACTATGTGTATGCTACTGTTTTAGACTTGCAGAAACGAACACTATGCCTGATTTTTGGCACTACAAATGCATAACCGGTATATCGTTGCTTGACCAGAGATTTTGTACTGTCAATGTATTATCAGGTTTTAGTGAATTTTATTTTCTTTGTTAATTTGCATTAAAAGAAGAATTTGCATTTAAGTTTTGTAGTTTAATCATGTTATAGTAGTTGCATATTATACTGTAGAGTGAGCAAAAAACTTCAAACAAGGGAGTATGCTCACTCTATTTCAAACCCATTCAAACTTCAAAGAAATTGATCTTGGAGCAAAAAACGACAGTGAATGTGTGCAGAAAAAAAAACTTCTTATACATGTTTTATTGCTTAAACTCAAATGGCAGCATGTTCCCTTGTTTAGATTTATAACATGACAGCAAAGTATGCAAGTTGAATTGATATAGCAACGCATCGCTCGTTTTACACTATTCCATGCTTTTTGACTAAATAAACTTTGGGAATAACCCAGTCTATACATACTTTGAAAATGCACAATGGATGAAAATGCTGGTAGTTTTTAAGATTTGAAATTTGTATGTTCTTTTCCCATGTTTGCATAGCACATGCAAAGTACAGCTGCTTAAATACCATACTTATATATATATATATATTTGTTTTTATCTGCATTTGATTTCTTGTATGCAGGTCGATACAAGTTCGGGAGCAGAAGTATCACGTCTTCAAGTATGGGAGAAAACACATAAGAAAAAAGATGGCAGCGTGTCTGATGCGTCATCTTCGTTCTTTGTAAGTTAAACAAATAATAACGCCTTTAAATTAATTTTTCATTATTCATTATATATATATATATGTATTTACATTTCAGGACAAAATTGGAAAAGAAAAGGAAACGGCGAGTGGTGGTGATGAAGAAGTTTTTATAAAAGTGTTTGGTAATGATGTAAAGGGCAGGAGCCGATGTATTGGGACCAATATATCTCCTAGTCAACTTAAGGGTGCTGCCATTCCATGCAAACGACTCAAAGAGGCCAAAGGAGAATATGAGCAGCGGCTGCAAGCTGTGGAGCAAAAACTGTTGAAGGTGGATAGCATGGATGATAAACTGGAGCGTATTCTCAAGCTAGCCGAAGGTGGTCAAGTAGGCAGTAGCACCGGTACTTCTCAGAATCTCATTCCGACCAATCCGTCAATCGACCAAAGATGTGAAATCCTGAACTTCGAGGATGAAGTAATTGCAACAGGTACTATTTTATATATCAGTGTATATAATTCGACATATATTTACTCCTGGAATGCTTATTAAATCTGTATGATATTATTAAATCCATATTATACATATACCAATGATATAACAGGTACTATATGCCGAGATTCCACACAGTCAGTATGTCATGGAAAACCAGTACCACTCGCATATGAAAAAGTTTTGTTAGACAAAATTTTGTTGGAGGATGAGCGAACTGCCAAAATGAATCGACATATGGCCGAGACCTTTAGGGACATTGGAGTCGGAGGTTATGTGTGCCATCAAAAGGGTTTGATACGATATCTTTAGTCGGAGGTATGTCTTTTGTTTTATATTTGTTTAGCAATATACAGCTTGCTTTCCATGGTAATTTGTATTTTTACGTTATTATAACAATACATTAGCATCGGATCTTCAATGTTAGCGATCGCTCTTTGGTTTATAGTGAATTCGTGATAACTATGCAGATGAACATTCACGTTATATTCTGTTGTTTTGAAATGAAGTGCACACATTTTGTGTAACTGAAAGGCAAATCTTTTGTTTGAGAATAGTAGTCCATTTTGTTAGGTAGAGTTGCACATCATTTTGAATACATTATTTTAGATGAGAGCTATCTCGTCGTTACAGAGGTCAAATTGATCAATGCTGAAAAAGGAGAGGATGGTTATACAAGGATGCTTTGGGTTGGAAGTACTATACATGTATTTTTCTTACTAAATTTTTCTTTTTTTTCTGGGTAAATGGGTAGTATTATTTATATATTTTCAATAAGAAATCTTGTATAGATGGTTAGGATGTTGTGTATGTGAACACAAACTGAATTTGAATGAAGGGACGTGAAGGGTGAGTAGTCGATTTCTTTGTTACTCAAGTTGTTTCACATTTTCTGAGCATGGTTGTGATGTAAATAATGAGTTTTTGATATCATCGTCCATGTTATATGGTTGCATTTGAAAATAATTTTGGAATGAAAGGGAGTAGGTGGTTTATACCCCGTGATATTGGCTGCTAATGCAGTGCGTTGGCTACTGAACGGGATGCCGTGAGGAATCATCAATTACTAAAATTAATCATACATGGATTAAGATAGGGTAACCGATCTGTACATGTGAATGTGATACAATTTTTTTTTTTGGATTCAAACCACGTAATGGCTTCGTTGCGTCATTTTTGTTCTATGTCTGCTTTCTCGAATGCAAGTAGTAACAGATATTTAGATTAGTTATTTATATTCGTTTTATGTAAAGCAAATGATATCTTAATTAGAATTACTTGGCTTAAAATTACCCATGTAACAAGAACGTTATGATTAAATTGTTTACTGGTACAATCTAGGTTCCATATTTCCATGTGTACAGGATTTTAAATAGTATACCATACTGAAAATTGTAGCTAAAACAACAATGAACAAACGTCATGTAGGAGTGATTTCTGATGAAAGCACACATCATAGTTGCTGAAACACATGACTGGTCAGTAGTAAATTGATAGAATCAGGAGTTGTGGCAATAGGGTTGATCAGGTGAGTTGGACTATTAAGACTAGATAGACTGCACGAGCAATGTTCTGTTGTAGTTGTACCAATGAGTTGAAGTGTTTGAAGCACCTAAAACCATTGTCTGATATGTAGCATGCTGATGTATGGCCAGTTATTACAAACTGAAATATTTTTGGAGCATGAGTATCAGACTTTTAAGAATTCAGTCTTAATTTGAAAGTGGACTGGAAGTTTGGGGCTTTGTTGTTTCAATTTTAGTATGCACTTTGTTGTTTCATATCAGTCTTAATTTAATCATAACCTGAAACTGATTGATCCTTGGACATCATAGGAAACATGTTTTCTTATGTGCAGTCTAGTAAAATCTCTTAATTTATAACCTTTAAACTATTAATACCATTTTATGTTCTCTTGTATTTCATGTTATATATGATTCAGTAACCAGAATGCGTTGGGTTTTAACATTTATATGTATAGGTTAGTTTAATGCTAACTCATGTTTATTCATTTTGCAGCTGCATGGAAGGCCTGGTTACGAGGAAAGCTGTTTGAGCATGTAAATGAACGCTGTATTAAGAACGTATGCTTGTGTGAATTATCTTAGACTGCTCAAGTTAAGTGTTGTTATCATATGTATGGTGAAAATACTGTTATCTTCAAACTTAGGACGATGGATGCTATTATTATATGTTATGTAATAACACTGTGATAATACTGTGTCATGACTTATGTAGCTGTTTGTAATTGTATGTCTGGTAGCACTGTATTTGTATGTCGGGTAGCTGTTTGTAATTGTATGTCTGGTAGCTGTTTGTAAATGTATGATAATACTGTGTCATGACTAATGCTTTTAATGCCTATATTTTTTTTTTCAAACGGACAGAATTACAACGGGTAAGAACCGTTGTAATATAGTACATAACAACGGTTTCTGCCCGTTTCGTTATGAGTAAAGGCCATGGAATTATGGCTCAAATGGAACGGCTAAAACTCGTTGCTATTTACGATAACACAACGGGCAATACCCGTTGCTTTATAGACACTAAGAAACGGTTTAAAACCGTTGCTTATGATCTAAAAGAAACGGTTAATTACCGTTGCTATTTGTAAATAAACAACGGGCAATAACCGTTGCTTTATGGACATTAAGCAACGGTTTAAAACCGTTGCTTATGATCAAAAAACAACGGTTAGTTACCGTTGCTAAAATTTACCACTCCGTTATTAGAAACGGTTTTTAACCGTTGGTAATGGTGTAAGCAACGGTTATAAACCGTTTCTAATAGATGATTATGGTGTGGTGATGTGATATGTGCTTATGAATTACTAAGTATTCTCTTGTACTTTTACAGAGAAGAAATGATAATGTGGCAGATATGGAGATGCCTCTGACTCATACACCTCAGGTTAGAATATATAAATAATCATGATTGCTTGCTTGACATGCCTGTCGTTTCCTTGAAACTGAATTACCGGAACATGATTGCTTGCTTGACATGCTTGTCGTTTCCTTTAATTGCTTGCTTGACATGCTCTTTTTGGTCGTGGATATGATTTTGTTGTTTAAAATGCCTACCTGTTTGGCTTTCCTTTTTTAACTTTGGATTTCTCAAAAAAATATATCAGTAAATCATATATTAATGATAGTGTAGTAGTGCTGTGCATATGAAAAGCATGCTCTTGCATCATCTAATATTTTTTTTGCTGTTATTTGGAGCAAGGAGCAGAGGTGTTTATAATAATAAGAGCAAATTTGAATCTTTCAAGTATTTTTTGTTGTTGTTTATAATAATAAGAGCAAATTTTTATTTTTAGAATATCCTATACCTTAATTCCTAACTAGAGTTTTCCACACCCCTTTTTGCAAGCTGTCATCGCAAGTTTTGTCTGTCCAAACTCTTGTGGTGTTGTTGAATATTTATAAATCAATTTAGTTTTAGATTTTAAAATGATAGTTCGGTTTACTGTATTGACATGGGCTCCATAGGAAATTCATGTATTGACTCCTTCTGTAGTATACTCTTCCAACTTGCAGCTTATATTGTGTCAAGTACAAAGCAAATATTACTGCACGTTTAATTTTATCTTAGTCAAAAAAAGCTTAATTTTTTTAATGGTAACTTCACCTGATCATGATTATCAAATTCACTAAAGTCAATTTTTTTTCTTGCAGTCACACCGCGATAGCAACAATACGCAGTAGGTTCAAGATCAGCAAGAACGAGTTATTGTGGAAGGTTTGATGAAAAAAAGTGCAGGCTATTGAGTTGGGAGAAGAACGTAGTTGCAGAGGGGACAATAGCAAGCACTGATCCTGATGCGTCGGTACATTTTGTAAAGCTTGGAGCAGAAGCTTGGAAAGTATGAGTGGATGTAGCGGTGGAACTAGAAGCTTTTTTATTTAGGCCAAATTCATAGATGTCCACTATTAAAGAGGCCGTTGGATCAACCGTCGCGTGGCACAAAGACTTTATATCCTTAGTCTAGTATGATTGTACTTAGAACTTGATATTTATAGCCGACTGTTATGTATTAATGCTTTATGAATTTGGGAGGTAAACTTATCTGACTTTTTGGAGTGTTGGAATTTTATGACTATCTTTTAGTCTTTTCGCATGTGATTTTGGTTGTTTGTGCGTAATATTTATTACTGTTAAATTATTCATTATTTGTATGGATGTGCTACCTATACGCTGCTGTAATTTTTTTTTTTTAATTTGCATTTTTTCTGCAACGGTCAAAGCGCGTTGTATTACACTCTATTACAACGGTCAATAACCGTTGTAAAAATAATTTTCACAACGGTCATTTGCGCCTTGTATTTAAGTCTACAATAACGGACCAAAACCGTTGTCAAAAGGTTTTTTACAATGGTCAGGGAATGTTGTGAAACATGCTATCCATCTTGTATGATAGTATTTTGCAACGGGCAAAGAAGCTTGTATTATAGTCTATTACAACGGTCGACGACCGTTGTAAAAACTTTACTACAACGGTCTTTGCCCGTTGTAAAATATGGATGACCTATTACAACATAGCCTATTACAATGGTCGGCTGCCCGTTGTGGAACACATATTACAACGGACTTTGCCCGTTGTAAAAAGCCTGTTTTGTTGTAGTGGTCACACATTTACTGAATGGCGGCCAGCTCATTACTTTAGTGTTTTACCGAAAGTGCAACAATTAGTGGTCGTTCTACTAAGTTTTTCTGCTCAACTCAACAACCGAGGAAGCCTTCTATTCACATGATATTGATATTGACAAACTCTTTTGTTTAATTCAATTCTTCTTTCTATGGTCTAAACAATTTGTGACAAATATATATTTTATCTTCGTATATCACTGTTTTTTGCTTCATAACTAAGAAGAGCTCCCTCCCTATCTCGACAAACTCTTTTGTTCAATTCAATTCTTCTTTCTATGGTGTAAACAATTAGTGACAAATATGTATTTTATCTTCATGTATCACTGTTTTTTTTGCTTCATAACTGAAAAGCCCCTCCCCCCCAAAAAAATGAAAAATAAAAACACACACACACACATGTAACGGGAAAACAGGGAAAGCTTTTGATTTTACTAAAATATCCATATTATAAGCTAGGTATTGAGTCTTATGAGCGGATTAGGATGGTTGACGCTGGTAAGATTAGGAAGGAGCCTATATGGAATCACTATAAGCTACTGTTGTTGTGAGTATGATTGGTCAATGTGGTGTTGGCTTCTACTCAGCATGAAAATAAAGGTGGTTTCTCCTCCTAAATGCAAAATGTTAATTATAATCTTCCTTCAGTAAGCACAGTTCAACATAAGTGGATATCCAATTGGGAATTCGATGTATTAGCTCCATTCACTTTCCACCATACATTCTTGTAATGCTAAAACTTCAGTCAGTTTATCTACGGTCGTCTTGGAGGTTATTTTAATGGCTTTGGCATATCTATAAAGTTACTTCTACACTAATCTTCTTTGGTTGTTTATGTTTCTGCTGTGGCTTATTTTCTATGTCCTAGAAAGGAACATACTGGTATATGGTCATTACTGTATTTTTCTGGGGGTTATATATGTTGTAATCTTGGATTGACCATGTCCATTTAAACAGTTTTGTGACTGATTGCACAGAATGCTTAATAATTTCATGCATATAACCTTTTATTTTAGGACCTATTCAGAAGCACTCTTTTAACTGCCAATTCTTTAGCAGAAGTTTTATCTCATGTTCTGGCTTTAGCAAGGAATACTTATATGTTGATTGCCAAATGGTACCACTTTGTAATAAACTATTCAGCTTATATATGTATGTTTACATGCATGCTCATATTTTGTGCTATAAACATATATTTTACCACCAAAGTGATTGCAGCTTATATTACTGTACCATCTACCCGTGTGCAAAGCATAGATCTCATACTAGTTTGTATTACTAGTAGAAATATGATGTAGATTAAATGAACCATCATATCCTTGATTTAATATTATTCTTTCCATATTAATTTTTCGTATTGTCATTATATTTCCATAGTCATTTTTCTAATAAAGATGCATTTAAATTTTGTATATATTTATAGTTCCTAACCCTCCCTCCTCTCTATATTTACATTCTATTTTCCATTTAAATAGACATTTTGAATTACTATTAGGGTTATTCCCACTCCATAAAAATTTCTCTTGGTTTTATCTATTTTATCAATTAACCATTTTGGGAAGCGACAAAATGATACCCGGTATATGTGTAGTGCTAATAAAGTAGAATTAAAAAGGACTATCCTACCCATCATCGATAAAAATTACCATTCTGTTTGGATAATCTTTTATTAATATTATCAATTATTGTTAACCAATCATGTTTGAGTTTAGTTAGCCTAATCAAAATCGTAAGTATTATGTGTGAAATTTCATAGTTTACAGTTCAATATACAAGCAATTGATTTTCTATCTTCTCTATATCATTCAATATAAGCATTGAACTTTTAACAAAATTAACCTTTAATCCAGAGAGTATAAAATAAACTTAAGCATTATAATGTACTTAGGCAACTGAGATGTAAATAGCTATAATATCATCCACAAGCTGAAGAATGGAGAGACCATTACTAGTAATCTAATTACCTACGTTGTTTAAAATCCCATTACTAGTGGCTCACTTGATAATCCTAGCAAAAATGTCAATAACTAAATTAAACAAAAGGGGTGACAAAAAGTTGCCTTGCCTAAGTCTCCATTTCGATAGGAATTTATTTCCTAATATATAGTAACCATAATACTTGAATTTGCAGTTTTATGTAAAGACGTAATCCAACCCACCCACGTAACGCTAACCCTAGCTAGCAATAAATCCTTAAGAAAATCTCAATCAATTGAATCAAAAGCTTTTGCAAAATCAAGTTTTAAAAGTGTACAATTGATATTATTTTCACAACAATAATTAATTAATTCTTCAACTACCACCACCTCATTTGTAATATTTCTACCCTTGATCAAAGCAGTTTGAAAGTTATCAATTAATTCTTTGTTTCAGTATTTAACTTATTAGCTAAAATTTTAGAAATTATTTTAAAAGAACAATTTAATAATATAATAGGTCTGAAGTATTTCAACTCATTCGCTTCCACTTTCTTATGTTATAAGATTACGTTGGCGGAATTGAACGTACCTAATTGTAATGAATCGTCAAAAATTCATTAAACATTTTAATTATATCATATTTTAAACATTCTAAAAAAGTTCATAAAATAAAATAGGAAATCTATAAGGACCATTACCTTATCCTAAATGAATTTTATTTAGGTTGACCACTGTATGAAAGATTAATAAAGTAGGAGTAGTGTAAGATGAACACTTGGAGGTGTTAAACATTGGTTATAACTCGAGTTACGTGCACGCGATATTAAATTATAATTGAAACTTGACCTTAATAAGATGAAATCACTTTTTGTTTTAAGCGGGTAATATTTATTTTGAAAATTTATATAAAAATATACATTTTTCATTTTAAAGATATTTTATGAAAAAGGAAAATGTTTATTTTTGGGCATAAGGAGATTCAATGAAATTGTTAGTAAGAAAGAAAATTTTAATTTGGGAATAAAATACCTTTATGAAGGTATTTTCATAAGGAAAAGTGAATATTGTGAAAATATTTTAGGGTGTGTTTAGTAAAAAGGTGTTTTAATTAGATACTGGAAGTTGAGTTCTGTATTTGGAGAAACATTTTTATGAAGAAAGTGAGTAGTCCTCTAAAGAAGAATAACACTCATTATTTGGAGAAACATTTGCGTGTGAGACATTTTGATTGTTTTTAAAACATCTTTTGGAGTGTATTTCTATAATGATATTGTTATTTAGAAGGCTCATTAAAAATGAAAGTATTTTATCTAAGGAAAGAGTAATTTATTTGATAAATATTTTATTTGAAAATATTCTTATTAAAGGATGTTTAGTACTTTATTTTAATAGAAATATTTTGATGAGAACATCTTATTTAATATTATTTTTAATTTGGGAACATCCTTTGAAAAAGATATATGTTGAAAGGTACTTTGTAACCTTATTAGGCTTTAGAATGCTTTGTAAAAATATTTTATTGATGGATATTTTGGAAAGAAACAATTTTGTTAAAGGATATTTTAAATTATATACTGTAAGGTTTGAGAGGTATTTATTTAATAGGAAATTTTGAGGGAGAAAACTATTTTCCTAATTGTATAAGATTTAAAATATTTTTGTCAAAAGTACCTTATTGTTGAATGTCTAGTGAGAACCTTTATTGTGAAGAAAAGAATATTTCGTTGAAACATTTCTTACAATGAATATTATATGATTTGAAGAAGATTTATTACATGAATGTTATTTCCAAAAAAAGATATTTTATTTTGAAAGAAT
Source organism: Allium cepa (assembly GCA_030765085.1). Lineage (NCBI taxonomy): Eukaryota > Viridiplantae > Streptophyta > Magnoliopsida > Asparagales > Amaryllidaceae > Allium > Allium cepa. The sequence goes on along the minus strand of CM060946.1, from coordinate 98,735,910 downwards.
TATTTTCTCAAAAGAAGTATTTGAAAAAATATGGTGGAAATATTTTTATTTGAGAAAATTATTTTATTGGTGAAAATATTTGAAATTAGTTTGATGGAATTATTTTTGTTTGAGAAGTTTCTTCTTGAGTAAAGAATGTGATAGAATATTTATTTGAGGGAAATTTTTTAACAAAGGAGTATATTTGATTTCGGATAACTTTCTATTTGGAAATTGATTTTGGTTGTAAGGATTTTCACTTTAAAGGTACGCTTCGATAAATGATGTTTTGAAAAGCAAAACATTCTTGGGAAAAGAGTTTTGGCTTGAAAAAGACCTAAATCTGAAAATTATTTTATGTAGGATATATTTAGGAATATATTATTGAGAAAGGATGTTTTATAAAGCATTTAGTTCTACGATACTTAAAGAAAATATTTTACTATGATGAACATAATTTGATCTGAAATGTAAATGGTTGAAAAACTAAAATATTCAACTGAATAACAAACTTTAGAGGCACTCAAAATATATATTAAAAAGACGTTTTATTTGGAAATTTAACTGAGAACTGCAAAAATAGAATTTGTAACATGGGCTATAAGGCAATGGGGGTAAGATGAGCTTTGAGTTTGTCTAACATCCATTATGACAATGTTACCTTTATGATTATTTTGTGCAATTTTTCCTAATGAGCTTTAGGGATGGCTAGTTTTTCTCTTCCATGGGTAGAGTTGGGATATGAAGAAGAGACTACCTATTTTGCTGTTTGGGATAGTGCCCATATTTGTTGTATTTGTTTACTTTGGTTGAGTGCATTGATATGTTCTTTTTACATGTTTGATTTCTTCTTTGTATTGTATCGTTTGATTGTTTGTTTCATTAATTTATATCGTGCTTGTTTGAATAATTTTCTCTTGTTTGTATTACGTTGTGGTTTATTGTTGTGATTGATTTTAATTATTTGTTTGTTTACCCATTTTTTTGGTGCTTGTTGTTTGTTTGTTTGTTTGTTTTCTTTGTTGTGATTGTTGCATTGTAAGCTAGGTTATGTTGCTTGCTATATATGATTATTTTATGATGAAGTAGTTATCCAATGTTAACTTGTGGTGGGATGTACATTGGAGAAACTAAAGGATTCTTAAGGGAGATATTGGTACAGTCATAATGGGATGGATATTCTAAGCTAAAAAAGACTAAGTATTCAGAATGACTAAGAGATTTGATAATTTTCCTTAGAGAAGAGTAATAGTTACTGGAGAATTTTAGTGACCAAAAACTTGATGAGTACCACCGAGGAGTCAAAATGATGGATGGAGGGTTCGTTGCATCTTTACTAAAATTTTGAGTTTTAATTAAGATATATGTTCCAAAACCTATTTTTACAAGCGATTTCTAGCTTCCATAATCTTAATTATAACAATGACTTTTACTTTGATTTTTGAAAGAAAAAAGATTTATGGTTTGGAAATTTTCCCAAAGAAATGTGTTCTCAAAACAATCTTAAATTTATTTATTTTTAAATGAAAAGAAAATGTTGATGGTTTGAGTAAACGAAGTTTTATTTAAAAAATGGAAGCTTTGATTTGAAAATGAAAATATTTTAGCAAATGTTTTAATCTGAAGATGTATTAGAATCCTCATCACTAGTAGTGGCTAGTAGACCGCCCTTTGGTTTTAGGTGGGTATCCTTGTTACCAAATGAAGAAATCCCTATAAGAGGATTTCTGAATTATATTTTTCGACATGATTTGAAGATTGGAATGAGATGACATCTTGGTGTTGACTGGGTTGAGTTTTGATGATGATGACTCGATGTTAATAGAGTTGTGGTTCGATGATAATGATTCATAATAATGGGTCATGATGATGATCCATACTAACCAGTTTGATGAGGAATGGAACTTGTGGGTGGAACAAGTGGAATGTGTTCTACTATGGATATAAATGGACATAAAATGAGGATGTGTTCGACTATGATGACATGTGCAAAGGGATCGTTGATACTTGGAGTGTTTGAGGTATGCTCGTAAAGCAGGGGAATGTGAAGATGTTTGCTTCGATATGTGGATATGGTAACCTGGATCATGGATGTTGATCTGTGTACCTTGGACCTTGTAGATATAGGGGTCTAGTTTTGAGCATTCAGAAACCGAGATTTTTCTATTAATTTCCAATAGAGGAATGGCCATTTAAGTTATAATATGTACAACGCACGCAAGTGATGCAAGGATTGATACAACTACAATATAACGGGTAACCAAATTAATTAGAGAATGTAGGCATGACTAGGCGTATATTATTCTTGAGGATAAGACTATGAGGAAGTTTATCAACTCTTTTGAGGATACACATATTACGATGGATATGTAGTCAGTATGGGGATTAACACACCTATGTTATTTTTGGTATGATAATGCGATGTTACATTTTGACTTTGTGTATTTTATTTTTGACGAGCTATGTTGATTGTTGATTTACCTATATTCATTATTTGTACATGCATATTTCAATCAATCTAAGTATTACTGTTGTTAACCAAATTTGTGGTCAACACCCCGAAGAATCCAAGTAGATGGACTTATTGGGAAATGGTTGTATGCAGAGCCCTCAAGGGAATCAGAAAATGTTTCGTTAATACTTCAAAGTTACTCCAAATGATGAGGTTAATTTGATTTGTACAGGGGTATCGATAAACTGTGGAATTATTTTGGTATTTCTACTTATAGATAACTTTCAAATTGGACCTTTCGACGTGGTCAATCGGTTTAGTTACAGGATTATGAAAACCTTTCGGCTTTTCTTGGTTAGTATAAAATGGCCTCTATCTTGATCAAGCCTCGGTAGACCTCTTGCTGAAGTCACCTTCATGATTGAGATGAAGTTCCCTTAGCTTGTTGTTTAAAAGAGTAATCTTGACTCTTGCCAAAGGGTTAGGAAACTACTTGTTTGGACTCAGAAGGTAATTAAAACTGTTGGAACATGAGAGATTGTGAACCTTATCGAAAGGTTTAACCATAGCACTAATGATTTCGGAAGGTTGTTATGAATGTTGATTCAAATAAGTCACTCTTTTGGTTGAAGGGTTTAGGCCGGTGGGTTGAGGACTCCGAAAGGATGTATGGATTATCTATAAAAGTAATATCGTCGTCTCTGTCAACAAGAACCTTCTGGAAAGACTAAACCTGAAAATATGAGTTAATCTAGCGGAGGATTAAGCACGTAATAAAGCAATCAATGGAAATAAGGGCACCCCTGTAAATCCAAGAAAAGTCTTCCTTTTTATTACGTTTCCCAAATCACAATCAATTTAGGATTACTGCCCTCGAATTAAGAAATTACAAGATTAGAATGAGGAAAAAGAAAATTCCACCCAAAAACAGGACCCCTCGGGTCTTATTTATAGATGCAGGCGGCCTTCCCTTCAACTGGGTCGAAAGGTCGTCCTTTTATATGTAGTTGTAAACTTTTCGACTTCGTCCAAAAGGTTGCCTTTCATATTGTATTATGGACCTTTGAACATTGCCGAAGGGTTTTCTCTTCTTCATGCCTTCATGGACCTTTTATCTATGTCGAAGGGTTTTCCTTTTATATGCTATTGTAAACCCTTCGTCCTTGTTGGAAGGTTTTTCTCTTACTTGACTATTGTGAACCCTTTGGCCTTGTCCAAAGGTTGTTCTTCAATTGATTGCTATCGAGAGCCGCGGTTTTCTTGCATGTTGTCGGAAGGTTTTCTTTCATTCTTCACTGACTTATGAATGCTGCCTTTATCATAAACCTTTCGACACTGTTGGAAGGTATTCAGTATGTGTTCCAACCAGTCCAAAAGGCTTATTATGCTTTCGAAATGGTCGTTATAGAGCTGCATGCCCTTGCCTTGACTTCTTCACCTTCTTCGAAAGGTAAGAGCTTCTCTGAATACTATGGAATGAAACCATATGTCCCCTTCGAAAGGTCTTGAATTTCTTCGTATTGTCGACTACATCCCTTCGACTTTTTTGGAAGATTTGATCTGAACTCCTTTCCTTTTGTCTCTTACTGAAAGACCTTCCGAATTAGACGCAAGGTGGATTTTTTGAGTGAAAATTGTGGACCTATATAATGGTCAATTATGGTTGAATTATTGAGATGCATGATATGAATTAATCCATGGTTGATGTTGTGTCACCCTTGTTAACGAAGTGTTATTTTTTATGATATAGTTTGTATTGCATGATTAAGGAAGTGTATGTCGTACTACAGTATGATTGTGTAGAAATTTGAATTCATTTTGTGGATGAATGTGATTGTATCATGGTTAATGTTATATGGTTATTATATACCGCTTTATAGGTAGTTAATTTGTGATCGATATATTTCCATATATTTTTTATTAAACGAATAAAGACGGTTTATTGATTTGGTTGGTGGATGCATCCGAGGAATTGCAACAACATAATTCTTTTAAAGGGGAAGAATGCAACAACCCGCAAACTTGACATTTCTAATATTAAGTAATTAATAATGGATTAATTAAACAGTGTAATGGGTGTTTTATTTATAACCGTTGTGAAGGTCACTCTAAGCTTGTCAATTTGACATATAATTTTAATGGTTTTGGAGTTATAGTTTGCAAAATAGAGGCGATACGATGTTTAAAAAGAGTACACAACCACTTTTAGGCCAAACAGTTACACATAACTGAACCCGCCACATTACCCACATAAATGATGTTTAGAAACCCTAGAGAGTAGCAACCATATCATTCTTAATCTCATTTAAATAGCAGATGATTTTTTTCAATTACAAACTAACCAAAAATTTAAATTGTTCAATACCATCGAATTATATATCGTCTCGAAGCTTTCAACGAATGGAGTCAACGAGTATTGTTCGTTTGTCAAAAAAGTGTTCAAATTAATGGGAACTCATGGTCAAAGCTTCCAAACAATGATAACATAGGCTAAATTACGGATTCTTAATTCGATCGATTACTACCTAAATTAATGGCGTGAGATTATAGAGATTGATGAGCGAAGTCGATCGTGGGTGGTTGGAGGTTCTATTATTCACCTTGGCGGCCAAATTTATCCGTGGAAGCTCATGAATTCACAATGGCAATAGGGAAAATAGGTGGCTGGACCACTGCGATCATGTACAGATAAGGAGTGTAATAACCTGGAATTTCGGACACTTCATACTTAAATATTTGTATCTAAGGTTTTATGTGATCAAATATGATTTTATAACCTTATTAAATACTTTTTAATTAATAACTAATGATAAAAAACTTATTTTTGAAATGTGTACAAAAATATATGGATAAACGCTGAAAATGTGACCAGAAAATGTTTTGTTAAAAATCAACTTTTATTCAATACAAGTTGTGTAAATATTTTGCAACTTGAATAGTTATCATATGAACACATTAACAAGAATTAAACACATCTCTTTCCATAAGCATATTAACTAAAGTAAGCATATTTAATTAAGGGAACATAAGTACTAAAGGACCCCTAAATCAAAGCACAAATCAAGAAAAGCATGTTTGTGTAAGGGTATGGTGTGTAAGGGCAGGGGCAAGCATGATAGTGGATAGGTATTGGTGGTCTTTTACTACTTTTCCTATGGCTATAAATAAGCATGCAAGGTCTCTTCATTTCATCATCAATTCTCAAACTCAAATCCATATCTTCACTTCTTCCTTCTCTCTAACTTTCTTGAAATCTATTCAAACCAACTCCTTTTTTCACCATATTTTTTCTAAGTCCTTATATCATCTAAGAAACATGGTTTAGCACCTAAGAAGTGAGGAAATGATGGAGCAAGGGGGGAATGAGACCTTAGACTGTGAGTTTTATGGGGGTGGTCTTTCTAGGCTTGGCCGTGAGCCAATGGACGAAAGGGGAGGTCTCGAACGTGAGCTAGTAGAAGTGGAAGTGATTGGAGGAGTGTTTAATTGTTTGAATGTTGGTAGGAAGTGTTTGGGTTCAATAAAAGTGAGTTAATCTCACATTGAATGAATTTATAAAGTGATAATTACATGTTGAATAAACATGTTTATATTGCTTGTTATATGTTAGTAATAATAGACATTAACTACATAAAGTTAAACCCTTGATTATATGCTTTAAATGTATGCAGATTACTAAAGTAGTTGGCTTATAAACCATTGAATTGCGATAAGTTCATCTGAATATTTAAAGTAGACATATTGATTAGTATATATGTTAATACATGTTTAGTAATAGTATGATTTGAACTTGGAATCATATATTCGTATAAAATGGAATGACAACAAATATTGAATTGAATACGGAACTGTACATATAGCGATAGTCGCTATCAACGCACTTTGAAATCCCTTCGCTTTAACTTGTGAAAATGTTGATTTAAGAACATATTTTGATATAACTTATTTCGGTTGATTTATACATTTCTATGAGTATTTTGAAAATCAAAGTATATGTTTTGAAAAGTCATAGAAAATATAAACCAAAGCTAAGAAAAATTGAAGTAAAATAGTCGTTATAGCGATACTTTTAAATAACTTTTTTTTTGGAAAATTACATTTATTTTTGTAGAAACTTTCTTAGGGCTTTCTTTACCTTTTTAACATGTTGATAATATGGTAGTCTTATTGTAAAAGTTTTGAAGCTTAATTCATTTAATAGCTAGCTGAACGAAGAGGTAAAACTTATCGCGAAATAGTCGCTATATGAGCACTTCGGTAAAATACCTTGTTTTCGTAAATTTCTATAAAATAATTAAAAGATATTCTTTGGGATTTTTCTTCATGGTTTTAAAATACTCAAAGTATACTAACTATTTGAGAAAGAATGGATCTAAAATCAATTGTTAAGATATTGAAAACTAGACACAATGTTGTAACAAAAATGTGATAAAACTAGTAATAAAACTTTAGGCAGCACTTCTGTAAATCCTATCTTTGTTAATTGAAGATATAAATTGTTTAAAAATGATATTTTTCTCTAATCTTTTTAGAATTGTTTTCTAACCTACAGTAGAGTGTTTTTAAATTGGTTTCAAGTTTAAATATATTTTTAACAATTAACTATGAATTCCTAAACTATGTAGCTTTTGAAATAAAAACTTATTTTTCTATTATTTCTAATCCCTTGTTTTTACATAATATTCTATATAAATAACTATTATATATTTAAATAGTTTTGAAATTATTCTAACATATTAATAAGTATTTTAAAGATATATATATTTTGAATATTAAATTAAGTATTTTATAAATATAGTACGAGGAGATTGGGTTTTAACATATAAGTTGAAATAAATGCTTTTGTAAAATCAAATAACAGTGTGTTATCTTAGCTAATAAGTTTGGGTATGCTTTAATCTTTAAATAAATGTTTAAAGTTATTAATGGATAAATAAATGGCTTTGGGTTGTGTAAATGTTGCTTTTGTTTTTAACCCTTGTCTAATTATGCCTAAAAATATATTTAGATATTTACTAATGGATACTTAATATATAAATACAAGTAAGCGGTTTTTGGTTTGTTGTGATAAATGTTTTAAAAAACATTGTATTTAACCCTTGAATATAATTAAATATTTAAAAGGGAGTTTTAAAGAGAAATGTTTTCAAAGTATGAAATGTTTGGGTTTGTTATGACAATTGTATTAAGAAAAACATGTCTTTAACCTTTAATGTAATTAAACCTTTAAACGATGACATAGAAATTGTTTTGGGTTTGTAGTAAGTAATGTTTTAGCAATATTCGTTTTTAAACCCTTGGATTATATTTTGGAAGAAATATTATAAATAAACTTAGATCTTTAATAAAGGAATTTTGAAGATAATAACAAGTATTGGAACCTTTTATAAAAAGATAGAAAAGTTATATGTTTAATTAATTAAAGAAAAGGAGTTTATTATAATAATATTCTAGTAGTAATCGTTTTGATCTCTTTGATTACAGTCTAAAGTAAGGAAAACATTATTAAGTTATTTATGAATATACATATACCGTTGAGATAAATATATGAATACTTTCTGGGTATTAAAAAGAGTATAAGTAAATAATGAAATAGTAGAATACAATTATATATCTTTTATAAAGAGAAATTAAATATATGTAATATATAAAGAGGTTTTAATTAATAGGGGAATATTAATTAACAAAAGAAGTTCTCACTAATGAAAGAAGTTTTATTAGATAAAAGGTAGTTTTACTAATAAAAAGGGCTCTTAACTAATAAAGGATAAATTAATTAAAAAGGAACTAAAAGTCGTTTATGTGACTTGATCATGCTTCGGATGATTTGATAGTGCTCGTATGTTTACTTGCTTATGGAGAGTATATGGGAATAAGTTCCCTTGAACGATTATTCACATTATTGTTGAGTAAGACCAAACTCATCGATTCAGTCTTGGGGAGACCATGATCGACAAGTGTTCTACTTATCGAAAACAACTTTAAGACAAAGATATGTGTTCTATATTCTGGAAGTGGAATGATGGAATCCATGTGTGGTACCAACTTCAGTTGAGATGATGGAATCCATACATGGTTCCGACTTCTGTTGAGACGATGGAATCCATGTGGGATTCATTATTTGTGTGAGAACTGAAGACTTGTGTTGAAGATGCCAAACGTAGCCTCAATATCGAGAAATGACTAAACACAGAGTAGGCTGCATAATCCCGGGTTTAGCTAACCCAAATAAGGTGTACATCAACTCTAGTATCTAGAGTATTTTATCGATATGTTCCACGTGGGGAGTTGATGATACTTGGTTCATGTGTTAGAGCATGGGCTGGTTGTGTTTTCCTTATGGCGTGTTTTATCTAGAGATATACGATGCTTAAAATGGTATATTTCGATCCTTGTCATAGGAGATCGGTCTCAGTTTACTAGGGAGGTCTCCATGGAAAATCCATTAGACGAAGGTACTATAGAGGTCTTTGTTTGTATACCTAAATATGTTGTTGAATATAACTAATGTAACCATTCCAGCTATATTTATATGAAACACTTAGACATTATTATAATATCACTAGAGATTCTAATAGAAATGGTTTGGTTATCGTAAGGTAAAATCGGTCCGTGTTTATTTGCAGCGTGGTCTTACAAGATACCATTATTTTGAAAGGTTTTATAACAATAAATGATTCAGATAACTTGGGTTTCTCACGCTGGTTTACTAGACTGATATGGGTGTTATTCTCTTATAATGCTCGGGTCAGCCCGAGTATTTTACCAGATTTTGTTGATGTTCATCGGAGCTCATGGAGAGGAGCTGGACGATGCTTACTGTAGTTTTTATTTCCACTGCATTACTTTGATTAAATATATTAGCAATTGTATGAACATGCAATTATAACTATCCAAGCCGATGATAGGTTAGTTTGCTCTGATTATTGTATACATACAGTTTTCTTTGTAAAAGATCATTTGATATTATATGTCACCGTTACGTTGTGAGATTCTGATATTTTTCTATCTTCTTGCTTGTTCATTTTCTTTTCTTCTTTTATTTTACCCTAATGTTTGTCTTTCCAGCACATGAGTGTTCAGCATGTGAATATCATGGATGTACTAGTGTCGACATTCAAGGGTCGAACATGCGGTCGTTACAAGGAGGCAATTGCCATGGAGGCTCTCGGCGGCATTAATTCGGCCAGAGGTGGTCAGTACGGGCGGTCAAAGCTGGCGTTGGTAGGTTTGAATGGGAAAGTCGGGAGGTGGAAGATACTATAATAGGAGGTGGTACTTTCAATTAAGTACCTGTTATATATCAATTTTCATTTTAAAACCTAAAACTTCTATTGTATCTTTCACATACAAATTATGATTCATGTGTGGTTTCTTCTGACGGACTCATGGAGGAATTTCGAATGGTGTAGCATAGGATTTACCGATTTCTGGGGCTATTTCCAAAAGCATGTTGGTATGGTATATTCATTTTAAATATTGAATATTTAAAAAATAGCAAATGCGTATTTATTTATGAAAAGTCATATTTACTTGTATATGTTGTGTTCTACAGATGCCTATTTGGTTATTATAATTCTTTGAATGTGCTGCGCCTTGATTGGATAGTTATTATTGATTGTAGGATTTTTAAATGTTTAATTAAAATAGATTGGTTTGGATTGAATTGGAAAATAATTAATTGAAATAATGTGGATAATAATGATAAAATTAGATAAATAAATGGTAAATAAGGTTGTTTACAAATTTCAAATGGTATCTTCAAATAATAAGGATTTAACAAATCTTACTGAAATTATTATATGGAATTTAATAAGGTTTTCATCTACGAATTTCCCGTAATAACTAAAATTATATTTAAATTGAGATTTGAGAATTTTATTGTTTTTTATAAAATAAAAGGAAATTTTAAATAATAATAACATGAATTTAATGAGAACAATATTACTTTGTGTAAATGACACAATGCTGGATTTTACTGTATTTATAATAGAAAATGTTATTATTATTATTTGAGTAGTAAAGTAGAAAGCATTTTGAATAATAATAATAATAATAATAGCACTCAAAATAAGTTTTCGAAAGTGTTTTGAAGGGATTTTGAGAAAAATGGCAATGAGAAAGGGGTTTTGGAGATTTAAATAGAATATTGTAATTTTTGGAATAAATAATAATAAATTGGTTATGGAAAGTATCAAAGAGGTTTTAAGATATATTATTATTTTACATCAAAATAATAATATTATCATTTTGAAAAGTAATTTGGTGTAAATCACTATTTTTGACTTAAAATAGATGTTTAGATATATTTGAATAAATTGACGTATATGAAGGGTTTCTGATGTATGTTATCATTTTGAGAAGATAATTATTATTTCAGCATATATTAATAAAGAAGATTTTATAATAAACAATAATAAAATAATTTTATGCTTAAGAGAAAAACATTTGTCATAGATATAATGTTTTGGATGGATGTAGTATGCAGTTTATTATTCATTTGAATCATCACATATGTTTGTTTATGACGATGTAACTACATTATGAAGTGGATGCGATATTTCACCATTTATACAACCAAACAATAGGTAGTTGATTATGGTTATTTGGTGATTGATGTTGTGTTACTATTGTGGAGTGATTAGAAAGCATTTAATGATTTATATTGATGATGTATCACTACAGTCGATAATTAATAATGTATATAAGTATATTTTTGTTTTTGTCGTTTTCTTATTTGATGATTGGGTTTGTAATTAGGTCTTGTTTATGTTTAATAATGTTTGTGAGCTGGTATTATGTTACCTCGTATGATGATTGATAGTGATGACTGAGTAGGAGTACTATTTTCTGCTTACATCGGTTGCATTGGTTGCAATGGTTGCATGGATGCTATAGCTGTTATGTACTAACAAATATTTGAATGTAGGAGAAGAGCAGGAAACAAAAGTACATGGGCTTGATCCCCAAAAAAGGGTACATAGGTAGCTTTTTCCTATGCAATAGCTATCAAGCCTATGGCCATAGTGCATATGATAAGGTGCAATCCCAACATAATTTACACCTTTTCCCTCTATCAAATGCATAATGTGCGTGTTTGTAAGTTTACAGGTGGAAACAAAAAAAGGAACAAAATGGTCTGGAATGAGTCATATCAACAAGATGGTTCAGTATATCTTTTGCATCATAGTTATAAAGTTATTTTTTTAATAATTGAAGTATTGAAATATGTATATTATCTGATATATTCGATTTGTGTAATACTTTAATTGTTGAAATGATACACAAACACACATACACACACATATGATGTTTATGTTCTGCTTTGAGGTATTTCTTTTTATGTTCATTATTTTAGACTTTTTATCTTTATATACCCATCGACCACTATCTTTAATATCTGAATTTAGTCATAAGCGTATTCTCGCATCATTTATAATTGATTTTTGATGTTAAAAATTATGGGTTGTCACACTACCGTGCTTCTTTTTTCCGATTAAATCATTTACGACATCCTTCAAATGCCTACATTCATTCTTATTATGCCATTAATATCGTGAAAGCGACAATAACAAAACATTTCTACGCTTTAGTAGAATCCCACAAGGTGGCTTCTTGCAATGCTTTGTGCCTTGTGTAGTAAGATAAACATTAGCTCTATATAATTCTCGTCATGGACATATCTTGAAAACATCTGCTTATCTTACATTTTCCCCAGCATTCTAGTTCTTAGCTTTTTGTTGTTGCTAACATTCACTGCAACATTTCTAGCCCTATCCTCATTTTGCTTGACAGTTTGGTTGCTCTAAATCACATTGCTCGGCCCTTCTTGACCACTAGCAGTCAATCCTGCTTAAAGCTATATTATCCCATTTTTGGGTCTTCAAATTTGAATATTCAATTTATTTAAATATTCGGATTTGAATTTAAATTATGATAAATCATCTGCTTCAAACTGAGACTTGATTTCCAATGATGTATTTGTAATTTAAATTTTAGAATTTTTTCGTAAATTTTAATTTGGAAAAATAACTAAATTTTCGTTTGACATAGTTTACAACAAGCGTTGGTATTTTGAAACTTCACAGAATTTAATAACTTGTCTATTTTATCGTTATTTTGTGATCACATTCAAATTCTATATGCGATCGTAATTTAGTTTTTGGCAATCGTGGTTCGGGAAAGCACGCGATACGTTATGGTAGGGTACCAGACTTTATTTAAAAATTCAACATACACAATCAAAGTACACAGTAATTTGTATACAACCACGTTTTTTTTCTTTTTCCCTACCTTCTGCCACTATTCTCCTCTGCTCTTACTCCCCCTTCACCTCAGCAGCCATAATAGCCACCTTTGTCCCCCCCTTTGATTTGAACTTCATTTATGAACTTGTGATGATTAGCTTAGCTATAGGTGATGGGCGTTGCATATATATACACCTTCTTCGTCCACTTCTTCTTCTTCTTCATCTTTTCTGTCCCTGTAAATTTCAAAATCAAGGAACTAAACCGACCCCTCTGTCTTCAAAAATCATAATCTCCAAAGCCATCCACTTTTGCACTCGGCTTTCAACTAAGAAGTTGATCATCATCCTCTCTAGTTTTTTTTAAATTGGTCGTGCTCGATTTCGTTGAGAACCGAGCGAGATATCGCCATTTTACAGTAAAGGGGTAAAAATGTTCATAATCTTTAAAATCAAATTCTCTCAATCCAAGTCGAATCGGTCAACACCGTAAGTGCCATTGATATCGTATGAAGACGTACTGTTTTTGTGTAAGTTTGGCGCGATTCCGTGACGACGATTGGCGTTCGTCGAAAACTAGGGTTGTGGATAATCAGTGAGTTGGTCATCGATTAGAGAAATGAAGCTTGATTTGGGATCCGGGACAGTGAGGTACTTCAATCGGCGAATTTTGGTGGGATTCAGTGCTATAAAGTGTCACATCATTTTGGAACCTGGATGCAAGTTCATTATCGGCATGGATATGCGTGACGCCATGGGATTGTGCGACATGGGGGTGGTAGGTGCAGATGGTTTAGCTCGTCGATTGCGATGCATTGATGGTCTTGGCTTCGTCGTTTGGTGGGCCATTGCTTGTGCACGTGCATGAGTTTGTGCACGTATATTGGTTACTGGAACAAATGGTATTGGGGAAGATGAAGACTGTGCTTGGCGGCGTGGGTTTGAGAGCCTTGGTATTGGGCCGAGCCCATATACTAGTGGGTGATATAATTTGTTTTATATGTTAATTATTATATGAATGAATATGTTAGTTAATAAATTGATTATATTACTCATATTTAACCTGTTTGACGCATGGATTTTTGCGTTGTACTCGTATGGACGAGTACAACATTTTAGTATAACATGTTGATAGCTTTGGATAATCGTAAATTTATGACATATGAAAAAGGACAGGATTTAAATCATGTTATTTTAAATAATAACGTCATTTAAAATTTATATACTTATTTATTAATGTTTATTTGGCCAAACAAATTACTGTTGAGTTAAACAGGATCGAATATGGTATTTGGACATCGGTTAGCAGGAATAAACACCGTTTTGCTATTTAAATAAATTTGATATTTAGTTAGCAGAATAAATCCCTATTCTACTACTTTATAGTTTTGGAAATTTGACTATATATCATAAATTGATATGCCACTCTTGATAAGTAATATGTTAACTAGTGACAGTTAAATGTTAAATTAGTTATTTAGTCATCGATTATGTGAATATCAGTTATTAACTTGGAAAGTTAACTTTGAATGAGATGCTAGCATGTATAAGTACTACGGTGGTCATTAAGCCTCCTTTAATTTCAAAAGTTAAAAATTATTTCGAAAGTTATTTTAAGAATAATTATTATTTAGTAATAATATTTTTTTAAAAAGTAATAGTTATATATTAACAATGTTTTAAAGATAATTAATAATTGTTTAATAATGATTTAAGTTAACTATTTTACTAATATGATTCTTAAAAGTTATTTCTTAAAGTTATTTAAGAACGTTTAATTATTATTTAAAAGTTATTTAGTTATTGTTTAAAAATGTTTTAATTTAATTATTTATTTGAAATGATTTATCTATACTTCAATTTTTAATTAAAGTTACTTAATTATCTTTATTTAAGTTATTTAATTATATTTATAGATTAATTAATTGTCATATTAATGTTATTTAAAAGTTAATTAATTGTTAAACTAATATTATTTGAAATTAACTTATTAATACAATAATGGTGCTTAAATTAAGTTAATATATTATTAATGAGACTCTAAAGTTATTATTTTGAATTAGGGTTAAAGATAATTACATAGAAGGGGGTTTAATAATTACTTGTTATGTAAAGTTATTTTAATGATTGATTTGTTTATCAATGGAACTTTATTGATTGAGTTATTTAAAGGGATTTTGCTTTTAATAAGAAAAACTTATGGAAAGAGATTTTGGATTTGGATAAAGGTTTGGGTTTTAATGATTTCTTAAAATAGATTTATAAACGGGTTTTAGAGATCTAAAATGGAAAATTTTATGAATGGGGCTCTGAGATTTGTAAAGTTTATTTGAAAAATAGATTTGAAAATTTATAAAGGAGATATTTATTTATAAAATAAAAGAGATTTATAGAAGGGATTGGTGTTTTGGGATTCTCCGTTTTAAATGACATTTGGGTATGATCATTTAAATATGATTTCAAAATAGAAAATTTATCTAACTCTTTGGTAAAATATATATATCAATCGTATATATATGTGAAAAAGTTTTCAAGTTTTGAAAGTGAAATGGTTGAATATACTTATACCGTTGATATAAGTATAAGGTTGTATTTTCTAAGTATCGAACATATAATGTTTTGTGAATCTGCTTATCCTGTGAGATAAGTATATGGAAGTGATTTCCAAGTATTTGAAAAGTAATTTTAAAATAATGGAAATTTAATGAGGCTTAGTGATTTTTATGGGAAATGTAATCTTGTTTTGAGTGTTTGCTTATTGGTAGTTAAATTACCGGCTATAAAATCTTGGCCTAAATATGTAATCGTTCTTAATTTTGGTGGTAGGGAAATATTCCCTACTTAATACCGAAGGATTTTAACTCTGGAAATATGTAGGAGAAATACGGGGATTATATGGTAAAGTTACAGTTGGTGGTGTTATACTATACATATAAACTCATTTCGTTCTTTTAGGAAAAACGATAAGGAGATCCGTCGACTTAAATGGTTAGGGGGTGATCCACGCTCTTATGTATTGTCTGATTATCTCCTAAATAACTGGTATTGGGCATTCCGAAAATCGGTGTTTGGTTTGTGGAGCACCCGAAAGTCGAAGAGTGTGCTCATAAGAGATGACTCGAACCCATAACCACTTAAAAAAAACCACATACGGTTCTATGGAGGAAATTCGTGATATATTGAGATGTTGTGATCTACGTGTGATTCCGAAACCTGTTGGGGTATGTGAATCCCTGCGTGATTCCAAGATCTAATTGGAATATAGGAATCTATGTGTGATTCTGAGACTCATTGGGGTATTGAAATTCATGTGGGATTCCATGATCTATTTTGATGGCAGTACGTGAGATGGAATGTTGGGAGTAGCCTCATCATAAGAAATGACTAAAACCAGGTATAGGAGGCATGGCCTGTAGGGGTGGCTAACACATAGGGTGTAGTCGGCTCCTGCTAGATGTCACAAATAGTTGTTATGCATGCATGGGACGATGCAGTCGGTCTTAGCGAGACTAACTATGTTTTTCCTATGGTACATCACTAGGGATGTATGCTGCTTTGGAAGGATATCTCTGATCCTTGTGCAGAAGGACCGTTCCCAAGGTATTGAGGGCACCTTCATGGAAATCCTACACAATTAGCAAATGAGTCATGGTGGTTTTTAATTTTATACCTAGTATTGTTATGACGTACACTCAGGAGCATTAGAGCTACTTGATTATCATTATTTTCACCCTTAGGAATTTTTACAATATCACCAGATTTTCTTATATAAAGGTTTTGGTTATCGTAAGGTAAAAAAACGTTCGTGTTATGTGCGACATGATCTTACAAGTTACCTTTGATTTTTAAAGGATATTATAAGTTATAAAAAATAAAATTCCATATGATTTGAGTTTCTCATGCTGGTTTTACCAGACTAACTCGAATGTTATTTTCCTATAATGCTCAAGTCAGACTAAGCATATTTTCAAGTTTAGTTGGATATTATTGGAACTTCAAGAGATGAGCTGGAGGCCAAGAGATTTATTAATGTACATGGTTATTTTCTAGTACATTCATCGTTGTATTTATCAGCAATTGTGAGGACATGTTGTTATAACTGTCCGGGTTGAAATAGATTAGCATACGCTAGTTGATATATGTATATACATAATTTATAGTTTTTTTGTAAAGATTTGTTATATATATATATATAGATCATTCGTTCCGCTATCAGATCTGTGTTGTTATTTTTTGAAACACCCCACACCCCTTAGTACACCCAAAAAGGACACACTAAAAGATGTGGTGCGTTGTAGGCATAGCTAAAACATTATAGAGAATAAGATTCATTAGACAAATAAATAATAACAGCGGAAACATTTAAAAATACTTATCATTAAACTTCATCAGTAAGTCATAAAAACTGAACATGTCTTAAAAAACCAAGTGCACATGTCTTATGAAAAATACAATCTCAGTCACATCATTAGAGTACATAAACAGTAAAAATCATCCCTCTCATAAAGTAACAGTACATTAAAATCCAAATGAAAAGAAAACCGAAACGAAGAAGAATACATAAAGAACTTCGAGAATGTATCTCCGAGCAATCTGAATCTATTTTCCTTGCCTTTGTTAGCCTATGGGGGAAAATCGGGAAATAGAGGAATGAGTCAAATAATAAGTCCGATGAATGGAAGTAATTACTAGCATTTTTAAGCAAGATAAAGATTATAGACTTAGCAACAGTTCTAGTATGAAAAGAAATGATGAAAAGATAAAACTGGGGTAAAATACTGTTTTTGATTCTATTTGACTATTAGCTTTGGTTATCTCGAGTGTTTGGATTGTTTGCACTTGTCTTAAACTGTTGTGATTAGGCCGAAACCCTAATCCTATTTTAGTTAGGCTGAAATCCTAATTCTACCCATTAATCGGCCTTCTATCTCTGTTGTGCCACTATAAGCTAGTCCAATCATATTGGTCCCACAACAAAAGGCACCAGTTTAGCGCTTGGAACGCAGCAGCGAATTATTTACCCCAATTGATGTCGCATGCTCGGTCATTGCCGGTACACACTAACCATCGCTCCCTATTTTGACCTCTTATTTACCCCAATCAGCATAAGCGTGCCCAGCCTCACCTAATCAGTTGTGAGACCATCAGATCTAAACCTGAAAGGGAATGCTGCCCAGCCTCACCTAAGTATTGTGAGACTATCAGTCCTAGGCTGAAAGGAATGCTGTCGGTACTGGTCCTAACAAACAAATTATAGTTTGCGTCCCATGCCCAAATCCCCAGATTTGAGCCTTTATCTATTGGCCACTTATTTACCCTAATTACCGTAAGCGTGTCCCAGCCTCACCTAACTATTGTGAGACCATCAGTTCCTGACTGAAAGGGAATGCTGCTGGTACGGGCCCTTCTTCTATGTTTGCTTATTAACTTAGTGTAAGTTTTTAAAATAAGACTCATCTGTTATTTCTGTCATATTTTCTTATTAACTTAATCTATGTTTCAAAATAAGCCTCTTCTCTCCTGTTCTTTCTTTCTTTTAATTATAACCTACGTTATAATTATTACTATTCTATTCTGTCTTTTTAGTTATAACCACTTGTTACAGCTATGCTTGCAAATGTCTCAAATTTTTCTATTTCAGTCTATCTTCTTTTAATTACAGTTCTTATTTACATCAAAATTCTGTAAATTTAGTGTTCTTAAATTTTAGTCCATATTAGCGAATTTTTCTCTTTTTAATATTCTATTCACGTAAAAAGGAATAAAAAGAAACTAGCATTTACAGGCTAAATTCTAACGTAAAACAGATGTAAATAAATGAAAATAAATAACTGTAAATAACTGTAAACAATTGAATAAAATAGCTGAATAAAATAGACTAAATAGAACTTTTGAAATTTACTTAAAAATGGATTGTAATAAACTTACATAAAAATCGTCTCAAAATTTTGAGAACCCTATTATTCTAAATTACTTAAAAATCTAAAATAATTACAAAACACTCACCCGTGGTCCTTAGATCTAGTCCTAGGCCTTCCTTGATCCACTCCTAGAGCATAGAATATTTTTATCAAAAAGATTTCCTCCTTAGAATTTTTTTCTATTTAGGGTCCAACCTTTGGAAATTAACCCAAATAGGAGAAAATATGAATGAGAAAAATAGCTAGGCCTAGGTCTTATTTATAATGTAGCTTAGGGATTTCAGACCAACGGATTTGAAGATTAAATCTAGTGCAACCACGTCATAGACTCGCTGGGAACCGTCGGATGGAAGCGTGAACGCATAAGATTGAAGAAAAATTGCAAAACACGTCATCGTTTAACTTGGACAAATGCTCCTCCATGTTCAATGGCGGGTCGACCTGGGCGTTGACCTAGGTCTTGGGGGGTCGACCCTAGGGTCGATCTGACCATGGGTTTGGGTCAACCAAGCCCTATACGTACATACATACATATGCATACATACATACACACACACATCTACATACATACATACATACATACATACATACATACATACATATATATGATTTCTTGTTTATTTCGTAACTTCTTCATATTAACTCGGATTTTGACAAACTATATATTAAAATTGACCAGAAAATTACCACGGACACAATGGTGCAACTACCATGGCTCAATTCTGATAATTTCACAAACTTATTTTATTATTTAATTAATTCGTTAATTAATTATTATAGCTTAAATTTCGCGTTGTTACGTTCTCCCCTCCTTAAAGGATTTCATCCCCGAAATCTCCAAGGACAGAAGAATGAAGTAAATATTTTCATCCAAATTTGATAACCAAATATTCAACCACCATTCATTACATCCATTTTCCTTAAGCTTTCTAATGCAACTTATGATATATGCAATAGTACAATATCAATGTCCCTAACTAATACAAAAGATTAGACGGTCTGCTGATTCAGTTGATCTCCTTTTATGCATTCATGTCCGTGCCATGTATCCAAATGAATGCTAATTTCCTAATGATAACCGATAGTTCTATATGCATGCTACCATCATCATCCAAATGCAACAATCATATGCTAATAATCCATTTATAGCAACCATGGAAGTAAAATAAAAATATGCAAATGCGCATACATCCATATGCATATGCTTTAGTGACCTAGTTAGGTCGATCCCTAAGAGATAATAGTGCCTAGTGTATGCTTATGCGTCAATTAGCGTCCACTAACAAACACTTGCAACCACTAGCGTCCATCATACATAACATGTTCTAGTAACATGTTTACATTCAGTCCTACCATCCATAGGTTAAATCATAAGATCTACCCTCACAAAGGATATTACAGGAAAGAACCTATCCAAAACTAAAGATGGAAATAGAAAATTCAAAACGTACCATCGAAATGATAAGGAAAAGAGATACGTATTTTCTCCTCAGCCTCCCACGTAGCGTCTTCAACACTATCTCCCTATTGCACTTTAACCAACGGGACTTCCTTATTCCTAAGCTTCTTGATATCACGTTCAACGATCTTGGTAGGAATGCGACGAACCGATGCTTCTCTCTCCACTTCAACTTCCTCGAGTTGACTAGGTTCTACCACTTCTGTTGAATCGTGCAAGTACTTTCTCAAGTGCATAACATGAAAAACATCATGAACTCCCATAAGCCTCTCTGGTAGCTTTATTCCATATGCAATCTTCCCTACCCTTTCCATAATGGGGAATGGTCCTACGAATCTAGGAGCAAGTTTCTTACTTGATCCGAACCTTACTACCTTTCATAGCGGAGATACCTTAATGAAAACCAAATCTTCTACCTCAAACTCAATAGCCCTTCTCCGCTTATCTGCATAGGATTTCTGCCTGTCTTGGGCCCGTCATCATTTTCCTTCTAATCAAATCAATTTTTTCTGAAGTCTCTCTAACCATGTCAGGACCAAATAGAAATCTATCTATATACTCCAACCAACACGAAGGTGGCTTGCAAGGTCTTCCATAAAGAGCTTCAAAAGGTGCCATCCCAATGCTAGCCCGAAAACTATTATCATAAGCGAATTCCACTAAAGGAAGATGCTCCTCCCAAGTTCCTTCAAAATCAAGAATGCCCATCCTCAAAAAATCCTCAAGACCTCTATTAACTCTCTCCGTTTGGCCATCCCTCTGAGGGTGACAAGCTATACTCAATCTAAGCTATGTACCTAAAGCCTCTTGCAAGCTTCTCTAAAATTCGCTTGTAAAGATAGAGTCTTTATCGCTCACTACGCTAGAGGGAACTACATGAAGTCGGACTATCTCACAAACATATAAGGATGCCAAATAAGGTGTGGTCCTCTTACTCTTGACCGGAATGAAGTGGGTGCTCTTAGTCAAATGATCTACAATCACCGAAATACTGGTATTCCTCATCCTAGATCAGGGTAAACCATCTATGAAATCCATCGAACCACTATCCACTTCCATTCGGATACATCCAATAGTTGAAGCAATCTGCCAGGCATCTACTGCTCCACCTTAATCCTTTGGCGCACAAGACACTTAGCTTCAAACTCTGCTACATCCTTCTTTATGCCACTCCAACAAAACACTCTCTTCATGTCCCTATACATCTTATCACTACCCGGATGAATAATCATTCAAGAATAGTGTGCCTTTGCTAGAACTACTCTCGTTAAATCACTGGTGCGGGGAAAACAAAGTCTTCCATCTCTCCTTATCCACCCTTTATTATCAATGGAATAGTGTTAGAGATGTCTAGAGTCCTCTCCTCTGCTAATCCTATCAAAATATCCACATGCCCTGAATCCTCTCGCTGCCTTGAGCCAATCTGATATATGAGGTTAGGATTAAGCTCAAGTGCTACCAATAATCCAGGGGTAATGTCCGTAGAGGGCTTAAAATCGAAGGTGGAAATAAACTCTAGGCTTTTCCGCTCCACAAACATTGGATAAGAGTTGCTCTCTTCCTACTTAACGCATCCGCAAATATGTTTACCTTGCCAGGGGTGCAAGCTATCGCAAATTCATATGATGCCAAAAACTCCATCCAATGCCGCTACCTCAAGTTTAAATCCTTTTGTGAGAACGGGTACTTCAAAGATTTATGGTTAGTGAAAAGCTCGAACCTCTCTCCTAGCAAGTAACTTGAGCGCGAAAACAATAGCAGCTAACTCCAAATCATGAGTTAGGTAGTTCTTCTCATGATTTCTCAACTGTCTACTTCCATAACATTCTACCCTCCCTTCTTGCATCAATACTGCTCCAAGACCCATTCCACATGCATCAGTGTATACTGTAAAAGGCTTATCTCCGTTGGGTAAAACTAACACTGCTGCACTAGTAAGTGCCTCTTTATCATTGTGAAGGAATCCTCATAATCCACATACCACATGAATGTTGCATTCTTCTTAGTGAGGCGAGTAAGCGATGTTGAAATCTTAGAGAAATCTCTGATAAACTTCCTATAAAAGCCAACCAAACCTAGAAAGCCTCTAACTTCGGTAATGTTCTTGGGGACTTCTAATCTTGTACTACTACTACTTTAGCGAGATTCATAGCTAAACCTTCTCTTGAGACCACATTGTTGGATCATAGGTTTTGATTACTGACAATACACAACAATTCATGATTCTACGACTACGTAACATCCAGACTCATCGACTCAATATATGGTTTGTATAGTTATATATTTTAACAAGAGTCATCAAATATGTATATAGAGTCTAGTTTAGTGCTTTGTTAAAATCTTTCCTCAAGAATCATCATTCACATTCAAATAAACTTGCTTGCATATTTTAATCAAAATCAAGTTTACAAAAAATGCATGGAGCGAGGATCGAACCCGGGTCACTAGTTTGGAAGGAAAATACTCTAACCAAATGAGCTACTACTGTTTTTGTTTAACAATAGGTCGGCTGACCGGCCAGGATCTTCGGTCGACCGACCCTGTGTCAAGTGCACAGATACTCTCTGTTTTGTGTACGATTTTAAACTCAGCTGACCGGCCAGTTTTTTCGGTCGACCGACCTGAACATAACGGCTAGTTTTCTAAAGAGTTGCGATTGTTTCATGAGGAGGAATGTCCCTCAATCCAAGAGATACAGACACAACTTTTGATTGAAACTATTCATGAAAGATTGTAACTATTCTACAACTATATAAACATGTTCAAATCACTTCTACAATCACCGATTCTTGTTTATAATTCTGAAATCTATTCTCTATTTATTTCTGCAAATAAAAGCATTCATTCTTATTTAATATCACTAGAATCCTTGATTTAAATCATAAACTTCGATTCTACGTGATTATCTTCCTTCTAAATCTTCACACACATATATACTCTTGAGGATTTGATTATAGGAAAGTTGTACTATCAAAAGACAATCAGTGTTATTCAGAACACATTCGTCAACAAACTATTTGTATTGAAGTTAAAGTCCTCTTCGGCTGTTGAGGCGGAAAAATTCCTGTTCGGCTGCTCAGGTGTCGTATACCTATTCCTCCGGGTTAAGTGAGGGGTTTAGGCTAAATCCATAGGATATTCTGGGACTGGACGTAGAACGGGAAGTTCGAACCAGTATAAAAATTCCTGGTGTGCTTACTTTAATTTTTATTTTACTGCTATTATTAGTTTCCGCATTTATATATTATATTACACGATCCTTAGTACTGCACGTACACTTTCATTTGGTATCAAAGCCCGGTATTCTAGAGATCGTCACAACATTCTAGAATAAATGGCTACAAAGAGATCTAGTCAAGGCAATAAGAAGAGGAAAAGCAATAAAGAAAAATCGAAGGAGCAAACAAACAAATGCTTCATGGCAAAAGATAATGAGGTTAGTGATCTAACTTTTGATGATATGATAGAAATAAATTCAGAACTTCTAGACACTTTAAAAAGTATCAAAAGAAAATATAAGGAAGCTCTGGAAAATCAGAAGAAAGCAGAATTTGAAAGAGATATGCTCAAAGACGAGAAGAAAATAATAGAAGAAGAACTTGAGAAAATTCAAAATTCACTCTTTGACAATTCTCAACTCGCTCTATTAAGTCAAGAAATAGAAGCTCAAAAGGAAAAGAATAATGCTCTAGCTTCTGAAAATCATGAGTTAAAAACAAAAATTAAAATTGTTGAGTTAGATAACACTAGTCTCAAAACTAAGCTTGATGACATTACTAAAAATATTTCTAATTTTAATAAAGGGAGAGAAAATTTATCCAAGATTATTGAAAATTCTCAACCTGCTTAAAATATAAAGGGATTAGGTTATGTTAAGAATTCAAAAGCTCACAGTGATAAAAGTGGTTTAGGATATAAAATTGATCGTAGAAATAGCACTAGATATGCTTTCATGTAAAGTAAAATTGATAGTGCTAATACTAAATTTCGAGTAAAGCCTAAATCCAATCTTTATAGAAATTCAAATACTACTATGACCTATAATGTTGATAATTTCTCTAGAAGTACAAAATCATTAACAGGAAACATGAATAAAAATTATCTAAGTATTTGGGCTCCTGTTAATTGGAAAAACAGAGAAAAATACATTTATAATTATTTTAATATGATAGTTAATAATGAAAATTATATTTATAATGGTTCAACCACACCCAAATGGGTATGATTTCCTAAAAATTAGGAAATTATAAGAAGCCTGGGTATCGCACGCTTTAAATGTTAATTTTTCTGATACCTTACATTATAAGTAGTAGTTATTTTGTTTTATATTGTTCTATGTTAACACTTATGTGAAATATAATTTATATCATCATATAAACTCTCATTTTTGTCGATGACAAAGGGGGAGAAAGATATTGTTCTAACACTATTTGCAGGAATAAATCATGCAAGCACAGATTAAGGGGGAGAAAAGATTAATTACTTACAGGAATATATAGCATAGATTCAGGGGGAGAAATCTAAAGCACAATTACAGGAATATATTCAGTGAGGGAGATAAGATCAACAAATCTTATCAAAGATTCGTTCGTAACAAATGAAGTTGTCATCATCAAAAAGGGGGAGAATGTTGGAACATTGGTTTTGATTGCTGACAATACACAACAATTCACGATTCTACGACTACGTAACATCCAGACTCATCGGCTCAATATATGGTTTGTATAGTTATATATTTTAACAAGAGTCATCAAATATGTATATAGAGTCTAGTTTAGTGCTTTGTTAAAATCTTTCCTCAAGAATCATCATTCACATTTAAATAAACTTGCTTGCATATTTTAATCAAAATCAAGTTTACAAAAAATGCATGGAGCGGGAATCGAACCCGGGTCACTAGTTTGGAAGGCAAGTACTCTAACCAAATGAGCTACTACTGTTTTCGACCGACCCTGTGTCAAGTGCACAGATACTCTCTGTTTTGTGTACGATTTTAAACTCAGCTGACCAGCCAGTTTTTTCAGTCGACCGACCAGAACATAACGGCTAGTTTTCTGAAGAGTTGCGATTGTTTCATGAAGAGGAATATCCCTCAATCCAAGAGATACGGACACAACTTTTGATTGAAACTCTTCATGAAAGATTGTAACTATTCTACAACTATATAAACATGTTCAAATCATTTCTACAATCACCGATTCTTGTTTATAATTCTGAAATCTATTCTCTTTTTATTTCTGCAAATAAAAGCATTCATTCTTATTTAATATCACTAGAATCCTTGATTTAAATCATAAACTTCGATTCTGCGTAATTATCTTCCTTCTAAATCTTCACACACATATATACTCTTGGTGATTTGATTATAGGAAAGTTGTACTATCAAAAGACAATCAGTGTTATTCAGAACACATTCGTCAACAAACTATTTGTATTGAAGTTAAAGTCCTCTTCGGCTGTTGAGGCGAAAAAATTCCTGTTCGGCTGCTCAGGTGTCGTATACCTATTCCTCCGGGTTAAGTGAGGGGTATAGTCTAAATCCAGAGGATATTCTGGGACTGGACGTAGAACGGAAAGTTCGAACCAGTATAAAAATTCCTGGTGTGCTTACTTTAATTTTTATTTTACTGCTATTATTAGTTTCCGCATTTATATATTATAATACACGATCCTTAGTACTGCACGTACACTTTCACACATGCCCCAAGAAATGCACCTTCTTACGCCAAAACTGACACTTCGAGAACTTTACCTTCAACTGAAGAACAGAAGTGCACGAAGAATGTTACGCCCTACTTCTATACCCACACTTGCCAAGGACACTATGGTGTAATGCTATCAACTAGCGTGGAGAATATGGCTGTTCAGGAGCGACCATCTGTATAATTGCTTTGTGCGAGTACCGATATGCCAAATAAAAATATAACTTTTCATCTCAAGAGGAAATCCGACATACCGACATAAACTCAAAGCTACTACACAGTGGCTATATGTAATCTTCGGAAACAAATATAGAAATAAACATAACACAAATCAGTCACAGATAATTCATATCACAAAGGCGGAAATAGATATGAATATAACACATGAAAGTGTACATTAGAGTAGTGGTCAAACAAGATCCACAATATCATAAAGAATAGATACAAGTGCTAGACAAAAGAATACGTATACATCAAGGAGTCTATATCTCAATAGTATACAATAAAAACTACTAAACTAGAGTAGTTAGCCAAAAGATCAGATGATGGTCCGATAAGGAGTCAAGTAGAAGCACATGTAACATCTCGGTCTGACCCGAGTATTATTTCATAAGAAAATAATAAACGGATCAGTCTAGCTATAAATATCAGATGACATGATATAGAATAAGAGATATGGCATAAACATATGGTAACCATAATGGCATACTACTATAAGTATGTAATTTAAAATCAACATGAGATTAATCAATATCACAAGAATCTTCTCAAAGATCCAAAAAGGGTTTCATACCCAAAACTTGTATTCACAACAAGTCAATGACACACGAATTCATCAATGCACGAAAATTGATAAATAATATCAATGAAAATCACTAAAATTGGTGAAGCACAAATTCTAGAAATCAACACACGAAATCCAGAAATCATAAAAAAAGGGGGGAGGCCTATCACACGAACGGGAGCATGAAAACTCACCAACATATGTATCACACGAACGAGATGATATCTCATGGTAGCTAGCCATTAATTTTTGACACACGAACGGCCCGAAGACCATGGGGCGCTACCCCACATGTGTGAGTCGAAATCATACTGAAACGGGGTCTAGTCTCCCTCGCAGACAAAGAGACATCGCACAATTGCTAGTCTAAATCACAAAAATGATCGTCATGACCATCAAGAAGTGTCAATTACACTAAGCTAGTAAATATATGAGTTTATCTTCATGTCCCAGAACCACTAGCTTAACTTAAATATTTACGAACAAACGGTAGATCTTCACTAGGAAATTGTCACAAAAAGGCTCAATCGAACAAGTCCAAGAATTAACCGACGAAGCAAACGCAAGCGTGATACCACTTGTTTTACTACGCCGTTTAATTAGATTTCTCATACGAGTGAGGTAAAGGTTTGTATATGCTAATAGATTGGAAAACGGTTTAAGAAAGGAGCTTTGCAATAAAATGGTGTTGAAATCGATTTAATAAAAGGGTTTTGATATTTACTACTAGTATAGAAAACCTTTATATTTTAAAGTGACAAATCATAGAAGTGATTGTTGAAACAATCAATCATAAAAATTCACATACGAAGACGTGAATAAAAATCCAAAGAAATCGATAACGAATCCATCAAAATGGATATTCCTAAAATTCCCGAAGAAAAGAAGTCATCAAAATCAATAACAAATGATAACAACAAATAGGGAAAGAACACGAATCAATTAAATTTGGAAACCATGCAAAATAGGCGAAATAGGCAAAATAGCAAAAGTTCGGTCGGCCAGCTATAGAGCTCGGTCGACCGGACCCTGTTCTTGAAAAATTCTCGGGAAGCAGGTCGGTCGATGGAGCTCTGTAGCTGGTCGACCGGACTTGAGACAGAGAAGTGCTATGCACTTTGGAAGCAGGTCGGTCGACCGGATCAGTAATTTCGGTCGACCGGAACCTATTTCCAGCACCTCCCAGCCTATCTAAGTGAGGGCCAAATCTCCACCAAATTGAAATCGAACGAGCAATGGACGCTAGGGGTTCATGCCAATCGACTACCTGGCCCTATAAGCTCTTCGATGCATCACAAAATCATGATCAAAGATCAAAGCTATGATTTTTAAGGATTTGGCTTTCAAAACACTAAAATTGGAATATTCAGAAAACCAACCCAAATCAAAATCAAATGCACATGAATAAGTGTTAGGAATTCATACCCAACATTCAAAGATAGATATAAGCATAGATGTGAGATAAAAATCTCACCATTTTACAAAATCAATGAAGAAGAAGTTTTAGAGCAATGGCAAGAACAATCACTCTTCAATTCCAACCCAACAAGCTTGAATCTAAGCTTAAAGGAGAAACATTTCCTAAATTAGGTTTAGGAAATTTCTGAAATTGAATGGAGAAAGGGTTGGAGAAGATGAAGAGAAGGCTTACCAAAGCTTCTTCTTGAATTTGGAGGTAGAAGCTTGAGTTTGCAATAAAGATTAGGGCTTTGAGTTTTAATTTCCCATTCCTCCTACCATTGTACAAAAGCTTGAGTATTAGGAATTAAAAATGAAGTAATGAAGAGTTGGAGTGGAGTTGGGTTCATATGTTAGGTTAATGGGCTGAAACCCAAACCAAAGCCCTAAGTGAAAAAGTAGCAAAATTCTACTATCTCCAAACATATCAAAGTTTATACTTAAAAAGATCGCAAACGTTATTTTGAACTCAATCGAAGGGGTCTCGAGTCCCAATTCGACTGTTTGCAAAAAGTAGCCTTCCGGACTAAAATTCGACTAACGATGAAATATTTCAATAAGTAATTGATAAATATGCGGGTTGTTACAGACTCCCCTCCTTAAAGAAATTGCGTCCTCGCAATCCTTAAGAAGAAATAAAGAGTAACAACCATAAAAGCATATCAACACAAAAGAAATTTTGAAATAAGAAGTTCACCAAAAAGAGCACGAAAGAGTAAGTACGAACGGGTTCGCTCGATGAATTCTCTGGATTCCCAAGAGCTATCCTCGAGATTTGAGATCCATAGAACTTTCACAAGAAGTACATCTTTATTTCGAAGACGCTCAACCTACGAAGCAATGATGCAAATGGAATGTTGCTCATAAGTCAAATCTGGTGAAACTTCAATTTCCTCAATAACACCAGGCTCAAGAATATAAATCGGAATCCCTAAAGCATTTCCATAATAGAAAGACGTGAGAAAACGTCATAAATAACAGAAAATTGAGCCGGTGCAACGACGTAGTATAATAACAGTACGCCCGAGAAACTAGAAACTCAAATAATTTGGAACAATGGCGTAGTACAATGATGGTATGCCAGATGAACCAAAGCTCAAATAATTCGGAACACCATAAAAGAACATCAGACGCTAGCCCATAAAAGAAATGAGACGAAGCTCAATAAAGCAGGGTACACCGAAACGTCCGATGAACTTGGTAAAAAGATTATTCCGTTCGGACATCATCAAAGAAACAACCACTTGTTGCTTACAACAAAGGGCATTGACAACACGATTTCCCCTTTCGGGAATAAAAGAATATCAAGATCATAAGATGCAAGGAACTCGAACCAACATTAATGTCCTTATAAGAAAATAAACATTTTCAAAAATTATGATCGGTGAGGAGAACAAAATTCCTCACGCAAACATTAATGATGCCAAATATAAAGAGCGAAATAATAACCACGAGCACTAGATCATGAGTGGCATATCTAGTATCGATAGGCTTTAATGATTTAGAAACATAAGTGATAGCACATTCTCTTTTGCAAGGGAACGGCATCCAAACCAATACGATTATCATCGGTACAACAATGAAGTCTTGGTTCCCTACGGGAATCACAAGAATAAGAGTACCGGAAAAGAGTTCTTTTAAATAATCTTCTTTCCCGAAAAGCTAAAACTTTCAAAGTTTATAATTAACTTTATGTAATCATCTTTCTAGAAAAAATTACATCTTTACAAGTTAATATATCGTGTCTGATTGTCTCATCAAAGCGTTTAGGAAATTCCTATCGATAACGTTGATCAAGCACATCGACCAAAATTCTTAAAACACTAAATGGGCAATATAATCACAAAATCATCTTCTATATGATGAAAATATCTCTCAAAAGTTTTGAGAATATTATTTGCTCGTTTAAGATCAAAATCCAATTGTAGTTATAAATAAATCTTATGGAAAAGATTTGCAAAATTTTAAATTTCTATTTTCATACAAAATCAATAAATACAAGAATGGAATTATCGAGATATTCATAGAATACTCGATTTATAAAATGGATGAAACAAGATGGACAAACTGAATGATATAATAAGTCATTCATAAGAATCATAACGAGTGCGGAATGCGGTAAATAGAATGCTAACTTCCGCAACTCGTAGCAAATAAAAAATCGATGGCAAGGTCGAGCTAAAAAGACCTTAACACCACTCAAAAGATCGCTTAGGTAATAATCCTATGACAAACTCAAAAATACAGGAAAGTTTCACAAACTATTTAGATAAGAGAAACAACACTTTCCTTATCATGAAGGCTTAAAGAATAAAATGATGCCACCAAATTGGAATCGAAATCACAAAGAAAAATAGAAATCCGCTTAACAGATGGAAAATGTCGAAGATGAATAGTCCACTCGGAAAATAAGATATGGGCTTCACAATGATTAAGCCAATCCTTTCAAAAAAAATCAATTCCGAAGCCTAGGTAAAAAAATATTGCCTCGGAAAGAAAAATCACATAAAATAATTTCGACATCAATAGGAAGCAAATTGAGTGTTGCGGATCCATCCGGATTCACAATCCTCAAAGAAGTCTTCAAGCCCAAAAATGTTTAAAAAAGAATCGACAAGTTCTTTTGATATAAATTAGTGAGATGGAACCCATATCAAAAAAACTCGAATAAGAAGATCATGAAATAAAACAATGCCATCAAGGATTGAGTGAAAGATACCTTGACCAAGAGAAGAGTTGTTAGAGGCTTGCAGCCTTCCTTCTCTCTTGCTTGGAAGCTTAGGACACGAAGATAAAAGATGACCCGAACTTTTGCAATAACGACAAAAGAGGGGTTTCGGACACTCCCTTGCATAATGGTCAGTGGAACCACAATTGTAGCATTGACCATGACTAGAGGTAGGAGTCTTTGCTACCAGAATTTGTTGCTTCCCCTTCTTATTGGAATTTGGGCCTTTGAACATAATAGGCCTCCTCATGTTGTTGTTGAAGTTTTGTTTGGCACCCACAACTTCAACATCACACTCTTTATCGGCCTCTTCAAGACGATGAGCGATATCAATAAGTGATCAAAAGAAACTTCGAGTTTCAGAAGTAATGGCTTCTTAAGATTCTTATTCAAGCCATAGACAAATCCCTGGTTTTTCTCAATGGGGTATTAATATACTCAACTCCATACTTAGAGAGAGATTCGAAAGATGCGACGTAATCCTTCACAGAAGA
This sequence comes from Allium cepa, assembly GCA_030765085.1. Taxonomy (NCBI): domain Eukaryota; kingdom Viridiplantae; phylum Streptophyta; class Magnoliopsida; order Asparagales; family Amaryllidaceae; genus Allium; species Allium cepa. Next base: position 98,704,687 of record CM060946.1, on the reverse strand, counting down.
TTCACCCTGAACAAGGTCAATAATATGCCAAGCCAAAGTTACTTTTTCAGCCTCCGGCACAAATTTCAATTCGAATCTTTCCCGGAATTGCTTCCAAGTACGATCCGCTTCAATGATTTCAGAAACCAAAAGCTCATACCAATCTAATGCTCTTTCTTGGAGCATGCTAGAAGCCACTTGGACTCGATGTAGATCAATAAGGTTCATGCGAGAAAAGATGCGATCGCATGATTTGAGCCAAGCTTGAATTTCTATAACACTCTCGGATCCCCTGAATGGCCTTCCCCCCAAATCGGTATAGTCTCTGCACAAGCGTGCAAAAGAGGATCTAGGATGAGTATGCTCTGGATTGGGTCCGACCGCTTGAGAATTCTTCACGAGATCTAAAAGCTACCGAGCAGACATAAAAACTCCATCTTGGGGAGTAGCACTAGATTGATCGACGCTGGGACGGCCAGGTCCAACCATTTCTCTTCTTTAAGAAAGAAAGAAAGAAGAGAAAAAGTTATTCTCAAAGTAAATATCAAGCAATCTTGATAGATAAAAAAAGGAATCATAAAGGAAATAGGATGAATCAATACGAAGACTCGAATTAAATCCTAAAGCACGACTCCTAAGATGGACTTAGGACGATGATCCTTGTTAATCTATTCTACATTGTTCCGAAGTTCCGCTCTGATACCAAGCTGTTACGCCCCACCTCTATACCCACACTAGCCAAGGACACTACAGTGTAATGCTGTCAACTAGCACGGAGAATAAGGCTGTTGAGGAGCGACCATCTGTATAATTTCTTTGTGCGAGTACCGATATGCCAGATAAAAATATAACTTTTCATCTCAAGAGGAAATCCGACATATCGACACAAACTCAAAGCTACTACACAGTGGCTGTATGTAATCTTCGAAAACAAATATAGAAATAAACATAACACAAATCAGTCACAGATAATTCATATCACAAAGGCGGAAATAAATATGAATATAACACATGAAAGTGTACATCAGAGTAGTGGTCAAACAAGATCCATAATATCAAAAAGAATAGATACAAGTGCTAGACAAAAGAATATGTATACATCAAGGAGTCTATATCTTAATAGTATACAACAAAAACTACTAAACTAGAGTAGTTAGCCAAAAGATCAGATGATGGTCCGATAAGGAGTCAAGTAGAAGTACTTGTAACATCTCGGTCTGACCCGAGTATTATTTCATAAGAAATAATAAACGGATCATCTAGCTATAATTATTAGATGACGTGATATAGAATAAGAGATATGGTATAAACATATGGTAACCATAATGGCATACTACTATAAGTATGTAATTGAAAATCAACATGAGATTAATCAATATCACAAGAATCTTCTCAAAAATCCAAAAATGGTTTCATCCCAAAACTTGTATTCACAACAAGTCAATGACACACGAATTCACCAATGCACGAAAATTGATAAATCATATCAATGAAATCACTAAAATTGGTGAAGCACAAATTCTAGAAATCAACACATGAAATCCAGAAATCATAAAAAAGGGGGGAGGCCTATCACACGAATGGGAGCATGAAAACTCACCAACATATGTATCACATGAACGAGATGTTATCTCATGGTAGCTAGCCATTAATTTTTGACACACGAACGGCCCGAAGACCATGGGGCGCTACCCCACATGTGTGAGTCGAAATCACAATGAAACGGGTCTAGTCTCTCTTGTAGACAAAGAGACATCGCATAATTGCTAGTCTAAATCACAAAAATGATCGTCATGACCATCAAGAAGTGTCAATTACACTAAGCTAGTAAATATATAAGTTTAGCTTCATGTCCCATAACCACTAGCTTAACTTAAATATTTACGAACAAACTATAGATCTTCACTAGGAAATTGTCACAAAAAGGCTCAATCGAACAAGTCCAAGAATTAACCGACGAAGCAAACGCAAGCATTTCATACCACTTGTTTTACTAAGCCGTTTAATTAGATTTCTCATACGAGTGAGGTAAAGGTTTTTATATGCTAATAGATTGGGAAACGGTTTAAGAAAGGAGCTTTGTAATAAAATGGTGTTGAAATCAATTTAATAAAAGGGTTTTGATATTTACTACTAGTATAGAAAATCTTTATATTTTAAAGTGACAAATCATAGAAGTGATTGTAGAAACAATCAATCATAAAAATTTACATACGAAGATGTGAATAGAAATCCAAAGAAATCGATACCGAATCCATCAAAATGGATATTCCTAAAATTCCCGAAGAAAAGAAGTCATCAAAATCAATAACAAATGATAACAACAAATAGGGAAAGAACACGAATCGATTAAATTTGGAAACCACGCAAAATAGGCGAAATAGGCAAAATAGCAACAGGTCGGTCGGACGGCTACAGAGCTCGGTCGACCGGACCCTGTTCTGGAAAAATTCTCGGGAAGCAGGTCGGTCGACTGAGCTCTGTAGCTGGTCGACTAGACCTGAGACAGAGAAGTGATATGCACTTTGGAAGCAGGTCGGTCGACCGGATCAGTAACTTCGGTCGACCAGAACATGTTTCCAGCACCTCCCAGCCTATCTAAGTGAGGGCCAAATCTCCACCAAATTGAAATCGGACGAGCAATGGACGCTAGGGGTTCATGCCAATCGACTACCCGGCCCTATAAGCTCTTCGATGCATCACAAAATCATGATCAAAGATCAAAGCTATGATTTTTAAGGATTTGGCTTTCAAAACACTAAAATTGGAATATTCGGAAAACCAACCCAAATCAAAATCAAATGCACATGAATAAGTGTTAGGAATTCATACCCAACATTCAAAGATAGATATAAGCATAGATGTGAGATAAAAATCTCACCTTTTTACAAAATCAATGAAGAAGAAGCTATAGAGCAATGGCAAGAACAATCACTCTTCAATTCCAACCCAACAAGCTTGAATCTAAGCTTAAAGGAGAAACATTTCCTAAATTTGGTTTAGGAAATTTCTGAAATTGAATGGAGAAAGGGTTGGAGAAGATGAAGAGAAGGCTTACCAAAGCTTCTTCTTGAATTTGGAGGTAGAAGCTTGAGTTTGCAATAAAGATTAGGGCTTGGAGTTTTAATTTCCCATTCCTCCCACCATTATTGCAAAAGCTTGAGTATTAGGAATTAAAAATGAAGAGTTGGAGTGGAGTTGGGTTCATATGTTAGGTTAATGGGCCGAAACCCAAACCAAAGCCCTAAGTGAAAAAGTAGCAAAATTCTACTATCTCCAAACATATCAAAGTTTATACTTAAAAAGATCGCAAACGTCATTTTGAACTCAATCGAAGGGGTCTCGAGTCCCAATTCGACTGTTTGCAAAAAGTAGCCTTCCGGACTAAAATTCGACTAACGATGAAATATTTCAATAAGTAATTGATAAATATGCGGGTTGTTACAGTCTCCCCTCCTTAAAGAAATTGCGTCCTCGTAATACTTAAGAAGAAATAAAGAGTAACAACCATAAAAGCATATCAACACAAAAGAAATTTTGAAATAAGAAGTTCACCAAAAAGAGCACGAAAGAGTAAGTACGAACGGGTTCGCTCGATGAATTCTCTGGATTCCCAAGAGCTATCCTCGAGATTTGAGATCCATAGAACTTTCACAAGAAGTACATCTTTATTTCGAAGACGCTCAACCTCCGAAGCAATGATGCAAATGGAATGTTGCTCATAAGTCAAATCTGGTGAAACTTCAATTTCCTCAATAACACCAGGCTCAAGAATATAAATCGAAATCCCTAAGGCATTTCCATAATAGAAAGACGTGAGAAAACGTCATAAATAACAGAAAATTGAGCCGGTGCAACGACGTAGAATAATAACAGTACGCCCGAGAAACTAGAAACTCAAATAATTTGGAACAACGGCGTAGTACAATGATGGTATGCCAGATGAACCAAAGCTCAAATAATTCGGAACACCATAAAAGAACATCAGACGCTAGCCCATAAAAGAAATGAGACGAAGCTCAATAAAGCAGGTTACATCGAAACATCCGATGAACTTGGTAAAAAGATTATTCCGTTCGGACATCATCAAAGAAACAACCACTTGTTGCTTACAACAAAGGGCATTGACAACACGATTTCCCCTTTCGGGAATAAAAGAATATCAAGATCATAAGATGCAAGGAACTCGAACCAACATTAATGTCCTTATAAGAAAATAAACATTTTCAAAAATTATGATCGGTGAGGAGAACAAAATTCCTCACGCAAACATTAATGATGCCAAATATAAAGAGGGAAATAATAACCACGAGCACTAGATCATGAGTGGCATATCTAGTATCGATAGGCTTTAATGATTTAGAAACATAAGTGATAGCACATTCTCTTTTGCAAGGGAACGACATCCAAACCAATACGATTATCATCGGTACAACAATGAAGTCTTGGTTCCCTACGGGAATCATAAGAATAAGAGTACCGGAAAAGAGTTCTTTTAAATAATCTTCTTTCCCGAAAAGCTAAAACTTTCAAAGTTTATAATTAACTTTATGTAATCATCTTTCTAGAAAAATTTACATCTTTACAAGTTAATATATCGTGTCTGATTGTCTCATCAAAGCGTTTAGGAAATTCCTATCGATAACGTTGATCAAGCACATCGACCAAAATTCTTAAAACACTAAATGGGCAATACAATCACAAAATCATCTTCTATATGATGAAAATATCTCTCAAAAGTTTTGAGAATATTATTTGCTCGTTTAAGATCAAAATCCAATTGTAGTTATAAATAAACCTTATGGAAAAGATTTGCAAAATTTTAAATTTCTATTTTCATACAAAATCAATAAATACAAGAATGGAATTATCGAGATATTCATAGAATACTCGATTTATAAAATGGATGAAACAAGATGGACAAACTGAATGATATAATAAGTCATTCATAAGAATCATAACGAGTGCGGAATGCGGTAAATGGAATGCTAACTTCCGCAACTCGTAGCAAATAAAAAATCGATGGCAAGGTCGAGCTAAACAGACCTTAACACCACTCAAAAGATCGCTTAGGTAATAATCCTATGACAAACTCAAAAATACAGGAAAGTTTCACAAACTATTTAGATAAGAGAAACAACACTTTCCTTATCATGAAGGCTTAAAGAATAAAATGATGCCACCAAATTGGAATCGAAATCACAAAGAAAAATAGAAATCCGCTTAACAGATGGAAAATGTCGAAGATGAATAGTCCACTCGGAAAATAAGATATGGGCTTCACAATGATTAAGCCAATCCTTTCAAAAAAAATCAATTCCGAAGCCTAGGTAAAAAAATATCGGCTCGGAAAGAAAAATCACATAAAATAATTTCGACATCGATAGGAAGCAAATTGAGTGTTGCGGATCCATCCGGATTCACAATCCTCAAAGAAGTCTTCAAGCCCAAAAATGTTTAAAAAAGAATCGACAAGTTCTTTTGATATAAATTAGTGAGATGGAACCCATATCAAAAAAACTCGAATAAGAAGATCATGAAATAAAACAATGCCATCAAGGATTGAGTGAAAGATACCTTGACCAAGAGAAGAGTTGTTAGAGGCTTGCAGCCTTCCTTCTCTCTTGCTTGGAAGCTTAGGACACGAAGATAAAAGATGACCCGAACTTTTGCAATAACGACAAAAGAGGGGTTTCGGACACTCCCTTGCATAATGGTCAGTGGAACCACAATTGTAGCATTGACAATGACTAGAGGTAGGAGTCTTTGCTACCGGAATTTGTTGCTTCCCCTTCTTATTGGAATTGGGGCCTTTGAACATAATAGGCCTCTTCATGTTGTTGTTGAAGTTTTGTTTGGCACCCACAACTTCAACATCACACTCTTTATCGGCCTCTTCAAGACGATGAGCGATATCAATAAGTGATCAAAAGAAACTTCGAGTTTCAGAAGCAATGGCTTCTTAAGATTCTTATTCAAGCCATAGACAAATCTCTGGTTTTTCTCAATGGGGTATTAATATACTCAACCCCATACTTAGAGAGAGATTCGAAAGATGCGACGTAATCCTTCACAGAAGATTCACCCTGAACAAGGTCAATAATATGCCAAGCCAAAGTTACTTTTTCAGCCTTCGGCACAAATTTCAATTCGAATCTTTCCCGGAATTGCTTCCAAGTACGATCCGCTTCAATGATTTCAGAAACCAAAAGCTCATACCAATCTAATGCTCTTTCTTGGAGCATGCTAGAAGCCACTTGGACTCGATGTAGATCAATAAGGTTCATGCGAGAAAAGATGCGATCGCATGATTTGAGCCAAGCTTGAATTTCTATAACACTCCCGGATCCCCTGAATGGCCTTCCCCCCAAATCGGTATAGTCTCTGCACAAGCGTGCAAAAGAGGATCTAGGATGAGTATGCTCTGGATTGGGTCCGGCAGCTTGAGAATTCTTCACGAGATCTAAAAGCTACTGAGCAGACATAAAAACTCCATCTTAGGGAGTAGCACTAGATTGATCGACGCTGGGAGGCCAGGTCCAACCATTTCTCTTCTTTAAGAAAGAAAGAAAGAAGAGGAAAAAGTTATTCTCAAAGTAAATATCAAGCAATCTTGATAGATAAAAAAAGGAATCATAAAGGAAATAGGATGAATCAATACGAAGACTCGAATTAAATCCTAAAGCACGACTCCTAAGATGGACTTAGGACGATGATCCTTGTTAATCTATTCTACATTGTTCCGAAGTTCCGCTCTGATACCAAGCTGTTACGCCCCACCTCTATACCCACACTAGCCAAGGACACTACAGTGTAATGCTGTCAACCAGCGCGGAGAATAAGGCTGTTGAGGAGCGACCATCTGTATAATTTCTTTGTGCGAGTACCGATATGCCAGATAAAAATATAACTTTTCATCTCAAGAGGAAATCTGACATATCGACACAAACTCAAAGCTACTACACAGTGGCTGTATGTAATCTTCGGAAACAAATATAGAAATAAACATAACACAAATCAGTCACAGATAATTCATATCACAAAGGCGGAAATAGATATGAATATAACACATGAAAGTGTACATCAGAGTAGTGTTCAAACAAGATCCACAATATCAAAAAGAATATATACAAGTGCTAGACAAAAGAATATGTATACATCAAGGAGTCTATATCTCAATAGTATACAACAAAAACTACTAAACTAGAGTAGTTAGCCAAAAGACCAGATGATGGTCCGATAAGGAGTCAAGTAGAAGTACCTGTAACATCTCGGTCTGACCCGAGTATTATTTCATAAGAAATAATAAACGGATCATCTAGCTATAAATATCAGATGACATGATATAGAATAAGAGATATGGTATAAACATATGGTAACCATAATGGCATACTACTATAAGTATGTAATTGAAAATCAACATGAGATTAATCAATATCACAAGAATCTTCTCAAAGATCCAAAAAGGGTTTCATACCCAAAACTTGTATTCACAACAAGTCAATGACACACGAATTCACCAATGCACGAAAATTGATAAATCATATCAATGAAATCACTAAAATTGGTGAAGCACAAATTCTAGAAATCAACACACGAAATCCAGAAATCATAAAAAAGGGGGGAGGCCTATCACACGAATGGGAGCATGAAAACTCACCAACATATGTATCACATGAACGAGATGTTATCTCATGGTAGCTAGCCATTAATTTTTGACACACGAACGGCCCGAAGACCATGGGGCGCTACCCCACATGTGTGAGTCGAAATCACACTGAAACGGGTCTAGTCTCCCTTGCAGACAAAGAGACATCGCACAATTGCTAGTCTAAATCACAAAAATGATCGTCATGACCATCAAGAAGTGTCAATTACACTAAGCTAGTAAATATATAAGTTTAGCTTCATGTCCCATAACCACTAGCTTAACTTAAATATTTACGAACAAACTATAGATCTTCACTAGGAAATTGTCACAAAAAGGCTCAATCGAACAAGTCCAAGAATTAACCGACGAAGTAAACGCAAGCGTTTCATACCACTTGTTTTACTAAGCTGTTTAATTAGATTTCTCATACGAGTGAGGTAAAGGTTTTTATATGCTAATAGATTGGGAAACAGTTTAAGAAAGGAGCTTTGTAATAAAATGGTGTTGAAATCAATTTAATAAAAGGGTTTTGATATTTACTACTAGTATAGAAAATCTTTATATTTTAAAGTGACAAATCATAGAAGTGATTGTAGAAACAATCAATCATAAAAATTTACATACGAAGATGTGAATAGAAATCCAAAGAAATCGATACCGAATCCATCAAAATGGATATTCCTAAAATTCCCGAAGAAAAGAAGTCATCAAAATCAATAACAAATGATAACAACAAATAGGGAAAGAACACGAATCGATTAAATTTGGAAACCACGCAAAATAGGCGAAATAGGCAAAATAGCAACAGGTCGGTCGGACGGCTACAGAGCTCGGTCGACCGGACCCTGTTCTGGAAAAATTCTCGGGAAGCAGGTCGGTCGACTGAGCTCTGTAGCTGGTCGACTAGACCTGAGACAGAGAAGTGATATGCACTTTGGAAGCAGGTCGGTCGACCGGATCAGTAACTTCGGTCGACCAGAACATGTTTCCAGCACCTCCCAGCCTATCTAAGTGAGGGCCAAATCTCCACCAAATTGAAATCGGACGAGCAATGGACGCTAGGGGTTCATGCCAATCGACTACCCGGCCCTATAAGCTCTTCGATGCATCACAAAATCTTGATCAAAGATCAAAGCTATGATTTTTAAGGATTTGGCTTTCAAAACACTAAAATTGGAATATTCGGAAAACCAACCCAAATCAAAATCAAATGCACATGAATAAGTGTTAGGAATTCATACCCAACATTCAAAGATAGATATAAGCATAGATGTGAGATAAAAATCTCACCTTTTTACAAAATCAATGAAGAAGAAGCTATAGAGCAATGACAAGAACAATCACTCTTCAATTCCAACCCAACAAGCTTGAATCTAAGCTTAAAGGAGAAACATTTCCTAAATTTGGTTTAGGAAATTTCTGAAATTGAATGGAGAAAGGGTTGGAGAAGATGAAGAGAAGGCTTACCAAAGCTTCTTCTTGAATTTGGAGGTAGAAGCTTGAGTTTGCAATAAAGATTAGGGCTTGGAGTTTTAATTTCCCATTCCTCCCACCATTATTGCAAAAGCTTGAGTATTAGGAATTAAAAATGAAGAGTTGGAGTGGAGTTGGGTTCATATGTTAGGTTAATGGGCTGAAACCCAAACCAAAGCCCTAAGTGAAAAAGTAGCAAAATTCTACTATCTCCAAACATATCAAATTTTATACTTAAAAAGATCGCAAACGTCATTTTGAACTCAATCGAAGGGGTCTCGAGTCCCAATTCGACTGTTTGCAAAAAGTAGCCTTCCGGACTAAAATTCGATTAACCATGAATATTTAAATAAAATATTTAAATATAAAATTGATAAATATGCGGATTGTTACAAAGAACCTCCTCTAGATGAATAACATGGCCTTCCATACTCTTGGAAAACACAAAAATGTCATCCACGAATACTACAATGAACTTATTTAGGACATCTCAAAAAACATGGCTCATCAAATCTACAAAATAGGCTGGGGCATTGGTTAGCCCAAATGGCATAACCAACCACTTAAAGAATCCATCGAGTGTCCTAAATTCTGTCTTATCGGTGCTATCTTCAGCGACCCCAAGCTGATGAAATCCAGTAGCTAAATCAAGATGAGAAAATACCGAAGAGCCAACCAACTGATCAAAAAGATTGTCTATCCTAGGAAGTGGGTAATGGTTCTTCTTCCTAAGCTTATTCAACTCTCTATTGTCGACGCAAAGTCGAAGGGAACCATCCACCTTTGTAGTGAAGACGACTGGCGCTCCCCACTCAGATATGCTCCATCTAATGAAACATTTCTCCAATAGCTCACCAATCTGCTTACTTAACTCCTTCCTCTCCCTAAGAGCCATATGTCTCACAGGTAATGCCACTAGCTTAGCATTATCATTTAGATGGATTCTAAAGTCGATCCCTCTCTTAAGGGGTAGTCCCCTAACCTCCTCGAAAACATTTGGGAAATCTCTAACAACTAGAACTGAATCCAACTCTCCTAGTGATGAATCAAGGTAATAAAGGAAGCTCAAACATGACTGACCCATGTGGGTCGCAAGAAACCTCGAGAGTCCATCCGGTACATGTCTCTAATCTGATGACTCTCCTCTCGCAGTCCAATATCTCTCCATAAGTGGATAACCAGTCCATCTCCAAAATTATCCCATATCCCGAAAATCCCAGTACATAGGCATCACAGTCAAACTCTACGCCTAATATAAAAATTTTCAAACCCCTACAGTTCATGGATAAATGTGTTGATCCTCCTACGGAGTTTGAAACAACTATGGGGTCTACAACTAGAGAAATATCTAAGTGCAAACAATCAACTAAGGAACTAGAAATGAAAGAATGTGATGCTCCAGAGTCAAAAAGAGTCCGAATAGGAAAATCTAAAATAGAGATCAAACCTTCTACAAAGACTTTCCTACCTCGATCCGGTCTACTACTAGAAGGTGCTGTATCCAAAGCATGTACTTGTGCTGTAGATGCGCCTGCTCTTCGCCCCGTCTTCTGAGGACAAGCTCTGCTAAGGTGACCAGGCTGCCCACAGTTGTAACACCTCCCCTTCATCCTGTCCTTCTTACAGTTCTTTGTGAAACGACATAGCAATCAACAACTATGACATGAGAGCCTCTTTCTCCTTTCTTCCTATCCTTATCCTTTTTATTCTTCCACCATTACTTCTTAGAGTTTTCTGACTTAGGAATCTCCTTAACTTCTCCTTCCTTAGCTGCATCTGACATAAGAGCCATTTCCATAAGAGACTCATAGTTACATGCGTCAATGCCAACCCTTTGAGGGGCTAGTTCAAACCCTTAGAAAACTTAATGGCCTTCTTATGCGGTGTATAAACAAGCTCTATCCCGAACCGTGACAACTCATTAAATTGATTTACATACTCCTTCATTGAAAGACTCCCTTGCTTCAGACTAATGAATTTCTCCAACTGCATGCTTTCCTCAGCTTGCGACAAGAACTTTATCTCAAACCTTTCTCAAAATCCAGACCAAACGATGTCTCTACCTTCCATCTCTACAATCTCCCTCTAGTAAGAAGCTTCTCCTTTCTACTTCTAAGATGCAAGCTGAACTCTCTGTTGGTTCTCCTATCCTAACAGCCTAAATATCCGCTCCGTATTCCTCAATCAAGCTCGCGCTTCTACGAAATCCTCCGTGCCGGAAAACATCTTGCCTCCTTAATAAGCGAAGTCCTTGCATAGCTTAGAATAATTGGCTGCTACAGGAGGATTAATGGGATCTCCACCCGCTGGTGCTAGATTGGGGGCTTGCCCTTACACCTCTGGTGTTGTAGCTTGGAGGTATCTACGAAACTAGCTAGGGACTATAACACTCACTGGAAGATTTGGGGCTTCCGCCATTCTTTGCAAAGAAAAGAAATTTTAGGCTCGAAAGAATCGAAAGAAGGTTGAACTGAACTTGAGGAGATTTTCATAAAAACTCTCTTATACTTGAAAACCATTTCTATAATAAGAGTTTATTTCTGAAAAATACTTTTAAAGATATGTTACTTTTGAAAAAATAATTTATTTTTAAAACAATTTTTTAGAATTCCTATAACCTTAGGCTCGAATACCAAGTGAAATGCCCCACACCCCTTAGTATACCCAAAAAGGGCACACTAAAAGATATGGTGCATTGTAGATATAGATAAAGCATCACAGAGACTAAGATTCACAAGACAAATAAATAATAAAAGTGAAAACATTTAAAAGTACTTATCATTAAACTTCATTAATAAGTCATAAAAACAGAATATGTCTTAAAAACCAAATACACATGTCTCGTGAAAAATAAAATCTCAGTCACATCATCAGAGTACATAAACAATAAAAATCATCCCTCTTATAAAGTACCAGTACATAAAAAGCCCAATGAAAAGAAGAAGAATACATGAAGAACTTCTGGAATGTATCTCCGAGAAATCTGAATCTACTGTCCTTTCCTCTGCTAGCCTATGGGTGAAAAGGGGGAAATAGAGGAGTGGGTCAGACAATAAATCTGGTAAATGAAAGTAATTAATAGCATTTTTAAGCAGGATAAAGGTAATAGACTTAGCAATAGTTCTAGTATGAAAAGAAATGTGGAAAAGATAAAACTGAGGTAAAATACTGTTTCTGATTCTGTTTGACTGATAGCTTTGTTTGTCTTGATTGTTTGGATTGTTTGCACTTGTCTTAAACTGGTGTGATTAGGCTGAAACCCTAATTCTATTTTAATTAGGCTAAAATCCTAATTCTACCCGTTGATCGGCCTTTTATCTCTGTTGTGCCACTGTGAGCTAGTCCAACCATATTAGTCCCACAGCATAGGACACCTGTTTAGCGCTTGGAATGCAGTAGCGAATCATTTACCCCAATCGATGCCGCATGCTCGGTCACCGCCGGTACATACTAACTGTCGTTCCCTATTTTGACCTCTTATTTACCCCATGATCATTCCCAATCTTACCTAATCTGTTACAAGACCATCAGACCTAGACCTGAAAGGGAATGCTACCCAGCCTCACCTAAGAGTTATGAGACCATCAAACCTAGACTGAAAGGGAATGTTGTCGGTTCAAGTCCTAACAAACAAACTCTAGTTTGCGCCCCTTACCCAAATCTCCATATTTGAGCCTCTATCTATTGGCCACTTATTTACCCTAATTAGCATAAGCGTGTCTCAGCCTCACCTAACTATTGTGAGACCATCAGTTCCTAACTGAAAGGGAATGCTGTTGGTATGGGCCCTTCTTCTATGTTTGCTTATTAACTTGGTGTAAGTTTTTAAAATAAGACTCTTCTGTTATTTCTGCTATATTTGCTTATTAACTTTATCTAAGTTTTAAAAAAAGCCTCTTCTGTTATTTCTGCTACATTTGCTTATTTCTTATTTTATTTTGTCTTTTTAGTTATAACCACTTGTTATAGCTATGCTTGCAAATATCTCAAATTTGCCTATTTCAGTCTATGTTCTTTTTGTTGCAGTTCTTATTTACATCAAATTTCTATAAATTTAGTGTTCTTATATTTTAGTCCATATTAGCGAATTCTTCTCTTTTTAATATTCTATTCGCGTAAAAAGGAAAAAAAGAAACTAACATTTATAGGCTAAATTCTAACGTAAAACAGATGTAAATAAATGTAAATAAATAATGTAAATAACTATAAATAAATGAATAAAATAACTGAATAAAATAGATTAAAAAAAATTCTGAAATTTACTTCAAAATAGACTTTAAAAACTTATATAAAAATTATCCCAAAATTGTAGAAAAAGCTATGACTATTGAGAACCCTACTATTTTAAATTACTTAAAAATCTAAAATAATTATAAAACACTCACCTGTGGTCGTTAGATCTAGTCCTTGGCCTTTCTTGATCCACTCCTAGAGCGTTGAATATTTTTATCAAAAAGATTTCCTCCTTAGAAATTTTTTCTATTTATGGTCCAGCCTTTGGCAATGAACCCAAATAGGAGAAAATCTAAATGACAAAAATAACTAGGCCTAGGGTCTTACTTATAGTGTAGCTTAGGAATCTCAGACCATTGGATTTGAAGATTAAATCTAGTGCAGCCACGTCATAGACTCACTGGGAACTATCGGATGGAAGATGAACGCATAGGATTGAAGAAAAATTGCAAAACACGTCATCATTTAACCTGAACAAATGCTCGTCCATATTCAAGGGCGGGTCAACCTGGGTGTCGACATAGGTCTTAGGGGGTCGACCCTAGGGTCGACCTGACCTTATATATATATATATATATATATATATATATTCGTTTTGTTGATTTCTTGTTTATTTCGTAACTTCTTCATATTAACTCGGATTTTGACAAATTATATATGGAAATTGACCAAAAAATTACACGGACACAGTGGTGCAACTTCCATGGCTCAATTCGGACAGTTTCACAAACTTATTATATTATTTAATTAATTCGTTAACTAATTGTTGTAGCTTAAATTTCGGGTTGTTACATTTTTTTCTTGTCTTCTTCCTTCTTTTTTTCTAACTATCCACCTTTCTGTTCAATTTAGTATGGACATGTATGGTTTATTGTAAGCTTAAGCTGTATGGAAAAGTGGGTCGTTGCAGTTGGTATCAGAGCTTAGGTTGAGCAAACACCTAGGCCTTGGGTGAGGTTGACTCATTTGAGATAAGGTAAGCGAGACCCTAGAATGAGTTTGAGAGTGGATGTATGTATGTGTATATATATATATATATATATAAGAGCGCATACTTGTTATTTTCATAAAAATGTTTTATATTGTGTTGTTTGATTCGTTGAGTAGCTTAAGAATTCTGGTCAATGTGTTTGGCCAACGTTATCGATAGGAATTTCCTGAACACTCGAACAAGGCCAACTGGCATAATATTGATTTTAAAATGGGTAACTGAAATAATTTGACCTAGAAATATATTTTATTTATATAAAAGGATAATTTTCTACAATTAAATATAGTATTTCTTGGACGCGTTGGTTTTTAGAAATGATAATATTCCATCATTATCATATAGGATTCGATCGGTCAACCTCGTTGTTTCTATGCATTGACAATTATCGGTTAATCTATCTAGAATCTTCTTTTTGAACCCTGGTTTGGGTAGACAGTAAATTTGGAAACATTGAAACAAACATCTTGTGAATTAAGTTTCACAGTTTGAATATAAGGCAGTTGTTGATAATGTTGGGTAAGAATTTGATTTCTAAGGGTTGTTTATTTAAAAGAAAATTTGAATATTTTAAAATGAATATTTTAGGAACAATTTTATATGAAAGTTGATTTGAAAGTTTTAATTTATGTTATTTTATTATAAGAAATTAGGAATATTTTGAAATAAATATTTTGGAAATGATTGAATATAAAAGTTGGTTATTTTAAATTGGGGTTTTGAAAAAGAAATTTGTTAAAAGGAAACTTAGATATTTTCGAAATAATACTTGAAAAAATAATTTATATATGGAAGCTAGAATATTTTCGCAATAAATATTTGAGATTGATTTCCTTTAAAGGGAGATATTTTATAAATTTGATTTATAAAAATGTGTTTTTATAAATAAAAGGAACTTGAGAATTTGAATCCCGGTATTTTGGAAAATGGTTTTCAAGGTTTATAAGTAAATAATAGTATTTGAAAATATTCTTGGAATAAAAATAGTTCTAAAGATTATTCAAGGGGATATAAGCACTAAACTCGCTTCGATCACCGAAAAATAATTCCGACGATGATTACCACATTGTCGATGTTCATTTTCGAGTTTCTAAGTGGGTAACTGCTACCATTAGGATCTTACTATATAATTGTTTTGATAAAACAAATTTGATCTGATTCCAAAAGTATAATTTTATTTGCCATAAAGTAAATTGCATATAATCATTTTAAATGATTTGTAGAAAAGAAATAATAGTTTTATTTGAGATAGTTTTAGAGTAAAATTGATTTTGGAAATGGTAATAATAGTTTTCTAAAAAGGGGTTTAGTGTATCATGTTTTTGATATAGTTTACTTAAAAATTTATTTTAAGTATACATTCTTCTGAAAATAGAGTTTAAAGGAATTTTTTTTTCTTTTGGATTGGTTAGGGAAATAAGTCCCGATTCGTTTCGTATGATCATAATAATCTTCTAAGTGACGATCAGATGTTTGCTTAGAGGAATGGTATTGTGCACTTAGTAAATTATTCTCTTTGCCATTGTACAGTCGTAATGAGTTCAAACTAGATTTTGAAAAGGAAAAAGTCATTTTAAATCAACTAGTTCGGGTGGCTCAAAAATAACTAAAAATGGGTAGGAGATACGTTCAGGTGGTAAACATTTCTGTTGAGTATTATCCTTCTAGTAAGGAAGTTTATGATACTGTTTTGGAGCACCCAGTTCCTTGGTTTCATTTTGGGGTTAATCGAGCTAAATATTTTTTTTCTATTAATAAAAATATATAGTATTATTTCAAAAAAAAGGTGTTTTAAATTCTTAAGTGAATTCCAAAAATAAAGGTTTAAATTGAATGGTTGTGCATACCTTTAGGGTACGATAGGGAATTTTATAAGTTTAATAACTTGTGTGTTTTATGAAAATGTTTTTGTTAGCCATAACTCTCAAGAGTGAAGGTATGAAAGAAGGAGCAAGTGCGTTGGTGGAGATCAAAGAGCAACATAAATAGTTTCTGAAGACGTCAAATAGGAGCATTCAACGAGGTCGAAAGGTACGATTTAAGGGAGATCGTTAACAACTTTACAACTTTCGAAGAGGACGAAAGGTACCTTTCGAAGGCGAAGAGTAGCACACCTTTTGCATGTGCACCATGCCATTCGAAACGATTGGTTTCGTCTTTGTTCACCATCAGCAAAAGAACGTTCAGCCGAGTCAACCCTTTCAAAAGCATATATTAGCCTTTCGAGTTGGTTTAAGCCATCCTCACATATGAAGGAAGAAATATAAGGTTCTGCACCAGTCAGATAGAGTGCTTTCAAATGATGTTATCTGCAGCTAATTTCTTAATAGTGCTTCGACTCATTCGAAACCCACAAAGCACATGTTTCGATAGCATCGGAAGCCTGCTCCTTTATCAATTTATGCAGCATATTACAACTAAAGGGAAAGCGCAATTTTATACCATTCGATGGAGTCGAAAGCAACCAAGTACTACCTTTCAATAAAGTCAGAAGCAGCCTTCAGATGAAGTCGAAAGGAATAAAGCAAAATAGGAGGAAGCCCAGTCTTTAGTGGAGTGAAAGGATGACCATATAAACCTTTCAACCTTTCAACTAGGTCGAAAGCTATGACTCAAGAAATGCGCACGAAAGCTGGAAAGAAAACTTTCCAATCGTATCGAAAGCACTTGGTTGAAAGGCGCTGACCCGCACCTATAAATAAGACCGTAGGGGTCAAGTTTAAGAGATCCGATTTCTTTCACTTCTAACTTGTATTTTCTAAAAGATTGTAAATCCTAATTCCCAAATCAAATTGGGAATTTGGTCAATTTGTACAACCGAGTTCAATAAAAGGGAGATTATGCAAATCTTGATCACATAGTTATTTTAAGTTCCTTATTTTATACAGATATGTCAATCAACTATCAAACTAGTCGAAAGGATCCCCTTCAACTAGGTTGAACCCCCTAGTTCACACATTTCCTATGAAAACCGATTTTTAACATCTGTTGATTGGTAATTAACTGGATTAAATTATTAGAAATACTGATTTATAAGTCGAACCTATATAATTTTGATAATTAAAAATATCTGGATATAAATGTAAATTGGTTTAAAACTATAATAAAAGTTGAATTATAAAATCTCTAGAGATGATAAATCTTATAGCAAATAAGTAAATAATATATTTCACCATTTAAATTAAGATAAAATATCCATAAGTATTTAGATATATATATATATATATATATATATATATATATATAAGCATTTTGATATTTGAAACACATATATAAAATTATATAATGTAGGTAAGTATATATAGGCCATATGAATGATATATGGAGTTTGTAAAAATATGGAGATATATAATATCAAAAATTCATATAAGTTATTATAATTGTTCCAAAGTTATATATATTTTTTTATTTCAAAGTTATATTTTTATTTTCAAAATCTCAAAAATAATTTGAATTTAAACTCTATATTTTAAACGCTAATCTATATATATATATGGTTATTGTTGAATATGCGCTTATATGATTTTTGTTTGATGATAATAAACATATATACATTCTTTTAAATGTATTTGTTAATGTACTATTTTATTTTTCACAGATTAAATAAATATTTGCTGAATAAATTAAATAACACAGAATTTGAATTCAAACAGAAATTTTATTCAAACAAATATTTATTACATTTTTGAATAGTACAAATTCAAGCTCTCACTATACATATACAATTTTGATTACAATACATCATAATTTCATATTTACATAAATTCATCACTACATATCACTCACACTCGTAGTTAATCTTCAACTTCATTCAAGTTAGAATCCAGTATCTGAGCAATCTGCAAAAATATTCAATAATGCAGTAAAATTGAAAAAGAAATATTTTTGCAATGTAAAATAAAATGTGAATTTTGAAAATGAGATTTGCCTCAGTTATTTGGGTTGTTCGTCATCATTTAATTTTGAATCCATTATACACGAACAACTTGTGACATACACAGTGTATCACTGTATATGCCACAAGGCCGTGCACACCAATATACACTTGATAATGCTACAGGATAGGTGAGCACAAGGTCAAACCCAAATAAAAAGACGGGTTCAACTCAGGTGCAACATAAATAAAATCCCGACTACAGCACAAGGTCAAACCCGAGTTGTGAAACTGGATTCAACTCAAGTGTAATGCACAGTCTACACAAATTCAAGAAGGCACCAAACAACAAACAAAATGCAAAGGTCAAGCCATTGCTGCCATGACTCAACTCAAATGCAAAGCCTCGACCAAAATCAAAATAAACCAAAACAAAGTAAAACTGCTCATATACACGAAACAGTGCCAACAGACTCGAGAGCTACCAGATAACAATGAAGCATGAAGCAAACATATAGAATAGTGGACAGTGCATTGCAGATAGGACAACTAGGTCCAACAGAATCACAAAGCAAGTGCACCACCACACAAGTATACACAAGCAACAATGCACTGTAAATCAAGTGATACAAAACCAGAGTATCACAAATACATAAACAATGGAAACACATGAGCTACTGAATGCTACTGGTATGAAGTAGATCAAAGTGTGCAAGCTAGTCTACAATTACAAGATATGAACCAGTAACCAAAGTGTCAGTGACCACTCAGACAAGTTCAAACAACAAAATAGATGTTATCAAGCAAATCGAGCAATTTCAACTACTATATGAAGTCATGGCACACTGGAATATGTAGTACAACAAAGTGACTCAAGCAACTTACATGTACACCATAAACTCAAGGTTACAACACAAATGCAAGCTGCTGAATTCTAAGAAAGGAAACTACAACACCAAGTATACATGGAGCAATGCTCAAGTGAAGTTCAGGCCAGACCAACCAGAAAAGGTGCAAACAAAATATGCAGTGCATACTCAAGCACATCAGGTCATGAAACCAAAGCATAATCAAGTCAACTCATACATCCAGAGCTAAAAGACAAATGCACAATTCAAATGAATATGAAATAACCAGAGAATGGCCAGGACTAAGGCAACAATGTGCACAGGTCAAGGAAGCAACAAGTGTACAGAGGCAATATGAACAAGTGACACAACAATGCTTGAAGACTACAGACCGAACCAATATATCAGCCTCAACCGTACAGTGACTTAACAAACACAGTGACACAGTACCAAAAACCATCAATGAACAAAATCAAGCAACATGTATGCACCAGTAAACCAAGCAATCAATAAATCAATGGCCGGAGTCATGTAACAACAGGAAAAATCAAATAAGGTCGAAAGTACTACCGAAGCCAGCAGACACATGCTTAATGCAAACAACAAAAGTACAGTGCAACTCAATGATGCAACATTTTTAATATGTACCAATATGCTATGCAGTGAAGCCAAAGCAAACAGGGGAAATCAAATGGCTGAAGTAAACACGATCAGTGAAGACGGAATTGAATTCACAAATCAACATCAAGGTTGATCAAGTAAAAAATCAAGTTAGTCAATGCCGAAATCAAAACGAAATCAGAGAGTAAAGTCAAGAAATCGAACTATTCAAAACCGTGATAAACGAACCAAGTCAACACACGTGATAATCAAGCGATCAAAGTATAAGATGAACAAATCAAAATCGATTATGACCAAGTTAGAGTTCTAAACCGTGTTATCCAAGTAAATTGAAAAAGTCAGAAATAAATCATCAATGTTCAACAAAAATCGAATGGCCGAAAGCATGATATTGAACAAATCAGACGAACGCAATTCAAGGAGATTGAACTCCTATATAAACAAATCATCATCGGCAATTTCAGCATCGAATTCAAGCATACAAACAGAAAAGCAAAAAGAGTAGAAAGTACATACCGAAGCTTTTCGAATTCGATCAATTCGAAGCAGTCGAAGTGCACCAAAGGAAACCATCGATTGAAAAAGGAACGCCGAATCAATAATCCAATCGAGCATTTACAGTCGCAAGCTTCGAATTTCAAATAACCCTAATTTCGCAAAGAGGAACAAACGAGAGAACAAAGCCGCCACTAACCAAAATAAAGAGAACGGGCCGAATAATAAACAAAAGGGACCGGCTATTTTAAATAAGGGCTTTTAATTGTTTAATTAGGATTATTTTATTGTTTTTAATTTGTAATTTCTTTTTAAACCGTTTAAATTTCTAGTCGTGTAACTAGGGGACAAACTACGTGGCGTAGTTTGAGAATTCGCAACTCAGTGGCTGAGTTGTGGCAGTGTTTTGAGCGTAGAGTTAGGATTAGTCGATAGCGGGTGTCGCAAGTTTACGTGTTTAAGCGTCTGACTATCTAATTTCTAGTAGAAACCTTGGGGGCAGCACGTAAGCAGGGTTTTGCCGAAGCTGGGTAAATTCTGTGTCGTTCTATTTCTGCATTTTATTATTCTGCTATTTTTCCGTGCTGCTATTATTTTGTAATCTGTTGAAATTATTTATAAGCTTCCGCAATTAATTTTTATAATTTATACCATCACCCTATTCACCCCCCCCTCTGGGGTGAAATCGATCCTACAAGTGGTATCAGAGCTAGGAATAGAAGTCAATTTTTGTTTTTAAAAATTCGTGTTTCAAAAATCGGTTTTTGTTTTAAAAAAAATTGAATTTTTAAAATGGCTTCTTTTAATAATACTTTAATTGAGGGTCGTTCCAATATTATTCCTTCTATGTTCGATGGAACAGATTTTTTGAATTGGAAATTGAAAATGGAATTTTATTTAAAATCTATTAATGTTAAATGTTGGGATATTATTGAAAACGGGTGTGATATAACAGATAAGAAAATTATCTCGATTAACGCTCTTGCTATGCATATATTATATTCTCATATTGATCAAGATAATTTTAATTCCGTCTCTCATTGTGAAAATGCACAGGAAATCTGGAATACTTTCGATGCAATATATGGTGCAAAAGTCAACAGCAATGAGAAATCCTCCACAACCAACTCAGTTGAAGAAATGTGCTTAACAGGATTTGTAAAAAGCATTTGTGATGAAGATGATGATGATGGAGCAGCTGAGCTGGCGTTAATAATAAAGAAATTCAAAAGGTGGAACCACAAATATGGAAATCCAGATCTAAATCAAAAATTAAAAAGCAGAATAATCAAAGCACTAGACAACTCGGAAGAACACGGGATCATTTCCAACAAACCCTGTGATATCAAGCCCAAATATCCCCGATTTCAACGCGATTTTGAGAAGAAATCAAAACGGAAAAATGCTACAGCCACGTGGAATACAAGTAATGAAGATAATCAAAGTATTAGCAGTGAGAGTGAGAAAGCAGATATGTGCCTTCATGGAAATATAACTGATAGCGACGACGATGAGCCAAGCGAGGTATCAAAACTCACTCACTCTGAATTACTTATTTATTTCCACGAAGTAAATGGCTGTTTTGAACGACTTAGGGAGAAATATGCTAAACTTGAATCACAAAAATTTACTTTGATAGAATTAAATGAACAACTTGACCAATTAGTTAAAACCTATCAAAATAGGATCCCTAAGTGTGATAAGTGTCCAACATTTGATGTAGAAATTAAAAAATCAGAAATTAAAATGAAATCGCTTGAAAATGAAATTCTATTTTAAAAGAGAATGAAAATACTAGGAGAGAGAATTCTATTAAAAAGTGCACACAATTGTTAAACAAAAATGAGTCTCTCAAAACACAAGTCCAACAATTGTCAACGACTTTAGATAAATTTTCAAAAAGTGAAAAATCGTTGAATATGCTATTAGGAAAGCAAACTGTTAATACGGTAAGACAAGGACTTGGATATAATCATTCTGAAAATGTTGAAAGAAATATTAATCAAGTTAATTCTATGTGCACGATTTGTAGAAAATATGGACACAATCAAAATAGTCGTTGGTATAGACCCAAACACGTGAAAACTATACCAATTTGGGTTCCAAAAGGCACAAATATAAAAAATCTCAAAGTTAAACAAATTTGGGTGCCGAAGGGAACAAGTATAAATAGTTTTGGGTCTTTACAAAATTGTTTTTCAAGATTTTCTACCACTAACAACCATGGACCTATAAAAACAAATAGGTCACAAAAATCTTTCATCGTGTAGGTGTGGTGGCAGGCTAAGGAACAACAATAGTGCTACTTGGATTCTGGCTGTTCCGAGAGCACACCGAGCAACAAAGCAAAGTTCCTTAGCCTAGTACAAAGGTGACAGAATCACAATAGACAACAACGAAAAAATATCGTAAAGGTAAAACAGGTAATGGTATGTTTTGAACAATATATTAAATGTGATAATCTGCACCGTATTCTGAATTAAATCAGCCAATAATGAGATGATGAAAAGATGATGATTCTGACTTATTCAACATGGTTGGCCAAATTATATTATTATGCCAAAACACTATAAAATTCTCTAGATTCTTTGAATTACTTCATATATAAGTTTGGATTAAAAATAGTGTTTGTTGGATGATAATACATTTGGTTATAATATGGCTAACTCTAAATTCACGGTTTTTTGATTATTTACACGGCTTCATTTCAAATTCAAGAGAATGTCATTTAAATTGATGTTAAAATTGAGTTTGAAATTTTTGGTGCACACTTCATGGTTTGGTTGATCAAATTCAATTAATGATGATTTTGAGTGAAAGAGAAATTCAGATGCAGATTACACTGGTAATCTAGTTGATGGAAAAATTACTAGTTGAACGTGATTTTTGAGACATTTAGTAACTGCATCGTTTTTCAAGAAAATATCTGCATATTTTTCATTTCAAATAATTTTCAAATAGTAGAAAATTTTCTTATAAACCCCCATCGAGAAAATCATTTTTGACCATATTTTCAGATTAGTCATTTTGAAAAATTGATTTCATAATTATTTTTTGAATGTGATTTTAAATGACTATTTTTGACTAATCTGACTCCCTAATGATTATCGAAAAGATGAATAGTGATTGAAAAAGTGATGAGTGTTGATATTTATCATATATTATGACTCGAGACGGAATAATTAGTAAATTTCTTTAGAAATTTAAACAAGAGTTATAAAACTTTTGTTGGTAAAAATTCGATGACCATCTCTATTTCTATCATATTTCTAACGGCCATCACTCATCAAAATTCTATATAGTTTGTCGATATGTGGTACTTTAAACAGGAATCGTTCGTTTTTCATTTTTACATTTTTTTAAAAAAATTTTATAGTAAAAATTAATAATAAATAAATACCAAAGTATTCACTCTCATTTAAAAGTCCTCACGATTGTGCATGAGTGAATTACTTAGAATTTGTTATGTGCTTCCACGCTCATTTAAAAGTCCTCACAGTTATGCATGTATGGAACGCATATCAAAAGTTGATTTTTAAAATAAACAAGTTGATTCTAATCCCATTTAAAAGTCCTCACGGTTATGCGTGGTTAGAAGATACTTGAATTCATTTTTTTAAAAATAAAATTGGAATACTACTAATCTCATTTAAAAGTCCTAACGGTTATGCATGGTTAGTAGATATTCAAATTCCTGATATAAATATATCACAAATAGACACAACTGTATGGTTTTATATGATGACATCATTCCCATCATTGTAAAAGTGGAATATGCGCCTAACAAAATATTTATGATTTTCGTTTGATTTTTTATTGAAATTTAATATTTATATTCAATTGAGTTTTAATGTTGAATTAATAACGATCACTTTATCTCTATTTTCTCTAACACTATTATTCTTTTGCTGATAACAAAAGGGGGAGAGAAAAGTTAAGATTTTGTCAAATAAAATCAAGCAAAGGTCAAATAATTTTCTATTTGCATCTAGGCTCATTTGCATATTTTTATTTGTATGCATATATGTAGGGGGAGCTTTGTGTAGAAAGAAAGCATTTAAATAGAGGGAGTAATTAGAGCATATGAATGATCAAATACATTTAACATATTCAAAATCTTAAATATATGTTTGTTATCATCAAAAGGGGGAGATTGTTGAATATGCGCTTATATGATTTTCGTTTGATGATAATAAACATATATACATTCGTTTAAATGTATTTGTTAATGTACTATTTTATTTTTCACAGATTAAATAAATATTTGCTGAATAAATTAAATAACACAGAATTTGAATTCAAACAGAAATTTTATTCAAACAAATATTTATTACATTTTTGAATAGTACAAATTCAAGCTCTCACTATACATATACAATTTTGATTACAATACATCACAATTTCATATTTACATAAATTCCTCACTACATATCACTCACACTCATAGTTCATCTTCAACTTCATTCCAGTTAGAATCCAGTATCTTAGCAATCTGCAAAAATATTCACTAACGTAGTAAAATTGAAAAAGAAATATTTTTGCAATATAAAATAAAATATGAATTTTGAAAATGATATTTGCCTCAGTTATTTGGGTTGTTCGTCATCATTTAATTTTGAATCCATTATACACGAACAACTTGTGACATACACAGTGTATCACTGTATATGCCACAAGGCCGTGCACACCAATATACACTTGATAATGCTACAGGACAGGTGAGCACAAGGTCAAACCCAAATAAAAAGACGGGTTCAACTCAGGTGCAACATAAATAAAATCTCGACTTCAGCACAAGGTCAAACCCGAGTTGTGAAACTGGATTTAACTCAAGTGTAATGCACAGTCTACACAAATTCAAGAAGGCACCAAACAATAAACAAAATGCAAAGGTCAAGCCATTGCTGCCATGACTCAACTCAAATGCAAAGCCTCGACCAAAATCAAAATAAACCAAAACAAAGTAAAACTGCTCATATACACGAACCAGTGCCAACAGACTCGAGAGCTACCAGATAACAATGAAGCATGAAGCAAACATATAGAATAGTGGACAGTGCACTGCAGATAGGACAACTATGTCCAACAAAATCACAAAGCAAGTGCACCACCACACAAGTATACACAAGCAACAATGCACTGTAAATCAAGTGATACAAAACCAGAGTCACAAATACATAAACAATGGAAACAGATGAGCTAATGAATACTACTGGTATGAAGTAGATCAAAGTGTGCAAGCTAGTCTACAATTAAAAGATATGAACCAGTAACCAAAGTGTCAGTGACCACTCAGACAAGTTCAAACAACAAAATAGATGTTATCATGTAACTCGAGCAATTTCAACTACTATATGAAGTCATGGCACACTGGAATATGTAGTACAACAAAGTGACTCAAGCAACTTACCTGTACACCATAAACTCAAGGCTACAACACAAATGCAAGCTGCTGAATTCCAAGAAAGGAAACTACAACACCAAGTATACATGGAGCAATGCTCAAGTGAAGTTCAGGCCAGACCAACCAGAAAAGGTGCAAACAAAATATGCAGTGCATACTCAAGCACATCAGGTCATGAAACCAAAGCATAGTCAACTCATACATCCAGAGCTAAAAGACAAATGCACAATTCAAATGAATATGAAATAACCAGAGAATGGCCAGGACTAAGGCAACAATGTGCACAGGTCAGGGAAGCAACAAGTGTACAGAGGCAATATGAACAAGTGACACAACAATGCTTGAAGACTACAGACCGAACCAATATATCAGCCTCAACCGTACAGTGACTCAACAAACACAATGACACAGTACCAAAAACCATCAATGAACAAAATCAAGCAACATGTATGCACCAGTAAACCAAGCAATCAATAAATCAATGGCCGGAGTCATGTGACAACAGGAAAAATCAAATAAGGTCGAAAGTACTACCGAAGCCAGCAGACACATGCTTAATGCAAACAACAAAAGTACAGTGCAACTCAATAATGCAACATTTTTAATATGTACCAATATGCTATGCAGTGAAGCCAAAGCAAACAGAGGAAATCAAATGGCTGAAGTAAACACGATCAGTGAAGACGGAATTGAATTCACAAATCAACATCAAGGTTGATCAAGTAAAAAATCAAGTTGGTCAATGCCGAAATCAAAATGAAATCAGAGAGTAAAGTCAAGGAATCGAACTGTTCAAAACCGTGATAAACGAACCAAGTCAACACACGTGATAATCAAGCGATCAAAGTATAAGATGAACAAATCAAAATCGATTATGACCAAGTCAGAGTTCTAAACCGTGTTATCCAAGTAAATTGAAAAAGTCAGAAATAAATCATCAACGTTCAACAAAAATCTAATGGCCGAAAGCATGATATTGAACAAATCAGACGAACGCAATTCAAGGAGATCGAACTCCTATATAAACAAATCATCATCGGCAATTTCAGCATCGAATTCAAGCATACAAACAGAAAAGTAAAAAGAGCAGAAAGTACATACTGAAGCTTTTCGAATTCGATCAATTCGAAGCAGTCAAAGTGCACCAAAGGAAACCATCGACTGACAAAGGAACGCCGAATCAATAATTCAATCGAGCATTTATAGTCGCAAGCTTCGAATTTCAAATAACCCTAATTTCGCAAAGAGGAACAAACGAGAGAACAAAGCCGCCACTAACCAAAATAAAGAGAACGGGCCGAATAATAAATAAAAGGGGCCGGCTATTTTAAATAAGGGCTTTTAATTGTTTAATTAGGGTTATTTTATTGTTTTTAATTTGTAATTTCTTTTTAATCCGTTTAAATTTCTAGTCGTGTGACTAGGGGACTAACTACATGGCGTAGTTTGAGAATTCACAACTCAGTGGCTGAGTTGTGACAGGGTTTTGAGCGTAGAGTTAGGATTAGTCGATAGCAGGTGTCGCGAGTTTACGTGTGTAAGCGTCTGACTATCTAATTTCTAGTAGAAACCTTGGGGGCGGCACGTAGGCAGGGTTTTGCCGAAGCTGGGTAAATTATGTGTCGTTCTCTTTCTGCATTTTATTATTCTGCTATTTTTCTGTGCTGCTATTATTCTGTGATCTGTGTTGAAATTATTTATAAGCTTCCGCAATTAATTTTTACAATTTATACCATCACCCTTTTCACCCCCCCTCTAGGGTGAAATCGATCCTACAGTTATTGATTAAAGTATTAATAATTTAAGCCTAAAATGAAAATAAGAATAAGTAAAAGGTTATAATATTAAGTAAACTATTGAGCTATAGAAATAGATAAAAAGAAAATATAAAAATATATGTATAGAGACATTTTTAAGCTAGGAGAAGACTTATGCATACAAGTGTCAAATTTTATGTTTAAGTGTTAATTTCTTCATTTTCAAAAATAAGAAAAATGATTTATAGAGAAACAAGGTGCTGTATACAGGAATGTCTTTTATATATCTCTCGAAACCTTTTCTTTCATTCTTTAAAAAAATAGAGAAAACTAACAACTTTATCATCTCACAACCGAAACAAAGTAAAATTCAAATTCAAATTGAAGAAAAAAGAAGATCAAGATCTCATCCTGTAGTTTTTCAAAGTCCTGTTTCCTCTATTCAAGTTTGTACTGTGAGTAAACTATTTTCAAAACCTAATCTCTTTTTAGATTATGTTTAAGTACAGTTGAAAGTGAGGATATTAGTTTAAATAAGTGTGTATATGCCTGTATATATGTGTGTGAATGCCTGTATAAATCTTCTTGCCTCTATTATTGCTTTTGACAGTTTCAAAGTCTTTGAAAATTTAAATTCTCTTAATCCAACTAGTTATAGATTATGTTCTTGAAGGAGATGTGCTTATATTTGAGTATACCATATTTTAAATTGATTACAGGAAGATTTAGCAAACAATGTCTCAGGAAGATGGTTTTCACAATAGATGATCAATATTTCCAAGAAAATAAATTGTTTTAATTCACGTTTTCTTCTATATAAACGAACTCGACTTGGAAAATTATAAATTTTAGTTGGGGAATTGTTTGGATTTTGGGAGTTGAACGGGAAATGAATGTTGGGTGTTTTCTGGCGACCGCGGGTGTTTCAAGCTCTGGGGTTTGGGTCGAAGGAGGCCAAAGAGAATGGCACTTGGGGGAAAATAGTACGGTGGGTTCTAGTTTGGCGTGTCGTGTTGTCGAGGCAGAACTAGGGTTTAAAGCATTATGGGTTTTGGGTTGGGTTGCAGGCAAGTGGCGGTGGTTGGGGCATGCGGTCTAGAGGAAGATGGAGGAAGATGTAATGGCGGTGCTCGGGGCAAGATCCAAGGGTGAGCGATAGTGTATGGAGGTTCCTCGAGGCGATCGGCCGGAACGTTTCTGTTATAGTTTTGGGGAGAATGCTCGATTTCGAATTGTGGTTCATTGTAGATTCCAAGCAGTCGAACAAGGTGCATGAGATCATGGATGATTAGTGCGGATAGTCGATGACGACAATCGTAGGCAAGGGTGTGCGTGCACATACACACGTTCTTGCACAGTTGTTCACCTGGAAATGTTTTGGAATATATAGGAGAAAGGAAGAAAGATGAGGAAGGGAAGCATTAGGCTGGTAAGTAATTTGGGCCGAGTGGGCCTGTTGTTCAACGTGATAATAAATAGATAAAGTTTCTTAAAGTAATTTCCAAAATTTTTTTTATAAAATTAAATGCTTTTGAACTTTAGATTTCCTGATATATAAGTAATTTAAAATTTTAAAGTAATTCAAACCTTAGGATAGTAATTAGTCCATACGAAAAAAATTTAAACTTGAGTTAATTAAGTTAGGGTAATGAGATACATGTTAATTATTTGAATTAATTCCTAAAGTTTATTAAAATAGAATAAATAGTGTAATTAGTTAATGGTTAAAGTAAAATAAAGATGTTTTAAAATTTTAATTAATTAAAAGTCTTAAGTAATAATAAATGATCATTACTAATTAATTCCAAATATTTAATTAAGATAAAATAAATTAAATAGGTTGTAATTTTTTTAATAATAATTAAGCAGGATTTGTAAATAATTAATAAATTCTGTTTTAATTGGATGATTGTGCAACTAGTTAATCTAGTGTATGTTGATTAAATATTTGGATTGCTTTAATATCTCTAGTACGTTAATATGTGATATTCTGTGATATGAGATACCGGGATTGAACTGTTGATAATATGAGTCGTTTATTTAAATAGATATCTGTGATGTAATTTCTGGGCAAATGTGACATTCTGAAATTTTAAATTGAATTGTTTTTACTTTAACAACTTGGCTTAAAGGATGGTGTTGGATTCGAAGAGATCGGGATCGGATATCAGTGATATCCGGAACTACTTCGATTAGTAACTACTATAATTCTTTATAGAATTGATTATAGAATCAAATAGGCTGGAATGGAATAAATTAAGTAAACTTGGCCATTTAAACTAAGTAACGGTACTTAGATATTATTTTATGGAAAAAGATGTTTGGCTATAGCAAGATAAAACTCGTAGTAGAGTTCGAGTTACCCTGGCTTTTCGTAGAAGTTTATAACCTTAGTATTTCATATTATATGGGTTTACTCACGCTGGTTTCCAGCCTGACTCGGGTGTTACTTTATTGTAATGCTCAGGTCAGACCGAGTATTACAGATTTTCAGGTTAGGACGTTATAGAGCTCAGGAGACGAGCTGGATGGTAGGGACGTATTGATTATATTCCACTGCGAAATAAAGATTTCCTAGACTGGATTTAGGAACAGGTTATTATAACTGTCCAGTGTATGGTTGATGATCGTACTATGATTTATTGTATGTAAATTAACATTTACAGCTTTCTTTGTGTAAATGCTGTTTTTTGTATATTATATTTTGTTCCACTGCAATTGTGAGATTCTGTGTTTTGTTTTCTATTCTTCTTCTACCGCTTTTTCTTCTTTACCCTAACAGTCTGGGGTTTCCGGCACTCGATTGCTCGGCACTCTATACAGTGAACGTATTAATGTCGATTTTCGAGGTCGAAAATTTCGGGCCGTTACATTTGGTATCATAGCCGAAGGTTAAGCAAGAACCTTAGCTCTGGTGGGGATTACTCATTAGAAATATGGTCAGTGGTACCCTAGAATGAGTTGAACATATTATATGAGAGCGTACTTGTTATTTTCTTATATAATGATTTTAAAAACGGTTTTAAAAATGATTTTTTATATAAGCTTATATTTTGATATATAAAGCAATAATTTTTTTTCTTCTAATTATTATATATTAAGATAATTGGTTGTTGAAATTAAATATAGTAATAAGAATTAAGGGGTAATATATATACAACCAAATAGAAATTTGGGTAATGATCAACTATGCAAATAAGTTTAGCTAAAAATGGATTCAAAACTGAATATAAATCCTAGAAAGTTCAAAAGAATTTTCAAAGAATTGAAATAAATTACCTTGATTTGATTTTTCAGTAAATGATTATGGGATATATGTTGTGTATGATTTCAAGACATGATAATTATCATAAATTGGGTATTGTATCTTAATAAAGGGATGTTTATTTTTCTAAAATAAACAATGATAAAGCAAAATGAAATGTTTAAAGGAAGTAACAATTTACATAAGTATGATTTTTAGATTGAAATAGATTTAAATTGGGAAGTTTTAAATCTAAGTCCAGAAAATTGAAATTGTTTCAAAATGTTAAAAGAAATAATAAATAATATTATTCTGAATATTTTTGAATGTAGGAATCTTATTTTAAAACAAGAGTGTTTTAAAAAATTTAAGGGAATTTGTTTAAAATTAAAACCAAGAATGGTTTAAAATTGAAAGTATGACCTGGTGTGCTAATGAAGTAAACAAGTGAATATACATAATAACAAAGTTGATTGGAAGTAAACACTAAGTGTTGAATTCTGAATTTCCCTAAATTGAGAGTATAACCCAAAGTGAAATAAATTTTTGAACTTATAAGTGGGAAGGGATATTAATAGGAAAATTTAAATTTGAAATGAAAATTTAAATTAAGGAGTCTAAATGGATTAATAAGTTGGAATTTAACTCTGGACAAGTTAAATAAGTTGGGGACTTATAATCTGAAATGGGAGATTTCAAGATAAAATTGAGATTTAACTTAGGGAAGTTAAATAAGTTTAGAACAAACAACCTTGAGTTGGAAATTTCAAGGTGAAATTGAGGCAAGTTAAATGGGTTGAATTGAAAAGGGAGTTATGTGTGGTCTCAAACGAGTTGAGTTTTGAAAATTGGTGATGGATGCTATTGATGGATGCTTTAGATAATTTGGATATTTATTTACTTTGACTTAACCTGCTATCATCCTGTTGCTATTAATAATCTATGAAACTGTGAATTGGATTATTTTGAATGAATTAAGAAGTGGATTAAGATAATATATATCCATTACTGAAATTAAATGGAAATAAAACTTTAATTTGAAATTATTTAAATGGTTTTATTATTAGAAATAAAATTGAAACAATGGAAATGGCATCACTTTGAACTTAAGATTTAAATGTAAAAAATAAACTTGTCAACTGAAATTGTTTAAGAATTGGGTTTTAAAAATTTGAAGTATAACTAGGTAATCAATTGAATTTCGAAAATTGATTTGTTTAAAAGTTTTTGAACTCTTACTTGAACCTTGAAATAAGTTAAGTAAAAGTAATTTAAATGAATATTAGAAATTTGGACTCAAAATTAAATTGTTTAAAAACTTAGGTTGTTAAATTAAAGTAAAGGTTAATTTGATTTAAGGGATTAAATCAACATTTAAAAATTTTAACTCGAATTTATATAATTTGAGACGGGTTAAAGTTGAGATTGGAATTGAAGATTAGTTCAATTTGAAATTTGATTTGAATTGATTAGAAGTGTAAATCGAATTTGAATGAGTTTAAATTCAATTGGAAATTGATTGAAATGGGAGATTGAACAGTTTGGCTATGAACTATTTTAAACTTTTCAAGAATTTTCTAAACTCAAGCTGGTCAGAGTGCAAACTGTTCATAATTAAATACCAATTGAGATAAGAATTTAAGTAATAACCCAAATGGAAATTGAAGCATTGTGAATAAGTAAATAGAAATCAAAATGAATGTAAATAAAAAGGAAATTGATTAAGCTAATAATCAATGAAGATAAATACATAGGATGTACGTATATTATTCATTCGCATAACGATTTGATCCAGATTCGAGCACAGAATTTCGAGATAAGTATATCGATTCGAGTTGGGATTTTTCACTCGATTTTCGACGGCGAACCCTAGGTATGGATTTTTGATTAATTCTAGAAATTCTCTATCATAGTTATAGCTATGCAAGGAGAATAACGGTTTCTGATCAACAAACCAGATCTGAGTCCGCACTAGGAAGTCGGGAGGACGATACTCGTTCGGAAGTGAAATTGTGTGATCCAGTGAGCGATTGGATTTGATATTGTGTATGGATGACATATGTACATCGTACGTGCTCGAATGAAATAGATATTGAAAATTTTGAAAAGAAATGTAAAAATGATTTTTGAAATGGAAAAAGTATATTTTGAAAAATATATGATGTATAAGAATGGAAGTTGGATATCACTATAACTGAAACTCATTTTATAAAACCCAGTAGAATAGTCCCTCCCAGAATTTGCCCGGGAGGTGATTGGGGAAGAAGCAATGCAAGACCCCGCGGATCTGGCCCGGATCTTGGCCGATCTGCTCCAGCATGGTTCGCAGAGCTGGTATTGGTTGGAAGCAACCGAGCTAAATAATGTAACAAAAAACTTTATAAAGGAAATCGAATTTGAATGTTGATTTGGTATAAATAAAGTTATATATATATATATATATATATATATTTGTTATATATGATAAACTCCCCTTGTTGAATCTATAACCAAAAGAAAAGATCTTTGGAACATATTTGAATTATAAAAAGAATTTGTTTAAGGAGGATGTATTCCAAAAATATTTTGTTCTAGTTAAAAGAATAAACTTATTATATACCTATATATATAAATGATTTTATGAAATTGGGAAAAGGATTTTGGAAACCATTGATTTTGAAAGGCTTTTTATTTTGGGAAAAAGCAAATTTTAGGAATTTGGAAAGCTAAGTTTGAGAACTATCGATTTTGAGATATCGATTTTGTGTAAATGGGATTTATATGTGATACATATAAAGAGTATGATTTGAAAGATACTATATGTGTATAGTATAAAAATGTTTTTGAGAATGTTGTGGGAAAAAGGCGCTCTCATTTAGTATTGAAACTTGTAGTAGGAGATCCACGGGGTGGTTCTGCCTTGAGCCCTAAGGGGGGTTCTAAATTTGATCCCAGAGGATGTCCGGACTAAACTGAAGTTCCTAAGGATTGTGGTTGGGGTAGCGAAAGTCGAGGGCGCTGATGCCTACAGAGACATTGGGGTTATGCTATGACGGTAGTGTAACTCGGTGTAATTGAGATCTACTGCGCTCCATAGCGTAAGTCGAGGGGCATTGATTGCCTAAATTCTACGTTTGATTTCGCTGGGAGAGTGAAGTAACATCGGTAGACTACGATCTATGAAGACACAGCGAAAGTCGTGTGGCAGTAAGTGCCTACATGCTACATGGGACTCGACTGATGTAATCTGCGATCTATGTGGTCTGTGTGGTGAAGTTTCATTTGGCAGTGAAATTCGAGGGCGCTGACGCCTACAGTTACATGGTTTTTGCCATGATGGCAATGTAACCTTGGGTGTAGCTGTGATCTGTGGTGGTTCCATGGTGTAATCGAGGGGCGCGGATGCATACAGTTTTCTATGGTTTCGCCGGGATGGCGATGTAATCATCGGGCTAACTTCGACCATGTAGGTGGTGATGATTTCTAGAGCATTCTCACAAAAATATTTTCTACATTTTTACAAATGTTTTTCAAGTATTTTCATTGGGTGTTGAAAACGGGACTACTAAGTACTTAAAGATTTTCAGTCCTGTGCCTGATCAACGTATGACCGAATTTCTTTGAGAACAAGGATGGGCCTGTTGAGACATCGAGTTATAAAAAGTATTTTTATAAGAGCTATTTTGGGTTATATTATGTAGATTTTTAAAGTGTTTTAAAATTTTAGAATAATTTAACTAATAATAAACATTGTATTAAAAAAATACTTTGTTCCTTTTCGAGGACGAAAAGATTTAAAGGGGGAGGAATATGACAACCTAGATTTTAACATCTGTTAATTAGTAATTGACTGGATAAATTATTAGAAATACTGATTTATAAGTCGAACCCATAAAATTTTGATAATTAAAAAATCTGGATATAAATGTAAATAGATTTAAAACTATAATAAATGTTGAATTATAAAATCTTTGGAGATGATAAATCTTATAGCAAATAAATAAATAATACATTTCACCATTTAAATTAAGATAAAATATCCATTAGTGTATATATATAAGCATTTTGATATTTGAAACACATATATACAAGTATATAATGTAGGTAAGTATATATAGGCCATATGAATGATATATGGAGTTTGTAAAAATATGGACATATACAATATCAAGAATTCACATAAGGTATTTTAATTGTTCAAAAGTTATATTTTTTTATCTCAATTTTTATTTTTATTTTCAAAATCCTAAAAATAATTTAAATTTGAACTCTACATTTTAAACACTAATATATATATATATATATATATATATATATATATATATATATATATATATGGTTATTGATTAAAGTATTAATAACTTAAGCCTAAAATGAAAATAAGAATAAGTAAAAGGTTATAATATTAAGTAAACTATTGAGCTATAGAAATACATAAAAAGAAAATATAAAAATATATGTATAGAGACATTTGTAAGCTAGGAGAAGACTATGCATACAAGTGTCAAGACTTATGTTTAAGTGTTAATTTCTACATTTTCATAAATAAGAAAAATGATTTAAAGAGCAACGAGGTGCTGTATACAGGAATGTCTTTTATATATCTCTCAAAAACTCTTCTTTCTTTATTCAAAAAATATAGAGAAAATAACAACTTTATCATCTTGCAACTTAAAAAAACTAGATTCAAATTCAACTTGAAAAAAGAAGAAGATCAAGATCAAAATCATCTTGTAGTTTTTCAAAGGCCTATTTCCTCTGTTCAAGTTCGTACCGTGAGTAAACTATTTTCAAAACCTAATCTCTTTTTAGATTATGTTTAAGTATAGTTGAAAGTGAGGATATCAGTTTAAATAAGTATGTATATGCCTGTATATTTGTGTGTGAATGCCTGTATAAATCTTCTTGCCTCTGTTCTTGCTTCTGATAGTTTCAAAGTCTTTCAAAATTTAAATTCTCTTAATCCAACTAGTTGTAGATTATGTTGCTTGAAGGAGATGTGCTTATATTTGAGTATACCATACTTTAAAATTGATTATAGGAAGATTTAGCTAACAATATCTCGAGAAGAAGGTTTTTACAGTAGATGATCAATATTTCCAGGAAAATAAATTGTTTTAATTCACATTTTCATCTACATAAATGAACTCGACTTGGAAATTTATAAATTTTAGTTGGGGAATTGTTTGGGTTTTGGGAGTTGAATGGGAAATGAATGTTGGGTGTTTTCTGGCGACTGTGGGTGTTTCGAGCTCTGGGGTTTGGGTCGAAAGAGGCCGAAGGGAATGGCACTTGGGGAAAAATGTAGGGTGGGTTCTAGTTTGGTGTGTCGTGTTGTCGAGGCAGAACTAGGGTTTAAAGCACTGTGGGTTTTGGGTTGGGTTGCAGGCAAGTGGCGGTGGTAGGGGCATGCGGTCCAGAGGAAGATTGAGGAAGATGTAATGGCGGTGCTCGGGGAAAGATCCGGGGGTGAGCGATAGTGTATGGAGGCGCCTCGAGGCGATCGGCTGAAATGTTTCTGTTATGGTTTTAGGGAGAATGCTCGATTTCGAAATGTAGTTCATTGGAGATTCCAAGCAGTCGAACAAGGTGCAGGAGATCGTGGATGATTGGTGT
Source organism: Allium cepa (assembly GCA_030765085.1). NCBI lineage: Eukaryota > Viridiplantae > Streptophyta > Magnoliopsida > Asparagales > Amaryllidaceae > Allium > Allium cepa. The sequence goes on along the minus strand of CM060946.1, from coordinate 98,668,525 downwards.
GGATAGTGGGCGACGACAATCATAGGCAAGGGTGTGCGTGCACGTACACACGTTCATGCACGGTTGTTCACCTGGAAACGTTTTGGAATAGATAGGAGAAAGGAAGAAAGATAAGGAACGGAAGCATAAGGCTGGTAAGTAATTTGGGCCGAGTAGGCCTGTTGATCAACGTGAACTAGAGAAATGTGTTATCCTGCAAAGGCTCCTTTTTCGAAAGAAATTATGGCAATTGGCATCCCTCCTCACGTTCAAATTCCCCACTAAAGTATGATGGAACTTCCGACCCATATGATCACTTAATAGCTTTTAAAGTACGAATGGATCTCTATAACGCCTCTTGGGGGAGTTCACTGTAAACTTTTTCAGACGACTTTTCAAGGAACAACTATCAAATGGTACAAAAATTAACAATTGAAAACTATTCGTTCTTGGGAACAATTTTCCTATGAATTCATAGCATAATTTCACATACATAAAAGATCCAGTAATGGATTCCTACCTGTTAGCTAACATCAAACAAAGCCCGGGAGAATTGCTTGGTTAATACAATAAAAGATTCAACAAGGAAGCTTTGAAAGCCGAAAACCCGATGAAAAATTAATGGCAGTTCGCTCAGGGTTAATCAAACAAACTCCTTTTTGGAAGGAATTTCATATTCGTGGATGTAAGGATCCATAAACATTTCTATCTCAAAGATGAAAATTTTATTCAAATGGACGAAACGCATCATGCTATGAGAGAATTTCATCAAGAATGTAGAGAAGAAAAACCCGACTTTGGACATCTCGACAAGAAACCAAGGAAAAGCGGAAACCAGAAGGGGAGTTGAAAAGAGATTTCCAAATCCAATTATGTAATCCTAAACAAGATCCTCTCCCATATATTCACCATGGTAAAGGATAAATGAAATTTTTCCTTTTCCTTATAAGATCTGGAACATTCCAGAACAAAATAAAGGAGGAAGTTACTACGATTGCATAAAGCAAATGGACATAAAACCGACAAGTGCCACATTTTAGCAGAAGAAATTCAAGGCATGATTAAGTCAGGGTTCCTAAGGGAGTTCATTAAAGAAACTTAAAAAGACATCATATTTGACCTAAGAAGAGAGCAGCTTAGCAACATTAAAATGCAGACCCCTATCAAATCATGAAGTCTTGCAGCATTAGTTTAACTATGAACTCTCTTCTCTCATATCCTTTTAACTTGATTTGTACTTTGACTTGTACTTAGATTTGTGTTGAAAATTGATCATGTATTGATTCAGAATTCGAGTATCATTACAGGTAAAGAAAAACCAGTCCATAGCATTCAACATACTCTTGGAGCACAACAAATTTCTAGCTACCTGAAAAAGATAGCTCAAATGCCTGATACAAGACAACTATCAATATTTCAATCAACGTAATACAAAGGCCAGCTTTTAAGAAATCTTGGACCACTATTAATCCTTCTCCAACTGTGAGAAAAACTACGTATACCAACTTCATTTTTGGCAAATTGTTTTAAAAGAAATTTCTCAAGCGTATTTTTACAGAAATACTATTTTCAATTACTCCGCAACCTAGGGAAGACACACGTCTATCTATTTTGAAAAACAAAAACGATTTGTGCAATCTTATTAAGATATTACATAGCATTAGTGAATGCACACAAAGGATTTATAACTAAGCAACCTCAATATTTCGAAAGTTCGTAAAAGCATTGGCAACAAGAAGCCTATTCATACTTTTCAAGAAAAGTTTAAAAGCTATCAAAAGTTTATTGACAAAAAATCATATTAGAGAATCATATTCTCAAATAAAAGACCATTTGTTCATGAATCATTACCTCCCAGTCTCCTATTTGAGATCCATGTCTTTATTATGAGAATAGCAATAGAACCTTTACAAACAGCAGCATTGAGAAAAGATTCTTTCATCGAAAAGATTCATGTATCCAAACTCTTTTTCAAAAGATAACCCTTCAATATACTGGAGGGGTTCAATCATAGAACTTCTTTTTCTCATAAAAAGACTCTATTTTAATTGGCCAAAAATGTTTTTCATATACAAATATTGAAGCCTACGACATTCTTCCGTAGCACCTCCTAAAGGGATAGACATAAGCCTACGACATTCCTCCGTAGCACCTCCTAGAGGGAGGGACAAAAGTCTATGACGTTCTTCCATAGCACCTCCTAAAGGGAGGGACAAAAGCCTAAGACAATCTTCCATAGCACATCTTAGAGGGAGGGACAAAACCTCTAACGTGCAGCTCACCCCTTAGAGGAAGGGTCGGGTCAAGCATCCACCAAGGAACCCCTAATGTCCAAATCACTTCTTACAAGGAGGGTCAGGTTAAGTGCCCATCGGCAACCTTATAGATTAAGGCAACATAACATACAATGCATCCCTTAGAACCAAGGGAAGCCTAGAAAAGGCACTGAACAGATGAAGAAAGACAAAGATGTCTACAACTCAAACAAAAGTCAAAACCCAAAAGAACAAAGGGTTAAAGAAAGAAACCTATCCACCATCTAAGACAAAGACGAAACCCAAGAGAGGGATACAAACAAAGGCACACAGATGAAGATGTCCAATGCCACAACCGGAAACAGACAAGGAATCCACAACCATGATCAGAAATAACGTAATATAAGATAGAAAATTTTAGTACGTCTAAAAACTGAAAGGTGGCACCCATGACAAAGAGTTAAGAAACTTGCGTCCTAAAAAGGGATACGAGACAAGAAAATAGATAAGGAGATTTGTAATTTAAAATGGAAAACGAAGATCTATACAAAAACTAAAGGAACGGAATACATAATAAATTTTTGCTACAAGATAAAAGTCACTTCATCTATAGAGTAGATTAAGAAAACCACTTCCAAATCCTTAGAAATAAGGTAACCCTTTAGGATAGAAGAGTCTATATATATATTAACATGTTATTTGGACCATTGCACTGCTGAAAGGCTAAGCAGTAGTAGAGAACATGCGCTGCTGAACGATCGACTAGTCAAACGGAGCTTGCACTACTGAATGACCAGCCAACTGAAAGGAATGACCCGTTGAATGGTTGAACGGCTGAAAAGTTGTACAACCGAACGGAGCTATCTGATAAATGGTTGACTGGTCCTATGTAACTACTACTTTGAATTGCTGACTTGTACTACGGAACTACTATTTCGAATGACTAAATGGCTTTGCGGAACTAGCAGCTCCAACATAACAATAATACTACTAACTTATAGGCACTTTAAGAATTATACGTCAATACTAGGATGCTATCCTTCGAAAAACGAGAATCCTCATCACTATTTAAGGAATAAGTTTTAAATTAAATCTTTGGCATAGAATTTTAGAAATGACTTTACAATTAAGGCCTGATATGATTGGGGATCTTTTGCTACAGCCTACTAAGTCTACCATTACCAGAAATTTCTTTGACTTTATACTTATATTGGATGAAATTTTAAGTAGTCTATTCTTCAGATGAGATCCTGACAAGGTATTGATTATATTCCTGATTAGATAGATTTTGAATTTCCTTGGAAAATGTTTCGAGCATCTTTTTAACAGATGAGGTTCCAGTAAATTTCTAATTACATTCTTTAATTCATTAATTCCTCTTTAATTCTAATAATGATTTCCTAATAAATTTCTAGTTTTATGAATCTTAAATTTCCTTATCAATTTTTTTGATGATTTGTGAATTTAATATTTTTGGTCTTATTGAATTTCTAGTCTTAAGAATTCTAAATTCCATATTGACTTTTACAATGATCTGTGGATTTTATTTTCCTGATTTCTGTATTGAGAATTCATGATGATTTCTTATTGAATTTTTATTCTTAAGAGTACTAAATTTCCACGTTGACTTTTATGATGATTTTTGGATTTTATATTCCTAATTTCCTTATTGGTATTTCATGATGATTTCTTACTGAATTTCTGGTCTTGAGAATTCTAAATTTCATTACCGACTTTTATGATGATTTGTGGAAGTTATACACTTGATTTCCTTATTGGATTTTAGTAATGATTTCTGTTTAATTTCTTATTTTCATGAATTCTTGACTTCTTTATTGAATTTCCATGACGATCCATATAATTTTTATTGAATTTCTGGCTTTGCATGGGTATCAGATAAAGTTTAAGGCGGTTAACTGAAAGATGAAACCTTCACAAGTTTGGTTACATTCCTACATGCATGGATTTTCGGTCTCTTTCATATTGGTTTTCTAGTTTTATGAATTTTTGATTTCTTTATTGAATTCTCATGATGGGTAATGGATTTTCCATTGAATTTTTTGGGTCCATGTGTATTCTCAGTGAATCTTGAAATTTTGAACTAAGGTTTATTTGAAAATTTAACATTTCTGCACCAAATTTGATGACAATCCTAGAAAAGAGTTTCTTATCAAGCAAACTTAGTTCCTTTTGATAAAATGATGGTAAAAGGGAGTATGAGTTCACTAATTTTCATACAACATCAATGTTAAATTATTCATCGATTTGTTAATATAGTGCAGGGATAAATTAAAGTCATAATAGGGAAGTAGGGTAAAACCACCAAAAATGAGGAATCAATCCATAGTGACCGAAGAAAACATAACCTAAGAACAGTGGATTTGGAGTAAACAATGGCCTTTTTGTAAAGGTTTATTTACCTATATTAACGACTACAGACCAGGTGATATTGTTTCACATTTGGTCATTTAATAATTTGAATGCTCTGCCAAATAAAATAACTGGACGGTCTCATGAATTAATAAGTTAGCCACCATGCTTTGACAACAAGGTTACGACCCAAATATGAGTTATTATCAATTTTATAGGAAATAAAGAAAGAAATATGTGGAGTATTTGTCCTAAAGAATAAAATCTTCTTTCATGATATAGGGGCTAAATGTTAACCATAAAATTCCCTCAAGAGTGAAGGTATGAAAGAAGGAGCAAGAGCATTGATGCAGATCAGAGAGCAACAGAAATAGTTTCTAAAGATGTCAAATAGAAGCTTTCAACGAGGTCGAAAGGTACCTTTTGGGGGTAATCGTTACTAAGTTACAACTTTCGAAGAGGACAAATGGTACCTTTCAAAGGTGAAGAATAATATACCTTCTGCATGTGCATTAAGCCATTCAAAATGATTGATTTCGTCTTTGTTTTCCTTCACTAGAAGAACGTTCAGCCGAGTCAACCGTTTTGAAATCATATATTAGCGTTTCGAGTTAGTTTAAGCCATCCTCACTCATGAAGGAAGAAATATAAATTTCCGCACCAATCACGTAGAGTGCTTTCAAATGATGTTATCTGTAGCTAATTTCTTAATAGTGCTTCGACTCATTCAAAACCCATAAAGCACATGTATCGATAGCATCATAAGCCTATTCCTTTATCAATTTATGTGGCATATTATAGCTAAAGGAAGAGTGCAATTGTACACCTTTTGACGGAGTCAAAAGCGACCAAGCAGTACCTTTCGATGAAGTTGGAAGCAATAAAGCAATTAGCCTTCCAAGGAAGTCGAAAGGAATAAAGCAAAATAGGAGGAAGCTCAGTCTTCAGGGCTGCGAAAGGATGACCATATAATCCTTTGAACCCTTCGACTAGGTTGAAAGCTATGACTTGAGAGATGCGCACGAAAGTAGGAAAGCAAACCTTCCGAACGTATCGAAAGCACTTGGTTGAAAGGTGTTGACTTGAACCTGTAAATAAGACCCTAGAGGTCAAGTTTAAGGGATCCGATTTCTTTCACTTCTAACTTATATTTTTTAAAATCTTATATACCCTAATTCCCAAATCAAATTGGGGATTTGGTCAATTTATTTGACCGAGTTCAATAAAAGGGAGACTATGATAATATTGATCACATAGTAATTCTGATTTCCTTATTTTACGTAGATATGTCAATCAACTATCAAACTAGTCGAAAGGATCCCCTTCGTCTGGGTTGAAACCCCTAGTTCACACATTTCCTAAGGGTTTTAGTTCAAACAACAGGATATCAAGTGCCTACCCTTTCGACAAAGTCGAAAGCCTCCTTGCTCAACTATTTCTAGAAACCATTATGTCCCCAATTTAGGCCATCTTGTCAGTGTTGAAAGGTGGTTCCGATAGGGTCACAAACCAATCAATTCGAAAGGATTTCCTGAAAGAAGAATTAACCTTTCGACCGCATTGAAAGGTACTGGAAGGAAATTTTCAAACCATCTTTCCCAGCTTGAAGTGTGTCAGCTTTCTTCTTCTAATCGGAAGGAGGTTTTGAAGGAATCATTATCACTTCAAGTTTCATTTTTAGGCGTTGACAAGTTTTCTTATCAACGGTTTTCTTAAATAATTTAGTAGTAATAGAATTGGTATTAGAAATAACCAATTAAACAAGTGCAAAGGTGGACATTGATCATTTCTCTTTCCATATAGTTTGATCTAATATTCAAGTACAAGGTTTTGAGATGTTTTAAACCATTCCAAATAAGGATTTATTACTTGATTTTTGATGGCGGACACTTGATGAGGGTTCTTGATATGAAACTAAGGTTTTATACCATAATCTATGACTATGTAAGGATAATAGAGGTTCCTAATCAAGGAGCCTGATTGGAGTCCGCACTAGAAAATCAGGCGAGAGATACTGGTTTGGAAGTGAAATCATGCATTCGAGTAGTAATTGAATCAGATTATGTATATGAATGATTTATGATCATCATGCAGACTTATGAGTAGTATTGGGTATTCATATGATAAAATTTTAGGAATGAAATTCTTTTTAGGGGGGAGAGTGTAACAACCCGCATTTTAGGTCTTCAAATTTGAATATTTAATTTACTTAAATATTTGGATTTGAATTTAAATTATGATAAATTATTTGTTTCGAACTGAGACCTGACTTCCAATGACGTATTTCTAAGTTAATTTTTAGAATTTTTCCATAATTTTTAATTTTGGAAAATAAGTAAATTTTCGTTTGATGTATTTACGGCAAACGTTGGCATTTTGAAACTTCACAGAATTTAATAACTCATCCATTTTATCATTGTTTTGTGATTGCATTCCAATTCTATAAGCCATCGTAATTTATTTGCTGCCAATCGCGATTTGAGAACTGATGCGATATTTTATAGAAGGATACCAGACTTTATTTAGAAATTCAACACACATAATTAAAATACACAACAATTTTTACACCATTGTACACAACCACTTTTTTGTTTTTCTTTTTCCCCCACATATTGCCACTATTCTCTACTGCTCTTGCTTCCCATTCACCTCAACAACCATAATAGCCACCTTTATTCCACTTTTATTTGAACTTCATTTATGAACTTGTGATGATTTGCTTAGCTATAGGTGATGGGCGTTGCATATATACACACTTTCTTTGTCTACGTCTTCTTCTTCTTCTTCTTCAATTTATTCATCCCTATAAATTCAAAAATCAAGAAGTTGAACCAACCTATCTACGTTCAAAAATCATAATCTCCAAATCCATTCACTTTTAAAGTTGGCTTTCAATTAAGAAGTTGATCGACATCCTATCTAGTTTTTTTAAATTGATCGTGCTCGATTTCGTCGAGAACCGAGCGAGATATCACCATTTTACAAAAAAGGGATAAAATTGTTCATAATCTTTAAAATCAAATTATCTCAATCCAATCGAATCGATCGACGCCGTATGTGCCATTGGGATCGTATGAAGATGTACTATTTTTTGTGTATGTTCGGTGCACTTCCATGACGACGATTGACATTCGTTGAAAACGAGGGTTGCAGATAATCGGTGATTTGGTCATCGATTGGAGAAATGAAGCTTGTTTTGGGATCTAGGGCAGTAAGGTGCTTCAATCGACGAATTTCGGTGGGATTTGGTGCTATAAAATGTTGTCTTTTTAGAATCTGAACACGAGATCTTCATCGACATGGGTATGCACGACACTATGGAATGATTGGACATGAGGGTGGTAGGTGTAGATGGTTTAACTCGTCGACTACAATGCATTGATGGTCTTGGCGTCATCATTTAGTGGGCCAATTACTTGTGCACGTGCACGAGTTCATGCACGTATATGGGTTGCTAGAACAAATGGTATTGGAGAAGATGAAGACTATGCTAAGCGGTGTGGGTTTGGAAGCTTTGCTATTGGGCCAAGCCCATATACTAGTTGGTGAGATAATTTTTTTTATATGTTAATTATTATGTAAATGAATATGTAAGTTAATAAATTGATTATCTTGCCCATATTTAACCCGTTTGACTCATAGATTTTTGCATTTTACTAGTATGGATGAGTACAACATTTTAATGCAACCTGTTGGTAGCTTTGGACAAGCGTAAATTTATGACATACGAAAATGGACAGGATTTAAATCACATTATTTTAAATAATAACATCGTTTAAAGTTTATATATCTTATTTATTGATGTTTATTTGGCCAAATGAATTACTACTGAGTTAAACTGGATCGAATATGGTAATTGGACATTAGTTAGCGGGAATAAACACCGTCCGTTAATTAAATAAATTAGGCTTTTAATTAGCAGAATAAATCCCCATTATGCTATTTTATAGCTTTGGACATTTGATTATATGTTGTAAATTGATATGCCACTCTGGATAAGTAAATGTTAACGAATGACGGTTAAATGTTAAATTATTTATTTAGTCGTCGACTATGTAAATATCAGTTATTAACTTGGAATGTTAACTTTGAATGAGATGGTAGCTTGTACAGTACCAGGGTGATCGTTAAGTCTCCTTCAATTTTAAAAAGTTAAAAATTATTTTGAAAGTTATTTTAAGAATAATAATTATTTAGTAATATGATTTAAAAATATAAATAATATTTATTTATTAATAATGTTTCAAAGATAATTAATAATTGTTTAATAATGGTTTAAGTTAATTATTTTATGGATATGATTCTTAAAAGTTATTTCTTAATGTTATTTAAGAATGTTTAATTATTATTTAAAAGTTATTTAGTTATTATTTAAAAATGTTTTAATTTAATTATTTATTTAAAATGATTTATTTATACTTTAATTTTTAATTAAATTTATTTAGTTATCTTGATTTAAGTTATTTAATTATATTTGTTGATTGATTAACTATCACATTAATATTATCTAAAAGTTAATTAACATCAACATGCTTCCTCTCTCCCTACCATACGATCCACCATTCCCTCAACTGTTTCACCTGCCCACATTACCGTCCTTTCTCCTCCTCATCTCGGAGCTTCCACCTCCCTTAGTCGATCGCTGCCCATTCCTCCTCCAACCCCTCCAGACCCTTTTCCACCCCTACCTTCATCTTCTTCTCAACCATCTACTTTAACCTTACCTTCTGTTTTTCCTTCATCTTCGCAACCTTTTTCCACCTCCTTACCTTCTCTTCCTGTTGACCATCCTCGGTGGTCATCCCTTTTCGCATCTAAACCTAGAAACGCTGGTCATTACTCCCCTATTCATTATGATTTAAATTACACTGGGCTACCACATAAACCACCTCCGGAGGTTCTGTCGGCTGGTGTTCAGGCTTGGTCGAACTTCCTAGTGGGATTCTTCATTGATGGCATCGTGAACTACATAGTAGTGAAATCACACATTGACAAGTCATGGCATCTAAAAGGCTAATATGAAATGTATTCAAACAACCAAAACTTTACTTCAAATTCTCCTGCATTGAAGACAAACTAGAAATTCAGCACAAAGATCCAAAGTTTATTAGAGGGCATATGTTCATCATCTCTGCCTGGAACCCGGATTTTGGCTCTGCTCAATCCACAGTCAAGTCAGTACCAGCGTGGGTGCACTTGTACTGAATTCCACTACTATCATGGACCTTATTTGGCATAAATTGGTTAGCTTGTCATTTGGAAAAATTAGTCTGTTTTGATGAAAACACAGAAAAAATAAAAAGATTTGAATATGCTACATGTTTGATAGAAGTTAGGCCTGATAAAGAATTGCCACAGTTCATTGCTGTAGGGGATGATAAATGCCCTAATGTTGTGGTTGAACATGCACGGACCTCTTTGATTTGCACCCACTACAATGTTTTGGACATGCTTCAAAGCACTGCGAGGTAAATAATCGTAACTTTGTGAATAAAAGCTTGGATGAGAGTAGAAAGATTGAGACAATACAAATGGCAGATTTAAGCCAGCAAATTGTTGATAAAAACAAAATTCATGACCAAAACGCCAAAAGGAAATTTACCTAGTAGCAGGGAAAAAAAAGACAAGTTAGGAAAATATGCATTAAGACAAAATCAAATGTTCAAAATGTTCCTGATGAACTAGGAATGATTCAAAATGAAGAAACAACTGAAAAGAATGATACTGTCCATAATGAAGTAGCCGACATACAAAAAGTTGATGTATTAAACAAGGTAAGTCTTTCCAATATTTTGGTTATCAGTGCACAAACAAACTTGGTGACACCAGAGCCTGACCCAGAGCAATGCACTGATTTCCTCGGGAAGGCTTAGAGATGGCCTGAAGTAACCAACAACTTCAAAGTGAAGCTATAAAATGTGCACATTCACAAAGAATTGCACTGCCTAATGAGAAACCAAACCAAAAAGAAACCACAAAAGCAAGTCCTGATGATGCAATAAATTCCTTTATTCCAGCTAATATCCAAACATCAAACAAATTTTCTCTTCTCTCTGGCCAACATGAAGTCAATACTAATGACACTGAAGTATATGAGTGCGGTGAGGAAGGGGAAATAATTTTAGAAAATCCAGTTGTGATCAGTTCTGAGACACATGATGCCACTGACATGCACAACTACATGCACACTCCTTCTAACCCAAATTCTGTACAACCCACCCCTCCTATGGAACAAAACTATTCAAAACACATCAACCCACCTTCCACATACCAAATAAATGCCATTCAAAATTCCTACTCTTCTGTTACTCTCCCCTACAAAATATTCCCTGACTTGACTACTCATCATACTCCTGTTTATGAGTCTCCTCTCAAAAGGAAAGGGAGATCAAGAAAAAAAACTTATGTCTTCTGGTGCATCAGACCGTGATGATGGAATAGAATTCTTAATTGACCAAATTAGCATCTTTAATTCACAGATTATTTCCCATTCTCCTGGTGTAAAAACCAGATCTTCTTCAATGCCTCCCCAATAATACACAACATCAACTGCATTGGTTTCTGGAATATTAGAGGAGACAATTTAATAGCTAAGAAAATGGAAGCTAAAAACCTTATTTCATCCAACAAACTTCAAATTCTCACCCTTGCTGAAACCTAAACTCAACCAAGATACTACCCTTGCTGCTGCCTCATTATTAAACAATCAGTGGAACATGCTTCACAATCTTGACCAGGGTCCATTTGGTAGACTTTTAATGCTTTGGAACCCATAAATTTTCCCTATTGATCCCATCAATATTCATACACAATTCATACATACAAAATTCAATCACGTCCCATCTAATCAAACTTTCTATCTAACTTCCATTTATGCAGAAAACCTCCTTCAGCCCAGACTCCAATTCCTTGACCTCCTTCCTAATCTCCACTCTCTTTCTGAGCCTTGGATTTGTGTTGGAGACTAGAATTGTATGCAATACTCTCATGACAAAAGTGGGGGAGTTCCTCTCTCATTCCAACAAACTAGGCCTCTGAATAACTCTATTTTTTCATCAAACCTATCCCCTTTACACTATGATGGTTGTATATTTACATGGAAAAATTGTAGCAGATCAAACTCCAGAACTCTAAGCAAACTTGCAAGGCCTTCACCAATTTAACCTCCTTATCCAAATGACCCCACCTAATGTACCGTGTCCTTCCCCCACGCTCTCTGTTCATCCCCGCTTAATCCTTGATTAGGGGCATGAGGCTATAAACAGAAAGTCCTCATTTTCATTTTTTAATAACTGGTTATCTCATAGTGATTTCTTCAATATAGTTAATGATGTATGGAAGTGCAATATTTTTGGTAATCCCATGTTCATTTTGCAGAAAAAAATTGAAGTTGCTAAAAGCTAGACTTAAGGAATGGGCTTTCAATACTTTTGGCAAAGGGGCAAAGCTGTCTAATTCCTTAAGGCATCAACTTAACTCCATCCAAACTTCTATCCTCAACAATCATATATTACTCACTGATAGCTAAGGAAGTGAAAATTTGTGTTGATCTTGCTAAAGCTTTAACTGAGGAAAATCTACGCAAAAACGAAAAGCAAGATTGAATTGGTAGCTTAATGGGGATAAAAACACCGCTTATTTTCATAGCACTTTAAAAATTAATAACGTAACATCTCACATCACTTCCACTCATGACCAATCTGGGGTAAATTGCAATTCATCTGAATCAATTCAAAATGCTTTTTTGCAATACTATAGCAACTTGTTGGCCCTATGTCAAACAACGATCATCAACTTCACCACTATGCAAATATCAAGTTGCCTTATATTTCTGTTGATGATTACAAAACCCTGATTGAACTTGTCACTGACATTGAGATAAAAATTCTATTTTTGACATGAAATCTAACAGTTCACCCAGGCCAGATGGTTTTAATGCTCTTTGTTTTTCAATCTTGTTGGCACATCATTGGGAGAGATGTTATCAAGGCAGTTGAAAACTTCTTCAAGCATAATTTATTACTCTTTGGTATTAATGCTACCAAGGTTGCTTTAATCCCTAAGTTATCTCAGCCTATGTCTATTTCTCAATTCAGGCCAATCAGCTTCTATAATGTGATTTACAAATCCATATCAAAAATTTTAGCTTCCAGGATGAAACTTGCTTTGACCACGGTTATCTCAAAGAATCAAAATGCTTTCTTGCCTGATAGAGACATTACTGACAACATACTACTGTCCTCTAAATTCTTAAGAGGTTATAATAGGAAAAACATATCCCCAAGATGTGTTCTTAAGCTTGACATACAAAAGGCATTTGATACTATTCATGGAAGGCAATCATATACATACTTCATTCCATGAATTCCCTGCATACATTCCTGGCTTGGCTTTACACTTGTCTCTCAACCATCCACTACTCCTTAAGCCTCAATGGATCGGTTTTTAGCTATTTCAAAAGCACTCAAGGCCTTAGACAAGGGGATCCCCTATCCCTATACATATTCATATGTGTTATGGAATTCTTAACTGCTCAATTCAACCATGCTCCAGATAATAAGTTAATGGATCACCATCCCAAATGCAAAAATCCCCAAATTTCAAGCCTCATGTTTGCTGATGATTTAATGCTCTTCTCTAAACCAAATGCCAAATCCATTTCCTGTATTTTGTCAGTTCTTTCCACCTTCAACACTACTCACTGGTTTGAGTATAAATTTATCAAAATCCAAAATTTGTATTGTTGGAGTGCCATATGATATTAAAGAAACTTTAATTACTTTATCAACATTATCCCTATTTTCTGATAATGAAGTTTACTTGGATGCCCCTAACCTCTTCCAGTGTCAAAACATTCTATTGCCTTCCCACGTATGAAAAAATAATCTCCAGACTTTCTTCTTGGCCTGCCTCTAAGCTCTTCATAGCAGGTAGGCTGATCATCATCAAATACATTGCCTTTGCCATGTGCTCATACTATGCTAGGATGTTCATTCTGCCCTTCAAATTAATTAGTAAGATCAACTCTGCTATGATTCAGTTTCTTTGGCATGGAAACCATACTCAGGAAGCTTATACCAATTGCATTCAAATCTGTTTGCTGCCCTCTAGCTAATGGTGGCCTTGGGGTCATGAATATTAAACAATGGAATAGGGCAGCTCATTCAACTCTCATTGATAAATTACACATAGCTGACCATAATCTATGGGCTGTCTGGTGTAGAAAAAACTTGCTCAAATCAAACCATTTTTGGAGTATGAAAATTCCTCATGACCACAGAAGTACTTGGAGAAATATGTTGAAACTTAGGCAAAGTCTCCTCCCTATCTTCAAATATACCATGAAAAATTGTCACTCATTATCATTTTGGCATGATCCCTAGGCTGGTAATGGCATGATTCTTTGTCATCTAATCCCATACAATTTATGAGCAATGATTGGAATTCCTAAGGCTATAAAAGTATCAAACTTCCTATGTGAAGGGAGGATCTCCCTTCCTTACTCAAGCTCCCCAATCATAAGAAAAGCCTGGACTTACATTCATGATCAGACTTTGTAACGACCCGAAATTTTCAATCCCGAAAATTCAAAATAGTTATGAAAAAAAAGAAAGAGATAGAAGAAGAAGAACAGAAGCACCAAACATCTCACATTCGCAGCGGATAAAATATAATAATAAATCACAACAGTTGCAAAAGAATACTATATCTGTCGATTACATTCTAATACATCAGAGTTTCACATTATATACAGTCACTGAATATTTACAATTATCTTGTCTCAGATTAACAATAATATAAATATAGCAGAAATACTCTATACGCTCCTGCCATCCAGCTCGCCTCCTGAGCTCCAGAACGTACCTACCTGAAAATCTGTAATACTCGGTCTGACCCGAGCATTACACCAAAGTAACACCCGGGTCAGGCTGGAAACCAGCGTGAGTAAACTCAACTAACATGGAATACCAAAAGCAACAACTTATATAAAACCCGGGGTAACTCGATGCAATTCACAAAGCCACAATTTGTATAGACAATCACTTATTTCACATATAAGCTTCTAAATACCAAGTTTTAGATTCAACGTCGTCTAATTCCTTTAAAACACTCATTCCAATATATAGATTCACATACCAATCCATAAAAATTCGAAACGGTTTCGTGTATTTACCCAATACCCGACCCCGGTCTCTTCGAATCTCATATCATCCGATCCCAAGTTATCCAAATGAAATACACAACATTTCATATCAGAGTTATCAACTCCTTCAAATCATCCAATACCATTCGATCATTCAGAAGCAAAGCTTAATCACATACAGATCAATGCAATTGATTCTGATTGAATTTCAAACCTCAATCACTTAGATTCCTTCATTAATTAATTCCAAAACAATTAATTGATCAACCATTCCCTATCCATTCATCTTAATTAATCACACTGGATTAATTATCTTCAATTACATTCAAGTAATTTTTCTTTAATTAATTTCACGATATTAATTATTCTTAACCCAAAATCAATAAGTAATTCTAATTACTTCATAAATTAATTAACTATTTTAATTACATTAATCCTTAATTAATTATATTAGTTAATTTTTTTCCATAAGTCATTATTTATGGGTTAATCAATCTTCATAAATCAATCTTTGATTACATCATTAATTATATAGATTAAGGGTTTCCAATTTTATTTTAACTTATCCTAATCTAAATTAATTACATTAAATAATTAATCATTAATTAAATCATAAATATTTATCACTTTTGATTTATCTCAACCAGTAATTTACTATCTTTTTATTTACTTCATTAAATAAATTAATTACTCCTTTATTTAACTATTTTAATTAATCTCTTGATTAATTTCATGAAGTAATTATATTTTATAAATTTCATTTGGTAATTACTTATTAAACCACCCAATGATCATTCCAAATTTAATATAAACTTAATTAATTAACCCAAATCATTAATTAATTTAATTAACTAATTTTCCTTTTAAATTATCCTACCTACTTAATGAATCACCGATCATTAAACCCTATTTGATTTTAAACAGAACCATTTTCTTATTTATGATTTAAGTTTAAAATCATTTAAAATCCAAATACCTCGAGTCAAATCTCAATTAACTCGAGAATCAACCAAATCTAAAATCACTAGATCATCAGTACACATCCAAACAACTCAATCATTCATCCAATTATTTAAATTTAATCATTTAAATTTAAATAAAATTCAAAGCGTGAGATTACTCACCTTTGACTTTAACTTGCAGTCTATTCCATTCAATCCCATTCCAACTTGTTCCTCGATTTAAGACCATCATTCACTGGCACTGCCTCAACGAATACAGAGCCAACACTTTCCTCAATGAAGAATGAACACGACATCGCTTATCCCGGAGACGAGCGGCTTCTCCATCTACCTCCCAGGATGCCTGACTTTACCAATTCGACTACCGCGTCGCTTGAACCATCATACTACCGAGTCCCCCCTTCTACGCTGCTTCGAAAAACCCTTCATCTCGAACCCCATGAACTCGAGCTCTACCCAAGACGTGCGCTACCTCACTGTCGCCGAATCCCCCCAGAAGACCAAATCCTAGAGTCGCGACTACAATCCTAACTCGCCGCATCGGTCGCGATCTTCCCCTTGTTCATCTTCCTTGCTGAGGAATCGGCCATGATTTCTTTTATGTGACGAAATCGAAAATCTGGAAAGAGGCTTCGACCATTCTTTGATTTCGTTTTTTTATTGAATTTGATTTCTATTTGAAGGTTAAGAGGACGGAGATAAACATCCCTTTACGGAAGCTTCTCGAGTACGCGTTTATTAAATGAAAATATCTCGTGTTGTAACGCGAAATCCTGAACTCTGAATCAAACATGCCGACAGACGTTTATAAGATTTAATCCGCATTTCGAACACAATAGAACATGTATCGGAGGCTAATTTAATCGTATGTGCGAGTTACGGAAGTAAACGATCAATTTTAAGTTAAATCGATTAAAATAGTTCTGAGCGTTTTGAGCTGCCAGGGTCAAACGACAACTCCGATTGTTATGAAAAATTAAAATCCGATAATAACTAACTATTACGGATCCAATGGAACAAGTTTCGTCAAATTCCGAGACTGTACCTCGGAAGGCTATTTTTAAATTCGATTTAAACGTTCTATTACTAAAATTGAACAAACCACCTTTAAATTAAATTTCAACCATTCTACTATCTTCAATATCATCATTATAAATTTTATAAGCCTTCAAATTATCTAAACATGCTTAGAAATTCAGATTCAACTATTTACCAAATTTCAATTTATATGATTCAATATTTAAACTATATAATTCAATAAATTTAATTATCAAGTAAATATTGATATTTTGAAATTCAAGTTAAAATTAACTTTTAAATATTCTAAAATCAACTATCTATTCCAGTTTAAATTGTTAAAATTTCCGGGTCGTCACATTCCTCCCCCATTAAAAGAATTTCGTCCCCGAAATTACTATTCAGGGAGAATGAACCAATACCCGTTTACCTTCCCCCCAAAACCAACAGTTTTATCAACATCCTACCAATTATCTTCTTTTATTAAAACCCATTATCATATCAACCAACTTCCCAAAACCTTCTATAGTTTCAAACAATACCCTTTTGCTCAATCATCTAAATTTCAATTTAAAACCAAATTTTGAATTATCAAAATTTTCTCAAAATTTTTCTAACTCTCTAAATTTTCGAAATTTTTTGCCAGTGTCTCCTTTGCGCGGCTAGCTCGGTACTACTACAAAATGCCTCTACGGGCTCCCAAATTCCAAAAAGAAAATAAAGACCAAGTGGCTAGATCAAAAACCCAATCCAATTTCATTTAGAAATTTTAAATACATATCTTTTTGTCGGGCAATTCAAATTTATCTTCTGATATCAAATCCAATTTCTTTTTCTCTTTATAATACCTGCATAACCTCCTTAGCAATAATATCCAATCATAGCCTTTTCAAATCTTTACATACTTTTCCTTACATAAGTTTTCACCTCTACTTCTATTCAAACTAGTTTTCTCATTTCATATGAATTCCATTTATCTTCACTTCTGAGTATTAAATTTTATCTTTCATTTATAACTGATTCATATTATTATTTTAAATTAGTTTCATCCACTAATTTATTTTGGTTTCAAATTTGAAACCGTTTTATTTTTTTAACAAAAAAATTTTCTCAAAAATTTTCTAACTCTCAAAATTTTCGGAAAATTTTGACAGAGTCTCCTTTGTATGGAGGAGCTTTTGCAATTTGACAAGAGATATAAATATATACACAGCAACCCACACGATCGGAAAAAGCAAAAACAGTTCATATTTCCTATTTTTATTGCGTAGGCGTACCTTTTTTAGCATTTTAAGCAAGCAGCTTATAAATTTAAGCAATTAGCGCAATCCAAATCAGCCAAACGTCCTTCAGGTACCTGTACTTACTCAATTTACACATATAAGTACTATATATATGAATTTTATAACATTTCCCTTACTTAAACAACTATAACACTTCAATTCTAAAAGAAATGCATTCAAAATAACTTCCACAAGCAATTTATATGTTTCCAAACCTAATTCAATTGCTTTCAACCAATTTATAAACCATTTCATTCAATTTCAATGGTTTGCAACTCAATTTCTTACATTCCATTGATTTTTAATCCAAACAAGCTCATATTCACTTCAAATGATTGAAAATCAATTTTATTTAATCTCTATTGACTCATATCATTTTAATTACTTTTATTTACGCCGAACGACAACCATTTTTATGCAATTTCGACGATATTCGTTTAATAGAGTATATATTTTAGTTTATAACTATTTTATATTAATTTTCAACTTATTTTATATTTAATTCCATTTCATTTCTAATTTATTCACCCACCATTCATTAGCTCAACACATTTCATTCTTGTATACTACTAGCCATTCCCAATTTAATTCAATCTAAGCTTTTATTTAATGGGCTTTCACCCTTATCCGAAGCCAAGCTTCCATAAATTTTAAACTTAAGGGAATTTACCTTAATTTATTCCAACATCAAACTTAAGTTTACTTCTATTTGATTCTCATTTAATCAACTTCCATTGAATTCAGTTAGTCATCCATTTTAAATTTTAATTTTAAATTCACCTTTTCAATTTATCAAAATAATATCCAAGCACATACTTAACTCATTTATACTTCGAATTAATATACCATCAAATTTAAGTTCAGTCTGATAATCCAATTTTAATCATAGCTTGATTTAGTTTTTATTCAATCAGACTTCATCCAATTATTATTTAATTCAATTAACCCATTTAAAATTTTTCATTTACTTACTTAATTCATTTTCGAATTTATTTATTAATACAAGGTCATTCTCAATCTATTTCTACTCGTCTGGATTTTATTTGCAACTCAAACCATTTCTATTACAATTCAATTTCATTATATCCAATTTACTTGCAAATTTCATGAAATATTATTCAAATCACACTTGAATTTTATTTGTAATTCAAACCATCACATTTTCAATCAAACTCTATTTTATTTTATTTTACAACATCTCTTCTTATTTAATTCATTATTAAATCTAAGTTGAATTCTATTTAAAATTCGAATTCATTCCCAAACCCATTATTAATTTACAATCCATTTATTTACCAAAGTTAAATTTTATTAGCATACTCAATCAAATAATTATTTAACCAATCAGCTTATTTCCAACTTCTAAATCAATATTCGATTTTAATTACAAAATTACTTCATTAAAATTCCAGTTTGGATTTCCTTTTATTTCCCCAAAATTCTAAAATATTTATTTAAAGTATTTAGAAATGCTTTTAAATTCACATCATACTATTGAAATAGCTTTTTATAAAAATACTTTTTATAACTCGATGTCTCAACCAGTCCATCCTTGTTCTCACAGAAATTCAGTCATACGTTGATCAGGCGTAGGACTGAAAATCTATAAGTACTTGGTAAACTCATTTTCAACATCCAGTGAAAATACTTGAAAAATAATTTTATTAAAAATATAGAAAATAGTTTTTTTGAAAATATAGAGGAAATATCTTTGGTGAGAATGCTTTGGAAATCATCACTCCCATCCATGGTCGCAGTTACATTCCAAGGTTACGTTGTCGTCGCAGCAAAAGTCCATGCAACTGCAGGCTCTCCGCGGCCTCTCGATTACGCCATGGAACCCACAACAGATCACAGTTACATCCAGGGTTACGTTGCCGTCACAGCAAAAGTCCATGTAACTGCAGGCTCTCAGCGGCCTCTGATTTTCGCTGTCGAAATGAAACGTCTCCACTCCTACATAGGTCGCAGTCTGCCGATATAAAATCAAACGCAGACTATTGGCTCTCAGCGGCACACACGACTTTCGCTATGTTATACCATAGGTCGCAGTCTACCGATATAAAATCAAACGTAGATTGTTGGCTCTCAGCGGCACACACGACTTCCGCTATGGTATACACTACTCATAATCCCCAGGAACTAGTTTTGTCCGGACTTCTCACAGGATCAACTTTAGAACCCCCATTGGGGCTCAAGGCAGCACCACCCGGTGGTACTCCTGAGAAGTTCATTCCAAGGGAGCGCCTTTTTTCCCAGAACCATTATCAAAACATTTTATACTATACATATAGTATCTTTCGAATCATACACCTAGTATGATCACATACAAGGCTCCTTTACACAAATCGATTATCCCAAAATTGATAAATTCTCAAACTAGGCTTTCCAAATTTTTAATATTAATTTTACCCAAAAATCAAAAGCCTTTCCAAATCCAAAGGTTCCCAAAACCTTTTTTCCAAATTCCTCATAAGATCCTTTATATATATATTCAGATATATAAAATTTTAAAAACTTTGGATCTTTTCAAACTTGTATAAAACTCCTTTTATACTTCAAACACCTTCAAAAATCCTTTTCTTCTGGCAATAGATTTAACAAGGGAAGTTTCATTTTATAAAACAAAGATATTTACTTTGTTTACTCAAAATCAGATATTCAAATTTGATTACTCTTCCCAATATCAATTTTATTCAAACCCGTACGATATACACATATCATCCGTACTCATACCAATCTGATTGCTCACTCGATCACATAATTTCACTTCCGAACTAGCATCGTCCACCCGACTTCCTAGTGCGGACACAGATCTGGTTTCTTGATTAGAAACCGTCATTATCCTTACATAGACATAACTATGATAGAGAATATCCTGAACCAATCAACAATCCATATCCAGGTTTGCCGTCGAAAATCGAGTAAAAAATCCCAACTCGGATCGACAAACTATCTCGAAATTCTACGCTCGAATATGGATCAAATCACTATGCGAATAGAATAATATACGTACATCCCACGTATTTATTTTCATTGATTATCAACTAAATCAATTCCCTTTCTATTCACATTTCCTTTAATTTCCATTCACTTATTTACAATCGCTTCAATCCATATGGATTATCACCTCTATTCTTATCTCGATTGGGTATTTAATTAATAACAGTTTGAACTCCGACCAGTTTATTTAGAAAATAGCTTGAAAAATTTAAAAACAGATAAGTAGTTGGAAAATAATTACTAGTTTGTAAAATAGTTAGAAAATAGTTAAATAATTGTAGAATTTTTAGGTAATTGCAAAATAATAGTAAGATAGTAATTAGTTTTGTAAAATAGTTGAAATATAGTAATTAGTTTATAAAACAGTTGGAAAATTGTTAAACAGTTTCAAAAATAATTGTAAAACAAGTATAAGATAGTTTGGCTTTTAAAAGAAAGGTTGTATATATAATGAATAGCTTGTAGAAAATAGGTTTATATTAAAACAATTTTTATTAAAAATAGTCCAGAGTCAAAACTGCTCACTTTCCAATCTCCATTCTCATCAATTCAATTTAAATTTCCATTTAAATTGACCCAATTCCAATTCAAATTATTTCAATATAACCCAAATCAATTTCCCATTTAAATTCTTAATCTTATACGTCTTCAATCACCAATCCAATTAATTCAAACCAAATTCAATTTTGAACTAATTCAATTTCAATCTTGAATTTAAACTATCTCGAATTATATAAATTCGAGTTAAATTCTCAAATGTTGGTTTATCTCTTTAAACCAAATTAACCTTTATTTAAAGTTTTTAATCTATTTAATTTTCTGAGTCCAATTCTCAAAATTCCATTTTAAATTATCTTAACATATGTATTTCAAGGTTCAAATAAGAGTTCAATACTATTTTATTTTAAAATTTTAATTTATTACTAAATTTTATCTTCCAGTTTGAACCGGTTCTTAATCAAATTTAATTTACAAACTCAATTATTCAAATTTTCAGTTTAAAGTGATTCCATATCCTTAATTTCAAATTAAAGTTAGATTTCCCTTTTGTCTCAATAATGAATATATTACCATACTTCATTTCTCATTCATTTAAACAAATCCAATTCGCAATTTAAGGATTTTTAATAACAATAGGACGATATTATCCAATTTATTTTATAAGGTTCATCCACTTCCAATTTTCAGATCCCAAACCTATTTTGAGATCACACAAACTACCAAGTCAAATTAACCATTTAACTTTCCAAGTTAAATTCCAATTTCATCTTGAAATTTCCAATTCAGGTCGCTTTTCTACACTTATTTAACTTTCCCAAAGTTAAATTCGATTTACTTAGTCCAATCAACCTCATTCAATCCTTAAACTTCACAATAATCTTCCCACTTAAAAATTTATCACTTTGGGTATCACACCCCATTCCAATCTTCAAACTCAACATTTAAAGTTTATTTGAACCATTTTTGATTTATGTATATTCCTTATTCATACATATTATTTCCTTTACACACAAGGTCATCCTTAAAATTTAGACCACTTCCGGTTTTTTTTTAAATTCAAATCAAATTTCCAAACAACCCGTTGTTTGCAATAAGTCTCATTTCAAACTTACCTTTATTTAAAGCTTTTAAATAATTTAATTCCTGAATTCTAATTTTATAATTTCATTTTCAATTAATTAAATTTTGATTTGGTTGTATTTTCGTTTTTACTTAATTTAATTCCAATTCAAGATTTCAATTTGGTTGTATTACATTACTTCTTAATTTTTAATTTCAATAATTTAACAACCAATCACCTTAATATATTAAAATATACTTTTATATAAAATCATTTAAAACCTTTATATAAGAAAATAACAAGTACGCTCTCATATATATATATATATATATATTCCCAACTCGTTTTAGAGTACTACAGACTCTATTTAATGAGTAATCCCCACCAGAGCCAAGGTTCTCGCTTAACCTTTCAGCTCTGATATCAAATGTAACGACTCGAAATTTTCAATCTCGAAAATTCCAGATAGTTATGAAAAAGAAGAAAGAGATAGAAGAAGAAGAATAGAAACACCAAACATCTCACATTCGCAGCGGATAAAATATAATAATAAATAATAACAGTTGCAAAAGAATACTATATCTGTCGATTACATTCTAATACATCAGAGTTTCACATTATATACAGTCACTGAATATTTACAATTATCTTGTCACAGATTAACAATAATATAAATACAGCAGAAATACTCTATACGCTCCTGCCATTCAGCTCGCCTCCTGAGCTCCAGAACGTACCTACCTGAAAATCTGTAATACTCGGTCTGACCTGAGCATTACACCAAAGTAACACCTGGGTCAGGCCGGAAACCAGCGTGAGTAAACTCAACTAACATGGAGTACCAAAAGCAACAACTTATATAAAACCCGGGGTAACTCGATGCAATTCACAAAGCCACAATTTGTTATAGACAATCACTTATTTCACATATAAGCTTCTAAATACCAAGATTTAGATTCAACATCGTCCAATTCCTTTAAAACACTCATTCCAATATATAGATTCACATACCAATCCATAAAAATTCGAAACGGTTTCGGGTATTTACTCAATACCCGACCCCGGTCTCTTCGAATCTCATATCATCCGATCCCATGTTATCCAAATGAAATACACAACATTTCATATCAGAGTTATCAACTCCTTCAAATCATCCAATACCATTCGATCATTCAGAAGCAAAGCTTAATCACATACAAATCAATTTAATTGATTCTGATTGAATTTCAAACCTCAATCACTTAGATTCCTTCATTAATTAATTCCAAAACAATTAATTGATCAACCATTCCCTATCCATTCATCTTAATTAATCACACTGGACTAATTATCTTCAATTACATTCAAGTAATTTTTCTTTAATTAATTTCACGATATTAATTATTCTTAACCCAAAGTCAATAAGTAATTCTAGTTACTTCATAAATTAATTAACTATTTTAATTACATTAATCCTTAATTAATTATATTAGTTAATTTTTTTTCATAAGTCATTATTTATGGGTTAATCAATCTTCATAAATCAATCTTTGATTACATCATTAATTATATAGATTAAGGATTTCCAATTTTATTTTAACTTATCCTAATCTAAATTAATTACATTAAATAATTAATCATTAATTAAATCATAAATATTTATCACTTTTGATTTATCTCAACCAGTAATTTACTATCTTTTTATTTACTTCATTAAATAAATTAATTACTCCTTTATTTAACTATTTTAATTAATCTCTTGATTAACTTCACGAAGTAATTATATTTTATAAATTTCATTTGGTAATTACTTATTAAACCACCCAATGATCATTCCAAATTTAATATAAACTTAATTAATTAACCCAAATCATTAATTAATTTAATTAACTAATTTTCCTTTTAAATTATCCTACCTACTTAATGAATCACCGATCATTAAACCCTATTTGATTTTAAACAAAACCATTTTCTTATTTATGATTTAAGTTCAAAATCATTTAAAATTCAAATACCTCGAGTCAAACCTCAATTAACTCGAGAAACAACCAAATCTAAAATCACTAGATCATCAGTACACATCCAAACAACTCAATCATTCATCCAATTATTTAAATTTAACCATTTAAATTTAAATAAAATTCAGAGCGTGAGATTACTCACCTTTGACTTTAACTTGCAGTCTATTCCATTCAGTCCCATTCTAACTTGTTCCTCGATTTAAGACCATCATTCACTGGCACTGCCTCAACGAATACAGAGCCAACACTTTCCTCAACGAAGAATGAACACGACATCGCTTATCCCGAAGACGAGCAGCGTCTCCATCTACCTCCCAGGATGCCCGACTTTACGAATTCGACTACCGCGTCGCTTGAACCATCATACTACCGAGTCCCCCCTTCCACGCTACTTCGAAAACCCTTCATCGCAAACCCCATGAACTCAAGCTCTACCCAAGACGTGCGCTACCTCACCGTCGCCGAATCCCACCCCAGAAGACAAAACCCTAGAGTCGCGACTACAACCCTAACTCGCCGCATCGGTTGCGATCCTCCCCTTGTTCATCTTCCTTGCTGAGGAATCGGCCATGATTTCTTTTATGTGACGAAATCGAAAATCTGGAAAGAGGCTTCGGCCATTCTTTGATTTCGTTTTTTTTATTGAATTCGATTTCTGTTTGAAGGTTAAGAGGATGGAGATAAGTATCCCTTTACAGAAGCTTCTCGAGTACGCGTTTATTAAATGAAAATATCTCGTGTTGTAATGCGAAATCCTGAACTCTGAATCAAACATGTCGACAGACGTTTATAAGGTTTAATCCGCATTCCGAACACAATAGAACGTGTTTCGGAGCCTAATTTAATCGTATGTGCGAGTTACGGAAGTAAACGATCAATTTTAAGTTAAATCGATTAAAATAGTTCTAAGCGTTTTGAGCTGCCAAGGTCAAACGACAACTCTGATTATTATAAAAAATTGAAATCCGATAATAACTAACTATTACGGATCCAATGGAATTGGTTTCGTCAAATTCCGAGACTGTACCTCGGAAGGCTATTTTTAAATTCGATTTAAACGTTCTATTATTAAAATTGAACAAACCACCTTTAAATTAAATTTCAACCATTCTATTATCTTCAATATCATCATTATAAATTTTATAAGCCTTCAAATTATCTAAACAGGCTTAGAAATTCAGATTCAACTATTTACCAAATTTCAATTTATATGATTCAATATTTAAACTATATAATTCAATAAATTTAATTATCAAGTAAATATTGATATTTTGAAATTCAAGTTAAAATTAACTTTTAAATATTCTAAAATCAATTATCTATTCCAGTTTAAATTGTTAAAATTTCCGGATCGTCGCAGACTTTCTTATCTTCTGAGCATGTTACATTGTGGGATGGTGGTCCTCACTGTATTAAAAAGGTGAACAATGCTCTCAAAAAACTGCATATCTATGTTGAGTTTCCATGGTATAAGAGAATTTGGAAAATGAATTCCTCTCCTGCTCAAAACTTGTTGTTCTGGAGAGTGATCAGAGGTGGATTACACACACGTGATAAACTGTATCCTATGGGCTTAATAAACCAATCTTAATGTGTCCTCTATGGTTTTGCTCCTGAAACTATCCAGCATCTTTACTTTACATGCCCTTATGTATTCTTCATTTGAAAGCATATCCTAAGACTTAAAGGTCTGCACTCCCCTTCAATGAATTCTAGAATTGAGCGGTTTACTATTTTTAAAGCTACTAGATGGAGATCTTCTCATTCAAGGTTACTGCTGCATATTTTAAAATCCTTTATCCATCTGATTTGGGCTGAAAGAAATATTTGTCTATTTTAGGAAAGTTTTCCTCTAAACATGATCTCTTTCGTGCCTTGGTCAGAAATTATGAGGTGGTTTTGGCCTTCTTCGGTGTTTTCGTCATTAGTTACCACATGCTACATGGCTATTGGGCTGCTTCGAGTCATAATGTTTCTTACTTCGGTTTTTGTCTACAGTCTCTTGAAATATCTGTCATGCTTCGCGTCGCCTAATGAAAAGCTTCGGGATTCCCTTTGGTACAGCTCCTTGCCATTTATTCTTTTCTCAACAAGAACACTTATGTCTCTTTACTTTTCTTTGTTCTCTATGTGTTTCTGATTTATACTTGTAATCTTTACTGGGTATAAATAAAAGGTAGGGGTCCTTTTAACCCCGCTGGTTTTGCCAAAAAAAAGTTAGTTAATTGTTATACTAATATTGTTTGAAATTAACTTATTAATACAATAATAGTGCTTAAAGTAAGTTAGTATATTATTAATGAGACTCTAAAGTTATTATTTTGAATAAGGGTTAAAGATAATTACATAGAAGGGGATTTAATAATAACATGTTATGTAAACTTATTTTAATAATTGATTTGTTTATCAAAGAACTTTATTGTTTGAGTTATTTAAAGGGATTGTGTTTTTAATAAGAAAACTATATGGATTGAGATTTTTGGGTTGGAAAAAGAGTTTGGGCTTTAATGATATCTGAAAATAGATTTATAAATGGGTTTTAGAGCTCTACAAAGAATTTTTTTTATAAATGGGGCTTGGAGATTTGTGTAGATTATTTTATCGATAGATTTGAAAGTTTATAAAGGAGATATTTGTTTATAAAATAAAAGAGATTTATGGAAGGGATTGGTGTTTTAGGTTTCTCCTTTTAAATGACATTTGGGTGTGATCATTCAAATATAATTTCAAAATAGAAAATCTGTCTAAGTATTTGGTAAAATATACTTATATCAATTGTATAGGTAAGTGGAAAAGTTTCCAAGTTTTGAAAGTGAAATGGTTGAATATACATATACCATTGAGATAAGTATATAGTTATATTTTCTAAGTATCGAAAATATAATATTTTGTGGATATACATATCCTGCTGAGATAAGTATATGGAAGTGATTTCTAAGTATTTGAAAAATGAGTTTAAAATAATGCAAATTTAATGAGCTTAGTGATTTTTATGGGAAATGCAATCTTGTTTTGAATGTTTGGTTATTTGATAGTAAAATTACCGACTATCAAATCTTGGCCTAAATATGTAATCCTTCTTAATTTTGGTGGTAGGGAAATATTCCCTACTTAACACTGAAGGATTTTAACTCGGGAAATATCTAGGAGAAACACGGGGATTACATGCTACAGTTACCATCATGGTGCTATACTGTACATATAAACTCGTTTCGTTCTTTTAGGACAAATGATAAGGAGATCCATCAACTTAAACATTTAGGGGGTAATCCTCGCTCTTATGTATTGTCTGATTATTTCCTAAAGAACTGGTATTGAGCATTCCAGATGTTAACCTAAAAAATGAATCCACACCTTGGATTAAGCATGAAACCACCAGTCATGTTCTTACAGAGCAATAATATATAAAATAAATGTAGAAAAAGAAAATATAGTAAGAAAACAAGAAGATTTTATAGTGGTTCAGCTGTTAATGAAGCCTACGTCCATTTTATAACTTTTATTATTGACTGATTATTGTTGCAAGGTGAATTGAATTACAAAGTTATTGAATATCTCGAGTTAGACTAAGTCCCCAATGCTGGAGTTCACTGGAGAATTATAGTAAACCCCTTGGATGGCTATTGTGAGGAGTGAGGAGAAGAGTGAAGAATAGTTTCTGCAGCATTTCTGCAGCCGGTCCCCTGGATCCCCTTATGTTGCAGATAGGAGAGTATTTATAGAGGTTGGAGAGCTACTGTGTTTGGCCTTCTTGCCATATGCCTGCAAACAACTGTTAGAAGATGCACTGTAAGTTTCATCTCGAACCGAGCTAACATGACGGATTGCGAGCGTTCCATAGCTTCTGGGTCGATGGCGAACCAACGACTTGGATGCTTCCCTTACCTTCTACCTCAAAGTTCATGGCGACCTGGAAATACGGTATGGATCGCTAGCGATCCATGTACTTAGCTGATTTTTGGACTTTGTCTTTTTGGGTGCATTTTTATCTCATGTTGGTGTCCTTCAAGTAAAATGTAACATGTTGCCTTGTTTTGATGATTGTCTGCTACTGGTTGCATTAGACTGCTAATTGAACTAGACGAATGCTTGTCTCTTGATTTAACTAGCTCAAAATCGCATCAAACTTAGCCATTTTCCTTAGAATACCCATTGGACCATGATGCAAGTGAATTCATGAATCCATGAGCCAAGATTATGGATCACTAGCGATCCATTACCTTTTCATATTTTCGCTTTCTATTTCTCTGATTTCTCTTGGTTTATTGTTCTAGTCTTTTTAGTTGGCTCTTGATCTATTCTGATTCGACCAAGCTGTTCCGAGTTCTTTTGGATTCTGCTAGGATAAAAACCTAGATAAAATTTTCCCCCTAAAGTACTCCTTCATTGAAAATAAGGCGTGCTCTAGAAGTAATTGCTTTCAAGTTTCTGCTTAATGAGGTTCAAGTAATCGTGTTAGGGCCATATGAATCTGACTTTGGCTTTTAGTTGCTCGTTAAGTTTTGACCTAAACTGTCGTTCCTTGTCATAACAGACCAAATTTTATCCCATAACTTTTTATAATGCCTTGAAGCAGCAAGTGGGTCTTGCTAGATAAATTCCAGGCCGATCGCATGCGATTTGATGGATCACTAGCAATTTATGGCCAATGGATTGCCGACGACCCAATAACTTAGCATTTTTTCTTTCATGTAAACCCCATATAAGTGCCTCGAGCCAACCTTATCTCCACTCTTATCTTTTTCTGGTGACCCAAGCCTTCCCTTGTGATTCGATCCAAGTTTCGTCCAACACCTAAGTCCATCCGATCTATCACCATCGCCAACCCTTCACCACCAGAGCCCTTCGCCATTGATTAACTTGAATCTCGCCGTTATCTTGATTTCAACCAAGCTTCTTCTGGATCGCCGCTGACCTAACCCTAACTTCATCATCTCCTTTCTTAGATCATCGCCAACCTATCGTGCTTGGATCTCTAGGTAAAAAACTCCAACCATCATTGCCTTTTGATCGTTAATTCAAGGTAGGTAATGCTAATTATGACACTCATTTAGCGATTCGACGATGGAGTGTACTGGTAATGATTATAGCGAAGAGTTCGAGTTGATTGTGATTTTATGGAGGAAGATAGTAAATCAAGTCTTGAGTTCTTCACGAAATGACATTTGGGCCATGCCTTGGTGCCTAACATATTTTGTTGTCTTCGTCCATAGAACCAAAATTGACTTATACTAAGTTACCTTGCCGATACAGCACGTCGCTTCAAGAATTGGTTTTACCCTTCCAGAGGATTCAGATTGGTCTTGTTTTTTGCATGTACGGTGTACATGTACTGGGAAGAACTTTATACGTCGCTACGGCCAACGAATCTGCTATTGATCATTGATTGATAACGGGTAAGTGTAGAAGAAGTAATTCCAAAAAACAATACGAAAAGTCCGATTTCTTTTGTACTACGAGCGAACTATCTACTGGAGTAGAGCGTTTGTAGTGTTCAGGACACCAAGCTCACCCTCTCATAGATAACACACCGCACTTACCCCAGTATATACTTAAAATCCGATGTGTCAGCGTGAATCAATATTCCTTCGAAATTCAAGTATTGTAGGGGGGATTCTTAGTTTAGAGTAGAATTACCTAACAACTTTGGATGCAAGTCCTGTTGTTTAGAATGAAGTACCCATCCTCTCGTCGTAAGTACAATGGAGGAAGTCCAGCACTATTAGAAGTCGAGTCATCGTCTTTTGCCCTTCCTCTTCTGCTTTGCAAGATGAATACTGTCAACTAGTTCCAATTGGTCCGGTCATGGATAGAACTCCTCCGAACTTAAGAGTTCTTCTTAATCCACCAGAGAGAGCCTCTTTCTTGATCTCCACTAAGGTTTTGCACAACATTTTCTTACAACACGGCATTCCGAAGGACGACGTGCGCCTCCCGGAGAAGAATAAATTCGCCCATTTGCCGCTTTGGGATATACCACTTGCCATCGATATATGTGCCTAAATGGAGCAATGCCCCCTTTCAATGACTTCTTGAGTGAAACCCTTTTGAATATAGGAATTTCCCTATTCCAGATTCACCCTAATGAATATGCTATCTTAATTTTCCTGGACATTCTATTTATACGAAAATTTAACCATGCCTCGAGTTTCGACGAGCTGAGATATTTTCTCTCGTTTAATAGGAGAGACGAGTACCCATCTCTTGTCACCAACAAGGCTCAGAGGAATCACAAAATCGTGCTGCAACTATAAAGCAATTTGTCTCAATTCAAGACTCGGTACATTTTCGTTAGATGTCCTGAAGGGTTTAACCGCCTTTAGACAACGGGGGGTAAGTTCTCTTCCTTATTGAGTTTCGATATGTCGCTATGGAATTAATGACAAGTCAAATACTTCCTACAGTTATTCCAAGGATGAATAAAGACCTGTCACTTAACCAAACTTTCCATACCCTGAAGGCTATAGATGTCAGGGAAAGAGCGATTAAATTCTTACTAATGGATGAAAAATTGCACTGGTATTGACTGTTTCATCCAGGGGGATCCGCCATAGCAGTTGAGGTCCCATCTCCTTCTCGTTCGAGAATACGAATGTGCGCTACTTCTTCGTCTCATAGTTTTGAAGATGGTATTTTTCAAGAAAAGAAAGGCTTGTCTGGCGAATCTGCTGAAGAGACTCATGAGGGAAGAGATGTCGTAGGGGAAGCCAACTGCGCGACGAAAATGCCACCGACTCTGGAGAAAGGGGAAGAAGAGTTTAAACAACAAGAAGGCAAGGCTGCGATGGCAATGAAAAAAGAGGAGGGTGAAGTTAAAAGTAGTATTCATGAGTCCTCCTCCAGTGGTGATGATTCTATGTAGATTACGGTAACAGAGACTCTGAATCATGTGAGAGACTCCGGGGATGAGTCTCACTATTCCAAACTTGCCTTCCCAAGAGACCCGTAATAAAGTTGTTGCTCCAAACGTCAAGCGACGTCAGGATTCGCCAATTAAAGATCTCGGTGTAGACTTTGGGGATCTGAGTAATGTCTATGTCAATTTTAACGAACTTATATGGGAAGATTTCAGATTTGAAGAGATGTCTCCTCGTCCGGGCCATGTTGCGCCCAAAATCAGTCTGATTTCTACCTCAATGGCTGCCCGATCTGGTTTGTGACGTTATTTTAGGCCCTCTTCAAGCACATTGCATGTTTCACTAGGGCCACATTCACTTACATACACATTATTCAAGCCTATTTTTCGTTACTAAATCCCTTTATCTATTCTTCGTGTTAGGTACCATGAGACGAAGTGGTCTTTATAACAATCTCTAGGAGTTCGCCGATTCGCAACGCTGGTTGAAATGATCCACCAGCCGTCATCAGCGTCATGAGACTAAGGAAGAATGGAAAAGATGGAGGAATTGGAGGTTGAACCTCATCGTTAAGACGAGTGGGAATGGAGTCGTATGTACAAAAGCGGTTACGAGAAGAGAAAGACCTTTGATGAGTGAGAGGAACCATCCAAAAAGTCAAAGGTCGATCGTAGTTCTCATCTTTCAGAGCAACAGGCCTTTGCCCCAGCCTCAGCTTTAGTCGGTCTCGAAGTTCCAATTTCTTCTTTTCAAGATCCATCTTCATCCCAAGTTCCATCGTCCCATGTGGTGCTTGCCCCTGGTTCTTCGCACCCTCATCGAAGATCGGCTTATGCTCTTCCGTTTGGTCCTCTCAGACTTGAAGCAGCACTCCCCGAATGGTATTTTGAAATGGATTAAATTTGACTACGACCTTCGCCCAATCCGCAAAGATTTATATATGCCCCACCTTCAAGCAATCCAAAGTGATTTGGAGAAAGCAGTGGGATGGGAAAAACTATGCAAGTAGCTAGCTGATATGAACCACAACAACTACCAAGAGATCCTATCCTTTGAGTCGGAGAAGGATAACTTCGAGAAGGAATTAGCGGAATGCGATGCTAGAATTAAGCGACTGGTACAAGAAAGGGACGTGGCGCTTCAGGAGAGTAAAAATAACACCGGCTTGCTAAAAGTGCTAAAAGTGGCCAATATGAAGATAGAGATCGTCCTTTGAGAAGAAATTAAGAAGGCACATATAGAAGAAATTAAGTTGCAAGAGGAGCTCGAAGCTTGCAACATGATTATCGAAGCCTGGAAGAAGACCATTGCTGGTCATGACAAGATTGTCGAAGGTCATAACAAATCAATCGTGGAATATAAGGAGTTCGTGAAGTCATTTGATAAGACCATTTCTCATTAAGCCCAGACGATTGCCTTGCTCCAAGAATAAGTTGCGTAGCTTTCGTCAAAAAACTCGCATTGAAGTTGAAAAGGCCATTGTTACGGCGGATTATTTGGAGATACAGGACACTTTTGAGAGGAAGACAGAGAAGATGGAAGATACTGACTTAAACTTCTATATCAACTCTCTATTACATCAAGAGAGTATTTGTTATCGGGGCACCAAGTTTTCACGGACTCTTGCCATGGTTTGGGAGGAAAATTTGACCCGTTTCTGAGATAGCAGGGATGTCTACACTGAGCGGGAGCTAAAGAATGCCTATCTCAATGAGGAGTCAAAGAAAGCGCTGATAAAGGGTCAAGAAATTCCACGAATTGAAAAGGAATGGGAAGCTGCCGATGTTGCTATGGCAACAACGACAAAAACGATGCTGGAGCCCCTTGTTTTCAAACCTGGCGAATTATTGGGACAGCCTCACGATCAATTGGTGAGTTCTAGGCCTGAAGCTTCTCCGTAGATTATGCAACCATCGAAAGAAGGTGGAGGCGGTGAGTGTGAGATCGACATTTCGACCACTCCTCTGATGTAGGTAATGCTCTTGTTTCTTCCGAGTTTGAGAATTTTCAATCATGCCGCAGGAGCAAGATGAACTCAATGATTTCATTTTTGATCTTATAGGTCCGTCTTCCTTAACCGCTGATCCACCGGGTTCCTGGATACCCGGACCCGTCGCTATTTCAACAGCTTCCGTGCTCATCACCGTAGCTGCTCCAATTGTTGTGTCTGTGTTCGGTACGCAACCTAGGTTGAAGTCTAAGAATATCGCTGCATTGTATGGCTCAGATGACCCTTCTATATCTTTGGAGGGCGAGTTTAAGGCAATCGAAGCTCAGGAGGTCTAAATTGAGTAGCGGCATAAACCCAAATAGTAACTGGTTGCTATCAAGAAAGAAAAGTTTGAAGTGATAAAATCCCTAAAGAGCCCTCGTAAATCCCAGAAGCGCAAGACGAAAGAGGAGACTTTCGAGAAGGTTAAAGAGTAGGGATGAGATTTTGGCACAAAGAAGAGAATCGATATCATCGGCAGTGACACTGCCTCTGGTCGGGATTCTGAGGGGAAGCAAAAACTTCCAACCAAAAGCAGGAAGGGGAGCGGCGGAAAGAGGTGTTGAGAAACCCGGATGGCAGTGGAGCTGATTTTTGAGGCATTTTATTTTGTTTTGTTCAACTGCAGAGTCTGCACTTATTGCTTTTTTTGTAGTGTCTGTATTTTTTCTTTTTGTTAGCCAGAATTTTGTGGGTACGGCCCCATATTTTGACCTTGTAAAAAAAAGTTATAAGTAGACAATGCTGACATTTTGATCGTAACCTTACCTATCTGCTTATCTGTGTTTTATGTACTTATGTCTATTTCATTTACTGCTTTTTTATTTTATCTAGTCCTATGGTTACCGCCAAAATTGTTTCTATGGAGTAAAAGAACTTGAGAAGTGTTTTTGTTCTTGAGCATTTCTATTTGAATGCAGGTGTATGCCTCTTAGTTCACAGGGTTGTTTACTTCGAACACCTGACAAACGACCGGTTGATCCAAGTGTTTGTTTATTATTGTCTTCATTATCACTAGACTTGCTTTATGGTTCCTATCCTTAGGAACTTATGATTTGAACGCTTAATAAAAGATTTATTGTTAGTCAACAATTGGAATTCCCTGTCGATTTGTAGCACTTTGATTTTGTTGGATTCATGCATGTTACTCCTAATAATAGAAGCGGGTTGATCCTTGTTATTCTAGTAATAGATGAGTTTCCCAGTACCCCCGGGTCAATTTCGGTACTTAAAAGTGTGCGCGGCTTATTAAGTGCATGGCTTTTTTAGAAGTTTGCATGGCTTTTGGAACCGATATGACCCGTCGATCCAGAACAATTTGGAAACTTCTCAACGTTGCCAATCTTTTGACAACATGAGGAGTTTATGCATTGAGAGCGTGATTCAACAACTTTAAAAAATAGTTTGCGGCTTATAGGATGAACAACTTTTGGGACGATACGGTCCATCGATCCAGAACGGTTTTGGAACTTCTCAAAGTTGCCAATCTTCGGGTGACGTGAGGAGTTTATGCTTTAGGAGCATGATTCCATGGCTCAAAAAGGTAGTGCACGGCTTGTGGGATGCGCGGCTTTGATTTGAGCCTTCCCAATGCCGTCGGAGCAACACTAGTTCTTAGAAGGCAGGGATCGGGTTCCACCGATCCATCAGTTTGAGTAGACTTGTTTTTTTCGAACTAGCCGGTAAGTGGGGAATATGGAGCATGATTCCACTATCTCAAGCAGCACTTGAATGGTTTTAAGCCGATTTGACCCCGTTGAATCAGTAGGTTACTATTATAAATGTAGTTTTATTAGTTAAGAAAGCAAATCAATTTTATTAAGAAAAGTTGGGCAAGTTCTGCCTTTTTACAATGCCCCTAGTATCCTGGGATGGTTTACTTGCTAAAAATAGAAAGTATATAAGATAGATTAAGATAAAGTAACGATGCAGTGATTTGCTATTCCATGCTAGTGGAATTTGGATTCCGTTAATGGTTGTCGGTTTGAAAGTTCCGTCTCTTAGCTTTTAATTGTTCACAATGTCCCCTCGAAGTTTCGTCCGAAGGCTCCTGGCATGGGATAGACTCGTTTGAGGATGAGGTCTCCCACTTCGAAGGTTTGGTTGTGAACTTTGGAGTTGAAGTATAGTGCGATTCTTTTTTGGTGAGCAGCAGTCCTCAACTCGGCTTCTTCCCTCTTCTGGTTAATCGTATCAAGCGACTATTGTAGGAGCTCCTCGTTTTGTTTCTAATTGAAAATTTTCCATTGATGAGAGGGGACTTTCAGTTCGATGGGAATCATCGCCTCTGAACCATATACCAAGGCAAACATAGTATGTCTAGTTGCTGCTTTATGTGTTGTTCTATAAGCCCATAGTGCGAGTGAAAGTTCTTCAACCCAGCTCCCTTTTTCTTTAGTTAGTCGCTTTCTGATGATGGATTTGATGATCTTGTTTATTGTTTCCACTTGTCTGTTTTCTTGTGGGTGAGTGACCATGGAAAAGCTCTTCTTGATTCGAAAGCATTTGCAAAAGTCTTTGAACTTAGCGCTTTCGAATTGGGTTCCGTTATCAGTGGTGATTTTCTATGGTACATCCAACCTACAAATAATGTTTTTAATAACAAAATTTATGACTTTCTTTGTGGTAATGGTAGATAGTGATTCTTCTTCGGCCCATTTCTTGAAATAGTCAACGACAACTATAGCGTATTTGTCCTCTCCTTTAGCAATTTGCAATACGTCAATCAAGTCAACTCCCTATACTGCAAACGACCATGGGCTGACCATCTGCATTAGCTATATTGAGGGATTTCTTTAATCTAGTTGAATATTTGACAATGATCACACCCTCTGGCGTAGTCTGCTGCATCCTGATTTATTGTTGGCCAGAATATCTGTATCGGAGGACTTTCTTTGCAAGGGTTTTTCACCTAGTATGGTCTCCGCGGTCGCCTTCATGAACTTCCTTCAGGATCCGTCGTGCTTCGTTATCGATCACACATCTAAGCAAGGGGGTAGAGAATCCCCTTCGATAGAGTACTCCATCGTATACAATGAATCGCGGTGCCTTCCAGAGAAGCTTTTTCCGTTGACTCCTATCAGTTGAAGAGTCCCTGTATGCAATTAGTCTTCGATTGGCGTCATCCATATTTTCGGTTCGATGGTGATTTCAAAAATCCAATCAACATCCATTTTGTTTATACTTGGAGCAGTTAGGGTATCAACCGGGACTAGTCCTAACGATTGAGCTTCTCCGAAGCTTGCCAATTTAGCTAGGTAGTCAGCCTTCTTGTTTTTCTCCCGCGGGACGTGAGTTATAATGTAATGTTCGATGTCATTTAGCAACTCTTGTACATTAGATAGATATGGGGCAAGGTTCTCCCCTCAAGCCTAATATTTGCCTTTCACCTACAGACGAGTAGTCGAGAGTCATTGTAGACGTGAATGGATTTTATTCTGAGTTCCTTCATAACTTTCGGTCCTGCTAGAAGCGCTTCGTATTCTGCCTCTTTATTTATCGTGGGGAATTCCAAGTGTAGGGCATAGCAAATGGCTCATCCCTCAGGGGTTTCAAGCACCATCCCTACCCCCAAGCAGAGGTTGTTATACGCACCATCGATAAAGTATTTCCATTGCGTTTCAATTTCCAACTATATTTCTTCCTCATCATCACGTATGGTAACTTGGCAATGAAATCTGTCAACGCTTGCCTATTGATTGCCCTTCTCGAATGTTAAGTGATATCACATTGGCTCAATTCGATATTCCATTTGAGGAGTTGCCCAGAAGTTTCGGGTCGGTACAATACTTATTTTAAAGGTTGATCAGTCAGTACATTAATCGGGTGTGCTAGGAAATACGGTTGTAACTTCCTAAACGCAATCAAGAACCAATACGCTAGCTTTTCCAATTTCGGGTAATTTTTCTCGGCTCCAGTGAACAGCTTGCTAACGTAGTATATGGGTCATTGAGTCCTAGTTTCTTCATGCACAAAGGTAGCGCTCAACGCGTTAGGTGAGACTGCTAAGCAGATGAACAAGTACTCTCCATCTGCTGGCTTTGATAGGAATTACGAGGCTTCCATATGTCGCAGCAACTCTTCAAATGTAGTTTGACAAACTTCATTCCATTCGAAGTTGTTCTTTCCTTTCTTTAATGCATCAAAGAACGGTATACACTTGTCAGTGGCTTTCGAGATGAATCGGCTTAAGGCTGTGATTTTCCCGTTCAAGCTTTGTAATTCCTTCTTATTCTTCGGGGCTTGGACTTCTTGTAGGGCAGTTATTAGCTCTAGGTTTGCTTCAATACCTCTGGTGGTCACTATGAATCCCAAGAACTTTCTGGAGGCTACTCCAATGTGACATTTGAGGGAATTAAGTCTCTTCCATATTTTTGGAGTATTTCAAACATTTCGACGAGATTATCTAGGTGATTGGATGCTACTCGTGATTTCACCAACATGTCATCCACATAGACCTTCTTGGTTTTTCCGATCTGATGCTTGAACATGGCATTTACTAGTCTTTGGTAGGTTGCCCCTGCGTTCTTTATACTGAATAGCATTACCCTGTAGCAGTATAATTCTAGGTCGGTGATGAAGCTAGTGTTCTCTTGGTCGAGCTCGTCCATCAGTATTTGATTGTAGCCCAAGTATGCATCCATAAATGATAGCAGTTCATGCATAGTCATTCCATCCACAAGCTGGTCAATTCTAGGAAGTGGAAAGCTATCCTTCGGGCAGGATTTGTTAAAGTCTGAGTAGTCGATGCAAGTTCGCCCTTAACTATTGGACTTCTTGACCAAAACCGGGCTAGAACCCATTCGGGGTAGGTTGCATCACAGATAAAACCATTAGCCATTAGTTTGTCTAATTCTTCTCTCAATGCCTTGGACCGCTCTGGCCTAAGCTGTGCCTCTTTTGCTTTACTGGTGTTAACCTGGGTAAATATTGAGCTAGTGACATGCAATTTCTAGTGATATCCCGCACATATCAGAATGTTTCCAAGCGAGCACAACTAAGTTGGCACAAAGAAATTTGGTGAGATCTAATTGCATTTTGTTTCCAAGGTGCGATCCAATTTTCAAAACCCATGTCAAGTCATCCATATCAATAGAAATAGACGCCGTCAATTCTACTGGTCTTGCTTGATCCTCCCCTGAACTCTCCTTTCTCGGGTCCAAAGCTTTGTCGAATCGGCTATGGTCCCGAAGCCAGGGTGGCTTTATAGTTGCTGTTTGACAGATTTGCGAATGTGAAGAGTTCTCCCCATATTCTTCCCCTTTTCTTTTCATATGGATTCATGCTGTTCTGCGATATAACATTCCTTGGCAACACTTTGGTCTCCTTTGATCACTCTAACTCCATTTTCCGTTGGAAATTTCATGGTAAGGCACCATTAGGCTAAAGCGATTCTGAAATCCGCCATTTCGGATCATCCTAAAAAGGCATTGTACGCCAACATTTCTACGAACACAAAAGTTTGGGTAAGGATGACTCTTCGGTCGCCTTTCCCAAGTTCTACAGGTAAGTCAATCATTCCGATGGGTTGTTTAGGCTCACCTGTGAATCCTTGAATTTTGGTTTGGCAGGCAGATACGTCTTTCATGTTGATCTATATTTGATTAACGGTGCACTTGAAAAGGATATTCACAGGACTACTGCTGTCAACCAATACTCGTTGGACCATGGAAGGTCTGATCCCTATTGTCACGATCATGGGATCGAGAGTTGGAGCTTCAATCCCTTCGGTGTCCCAATTTCGGAATACTATATCATCATTCAAAGTTTTCTACTGCTTGGCTGGAGCTCCATCTTTGATTGCGAGGCATGAGTCCTTCAAAGCATGATTTAACGAACTAGTGTAATGCTCCATTTCTCCCCAACTTCTTTATGTAGGATGTGGTCCTTCAGATATTGTTCAAATGACGAGTCTCTGGTCAGTTTGCTTAGATCCCTTATCACTGGTTCTGGCTTGGTTTCTCCGATCCCTAGGAGCTTAGGGAGCCATGGCTTGGTCGAGATTCTGCAATTTTCTCATGTATTGTTGAAGCTTGTTTTCCCGGATCAGTTGTTCAGTTAAATTCTTTAAATGATGACACTCGTTTGTGTTATGACCATGCGTCTCATGGAAGCGATAGAACTTTCCCAAGCGCTTTTGTTTTTCTGTTTCTTCCTTCTTAGGTAGTATTTTATACTTCCCAATCTCCTGTGTTGTGAGATAGATGTTTTCTGTAGTATCATTAAATGGGGTGTAATCCTTGGGCCTGAAGCCTTTAAGTTGTTTATTGCTACCATTTCATTTATTGGAATTCTAAATTTTCCTTTTTGGGTCTTCGTCTTTCCCTGCACTTCCTTCGGTAGTCCGGGAGGCATTTATGTTCTAGTTCATCGCTATGTCACTCTGTCCACCATTCATCGGTTGTAAGCTAGTAAACTTCCTTTCTCACTCTTGTGCCTCTTCCAATCTCAAGTATTGACCTGCCTTATGATTGAAGTCCTTCCTAGTGGTAGGATGTTTCTTTTTGATCCATTTTTCGAACTCAGTTTCGGGGTGGATGGCGCGGACCAAAGACATGAAAACATGTCCTTATTCGAATTGCTTAACTCTTTACTATGATATTGAACAGATTTGTGAAAGATTTCTGAGATTTATTTCATCCCTGGAATAGGCCGAACAAGGACATCACATCTTTAGGCTGCACTATGTGAAGTCTGAACTGATCATGGAATCTTGTTGCTAATTGGTCAAAAGTAGAGATGGATCTTGGTGGAAGCCTAGTGAGCCATATGGAAGCAATTCCTTCTAGAAAAATTTGGAAACATCTACATCAAACAGTGTCCAAAGCATTTGCTCCATCCACGTATCAACCGTACTTGTACAGATAGGGTTTTGGGTCTTTTTTTCTGTCATAAGATGGATATTTGGCATAGTGAACTTTTCTGGGTACCACTCATTCAAGATCCCCTCACTTAAGGGGGTCCGACTAGGAGCGGATCCCCACTCATCATCTCTTCTACTATTATTCCCATACATCAGTCGCTTAACCATATCT